>CM077001.1:96491337-97813837 GCA_039090855.1 Macrothele yani
CGAGTTCCTCGTACACATTATGACAAGGTCGAGCGCCGCGATTCATAGTGGGAAAAGTCTTCAGTTAAAATGCTGAGCCTCCCACAAACGACTAGTGAGGATGGAAAAAAAAAAAACGGTGTTTCATAAGAACGCTCTCAGCTTTCAACTAAAGCCAACACTGAAACCTCTCGCATTTAAATAACAGAAAACATGTGTAGTTCGCATATTTGTTTTAGTTTTACCGCCGAGTCGACGAGAAGTTGCAGATGCTGTTGAAGTTCTGCGTCTGCCCAGCAGTGAAACACTGTGGAGACAGGAGCCGCCAGCCGGCAGCACGCACATGGATATCAACGGCGAGCCGCAGGGCAACGTTTCATTTTGAATGTTTCTGTCGTCTGGTTCGTCCCGTTTCACTTTAAACTACACCGTTGCTTCTGACTTCCTTTGCCGAACTTAATACACTGCTGGCCATCCAAAATGCGATTGACCTAAAATTCGCAGCATGCGTCACCCGCGAGAGGACATGTAAACGATTAGCATTGCAGGGCATATGCAAATCATGTGCGCCCGGCACGCCACCGAGAAGCACTATAAGGAGGGTGCACAGAAGGCGGGGTGTAAGTAGTGGAAGTGTGTTGTGCTGCCGGACCTGTGCGTGGGAAGCTTCCTGATGCCTCGTAGCAGAATACGGCAGTCGTTCCAGCACGTTTCGGAGTTCGACAGAGGACGAATAGGGGTTTAAGCGACAGCTTTTTATCGTACCGAGACATCGGCGCCCGTGTGGGACGACATCCAGCCACAGTGAGGCGAGTATGGATTCGGTGGGTGCAGAAGGGACGGACGAACCAACGTGAGCGATTGCCGCAAGCCGAGGCACACCATTGAACGAAAGGACCAGCATGTTGTGCGGCGAGCATTGACAGCTCGCACCGCCACATCACGAACATTAGCGCAGGAATTTGGATATGTTGCGCAAAAACTTGTGTCAGCACGTACCGGTCGACGTCGTCTGCCGGAGCAGAGACTTTTCGCACGGCGCCCATTGCTCCGATTACCATTGACGTTACACCACCGGCGAGTGCGGCGGCAGTGGGCCATTGAACGCCGCACCTGGACTACGGAATGGCACGATATTGTCTTCTTCGACGAATCCCGCTTCCGCCTGCAACCCCACGATGGTTGGATCCGCGTGTGGCGGCACCGCGGCGAGAGACTGTATGACGCCTGCATTATGCATCGCCATGCCAGTCAGTTGCCTGGCGTTATGGTTTGGGGCGCAATTGGATATGACACCCTCACCCCTCTGATACGCATCGCCGGTACACTTAACAGCCACCGCTACATTTCCAAAGTTTTGGAGCCTGTAGTCCTCCCTTACCTACAGGACCTGCCAGCTGCCACGTTTCAACAGGACAATGCGCGCCCGCACGTGGCACGCATCGTGCAACAATTAGTCACGGCCCACCAGGTGTCACTGCTGCCGTGGCCCGCCTGTTCTCCCGATATGTCGCCCATCGAACACGTCTGGTCACTGATCGGGAACCGAGTGGCCCGGCAAGCACCACCCGCAGCTACGCCTGATGAACTGTGGCAACCTGTGGAAGCAGCCTGGACCGACATACCCCAAGCCCACATCCAAAGCCTCTTTTGTTCGATGCCACGGCGTGTAGCGGCCGTTATTGCCAGCCATGGGGGTCTCACGAACTATTGATGTCTGCGTGTTCCGCAAGTCGCACGGGTCTGTAAGCTCAATCGTTTCATCTTTGTATCTGTTGTTATGTGTCCAGCAAATCTGGCTTTGCTATCTGGTGTCTTTCTTGGTGTTGCATTTTGGGTGGCCAGCAGCGTATTTTAAAATGTGCCGCACACATTATCATAAAGAAATGGATTGTCCCTTGTGAATATGAAGGCTAGGGAAACAGAACAATATGACGTGATACTGATATGTATGTGGTATCCTGGTGGTATGTCACGTGAACGTGGCAGTTTGCACTGTTCCAATAAGATCATATAAAAATACATAAGGGGTATGTTAGTTTCTTAAAGGATCTCCGTTTTTTTGTTGTATTCATACATGGCAAGGTAAGCAGCACAAAGCCACGTTTTTTAGTGTTTCTTTTTACGTATTTTACGCGTTACGCAGAAAACCTTTTTTTACACGTAATTGCACAATCCTGTGTATTAGTTAAAAAGCTTAAGCAACAGTCAACCTCCTCGCCCTCACCTTCAGGTAAAACATTTGCTGTAAAAAGATTCAACTCAGGCAAGAAAAACATACGACTTCAAAAATAACAAAATCTGCTGCATTGAAGTTAGGGTTACAATTTGGTTGGACGACTTTTAATTCAGTTACAGTTCAATTATTTACATCTCTAAAACGAAAATTTTTCTTTTTCCCCCTTGCGGAAGGCTGATTTTGATGAAATTTCCCTAAAAAAGGATATTTTCCCTGAAAATGGAAACCCTGAGTATTACACCCACAAGTTAGTAAAATCATGCAATACATTGATTATGATACGCTTTCCACAATACCAGAAATCATTACTCAAGTTATTACACAAGTTATGAGGATAATGACTGTGGAATAAATCTCGCTCCTGTGCCCTCACCTTTGACCCCATTTCGATGATATTCAACAGAATCGGTTCAGTATACCTCCAGAGCATCATACTAAAGTTTTGTCGTAATCGAAGCATTTTTACATAAGTTATGACGCATAAGGGCGATGGAATGGATTCCGCTCCTGTGACCTGACCTTTCTTCCCATTTCGATAATATTCAACAGAATCGGTTCAGTATACCATCAGAACATCATACTAAAGTTTTGTCGTAATCGAAGCATTTTTACATAAGTTATGACGCATAAGGGCGATGGAATGGATTCCGCTCCTATGTCCTGACCTCTGACCCCATTTTCCCCATTTTCAATGGGGTTTGTTCCCAGTTTGTTCCCTACCACATACTAAAATTTTATCGAAATCGAACCATTTTTACGCAAGTTATGACGCATAACGGCAATGGAATGGATCACGCTCCTATGTCCTGACCTTTGACCCCATTCCATTCCTTTTCAATTGGGTCCGTCCCCAGGTGGTCCCCTACCACATGCTAAAATTTCATCGAAATCGAATAATTTTTTCATGAGTCATCGTGCGGACGGGCAGACGGACAAAGCTGGAGCATATACGCTTTTTCAACCTACGGTTGGAAAGCGTAAATAAGCGCATTCTCCGGTGCAAGAGTTTAGCTCTCTAACCGGCCGGACTCCAGGGGAATAGCTAGTAGATGTCTGACGTTTTACTCGTTCGATGATGATAAAAACTCATCTTCGCTTATTTTGGGCAGGCAGCACTTTATTATCGTGTTTTTTTTTTGTGGATAAAAAGAAAAGCATGCTATTAATACTTGAAGACATACTGTTCCGCCTTGTTTAGTTAGGGCGACAAACTGTGACTATGCTATTATTCACCGTGAAGACAAGAAATCCTGGGAGATTTATGATCACAGCGGTTAAGTTTCGTAGTTCTCAGCGGTTGTTTTACAACGTTTCCAACAACGACGAGCTGGTCGAGGAATAAAATAATAAAAAAAATAAGAGATGTCAGTCTCTCTCTTTGTGTGGCCAACTAATCAAGAAAAACATCGGCGAACAAGCCGCTATCCAGGTGCTGTGACATGTTTTCCTTTCTCCAGTCCCTGTGCGTGTATTTGAACCTCAGGTTTGAAACAATTGTACGGTTAACGGTTTCTTACGGTAGCTAGCTGGGATCATTTGTTTGTTCACGAATTCTCCGTGTGTTTGCCCGGGAAGGTTGCCAACAGGTTTCCAGTGTTGACCGCCCGTGGCGCTGAGGTCCGAGGTCGTGTGTTGTTGACGCCGACTTAACCCCCCTTCGACAGTCGGCGGGTTGCCCTATTGTTGCAGAATGTTGACACTGCTGTTACTGTCCGAATTGAGACCACCCAGAAATGTGATCGGTAAATTCGGTGTTCTATCAAACGCCACCACACTAGGGATCACAATACGTACATCCTTCCCATTGAAACAAAAAGTAAATTTTTTTTTTTTAAAGCACTCATTGCTGGAAATTGATACAAATACTTTAAAGTGATTTTTTTCTACAACCTTACTAATTAAACGTTACAGTTCTGCTTCAATCTCCCTTGTTCTCGATGCGGATCTATCTCTTTATAGATAGCTCATGGCAAATACAATTAAGATACATAAATCAGACATACGTTTTATTTAAAACCAAGTCTATTTTGCAGATGTTTATATCATGTATTATAAGAAATAGCGCACAAAAGACACGCTGTGTGTAGGTGTGTGTGTGTGTGTGTGTGTGCTGGAGAGGGAATGCTGTTCCCGCATTTTATAATCGTAGTGCACATATCGTATTCTCAGGTAGATAACGAGCGCTTTATTAATGCAAATAAGCATTAATCAAATAAAAATAATGGAAAAAAAGAGTGATTTTTTCGGCGAGCAGAATTCTCATTATTTTATTTGGGCCGAGAATTAAGTGCGCAACTTAATTCTCGGCCCTAATCTCAAGCGATCATAGAACGTCGGCAAATGCAAATAGCTGTGTGCGATAATGGCTGATTGCAGCGCCATCCAACAGCTTTCCAGGCAACCGTAACCGCTCACAGCTGTAGTGACAGAAGGGACGAAAGTGGACGGTGAAAGCAATGTCGTCGACAAGCAACATTTGTGGCACTGCCTCCTGTTCGCGTTTCAGCTGAAAAAAGTGCCGCGGAAGCCCAGCAGATCTGTGCTGCTTTGGGTGAGGCTGCTGTGTCCTACAGTATGTGTAAGAAGTGGTTTCAGTGGCTTAAGCAGGGAAATTTCGATCTCCGTGATGCAGAACGTCTGGAACAGCCGCAGAAAGTTGACGATGAAAAACTGGAACAACTGTTGGACGCAGATCCCTGTCGTACACAGTCAGAGCTCGCCCAGGAACTCGGAGTAATGCGGCAAGCCATTGCAAAGCCCCTGCACAAACTTGGACGGATTCACAAGGAGGGCCGTTGGGTGCCCCACCAACCCACAACTGCGAACAAGTGTAGGCGCTACGATGTTGCTGTGTCCTTGCTCTCCAGATTCAAGAAAAAGGATTTCCTCCACAAGATTTTGACCTGTGATGAGAAGTACGGTAATCCTAAGCGCCGCAAGCCGTGGGTTTATCCAGGTCAGCCTACCACCAGTACCGCCAAACCGAATATCCATGCCAGGAAGTTGTTGCTGTTGTAACCGGGGCTTCCATATTTATCAGAAGCGAGATTCTGTAGCCATTTTTGTGATACTGAATTGGAATCATTTCCTTTCAATTCCCGCCATTTGGACGAAAGGCAAATGAGTATTTCCTTTCCCACGCGACGCAGCAGATGGCAATTAGGGAATCTTGCGATTTTCGGAGAAGAGACATCTTAGGGTGTAGCCGGAGGGAACGCGGTGGCAATGGGTCGACGAAGCAAGATAGTTTTTAGCAGGAGGGGCAGTATGCTTGGGGACGAAAGGGAGAGAGGAGGATATAGTTTTGAGTGGCCGGAAAGAGAGGATTTTCGGCGGTGTAGAATACTGAGGGAGAACGAAAAGAATGAAAGCACGAAAAGGACAGAAGCTTGGTGACATTCCCCGTGTGATCTGAATAAACAATTTCCTCACTGCAAAATTTAGCCTCAGTCGATTCACTTTTCTACGCTTTGTATTGTTTTTATCTGCTCCAATTGGATGAATTACGGATTAAACCACCGATACCGAACTTACTTCTGAACAAAATCAAAGGAACCCTCCACGCAGGGTGCTGTAATAGAATTCAGCTCCAAGCCCTGTAACACTGTTCATATGGTGGGATCAGCGCGGTGTCGTACACTATGAGTTGCTCAAACCTGGTGAAACGGTCAATGCTGAGCGTTATTGTCAGCAACTCATTCGTGTGAGTGACGCAATGGAGGCGAAAAGGCCATACACCTGCAAGGCCAGAAGGTCGGTCCTGTTGCTTCAGCATAACGCGCGTCCTTACATAGCGAAAACGACTTTAAACACAATCTCCCACCTGGGATGGTAGATTTTGTCCCACCCGGCGTATTCTCTAGACTTCGTCCCGTCGGATTATCACCTCTTTCGCTCCCTGCAACATTACCTGAGTGATACACACTTCACGTCTGTCGAGGAGGTCCACACAATTATTGATGATTTCATCAACTCGAAACAGTCCTTTTTTCAGCAGTGGCATTCGGCAGCTCCCTGACCGATGGCTCAAATATATCCAACAAGACGGGGATTATTTCCCTGATTAGGTACTTATTCGACTTGCTATAATTTGCTGTCAACGAGTCGTGCCTTTGGCCGAGAATTAAGTTGCACACCTAATATATTTACTGCAACGTTTATTTACGGTAGATGTTCCATTCAAAAGCTAAAAAAAACAACAACACAAAAATGCATATTTTCTTATGATCCAGCTTGCTGTAAACCTGCTGTTTTAGCAGGATTTCTACTTCCCGTCCGGGCTCGATATTTAAGCCTAATTGCAGCTCGTTGCGGATGTTACAAAGGAATAGTAACCCACAGACAGCATTAGAAGCAGTTGCGGTATTAAATTTTTTCTTTATTACCATCTAATTCTCTTTATTGGTTTGCCCTGGAATTATCTTGACTATTGAATTAATTACGGTTACTTTACTTTCCACTTGTCATCTGCATGCTACCTAATTTCTCTTTACTATTTCACTTTCCTTTTACTCCAGCTTCTCAGTTCGGAAGCCATCTTCCCTAACCATTATTCTCGTCCTCAAAAGACTACTTTCTTCAACTTCCCTGTATTCTACCGCTCTCCTCCTCTTCTTTCTCGACACCCTAGCTTGAAGAAAACAGCTACCTCGGCTCCGAGAGCAATAAAATCATTTAGCCTTCTGACAGAAGAAAAGAGCTACTTCGGTTCCGAGAGCAGTAAAACCTTTTATCCCTCTGACAGAAGAAAAAAGCTGCCTCGGCTCCGAGAGCAATAAAATCATTCAGCCCTCTGACAGAAGAAAAGTGCTACTTTGGCTCCGAGAGTAATAAAATCATTTAGCCCTCTGACCTGACAGTGCCTTTGGATCACAATGTACTAATCCCTGCGTAGGCCAATAAAACTAAACAACAATTACACACTTAGCCAACATACTAACATCTACTAATTCTTACTGCCCGCCAAACAGATAAAGTCATAAAGACGTCGATACCTATTGCTGAATACTCTCCATTCCATTTTCGGAAAAGAATTGATTGTACATCTTTTTAAAACCTCCGTAGCATTCACTTCAAATAGTTACTCGTTAAAGATGTTTCGTAGAAACAGCAAGTCATAAACGTGAAAATGCGTTTCAGGCATTTAGCATTAGAATAGGTTTGCTAAACAAAAAATCAGTTACAAAGATTTTATTGAACAAAATTCCAATCGAAACGAAGAAACTCATCAACAGATGCAAGTTAAAATAATCAGAGTCAAGGTTGATTATTATCATTGCATCGAGCGTTTCCAAAACGTCAGAGTCCTCTTTCCTTCACACACATTTAAATCATATATTTATTGCATTTTTGAAGTCCTTAGTATTTCCCAGCGCGACATGTTTGAACCCTTGGATGGAAATCCTAGCGGCCAAGATACTCAAACATTTTGACTTCCGAAACGTGATCCAACTATGTTTTTGCCATCCTCGTGGTGAGGTGGTCTAAGCTATTCGCCTGAGATGGGTCTGGGTTCGGATCCCGGTGAGGAATGAATTAGTGTGCGTGTCTCTCTCTTACTGCACTGGCTTTCTCACTTCGCTGGAGAGAGTGGTCCTAAATAAGGGACCGACTCCTTGTAGCCCATTAAGTTCCTCACGATGGTCATCACCCCCCCCCCACAAAACAAATTCTATTTTTTTCATCCGCCTTTTTCAGTACTCATCGCGCGTTTCTTCTGGATTTTTTTTCAGGGTCACTGGTTCCAGGGAAGGGAGAGAGCCAGTGCCGTAAGACAAACACAACATCCATGCCTCACCGGGATTCGAACCCGGAGCCTTCTCGGATTAATGATCAGAAGCCATCGCTTGGACCACTGAGCCACGGGGGAGGCACTCTGGAATTTCGTTCTCGGCTTTCCTTTATCATTATTTTCCCCATTACTGCATACAGAAAGAAAAAAAATAACAACGTTAAATGCATAGTTTGTCAGCTTTTCGATTTCAATACTCTTTCTTCTTGAACCGCATCCACTACTTCTAATTAAAATTCTGTGATATATGAATTTTGTTTTGATCTGTTGTATATGGAGACAGATTATATGTAGAATAATTATTGTTGGTTGAACAAACACATATGCCGCCCCGGTGGCGCAGTTGTCTAAGCGATGGCCTCTGATCATTCGTCCGAAAGGGGTCCGGGTTCGAATCCCGGTGAGGCATGGATGTTGTGTTTGTCTTACGGCACTGGCTCTCTCCCTTCCCTGGAACCAGTGACCCTAAATTAGGGACGGGCGACTGCTTATAGCCCATTGAGTTGCTCGCGGTGGTCGTTAAACCTCCAATCAAAAAAAAAAAAAAAAACACATACAGCCACCCAGTTGGTCGAAAAGTTGGTTTCTGGCTATTCCTCCGAGAGGGGGCCTGGGTTTTTTTTTTTTTTGTATTTTTTTTATTGGAGGTTTAACGACCACCGTGAGCAACTCAATGGGCTATAAGCTGTCGCGCGTCCCTAATTTAGGGTCACTGGTTCCAGGGAAGGGAGAGAGCCAGTACCGTAAGACCAAGACAACATCCATGCCTCACTGGGATTCGAACCCTGACTTCTTTCGGACGAATGATCACAGGCCATCGCTTAGACCACTGCGCCACCGGGGCGGCGGGCCTGGGTTTGAGGCGCCTACCCTACGACGTTGGTTCTCTACTTCTCCTAAATAATGTTGAATATTAAAACTGATAATCATGGCATTTGCCTTTTACTGTAGACACAGTTGGATCTGTTCCACTTGTCTTCCAAGGAACAAAGAGTTCTATGCTTACACTTCTTACTCAAGGATACGCAGATGTTTTCCAAAGTACGTGAAATAAATGCCATACTCAAGAAAGTATCGTTAATACAAATACTTTGCTACAGACATTTTCCTGATATTCTGCGTTTTAACAAAACTAGGGAAAATCTTTGTGTATCAGACTAATTAATTATCTAAAATAAAAAAAATATTTCATAACAACCAGCGCCAATTTAAAACAAGAAAGATGACATCGAATTTTCGGATGTAATAAGCACGTCTTTTGAATCTGTTCAGACGCGAATTAAATTTATCAAAGGTACTCAAAATCAATGGAACCGGTTTGGAAATAATCAACTGGTTCCAACAATCGATAAAACATCCAAAAATAGAAACATCTACTTAGTTTCACCAGCTGCTAAAAAGCATGTTACAAAAATTAACAAATGGCGAACAAAAAGTTTCTCATACTACAAAGAATGTACAAAAGACAAAGAGATTTTCAAATTGAATAGTTAAAAGAAGAAATATAAAAAAGGAAACGTGATATAAGCTTACGTCCGCTAGTGGAAGAATTTTGCATAGCGGACAAGTTGAAAATAGGCGAACATTATTCTTCATGGAAAAAGCGTTTGCCCTTTACGCAGCTAGTGATAAATCTTTGCGTTACTTAAAGAGGATAATGCTCCACATCTCTGTTGTAGTGAATGGCATACAGTGAAGAAGAAATTTCTCAATAGCGTTTTTAGAAGCGGTGACACAGCTACAAACTGCCGAAACACCACCTACCGACAAAACTATGAACTACAAAATACCTCATATACTAGCCTTATGTGTTCTACAAGGTAAATGACATCCGGTGTTGAAAGATTTTTCTAAATCGCACACGTAAAAGCAGTGATATTGAGAAAAACAGAATAAGCGTATGCGCCCCTAGCGGCGAAATTGCGCGCTATTTTGGAAAGAAAATGCACACACAGTTTGCATAGTTATTAGTATCTGGCCGAAGAAAGAAGTTTTTCAATCGGGTTTTTAGTCTCGCAGATATTGCTGTAAACGGAAACTTACGCCCTCTGGTGGCAGATTTGTTCGCTACGAAAAATTTGAAATTATATGAGAAACATTTCCCCAGGGAAACGCTCTCTAACAAAGAAGGAATTTTTCAAATCGGACTCTTAGATACAGAGATATCGACAAAAATAAGATATGAGTTTACGCCCCCTGGCGGAAAAACCATGCATTATTTTAATAAGAAAGTATTCTCAAAAGGTCTTTCGATGTGAGCGGTATCGGTCAACGAAAGAATTTTTTCAATCGAGTTTTCAGGACTCAGATTTTACTACAAATACATCAGACGCAAAAATTAACTCTTACGCCCCCTGGTGGCTACACCATTATTTATCAAATATTAGAAATTATAGACAAAGCTTTTTCTCTCAGCAGCTGTATCCGGTACAGAAAGAAGTTTTCTAATCGGAATTTTAGAAGCACAGATAACGGGGAAAAGGCAATTTACCTTAACGCCCTCTAGCGGAAACTCTATGTATTACTTCAAAAATTTGAAATTATATGAGATCATTTTACATTCGAACCGCTATCTAACAAAGAAGGAATGTTTCAAATCTGACTGTATGAATTGACAGAAATAGGATATGCATCTACGCTCCCTGGCGGAGAAACCATACATGATTTTAAGAAGAAAATATTCTCAAATGTTTATCGACATGAGCGGTATCGGTCCACGAAATAATTTTCTTAATCGAGATTTCAGAAGCTCAAATTTTGATGGAAATACCCACGAAGCAAAAACCAACGCTTACGCTCCCTTGTGGCCAAACCATATTTTATAAAAAAATAGAAATTACAATCAAAACATTTCTCACCGGATGCTGTATCCGGTGCAGGAAGAGTTTTTCAAATCGGAGCTTTAGAAACAGAGATATCGGGGAAAGCGCAAGTTACCTTTACACCCTCTAGCGGAAAGTCAATGAATTATTTGAAAATTTTGAAATTATATGAAAAACATGTCACACCGGAAACTCTATCCAAGAAAGATATTTTTCAAATTGGACCATTAGAAGCAGAGATATTGACAAACATTAGATATATATCTACGCCCCCTGGCGGAGAAACCATGCATTATTTTAAGAAGGAAATATTCCGAAAAGGTTTGTCGACATGAGTAGTATCGGTCCACGAAAGAATTTTTGAGTCGAGATTTTAGAAGCTCAGATTTTGTTGCAAATATATCAGAAGCAGATATTAACACTTACGCCTCTGGTGGCCAAACTGTTTTATACCAAAAATAAAAAAAATATATGCGAAAGATTTCCCAACCGGAGACGTATCCTCTGCAGAAAGAGTTTTCAAATCGGAGTTTTAGAAACAGAGATATCGAGGTAAACACAGTTTACTTTTACGCCCCCTAGCGGAGAATCTATGCGTAACTTGAAAAAGTGACTATGCCTAAAATAATCTTCGCCATGAGTAGAATCGAAAGGCAGAAGAATTTTTTTAATTGGATGTTTAGAAGCAAATGCATGGAATAAAATTTATTTTGCATTCGATATCATCTGCATTTACACAATCTAGAGGCGAAATTGTGCATCGTAAAAAAAAAAAAATCAAAAGAAAGGGTCATCATTCGCACATTCCAAGCTTGCTAATTCAAAAAGAATTTTTCGTGTATACAGTCAGACGGACGGACGGATGGACAAACCGATAACATAGGCACGATCTTTTTTACAAAAGACGTGCTGAAAATAGGTAACAAGTGTTGAATAATTTTAACCTTGGTCATCTTTCTCTCTTCAGACCAATTCTAAGGTGAGACATGTCCATTGGATCAGTAGATGGAGAGTTGTTACGAGGATTTAATACAGGAGGTTTAGATAGTGATATTAAATCCATCCTCGTAACACATTTTCCATCTCGCCATCTATTTTTCTTTGCTTCATCGTGCTTGGGAGAAACTCTTTCATTTCCCTCATCTGTTAAAGCAATATTTGGGTAGGCGCCTCGTTGTCCCATTTGCAGACACCTTTCTTAGGGATTTAGCAATGAGACAGGCATTTCCGTTGGTATTACCTGTGCTCTGGATAGAGATCTTTGGTGATCGAAAAGCCATTTTCAATCTTTTGGTTTCTTTGATAGAGCTTTCCGAAAGGAAGGTTGTTTTCCGTAGCCCTCTGTGCTTTTAATTTCCATCAGCGGACGCGCGCCGCGTTTCCCAGGCAGGGAGACAGGAAGTGTCGCAGGTTTGCTTGCGAGGGTGGGATAGTTTTGACTTTTCGCCCTAAGGCGGAGCGGGTTGTTCAACAACGTTTTGTTGAGGAGAAGAGTCTTCAGGGAGAAACGAGCTCCGATCACGGGGTTTCAGGTGCGTGGAGAAAATATGCATTTGAGATAGCCGAAGACGCGAATAGTTTAATAACCGGGCTGTAGGGACGAGTGTGCTCACCTAATTTTGTTGACACGCCCCAAAGTTATATTCCGTGACCATTCACGTCACAGCCCCCCCCCTACAGTCAATAGATATAAAAGGTTCGTTCGTAGAACCATCCCGAAACAAAGATTGGATGGATAGACGAAATCCTTCCCACTTTATTATGGGGAATCTGCGAATCAGGAGGATAGAGGAGACCGATGAAACTCAAACAAAGAATTGCCAATGTCCGAGAGTAATAAATGATGACTTGATTAAACTTAACGTATTTATTGGATATATCTGAAGATTGAGTTCAGTCCGTCCGTCGAGTCACCGTCTTTGGTTGTAGATCAATACGGCCGCTATCGGGTGAAAAGTTCGGAAGTCGCCAGCGTTAACCTGGCGTCTTTCTTCCACTCTATTTCCTAAAACTCGAGCGAGAGTCTTTCTCCTATGAGATAAGACCTGTATCACTCAGTTATCTTCAACTTTCGTGCCGAATTAGAATGCAGCTCTGACCCGTTTCTTCACTGTCTAGAAAACTATCAACTTCAGAATATCTAGAAATATCCGTGCGAGTCCCTGGGTACAGGACCTGTATCACGTGTACGCTAGCTTCGAAAAACGTCTCGTTACTATTCGGTACACGACCGTCACTTGACCCCTTACGACTGGGACAACTCGCGCCCAGCTCCTTTGATCTAAGACTCCGAGAGAACTTCTCTCCCTACCGAACACAGACTAACTAACATTTGCGTTGGCTTCTCCCTCTCTCTATCTCGTCTCCGTCGTACGTACGTCACTGCCGCTTCCCTGTCTTGCGAGCATCCCGCTCTCTCTCTGCTGACGCCTACGTCACGAGATGACCAGGCGCTTTTCCTATCTTGATGCCCGTTGGGTACACCCATCCTGCTTCGTGCATATCAGCCCCTCACGAGATTGGCGGCTCGTTCGATGTACATCCGTTGCTGCGCTCTTCGGACTGACTTACATTACTTCAAAGTACAGTAACACATTAAACACAATACATTCTGCTACATATACACAATAGTTAATGGTCAGTTCGCCAGACGTGACGTCTACCCGTCGCTGACAATGTTAGGCGGATGTCGTTAACTTAATGGCTGATGTTATCTTGCCTGGGAAAAGAGCTTCTCTTTATCCAAGCGTGCGAATCCCAGCCCTTCTTCGTATTACACAAATAACTCCGAAAAGTTCTAGAATTATCTTTTTTCCTCTCTGTCCACTGGACCATGTTTTAAGTTTTTGTTAATAACCACGTACGTAGATGTTCGCATCATAATTCTATATAGCACACATTGGTTTAGTATTATGCAGGCATAATGTTCCCATCATCAGTCCATTAATATATAAACTTCCTGATTATACAGATATAATGTTTATGTAATTTGCTCACACGCATAAATAATTTTTCCGCTCTTACACGGGCAGTGACAGATTTTAGGAAAGCACGCGTAAGAGATTTAGGAAGTAATAAGGGTTGATATCGCGAGAGTAGGATTTTGAATTAACGGAGCTAGACCGTAGGATAGCCTCAGTCAGTATATTAAACAAAATAAATGTTGTTAGAAGTATTTCATGTCCTCTATTCAATATTCTCAAGTTTGTTTTTCCCGAGTTTAGCAACCAAGAGGTTTATTTATTTATTCTGCGTATTTTTCAATAAGTTAATTACGAGTTATCTACTGGTAACGTGGAATAATAATAATTTTAGAATAAGATATAGACATATCACCGAATATCGTTTCAAGTAACACCGAACTTTGTAACAGAGTACTGAAAGAATGCACACATTCTTAGACGGCATGTCCCGGAGTCTGTAGGTGGTCTTGAAACAGAGGAAAATCAGTAGATTACGAAAATCTATCAGTAGACAGGAGTCAAAATCAGTAGACCTACTGATAAACCAGTAGAATGGCAATACTGCCCTAAGAGCTCACGGTGGCCGTTAAAACTCTAAAAACATATCTCGACTTTAAGTGATAGTTTCCTTGTATAATTTGACAAAGAAAAGTGCAAAGAAGAGTTGAAATGGAAACTCTTGTACCTTTAAGAACGGAAGTCATATTAAAATACAAATTTACGACTTACTTTGTCCTTTTTCAAGCATTGGCAACCGATTTCAAGAAAATCCAACGCACTTGTGCCCTGATATAAATCATAAGTTGACCTAACTTGACCTGGGTGTTTGCTTTTCAAGTCCATACTGGAAGACTCCCTCTCCCTAAGCAAGTATCGGAATGGCGTATGCTTCGGTACTAAGCTGTTTGATTAGGAACTCTATTCATAATCAACAAAGACCCTACAGGATGAGAATTGATGATCATCGCTGACAGGGAGTTTGCCCCGACATTTAACTAAAAGGCAAGGCAGCTATTAGACGTACGCAACTTATACCCACTAAATTAATTAAGAAGAGGGACGTGAGAAAAACGTATTGATGAGAAAGAACGCGTTTATCATTCCTTATACTGACATTTCTCTTCCTATTTGTTTAAAGAACACAGACGTGTCCAGGAGCAGACTTTTAGGTGGAGCAAATATAAACATGTGTATTTATTTTTCATTCAACGTTCTGTGACCCAACGATAAGAAAAAATAATTTTGTTGATTCTTTTTATTCCTATTCCACTTCCGTTCAAGCCCCTGAGTACGGGGACCATGTGTTGAAGTCAAGAGGCGAAGGCCATCTTCCCAAGTAATCAATAACCGTAACAGTCCGCCCATTCATTTGGTCAAAGCCAAAGAGCGAAATTTATCTCCCCGGCTATCAGAGAATTCTATTAACCGTGCCACGTTCGCATTCTTGAAGGGTGAGGGCCTGGCAACAGTTGGGACGATTCTCTGTCAGGAGTGTTCATCATGCTCCTCCCTCTTCCCACTCTTGGTCACAAAAGAACTCACGAAAAGCTAAATCAAGTCCACTCACTCCAGAACAAGTGTTTTTTTTTTTTTTAATTACAGTGAAATTTCACTTGCTGGCCCTTCCTTAAGTTGCATGTGATAACACTTCTCATTCCCGCTTGTTAATTTTGCCCCAAAACCAAAGAAAAAAACATAATTGTGATTATTCCTTACTCGTACTTACATCTGTTATGCTTCTTTTATTTCACTCGATCTTATTATTCTTTCTTAATTCAATAGAAATCACAAGAATGCAGTTTAGATATAGCGCATTCGTAAGCTTGTTGTTTTAAGCGGGATTTGTACTTCCCGTTAGGGTTCGATATTTAAGCCTAATTGCACCAGCCTTTAAAAAAAGTTGATATCTCATTGATAGTAACAATCGGTTACGATGAAAATCTCACTTTTACTACTACCATTCATAGGAGAAAATGTTTAGACTCATACTTGACGGCTAGGATTTTGAGATTCAGCGTACACTTTATTTTCATTCTCTGTCATACATATCAATGTAGGTGTATTCACGTTGTATTGTTACCCATAAGTTATTGGTTAATTACCAACATATAGTTAACCATTACGATTATAATGGGTAACTGCTACATGTCATTACAATTACTATGTAATTCTAATGACCAGTTCACCATTACCATGTAATGGTAACGCCAAGTTCTTGTTCCCATTATCATTACACTGTAATGCATTAACGATTAATTCATACGTTTTGCCCAACTCTGGTGCCAAAACATTAGCAACAGATCCTTTAACTCTTGCAAGTTACGTGGTTGAGCATCCAGCAGATCGAATTTGCTGTTCCAATACAAACCACATATGCTCTATTGGATTGATGTCTAGGGAATTTGGAGGCCAGGGTAACAAGGTCGCCCGTAAGGGGAGGGGGGTTCAACCCCCTAGCCGTTGACATAGCCAAATTTTTGATAAATTTAAAACACTAAAATAGGCGAAACCTTTTTCTGACAGCCTAGAAGGAGGTAAGGATTTTTCTTAGCTCCCCTAAAAGCACTCATATGGGCGCCACTGCAGGGCAATACCTGAAAGTCTTTCTCATGCTCCGCGAACCATTCGCGAACAGTCCGGGCAGTGTGATATGACGCGTTATCCTTCTGAAGGTACATCCATTAATGACAACGCTCTCCACTACTAGTAGAGGATAGCGTTGCCATGAATGGATGTACCTGGTCTGCAATGATATTTAGGTTGATGGTAGACATGATAGTTCTCTGCACATGAACGACTGAACCCAGGGTTTCCCAGCAAACATTGCGCAAAGCATTATACTTCTTCCACTGGCGTGTTCTTATACCACGGTACATCCTGGTGCCAACACTTTCCCTGGCAAACGACGCACACGCACCCGGCATTCCACAACAGTAATGAGATTCACTGAACCAGACGGCCTTCTTCCAGTCATCCAAGGTCCAGTTTTGAGGATCGCGTACCCATTGTAGGCGTGGTGAGCCGAGGTTAGCATGGACACACGGATTGGCCTGGGGCTCCGTAGCCCCATTCTCAGCAGGGATCGAAGTACTGTGTGTTGTAACACACCATTCTCGTCACCAGCATTCAAATTACTAGCGAGTTGCACCACAGTATCCCTTCTGTTGGCTCGCACCAAGATAGCCTAGATAGCCCTCGAGTACTTCTAGTATCATTCAGCCACGAGATAGCCTTCGAGCATTTCTAACATCATTCAGCCACGAGATAGCCTTCGAGCATTTCTAACATCATTCAGCCACGAGATAGCCTTCGAGCACTTCTAGCATCATTCAGCCACGAGATAGCCTTCGAGCATTTCTAGCATCATTCAGCCACGAGATAGCCTTCGAGCATTTCTAACATCATTCAGCAATAGCCTTCGAGCATTTCTAACATCATTCAGCAATAGCCTTCGAGCATTTCTAACATCATTCAGCCACGAGATAGCCTTCGAGCACTTCTAGCATCATTCAGCCACGAGATAGCCTTCGAGCATTTCTAGCATCATTCAGCCACGAGATAGCCTTCGAGCATTTCTAGCATCATTCAGCCACGAGATAGCCTTTGAGCATTTCTAGCATCATTCAGCCACGAGATAGCCTTCGAGTACTTCTAGCATCATTCAGCCACGAGATAGTCTTCGAGCATTTCTAGCATCATTCAGCCACGAGATAGCCTTCGAGCATTTCTAGCATCATTCAGCCACGAGATAGTCTTCGAGCATTTCTTGCATCATTCAGCCACGAGATAGCCTTCGAGCATTTCTAGCACCATTCAGCAACGAGCTAGCCTTCGAGCATTTCTAGCATCATTCAGCCACGAGATAGCTTTCGAGCATTTTTAGCATCATCCAGCCACGAGATGGCCTTCGAGCATTTCAGCATCATTCAGCCACGAGATAGCCTTCGAGCATTTCTAGCATCGGTCAGCCACGGTCGGCCCACACATTGCCCGCGATGTCTTAGCTCTTCGATGCATGTCCACATCATGAACCTGTCTACTGGAGAAAGGTCTATCCATGTCTCATAAGATCTCTTCATGTCTCATCCAGTCTACTGGAAAAAAATCTGTCCATTTCTCCTCCAGAACTTTCGGTCTTCAGCGACTCTCTTCAAGTCACTGCAATATACTTTCAAATTTCACCCTCCTATCTTCCACATGGTCTTCCTCTGGATCATCTCCTGCATCTTGGTATCCAGTCTAGTATTGCAGTTGTCCAACGACAGACAGTTCTAACAATCTGTCCCCCTAATTGCCACTTGAGGGTTTTTACTTTGATCATGATATCATCAACTCTTGTTATTTTCTCGATCCATCCTGTCTTTTTCTGGTTACACAAGGCATGCATCTCTCCATGCTTCTTTGAATTGTTCGCAATCTTTCTATGTCTGTTCTACATAACTAAGAACTGGAAGGATGCATCGATTAAACCTTTTTTTTTAAGACATAGTAATAAATTGCTCTTAAAATCGTAATGTTTCTTCCAAATGCACTCCCACCAAGTTTTATATGCCTACTAATCTTTTCTTCGATGTGGCCGTCGGTTGATGTCTAGTGCATAAAGGGCATTTCTACATTTGCCTCATCAACCTCTGAATCTTCAGCTCTTGTAAAATCGTAGTACAATACTTTTGTTTTCTGTAAGCCCATCTTTAGCCCCACTTCTTCACTTTTGTTTGCAAGTTCCTGGATCATGCTCTGCGGCTCTGACGGGGTACTTTCAAAAATGATTATTTCAATGAAGGAAGAAATATCCTTCATAATACATGAAAAATCAACAGAATATTCAATCAAAACAAACTGAATTTGCTTGTACCGCTTACTGGTCATCCACGTAACATTTCTCAGAAAACTTGAAAGTTTCATCATCTTGGAGCGGGAATCGAACCCCAAATCTCCCGATTACCAGTCGAGTAGTCTAACCATTACACCACCCAGGAAAGTGAAGCTCCAAGCAACTGAGACTTAGGAATGCTTCGACTAGCGAAAATCTGAGGACTTTCAGATTACTAAGTCTCAGTTGCTTGGAGCTTCACTGTCCTGAGTGGTGTATTGTATAGTATACTCAACCGGTAATCGAGAGACGCGGGGTTCGATTCCCGCTCCAGGACGATGAAATTTTCACGTTTTCTGAGAAATGTTACATGGATGACCAGTAAGTGGTATACAAGCAAATTCAGTTTGCTTTGCTTGAATATTCTAATGATTATTTCACCAATAAGAAAACAAACGCATGTTAAATAATCTACAGTATTCTTTATCAGGCGTTGTTTTCCCAGGTCAATGATTGAAAGAAATTCTGCAATATGGCACTGAAAAGCTTGGGAGATATCGTGTCACACACACACACCCTCTCTAATTTTTATGCATGCTGCACTTTCGAACAGTCGAACCTTTGCACTTCAATTTTTATAGATGTTATCAATAGTATTAACTAGCAGGGGTACCTGGTATTTCCCGGGTGAATATTTTGCTATTCGAGGGGGATCACTAAGTTCAGCGGGTGAAAGTTAATGAATGAAAAAGATATCCCTGTAATTTTCCAGTAAATTTATTTCTGTTATTGCTTTTTGGTAAACAATGTTTTTGATACACATTTTGAAGATGACGGAAAGTATTCGGATCCGGAGTAGAACGATACTGGTTCGATCAAGCCACTGGCAAATTTGTGTTTTTACATTGGCGCCCGTACCTAGAAATGAATCCACTGGCCTGCCGTTAAGTTCTTCGAAAAATGTATGATGTTTCTTCCACACGTTGTCTGGAATTAATGAGAATTCCTTCTTCGCTTCGAAACATGTATGATGCTTCTTCCGCACATCGTGAGGAACTGTTTAGGATTCCTTCTGCTGTGAGCTATCCTCCATGCGTGGTTTGTCCGCTGATCCGGAAACCTACGATTCCGTCCCAGTCCTTTCTTAAAGTGGAAGGGGGAGTATATGGGACGTACATGTTAAGATGGCAAATAACGGTGATAAGCACTTGTCAGTATAGTAGTATAATTGGGAAAGCATGCTTTTTTTTTTTTTTTTTTATTGCAGGTTTAACTATCACCGTGAGCAATTCAATGAGTTATAAGCAGTCGCCCGTCCCTAATTTAGGGTCACTGGTTCCAGAAAAGGGAGAGAGCCAGCGCCGTAAGACAAACACAACATCCATGCCTCACCGAGATTAGAACCCAGACCCATCTCGGACGAACGATCAGAAGCCATCCCTTAGAACACTACGCCGCCGGGGCGGCAGAGAAAAGCATTCGGCTCGGGAACTGAAGGATGCGGATTTGATCCCTGCCACCAACAAATTTGTGTTTTCACAATAGAAGTTCAATCATTTTTATCTCTAACATCTTCTTGACAACACTTGCATCCTATCGTCGTTCTCACCTCGAAAGAGCACTGCTATTAATTTATATTTTTAGACATATTTATTTACTTTCTCCACTGTTCTCAGAACCCGAGATTGGCATTTCCTTACTGACTAGTCGTCTCCGTCTGGATCAGTTCACGACTGCTCCAAAGTCAATTTTAGCCTCATTCAGATCTTGTTTGATACAGTATAATCGAGCCATTTCATAATTTTGATCTTCCACGTGGTCTTTCTCCTAAGACTCTTCCTTCCACGATGTCTTCATTATTTCATTCTCCCTCTTCATCACATGGCCATTATCAGAGCAATCTCCAAATTTCAACAATACTTGAAAACATTAAAAATTAAATAAATTAAAATTTTGCACATGTGAATTACAAAAAAAAAAAAAAAAAAAGGATTCCGAGGTGCAAACATCTATGTGCTTCGGCAGGTCTCTGTCAAATTTCAAACCTCTTCGTGCAGTATAGTTTCTTCTGTAAGCGGCGGACAAGCAGACATGGCTGTCATTATTCCAAGCTCTCTCTATATAAATAAAATCCCTCAGTTCCTCATTTTTGCATTTCCATTCACCATTTTCTCTCATGGGCCTGTAAAATTCTTTCAACACACAACTTTCGAAGGCCATTAGTTCATTTTCGATCTTCGTTGTCAATGTCCGTAACTCAACAGCATACAGGACCACTGATTGGATTATCGTTCTACATACACCCATTGTCAAAAAACTAGTTGCACCCAGAAGGACGTGTCGGATTGTAATGCTATTCGGGACGAAGATAAAGGTTACCAGGAACAATTAATGATGAGACTGATTTGGGCAATATTCATTGAGCCACACGCCAATAAGTAGTGTCTCTCAGTATGGAGTCGGGCCGCCATGTTAGCTCAAACAGCATACCTGACGTCTCGGCATGAAGTTGTACAGGTTCCTAATGATGCCCTGCGATAAGCCATCCCATGCAGCTTGAATCTTCTCACGCAGTTCCGGCACACTGTGCGGCAGTGGTGGAGTGTGAATAGCGCGTCTAATAGCATTCAACACATTTTCAATCGGCGATAGATCAGGCGATGCGGCTGGCCATGGCAGAGTGTCAGTGCCTTAAAGGCAAGCTCTCGAGACAGCAACAGTATGCGGATGAGCGTTGTCCTGTTAGAAAATCGCACCGGAATGAGCGTTCAGAAAAGGTAGGGTCACTGGTTGCAGGACCTCATTAACGTGATGTTGGACTGTCAAAGTGCCTGTAATGAGCACCAAAGGTGATCTGTCATCGTAGGCAATTGCACCCCCCACCATGACACCAGGCCTTCTGGACGTATGACGCTCGACAACAAATAACACGGCACTATCTAGAAATGTAGTAAATGGAACTTTGCAACCAGACTGGGAGAACATTAGACTGCTGAACACCCCTGCGTACGTACACTCACTGCACCTTGCAGGAAGCCTCTATATTGAAGCCTTAGGGGACAGGTGCTGCAATGATAATACGCCAGTGGATATACCAAAAGTTTGGAAAAACCATGTCGCTGTTTTGAACTTTAAATTATAATTGCTAAATAGATTTACTAAAAACAATAACATGCAAATTAGACAATTTTAACTGTGCAACACAATCTGTATTATGTGTAACAAAAGTCTAAAATTGTGTCTATTGCTCAGTTGCGATGGCAACACCTTAGCCTTGTGACGCCTGAGAACTATACCATGGTGCATTGCTGCGCTCCTAGATATGTGTACACAAGTACTGCATTAACCTCTCTGTTTCACCTGATGATGGGGTAAGTGTTACCCCGAAAGTGCTCGTGGAGGTTTTTAATTTGTAAATAGATTTCATCTTTTAATTAAATATCGTACATAGACGGTGGTGTTTGTTTTTATGACATATTGTACGAATTGTGCTTTTTCTATAACAAATAGTTCATCTTGGTGATGACCACGTTGCCTCCACACAACTCCTCCAACTGCTCGAATTGCTTACGAACTTTTCTCCGAGGCATACTTCACTTGCAAAGGATGCAACCAACACAACATCAGGAGTCAAAATGGCAAGCACACGCAACGAGACGACCTTATATAGCCGGTTAGGTACAGCGCCACGACCCCTCCTTGCTTGCGTCACATGCGCCTCCGAGCCTGATACTTGAATTATTTGGATGTCTCACGATGCCAAACCTACCTACCAAGTTTCATTCCTGTCGGTTGCTTCTTTCTGGGTGCATTTTTGTTTTTTAAGATGAGTGTATATATTCTTAGTTTTGAAGGTTTTAACAGCAGTTTTGACGTGATCCTTTATCTCGAGGTACAAATGCATTTGTTATCGACCTGTATCCTAGTAAGGATTTTTTTCTCCATGCTATATTCTTCCTGTACGAAATTTCTCAGATATCGGAATTCCTAACTTTCAAAAATTACATTTTATTACTTCCAAGGATTTTTTTTTTTTTTTTTTTTTTTTGATTGGAGATTTAACGACCACGGTGAGCAACTCAATGGGCTATAAGCAGTCGCCCGTTCCTAATTTGGGTCACTGGTTCCTAGGAAGGGAGAGAGCCAGTGCCGTCAGACAAACACAACATCCATGCCTCACCGGGATTCGAACCCGGACTCCTTTCGGACGAATGATCAGAAGCCATCGCTGAGACCACTGCGCCACCCAAGGATTTAACTTGCCAAATGGAACTTGCTGCCGAACAGTTTTCCCTATATTAAATATTAATTCCACTCCCTTTGACTCTGCTGTCAAAATTTGCATTTAGTTATTGTTCATTCCTACCTATCACTATGACATCATCCGTGCAAGCTAGAGTATTAGTTTTTCTCCTTATGTTAAAAACATCCATTTCAGCTACCTCCTTATGACTTTCTTTGGAACTGGATTAAACGGTAGGAGGAACGAGCAGTCTCCCTAGTCTCAAAAATGTTAGAAAAACCGTTTTTTCTAATTCTGCATTTTGAACTCTAGATATAAATTTTTGTTAGTTTGTGACGTATTGCAGGGGTCAAGCGCGTATCACGACGACTAATCTGCAGCGATGCATTCCTTCGGTCAGAGCAACTCACTCCGGAGGAGGAGACGGCGCCTTCAATCCCCGTCACCGACAAATTCCTGAATTTCACAAACTTTATTAGTTTTGCTAAGATCCCTACTCCTCTCATTTCCTTCAAAATTGCTTTTCGAGCAACAACCCTTTCTGAAATCTACAAATAAGCGGTGTATGTTTTAAATTATGTTGTCCCCAGCATTCCTTCAACAATCGGGAAAATCTTCCAAAAACGTGGAGACTATGTAAATAGACAAAGTCATCGCTCTTTCACGTTTTTCTTTAATTAACACACAGTAACCGAAAAAGTGTTATCCGGACACTGCTGGGATCGAACCCCAGATCTATCGATAACTAGCCGAGTGCGTTCGTCTTACGCTACGGCGCCAAGAATTCACGGCGCTATGTGTGTTTATCTCTTAGCATCTGACTTCACAAATCTGTATGGATGCGCTCAGCAACTGAGACGTCTCCATCTGGTGGAGCTTAACGGCACAAGCTATTAAATTATAGCTAATAAATCCAAAGGGCCAGAGAAACGGTGAAAATCTTCCAAATACGTGGTGACAATGTAAATAAACAGAGTCATCGCTCTTTCTACGTTTTTCTTTAATTAAATTTTTGTGTGCCGTTAAGTCTCACCAGATGGAGACGTCTCAGTTGCTGAGTCCATCCATATGAATTTCTGAAGACAGATAAACACACATAGCTCCGTGAATTGTTGGCACCGTAGCGTAAAGTGAACGTAGTCGGCTAGTTTTCGAGAGATCTTGGGTTCGATTCCAGTCGTGTCGAAATATAATTTTTCGGTTGCTGTGTGTCAACTAAAGAAAAACGTGGAAAGAACGATAACTTTATCTATTTACGTTCAACAATCGTTGTAGAACATGTGTTTGGTCCATTGTTCATTTATTTCTACTGAAGCCAACTTCTTCCATACAAGGCTATAACCATATACGTAGTAATTAGTTAAAATAGTAGCAAGTATTATTATATATATCATCATTATCAATCCACTGCTGGACGAAGGTCTCTCCAAGCCTTTTCCACAACGGTCTGTCTTGATTAAATGAAAGTACTAATTGGCGAATTTTTTTTTGGCCACCCCAGTGGCGCAGTGGTCTAAACGAGGGCTTCTGATCATTCGTCCGAGATGGGTCCGCGTTCGAATTCCGGTGAGGCAGGGATGTTGTGTTTGTCTTACGGCGGTGGCTCTCTCTTTTCCCTGGAACCAGTGGCCCTAAATTAGGTATGTGCGACTGCTTATAGCCCATTGAATTGCTCACGGTGGTCGTTAAAACTCCAATAAAAAAATTGATGTACAGTAGAAAATAATTTAAAAACCGATGGTATTTTCTACAAAATTAAATTTTTTGGCACGAGTTATTGTATGGCATGCGTGTTCTTTACAGGACCGTAGCAAGCTTTCTTTATCTGGGAGGGCGAGACTTGAAATTACGCCACTTCCAGTTCCACTTAAATTACTTTCTCACACACTGTCGTTGTAGGAAAGTACCATAATCGCTCAAAAATCGCACTTCAGGTTTTTGACATAATTTTATCAAAAATGCAAGAACTAGGTAAATACCAAGTAAAGTGTAAACGGTATATGAACGCAGACAACACAACACTCCACAGAAATGCAGAACGAAAACAAACCAACGCAGAACGAATGAGTATCGGATAAAAACGTAGCAATAGGAAGAAGCTTTAGGGGTAGGGTTTGGAAAAATCCGTTCAAGGTTAAACACTCAGAGAACTTTCTGCGACAGACCACAGACGATTAATTAGCTCTTCATCCCAACGGCATGCTTGGAACGGTCATGGAGGTTAGGCATATCAGCATACTGTTTTCTATGCCTCCATTCACTGTTTTGGAAAATTCCCTTTATGGATATGAGATGTTCACACCTCATAGTGTATGTTACTCTGGACCCTTGCATGGAATACTGTACGAGACTAACTCAAGTCTTTAAAAAGAAAATATTGAAGGGTGGAACTTTCTTTTTTTAGCTACAACTGATATTTTTTACATCCCCCATAGGACAAATTTACGCCCCTATGACCCTCCGCAACTGGTAGCTACGGCCCTGGTTCGTTACGAACCATTAATAAATTTGTCGTGGCCATGAAATCTTCCTTCCTACCTAACATGGCTGCGAATAATTAGAGAAAAAAATTCTGACTTCTACCGCTTCAGTTAGCTGGTTTTTCTGGTCGATTGGGGCTTTGTCTCAGCCGACCTTTTTGTCTACATGTATCTTGTGTTATGGAGCTCTTTATTTTTTTTTATGATACTTACGCTAGGATATTTTTTGAAACAAACTTTGACTTCTCTATCGTACAACGGTGATAACGAATTCCGAAAGCTTGAAAATACTTTATCAAGAATGAAATTTGATGTATTATAATAAGATTCTCTTTTTTTGGGAGGAAGGGTATACCTTTCCTATTTGTAGCCGTTCGTTGGACTAGGGCTAGTTTCGAACGGGCTGTCGGTGGCCAGCGCTTAGGCCACTGCGCCACAATAAAATTTACTCCACCCAAATAAATTACGTCGCAGTTTTTCAGGAAGTTTTACCAAAATTTATCAGATACGAAGCTTGTCATCCCCGCTAACAAATAGGCCGGACATTAAATTATCATAGACCCGAGCTTCGCCGTAAGCTTTAGTAAATAAAACAGCTAATAGTGTATTTTCCGTTTGGTTATCCTTCGGTAACGTATCGGCTCCTAAATGCCGAATCTCTAACAACCATAAACTCCGCCCCCTGCTTCGACAGAGTGGCGCACAAGTGCCCAGGGTCACACATGAATAAACAAAATGTAATCATCCTCAACAGCATGCAGAAAGAAAGATCCGGCTGGTAAGAGAGAGAGAGAGAGAGAGAGAGATGGAATATTTCGCGTTTACCTCTTTCTCCTGTTGTGCTTGCCTCCGTCGACATCCTTGAAGGGGCTTTTTTCTGGTTGGTCAAGAGGAATCCGGAGCTAGGAACAACCGCTTACCGAGACTTCGCCTTCCCGACTGCGGCTGCTGACAGAGTGGTCGCCGCCGCCGCCACCGCCTCCCTGGGCCTCCGTAACGTATGCAAACGCCAAGACTGCGAGAGAAGGTATTAGCAATGGTAATGAGATGGCCGTGTGTGTATGTGTGTGGAACACACGCAAGCCGAGCCATTAATATTTGATAGCCGCAACGCCGAACGCGTTTGGCACTCGAAATCAGCCCAAAGTCGTGGGCTGCATACGGCAAGCGATCACGACTCCGTTGACCTTACTCGCATCTGACCATCTTAGTTGCTTCCATACCACACACACACACACAGACACACGTCGCCACGCTACAGAATACTAATACCTCTCTCCGAAGTGCTAGAAAGGAGCATAGTTCGTGGGAGTGCTAATAGTTCGTCAGAAACCGCAATGGGGGTGTGAGCGTGTATGTATTACAACTGCAGGAAATACAAGTAATAATCACCCAACAATGTACCCCATACAATTACTACCGAATATATTTAATCGATTTGTCCGTTTTCTCTCTCCGAAAAGAAATTGATGGAAGTCAGTTTTTTTTCATTTTTGGGCTCGCTCCGGATCCGAAGATAGGAACCTAACTTGGAGCAGAATCTCCTCTTAAATGACGAAAAAATTGAGACTTGTAGTCTTAGTAGTTATCTACGGGATAATGTGGAATAACTTTTATATAAAGGGTGCTAAAAAAAATCACAGGCGAAAGGGACTAAATGTAACAATTATTTTATCAAATCACTCTGGAGATTCCAAGGCATTGTTATTCCGCTCTCCAGCCTTTCAAATCACGAGGAACAGCTAAAGGTGGAATACAATAGGAAATGCAAGCACAATGATCTGATTGTTGCAGATATGGGTTATATAAATAAATATAAAATTCTTGAAATGTGCAGAAAGAGTAAAACCTGCTTATTATAACGAGGAGCTCGGGACCAACGAAAACCCTTGCTAAATCCGTTTTGACAGCTCCGTGGGCGCACTGGTATAAGCGCTGGCTTATGACCATTCGTCCGAGATGGGTCCGGGTTCGAATCCCGGTGAGACATGGATGTTGTGTTTGTCTTACGGCACTGACTCTTTCCCTTCCCTGGAACCAGTGGCCCTAAATTAGGGACGGGCGACTGCTGGGCTTTTAGGGGCCCATTGAGTTGCTCACGACGGTCGTTAAACACCCAATAAAAAAATCCGCTTCGGGCTGAAAAATCCCACCATGTAGAAATATGCATATGCGAGAATATGGATATAGATTTTTTTATTATTATTTAGGAGTTTAACGACCACCGGCTGCCCCGGTGGCGCAGTGGTCTAATCGATGGCTTCTGATCATTCGTCCAAAAGGGGTCCGGGTGCGACTCCCGGTGAGGCATGGATGTTGTGTTTGTCTTACGGCACTGACTCTTTCCCTTCCCTGGAACCAGTGACCCTAAATTAGGGACGGGCGACTGCTGGGCTTTTAGGGGCCCATTGAGTTGCTCACGACGGTCGTTAAACACCCAATAAAAAAAAATCCGCTTCGGGCTGAAAAATCCCACCATGCAGAAATATGCATATGCGAGAATATGGATATAGATTTTTTTATTATTATTTAGGAGTTTAACGACCACCGGCTGCCCCGGTGGCGCAGTGGTCTAATCGATGGTTTCTGATCATTCGTCCAAAAGAGGTCCGGGTGCGACTCCCGGTGAGGCATGGATGTTGTGTTTGTCTTACGGCACTGACTCTTTCCCTTCCCTGGAACCAGTGACCCTAAATTAGGGACGGGCGACTGCTGGGCTTTTAGGGGCCCATTGAGTTGCTCACGACGGTCGTTAAACACCCAATAAAAAAATCCGCTTCAGGCTGAAAAATCCCACCATGTAGAAATATGCATATGCGAGAATATGGATACAGATTTTTTTATTATTATTTAGGAGTTTAACGACCACCGGCTGCCCCGGTGGCGCAGTGGTCTAATCGATGGCTTCTGATCATTCGTCCAAAAGGGGTCCGGGTGCGACTCCCGGTGAGGCATGGATGTTGTGTTTGTCTTACGGCACTGGCTCTCTCCCTTCCCTGGAACCAGTGATCCTAAACCAGGGACGGGCGACTGCTTACAACCCATTGAGTTGTTCACCGTGGTCATTAAACCTCCAACAAAAAAAAAAAAAAAAAAAAACGACCACCGTGAGCGACTGGATGGGCGATAAGCAGTCGCCCGTTCCTAATTTAGGGACCCTGGTTCCAGGGAAGGGAGAGAGACGGTGCCGTAGGACAAACTCAACATCCATACCTCACTGGGATTCGAGTCCGGACCTAACTTGAACGAAAGATCAGAAGCAAGCGCTTAAACCATTGAGCCACCGGGACGACAGTATACGTTTCTGCAGTGAAACCTCCATTACCTCGGAATAACGGTAACCTCGAAGGCAACCGCAAGTTTTGGTTGATACAGATCACCTGCCGTAGGATCAGCATTAATGATAATTTTTTGTACAACGAAACCTCTTAAGCCGGTGGCGCAGTGGTCTGAGACGCTGGCCTCTGATCATTCGTCCGTAAGGGGTCCGGGTTCGAATCCCGGTCAGGTATGGATGTTGTGTTTGTCTTATGGCACTGGCTCTCTCCCTTCCCTGGAACCAGTGGCCCTAAATTAAAGACGGGCGACTGCTTATAGCCCATCGAGTTGCTCACGGTGGTCGTTAAACCTCCAATAAAAAACAAAAAACAAAAAAACCTCTTAACAGCTGTCAACGGACACCCTAGTCAGTCCCGAAGTTCAAACAGAAAACACACAAGAAACTATGGAAACTAGGAATTTGCGTAGTTTCTTGTGTGTTTCGGCGAAAGGGATAAAATAGGGACAAAAAATATTTCTAAAGAAACTGCGTCTCAGGAATGATAGGTCGGATGACGTCAAAAACTAGAGTGCCCTTAAGGGAAAAGAAAGGAGTTTAAGATTAGGTGTACGTAAGGCGAGCTTCCGTGTACGTTTCACTCGCCCACTTGGGGTTGCGGAAGTGGTTAGTGGTTCCTGGAATGTTGTTCCTTCATGGTAGTATCTGGATTCTGTTCCTGCTTTCAGGAACGCGATCAGCTAACGGTACAGTTACACTACGCTGTAGGAATAAATATTTTTTCAGTTTCTTTCCTAAAGCGTATAGCCCTAGTCCTTATGTCATGGTTTGTTATTTCTGAGGGCTGTTTAGTGGACCACATGACAGACAGTGCTTTCCTAAAATTCTTGACATCATGATATTTTATTTAAATATTATACTGAATTTTATTCAGCATTCTGCAGTGGAGAATGCACTGCCTCCGTTTTCCTTGTGCACAGGCTCCATACACTTGTTTTGCTTTTGAAAATACGAAATGAACAAGTATTGTTAACTTAGACTTAATCTGCGAACAACGGCTACCTTCAAAAAACAGCCATTCTTTTCTGGTTCGAGTAATGGCCGTTATTCAGAGGCTTCACAATTTATATTAGGTGTGCAATTTAATTCTCAGCCCCTAACCGCAAACGATCATAGAACGTCGGCAAATGCAAATAGCTGTGTGCGATAATGGCAGTAGGGATAAAGTGGGGATACGGGAACATTAGAGAGCCGAGAGCCGGTGGGCGTGGCCAGCTCTCGGCTCTCTAATGTTCCCGTATCCCCACTTATCCCTACTCGGTGAACAGAGCTGGCCACGCCCACTGGCTTTCGGCTCTCTAATTGTTCCCGTATCCCCACTTATCCATACTCGGTATATAAATGTTATGTGTTGGCGGATGGCAACGGTGGGTGTGGAGCCACGTGTCCGCCATTTTTGGACTTTGTGTGAGCAACAATGAACGGCTTTTGTTTTTCTCAAATCAGACTATTTCTATATATCAGACCTAATTCTTTTATTTGGCAACCTTTTTATCTAGCACGTTTCTTATATCAGACTTATTTCTATATATCAGAACTAATACTTTTATTTGATAACCTTTTTATCTAGCATGTTTCTTATATCAGACCTATTTCTTATATCAGATCTAATTCCTTTATTTGACATGTTTTTTTTTCAAGCTATTCTTTTATGCTTTATTTTTCTACTTTGGGAATTAAAATTTCTTTATCAGACACGTTTCGTATGTCAGACCTATTTTTTTTATTCTGAGTAATTCTTTTACCTACATAAAAAAGAAATACATTTTAATTGATGCTACATTGTACGTAGGGAAACATTTTAGGGATTTGACAATGATGATCGTCTGTGTCACACACGTGGGTTTCTATGTTGATGTCATTCTCCCTCGGGGCACATACAAGTAACAAACGATGTTGTACATGTTTGTACATGTCAAGTTTTTTGTTCCTATTTGTTGCTAACGAATAAAGGACAGTAGCCCGAGGGTAGTCACATGATTTATTTCTTTTATATGATTGGTTGCTTCTTCTTTCGAACATGACTTGTACTGTGAAACACTTCATTTCAACATTCGTCTTCGAGTGATTGAGAGGTTTTTGATCAACGCCTGAATTTCTGTTTTACCCAAGATTTTGGAATCATGTCAGCTTCAAACTTTAACGGAAGTTCTTCAATGATGTTGCATATGGGTAATTTACCAAAAAATTGTTTCCATGTTGGGGAAAATATCTTTGCATATGTATCTTCATATACTGGCCAAGCCTGCGTGCATATCAGAGAATTTAAATGTTATGACGAGAGATGCTATCCTACCAAATCTGGCATTTGTATGTCTCCACATCAATGGTATGAAATGATGAGTGAGAAAGACACCATATCACGTCATCTAGCCTATGGTGTATCTGGCCCAAATTTTTCGTTCGAAGGGTTTCTGCAGCTGAAAGTTATTGTACAAACTCGTGAAATTGCTATCAGAAAAGAAATTTACAGTGTGAAGACGGAGAGAGTATATAAATCACGTATTTCTCTCTCTGAAGGACAATGGAATGAACTAATTCGTATGTCTTTTAGTATATCACATCAATTGGTTGTGGAATTTTACCGAAATAATTCTTTTCAGAGTATTTTCCAGGAAGTGATTAAGTCAAATGGTATAACACTGTCTGGCAATGTTTCATCACCTCTGAAAAGTGAAAGGATATTTCAGGAACTCAAAACCATTCTCCAAAATGCAATAGTTGCGTATTTGAAAGAAACAGCAAAATTAAAGTCTTTAGAATTTTCTGAAGTCTTTTCTGACGACGAACATTTCTGCGCAGCCCTTTTGGGAATAGAATTTAGTAAAATAGTAGAAGATTATGTGGAATTTCTAGAAAGAAGAAACTTGATGTCGTCTTTAACCGATGATTTTCTACAAAAAGTAAATTTAGAAAACATTTTCAGCACCATCAAGGATGAAATTCGTGAAAGTGACTTTGAATAAGAAATCATATGTAAAGCATCTACACAAAAGAAAACACCCAAAGGCCCTTTTCAGGGCCACCAATTTTTTCAAAAAGGAATGCCATAAAATCGTACATGTGTGTGTGTGTGTGTGTGATTTGATATGGAACAATTTTATGTATTCGGAAGATTTCTATCTTGTTTCATTAGTTTATGAACCTATTGATAAGATCGGAGATAGTGAATTCGGAGACATGTGAACTCAACTACAATTTAGTACACAGACGTTGTTAACTTAAAAGAATTCCAACCAAAAAAACAATCATCGAGAACTCTAATCTATGTTTAACGCAGTAATTGTGAACTCCCACTCATTCTTTCATTAACGTCAAGCATATTTTTAAAAGGTTATTTAATAGGATAAACGCTGTCTGTGGTTGGGATCAACGTTACTCATAAAGTTTTTACAATTTAAACTTTGATACCGTTTTTCCGCAACATCCGAATGATGTATAAACCCCAATGTATATCCAAAGGTGACGAAACATGACATTTTGTTTTCAGTGCTTCGTTAATCTTGATGTTTGGTGACAGTTACTAATTCTTATGTGAATTGCATGAATGTGATATCTTTTTTTTTTAATTCCGTTTCCACATCACCCAGGAGGTAGGAATCTCAATGCGTTTTTTTAAGTGGTTTTCCCACGGAGGCCTAATCCACTGTCCCTCAGTCCTCACCAATCGTTTTCATACAGCGCTTTTACGGAATTCATTAAATCCAGTACCTTGATGTTTCTGACGAAATTTTCATCTATGTTACTGGCCAGGTTTCCACACATGTGAACAAAGGTTTTTGCTAAAGTCTTCGGCTCTAACATAGAAACTGCATCGTAAAAATGCAGTGCAGATTTTACAGAGTTTGTGGTAGCAACACATGTATGTCCTAATTGATTATTCGGCTGTTCATCATATGGCAGAGTGCATTCCCAACAGTAGAACAATTGGCCAATGTTAATTGTAATCATGCTATGAATTGCTGAGGAAAGTATGATGTCCAAATCTTCACCATTAGCACATTCTTCCTGAGAAATGCCTTCTGTGGAGAGTTGTAATACAGTGTTTTGGAACACTGGTCCGAATTGTAAAATACAAACACTGTTCCACACATTTCCAATTTCATCATGTAATCGCTTAAACTGGTTTGCATTTAGTCTCACCACTGAAGATGCCAAGTGATAAATATCATCTCTGTCGGTGAACAAACGTTGAAATGTCCACACTTTCCCATCAGGTGATAAAGACACAAACAGTTCGGACCCGAACACATACGCTTTAGTTTTACTGTAAAATTCATTCATAGAATCCATTAATCTTCGAAATGCTAGAGGCGAGAAGGTTATTCCATATTTAGTGGGATGGAAAGAATTCCTATCCCACAAATAACTTCTCAGATGGATTCTGAGGACCTTCGTGAAATCGCTGACTGTAATGAATTTTGTTCCTCCTAAATGGTAGTGGTGGGAAGGCATGTTGATCAATGAAAATCCGTTACTGTTGTTGCCTTCTGGTTGTAATAAAACAACATCCGGTTCTGACAGCTGACTTCCTGAGGAAGAATCAGGTGGTGAATCCAGGGCAGGCTCGTAATGTGGAGATGCCAAAATAGTTGATGGCAGACTTGAATTTGCAGAATGATTATTTTCTAAATCAGAAATATCTGCTAGCAATGATTGACTTGGTGACGAATCATTCATAGATGCAGGAAAAGAATTTGGCGAACCATTCGATAAACACATCCTTTTGTGAGAACAACTGGGCGAATTAGCACCTCGCCTCATAGTGACTGAAACCAGCAGTTGCCAGGTTCACAATTCTAAATCTGCAGGTTCCTGAGTGGTTAGCTCTTTCTTCATTGTTTAATGTCTGTGTAACATGTTTTTCGGGACAGAACATGATTCTCACTTCACTAGTCAAGGTCGATGGGGAAATAAAGGGTTCAAGGGATTAACGCAGTAAATTTGTTGTGTTGTTAGTACACGTACAAGACCCAAACCCACTTTTAATAGGGGTGGTTCCAGGGATTAACAAAGGAATAGACATACCACATATCTCAGGGACTGATCTAGAGGATTAAAAATCCTTTGTCCACCTCCCCTCCATGTGTTTGAGGTTTCGAGACGAAACATGCTTGTCACTTCACTAGTCAAGGTCAGTTGGGGAAACGGGTTCAAGGGATTAACTCAGTAAATGTGCTCTCTTGTTAGTAAACGTGCAAGAAGAGGGGACCCCACCTGAAATAGATGATAAACAAAGGAATAGACATACCACATATCTCAAGGACTGATCTAGGGGATTAAAAATTCCTTTGTCCCCACCCACCCCCTCTCATATGCGTTTGAGGTTTGGAGACGAAACATGCTTGTCACTTCACTAGTCAAGGTCAGTTGGGGAAACGGATTCAAGGGATTAACTCAGTAAATGTGCTCTCTTGTTAGTAAACGTGCAAGAAGAGCGGACCCCACCTGAAATAGATGATGAACAAAGGAATAGACATACCACATATCTCAAGGACTGATCTAGGGGATTAAAAATTCCTTTGTCCCCACCCACCCCCCTCTCATATGCGTTTGAGGTTTGGAGACGAAACATGCTTGTCACTTCACTAGTAAAGGTCAGTTGGGGAAACGGGTTCAAGGGATTAACTCAGTAAATGTGTTGTGGTGTTAGTACACGTGCAAGAAGACTTCACTAATACAAGGACGTGTAGCGTTTGTTTCTCTTGTATGTATTATTAGCTGGAGTCCAAAAGCCGAACTTATTTATAACGGACAGATCGTGAAAAACTCTAATATTGTCGATCTGATGGACTCCATGTTTCGAAGTAAAGGTTCTAAACAGCAAATACCTCAAGAATTTATCAAAGCATTAAAGTACATTAATTTGCCAAAAAAGTATATTAAAAATAAAAATATGATCAAAGATCCATCACAAGAAGGAGAATCAATGTTAAAAGGCACCTTATCTGTGAAATTAAAGCGAAACAAAGTTGTAAAACTTATACCTCGACGATGGTTACCTTATTAAAATACAAGAAAAAAAAGACAACTGTAATGTTTTATTGTGTTCGATTTCTCTTAATTCTGAAATGGGTTTCCAATTTTCAAATTTGAGCAAAAAAATTCTAACAGGTTAAAACTCAATTTCAAGCCTACACATTTTTTTGTAAAGTTAACATTCTCTTCTCATCATTTTTTTCACTGGTATGGTGAAGTGTATAAGAGTCTATTCTTTCTTTGTTTTTTTTTTCTAATACTGCTTCGGATCATCAGCAGGAAGCCACTAATTAGTGGAGAGTCTACCCAAGAAGGGTATCCTTTGCAGTATCTTTCACCATTTCGACTCATTGATTCCTGGATGGGTTTTTTTTTATTTTTATTTTTTTCACAAAACAGAAATTTACATAAAACATACAATTTAATGAGTGATACAATGTACATTTACATTTCTTTTTTTCTAGTTCTCTTCGTCGATTTTGTAATGACCATATGCCAATGCATCCAAGCCATTGTTTAAAATATATCTTTTATCATCGAATGATGACAGTGCTAGTTTCTTACAATGAATAGTTTGTAAGTTATGTTTTTCAGACTGAATCTTTGAGTAGGTGACACGAGTTATAACTTTGTCTAATAAACATCTTTTGTAATGTTCATGTTTAATTGTGTTTTGCACAATTGGTCTCGGTACCCCTTTGCAGTCTTTTTAATTCCACTCGATGTCAGTAAACTATACATTTTGCTGCGTAATCCCACAAATTCCAGAGCAGGCTTTCCACATAGTTCATCTTTCATCTTTCCCAACACCTTCTTATTTTCAGTAGAATATAAGGGATGCTCTGGAGGGTAGTCTGAAGTATCATATAGATGAGAATCTCCCATCATGTCTGAATAAATACTTTCTGTTTGCACTTCATAACACAGAGAGTCTGTATCTGTAAATAATTTCAGTTTTTCTCCGTATTTGGGAACCATGTGAAGGTAATGAAAGCTATACATAAGTAACTTGCTGATGTCCAAAATTGCAAAACCAACATATATAGGACGGTTTAACACCAACTTTATCTGCTTTCTTTCAATGCTTGCCAAATCATTGTCAAAAAGGTGAAAAGCATGAAATGCGGGCGATGCTACCAATTTTCTCTTCCTTTTTTCATTAGTGGTTAATTCAATATTCCTTCTATTCCGTAAATTTTCCATAGTCTTGCCATACACAGCATTGTTCATCAATTTAAAAAGTCTTTGGAAAAGTTACTACTTGCAATTTTTCTTTGTTCTGTATTAAAATCAATGTAACTCGATAGCCATTTGCTTTGTCTAAACTGTAGTATCTTGTGTATTTTTTTTAGTTTCATACCTAGCGACAAATACAGTTTCAAACTCCTATAATGTAGCACATAGTTTTTTTTATGGAATAAATTGGGCACAAGTTTTTCTACCCCTTTCTTAGGCAATTTTATGTGGAAATCTTGCTGCATTTGTTTACAATATGGAGAAAGCATTTCTGTAGTGATAATGAGTTTCTCCGGTGCAAGCGGATAATCGCTATGCATATCATGCAATTCTGATGGGTAATCCAAATCCACTTCCATTATGTATCCAATTTCTGAATCGTCAGGAACAGTCATCACATCAAATGCATCGAAATTATTCATCCATTGAAATTCACTTTGAGGTAAAATTTGATTCATTGACCAACCATATAGGTTATTGCTGTCTAAGTATATAATATGCTTTGAAGGTATGGTTGGATCAAAATAATCAGTATCCTGATGGTTGGCTTTGCTGTATCGGTTGCAAATTACAGATATTCCTCCCCTGATCCCTTTTTCTATGAAAAGATACATATTTACATCTGTGAGCAATTCTAATTTAACTCCAGTCATTTTCAGACAAGCCTGCCATGCAAGTGAGGGTGATGTAAACATATGGCAAGGATCCAGTCCATAATGGTCAAGACAAAGTTGTCGAAAATTTTGGAAAACATCTGCAAGTAATAATACATCACTTTTAATGTATAAGTCATGGTACTCTCCAAGAGTTTTTATGGAGAAAGTATTCCATATTGTTTGTGCTTGAGCATATTGTTCAGCTGATAAATCTTCATTCGATAAAGTACTGTGAAATGCTTCTATTGGAGGTAGTTTACTCTCTTCAAATTTCTCGTGACAGTCCATATATTCATAGGGGTAAATTCCCTTTTTCAACAAGAGTGCAGCATGCTCTTCATTCATATGTTCCCTTATAATTCTAAACTGTTCTTTAGACAAATTAGATACTAGTTTATCTAAGGATGTAGCCAAAAATTGAAAGGAGTCTATGAAACATAAACTTCCTAACATGAAAGAAATATATTTTTCGCTGTTAATGGGAATCACACTGAATTTTTTGTTCTTTATCCTGCCAATTTCTTGCATAATAAGATGTCCGTCATACCCTTTAAGATTGTGAAATACAACGGGGATTTTCCCGCTGAATTTGTACTTTAAATTACAAGCAGCATGGCATGCACCTCGATATTTGGATGTCAAATGGTCATGATCCCTTACTCGATCCGTTTTCAATATTCCTTGACAAATGTAACAGTGAGTTGCCTGTTGAAACTGTTTTTCTTCTTCCGGAGTGATGTCAATTGGTTTGTTTACTTTCATGCACTCATGAATAAATTGTTCTTCATTTAACAAACATTGTAGAAACTCATGCACTGTGTTTTCTCCTCGGTAAAGTGTGGGTGGTTTGACGCTTCGCCCCTCCGGTCCCACGATTATATAACAAAACCCACATGCTTCATGAATTGTTGTAGGTGTGGTTGATGATGGTTTATCTGGGTCTGTATCACAACCTGAAACTTTCATTAGCAGCGACTCAAAATCTGCATAAATGACATATGGGACTGCAAGCTGAAATTCATGACGCTGAAATTGGAGCCATTTATCTTGTTCACTAGGGAGTTCAACCCTTTGAACATTGTGTGAACTACAATATACTGTGTGTTCTTCCAACAAATCCCGTCTCACAAACCTATGCAGACATCTGTCACAATAAAATGAAGCTGCTTTATGCTTTGTCAAGTTACTCAGCAATCGACTCATGTTTTTAATTAGGCAGTAGTGCCGTTTTTCTCCATCTGTGATGAGAAGAAGATTTACATGTGTTTCGCATTTTTGTTTTGTTATGTATAATGGAAACACATCCCCTTCATATCCGAACACATTCACCGAAATATTATTTTTTTCTTCAAACTTTCTAATTTGAGTGATGGGAGTGGGAAGCTTATCCCTTCTAAATTTAGCTCGTTTTGAAATCGTATATAATTGCTTACACGATGTGCATTGTGCCGCACGTTATGCATATGGGCGAGAATACTCCACAGGAAGCATTTTTGGTCATTACTTTGGATATTAATAATGGCTTCTTTCCTAGAAAGTGCAGGAGGCAATGGGATATATGAAGAGCCAGAGAGTGGTGCATATTGGCCACTTTTAAATTCAAGATAAAAAATTTTGTCCAACACCCAACCACTTCCCATAGATTCAAATTCTTCACTAGATGTTTTTATTTTTTCAAAGGCTAAATTCAGATTATCCTGTATGGTTTCTGTGGAGAGTTCAACCATACACGTGCTCCGGAAATACATGGAAGCATACTCCGTGTCTCTGTCACCCCCTCACTCGTGAATATTGTGCTTTCAGTACTACGTACCATTTTATAGCTCTTCGTAATGTTACTTGTTCATGTATGGCTGCAAGAACATTTGATTTAATGCTGCTTAGGAAGGTCAACAAATCTGCTTCTATTTGAGATGTGGGATGAAACCGCTGTTCGTGTAGTACTCGCATTTCACATTGTTGTTGCAGTGGCCTAATTCTTTTGGAAGTGGACCAGACTTCGGTGGAATCTTTCTTTTGTGTCCAATATTTCCATGTGAAGGCCCCGCTTGTTGTGAAGAATGTACAAGACGTGCATTTTCTGAAGCATGCTGAGTACGGATATGAGCTTGTAAATGTGTTTTTTGGTAGAATGATTTATTGCATGAATCACAATGAAAGGTTCTCTCCCCGCGATGGCTTAGCATATGTCGCCTTAGGTTGAAAGTTTTTGAAAATGTTTGGCCACATTCTTGACATGTTGGAACAGTGTTTTCAGTTTGTGGCTGAGCATTAGAATTTTCAACTTGTGGTTGAGCATTAGAATTTCCAACTTGTGGGAGAGTGTTAGAATTTTCAAGCGATGCGTCTGGAACAAAATTCTCAGAAAGGTCTTGGGAAGTTGGAAATTCCCCAAAGTGATCCACGAAATCTAGATTTCCGATCAAAATAGGATCTTCTTCCCATTGCGGGTCAAACACCTGTGAAATAAAAAAAAATCGAAATAGGTATTTTGTTAAGTACAACCCCCTCTCATCCTTACATTTTGTTTTAACAAATAAATATTTCCTTTAATCTTAGAACAAGTAATCCATTCATTAGTAATATCAAAAACTTTACGCATAAAAGAAAAAATTCTACATGTCTAACTGAAACCTATGATGTGTTAAAAATTAACCCCAAATTATTAACAGTTAGAACGGAATCATCGGGAACACACTATGTAGCAAGAAATTAAGAATTCATCATAACGTCTTTTAAATGAATAAAAGTAATATAATTTGTATCCAAGGAAATGTGTTGATAAACTACGTGTGTGTGCACACAAATATATTTCAAAGCTCTAATACTACACACCATTACTGGATTAATTACGTGTCGAAAAAAAAAATACAATCATATGCCTTAAAAATAATTAGTCTTATCTCTACCTGAAAGAGGATTAACAAATATTCCCCTCGAGTAGAAAAGTAAAGTATTTCAACGAAACTAATTAGTCAGTTATTATTTTATTAGTCTATGTCATAATTTATGTACTCAATCATTATGTCTATGAAGCTCTCTGGAAAATAAAATGTGGACTCCGTTAATATATTTTATTTATTAATATGTCCTCTACGCCAGGTGTTTCTTGAGAAAATTTCTTATAGTTTAAAAATATTATTAGTGCTTAGATGAACTTGAAAATAATGTATTAGGAAAGTATATCCCTTCCATAAACTAAACCTAAACTAAATCTTTCAACAATTTTCCCGATCGGGATTGTTTCGAACATTTAAATTATACATGAAGAAATATAATTAGAAAAGTCCTTACCTCTTCACATTTGTCATCCATAGTTATTCCTAAATTTTGAATGAACGAACGTTATACTGCTTCATAGATCTGATCACCACAAAGTTCATTTAACCACAAAAAACCATGGATTCGTTGAACAGACACGACAGAATGTGCTAAAATACATACAAGAGAAACAAACGCTACACGTCCTTGTATTAGTGAAGTCTTCTTGCACGTGTACTAACACCACAACACATTTACTGAGTTAATCCCTTGAACCCGTTTCCCCAACTGACCTTTACTAGTGAAGTGACAAGCATGTTTCGTCTCCAAACCTCAAACGCATATGAGAGGGGGTGGGTGGGGACAAAGGAATTTTTTAATCCCCTAGATCAGTCCTTGAGATATGTGGTATGTCTATTCCTTTGTTCATCATCTATTTCAGGTGGGGTCCGCTCTTCTTGCACGTTTACTAACAAGAGAGCACATTTACTGAGTTAATCCCTTGAATCCGTTTCCCCAACTGACCTTGACTAGTGAAGTGACAAGCATGTTTCGTCTCCAAACCTCAAACGCATATGAGAGGGGGTGGGTGGGGACAAAGGAATTTTTTAATCCCCTAGATCAGTCCTTGAGATATGTGGTATGTCTATTCCTTTGTTCATCATCTATTTCAGGTGGGGTCCGCTCTTCTTGCACGTTTACTAACAAGAGAGCACATTTACTGAGTTAATCCCTTGAACCCGTTTCCCCAACTGACCTTGACTAGTGAAGTGACAAGCATGTTTCGTCTCGAAACCTCAAACACATGGAGGGGAGGTGGACAAAGGATTTTTTTAATCCTCTAGATCAGTCCCTGAGATATGTGGTATGTCTATTCCTTTGTTAATCCCTGGAACCACCCCTATTAAAAGTGGGTTTGGGTCTTGTACGTGTACTAACAACACAACAAATTTACTGCGTTAATCCCTTGAACCCTTTATTTCCTCATCGACCTTGACTAGTGAAGTGAGAATCATGTTCTGTCCCGAAAAACATGTTACACAGACATTAAACAATGAAGAAAGAGCTAACCACTCAGGAACCTGCAGATTTAGAATTGTGAACCTGGCAACTGCTGGTGTCAGTCTCACATCGCATAGTTGTTTCGCGAACGATCTCATGTGAAGTGTTCATATTGCTACTTGTATTGCAGTTTATCTCTTATTCAAGTTTCAGTCACTATGAAGCGAGGTGCTAATTCGCCCAGTTGTTCTCACAAAAGGATGTGTTTATCGAATGGTTCGCCAAATTCTTTTCCTGTATCTATGAATGATTCGTCACCAAGTCAATCATTGCTAGCAGATATTTCTGATTTAGAAAATAATCATTCTGCAAATTCAAGTCTGCCATCAACTATTTTGGCATCTCCACATTACGAGCCTGCCCTGGATTCACCACCTGATTCTTCCTCAGGAAGTCAGCTGTCAGAACCGGATGTTGTTTTATTACAACCAGAAGGCAACAACAGTAACGGATTTTCATTGATCAACATGCCTTCCCACCACTACCATTTAGGAGGAACAAAATTCATTACAGTCAGCGATTTCACGAAGGTCCTCAGAATCCATCTGAGAAGTTATTTGTGGGATAGGAATTCTTTCCATCCCACTAAATATGGAATAACCTTCTCGCCTCTAGCATTTCGAAGATTAATGGATTCTATGAATGAATTTTACAGTAAAACTAAAGCGTATGTGTTCGGGTCCGAACTGTTTGTGTCTTTATCACCTGATGGGAAAGTGTGGACATTTCAACGTTTGTTCACCGACAGAGATGATATTTATCACTTGGCATCTTCAGTGGTGAGACTAAATGCAAACCAGTTTAAGCGATTACATGATGAAATTGGAAATGTGTGGAACAGTGTTTGTATTTTACAATTCGGACCAGTGTTCCAAAACACTGTATTACAACTCTCCACAGAAGGCATTTCTCAGGAAGAATGTGGTAATGGTGAAGATTTGGACATCATACTTTCCTCAGCAATTCATAGCATGATTACAATTAACATTGGCCAATTGTTCTACTGTTGGGAATGCACTCTGCCATATGATGAACAGCCGAATAATCAATTAGGACATACATGTGTTGCTACCACAAACTCTGTAAAATCTGCACTGCATTTTTACGATGCAGTTTCTATGTTAGAGCCGAAGACTTTAGCAAAAACCTTTGTTCACATGTGTGGAAACCTGGCCAGTAACATAGATGAAAATTTCGTCAGAAACATCAAGGTACTGGATTTAATGAATTCCGTAAAAGCGCTGTATGAAAACGATTGGTGAGGACTGAGGGACAGTGGATTAGGCCTCCGTGGGAAAACCACTTAAAAAAAAAACGCATTGAGATTCCTACCTCCTGGGTGATGTGGAAACGGAATTAAAAAAAAAAAAAGATATCACATTCATGCAATTCACATAAGAATTAGTAACTGTCACCAAACATCAAGATTAACGAAGCACTGAAAACAAAATGTCATGTTTCGTCACCTTTGGATATACATTGGGGTTTATACATCATTCGGATGTTGCGGAAAAACGGTATCAAAGTTTAAATTGTAAAAACTTTATGAGTAACGTTGATCCCAACCACAGACAGCGTTTATCCTATTAAATAACCTTTTAAAAATATGCTTGACGTTAATGAAAGAATGAGTGGGAGTTCACAATTACTGCGTTAAACATAGATTAGAGTTCTCGATGATTGTTTTTTTGGTTGGAATTCTTTTAAGTTAACAACGTCTGTGTACTAAATTGTAGTTGAGTTCACATGTCTCCGAATTCACTATCTCCGATCTTATCAATAGGTTCATAAACTAATGAAACAAGATAGAAATCTTCCGAATACATAAAATTGTTCCATATCAAATCACACACACACACACACACATGTACGATTTTATGGCATTCCTTTTTGAAAAAATTGGTGGCCCTGAAAAGGGCCTTTGGGTGTTTTCTTTTGTGTAGATGCTTTACATATGATTTCTTATTCAAAGTCACTTTCACGAATTTCATCCTTGATGGTGCTGAAAATGTTTTCTAAATTTACTTTTTGTAGAAAATCATCGGTTAAAGACGACATCAAGTTTCTTCTTTCTAGAAATTCCACATAATCTTCTACTATTTTACTAAATTCTATTCCCAAAAGGGCTGCGCAGAAATGTTCGTCGTCAGAAAAGACTTCAGAAAATTCTAAAGACTTTAATTTTGCTGTTTCTTTCAAATACGCAACTATTGCATTTTGGAGAATGGTTTTGAGTTCCTGAAATATCCTTTCACTTTTCAGAGGTGATGAAACATTGCCAGACAGTGTTATACCATTTGACTTAATCACTTCCTGGAAAATACTCTGAAAAAAATTATTTCGGTAAAATTCCACAACCAATTGATGTGATATACTAAAAGACATACGAATTAGTTCATTCCATTGTCCTTCAGAGAGAGAAATACGTGATTTATATACTCTCTCCGTCTTCACACTGTAAATTTCTTTTCTGATAGCAATTTCACGAGTTTGTACAATAACTTTCAGCTGCAGAAACCCTTCGAACGAAAAATTTGGGCCAGATACACCATAGGCTAGATGACGTGATATGGTGTCTTTCTCACTCATCATTTCATACCATTGATGTGGAGACATACAAATGCCAGATTTGGTAGGATAGCATCTCTCGTCATAACATTTAAATTCTCTGATATGCACGCAGGCTTGGCCAGTATATGAAGATACATATGCAAAGATATTTTCCCCAACATGGAAACAATTTTTTTGGTAAATTACCCATATGCAACATCATTGAAGAACTTCCGTTAAAGTTTGAAGCTGACATGATTCCAAAATCTTGGGTAAAACAGAAATTCAGGCGTTGATCAAAAACCTCTCAATCACTCGAAGACGAATGTTGAAATGAAGTGTTTCACAGTACAAGTCATGTTCGAAAGAAGAAGCAACCAATCATATAAAAGAAATAAATCATGTGACTACCCTCGGGCTACTGTCCTTTATTCGTTAGCAACAAATAGGAACAAAAAACTTGACATGTACAAACATGTACAACATCGTTTGTTACTTGTATGTGCCCCGAGGGAGAATGACATCAACATAGAAACCCACGTGTGTGACACAGACGATCATCATTGTCAAATCCCTAAAATGTTTCCCTACGTACAATGTAGCATCAATTAAAATGTATTTCTTTTTTATGTAGGTAAAAGAATTACTCAGAATAAAAAAAATAGGTCTGACATACGAAACGTGTCTGATAAAGAAATTTTAATTCCCAAAGTAGAAAAATAAAGCATAAAAGAATAGCTTGAAAAAAAAACATGTCAAATAAAGGAATTAGATCTGATATAAGAAATAGGTCTGATATAAGAAACATGCTAGATAAAAAGGTTATCAAATAAAAGTATTAGTTCTGATATATAGAAATAAGTCTGATATAAGAAACGTGCTAGATAAAAAGGTTGCCAAATAAAAGAATTAGGTCTGATATATAGAAATAGTCTGATTTGAGAAAAACAAAAGCCGTTCATTGTTGCTCACACAAAGTCCAAAAATGGCGGACACGTGGCTCCACACCCACCGTTGCCATCCGCCAACACATAACATTTATATACCGAGTATGGATAAGTGGGGATACGGGAACAATTAGAGAGCCGAAAGCCAGTGGGCGTGGCCAGCTCTGTTCACCGAGTAGGGATAAGTGGGGATACGGGAACATTAGAGAGCCGAGAGCTGGCCACGCCCACCGGCTCTCGGCTCTCTAATGTTCCCGTATCCCCACTTTATCCCTACTAATGGCTGATTGCAGCGTCATCCAACAGCTTTCCAGGCAACCGTAACCGCTCACAGCTGTAGTGACAGAAGGGACGAAAGTTGACGGTGAAAGCAATGCCGTTCGAGAAGCAACATTTGAGGTACTACCTCCTGTTCGCGTTTCATCTGAAAAAAGTGCCCAGCAAATGATCTGTGCTGCTTTGGGTGCGGCTGCTGTGTCCTACAGTACGTGTAAGAAGTGGTTCCAGAGGTTTAAGCAGGGAAATTTCGATCTCTGTGATGCAGAACGTCTGGTACATCCACAGAAAGTTGACGATGAGGAACTGGAACAACTGTTCGACGCGGATCCCTGTCGCACACAGTCAGAGCTCACACACGAACTCGGAAAGCCATTGCAAAGCGCCTGCACAAGCTTGGACGGATTCACAAGGAGGGCCGTTGGGTGCCCCACCAAGCCACAGCTGCGATCAAGTCTAGGCGCTACGATGTTGCTGTGTCCTTGCTGTGCAGATTCAAGAAAAAGGATTTCCTCCACAAGATTTTGACCTGTGATGAGAAGTGGATCCTCTACGATAATCCTAAGCGGCGCAAATCGTGGGTTTATCCAGGTCAGCCTACCACCAGTACCGCCAAACCGAATATCCATGCCAGGAAGTTGTTGCTGTGCCTATGGTTGGATCAGCGCGGTGTCTTACACTATGAGTTGCTCAAACCTGGTGAAACGGTCAATGCTAAGCGTTATTGTCAGCAACTCATTCGTGTGAGTGACGCACTGGGGGCGAAAAGGCCATACATCGGCAAGGGCAGAAGACTTCGCTCCGTCGGATTATCATCTCTTTCGCTGCCTGCAACATCACCTGAGTGATAAGCACTTCACTTCTGTCGAGGAGGTCCACACAAGTATTGATGACTTTATCAACCCGAAACAGCCCTCTTTTTTCCGCAGTGGCATTCGGCAGCTCCCTGACCGATGGCTCAAATATATCCAACACGACGGGGATTAATTCCCTGATTAAGTACGTATTCGATTTGCCATAATTTGCTGTCAATGTATATCCGTATCAGTTGGATATACTTGAAAGATTTAATTAACGACAGTAGTAGAACTTAAAATAAAATAAGCTCTTACATGAATACGTATTAGCAGACAAAAATTAAAAAAAAAATAGTTTTTTCTTTTTTTTTTTTGTGATCCCTTAATGGGAAACAGTTTCACCACTCTCCTTTCCCTTTCTGCAATCGTCATCCAGAAATCCACTTAACATATGCGCATGGGCATATCCTCTTTATGACTAGAAGTAGGTAACCTGGTTTAAACTGTGCTGATGCAGTACTTCCACTTGGAGCAGGTGGTGGAGAAAGCCTCTTGCACAACTCGCTTTTTTTTTTTTTTTTTTTTTTTTGATTGGAGGTTGAACGACCACCGTGAGCAACTCAATGGGCTATAAGCAGTCGCCCGTCCCTAATTTAGGGTCACTGGTTCCAGGGAAGGGAGAGAGCCAGTGCCGTAAGACAAACACAACATCCATGCCTGACCGGGATTCGAACCCGGACCCCTTACGGACGAATGATCAGAGGCCAACACCTTAGACCACTGCGCCACCGAGGCGGCCACAACTCGCTTGTTCAGCATTTGATGTATTCCCTCTCCGTTGCTTTTCTATCAACATTCTTCCACTAGCACACCCAGATTTCCCTACGCTGTAGCAATTTCAACTTGTAGGTTCCCATTTTTGTTTCTTCATTCCAGAACAGTGCGCAGCAGATTTTCTCTGGCTCGTTAAATATAGAATTTCATTAAATGTTGTTACTTTGTTCGTTGAAATCGATCACCTTAGCTTTTCTCTCCCTCGTTAAATCCGGAGATTTCGTGAAATTTTGTTCGTTAAGAACGATTAAGTGAACTTTAAATTAATATTATACCAAACAAAAGTTCTTGTTTTGCTCGTTTAATCCGGGATCTGGTTAAATACGGGATCTTTATAAACGGTTTCTACTGTATATATCAACTCGTCATCAATCATTCGGAATTCACTGCTGGATGAAGGTCTCTCCAAAACCGTTCAACAATTCCGTGAGTAATTCTCTTCCACGTCTCACCAACATGCTTTCGTATTGCATCCACCCATCTCCTAAGTTGTGTGTGATTTTTCCTGTCCCTTGGCATCCGGTCTAGTTTTTCTATTGTTCAATCAGTTCTTCTAGCAATATGTCAGTTGCTCTAATTTATTATCACTCCTGTTTTCCATATACATTAATGACCTTCCTTTTTACATTCATGGCCAAAGTCTCTTGTTTACTGATGATCTCAATCTTTATCGCAATGTACAGACTCCTGATGACTGTCTTGCTCTTCATACTGCCGTCAATAACCTGCTTCAGGGGTGTACATTAAACCATCTACACCTACAACTGTCATGTTGTTTCCTTTTCGCAGAAAAGAAAACCAATTATATTTTACTACAAAGCTTATACTCTTACCCGGACAAACGAAGTCCAGGACTTGGGAGTCACGTTTGATTCGAACTTGGACTTCAAAAGTCATATCAAAAGAGTTGTGCGTACAGAAAACTTGAATTTATCATGCGGCATTCCAAGTATTACTCGAATACTCAGACACTTATTCGCATTTTTGAGACTACGGACAGATCCTCACTGGAATACGCGGCCATCATTTGGAGTCCTAGCCAAGTAACTCTAGTAAATGAAATCGAGAAAGTTCAGAAAAAGTTTCTGCGACACCTTTTTTTTTTTTATAAATCGACCGGTGTTTATACACTGCTGGACAATTGCTAAGGACGGATCATAAACGGCTATATAGCGCATAAAAAAGTAAGTGTGGTTGGATGCAAAGTGAAATAAAATAATATCAGAATGCCAGCACATTACAAGAAAGACAATTTATTGTGCTCTGAAATCCAGAAAGCTTTGGAACGTGTTCAAGGGACAAACATGCCATTTTGTGCAGAATACGTAAACGTGAAAAAAATGCAATTACCGTCCGCAGGCGCTCCGGCGTAAGATGTCAATACGGGATATGGCCACCATGGAGGGCGATGCAAGATTCCACACGTCGTGTCATGCTTTGCACAACATTATCAAGCAGCTGTTGGGGTCATTTATCCCATTCCTCTGTCACTGCACAGATGAGGGTGCCCTTGTTTATTGCAGGGCATTGGCGACCAGCCAGACTCCTTCCCTAAGCATCCCACTCATTCTCAATGGGATTCAGATCTGGAGAACGTGCGGGCCATACGAGGCGTTGAATATCCTCGCTCTCAAGACACTCATGGACAGCGACTGTTCGATGACATGTTGCGTTGTCGTCCATGAAAATGAATCTATCACCGACAGCACCACGGAACATGCGAACATGAGGTAGCAGAACATCATTAATGTATCGTTGGCCAGTCATAGTCCCAGTTGGAAGCACATAGAGGGACGTACGGCCATTGATCATGATGCCAGCCCATACCATGACACTACATGTCGGATATCGGTCCCTTTCCTGTATGTTTGCTGGACAATATGCAGTACCACTATCACGCCAGATCAGTTGTCGTCGACAATCAGACGATAGGCTGCATCTACTCTCATCTGAGAAGAGGACAGCAGACCAGTCATTATCAGTACAATTGCGATGTTGATGGCACCATTGCAAACGGGCGGTACGGTGACGTCTGGACAATGGGATGCACACAACAGGACGGCGGGCGTATAGTCCTCCTTCATGCAAACGTCTGGCGACAGTTTTTCGGGAGATCCGCTTGCCAGTAGCAGCCATAAACTGATTTTCTACCTCACTAGCTGTGCTGCGCCGGTGTCTTTTTGTTGATAGCACTATGTACCGATCTTCTGCAGGTGTCGTACTGCGAACACGACCTCCCCCGTGATGTTTGCTACACTCTCCATTTGTTTGAAATGATTTCCAAAGCCTTAAAACAACACTGTGGCTGACGTCGAACTCCCTGGAAACATCTGTTATTTTTCGCCCTTCTTCAATCTTGCCAATAATATGGCCAGCCGTAAAATCATCTAGATGATGTCGGGAAGACATACTGAAACTTGCAAGTTCGTCAATTGATTCTTTCCCTTTCAACTTTGCGTTTGAACAACAACGGTCAATACGCGTCAAATCCTTTATATCTCTTATCAGCGCTATGACATCACGAATAAGTTCGGCAATCTAGAATTGCTATCGTTGCTATTGTCATCCGTCCTTAGCAAATGTCCGGTAGTGTATAACGGACATCCTGACTGCTGACCTTCTAACATTCTTCAAGATGACCTCTCTGCAATCGAGAAGGGAGACTCTGCAACTGAAGTTCCTGTACGGCATCATCAATGGAGAGATAGATGATACTCAAATTGTAAACCAATTAAGTTTCCGTGTCCCATATTTACCGAAGGCAAAATGTGAACTACTTGCAGTGCCATTTTGCAGAACTAATGCTGGAAAAATTCTCCGTTATGTAAAATGTATAGGCTTTACAACTCACTTGAAGAATGTCAGGATATTTTTAATGTAAGTAATTTTTTTTCATACAGGATGTTTTGCAAGAGTGTAAATATCACTTGGTAGTTATCACTGTAAATATAAATATAGCAATTCCTGTAACTAGATTTACCGTATGTAGGGATGTGCTTACAATAAATAAATTAATAAACAAATAAACAAAAGGTCCTTATTTTTTTATCATTATGGCATCCAATTCCTTGTAATTTTCCTGGTCCATAAGTTCCCATTCCCACCTTTCTCGGTTACACCAAGCCTGCATCTTTCAATGTTTCTTTGAGTCGCAGCCTCTGCATATTTTTTAGTTAAGGTTCATGTCTCTCACCCATGAGTAAGGGCTAGAAGAACGCACCGATTGAATACTTTTCTTTTAAGATACATTGAAACTTCATTAACGGAGATCTCCGAATAACGATAATATTTGGTTGGTACAGAGTAGCTGCAGTAGGATTAACATCAACGATAACTTCCGAACAACGATAACTTTCAACAGCGATCAACCGACACCCCAATCAGTCCCTGAAGGAGATCTAATGGACACCTTGTACCTTAGGCTTTTATGTACACTCGTGCTCAATAATTAAAGATATATAATTGCGAATCAAAGGACACAGTTGCACTACACAAAGTGATTCTTCATACAAACTACTCCCAACCTCTTGCGGAATGACGGAAGTCCATCTGTTGCTTCAGCAGCCCGATGGCGGGACTTATAGTACGACATACACTGAAGAGCAATTGAATTAGAGATAGCTGGCGTTATGCAAATGTGGCGCTGTGGGCGGCCCTGTTAACGGAAACGACATGACGTATGCAGCGATCCGACAGTATAAGGAGTGATGCGACGGGAATCAGTAAGAGTCGGACGCAGTATGGGTAAGACGAAGGATCTAAGCGCATTTGATCGTGAGGAAATTCTCGGGGCCCGACGAATGGGTCACTCCATCTCGGAAGTCGTGGAGGCACTGGAATTTTCATGAGCTACTGCGTCACGGGTGCACCGCGAGTACATCGAATCCGGTAAAACCATCCGTGCAAAGGCCAACTGCCGTCGACAACAGCGTGTGGATGAGCGGGGTCATCGTAGGCTAGCTCGCATTGTAACAGCGGATAGATGGGCCACAGTGCAAGAAATCACTCGGCAATTTAACGCTGGTACACAAAAACGTGTGAGCAGTCACACCATCCAGAACCATCTCCTCGCTATGGGGTACAGAAGCCATCGTCCCACGAGGATACCGCTGCTGACCGCACATCACAGCGTACAAAGATTAGCATGGGCGCGGCCACAGGACCCTAGGCATGTGGAAAAATGTTGCCTGGACTGATGAGTCGAGATTTACGTTGGTACATGCGGATGGCAGGATACGATTACGGCGCAAACCACATGAAGCGATGGATCCTTCTTGCCAGCAGGGTACACTTCAAGCTGGTGGGGGTGGAATTCTCGTCTAGGGACTGATTACGTGGACTAAAATGGGTTCCTTGGCACGTGTGACATGGTCCCTCACAGATCAACGTTACAGGGATATCCTGGAAGACCATTTGCTCCCGTTTGTGCGTCTTCAACATCCCACTGGGGACCTCATCCTGCAACAAGACAAATGCACCGTGCCATCGCTCCCGAATTGTATTAGAATGGTTGGATGATCATTCCAGCGACGTGACCTCGCTTCCTTGGCCAGCTAGGTCACCTGAAATCAATCCCATCGAGCACATCTGGGATGCCATCGAGAGAGATGTTGGGGGCTCTGACCCTTCTCCATGAAATCTTCGTGAATTGTGGTAGCTTGTTCAGGGGTCGTGCATTCGTATGACTTCCCAACGCTTCCGGTGTCTTGTCGACTCCATGCCGAGACGAATCGCCGCCGTCATCAGCGCGAAAGGTGGTGCTACTCGTTACTAGACAGATATCTCTAATTCAATTGCTCTTCAGTGTACGTCACGTAGCATGCAGCGTGTTATAAAAGGAAAGGTCAGAGCAGCAGAATAAAGCTGGTGTTGTGCATTTCGGTTGTGCAACAGGGCTTCATACCAAATGAATATGGCTAAGCGAACCAATATTAATAACATTATGTAGGGCAGAATCATCGGTTGACTCGAAGCTGGCCAAACCCATTTGGCCGGGTCACAGCAGCTGCATATCCCCCAAGTGTCATTTCCAGATTCTGGAGGAAGTTCCAACAGGAAGAAAATGTGTCTCGATGCATCAGCACAGTACGTCCGCAGATTACAAAGCCTCAACAAGACCTTTTTTGTCACTAACTGCCAGACGGCACAGGCAGAGTACAGCAGGTCACTTGCCAGAGACCTTTCAACTACCACAGGGACCACGATTTCAAGGCATACCGTTTACAGATGATTGAATAAGTATGCCCGTATTCCTGTCAGATGCATCCCGTTAACTGCAGCCCATCCAAGATCCCGTGTAGCCTGGTCCAGAGAACATCGTGCTTGGACAACTGACCAGTGTTGCATTTACTGACGAATCCAGGTTTAGTGTGCATAATGATTCCCTACGTTCTGAAGAGTACCTTGGACTCAGTATAACACATCCAAAATCCATGAACATCATCGTTTTGTTGGCGGTAGTATTCTAGTGTGGAGCAGAATAATGTTGTGTTCACGTACCTCCTATGTGTTCGAAAGAGGAACCGTGACAGGTGAGACGTACAGCGATGTCATTCTGTAACAATATGTCCGGTTATTCGGGGGTACAATTTTACCTGAGCTTGTGTTTATGGATGACAACGCTCGTCCTCATCAAGTCTCCATAGTGGACGAATATCTAGAAAGTGAGGATATCACCCCTTACATTGGCCGGCTCGCTCTCCCGATTTAAACTCCATTGAGCATACATGGGACACATTCGGCAGGCGTATTGCAGGACGTCATCTAGAACCCTTCTAGAACTTCGGACAGCATTGGTGCAAGAGTGGGACTCCGTACCTCTAGCGCAGTTTGATAATCCAGTGCTTAGTATGCCAAGACGCTGTACTGTATATGTTGCCCTGTGGTAGACCAACATGCGGCATATTAAACTTTTTCTTCAGAATAAAACATGTGTGTTATGCAGGAGACGTGCATTGCAAAATTATTCTTTATTTTGACCAGTATGGCGGATCCTGTAGTGTTGTTTTCTGCCCTGAATTTTCGTTTAGTTCAATATGCTCTATTTAAAAAATTTTGGTTGCAGTCTTAAGGGCGTAAGTGTCGAAACTGATATCATCCTTAATTTTTGAGCATGAGTACAGTTCCTTCAGCACGAGGGATAAGATAGGGTCAAATAATTTTGCCAAAGTAACTGTGCCTCGGGCAGGATTGGTTGGTTTACGGGGGTACAATGGTGCGTGCTTCATCAAAATTTAGTTTTACGTAAAGCAAGCTCCAGCTCCCGTGAATGTTTCAGTGTCATTCCGGGGGCTGCGGTGATGGTTTCTGATGTCTGGAATGTTGCCTATTGGCAGCGGCATCTCTTAGTTTGGTTACTGAGGGTTCTGTCCCTGCTTTCCGGCGCGCAGCGGGCTAACTATGCACACTATATAACATTTTTCTTTCCTATAGCGTAACTACATTATCTTCTAACAAGTAATTGGACACCCCTGCAATCGACGATATCTGCGGTTCAGATACACGTCACGGCTGCTGCCGTTAAATATCGTGTGGGAAACAACAACGCAACCAGTCGCATGCAAGATGCCACGCAGTTCGGAGCTCTCTGATCTCTAGAAAGGTGTAATCGTCGGGTATCACAGAAATATCCGATCCATACGTGACATATCCAGCGAGTTGAAGTACCCAAAATCGACAGTGGCCTACGTGATTGGCAAGTGGAAGATGAGAGGTGACTGTCGGAATGTGCCTCGACCCGGCAGACCCACAAAACTGGGAGTTACAGACCGACGGGTGCTGGCCAGAGAAATTCGGAAGAACCGCACCAAATCGATGGGCCACATCCGCGAGGAGTTTCAACAGGTATACGGGAGTGTTATTTCGATGAATACCATCTGTAAGGAAGCTCATCTGCTTGGTTATCATGGACGTGCTGCCGCCCATAAGCCTTTGATCACCAAGTCCAATAGCGCTACTCGGCTAACGTGGTGCAAAGAACGTCGACAGTGGACCGTTGAACAGTGGAAACAGGTTCTCTGGAGCGATGAATCAAGGTTCACTCTCTACCGTTCGGATGGCAGGGTCTGGGTTTGGCGTTCGGATGGTAGAGTCTGGGTTTGGCGTCCGCCTGGAGAACGACTCCTGCCGGAATGTATTGTGCCAACTGTGAAGTTCGGCGGCGGTGGAATTATGCTATGGAGGTGTTTCTCCTGGTATGGCACGGCACCCTTGGTCGCAATTCCTGGTAGACTCAACGCCGAGACCTACTGCACCATTCTGGATGACCATGCGCTTCCTACGTTGTGGCAGTTTTACGGGGTGGACCCATGTTACTTTCAGGATGACAATGCCACCTGTCATGTTGCGAGGTCCACCATGGCTTGGTATGGTGACAATGAGGTTAATCGAATGGACTGGCCTGCGCAGAGCCCGGACCTTAACCCTATCGAGCAACTCTGGGACGAGTTGGAGCGTCGACTTAAGGGGTGCCCCCACCGTCCAAAATCGGTGAAGGAACTGACCTGTTTTCTCCAAGCCCAGTGGAAGAAAATACCGCTAGCCGTCGTACAACGCCTGGTTGAGAGTATGCCCCGGAGGGTCGCAGCTGTAATCGCCGCTCGTGGAGGCTCCACCAACTATTGAAGGAGAATAAACTTCGTTTTCCTTTGCTATCACAGGAGTCCAATTACTTGTTGGTAGATAGTGTATAAACCTTATCTCCTATCCTGCTATTCCTAAGGGCTCTTTAAGACTAGAATGATTGAGGAATGATTCCAATAGCTTATAAATTGCATGAGATTCCAAATATTTCACTCGTACCCCAGTAACAAATTTGAATTTCGGCCTACTCCATTTCCTGAATGATTAGTTTTCATTCCTTGCCTTATAAATAAATGAACAAATAACTAAATTAGTTTTAAAGTGTGGGATTAATTGATCGATAGCCCATTTTAGCGTGCTTCCTAAAAAAAAAACAGTAGTTTAGACTCGTTTTATGTTCATGTGAGTCGAACTCTTTTTGGCCTTCTGACATCTTCCGAAAGTCTTTTCGTGGCTGTCAAGATGTCAAAATCAGTGTGATACATTTGAACTTTTAATGTAGTTTACAAATTTACATCTAGGGGCTATCAGAATCGGAAATTTTAAATTTTTAAGTGATATCATGAACAGGATGTTTCAGCAACAACAATAAAGAAAGTGAGGGTTAAGTCATGAGCTACTATTTATTTTTTGTGCTTTTTACTCACCATTCATACCTTGATTTTCCTCCGACGAGCGTTAAAGTCATGCGCAGATCCGATTAGTTATTTTATAGAGCCTTCTTCAATTATCATGCATTTAACAGAACTCGCAATACTCAAAGAAACATATTTCTGAAAAGGACATTTTTTTTATTTGTAGCGCTTCTTTTGAAAAAGAAGAACGTGCCTATGGCATCACTATGTTGACCCGTCCGTCCGTCTGTGAACCCACATCTTCGTAATTACTCATCCGATTTGAAAAATTCATTTTGCAGTCGAAAGCCTGAGTGATGAGAACAACAATTCATAAATTTAGGTCATTTTTACGGTGCATTACCACGCCGCTATGGAGCATAAATACATATGCTATTAAATTCGAAATATATTTTACCCTCAATCCTTCAAAAAAAAAAAAAAAAAAAAAAAAAAAACATTTCGACGAATTCTTTGTACCTTCTGATACATTTTACCAAGATTATCATTTTACTGTTAACAAAAAGTTAGGAATATTGCAATTTCGAAGGAAAAACGTGGCGATATGCAAATTTAGTGACTACTGGAGATCAGTTAACAGCGTAGGTAGCTAGCTATATGTAAATCCGCATCATGACAACACAGCATATGCGAGCTCAGATAAAAGTACCCTACGAAAAGTGGAAAACGGGTAATTTCACCACTTGGTCTAGAAGTTTGCTAAATGCACTGCCTTCAGTGTTGAATTAACCAGACGATGTTTAAGCACTTACAATAGAAATACGGCTGTTGACAGATTGATTTGGCTACTGATTTAGGAGTTTCGCAAAGCGTAGTAAGTCGGCTGCGCACAAGATTTCTACGACATGGAAATGTTGCTAGTCGACCCAAGAGTAGTCGCCGAAAGATAACCACCAAGAGGCAAGATAGCTAGCTACCTGACAGCAAGTGCTCGTAGAAGGCCACCAACAGCCAACTCCGGGAATCGCTTGGAGCTGCTTCTGGTACTACAGTATGTACTAAGTGGTACGAAAATCGTCTTCTCGAGTACGGACTCAAACCAACGATGCGGCTGAGATGTAAAGGATAGACATTAGCTCACCGTCGTCAAAAATGTGCCCGTTTCCAACAGTACATGTCGTGGAATACAGAGTGGCACCGTGTACTTTTCACAGACGAATCCCGTTTCGTTCTTTATCCTGATATTCGACGAGGACATATGTGTAGATGATCCGGCACATGAATGTAACCACACTATGTACAGTCCGTCCATCCCCTACCAGCGGCAGTCAGTTCTGGTCTGGGCGGGAGTGTTTTAATGGCAGTGCTTCTTTGTATGTGTTTACCAAAGCAGTATGAATGCTGGGACGCTGACAGCGACACCTAGATTACCACGGGCTCTGTAACTTATTTCCCGTAATATGGGACGAGCTGCTTCAGACATTCATCATTAATATCATTGCAAGTATGCCTCGTAGGTGTCAAGACGTTTTTCGACACATAGGAGGTGTTACCGGGTATACAGAGATATGAACATTCTCCGAATTTACCATTTTGTCTATATTGCAATGCTACTTTGGTGTGTTTGCAGAAATTGCACAATAAATTACTTTTATAAACGCGCTCTTTATCGTTTGTGTTACGTAGCCCTACTGATGTTATTTCAATGCCTGTTTCTTGAGCCAGATACACACATCCTTAATTAATTTCACGAAACATCCCTAACTTTCTGTGACCGGTGTATTTGAAATAATGAGTGGTGTCACCGTCAGAGGGCGCAAATGTAAATCATATTTTCCCCGAATTTCTTCTAAATATCGGATTTTAAAACTTTTTTGGGCTAGAATACTTTGCATGAAATTTATGACAAAATGCTTTCTTCGTCACTAGGATGCGTAAGTACATATTTCTGTTTTTAGCATGTTTGCAATCGCACTTTCGCTTCCAGAAATCTAAATGAAAAAACTTCTTTCTCAATCAGACGGTACTCACCGCGGCAAACAATCACGTGCACTTTTTTTACAAAACACTGCTTAGTTTTCCCACTAGAGGGCGTTAATATAAGTCTCTGGGACGGTGATATCTCAGCTTCTAAAAATCCAATTTAAAAAATTTCTTTTGCTCTACATAACGCTATATATTTCATATATTTGCCAATTTTGTACTGAGCGTTTAAACCACGGGGTGTAAGTGTTCATTTCTATTTGTACAGAGATTATACAAATCATTCATTTCCAAGAGATGGTATGGAAATTTCAGTAGTAGATCTCTTTGGCACTTTCAAGAAGATGCATATCGGTAGCAACCAACAGTCTGCATGAGGGCTGTGTTCGTTTATCATAAGCCATGTTCGGGATCTATGCTTGAACCGTATTTGCAGCTCGTTGCAGAAATTATATAGCAAAGGAAAGGTTGAGAAAATCTCAGTTTCAATTAATTTATTATTTACTCAAAAGTATATATGCAGGCTGTCCTAGAACTATCTATCAGGTTGCAAAGAAAGTTTCCGGGAAAAATCGTATGTAGCGTGTGCAATGCAAGATAATGCGGGCCTGAGGTGACGTAAAGATCCCAGAGTGCTCTGCTGGAAAGAAGAGATTCTAAAGACAGAACGTAAGCTTTTGTGGTGAAAATTAGTTGCACTTGGCGAAGGTACGATGGCGATATCGACAGAAGGTGTGCGTGCAATGTTGCTCTATAAATATTTGAATGGCGTGAAAGTTACGGAAGAACTAGGAAAATTGCTAAACACGTTTGGTGACTGTCAGGTCCCGCTGAGTTCGATCTGCCACTAGGCTTTACTGAATCCGAATCCCTCAAACGGACCTGACGTAGGTTCTTTTGAGTGCCGTAGAGTTGAACTCGACAGCTGAAATACTGGAACGTGTAATCAACAATTCTTAAATTCTACGATAATGAGGAACTCCAATAACAAGTCCTTGGTTAGCCGAAACAAAATTTAATAGATGCATGAATAAGTTCTGTTCGGTTGGCTATCTCCACGTGCCAACAGGTTTCCAGATAGCGAACACTTCACTATCTCACGATATCCCGGAAGGCCCTCCGCCACGTGGACTTGAGTCGTTCCGTCTAGAACCCGGCCGATCTCGTATCACCGAAAAACCCTGACTATTCCGTCAGTGAAAGCGTAAAACCCCGAGAAGTCTAACCGACATTCTCTGCGTAAAACACGACGTCCAACTCCGTGAAAGGTGAAACGCGAAAAGCCTCTTCAGCGACCGTGTCGCTTCCTTTTATATCCTTAACCTTCTTTCCCTCCCCTTTCAGCCTCTAGAAATCCTTTTGGTGTGGAGTTAGCCGTTCACCGGAAGTGGTGACCTATCCATCAGACCCCGTCGACCAGGTCGAAGTCAAGGGATGCCGCTAGTCACATGCTTCGTTCGGTGTTACATAATCCGACTTGCAAAGGAAATGGTGCCACGTGTCAACACGTGCGTTTGAATTTACATTACATTGCCTTTGAAATGAGAAATAATTACAGAAAACATTACTACATGAAATTAATTAGTGGGGCCCGACTCCGTCACCTTACAGTGACGATATTGTTGGACAGTGTACTTGCTATGACTGATACAGGAAGCTCGACACTGGTATGAGGGATATATCTGATGCTTCCAGAGGTGGCAAATCCAGTAAGGTTGAAGATGATACTATGCAACACGTGCTGTTAACCAATCCTGATGCAACACTACGGAACTTGCAGATGAACTGAAGACCTTCCATACGACCATCAACACCCAACTTCGGAATTTGGGATATTCGTGTAAACTGTGCAAATGGGTACCCCAGGATTTGTCTTACCAGAATCGGATGCAACGCTATTCCATTGCTGTTGCTCTGCGTGAATGAGAAACACGGGAGGGTTTTTTGAATCGGTTGGTCACGGGTGACGAGAAATGGGTCACATACGTGAATGTTACGCGACAAAGAGCATGGACCAAGCAGGAAAACCCCCCATAAGATCGCTAAGCCACTTCTTTATGGAGAGAAGGTAATGCTGAGTTACTGGTAAAATTGCCGCTATGAGATTCACTATGAACTCTTACCGCGGAATGATACCTTCACAGAGAATGCTTGCATCTAACAGTTGGGCTATCTCAATGCTGCACTGCAAGAAAAGCGTCCAGCGTTGATTAATTGCCATGGAGTTGTTTTTCACCAGGATAACGCTTGTCCGTGTGTCGCTTTACGGACCCAGCAAAAATTGCGATCCAGAATGGGAAATATTCCCCCCACGCCTCATGCCATTCCCCGTATTTTGCACCGTCCGATTTTCATCTCTTCCTGACCTTGTCGAATTCTCTAGCTGGAAAAAACTTCGCTAATGACTATGATGTGAAACGTTGCATGGGTGATTCCAACTGTTCCTCGCCAAACTTCTATAGCAATGGGATATTTCAACTCGTAAATCGGTAGAACAAGATCACCAGTTCCAGTAGGAACTACCTGAACGATTAGGTTAAGTGTTTTTTAAGCTTGAAATACATGCTTCTTTATTTTCCGGATAATTTCTTCACAACCTGTTATACACATCGAGCCACATTATTGTGACCACCAGCTGATATATGCAGAGTAACCGCCGTGTGCAGCGCGGACAGCAGCTAGACGGACTGGGAGTGACTCAATAACGTGCTGGAAGGTGTTCACAGGTACGTGAAAGCATGCTGACTGCAGTGCATCTGATAGCTGCTGGAGGGTGCGTGGTGGAGGATCCATAGAGAGAACAATACAATCGAGGTGGCCACACAAATTCTTAATTGGGTTTAAATCTGGGGAATTAGGGGGCCAGGATAGTTATTTGAAGCCTTCATTGTGCTCTTCCACCCACTCTCGGACATTTCCAGCTGTGTGACACTTCGCATTGTCGTGCTGGAAGAACCCATCTGCCCCAGGGAAGACAATCAACATGCATGTGTGTACGTGGTCTGCAAGGATGGATTCATAACGAATTCGGTCCATAGTTCCTGCCACAGGTATGAGTGGACTCAGGAAATGCCACGAAAACATTCCCCATGCCATAACGCTGCACCTACCAGCTTATGTTCTTCCAGAAATGGTTGAAGAGTGTTTGTTCTCCGATGTTTCTCGCCTTATACGCCAACGTCCATCCGTTCGATGAAGCAGAAAACCTGACTCATCGGAGAAGGCAATCTTTTGCCAATCAGCGGAAGTCCAATTCCGATACTGCCGTGCAAAGGTAAGCCTTTCCTGCCGATGCACTTTCGTTAGTACAGGTGCAGTGACCATCCGTCTGCAACGGAGCCCCGTACGCAGCAGGGTTCGCTGAACTGTCGTTTTAGACACACTTCCCTTACCCCCCCCCCCCTCCGGTTCATTCGGCCAGTGAGTTTCTCCACTGCAGCTTGTCGATCGGCCCTCACGCACTTTGAAGCCGACGTTCTCCTCTGACATCAATGGCACGTGGTGCTCCACAGTTTCCACTTCGCTTATTCACAATGGTGCCATTTCTCCAATCACGATACACTTTTACCACAGCAGCACACGAACAATTCCAAACTGCGCTGTTCCAGAAATACTGCCACTCTTGGCCCGAAAGCCGATAATCATCCCTTTTTGCAAATCTGATAAATCGCACCTTTTATTCATGACAACAACGAGTGATATGTTTTCAGAATGCGTACAGCACACCTTATATACACCCTCCAAGCCAGCTCACGAGACGCGCTTTCTTTCATTGGCTACGCGCTGTTGACTTCAAAAGTAGAAGGTGATCGCAATCGTGTGACTCGACTGTGTATATAAATCCAAAGATTGCATGGTGATAGAGTGCTAGTAGCCGCCCCGGTGGCGCAGTGGTCTAGGCGCTGGCCTCTGATCATTCGTCCGTAAGGGGTTCGGGTTCGTATCCCGGTCAGGCATGGATGTTGTGTTTGCCTTACGGCACTGATCCTCTCCCTTCCCTGGAACCAGTGACCCTAAATTAGCGACGGGCGACTGCTTATAGCCCATTGAGTTACTCACGGTGGTCGTTAAACCTTCAATCAAAAAAAAAAAAAAAAAAATTACGATTTTTTTTTGTCTAACCAAAAATGTTAATAATTTGTTTCATCAAAAAACTAAGGAAAACATTTAAAAAGAAATCGGATTTAGAAACATGTTACACACGCACCGAAATAGTGTCAATACATCGTTATGTCAAGTACAAATCGTCCGTGAACATTCCAGAAAGTAATAAACTACCCTAAACTGAAGGTCTCAGGTTCGAATCCGCTCTGTGAGAGATTTTTCGCTTGCTCTGAAGAAATATTCTCGTGACGTAACACCGTACAAATTCATTTAAACACCACTGAAAAGTAAATAAGGCGAGAAAAATGAAAATACAGCGGGAGGAAAAAGATGGACACCATCGAAATAAAAAATGACACCAAAATAAAAATGGCGGACATCCAGGGTGGAAGGGCACAGCCTCAAATTATTGCACCGGCAAAGTGTTGCCATCGGAAAAAAAGTTTAGGGACAAAGTGGCCCAGCTTCACAACTCTGAATTTTGTTGGAGCAAGAAATTACTGTGTCACAAAGTGTTTGGTCACGATAACAATACATACTGTTGGATCAAACAAATTCCCAAAAATCGACAAAATTATTTTGCTAAATGAACAAAAACGTTCCGTCATGATAAAAAAAATAATTGTAGAATGAACAATAATTTTCATCAAAATGATTTTGCTAATTTAACAAACTTTTTTGTTGACTGTATATCGACTGATTTTTTTGTTGAATTAATTTTTTTTTCTTGAATAATGCTGACTGATAAACCACGAATAGTGCTGAGAATTGCTGGCACCGTAGCGTAAATGCGAACGCACTCGGCTAGTTATCGAGAGATCTGGGGTTCGATCCCAGCGGTGTCGGGACACAATTTTTCAGTTGCTATGCGTTGTTTATAAAATAACGTGGATAGAGCGATGACATTGCCCATTTAAATAATTGAAAAGTCATTGTCAATTTAAAAAGATCTCAAGTTCCAAAGCATTCTGTTGCTTCGAAAAATCATGATGAAGAAAAAAAAATACTGTACTTAATTTCTGATAAGTCCTCTTACAGAAAAAAATATAATAATTACACGCCTATTGAAAAAAATTATAAGCTCCAACAGGAAATAAAATGACTTACTGACTCGCATTAATAACAAAAAACAAATCATCATCGAGCAATTAGTTTTACCATAAACGGCGTTCAGATTTCCGGGTCTATCTGGCTCAGTGGTTTAGGCGTGCGTTTTCTTTTGAACCAACCCAACCGCCGTAGGCTCGATTCCCACCGGTGCGAAAGGAATAACTAGTGTAAGGGCTGAAAATTTCAGCATCTTCGATTTTGCGAAATTTCTGTATAAATACCGAAAAACCTGAAACGGACGAAGAAGGGAATAGGTCTGGAGGCTAAGGAAGCAGGCTTCATCTCCTCCTTATTCTTAAACACCCTTGAGATCATGTTGAGCAGTGGTCTCAAACTCGCGGCCAGCGGGTCATATGCGGAATTTCTGACTACGGAAAATCAGTGAAAATACGGAAGTAAGAAAAAAAAATAAAAGAGACGGGCACTTTTTAAAACGGAATTTCCGTTAAAAGACACCTACCGGCAACTTTGCTGACTCATAACTTTTAGAAATTTTCCGTGAATTCACCCCTCTTACTTTTCAGAGTGCATCTCAGACCTTGAGATCTCTCTCTCTCTCTTTTACCCCCTTCCTAAACCTCTGCGTCGGTCTTTCGACCCGTAGCTCGAAGGGGAGAGCATTTCTCCGACGCCTCCTGAATGATAAACTAATTTAACCGTCTCGATGCGCTTTTCGGATCACAATGTACTAAAAGCTGCGTAGGCTAATATAACCAATAAAGACACTTTACGTTTTCTGAACAGGCTCTTCAATACAAAGCGCGATTGCCTGGGAACACTCTTTTAGAACTCTTGCTAATTACCCTTGCCACCGTAGATAGGCTATTCGAACATTACCATGCTGACTGAGAAAGACTTGTAGCAAAATATTCCTTACTTGGAAAATAATTAATTCTAAATTCTTGTAAAATCTCCTAAACCCTCATAACACGTCATAGTAATTTTGTAAAACATTCCCCAGGAAATTGAGTTCAGATGTTGGTTAAGTGACTTATAGCTTTATTGCTTACCGCAGCGATCCGTATATTAAGATAGAATAGCGCACCCAGACTACGTCATGAATTTATCGCTCTTCACGGCGACAGAGGAACGCAGGGACAGTAGCGTATCTAGAGTGGGAGAAGTAGGGCACGTGCGCTGGGCGCCAATGTTAGGAGGGCCCAAAAAAGCTGAAAGAAATAGTGTGCGTTTGCTGTTTATTTGTTGCAAAAAATTAATTATGAGAAAACTTGATAAGAAATGAATTTAAGACACCGAAAGTCGTAATAAAAAAACGGAAAGAAACGTTCATTCTGAATGTCTGTCGTCAGCAGAGCGGTGAATGGAATACACAGAGACACCGCGCTACCGACGTAATAGCGCGGCGTCTTCGTGTACTCAGCTCTTCGAACGACAGACGACACGTGGCGGCAAGTGCCTTTGTCGGCCGGCCGGTGGCTCGGCACCATTGTTTTCTAGTAATTTCAAAAAGACTGTGATGTTTTTTTCTTTGGTTGCAGTTCTTTTATGTGTGCGAATGTTCTAGTAGCTTCCATTGTAATATAAAAGTACTTTTACAAAGTTCGGTCTCATCAGTTAACGATTTAAAGCAAGCAAAGAAGGAGTTCTGTTATTTCTATCTAGCGATCGTTTAGCGTAAAGCAAACGTTGTGAAGATTTTGAAAGTGAAGTTTGTTAAATTATATAGGATTCTATTTTGAATTTAGAAACTTGTGTAAAAAACAATGAAACCTCCTAAGAAGGAAAGTGGAGCTGAAGAGCCGAAGAGACGAAAGTCGAAGGCAAATAAATAAAGCCGAAAAGTCTAGCAAGTTTTTTCGAAGCTTCTTTAAAGAGGTCGGAGCACGTACTTCGATTACGTGCGAGAAACAACTTTGCGCGAAGCGACCCTGCTATTCGAATCATTTTACTTATATCATCATCATCATCATCATTGTCAACCATTATCAATCCACTGCTGGACGAAGGTCTCCCCAAGTTTCCTCCACAACGGTCTGTCTTGTGCCAGTCTCCCCCATGTCACTTCCGCATACTTTCGAATTTCATCCACCCATCTCCCATGTGGTCTTCTTCTAGGTCTTTTCCCGTCACTTTAAATCCAATCTAAAATTTCGGCTGTCCATTGATGGTCTGTCCCTTCTGACAGTATGTCCAGCCCATTGCCATTTCAGGGATTTAACTCTGATCATGACGTCTTCCACTCTTGTCATTTTTCGGATCCACGAGTTCCTCTTCTTATCTCTCCTGGTTACACCAAGCATGCACCTCTCCATGCTAATTTGAGCTGTTTGCAGCCTTTGTATGTCTCCTTTAGTTAAGATCCACGTCTCTCCACCATACGTAAGCACTGGAAGGATGCATTGATCAAACACTTTTCTTTTAAGACATAATGGCATATTGCTCTTGAAAATTATGCTGTTTCTTCCAAAAGCTCTCCAGGCAAGTTTTGTACGCCGATTAATTTCTTCATCAATGTGACCCTGACTTGATATCTACTGTCCAAGATAAACGTACGCGTTTGTGATTTCCAGCTTTTCTCCATCAATCGATAAATCTTCATTTCTTGTAAAAGCATTGTACATCACTTTTGTCTTCTGAAAGTTCGTTTTTAATCCTACTTCTTTACTCTTGTCAGCAAGTTCCTGGATCATACTCTGTAGCTCTGATGGGGAAGTTGCAAAAATGATTAGTCATCAGCAAAACGAAGGTGGGTTAGATAATCTCCATTAATCTTTATCCCTTTGTTTTCCCAGTTCAGTGATTGAAAGACATTTTGCAATGTGGCATTAAAAAGCTTGGGAGATATGGTGTCACCTTGTCTCACTCCCTTTCCAATTTTTATGTGTGTTGTATTTTCAAACAGCCGTATCTTTGCACTTGCATTTTCATAGATGTTATTAATAATATTAATGCATGCATCTTCAATACCGTAGGTTTTCAGAGCCATTGTAACTGCTGATGGTTTCACCGAATCAAAGGCTTTTTCATAATCGATAAAAGCCATGCACAATGGAAGTTCATATTCCCTCGCTCTTTCAATTAGTTCTCTCAGTACGTGGATATGATCTATTGTGCTGTAGCCACTCCTGAATCCAGCTTGTTCTCTCGGTTGAGCCATGTCCAGTGTCACCTTTAAGCGGTGTGAAAGATTTTTAGTGAAGATTTTATAAACCACTGATAGGAGGCTGATAGGTCTGTACTTCCTGAGATCCTCAATGTCACCTTTTTTATGTAGCAGGATCATTGTAGTGGTGTTCCAATCCTCAGGAATCTTCTCTTCATTAAAGCATCGAGAGAAAATTTGGGAGAGTACTGTTTCGATTTCTCCACTTGCTTCTTGTATGATGTCTACAGTAATTCCTTCTTCTCCTGGAGCTTTTCCCCGCTTCATGTTCTTGATTGCATGTGCAACTTCTGCTGGGAGAACTGGAAGAACTCTGGTACTGGTATTTTTCATGATATCTGGAGTACATGTATCATCCCTTTCATATAATTTAGAGTAGAAAACTTTCACTCTTGTCAAAATGTCGCCTCTATTTCTTGTTACAGAACCATCCTTTTTTCTCAGTGCCATAATCTGTTTTCTTCCCTTACTGAGATATCCCTTTGCATCTTTAGGCTTTGGTTGTTTTCAATTGCTTTCCTCACTAGTTCACAGTTGAATTTCCTTACGTCTTCGGTGATAATTTTTCGTACTGTCTTGCATAGCTCTATATATTAAACTTTGGAAGTCACATCTTCTTTAGTTGTCCTCATCTCTCTTCTTTTTTGCATCAACAGTTTGGTTTTTCCTAATAATTTATTCACATGCAACTTGTTCTTAGACCCAGCTAATTTTGTTGCTGTTTCCATAAGAGCTTTGGTTACTTTTCTGTTAACTTCAGAAATATCCACTTCTTCCGATGTTAGGCCTTCTAAAGCAGAGAATCTGTTCTTCAGTTCCAACTTAAAGGTATTATAGTGTTTTTTAAGGTTGGTTATGTCAATACATTTTATTTGTCTTATTAGCTTGTTACGTTCAAGTTTAGTGTTGAGGTGCATCTTGCATCTCCCCAATCTATGGTCACTACCTGTGTTGAACTTGTTTTAGCACACTGCAGTCTTATATAACAAATTTTTTGTTACACATAATAAAATCAATTTCACTTGTCGTCACATTTGGATGTCTCCATGTCCATTTCCTGTGTGGCTTTTTCTTGAAAAAGGAGTTCAAGATGAAAAACCCTTCTGCCTCTGCAAACTCAACGAGAGTAGTTCCACGCTGGTTTCTGTTGCCGTGACCGAATTTACCTACTGAAGTTTCATTCTGTTACCGTTGCCCTATTTTTGCATTGAAATCTCCCATAATTATCTTCAAGTGCTGCTTACCTTTATTATTTAGATGACGAATTTCCTCATAAATTCTTCAATTTCTTCTTCAGAATGACTTGTGGTGGGTGCATAAGTTTGAATAATCTGAGCCTGGTATCTTCTCTAGAGTTGGATAACGAGTCGTGCAGCTCTGTCAGAGGAACCTTCAACTTCTACAACTTTATCCTTAAGTTTCTTGTTTATTATAAATCCAACACCACTAGTTCTTCCAGTATCTGTCCCACGATAGTAGAAGAGATGTCCACTCTTCAGTTCAATGAGATCTTCTCCTTTTCTTACATATGTATATATATATATTTATATATATACAAATTGTGGGATGTAAGGCCAGGTGATGCGTAACATCAGAGCCTCTCCTTGACAGTTGTCAACCCCGCCTTCTCGTGGTACATCCTGTTCCCACTAAAGGGGCTCTGACGACCGCCAATAGCGGTATAACTATACCATCGGGATTCGAGGAAATTATATCCCACACTCGCCAACCCGCTTGGCCAGCGTGGTGAGTTATGGCCAAACCCCTCCAAAATTACTCCACAACTTAAATCTTGGCCCTCAGTCTCCGGCAGCTGGAATGTACCTGGCCAAGGCAGCGGCCAGTGCGACATGAAGGCAGAGGGTGCTAAGAATCACTGGAGCACCGGACTAGGCTGCCATATGATGCTGACCTTGGCTACGTATAATGGACGCTCCCTATCTTCTGATTTAAGGCTTCTTGAATTGGAAGAGAAACTACAAAGGATCAAGTGGGACATCGTCGGGCTAAGTGAGGTAAGGAGAAAAGGAGATCTCATTGAACTGAAAAGTGGACATCTTTTCTACTATCGTGGGACTGATACTGGCAGAACTAGTGGTGTTGGATTTATAATAAACAAGAAACTGAAGGATAAAGTGGTAGAAGTTGAAAGTTCCTCTGACAGAGCTGCACGACTCGTTATCCAACTCTCGAGAAGATACCAGGCTCAGATTATTCAAACTTATGCACCCACCACAAGTCATCCTGAAGAAGAAATTGATGAATTTTTTGAGGAAATTTGTCATCTAAATAATAAAGGTAAGCAGCACTTGAAGATAATTATGGGAGATTTCAATGCAAAAATAGGGCAACGGCAACGGAATGAAACTTCAGTAGGTAAATTCGGTCACGGCAACAGAAACCAGCGTGGAAATACTCTCGTAGAGTTTGCAGAGGCAGAAGGGTTTTTCATCTTGAACTAATTTTTCAAGAAAAAGCCACACAGGAAATGGACATGGAGACATCCAAATGGGACGACAAGAGAAATTGATTTTATTATGTGTAACAAAAAATTCGCCATAGAAGACTGCAGTGTGCTAAACAAGTTCAACACAGGTAGTGACCATAGATTGGTGAGATGTAAGATGCACCTCAACACTAAACTCGAACGTGGCAAGCTCATAAGACAAACAAAATTTATTGACATAACCAACCTTAAAAAACACCATAATACCTTTAAGTTGGAATTACTGTAGACATCATACAAGAAGCAAGTGGAGAAATCGAAACAGTACTCGCCCAAATTTCACTCGATGCCTTAATAAAAGGAAGACTCCTGAGGATTGGAACAACGCTACAATGATCCTGCTACATAAAAAAGGTGACATTGAGGATCTCAGGAACTACAGACCTATCAGCCTCCTATCAGTGGTTTATAAAATCTTCGCTAAAGTTCTTTCACATCGCTTGAAGATGACACTGGACATGGCTCAACCGAGAGAACAAGCTGGATTCAGGAGTGGCTACAGCGCAATAGATCATATCCACGTACTGAGAGAACTAATTGAAAGAGCGAGGGAATATGAACTTCCATTGTGCATGGCTTTTGTCAATTGTGAAAAAGCCTTTGATTCAGTGAAACCATCAGCAGTTACAATGGCTCTGAAATCCTGCGGTATTGAAGATGCATACATTAATATTATTAATGACATCTATGAAAATGCAAGTGCAAAGATACGGCTGTTTGAAAATACAACACACGTAAAAATTGTAAAAGGAGTGAGACAAGGTGACACCATATCTCCGAAGCTCTTTAATGCCACATTGGAAAATGTCTTTCAATCACTGAACTGGGAAAACAAAGGGATAAAGATTAATGGAGATTATCTAACCCACCTTCGTTTTGCTGATGACGTAGTCATTTTTGAAACTACCCCATCAGAGCTGCAGAGTATGACCTAGGAACTTGCTGACAAGAGTAAAGAAGTGGGATAAAAAATGAACTTTCAGAAGACAAAAGTGATTTTCAATGCTTTTACAAGAAATGAAGATTTGTCGATTGATGGAGAAAAGCTGGAGATAACAGACACATACGTTTATCTTGGACAGCAGATATAATGTGAGGGTCACATTGTTGAAGAAATTGATCGGCGTACAAAACTTGCCTGGAGAGCTTTTGGAAGAAACAGCATAATTTTCAAGAGCAATATGACATTATGTTTTGAAAGAAAAGTGTTTGATCAATGCATCCTTTCAGTGCTTACGTATGGTGCAGAGACGTGGACCTTAACCAAAAGAGACATACAAAGGCTGCAGACAACTCAAAGTAGCATGGAGAGGTGCATGCTTGGTGTAACCAGGAGAGATAAGAAAAGGTACTCGTGGATCCGAAAAATGACAATAGTGGAAGACATCATGATCAGAGTAAAATCTCTGAAATGGTAATGGGCTGAACATACTGCCAGAAGGACAGACCATCGATGGACAGCCGAAATTTTAGATTGTATTCCGAGGGACAGGAAAAGACCCAGAAGAAGACCACATGGAAGATGGGTGGATGAAATTCAAAAGAATGCGGGAGTGACATGTAGGAGATTGGCACAAGACAGACAGTTGTGGAGGAAACTTGGGGAGACCTTCGTCCAGCAGTCGATTGATAATGGTTGACAATGATGATGATGATGATGATACAAATTGTAGCCAAATTATTTACATCTAGTTAATTAATTACTTACATCAAATTTTGTATTTTAAATACAAGTTTTTAATATCATTTTATATATATACTATTGTAAAGCCCGTTGAGATAAAAATACAACGGGTTCTAGAAATCACTTATTCAAGCGTTTATTAACGACGGTGGAAAATATCTTTGTGCACGATATTTTTTGTAAATATCTTTCCGAAATCTGGAAGTAGTTTTGCATGTTCTTGTCCATGGACTACTTTAACTGTGGCATGAAACCGTTGAACTCTTAACAATACAACATAAAGTTGTCCATGGTTAAACACTGGTTCAGGAAGGTAGATACCTACTTTCTCCAGTGTTTGACCTTGAGACTTATTAATGGTCACAGCAAAGGCGAGTTTTACAGGAAATTGTCGTTGTCTTAATGTGAATGGGAGGTCTATATCAGTAGGTGCGAGGTCAATTCGCGGAATAAAAACAGTTTTATCACATGCTGAGCATGTGAATACATCTGCAATGATCAAATTGGGTTTTAGTTCTTTAATCCCATTGCATAAACCAATGTCTTGTTCCATTGCATAAATCAATGTCTTTCTCCATTGCATAAACCTCGTTGTATATTGAGGTTTCTCAGGAGCATGATAATAGCCCCAATCTTCAACTTGAGTCTGTGAAGTGGAATTCCGGATGGAGTTTGCTCATTTAAAAACTCTATAGAATAATACTGTTCAGTATTTTCTTCGCCATTGGCATAAATTGAATCAGAGCTTAAGTATGTATAACGAAGTAAATTTCTCCGTCATTTTTGGTCTACGCCGGGATTCGAACCCGAGGCCGCTTATTCCGGAACAAGTCGCTCTACCAACTGAGCTACGCAGACATTTGTTCTGATTCCTATCTGCCTTTATGTCGTGTGCGTCCTGCTGGCAGGTACGTCACATATGTGCTTGCTGTCCCCTCTAAGAGATCATGAACATTCTCATTTAATTTGTCAACATCAGAGTTTTTGGGACACAGAATGGCTTTCTTTGCAAATGTTTTAAAATAAGAAATTTTCAAGTTCTCATGTGTGCAAATTCTTCCCAAAGAGGGATTTATATTTATCAAACAATTCTTGTGCATTGGGTGGTGAAACAAAGATAAGAATGCATGCAAATAAATCTCGTAGTTGTCGAGGCATGCTGCAAACTGATGCTTCATCTAAGGTTTTTTCCCATATTTCATCATTCTTAATTAAACCTTTCTGCAATGCAGCTTCTTGGAAGGTATCATATGGAATTCCATTAACTGTTCTTAAATCTGTAAAGCTTTTCGCTCCAGACACATAAAGTAGCAGTAGTCTCAAACAATATCTTTCCGGATCAGAGCCAAGGTTTACCCAATACATTCTTCCAATCACATTATCTCCACCACGTTTTCGTTGTACCCATTGTCTTTCTTTTTGATTGAACACACAATGTCTTGGCATGTCGCTATATGAAATAGAACGCGCATCTTCTTTGCCTTCATTTAGTTTGAACCATGCTGTCAGCATTGTATCTCTCTGAGCATTATGAACAACTGCATTTCGATCATTGTTTAAAAGCTCTGGATTAAAGATAATGTTCTGTTCTTCAAAAAGGTGAACAGGTAATCTAACTATTGTATGAGATTGCTGATGCATATCATAACCAAGTATTCGCCACATTGCCTTTTGTGCGCTAACGTATCGGGAATCAACATGACTTTTTACTTCGTCGTATTTGTTGTTGTGCTCTGTTATATGCAAATTTTCACAGTCATGACCTTTGTATACGCACTTGAAAGATATTTCACGCTTTTCACAGTAGCGCACACCTCGACATTAATGTGGCAATTGTACTTTAACAAAACGTACGGATTATAAGGGACAATCCAGTTGTTATCAATAATTTTACCACGTACAATTGTGGTAGCACCATTCTTTCTACTGCGATATAAAGAATACCCGCCTTTGTTAGCTACTGTTTCATTTTGGAAAGACTTCGGAAATTACTTGGTATATTTGTCATCTTCCATATAGGGTGAATTGTGATTATTTCCCCACACATGCCTTGAACCATGTGTTTCGCAACAGTTGCATGTAAAACTGGTAAATGCTTTTTATCTGGAAGTTCTGCTGATATAATTTGGTCAGTTTTCTCAGGCAATGTTGGTTTGCCCTCTTCTTTCAAAATCAAGAGTATATGAGCATGGGGAAGCCCTCTTTTTGGAATTCGATTACATGAACTTTGGCCACCGGAACTCCAAAATTATGCTTTTTGGTTATATCATCCATTAATTCTTTCAACTTTAATTGGAAGACTCTTGCAACTAAATCTGGACGGTTTTCGACAGATTGACCGTTCAAGTTTTCAGTAATTTCTTCCCATTTCGATTTGCAAGTCATAGTAAGGAAAAGATGAAGCTTGACATACTTTCTGACTATCGCCATTGCATCCTGATAATTTTGCACCATATTTCGTGGACTACCTTGAAATGAAGATGTCAAAATAAGAGCTTTTCCAGGAAGAAACTCATCATCTCCAGCATTCTGAATTTGGTCCATCAGACCTTTATACTTTTTGACACTTAACTGAGACAGATTTTGTCGTATGTAATTCAGTGTATTAGCTTCCATTTTTACATACGCATCAACATTGTATTGCTGCTTAAGCTTTCCTTCGCTTAATACTGGATTAAACTCGTCACGGATCGAAAGATGATGTTGATAGTATTACATTTGTGTAATCCTTGACCGTGGCTTTGTACGTTGGCTAACAGCACTTAGTAAAATCGTTGGTCTATGTTGTAATGGAATGTCATTTGACCTTGTGACATAACGCATCTCTGACGTCATGTGAGAATGATTTGGATCAGATGACGTCACACCAGCACCTTTTTTTGTTGCTATGACAACAAAATAAGTGATATACGCGTGAACTGTGCGAATGCAGGTCATGACGTCACCTGCAAGAAAACACGAAAAGATAATTGTGACGTCACAAGCATTTGTTTCTCGGTTGTTGCTATGACGACTTAAAAAGTGATACAGGTCGTCGGCAACTTAGCATTTTATATATAAGGATAAAAATCGTGGTCAAATTATTTACATCTAATTAATTAAGTACTTACATCTTCTGAATTTTGTAGCTTTTGTCCTTAGCCCAACTTGGTAATACAGCTTAATGCTTTCAGGTATTTTTTAAGGTCTTTCGAATGCGTTCATCTACTTGTATATACATTTTTTTTATTTTTGGACCAAGTTTCCCTAATTCTTTTAATTGTTGTTTGTGCATCACACGTCGAATTTGGAAATTCTAAAGACCTTAAAAAGTGCCTGAAAGCATTAAGCTATGTTACCAAGTTGGACTAAGGACAAAAGCTACAAAATTCAGAAGATGTAAGTAGATGTAAATAATTTGACTACGATATATATATATATATATATATATATATATATATATATATATATATATATATATATATATATATATATATATATATACTGAAGAGCAAAACTGAAGACTAAGTAAAAAATTTTAGAATTTAAAACGAAAGCTGCAAAATAAAAGCTGCAAAATAACCTGAAGATCAAAACGCGCAACGCAGCAGTTTTGAAAATTCAGAATTCACATTCTATTAAAGAGAAACCTAATCAAAAAATACATAAATAATTTCGACTCACACCAAGTACGACATAGAAAAGGTTATGTATCTATCGGTGTGAGTAAAAGGAGAAAAGATAAAAATTATAAAATAAAACAACTGAATGTAGAAGGTGTCGAGAATACTGAGCCTTGGCTTTATCAAGGACCAGCAAAAACTCTGCATTTTCTCACTTCCACAAAGACCTAGTCGGAAATGGGTTTCTGCAAGGCCAAGGATGCAAGTAACATTCCCACCTAAAAGTGTTTTAAAAAATATATATATGTCATGTCCTCCGCAGAGTTGTATGACAAAGCACTAGTTAACAATTTCGCTTGCATCCATTGACCTTCTTGGCCCGACCCATGCTCTTCATCTGTTACTATTAAACAGAGAGAAGAAGATTAAAGAGAACTCAAGCTGTGGGAGTGACATAATAATTAGAAATAATTTTCAGCTATAACGAAATGCCAAGTTCGTTTGAGAGAGAATTTAAACCTGAAAAACAATGCAAAAGAAATCCGAATATTTACATTGCAATTAAAAAAGGAAATATTAATTTTTAAAATTTTTAAAAAACAGATTTTTGAAAGAAAACTTGAGTCTAAAACCCCCTACTCTACACCTTATGACAGCACGAAAACGAGAATAATTTAAAGACAATAATTAACTAAAGAAAACTTTGTGAAAGTTATATGACTTAAACAGTTAGTTGCAATATGTACAAAGTTTTTCAGCAGTGCTTTAAGTGCATAATTATTTTAGTTATTAAAAACTTAACTACTTGGAAATACAGCGCAAAGAAAAGGAACACGCTTAGCCCTCTGCTGTTCCTAGGTACCCCAAAAGACGCGCAAAGTTACCAAGAAAAGAAAGAGTTAAAACCCGCAAAAATGTTAACAGACAAGCCAGTGCCTAAAAGCTGAAAAGCTAAAAATCAACAGAGAAAAAGTACATGAATTACAAACAATGAACTTATAAAACCTAAAGCCCTAAACACAAGGAAGAGAGCTTACCTCTTGTGCGACGAAACAATCATCTCACTAGAGTAAAACATGGCTGACCTCTTTCCTGACGCTTCTGCCACTCCCTAGACGCTGGGGGCAGTGTGGGTGGGGCTGATGGCCTCCTCATACAGAAAGAAATCAACACGCGGAGATTTTAGCCAGAGAAAAAAATATATAAACTTAAGACTGTGGACCTGTATGATCAGAAAGAGCAGAATTAACTCTCCAGAATACATGAGAAATATTATAGAATACACGAGTAGTGTATTCAATAATCTTTGCATGTATTAAATCACCTTAGTGAGCTTCTATAGATTAATCAGAATCTTATTAATTTTAATGTTGGTTTTACTATTTTTAGTATAGCTATCCTAGTGATGAATAACTAGTTTTCTTTTTTATTTGTTTTTATTTTCTTTTATAAACAGATTTTTAAGCTTTTTTTGTGATTTTGTTTATATTATTTAATTTTTTGTTTTAATAGGACCTTCATATCCATAGCACTAAGGTTCCTTTTAGTAGTTAATAGGCATCCTCTAGCCAACTTCCTTACGGCTTTGATTGGTCAGAATCATATTATTAACTGTGTAGAAAATTAAAGCAGATCTGCCAACCTCACTCTATTATTCAGGATAATTTTTCTTAAAGTTCTTTTGATGAAAGAAGAAGGAATTTCGTTCTCTAGAAAACTATCTAATAGTATATTAATGTGGTAATTGAAGTCCAAATTGTTGCTGCAAATTCTTGAAATTCTTAGGACCTGAGAAATTAGTACATTCTCAATTACTTTGGTTGATATGTTATTATTCCAGTGTAGATATTTAATTGTTTTGAAAGGAAAATTAACTCTTTTATCAAAGAGGCTAATAGATGGGTTACCTCTGTTGAGCTTAATGCTTAAGTCTAGGAACTCAAGTTCCTGATTACTGTGGTTGGTTTTACATAAGTTAAGAGAGCTAGGATAGATATTATCAAAATCACTCTCTATAACTTCTGAATTATTGATACACAGCAGATCATCAATATATCTAAAAGTGTAAAGGTAGTTATCTGAGCAGGTGGGGTGATTTTTAATGAATTCATATTCCTTAAAGAACAGGAATAGATTAGCGATATTCGTGGACGTTGATGTTCCCATGGGAATACCGTTCACCTGCTTATAGATAGTATTATTATATAAGATATGGTTATTTTTTATGCAGCAATTGAGATAAGAGTTCCAAGTTCCTACGTTAACAAATTGGTTAAGTTTAAATTCTGCATACAGCTCTTTAAAGGTAGTGATTATATCAGATAGAGGCAGATTAGTGTATAGGTTTTCAAAATCATAACTATTAATATCTAGGGGACAAACTTTGAGTATAGTAGAAATTACTTCTGCATTATTATTAATTATCCAAAAATCTCTGTACATCAAGTTAGTACAGTTTCTAATGTGTTTCAAAACCTTCTTTAAGACATCTTCAAAAGCAAGATCTATTTTCTTTTTGTGACTCCTTACTCCACTAGCTATGAACCTGAACTTCACAGGATCCCTATGAAACTTAACCGTTGCAAAAAGAAATGGAAATTCAGGCTCATATCTTCTAGTTTGTGGAATTTTGAGTTTCTTGAAGAATGCCTTAAACCGATTTTCTAACTGCTTGGTAGAATAACTTACTGGCTCGTAAGTTACTCTATTATTGAGTTCCATAGTTAACAATTCAAAATAAAACTTCTTACAGATAATTGCAAAATTAATGCTAGCTTTATCTGTAGTGGTAAAAATAAAAAGGTCTTGTAGTTTGGAGAGTGACCTTTTAGCTTCTCCAGAGAAAAAGAGATTTCTGTCGAAACAAAAGTCCAGACCTGCCAACTCACCGGTGAAGCTATTGATTATATTATATTTCCATTCTGCGAAGGCCTCAATAGGCTGATTGTACGCTAAACTGGTTTTTACGATGTACCTATTAACATCTTGAGTGAAGCTCTCAAGAATCCTTTCTTTGGAAATTGTGAAGGAAGGTCTGAATTTGGAGCCATACTCTAATAAATTCCTAAGCTTTTCATTATCAACAAAACTCAAGTTTCCGGTGATAATATGGTTGTAATTCTTATTATAGTGAACTGTTTCTTTATGTTCATCACAAGAACATGTAGTAATTACAGGAATGTAGCTCGAAGAGTTAAGTTTGTAGTTTTTAACTATTGACCCTAAGGTCTTAACATATTTAAAACTTACAATAGACTGGTGCCTGTGGATGGGAAAAAAAATTGCATTATTGTAGAACAGCTTTCTTACATTGAGCTTATCGTAGGCTTTATTTAGAAACCTGATGGTTACAAAATTTCTAGAAAATTCTTTAAGAGAAATTTTATCTTTAAGAATATGTTTAAGAATGTCCAGAACCAAAGCAAAAACATGCTTATCAACATGGTCAGCAGTTTCATTCCAGAATTTGAAAAAGCTTTTAAGGACAGAGTGCTTGAAGGACTTGAGAATTTTGTAAGTATTTTTAACAAAATTAGTGCCAGTTTTAAAGCTTTCCAGAGTTATTAGCAAGTTAGCAAAATCAACTTTGCCTGATGTGCGAAATAACCTCTAAAAAGAAAACTAGTTATTCATCACTAGGATAGCTATACTAAAAATAGTAAAACCAACATTAAAATTAATAAGATTCTGATTAATCTATAGAAGCTCACTAAGGTGATTTAATACATGCAAAGATTATTGAATACACTACTCGTGTATTCTATAATATTTCTCATGTATTCTGGAGAGTTAATTCTGCTCTTTCTGATCATACAGGTCCACAGTCTTAAGTTTATATATTTTTTTCTCTGGCTAAAATCTCCGCGTGTTGGTTTCTTTCTGTATGAGGAGGCCATCAGCCCCACCCACACTGCCCCCCAGCGTCTAGGGAGTGGCAGAAGCGTCAGGAAAGAGGTCAGCCATGTTTTACTCTAGTGAGGTGATTGTTTCGTCGCACAAGAGGTAAGCTCTCTTCCTTGTGTTTAGGGCTTTAGGTTTTATAAGTTCATTGTTTGTAATTCATGTACTTTTTCTCTGTTGATTTTTAGCTTTTCAGCTTTTAGGCACTGGCTTGTCTGTTAACATTTTTGCGGGTTTTAACTCTTTCTTTTCTTGGTAACTTTGCGCGTCTTTTGGGGTACCTAGGAACAGCAGAGGGCTAAGCGTGTTCCTTTTCTTTGCGCTGTATTTACAAGTAGTTAAGTTTTTAATAACTAAAATAATTATGCACTTAAAGCACTGCTGAAAAACTTTGTACATATTGCAACTAACTGTTTAAGTCATATAACTTTCACAAAGTTTTCTTTAGTTAATTATTGTCTTTAAATTATTCTCGTTTTCGTGCTGTCATAAGGTGTAGAGTAGGGGGTTTTAGACTCAAGTTTTCTTTCAAAAATCTGTTTTTTTAAAATTTTAAAAATTAATATTTCCTTTTTTAATTGCAATGTAAATATTCGGATTTCTTTTGCATTGTTTTTCAGGTTTAAATTCTCTCTCAAACGAACTTGGCATTTCGTTATAGCTGAAAATTATTTCTAATTATTATGTCACTCCCACAGCTTGAGTTCTCTTTAATCTTCTTCTCTCTGTTTAATAGTAACAGATGAAGAGCATGGGTCGGGCCAAGAAGGTCAATGGATGCAAGCGAAATTGTTAACTAGTGCTTTGTCATACAACTCTGCGGAGGACATGACATATATATATTTTTTAAAACACTTTTAGGTGGGAATGTTACTTGCATCCTTGGCCTTGCAGAAACCCATTTCCGACTAGGTCTTTGTGGAAGTGAGAAAATGCAGAGTTTTTGCTGGTCCTTGATAAAGCCAAGGCTCAGTATTCTCGACACCTTCTACATTCAGTTGTTTTATTTTATAATTTTTATCTTTTCTCCTTTTACTCACACCGATAGATACATAACCTTTTCTATGTCGTACTTGGTGTGAGTCGAAATTATTTATGTATTTTTTGATTAGGTTTCTCCTTAATAGAATATATATATATATATATATATATATATATATATATATATATATATATATATATATATATTGATATATAAAATAATATTAAAAACTTGTACTTAGTATAAAAAACTTGATGTAAGTAATTAACTAGAGGGTGACCTAGTTGGGCAACGTTCGTGACTGCCGCGGAAAGGACCGCAGGTTCGATCCCAGGCAGGTACGAAAGCTCGATCCACTAAATATCCGCCGTGCTTCGGATGGGCACGTTAAGCCGTCGGACCCCGGGTACTGACCCCCCGGTAATAATAAAGGCTTCTTCCTCCCCTTTCTACTTCGCTTCCGTGTCACTTTCCTATCGGGCACTCTAGCCCAAATCTCCTAGCTTCCTATTTCTAAGGGTTGTTTAAGACCTGGGGTCAGACACTCCCTTCCTGAAATCCTCTACATATGATCATTTATGATCATTAATTAGATGTAAATAATTTGACTACGATTTGCATATATACAGAAGTAAAATGATTCGATTAGCAGGGTCGCTTCGCGCACGATTTCCAGAGGTTAGCTTGGGGCACGATCGCTTCGCGCACGACGAGTAGTTCGACATGTCCGATGCTTCTCAACCTGCTACGTAAGATTACGCTGGTGGATCAAGTTGAAATGCGTCACAGGAGGAGGTCAAGTCAGTCGAGCATGATAAGGTAAAAAACTCGATAGAAGAACCAGACAGAAGTAGAAGTGGTGACGTCGAAAACACTGAGGAGCGTGAACCTAAATGGAGCCTACAACTGTGATTCCAGAAGTGATTGAACAGCATGACATTAGACTTCTTAAATTTAACAAGAACAAAGGAAAATCATTATTCTTGATCTCAAAGACTACAGTCTCGTGACGATTAGCCTGGCTAGGTCAATACCCAGCGAAACCATGGTCGACTTGAAAAAATAAATATTTCTGAAAAACTACGTTGTGTTATCTGAATATACAGAAAATCACTATTGTCTGATTCGTTGAATGCATAAATAATACGGCTGGATGCAAAGTATTTCCAGAATAAAGAAGGACCTTTCGTACCAACAAATAAGCGTTGTATGATCAAAAATTGGTTCAAAAGGATATTATTAGCCGATGGTCGTAGCGACGAAGTTACTCGCCCCTCATGGCTGGTCTGTTCTCCGTCTAAAAAGTCGGCATTTTTTATTTGCTGCCATCTCTTGTATTTGATGCAGTCAAGCCATCTGCATTGGAACAGGAAACAGGATTTAACAATTGGAAAGCACCTGAAACGATGGGCGTTCATAAAAATGCGAAGACACACCGCGCTTCCTACACAAAATGGAAAGATATTGAAAGAAATCTAGTTGAAAATAGAGGAGAAATTGATGTAGAACTTCAGGTAGAGATTGCAAGGGAAAAGGAAAAGTGGCGTGAAATCTTGAGGAGAATTCTTCATTGCGTAAAATTCCTTGCGACACAAAACCTACCTCTGCCGGGGGCACAGTGAGTCTTTTCAGACGACCGATTACTCTAACGGGGGTAATTTCCTGGCCTTACTGAAACTGCTTTCCCTTTTTGATCCTGTCATGAAAGAGCACCTAGTTCAAGCAGAAAAACACCCTGGATCAACATCTTATCATTCACACAAAGTGTTAAGAACGAATTCATCCACCTAATGGCATCCAGTGTTCGGCAGAGGTTACTAAAAAGCATACGTAAAGCCAAGTATTGCCGCCCCGGTAGCGCAGTGGTCTAAGTGATGGGCTCTGATCATTCGTCCGAAAGGAATCCGGGTTCGAATCCCGATGAGGCATGAATGTTGTGTTTGTCTTACGGCACTGGCTCTCTCCCTTCCCTGGAACCAGTGACCCTAAATTAGGGAGGGGCGACTGCTTATAGCCCATTGAGTTGCTCACTCCAATCAAATAAAAAAAAAGGCAAGTATTTTATGGCTTAATGTTTGACCCAACTCCTGTTAAGGCACACCGAAAGCAGATGTCTGAAGTATCGACGTACGTGGAAGTTGATTTTGAGAACAAAACAGTACGTTTTAGAGAGTCTTTCCTTGGCCTTATTGAAATAAAGCAGAAGGAGGCGGAAAGCTGGGTTGAAGTCATCTTGAAGCATCTAGAGGCGGATGAAATGAACATAGGAAATTGTAGGTCCCAGTGCTACGATAACGCTGCTGTGATGGCAGGACACAGAAGTGGTGTTAGTCAAAGAATTAAGGAGAAAAATAACCTGGCAATGTTCGTAAGTTATGAAAATCATTCACTAAACTTGGTGGGCGTACATGAAGCAACACAGGATCCATTGATGGTGACGTTTTTCGGAACAATCGAAGCTCTCTACGTCTTCTTCGCTCGCTCAACGCAGCGCGGGAAGAACTGAAAAATACCGTTCCTGTGGTCTTAAAGTCGGAGTCAGAAACTAGGTGGAGTGCAAGGGTGGAAGCTGGGAAGCCCGTCAGCAAGTACGTTGAAAAGATACTTCCTGTTCTTCAGGCCATGACAGATGACGAGAATGCGAAAAGTGAAATAAGAAGTCAAGCAGAACAGCTGTACACAATCTTGTTGAATTACAGATTCCTAACTTTGTTGGGACTTTGGAACGAAGTTCTGATTTCAATTGACCGAATTCAAAAGATACTGCAAGACCGTAACATGAACATCCACGATGCCGCCGTGGATTTAAAAGGTCTCAGAGATCATTCTTACGCTGAAAGTGAAGCTTTAGTCAATGAGTCACTGGATGAAGGATTCGCTCTCTGTCAAAAATTGAATGTTGAGGTTGAGAGACGTCAAAGACGAAAGCAAATGATACTGGGCGAGAGCTCGAGAGAAGCCGGATTAGCCGCCCCGGTGGCGCAGTGGTCTAAGGAGTTGGCCTCTGATCATTCGTCCGTAAAGGGTCCGGGTTCGAATCCCGGTGAGGCATGGATGTTGTGTTTGTCTTACGGCACTGGCTCTCTCCCTTCGCTGGAACCAGTGACCCTAAATTAGGGACGGGCGACTGCTTATAGCCCATTGAGTTGCTCACGGTGGTCGTTAAACCTCCAACCAATCAAAAAAAAAAGAAAAGAAAAAAGAAGCCGGATTAACCGCTAAACAAGAAATGGAGAAAGTCGTGAAGGAATCACTCGACGCTTTTACAGCACGTTGAGGTCTGGAAGGAAACCGATTCAAAGCTCGGTTTCCTTCCAGACGTCAACGTGCTGTGTTACGGTGTTGGCAATAGCTACTTAAACATGTGCAGAAGTTTGGGCGAAACCCACAGCTGTAATATTGATGCGATTTATGAAGAAATTTTGAATTGCAGAATGTTGCTTTCGACTCGCAATGCGAAAATTTAAAGGCTTGGAGGGCTTCTTGATTTCATCGTGCATTATGGAGAAGAGGGCGTTTTCCCCAATCTGCGCATTGCCACACTAATAACGCCAATAATTTCTGTTTCCATTGCCAGCTGTGAGAGATCATTCGGCAAGTTAGATCTGATTCCTTCCTAATCTGGACCAAGACAGATTGCATGATCTTGTCCTATTAAGTGTGGAGAGAGAAGAAGTGGAAAAAGCCAACTTTGAGAACATCATAGACAAGTTTGCAGCAATGAAGGCAAGGAAAATAATATTATAATTTGTTTATACATGATGAAAAAAATAAAATGCTTTGAATAATGAAGATGTTTTTTGTTTTTCTCCAACGTCAAAATCGTGTTTAACAAAGACGTAGAAAAGAAAGGAAAAGGTGGAATTGAAATGATATGCATGTAGGGGGGGGGGGCAAATTCTGCACTTGCCCTAGGCGCTATTTACGCTAGATACGCCACTACAGAGCAGGGGCTAAAATATGAAAAAAAAATGAAAATAAAAAACAACAAAGCAAATCAGCAGAGAGAAAAGATGGAATGCAGAAAGCTTTGAAAATGCTGAGCTTTGGCTTTATCAAGGACCATAAAAACTTAGCATTTACTCACTTCCACAAAGACCTAGTTGAACTTGGGTTTCTGCTATGTCATAGATGCAAAAGGTCCCCCAAAATCACCAAAAAATCTCAACCGCCCACATAAGCTCGGAAACTTAAATATTAAGCAAGATTTTGAATTTCGCATGACATCTAAGACATATGTGGCCCAACCGCCCAACCCCCAAAAAAACTCCATATCGTCCACAAAAACTGAAAAACTTTAATACAGAGCCCAAAATTATTGAAAGATAGGCGTAGAATTCAGACCAATGAAACGAGAAACATAACCTGGGAAAAGGTTGCAAAAGAACACAAATATTTTAATTCGATGAAATTTGTTAGTTTTATTGGCTTTGCTTTTGCTGGCATATTTTTTTTTTCTTGCTGCTGGCCTTTTATTTCCTTGTTCTCCTGCAGTACTATGTTCAGGATGTTAGCAGTGTTCTTGGCCTCGTGGCTCCGCGTCCCTTTCGTTCGTTGTTCCGGGGAACATTTGCTGTTTTCGTAATTTATGTAAAGCATTCTTATAATACTGTGTGCATATTACAATTTTTATTTTTTATTTTTAAGTACATTTCCAATGACCTATATTACATGTCTAAAGTCATGCAGTGTATCTCGAATATTCTGTGTTTTTCGCTCCTGTTCTCTGTTCAACTTTTCAGACATTTGATACGTTTTATTTGTCTCTTGATCTCGTGTTTTTTTTGTTTGTTTTTTTGCCGTGGTTCCTAGTTGGGTGTTCCCTCAGGTAGCTAACCACGTGTTTCGTGCCACGTGGCACTGCTGTCAAAATTTTGGAACTTATGCCTTCAAAATTAAGTCTTTTTTACAAGGTGAATTTTTTTTTTCTGTTTTTTAGTCTTCTTCCAAGTTGGGCAATTTTACATTGCTGTGTGCATCTAATTAAAATATTTGTGTTCTTTTGCAGCCTTTTTCCAGGTTATGTTTCTCGTTTCATTGGTCTGAATTCTACGCCTATCTTTCAATATTTTTGGGCTCTGTATTAAAGTTTTTCAGTTTTTGTGGACGATATGGAGTTTTTTGGAGGTTGGGCGGTTGGGCCACATATGTCCTAGATGTAATGCGAAATTCATAATCTTGCTTAATATTTAAGTTTCCGAGACTATGTGAGCTGTTGAGATTTTTTGGTGATTTTGGGGGACTTGTACCTTTTGCATCTATGACATAGCAGAAACCCAAGTTCAACTAGGTCTTTGTGGAAGTGAGTAAACGCTAAGTTTTTATGGTCCTTGATAAAGCCAAAGCTCAACATTTTCAAAGCTTTCTGCATTCCAACTTTTCTCCCTGCTCGTTTGCTTTTTTTTTTTTTATATATATATTTTAGCTCCTGCTGTAGTTATTTCTGCTTATTGTAAGTATTGTTTCTTAGAATTCTTCTCTGCTGCTTTTGCGCGTTTGGGTTTTCAGATTGTCTGTTATTTTTAATTTGTTTAAAATAAATTTTCAAAATTTTTTCTGTTTGTTGCTAAAGTTGTGGTTTAAGTTTTATATATCATCGTTATCAACCATTATAAATCCACTGATGGATGAAGGTCTCCCCAAGTTTCTTCCACAATTGTCTGTCTTGAGCCTGTTTCTTCCATGTCACTCCGGCATGCTTTCGAATTTCATCCATCTATCTCCCATGGGGTCTTCTTCTGGATCTTTTTCTGTTCCTTGGAATCCAGTCCAAAATTTCAATTGTCCATCTGTTGTCTGTTCTTCTGGCAACATGTCCAGCCCATTGCCATTTCAGTAATTTCAATCTGGTCATGATGTCGTCCACTCTTGTCATTTTTCTTATCCACAAGTCCGTCTTCTTATCTTTCCTGGTTACACCAGAGATGTATCTCTCCGTGCTTTTTTGAGTTGTCTGCAGTCTTCGTATATCCTTTTTAGTTAAATTTTATGTCTCTGCTCCATACATAAGCACTGGCTGGATGCATTGATTAAACACTTTCCTTTTAAAACAAAATGGCATACTGTTTTTAAAAGTTGCACTGTTTCTTCCAAAAGCTTTCCATCCAAGTTTTATACGGCGATTAATTTCTTCATCAATGTGACCCTCACTTGATATCTGCTCCCCGGTTGTTTCAAGCTCAAAAAAATACGATTAATTTCTTAGATATTAATGAAAATACGATTAATTTCTTAGATATTAATGAAAATACGATTAATTTCTTAGATATTAATGAAAATACGATTAATTTCTTAGATATTAATGAAAATACGATTAATTTCTTAGATATTACAATAATAAAAACTCAAACATCCTGCAAATACCATGCGTATAGAAAACCCACCTAGGTGCCAATACTGCAAACTCATACCATCCAAAGACATATAAAATATTGGCAATCAGAAGTTTAGTGCATAGAGCCTTCACACATTCCAGCAATAACTTTTTCAAGGAAAATAAACTGCAATGGATAATAACAACAGCCAAAAAATTTGGATATACCACCTCAGATGTCAAAAAAGTAATTTACATGTATAAACATCCTAAAAATAAAACCAAGCAAAATATAAAATATTGTGGTAAATTTCAATACATAAAAATAGGTTAAAAATATAATAAAAAAGGAATGCAAAAAACAACATCTAGATATTGGAATTTCCGTAAAAGACTAAAAGAATATAATAATCAATAACAGAGAAAAAACAAAACTATTGGACAGTGCAGGAGTATATAGCATTCCAATTAAGCCAACCGACAACAACAATAGACTGAAATACATACGAAGGACAAGAAACAAATTACAAACAAGATTGACACAACATATGGAGAACTGGAAAAAAAAAGGAGGGAAAAACAGCACGTGTACAATATTGCATAAAAAATAACACAATGCCAGAATTTGAAAATATCGAAATTGTCTGCAAACTACCAACCGAAAAGAGCAACCCGTTTCGCCGAAGCAATAGTAACTGATAAAACCAAAAAAACGAACTGCAACGTTAGCAGTGGAGTAGAAATGCCAATTCCATGGAAGATACTGATAGAAGAAGCGAACAAAAAATGGAAAGGCAAATAGAACAGAAACAATGCAAACATGCAGATATAAAGTGAAAAAAACAATTCCCGATTCTTCAAATCACAGGAGTGGCAACGCAACACATTCGATGACGTGTAACACACAAAGGTTCCCTGGCTGAGCACGTGGCACATTCAACGTAGACTGCAGAGAGAACGGACGACCAGAGTTCCCAGAAGATGGCAGACAGATCTGCCGAAATGCATCGGACAATACTAGTACATGCAGAAAGTCTGACGAAGTTTTTTTTTTTTTTTTTTTTTTTTTGGTGATTGCATTTTCTCATGCGAATATTTTTTCGAGTGATTCATTTTTCCGTTTTTTCAAGTTTTCCAACGTAATTTTTCACATCACCTTTGTCTTCATGTGCCTCCCGTAGTTCAACTAAAAAGTATATCCTAGTCAAGAAAATGTGCGGACTAACCTCTAAAACAGCCTACACTCAAGAACCTGATGAGAACAACCGTGCAAAGATTTGAACATCGACCACCTACAACCGAGAGGTACGTAAAAGATTTTTCCTTGAATCACATTCGATTACCGAGATATATATTCGCAGTGAATATTAATAACTTCCAACTGAGAAATTGCTTTTCACTCAAAGGAAATGTAACATGTAAAAAGTTACAACAGTAAAAACCACCATTAAATGGTTCTAACTGAAAAAAATAACTTATAAATAAGTTTCCCACTCTGGAGATTCAACTCCGTCGAACATCCAATCACGTTTAACTGACATCAGCTCTTCAGCAACCGAGTTACGTAATGCAATGGACGTAACGTGATTCCACCCTCAGCCGTCCTCAGTGAAAAGTGATCCCCTCAGTTGGTTCTCACTCCCCTTTCCCCACCCACCGGGAAGGTCCCTTCTCGTTCTGTTACTGTCTTTTTTGTGTTTGCTTTTCCTTATGTGACGTACCTGCCAGCAGGACGCACATGACATAAAGGCAGATAGGAATCAGAAAACATGTCTGCGTAGCTCAGTTGGTAGAGCGACTTGTTCCGGAATAAGCGGCCTCGGGTTCGAATCCCGGCGTAAACCAAAAATGACGGAGAAATTTACTTCGTTATACTTACTGTTTTCGGATCCTTTCGACAAGCATATTGTAGATGACCGAGAAGTGCTATCCCAAAATTCTGGAGTTTCATAAAATAAGACAGCGTTAATTACAAATTTTTGGCGATATTTGCCTAACAAGAATTGTCATTTTCTTTTGGAGAATATATTTTTTTTGTCAGCTCTTAGTATTTCTGCTGTACATATTTATTCTAACTTAGAGCTCCCGTTAATGCTTAAAACTTTATTATGCGGAAATATTCAAACTTTATTTAAATTGTAACTTTTGTTATTTTGTGTACCAACGACAGTGAGAAATTTCCTCCCCAGTCAGAAAGACGCCCAGCACAGATCGTAATGATCATATGTAGATGATTTTAGGAAGGGAGTGTCTGACCCCAGGTCTTAAACAACCCTTAGTAATAGGAAGCTAGGAGATTTGAGCTAGAGTGACCGATAGGAAAGTGACACGGAAGCGAAGTTGAAAGGGGGAGGAAGACACCCTTATTTATTACCGGGGGGCCAGTCCCCGGGGTCCGACGGCTTAACGTGCTCATCCGACGCACGGCGGATATTTAGTGGATCGAGCGTTCGTATCTGCTGGGATTGAACCTGGGGTCCTTTCCGTGGCAGTCACAAACGTTGCCCACTAGGCCACCCGCGGCCCTGCCCAGCACAGATTCATTTCGAAGAAAGGTCACTCTCTCGTCGATCGGGGACCCCTCCCACGAACAAAAGGACACCCCCCCTCTCACTTCGGTCTCTCTCAGAGCCTGACAGGGTACAATAGGAGCAAGCAATTAAGAATTTCTTCTTACGTCAAGGACACAGATCCTGTAAGGGGATGAGACAGAGAGGAGTCGTCATGGAGATCTCGAGGAGAAATGTAGGGAGAATTTCGCTGGGAGACAAGGTACGAAAAACGCTTTAGCCCGGGATGAGGTAGAAAGAGTTTTTCACGCGGGCTTGTAGCCACGTAAGATAGGAACAGATTTGGCGGGAAGAACGCAGAGAAGGCCGTCGATAACATCCAACTCCCGGTGGAAGTATTTACTGTCCAATCAGACCAACTATTATTCCAATATTTCCCTTTCCCACCCATATCTGACGGATAAAGATATGTGCGAAAGAAATCACCTGTCATAATATTCAATTTGTTTAACTACTTATTTATTTGCTTCCCTGCTCCAATGACAGGAATCTGCAACCGATTCTTCTGATAAGTTGGCGTCCAACACGATACATAAAATAAACCAAGCCAACAGCTTTCACCTTTCCCGTCATAAGGTGTCTTACGGTTGTTTCCAATTTCTTTTCCCTCTCATCACTTTTACTGTTTTACCCTGCCTATTCCCCCATGTATTGGCTGCACAGCTTTATTGTAGTATTCGTTTCTAATCCGACCAGTGGTGATTTTACTATCTCATATTGTTTGGATCGTTGGCTTTCTTTCGTTTGTGTCTTCTACACGTCTTCACTTTGCTTTGTACACTCTTTGTAAAAAAAAAAAAAAAAAAAAAAGGATGCACCCCGAGAAAATCATTCGATCCTGATGAATGATCAAATGATCCTAAGTAGAGGATTTTAGGAAGGGAGTGTCTGACCCCAGGTCTTAAACAACCCTTAGAAATAGGAAGCTAGGAGATTTGGACTAGAGTGCCCGATAGGAAAGTGACACTTAAGCGAAGTAGAAAGGGGGAGGACGACGCCCTCATTTATTAACAGGGGGGAGGGGAGTACCGGGACCCGACGGCTTAATGTGCCCATCTGACGCACGCCGGATATTCAGTGGATCGAGCGTTCGTACCTGCCTGGGATCGAACCTGAGATCCTTTCCGCGGCAGTCACAAACGTTGCCCACTAGGCCACCCGCTGCCTCGATCCTGATGAAACTCCGCGCACAAGTACTTCAGGGCCGAATATGCAAATGATTAAAAAAATAACGACCGATGACGAAATAGTGGCCCTCCACAGCGCACGAGAACCGCTCATCGAGGAGGTACGTCTTTGACAAACAAATGTTTGGTGGTATTTCGAAAAAAGAAATCAGCAATACTTACGATAGTGCTGAATTTTCTTAATATAATCTTATTAATTTTCCCAATGGAATCAAAATTTGAGTCTATCCATGAAATAGTCTGCAGTGTTCAGAATGATTTCTGATACTTAGATTAAATGTTCTGACAATAATTTAGCTGAAAATGTCAATAAAGCTGTCGGAACAGCTGATTTCGAATTCTGAAATAAGCCATCAAACATTTATTTGTCCACTGACGTCATCAATGTACAGGTCGCGCCATCCATTAGCACGTCTTAACATTACCCAAAGAAAAATTATTAATTTTTAATATAATTATGGTTACGTTTTAACAAAAATTAAGTAGGCCTATCTATAAATTAAAGTTATTTTTATCGATGTGCACATTTTCATCCTTGGGAAAACATTAATTGTGAAGAAAATGTCTACAGAAGCTTTTGCTGTTGGAAACATAGGGCAGAGTTTTCAGATGAAACCAGATTAACTTTCAGCTGATGGCACTCAAAAAAATCTAACTTTTCGAACTATTCGGTATCTTTAGTTCATTCTTAATGAACCTGTGGAACAAGTATGCCCTGAAATTGTGAGATAAACCTTTGATGTAGTTGCTTATTTCATGTGTGCCTGAGAGACAAAGTTGATGTTCTAGACGTTTATAAACCGAAAATGTACGACGGAATGATTCAACTGTGTTGAACATCAAAGTAGATGGTTTTATAAATGCACCATCGTATCTATGAAAGCAAGGTGAAGTATCAAACATTTGTTGTGAACAACTGAAATGTTCTGAAGACAAACCGAGATTTGCAAAACTGTGGCGTGTACATTATAATCTACAAGTTTGTCCGCGCCGGGCATCGAATACGGGTCCCCCTCAATCCGGAGTAAGTCGCTCTCCCAACTGAGCTACACGGACATCTGCTCTCATTGCTATCTGCCTTTATCTTATGCGCATCCTGCGGTGCAGGCATGTCAGCCCCCCCCCAAAGAGGGAAGGGGGGCATGGCCCACGGGTTAGCCGGGACCATGTGTCGCTGTAGGCAGTCATCCCATGAAGAACGTGCATTTGAGAAATCCCAGACAATTTGATGTGTGGAACGTAACATCATACTGATTTATTTTTTCGAAGCACTGAAGAAGGGATTCTCACTTTTGCTGTCTCGCCGGGTTGAAAGAACATCACATCATTGCGAGAAACTTGACAGCCGGGTCATCCTGGAAGTTCGGGCGCCAATATGATGAAGTGCATTTTTCCATAATTTTTATGCCAAGGGTAGGATTCGAACCTGCAACTCTCGGCTCCGAAAATCCAAGTGTTATCCACTATACTACGCTGGCATGTGTTCTCACTGCTATCTGCCTTTTTTTTTTTTTTTTTTTTTTTTTTATTGGAGGTTTAACGACCACTGTGAGCAACTCAATGGGCTGTAAGCAGTCGCCCGTCCCTAATTTAGAGTCACTGGCTCCAGGGAAGGGAGAGAGCCAGTGCCGTAAGACAAAAAATACATCCATGCCTCACCGGGATTCGAACCCGGGCCAGACCACTGCGCCACCGAGGCGGCGCCACCTGCATTTATCTCACACGCGTCCTGCGGGGCTGGCAAATCACTCCCCCAAAAGAAGGCCAGGGGCTTGACTCACATTGAACATCACTTTTGTCTTCTGAAAGTTCATTTTTAATCCCACTTCTTTACTCTTGTCAGCAAGTCCCTGGATCATACTCTGCAGCTCTGATGGGGTAGTTGCAAAAATGTCTACGTCATCAGCAAAACGAAGGTGGGTTAGATAATCTCCATTATTCTTTATCCCCTTGTTTTCCCAGCTCAGCGACTGAAAGACACCCTCCAATGTGGCATTAAAGAGCTTTGGAGATATGGTGTCACCTTGTCTCACTCCCTTTCCAATTTTTATGTGTGTTGTATTTTCAAACAGCCGAATCTTTGCACTTGCATTTTCATAGATGTTATTAATAATATTAATGTATACATCTTCAATACCGCAGGATTTCAGAGCCATTGTAACTGCTGATGGTTTCACCGAATCAAAGGCTTTTTCATAATCGATAAAAGCCATGCACAATGGAAGTTCATATTCCCTCGCTCTTTCAATTAGTTCTCTCAGTACGTGGATATGATCTATTGTGCTGTAGCCACTCCTGAATCCAGATTGTTCTCTCGGTTGAGCCATGTCCAGTGTTACCTTCATGCGGTGTGAAAGAACTTTAGTGAAGATTTTATGAACCACTGATAGGAGGCATAGAGGCCTGTAGTTCCTGAGATCCTCAATGTCACCTTTTTTATGTAGCAGGATCATTGTAGCGTTGTTCCAATCCTCAGGAATCTTCCCTTCATTAACGCAACGAGTGAAAATTTGGGCGATTACTGTTTCGATTTCTCCACTTGCTTCTTGTATGATGTCTACAGTAATTCCATCTTCTCCTGGAGCATTTCCCCGCTTCATGTTCTTGATTGCATGTGCAACTTCTGCTGGGAGGACTGGAGGAACTCTGGTACTGGTACCTTTCATGATGTCTGGAGTACATGTATCCTCCCTTTCATATAATTTGGAGTAGAAATCTTTCACTCTTGTCAAAATTTCGCCTCTATTTTTTGTTACAGAACCATCTTCTTTTCTCAGTGCCATAATCTGTTTTCTTCCCTTACTGAGATGTCCCTTTGCTATCTTTTAGGCTTTGGTTGTTTTCAATTGCTTTCCTCACAAGTTCACAGTTGAATTTTCTCAGGTCTGCAGTGATACTTTTTCTTACTGTCTTGCATAGCTCTATATATTCCACTTTGGAAGTCACATCTTCTTTAGTTGTTCTCATCTCTCTTCTTTTTTGCATCAACATTTTGGTTTTTCCTGATAATTTGTTCACGTGCAACTTGTTCTTAGACCCAGCTAATTTTGTTGCTGTTTCCATAAGAGCTTTGGTTACTTATCTGTAACTTCAGAAATATCCACTTCTTCCGATGTTAGGCCTTCTAAAACCGAGAATCTGTTCTTCAGTTCCAACTTGAAGGTATTATGGTGTTTTTTAAGGTTGGTTATGTCAATAGATTGTGCTTGTCTGATGTGCTTGCCACGTTCCAGTTTAGTGTTGAAGTGCATCTTACATCTCACCAATCTATGGTCACTACCTGTGTTGGTTGAACTTGTTTAGCACACTGCAGTCTTCTATGACGAATTTTTTGTTACACATAATAAAATCAATTTCACTTGTCATCCCATTTGGATGTCTCCATGTCCATTTCCTGTGTGGCTTTTTCTTGAAAAAGAGTTCAAGATGAAAAACCCTTCTGCCTCTGCAAACTCAACGAGAGCATTTCCACGCTGGTTTCTGTTGCCGTGACCGAATTTACCTACTGAAGTTTCATTCTGTTGCCGTTGCCCTATTTTTGCATTGAAATCTCCCATAATTATCTTCAAGTGCTGCTTACCTTTATTATTTAGATGACGAATTTCCTCATAAAATTCTTCACTTTCTTCTTCAGGATGACTTGTGGTGGGTGCATAAGTTTGAATAATCTGAGCCTGGTATCTTCTCGAGAGTTGGATGACGAGTCGTGCAGCTCTGTCAGAGGAACTTTCAACTTCTACAACTTTATCCTTCAGTTTCATGTTTATTATAAATCCAACGCCTCTAGTTCTGCCAGTATCTGCCCCACGATAGTAGAAGAGATGTACACTTTTCAGTTCAATGAGATCTTCTCCTTTTCTCCTTACCTCACTTAGCCCGACGATGTCCCACTTGATCCTTTGTAGTTCCTCTTCCAATTCAAGAAGCCTTGAATCAGAAGATAGGGAGCGTCCATTATACGCTGACGGAAAGAAAAAATCCCAGCACCAAGAAGGGGTTGTGTTAGATAAACGACAGTTGGTAGACGGTGAGAGTATATCTGTAAAATGACGTCAAGGCAAATTTCGCGCTCGGCACATACGTGTGGCGCTAGTAACGCCCCTCGGAACATGCAAAGCAGGTTTGCTGTAAATACGCGCTGTAACGTCCGTGAGCGTTAGTTATCGTTGACGTTCTACGTAGTGTGTTGATGTTAGTCAAGAATGCCTTTAAGAAGACGAAGAAGCCATTATCAACAGCTCACGGAGTTTGAACGAGGTCGCGTAATAGGGCTACGAGAAGGTGGATTTTTGTCCCGCAATATTGCAGAACGACTTGGCAGGAATGTAGCCACTGTGCATGATTGTTGGCAGCGGTGGTCAAGGGAAGGTACTGCCTCAAGAAGACCAGGTTCTGGCCGGCCACGTGGCACTACTGAGAGGGAAGACCGCCGTGTACCGCGTCTGCGGCAGAAATTCGAGCTGCAGTTGCCACCACAATGACACAACGAACTGTTACAAATAGGTTACTTGAAGGACAGCTCCGAGCCAGACGCCCCGTAGCGTGCATTCCACTTACTCCAAACCACTGCCGTTTGCGACGTCAGTGGTGTCAAGCTAGAGCTCATTGAAGGACGGAGTGGAGATCTGTTGTGTTTTCTGATGAAAGCCGGTTCTGCCTGGGTGCCAGTGATGGCCGTGTGTTGGTTAGAAGGAGGCCAGGTGAGCGCCTGCAATCAACCTGTCTGCGGCCGAGACACACTGGTCCTACACCTGGAGTTATAGTCTGGGGAGCAATTTCTTATGACAGCAGGAGCACTCTCGTGGTTATCCCACGCACCCTGACGGCACAGTTGTACGTCGGTCTGGTAATTCAACCTGTTGTGCTGCCATTCATGAACAGCATTCCAGGGGGTGTTTTCCAACAGGATAACGCTCGCCCGCATACCGCTGTTGTGACCCAACATGCTCTACAGAGTGTCGACATGTTGCCGTGGCCTGCTAGATCACCAGATCTTTCACCAATCAAGCACGTATGGGACATCATTGGAAGACAACTCCAGCTTCACTCCCAGCCAGCATTAACCGTCCCTGTATTGTACGACCAAGTGCAACAGGCATGTAACTCCATCCCACAAACTGACATCCAGCACCTGTACGACACAACGCATGAACGTTTGCGTGCTTGCATTCAACATTCTGACGGTTACACCGGTTATTAATGTACCAGCATTTCACATTTAAAATGGCCTTTCTCGCGCTTACATTAAGCTGTGATCTTGAAAAATTAATCGATTAAATATGTTACCTATACAAATGTATTGCCGCCATTTCATTCCTCTACAACTATTTTTTCGTGGTGTTGGGATTTTTCTTTTCGTCAGTGTACGTAGCCAAGGTGAGCATCAGATGGCAGCCTAGTCCGGTCCTCCGGGGATTCTTAGCACCCTATGCCTTCATGTCGCACTGGCCGCTGCCTTGGCCAGGTACATTCCAGCTGCCGGAGACTGAGGGCCAAGATTTAAGTTGTATAATCATTTTGGGAGGGTTTGGCCATAACTCACCACGCTGGCCAAGCGGGTTGGTGAGTGTGGGATAGCATTTCCTCTAATCCCGATGGTATAGTTATACCGCTATTGGCGGTAGTCAGAGCCCCTTTAGTGGGAACAGGATCCACCACGAGAAGAAATATGTGCAGCTATATGGGATTTTCCAACAGTTGCTATGGAAAATGTCGCATAGCAGATTGTAAAAAACACATCACTACCACTATCATTTTTTGCTTTTTTAATGAAGCCCCGGGCAAGGCATCACTAAATTTACATTTTTGTTTGTCCGACATTATTAACTTCTGATAATTGCAACTTGCATTCAGCTAGACACTTTTTGTAGACCAACAAAAACTTCGGCAACTTGGTATTAAGTACATATATATCTTAACAAAAATACAACAACTTAGAACTGGAAAATGTAAAGTTCAAAGCGCAGGTACAATCTCTTCAAAAACGAGACAGCAAACTCAACATTAGAGTCACATACGGTTACAGTAAACCGTAAACTGCAAATCATGGTTGCACTGCTGCTGATGATGACATCATGTGACTTCTCCTGGTAAATACCTATAAAAATTTAAATTTCAGTTAAAAATTAAATCAATTTCAAAATTTTTGGCAGTTCTCAAAAACTGAGAACAAAAAATGCGAAACTGAGGACATCTAACGTCCTCATTCAGTTTTTACAAAACTGAGGACGAATCATTGAAAAACATTGAAACTGATTGGAGATTTAACGACCACCGTGCGCAACTCAATGGACTATAAGCAGTCGCCCGTACATAATTTAGGTTCACTGGTTCCAGGGAAGGAGAGAGCCAGTGCCGCAAGACAAACGCAACATCCATGCCTCACCGGGATCCGAATCCCTTTCGGACGAACAATCAGAAGCCATCGGCAGACCTGGTGGCTCAGTGGTCGAAGATATGGCTTCTGATCATTCGTCCGAAAGGTGTCCATGTTCGAATCCCGGTGAGGCATGGATGCTGCGTTTGTCTTACGGCACTGGCTCTCTCCTTTCCCTGGAGCCAGTAACTCTAAATTAGGGATGGGCGACTGCTTATAGCTCATTGAGTTGTTCACGGTGGTAGTTAAACCTATAATAAAAAAAAAAAAAAAGAAGCCATCGCTTAGGCCACTGCGCCACCGGTTAAGCTAGTTCAAGTCGCGCACTCCAGTCAGTCAAAAAGAATATAAAGTGGTAGTCGTTGCTGTGAACAACATTGCATGTCGTCGTTCTGTCTGTGGTTGGGACGCCAAAAGATGAACAGCCACAACCTGCTAATTAGGGAACTTTTGCTTTACGAGTTCGAACTCGGCCATAACGCTGCTCAAGCAACAAAAAACATTTGCCATGCGAAAGAGGAAGGTTCCGCGGACCACAGCACTGCAACCAGATGGTTCAAGAAATTTCGTTCAGGTGACAGAAACCTCGACAATCAGCCAAGGTCAGGTTGGCTCCGAAACGTGGATTCGGAGGCCATGCTCCAAGCGTAGAGGCCACTCTCTATTATTCTAGGAACCGTTTTAGTTTGACTAATTTCGGCTCTTCAAATATTTATTCTCCCCTTTTCCTCAAACTTTCCATCACACTAATCATCTCTCTGGGTCTCTTCTCTGTTCTCCTGCACTCGGAGATTATCAGGTGAGCTGGACATATCACAGACCACCGTGGTTAGTCACCTTCAGGACTTCGGCACAGTCTACAGGAGCTGCTGCATTTTCCCTCACGAATTGACGCCATCTGAAGCAAACCGTAGAGTGGAAGTGCGCACGAAACTCCTAGCAAACCCGCGCGATGTATGTTTCATCAAGAGAATTGTAACGTGCGATGAAAAGTGGGTCTATTTCCGTAATACTAACACACAATATCAGTGGCTGAGCCCGTGCCAGCTTCTTGAACCTGTTGCCAAACGTCGGCGCTTCTAGCACAAGGTGATGCTTTGCGTCTGGTGAAATTTCGAGGGGATAATCTATTAGAAATTTGTTCCTAACAGTCGGACCATCAACGCCATCCTCTACTCTGAATAGCTGGTGCGGAGGTATGCCATTTTGGAAGAAAAGTACCCGGCACTGGTGAACAGAAAGCACGCTCTCCTACAGCAGCGCAACGCTCGGCTTCATACCTCTTGAACGACCAGGGCAAAACTCCGGGAACTTGAAGGCATCGAATTGATGACACTCCCATCATATAGTCCGGACTTTGCCCCGTCGGATTATTACTCGTTCTGGTCTATGGTCAACTTCCTTCGCGGGCGGCACTTCAACAACCAGGAGGAGATGGCAGCTGGGGGAGGGAGTTCTTTGCCTCGACGGACAAGAACTGGTACCGCTGCGGAATTGAAGAACTGGTAGACAGATGGCTAAAGACGGTGCAACACGATGGCCTATCCTTTGAATGCTAGTTAGCTTTCGTCGTAAAGGTACGTATGAAGACATAAAGGGCCGCCCCGGTGGCGCAGGCTTCTGATCATTCGTCGGTAAGGGGTCCGGGTTCGAATCCCGGTGAGGCATGGATGTTGTGTTTGTCTTACGGCACTGGCTCTTTCCCTTCCCTGGAACCAGTGACCCAAAATTAGGAACGGGCGACTGCTTATAGCCCATTTGAGTTGCTCACGGTAATCGTTAAACCTCCAATCAAAAAAAAAAAAAAATAAAAAAAAAGAAGACATAAAGTGATCCAAATATTGCAAAACTTTGGACTCACCCTCTGTAGAATCGAAGAACTGGCAGACAGATGGCTAAATACGGTGCAACACGATGTCCTATACTTTGAATGCTAGTCAGCTTTCGTCGTAAAGGTACGTATGAAGACATAAAGTGATCCAAATATTGCAAAACTTTGGACTCACCCTCTGTGGAATCGAAGAACTGGCAGACAGATGGCTAAAGACGGTGCAACACGATGGCCTATACTTTGAATGCTTGTCAGCTTTCGTCGTAAAGGTACGTATGAAGACATAAAGTGATCCAAATATTGCAAAACTTTGGACTCACCCTCTGTAGAATCGAAGAATTGGCAGACAGATGGCTAAAGACGGTGCAACACGATGACTTATACTTTGAATGCTAGTCAGCTTTCGTCGTAAAGGTATGTATGGAGATATAAAGTGATTCAAATATTGCAAACCTTTTTGACTCACGCTGTGTATTATAATGTAACCATTACGTTATCACTAATATATTTTCAACCCTTGTGTTATACATACATAAGTGCTGTTGTATGTGGAAGCTTCTACAGTAGTGTTACTTAGATTGGACAAGTGGAAGGAAATGAAGCTTAGGTGGTATTTTACGCGAGATGATCATTCATACGAACTTTAGCCGTACTTTATTTGTTTGTGTTAAAGTGACTTATTTCAACATACAATCTATAAAAACACGACATTAAAATATGATATAACATCGAGACTTTTTCAGGTCTGAGAAATAAATAGGGAATCTTAAACTTATGTGCCACATTAGGAGTTGTAACAAAGTTTACCATATAGTGTCTTACGCTATGGTATACGCACACTCATGTTTATTAAGAACAGAAAACCTGAAAGGTGTCCAGCTACGACTTTTATTTTTACGGGATATGTTTATTAGGCAATACAGAACAAATGATTAGAATCTCGGTGTCATACACACCAGGTGAATCGACGTTGCTAACAATTGATGTGACATCTTGTGGCTTATATCACCTGCTGTACGAGCTGAGGCTTCGAATCAAATAATGTGTGAATGGTGTTTGTTCTGTGAAGTAGCCGTCCAGGCTGTATTAACCTGCGTCCAAAGTTCATCAAGAGTTACTGGCGGTGGTCGAACCGCTGCACCTGCCATTTGAGCATGTCCCAGAGATTTTCTATGGGTGATAAATCCGGCGATCTAGCCAGCTACGGCAGAACTGAAACGTTGTTATCCCTGAAGAAGACAGGTGTTGTCGCTGCAACATGCGGCGTGGCGTTGTTCTGCTGAATATGGCCCCGCGGACGTTATTCAGGTACGGAAGGGCAACCGGCCGTACAGTGTCATTGACGCAATTGGGCACTCGTTTGGTGGTATGGACTCTCACGAGAGGTGATCTGCTTTCGTACCCGAAAGCATCCCAGGCCATAACGCCTCGTGTTGGTGCGATATGCCTGGTGACTCTTGCCAACGACTCTCTCCCTGTTGTCGGCGGACATAGATGCGGCCATTATTTTCGTTTAAACAGAAGCGCGTTCCGTCCGTGAGCACGATGTTGTGCCATTCGTCACCCCACTCCGTTCGTTCGATGCACCATTGCGGCCCGGTTGCTGTGGTGTCAAAGGTAGCCTCAGGAGGTGCCGATTAGCCTGCACAACGAACTGTAATAACTGGAGACGAACGAATACAGCTGGCATGGCAGAATGCGGCACAGTTCGCCACTGCGGCGCCCACGCCGTTGATGAAGTAGAACGGTCGCTCAAAAACATCCTCCTGAGATGACGGTTATCCCTCGGCATTTTCTCAGTACGACATCCGTGTCCTACGCCATCCTTTGTGCCATTCCCTGCACACTCTTGCCACACGGACTCAGTGCGCCCCCACACGACCGGCAATCTCCCGGAGGGAAGCACTGTACCTTCTCAAGCCGATAATTCGGCCTCTGTCAAACTCGCCGGTGTAACTGTACGACTGTCTTGCACGATGAGAAGGATTGCTTATCCACTGCTAACCAAGCACTGACATGCAGACCGCGCCACACGGCACTATAGCAGAAAAAACAGCCGGCTTCCGGTCTGTGACGTTGTGAGATTTGATTTGCCTTTACGCGGTAAGCATACGTCTATGACGCCGAAATGCTAATTATTTTTGCGATATTCCCTGATTAGCATGTCCTGTAAATATCAAAGTCGTAGTTAAATTTCTTTTAGGTATTGTGTTTCTTTTGAACACAAGTGCAATAGCAAAAAAACATGTGCGTCAATGAAATTTGGGTTGTGTGGCGTTAAAAAATGGCATTCCGTGTGTGCTGCGAAAAAACCACCAGACTGAATTCATCAGGAGCTGGCGCGGACCCTTTGAGAATATTTTCTACTCCTCCATGTCACCATTCTTGGCCTTTTTGCATTTCTTGGGTAATCAGTAACATTACTACAAGAATTTTGTCTTCCGTTCTCTAGAACATAAATTATGCACTATTGGATTAAATACAATTACGTACCTTCAATCTTTAGTCCACTTGAGTCACATCGTTAGTGTGTAATTTTTCTTTGTTTATCGAATTATTGATACCTCTCAATACATGTCGTGTAATTCCAAAAATAATTCCCTGGGAGATGAAATATTCGTTTTTTTAATTATTTCTTTTATGTACTTATGTATAAACAAACTAATTTTGCGTTCCGTTCGCTAGAATTAAACTCAACTAATTTTGCCTTCCGTTGTCTAGAATTAATTTCAACTAATTTTGTCTTCCGTTCTCCAGAATTAAACTCAACTAACTTTGTCTTCCTTTCTCTAGAATTAAACTCAACTTATTCTGCCTTCATTTCTCTATAATTAAACTCAACTAACTTTGTCTTCCTTTCTCTTGAATTAAACTCAACTAATTTGTCTTCGTTCTCTATAATTAAACTCAACTAATTTTGTCTTCCTTTCTCTTAAATTATACTCAAATAATTTTGTCTTCCTTTCTCTTAAATTAAACTCAAATAATTTTGTTTTCCGTTCTCTTGAATTAAACTCAACTAATTTGTCTTCCGTTCTCTATAATTAAACTCAACTAATTTTGTCTTCCTTTCTCTTAAACTGAACTCAACTCATTTTGTTTTCCGTTCTCTTGAATTAAACTCAAATAATTTTGTGTTGCCTTTTCTAGAACTAAACTAAACTAATTTTGTCTTCCTTTCTCTTAAACTAAACTCAACTCATTTTGTTTTCCGTTCTCTTGAATTAAACTCAAATAATTTTGTGTTGCCTTTTCTAGAACTAAACTAAACTAATTTTGTCTTCCTTTCTCTTAAACTAAACTCAACTCATTTTGTTTTCCGTTCTCTTGAATTAAACTCAAATAATTTTGTGTTGCCTTTTCTAGAACTAAACTAAACTAATTTTGTCTTCCTTTCTCTTAAACTAAACTCAACTCATTTTGTTTTCCGTTCTCTTGAATTAAACTCAAATAATTTTGTGTTGCCTTTTCTAGAACTAAACTAAACTAATTTTGTCTTCCTTTCTCTTAAACTAAACTCAACTCATTTTGTTTTCCGTTCTCTTGAATTAAACTCAAATAATTTTGTGTTGCCTTTTCTAGAACTAAACTCAACTAATTTTGTCTTCCTTTCTCTTAAACTAAACTCAACTAATTTTGTCTTCAGTTCTCTACTATTAAATTTTACAATTTATGGGCAAAAGAAAAAAACGATTTGCTCGGTTCGAGAGTGTTTCAAACTGTCATTTTTGATTTCAATAATGTCGGAGTAGTTTCTACTTATTCCCTTTATTATTATTATTATTACTGTGCATTGATTTTTCGGTTTCCGAAGCAAATTAGTGGCGTTGTATAACCTGATGGCAATTCGAAAATCGATGAGTTTGCATGGCTTTTTCAAGGGATGATACACCCAATGTGCCTCCGGTTAATTACAATAGCACTTGATTCTGCAGCGAAGCGAAGCTGTAATTTTATGACTGAATGCATTTAATCCGAGAAAATACGGCTCATCCCTGTCCGCTGGGGCAAGGCAGGAACACCCCAGGCTCAACCAGCTGAACACCTGCTGTAAGAGTGGTTCTTTTAGGCACGTGTTGTTTATATTCATATTTTCACCTGGTATCGAAAAAAAAAAAAAATTGCACAATGAAATGATATCAAATAAACGCCCTTCAAATGCCAGATAAGAAAAAAAAATATTATCTGTCATCATAAATATTTAAGTGACGCTCATTCTGTAACTTTCACTCAGTTACAGATCCGTCCTTTTTTTTTTTTTTTTTTCCTCAGAAAAACAAAGTGCATCCTCCCCATAAAAATAAATTAAAAATAAAATAATAGACTTAAACTTTTTTTTTCTTTTAACATCATCGCTCGCTAATAACGTACGTGATAAACTCAAAATCATGCTGAAATCCCAGAATTTACCAAACGACGAAAGGAGTTGGGAAGAAAGGTGAACTTCCACGAGTCGAAAGTCACGGGCGAAATTTTCACAAGAAAAAAATCATTGAGGGATGGAATGAAAATAGAAATTACTCATGTCTGTGTTTATCTTGAACAAAATACTTTCAAATATCTGTTGAGGATAGCACCGAGGAAAAGCTTAGCTAGAATATACAGATTTTTTTTTTTTTTTTTTTTTTTTTTTGCAGAAATATTACTGCGTCAGCCAGACATTGGCAGTGGTTGGCATTAATTTGGGGGAACCCTGTTTTTCACACGGACAACTAACTCTACGTCGCCTGCTCAGGGGATGGCAATTCTAAAAAAACTCTACATTTTTGCTCCCAATGGAAAAATCAAAAATATTGTTTACCAAAAAAGCAATAACATAAATGAATTAAAATAAATTTACTGGGAAATTACAGGAATATCTTTTTCATTCATTAACTTTCACCCGCTGAACTTGGTGATTCCACGAATAGTAATATTTACCCGGGAAGTACCTGGTATCCTGCTAGTATATGATAAAAGCGAAGACAATTAATTGGCAATGCGTGCATTGTTCATACTGTTAGAAGAACTGACCGATGATGGAATTCAGATTCTATACCAAGCGACATGAAATGACCCAGAAGAAGCTGACTTGGGAGATGAGTGGATAAATCCGACAGCATGCTGGAGTCAAATTCCAGCAATTGATTGATAATGGATGATGATGATGATGAATTTCTTTGGGGGCAGGGGGAGGGGAGATTCAACAACCACCGTGAGCAACTCAATGGGCTATAAGCAATCGCCCGTAAGACAAACACAACGTATATGCCTCACCGGGATTCGAACCCGGACCCATCTCGGACGAATGGTCAGATGCCAGCGCATAGACTGTGAGTGCACCTGAGGTGGCATTGATGATACATACATATATTGAAGTTGGTCGAGTTTAAACTGATCGACTGTCTTGAGTAACTTTAATTTTTTTCTTTGTATTGACCATCATGAGAAACTCTAAGGGTTATAAGTCGTATCCGTCCCTGATTGGGGCAACTGGTTCCAAGTAAAGGGGAAAGTCAGCCTCATTTTACAAGCACACCTCCCAGGGCTCATCCGAGGCTAGAACCTGAACACTATCTCTGAAAAATAGTCAGAAGCCGGGCGCCTCAGACTTCTCGTCCACCGGAATGGCCTGGGCAACTTTAATTTTATTTTGCACGTTGGCTAGTACAATGGATTTACCATTGGTGTCGATATACTGACATGATTTCTTGCTCTCTCTTACCGTTTTTTTTTTTAAACTGGTGTTCATAAAGGGACCCTAACAGTTAAATGGCAAGCTTCTCAGTTCAAAAATGTCTAGACCAACCTTTAAAAATCCCGTAAAGCGTGCCATGTGCGGAAAAGTCTTTACGAGAAGAGAAAAAAATGAAAGAATGAAAGAAGTTACAGGCAGCTTCAGTGTTAGAAGAAGCGCCAAGAGCATCTCGAGTGTTGCAACCTTACAGGAGTTAGCATATAGCTCACCAGGGGGCGATAACAACCGCGGTATGATGGAGTACTCGGTTGCTAGGTAACTCCGAATGTTTGCCAGCGTCGCTATCACATGACTAAGCACTTTCGCCAACACAACTGAACCGTAGCTCATTTGTCATTCCTCTACGCGATATGTTCGCTTTCTTTCACACATTCGAAAAGAACCGAACCATGAGGTTTCCTTAATTTTTTTTTTTATTTTTTTTTTCAATATTTATTTTGCTTTAAAGGGCAAGGAAACGTCAACCACCTGCGAAAGTGTGAGCGTTTCGAGGACCGCAGGGAAGATTAGGATTTATAGAAGTGACTCATTGCACTTCATTCAATTTTTCACTTTCCTTTTGCGACAAAAGTAATAATTCGTGCTACATACTGATCAGATGTTCTCATATTCTCAGGAAAGTGCTTGAATTTAGACCACGAGTTTCTTCGCTGAAGTAAAATCTTCCTCAGATGACATGTCCTGAAATTTTTACTATTTCGTTGTGTGATATCGCTATCTTGATTATACATGAAAACTAATTAGATAAACAAAACCGTAAATGTCGCAGTAGAATTATATGTGATGAACCTTTATTTCTCTAGAAGGCACTTCCTCTAGGAAAATGAATTCTTCTAGAGTTATTTAGGCTCGCTTTAGACGAAAATTATGCTCAATAAAATCGCATTGAAGTTGACTTAAAATGCATACATTATAAATAAGGAAACCACGTACATAAAATGATAGAACTATACTGGTAATCCGAATTTGTTGGCGTAAAATAGATTTCAAAGTTTCCGAGCTGTCCAACATCAACCAGATGACGTTTTCAAGGAAGGTAGGCAGCAAACTGCGCGCTTTTTCAAGGAAAGTGTGCAGCAAACTGCCTTCCTGCCTTGAAAATGATGATAAAATAAATGATCAAATGTAGAGGATTTTAGGAAGGGAGTGCCTGACCCCAGGTCTTAAACAACCCTTAGAAATAGGAAGCTAGGAGATTTGGGATAGAGTGCCCGATAGGAAAGTGACACGGAAGCGAAGTAGAAAGGGGAAGAAGACGCCCTTATTTATTACCGGGGGCCAGTACCCGGGGCCCGACGGCTTAACGTGCCCATCCGACGCACGGCGGATATTTAGTGGACCGAGCGTTCGTACATACCTGGGATCGAACCTGAGGTCCTTTCCGTGGCAGTCACGAACGTTGCCCACAAGGCCACCCGCGGCCCTCTGCCTTGAAAAGGCATCTGGATGATGTTTTACAGCCTTTTTTAATTTTTTTTTATTGGAGGTTTAACGGCCACCGTGAGCAACTCAATGGGCTATAAGCAGTCGCCCGTGCCTAATTTAGGGTCACTGGTTCCAGGAAAGGAAGAGAGCCAGTGTCGTAAGACAAACACAATATCCATGCCACACCGGGACTCGAACCCGGACCCCTTTCGGACGAATGATCAGAGGCCATCGCTTAGACCACTGCGACACCGGGGCGGCGTTTTTTTTTTTTTTTTTTTTATTGGAGGTTTAACGACCGCCGTGAGCAACTCAATGGGCTATAAGCAGTCGCCCGTCCCTAATTTAGGGTCACTGGTTCCAGGGAATGGAGAGAGCCAGTGCCGTAAGACAAACACAACATCCATGCCTCACCGGGATTCGAACCCGGACCCCGTTCGGACGAATGATCAGAGGCCATCGCTTAGACCACTGCGCCACCGGGGCGGCTGGGGCGGCGTTTTTATATATAGCTTGGAAACTTTGACTACGTCAGTAATTTCGGATTACTAGTATAGTTCTACTATTTTAAGTATAAGTGATGTATTTTTCTCATACATTAGCTATGCTTAACTGAATATGAGAAGTAAATGAATGTTGAATATAATAATGACTAGAAAGATGACACCGAATTTTCGGTTGTATGAGCCTATTTTTGAATCCGTTCTGACGCGAATTAAATTTGTCAAAGCTATTCGAAGTCAATGGAACCGGTATGGAAAACAAGAGTATCTGACGGAAGAAAGAAGTTTTTCAATAGGGGTTTTAATCCCGCTGATATTGCTGTACACGGAAACGTGAACTTACGCCATCTGGTGGCAGACTTGTGTGTTAAGAGGAATTTGAAATTATATGAGAAACATTTCGCAGCGGAAACGCTCTCCAACAAAGAAATAACTTTTCAAATCAGAACCTTTGAAGCAGAGATATCAACAAATATAAGATATGGATCTACGCCTCCTGGCAGGAAAACCATGCATTATTTTAAGAAGAAATTATTCCCAAAAGGTTTTCCGATGTGAGCGGTATCGGCCCAGGAAAGAATGTTTTCCAGTCGAGTTTTCAGGAGTTCAGATTTTGCTGCGAATACATCAGAAGCAGCAATCAACGCTTACGCCCCTTGGTGGCCAAACGATTCTTTCGCATTGAAGTTGACTTAATGTGACATAGATGTTGACTTACACTGAAGTTGACTTTCATTGAAGTTGACTTAAAACATTAGAAATTAAACGCAAAACATTTTCCATCAGGAGCTACATACGATACAGGAAGAATGTTTCAAATCGGAGTTTTGGAACAGAGATATTGGGGGAAACGCAATTTACCTTAACGCCTCCTTGTGGAAAGTTTATGAATTACTTGAAACTTTTAAAATTATATGAAAAACAATCCGCACGAGAAACTCTATTCAACAAAGGAGGATGTTTTCAAATCGGACCATTAGAAGCAGAGATATTGAAAAAAAAAAAAAAAAAAGAAAAGATATACACACATCTATGCCCCTATGGCGAAGAAACCATGTAAAATTTTAAGAAGAAAATATTCCGAAAAGGTTTATCGACGTGAGTGTCATCAGTCCACGAATAAAATTTTTCTATCGAGATTGACATCGGAATTTAGCTAAACAACTATTTTTGTTCCGCTAAAATTCCGATGTCCATCTTTTTCACTTAGGTGAATTAACTGCAATTGTCAGTCATATTTAAACATTTTTCGTGAGATATGATTACAGGGTATTATTGCTTAACGTCATTTCCGGTATCTATCACTTAATAACATTTCGATAAAAGATCATACGTTGCAGGAAGATTCGGATTTAAAAGGATTTTCTTGAGAAAATAAGCCCCGTCCCTTACTGACAAACAAAACTTTAAATGACATCAGAAACACCTAGTAAGCAGCTTTCTGCGGCGGAGTGATCTAAGCGCTGGCTTTTGACCGTTCTTCCGAGTAAGCCCCGGGTTCGTATCCCGATGATTCATGGGTGGTATGTTTGTCGGCAGGCGCTGGCTCCCTCTCTATCTTCCTTGAAACCACTGGCCCTAAATTTAGGACGGGCGACTGCTTAGAGTCGCTTACTGTAGACGTTTAACACAGAATAAACAAATCAGCCTTTTACAGTACCAGAGTGAGCCAGAAGTTTAACCAGTGTTGTGCTTCTCACAATATTGGGCCCCGATTCCTGCGAGAAACGTGCACCCCATACGACTGAGTATTGCGAAGACGTGGAACACACGAGACAGATAGCGTGCATTTGGCTCGAAGCCACATCGTGTTATTATGCGAGCATAGAATGGAGATCGATAAACGTGCTGTTCGAGTGCTTCCACGCCATTATTGGGAAAAAGGGTTTAAACCAACCTTGTGCAGTGACAGAAAATTTGTGCAGATAATGGTGAGAAAACTGTGAGTATAGCAGCACTGCACAAAAATGGAGTTCGACGTTTCGATAATGAGGACACCAATCTCGAATCTCGAAGGCAAACCGAGGTCGAACGACCACCAACACTACCACCGTCGTCGAAGCTGCGACAGAGAACCTCGGTATCAGTACCAGAGATGGAAACGGGGCACTGGTCAACTGCTCGACAATTTCTATCTGGTCAAATGGGTCCGGTCAAGGTGTCCTGACTTCGACCCGTTTTTACTTCAGTCTTATTTTTGAAAAGCAAAAAAAAAAAAAAAATCAAGGAAAAATGAGGACTGTGGAATTTTGTGCTAGGTACGGGTGTCCGCGGACGGAAAAATGATTTGTCATGAAATATAAAGGAAGAGTGTTGTGATGATGTGAAAACCGTTAGTAAAAAAAAAAATGGAAAAAATGCCAGTGGTGCACCGGAATGTGGGAACTGCTGAATTTTAAAAAACGAAAATGTTGAAAAAATCAGAAATGGGCAATGGCGCGCCATTTTGAAGTGAAAAGTAAGGAAGGGAGAGGACAGCCATCTTGGTGACCAGTTCACAAGGTCAGGACGAGCCCATGAATTCTCAGAACTTTGAGCGTGGTACACTTTGAGAGAGCAAAGCAATAGCGAGGGAGGGGCCAACTGGTGGATGTAACCGTGAGAGCTTAGGACGCGGAGAGTGAAGGATGCCCAGCAAGGGGAGTCGGTTGGTTGGTTGGTTAGTGGATTTTAGTGGCGCAAGGGCCAGGTTTGGCCAAAGAGCGCCAGACAAAGAACTATCAGCCACAGAAATTTAAAAGCGCGGAAAATAAGTAAGAGCAGACAGGCTTGTTAAAAGTTGAAAAAAGAGAATGATGAAAGCTGGGAAGACAAGGTAGTCAATCAGATTTATAAAAAAATTCACTAATTGAGGGACACGAAATGTCACTCTCCTCCCCACACTCCTCTGCAACGCTGGCAGAGGGCGGGGACGAACTGTCACTCTCCTCCCCCCCCCCCCCCCATGTTCCTCTGCAATGCTGGTTGAGGCTGGGGACGAACTGTCACTGTCCTCCCCCCATGTTCCTCTAGAATGTTGGTTGAGGGTGGGGACCTCGCAGAGGCCGAGACAGTTGGATGGACACTGCACACCTTAGCGGATTGAGGGCCGGGTCTTCCGCACGTGCAGGCTGTCTGCTGGGAACTGTAAGAGTCGGTCGTCTTCAAACGAGAAGGCGCAGACTCAGCTGGTCGAAGAAGCTGGAGCTCGGTGAAATCCACCTGTGTCGCTTGTTCAACTGTAGATCGCTTGGCAAGTGCGGCGAGAGCTACAGGGCGCGGAACAAAGGGCTGCACGGGTGGTGGCAGAGACTTAACCACTGCGGCAAAACTACGCTGTCGGATGGTGGGAATACCCAACCTGGCTTTGGCAGCAGGGTACGAGAGGCCTTCCAGGGTCTTGAGACGCTGGATCGCCATCTCGTCCTTCCATTTCATACAGTTGCGGGAGTAAGCAGCATTGGCCTCACCACAGTTAACACAGCAGGCCGCAGAAGTGCAACCTTCCCCGTCATGTTCACCGGAGCCACAATTAGCGCAACGAGCGGAACTCTTACAGAATCGTTGGGAATGCCCGTACCTCTGGCACCTGAAACAGCGCAGAGGACTGGGAATGTACGGGCGAACTCCACAGACCAAGTAGCCAGCCTTTATTTCGGTCGGAACTTTCGGGGAGTTAAAAGTCAAGATCACATTTTTAGACTTAATCAAAGAACCATCGCGCCGGAACATCATACGACGTGCAGCAATAACACCTTGATCTGCAAGTTCAGTCACCAATTCTTCTTCACTGTATGGCAAGAGATCAAATTCCGAAATAACACCCCGAGAGGTGTTAAGAAACGGGTGAGGTGCCACTTTGACAGGAATGCCTTGAAGACTAGTAAGGAGCAGAAGAGTGTTACTCTGAGAAACACTGCAAGTTTGAACAAGCAGGTCCCCAGAGCGAAGCTTCCTCACAGACTTCAAGGGGCCAACCGCAGCGTCCAAAGCTTTAGAAATAAAAAATGGAGATCTGGTGGACAGTCTCTCATTCGGATCGATGGATTCTACAAGTAAGTGTGTAGCATGCGTAGTCACAGCAATCGAGGGGAGACGACGCTTCGGAGCGACTGGTACAGCTGCCGAAGAAGAGGTTCCACATTCTTGGTCCAGGTCAAGGTCTAAAGGCCGTTTAAGGGTATGAGACTTGGTAGGTTGAGAAGACGAAGGAGAGTCGTTGTCAACAAACATTTCCTCAGGTGACTTAAATTTGGAGTTTTTCTTTTGTTTTTGCCCATGGAAAAAAGGAGGAAGATTCGTCTGCAAACTACTCCACCCACCACCGAGTCCTACAAGGGAGAACTGGAGGTCCGCAAGCCAAGAAAATGACGCTAGACACAGTTCTGGAGCTTATACGTTGCAGATATAGTCCGTTGGCTGTGATCACACGCACTCGGCGGACACTTCGGCCTCCTGGTACCGTCATGCCAACGCCTTTGGCATGATCCCACAGCCCCCGGGCTCACCCTGCCGTGCCATACGACAAAAAAGCCGCTAAAGCCCTGTACACAACTTGGTACAAGACTTCTGACTAGAGGTGGGTTAGTCTCTAGCCTCCCGTTTACAGCGAAGCCGGGGTCGAAGAGGAGTGTTGGTACACAGGAGGCACTTAACCGGTCTCCTGCGACCTCAGCCGCCAGACATCCCATTTCCGCCTCACGGGTCTCCGCACGCGGCAAACATGCAGGTAGGTCTAGCACCCAAACCAGTTAAAAGGAAAAAAAGAAATCCAAAGAAGACAAAACCTGGAAGGGAACCGAAGCGGAATCTCAGCAACCTACGAACTGAGCGGTTAATATAAAACAGTTAGGGGTGGAGGGTAACAAAACTACAAGACCGGGGTGTTAGTACATAACGTGGTAGCGAGTAAGTAGAGTAAACAACACGGGCAACTAGCCAGTGGAGAAAATAAATAAAAACGAAAAAGCGAGACACAAGACCAGCTCGGGAACGTGGGGACGCGACTCCCCAACAGCTGGATGAACAGCCGTCCCTGCAGACACCAACAGCACCAAAATAAGAAAAAACAAGCTGTGGTATGACATCAGATGTTGACCAGTCACAAGGTAAGCTCGGGCCGTGGGGGCGCCGCTCCCCAAATAACTGGAAAACCAGTTATCCCCGTGCGGGGCAAGGGGAGTCGAATGCGTCGTTGTGATTGGCCGAGCGCTCGTTGGGGCTTATAATATTTTGGGAGGACTCGGGAAGTTAGTTTTTTTGGCGGGCTCTTCTTGTATAGCCTTCCACAGAAGTAAGACGTCAGGTCACCACGTGGAATGGTTTTGACGTAAGAAAAGCGCTCGGCTATGGTCGAGTTAGCTAGGGGTAGATTTAGACTAATTGAGGTTGGTCATAAATATCTATATTTTGTTCCAAGAAATCAGGCTACGGTCTAGATCCATGATACCTGAGATCAGACAATCTAATGTCAGCAGTGTTGCATAATTGCATGCATGAGATGGAACATGATTATGAGTACCATGTGTGCTAAACACTGTTACCGTATGAACTCAAGCAATAACTGATGTGACGTGCCTGCCCCGCAGGACGCACACGACATAAAGACAGATAGCAGCAAGATCGAACGTCGGCGTAGCTCGGTTGGTAGAGCGACTTGTTCCGGAAATAAATGGACTCGGGTTCGATTACCGGCGTGGACCAAAAATGACAGAGAAATTTACTTCGTTATAATGGCGCCCGAACTTCTCGGATGAACCCGGCCGTTAAAGATCTCGCAACGGTGTGATGTTCTTTCCACACCGCGAGATAGGAAAAATAAGAAAATCCCTTCTCCAGCGCTTCGAAAAATAAATGTGTGTTACGTTGCATTCCCCACACCAGATAGACTGGGAGTTCTCAAGTGCACGTTCTACAGCGGATGGCTGCCTGCAACGATTCGTGGTCACGGCTGACCCATGGGCCATGCCTCCGGCCCTCTTTCGGGGAGGGGGAGATGTGACGTGCCTGCCCCGCAGGACGCACACGACATAAAGGCAGATAGCAGCAAGAACGAACATCTGCGTAGCTCAGTTGGTAGAGCGACTTGTTCCGGAAGTCGCTCTACAATTGGACTGGGGTTCGATTCTCGGCGTGGACCAAAAATGACGGAGAAACTTACTTCGTTATACTGAATTCAACGCCACTGAACTCTTGTGAAATGGAAAGGTGCTATCAAGGAAGCACCTTATTTCTATCTATTCAGCTCAAGCTCTCAAGCGCTATTGTCAACTCAAGCTCTGTTTGACGAGTATCTACTGTATGTTCTATTGCCAACGTGCAAAAACCAGCCTTCGTCCTACCCCTAAGTTGGGAATAAATCATTTGTTATTGTTTGTTAAATGACTTCAGATCATTTCAATACCAGCTATCTTCCACCATTCCTCTCTCTCTAATAAAGTGGATCTTGATAAGGCGTCTAGACCTTCCCTAAATCTAGACTGGTGGCAGCAAGAAAAGTTAAGTGCACATTTGATGGTAAGAGTATCGCAGTGAAATAAAATCAATGACATTCACCATGCAATACTTCCCACTATCCCAGACCAAATTAATAAACTGAAAAATACAATTGCTATCGTGACAAGTGTCCTCAGAAGGAAAAGTGTCCCTTCCTTCTGTGGGGCAATGATGTAAACAGCATCCACATTTTGGAAACTTTCAAATCGTCATAAACTTGTGGAAAATTGGTGTTGCTGTAGAACATATTCTGAAGCTTGATATGTTACCAACAAATCAGCAAAAACTGAAAATAAACACACAACAACTTGCTTAATTCAAAAATTTGACTGTATCACCATCAAAATTAAGTGTAACAGCCTTTAACATTACTACGCAGGGATCTTTTGGCTCTCGCACATGTGTTTGAAAACATGGGTAAACCAGTTAGGTTATGTTTTGCAAATGAAAGACAATAGTTTCAATACTTCCTCTGAGTGAGTAAATTATACGTTCCAATAATACATTTGTTTGATTTCCATACAACCTAAAATACCCATTGCGGAGAGACTTTTTGAACGCTCTGTATATACTGTATATTATAGTTCAAAGCAGATTTGTCTGGGTCGGGTACGGGTCAGTTACAGATCCGGATCGGCTCGAATTATGTGACGTCCGAGTCCAAAATTTTTGACCCGTTTCCAACTCTGATTAGTACACGAAAGGCGCATCTTCCCAATCCACCATCGTTCGGCACTTGCACCATTTTAGTTTCTCCTTCATGCTTAGGTGGATCTCGCCAATCCACCATCGTTCGGCACTTGCACCAGTTTAGTTTCTCCTTCATGTTAAGGTGGATCTTCCCAATCCACCATCGTTTGGCACTTGCACCAGTTTGGTTTCGCCTTCATGCTAAGGTGGATCTTCCCAATCCACCATCGTTTGGCACTTGCACCAGTTTGATTTCTCCTTCTTGTTAAGGTGGATCTTCCCAATCCACCATCGTTTGGCACTTGCACCAGTTTGGTTTCTCCTTCATGTTAAGGTGGATCTTCCCAATCCACCATCGTTTGGCATTTGCACCAGTTTGGTTTCTCCTTCATGCAAAGGTGGATCTTCCCAATCCACCATCGTTTGGCACTTGCACCAGTTTGGTTTCTCCTTCACGCTAAGGTGGATCTTCCCAATCTACCATCGTTTGGCATTTGCACCAGTTTGGTTTCTCCTTCATGCAAAAGTGGATCTTCCCAATACAACATCGAATAGTTCCTTATAAATTGATGGGTGTCGATTTATGGGGAACTAGGCCGCGGGTGGCCTAGTGGTCAACGTTCGTGACTGCCACGGAGAAGACCTCGGGTTCGATCCCAGGCATATACGAACGTTCGGACCAAAAAATAACCGCCTTTCGTCGGATGGGCACGTTAAGCCGTCGGGCCCCAGGTACTGGCCCAACGGTAATAAATGAGGGCGTATTCCTCCCGCTCTCTACCTCATTTCCGTGTCACTTTCCTATCGGGCTCTCTAGCCCAAATCTGCTAGCTTCCTATTTCTAAGGGTTGTTTAAGACCTTGGGACAGACACTCCCTAAAATCCTCTACATATGATCTGATCTTTATGGCGAACAGCAGGTAGAACAACCTATGGGGAACAGCAGGTGGGACAACCTATAGGGAACAGCAAGTGGAACAACGTGTCGCTCTCTGTCCCAGATAGCTGTCAAATCCACAGGACAATAGGTTTTGATGTCGTATCGTCAAAGGTGATGAAAAGAATATTTCTACATAATCCTACCACTAGAAACTAGTTGTTGAGGCCACGGCAGGAAGCACAGCCAGCGGTGCGAAGTGGGCTGTTCGAGAGGAAAGCCATGCTGTTTTCATTTGGAGGATTTTCAAAGTCCTGCGCACTGGAAACTCGTACGAGATGGTCAGGCTATGGACGAGAACCTCTTCCGAACAACGGCAGCGTGTCCATGATGCTCCGTTCCAGAGTTGCACAGCGCTCGTTTATAGAAAACGGGAGTTGCTACAAGCCGATAATGCCCTAAGTAGCATCTGCAAAGCAATCCGTCGAGAACTGTAGGATTTGGAAGAGGTTGACATCCTACATCATACAGCCCATCCAACTATCACCTGCTTTGCCCCATGGCCCATTTCCTAAAGGGAGGGCTCCTCGCTTCAGTGGTAGATGTATTATACTACACTTTAATTCAATTTCATCCAATATATTGTATATCTGTTTGGGGATCGACTACTTTATACAATATGGAAAAAACTTAAGTCGTTACAAAATAGATTCATAAGGTTACAACAATTTAAACTACAAAATACTCAATTTTCAAATACAGTCTTTCAGGCTAGAATCAGCCCAAACGATTTTAATATGCTAACTATTCAACACTTGCATATCTATAGTATAGGTAAACTAATGTTTTTGAGAATTAAAAATGGTTATTACCAAGATTTAATTACAATAAGTACTCACAGTCATGATTATTCCACGAGACATAAAACAACATTAATCCCCATGTTTCCACTAATAGACCGATTCAGATCATTTATTAATTATATTGGTCCTGCATTATGGAATACATTTCCTACTGATATTATATCATTTAATAATATTAATATATTTAAAGGAAAACTCAGGCATTTCTTACTGACCAAAAGCTCATAATGTACTATTACCTTTATTAATTGATAGCACCACCCTAGCTGTGTTTGATATTATGTGGACTTGACTTGTTTATGTTTTTTTGCATTTTTTTTTTATTTTCATGTAAATTTTGATTCTGTGGGAGAAGAGGGCACGACAGGCCTATCAGGCCTTTTCCCTCCTCATTCCCTGTTGTTACAAAAATATATTATTTGTGTTATATATAGCTCTGGTGAAATGCTCACTGAGAAAGACGTTTTGCTAATCCAGCTAAAAAAATAAAAAAATAAAAAAAAAATTGTTTAATCAACCAAACAATATTTTGTCGATGTGCAGTCAACGAAAATGTTTGTTGAATTTACAAAAATATTTTGCTGAAAATTATTATTGATTCTACAAAATTCATTATTATCGTATGACAAAACATTTTGTTCATTTAACAAAATGCCTAGGTCGATTTTTGGGAATTTGTTTGATCCAACAATATACAGTAGATTGTTATCATGTTAAAACGTTTTGTTGCTGCAATCAAACATATTGTTATCGTGACACAGTAATTTCTAGCTCTAATAAAATTTAGAGATGTTTTGTGCTGTATGGGCAAGATCTCCCAACCTGAACCCGATAGAACATGTCTGGGATGCCTGGAAAGAGCGATTGCAAGCCATCAGCCCCCCCCCTCCCAGATCCCCACTTGGGAATCCGACCCACGTTGGTGGAGGAATGGTACTTTATTACACCAAACTCTCATTCACAGCCTTTGTAAACAGCATGGGCGCTCGTTTTGAGAGGTGTATCTCTGCTCGGAGTAATCACACTCTCCTATTAGTATCTCAAAATCCGCGCCACTTGCTGCATCACTTTTGGACTGCTATGCGGTCATGCACATGCTTCCTGCTCATGCAGTGATGACATTCCTTTTCTGTTGTGTATTGTTGCGTTACCGATATATGTAAGTCCATACTTAAATGGCATTAAACTCTGTCTTGTGGATTTTGCGTCATACATGATTTTGTGTTCGTAACGTTAATTTTGGATACCAATGTAAAATACATATCTGACTGCATTTTCCCGTTTCCTTTGTATTCTTCCAGGGAGAGTGACGAATGTTGTGAATTAGCGAAAGGTGATTGCAAGCCAGACATGACGTGGCATGTTTTCTACATACCTTCTATATGCACATGGACAGCTTCTATACTAGTTGGATTTCATTTTACCCAGTAGATTTCTCCAAAGTGAGTGGTCTCGTAAGGCATGTGTCATGCCATTCCAAGGATTTTCAACGGGATAAAGATCATGAGTTTAGGCAGGTCAAAACGCAACGCTTCACATGCTGCCTCGAACGAATTCTGTTGTTTTCGTTGTTCTGGAAGATGCCAGAACAACGAAAACAACATTTAGCCTATTTGTAGTGAAAGGGTTACAAGTTTGATTCATGTAACCTCATGTTTCGTTTCCACTTCTGTTTTATCTTTCTTGTGCCTTCCGAATTCTCAGTAGTGTACGGCGACGAATGGTTTTCGAGTCTCTGTGTGGCTCCCAAACTGTACATAATTAATTTCCTTAAATGTAGTTCATCTCACTTTCACCAACTGATGAATTCTGATAATATTAGAGCGGACAGTTCTAATCATCAAGTTGCATTACTCAGCTGAATTTTTTTCTGACGCTGCAAGAAAAGGGTTTCTCTTTTTCTTTCTATAGTTTCTCCCCGGGTAGCAATATTATGTTGGACCAACCGTGGGCTTTAAACGGTCGGCCCAGCGACGAGGCGACTCGGCGGCCAACAATTGGATATGTGTTGGTTCAACGGTTGGACCCACATTGGGAAACTGTTGCAAACAGTTTTCCAATGTGATCATGTGTTGTTGGACAACCATTGGACAACCGTTAAGTGGTCATTTGTTGAGAAATGGTTGGTCATGTGTGGTTGGAAAAACCGTTGGCCAATCTTCGACAAACAACCAACCTTCGCCTAACGCTGCCGACGCAAAAATATCATTGGGCCAACCGTTGGCGAATGTCAGCGTGCTACTTGGGTCCTGTCCACGTTTTCTTCACTTGTCTAACCAGTGGGGCTTCCAAGGTGAAAACTCATCTCGGACGAGAGGCCATAATCCAGCGCTTAGCCCACTGCGTCACCGGGGAGGTCACATATAAAGAGTGTGGAACTTTATGAGAACGGAGATTCTCATTAATACAGCAGAGATATAAAAGATGCGTGAAGTGGACTATTATCAATAAAGTCGGAACTGAGTCGGTACAAATGAGATCACTCATATTAAAAAAAAAAAAAAGGAAAAAAAGAAAAAAACACACAACAGACAAAAAAATTGAAAAGAAAAACCTGAATTAATTTAACAAATTTTCGAGACGTTACTTGAATTATATTTGCTGTAAATGAGATGACACTTGTCTATATGAACATAAGTTCTCTCTCTCTCTCTCACCCAATCATAGTCAGAAGCTGAAAGTACAGCTGCCGAAGAAATCGAGTCCTAACCGGGAAAGAAGATGGTTTCGGGAAGGGAACGGTACGTGACGCCCGTTTAATTTGTAAGGTTAATTAGCCGTAAAGTTATAAGGCAAATGAGGAAACCTCCTCGGGCTGTTCTTCGCCGGGTGAGATAGGTCACCGCCATGATCTGATGCGTACGTCTATCCGCTGTTCCGCTGAGTTGAGTCGACGCTCACTGCTAATTACACACACACACAGAATGAAGAATCACAATCGATTCGGAAGGAGCCGTTTTAATCACGAAATGGATCGCTTTCCGAGCGTCCGACGGATGCCACCTACTCATCCCTGTTTTACGATACGGAGCTGATTCGGCTTCAGTCTACCTCACTCTCTAAATAAAGAGAGGCTGGGGGATGAGGTTACGTTCCTGATTTCCAGGGGAATATAGGTAGGGATGGCAGAGGTGAAAAAGGGGAATATCGAGCGATAAAGGCTCTCTTGGTGTCAAATGGGATAATTTATTCTAAAGGAATGTCTTTTACAATATTTGAATGAAGTGCGTTTGATCACCATAAAGTAGAGCTTATTTTTGCTCATGCAGGCAAGTACGTATTCACTATGGAATAAGCACATATTTACTATGGAACTACAGAGCAGGATTTGAAATTCTGGATCCAAGTGAAAACAAGAAAGATGACACTGGGTTCTCGGTTGTAATGAGCACGTCTTTTGAAACCGTTCAGACGCGAATTAGATTTATCAAAGCTATTCAATGTCAATGGAACCGGTATGGATAAAAGTAGCATCTGACCGAAGAAAAAAGTTCTTCATTCGGGTGTTTAGTCTTGCAGATATTGCTGTTAGCGGAAACTTACGCCCTTTGGTGGCAGACTTGTGCGTTAAAAAAAATTTGAAATTCTATGAGAAACTTTTCGCAGCGGAAACGCTCCCCAACAAAGAAATAATGTTTCAAATCGTACTCTTTGAAATAGAGATATCGGAAAATATAACATATGCATCTACGACCCTGACGGGGAAACCATGCATCATTTTAAGAAGAAAGGATTCTCAAAAGAATTTTGATGTGAGCGGTATCGGTCCACGAAAGAAATTTTTTTAATCGAGTTTTCAGGAGCTCAGATTTTGCTGCAAATACATCAGAAGCAAAAATTAACACTTACGCCCCCATGGTGGCCAAACCATTCTTCACGAAATATTAGAAGTTATATGCAAAAGATTTTCCATCAAGAGCTGTATCCAATACAGAAAGAAGTTTTCAAATCGGAGTTGTGGAAACAGAAATATCGGGGAAAACACAATTTACCTTTACGCCCTTACCGGAAAGTCTATGAATTACTTGAAAATTTTGAAATGAAAACGTGTAGCACCAGAAATTCTATCCAACACAGAAGGAATTTTTCAAATCGGACCATTAGAAGCAGAGATATTGACAAAAGATATGCATCTACGCCACCTAGCGGAAAATCAATGCATAACCTGAAAAATTTACTACACCTAAAATAGTCTGAGATAAATGGAATCGAAAGGTAATAAAAACAAAAATCAGTTGGATGTTTTAAAGCAAATATATGGAATGAAAGTACATTTTGAATTCGAAATAATCTGTATTAACATCCTCTAGCGGCGAAAATTTGCATTGTAAGAAAAAGAAATAAATAAAAAATCATCATTCGCACATTTCAAGCTTCCCAATGCAAAAAGGATTTTTCAAATAGGACTAAATAGTTGCAGAGATATTCTGTCCCAGACGGACGAAAGGACAAACCGGTAACATAAGCACGATCTTTTTAACAAAAGGCGTGCTAATGAATGTTAGGATCTACAGTAATACACTGTTCTCGAAGATACGTGAATTAACGTGTTTCTTGGTTCGGGAGGAAGAAAAGAATTATTCAATTTTTTCGTTTCGCAGTTTGATGACCAATATGAGAAATTCTGAGGGCTGAGAGCAGGCAGCTGTCCCGAATTTGGGTCAGCAATACCTAATTTGGGATATATATCATCATCATCGTCGTCAGCCATTATCAATCCATTGCTGGATGAAGGTCTCCCCAAGTTTCTTCCACAACGGTCTATCTTGCGCCAGTCTCCTCCATGTCACTCCCACATGCTGTCGAACTTCATCCCCCCATATGGTCTACTTTTGAGTCTTTTCCTGTCCCTTGTAATTCGGCGATTCTTAGCACCCTCTGCCTTCTTTCGGGGGTTGGGGCTTGGCCATACCTCACCACGCGGGTCAAGCGGATTGGTGTGTGTAGAATAGCATATCCTCTAATCCCGATAGTATAGTTATACTTCTATTTGTCGGTCTTCAGAGCCCCGTTAGTGGAAACAGGATGCACCGCAAGAAGGCGTAAGTTTAATATAGTCCTTTGACATACTAAGATTTGTCTGAAGAAAACGACTTTGCTCCCGTATCTGCTTTTCTAACATGCCCCATACATTATCAATGGGGTTCAGATCTGGGCTTTGTGGTGGCCTAGGAAGATGGTGGGAGTCGCTTTCATGCTCGCTGAACCACTGCTCCACACACACACACACACACACACACACACACACACACACACCTTGCGCGCTGGGCAGTAACATTGTCTTCCATGAAACAGCTGTAACTTGATGGATAAAAAGTTTACACTGCAGAATGAATTTGATCGGCAAGAACGTTTATATAATCCTTGGAGGAGACCCACCCTTCCAGAAATATCAAGAGACCCGTTCCATACCTAAAGAACTTGCCTCACACCATGACACCACCTCCAGAACTTTGAGCTATGTTTACGAGGCAAGCTGGGTTCAGTACTTCATGAGGGGTTCTCGCCAAACTTTCTGCCTACAGTTTGGTACAGAAGAAAGTGCACCGCGACTAGCCACATGTCTTTTTTTTTTTTTTTTTTTTTTTCAAGTGTCCAGTCATAGTGTTTTTGACACTACTGTAGTCGGAATTTCCGGTTCTTTATAGAAATCAGTAGTTTCCGTAAAGGCATGAGACTGCCAATAGGGATCCTCTTCAATTCCTTGAAGAGCCTTCATTAAACGCTTCGGTCGACTGCTTCACACAAGATGTCCTGTTTCTCCGTACGAGCCTTCTCAGAAGACGACGATATCGTTATTGAAGAGACTGTCGTCCCGCCACAGTTATGCCTTTTAGGCAAGCTATGTGGGTTATTCTTGCTCTGATTGGAGACCTGGAATATCTCACCTTTAGAAAAACCAGTCACCTCTGCGTTTTCAAAATCGTCCCTCCAGCCAGACGGGCACCCAGAAAAAGCCCTTTATCAAATTCCGAAAAGTTCTTTGTTTTTCCCCAATACGGTAAACACTACTGACGATTACTGACGAGGAGCAGTCTTAAATAGTTGCCTAAATCAAACATTTTCTAAAATTCACGAGCCGCTTTCGGTCATTTCTTTCGGGAATTGACGAAGCATATTTCTGATACAACCTTTTCCGTGAAATGGCGGAAAAAAACCTGAATTTCACGGATTTTTCGAACCAAGGGAAAATTCTGAATTTTCAGAAACCTCATGAATTTTCAGAAATCATCATCATCAACAACAACAACCATTATCAATCCACTGCTGGATGAAGGGCTCCCCAAAATTCTTCCACAATTGTCTGTCTTGGGCCTGTCTCCTCCATGTCACTCCAGCATACAGTACTTTTGAATTTCATCCATCCATCTCACAGGGTGGTCTTCTTCTGGGTCTTTTCTTTTCCCTCTGAATTCAGTCTAAAATTTCGGTTGTCCATCGGTGGTCCGTTCTTCTGGCAACATGTCCAGCCCATTGCCATTTCAGTGTTTTCACTCTGGTCATGATGTTGTCCACTCATGTCATTTCCCTTATCCACAAGTCCCTCTTCTTATCTTTCTTGGTTACACCAAGCATGCATCTCTCCATGGCTCTTTGAGTTGTCTGCAGTTCTTGTACGTCTTTTTTAGTTAAGGTCCATGTCTCTGCTCCATACGCAAGCACTAGCAGGATGCATTGATTAAACACTTTTCTTTTGAGACATACTGGCATACTGCTCTTAAAAATTGTACTGTTTCTTCCAAAAGCTCTCCATCCAAGTTTTTAACGCCGATTAATTTCTTCATGAATGTGACCCTCACTTGATATATTGACAGTAAATTACCGTTTTAAAGATGTGGTAACAGAAAATTCTGAATTTTCAGAAATCTTTCCGCAATTCCTTTCGTATATTAACGGAAAAACTCCGTTCTCACTTTTTCCGTATCCGTACGACGAGAAATTACCGGTAATAGGAGCGATTGGTGAGAATGCTTGAGGTTTGATTAACTTTTAAATTTCAACGGTCTGTCGTCGACTTTTGAAATTCCGTAGCGAGATCGGATATTGTGGATAGTGGATACCTTATCGTATGAATTTTCTTTATTGTGTGGCACAGGATATTTCTTCTCCTCTCCCCTATTTTGTGCACCAGCTATTTATTATATATTGTGTTACTGTAAGAAACCGTGTACTTAACTTATTCTATAGTAATTATACGATGTTTACGTATCGGTTTTTGGACAGCTATCAAAAGTAAATTTTATATTTAGAAGTATTTTGTGAAATAATACTATAAAAAGTACATTTCACCTTTTTTAAAGATAACTGAAAGTCACTATCAGTTTAAAAAAATTAAGTTGTAAAGTACTTTGTTGCTTCGAAAAATCACGATGAAAAATACTTCATTTCTGAAAAGTCCTCACACAGAAAAAAATAAAAAAATATGTCACAAACCTATTCAGAAAAATTATAAGCTCCAGCAGAAAATAAAATGATTAAATCACTTGCATTAATGACAATTTTTTTCATCGTACCGTAATTTGTTTTACGATGTACGTGAATCGGATTTTCGAGCGTTTGTGGTTCAGTCGTTAAAGGCGTGCGTTACCTGTTGAACCAACCCAAACGACGAGATTCGATCCTGACAGCAGTAGAATGATTATCCGGGGTTAGGGCTGAAAAATGCAGGGCCATCGTTTTTGCGGAATTTCAGTTTAAATACGAAAAAAAACTGAAATGGATTTGTTTCTGAAATAAACAGAATTTCTGACTTCGGAAAATCTGTGAAAATACGGCAGTTTAAATAAACGGGCATTTTTAAAAACGGAAATTTCTGAAAATGACGGATACCTACCGGCAACTTTGCTGCACGTTATTTTCAGAAATTTTCCGTTAATTCACGCCACTTTTTTTCACAGTGTGACCACGTTTTTTGAATATACGCTGTTGTGTAAGTGACATTTACCCACATCTGCATAAAGGTTCCTAATTCAGTGGCCGGAGCGTGCAGATTGGCTAGTTTTGATTTTCGGCATATTCTTCCACGTGCTAGCTTTTAAAATTTTGTGACATTTTTTTTTTTTTTTTTTTCCGCTATTTTCCGGCTTATAACGGAATTCGAGTATCATACAGTTGCGTTTTGTTTCGAAAACCTACAAACAGCGCAGGAGATTTCTCAGTCGTGTCAACAATGCTGGGTGAACTCTGGGGTAATACACTTGAAGTCCCCAGACTCTTATAAAGATCTTCCCTGCGTGACCCTCGCGTTTCTCCGTCAGCTTGAATTCGCAACAAAACATAGAAATTACGTCACGAAGTCTCGAGGGTTGAAGTAACTAAAAATAAGCCCCTAATCCAAAAAATGTGAGAAATTACTCAACGCATCGACCCCAGGTATCTCTGGATACTTGTTTTTGATGGCTTTTTATATGGGGAGGGATTTACATTAGCATGCAAACGAAGAAAAAATTAGTGGAAGACTTTATTTTTAAAAATTCTTTTTAGCACGTCTTTTGTAAAAGATTGTTCTTATGCTATCACTTTGTCCGTCCGTCAGTATTCCGTATGCCTGTGTACACCATGTCTCTGTAACTAGGCTTTTTGCTTTAGGAAGCTTGAAAAGTGAGAATGATGACCCTTGCCTTCCGGTTTTTTTTTCGATGGACAGCTTCGCCGCTAGAGGGCGTAAATGCAAATGATATCGAAATTAAAATATATTTTATTCCATATCTTTGCTTGCAAATATGAGATTGAAAAAATTCCTTTTCCTTTCGATGCCATTTATATCGAAGACTATATTAGGCTCAGTCTATTTTTCAAGTAATGCATAGATTTTCTACCAGGGGGCGTAAAGGCAAATTGCGTTTCCCCCGATATCTCTGCTTCTAAAACTCCGATTAGGAAAATTCTTATTGCTTCGGATACAGCTCCTGATGGGAAATGCCTTGCATATAATTTCAAAATTTTGGGAAAGAATGGTTTGGTCACCAAGGGGCATAAGCTTTTTTTTTTTTTTTTTTTCTTCTTCTAAAGTATTTGCAGCTTAATCTGAGTTTCTGAAAACTCCGTTGAAAAAATTCTTTCGTGAACCGATACCGCTAACCTCGCGGAAAACCTTTTACCTTCTTAAAATAACACAGTTTTTTTCTCCAGGGTGCGTATTCATACCTTATTCTTTTCGATATCTCTGCTTCTAAGAGTCCGATTTAAAAATAAAAAAAAATTGTTGGAGAGCATTTCCAGTGCGAAATGCTTTTCATGTACGAAGTAATTTCAAAATTTTCTTAATGAACAAGTTTGCCACTAGAGGTGTGACGTACCTGCCAGCAGGACGCACATGACATAAAGGCAGATAGGAATCAGAATAAATGTCAGTGTAGCTCAGTTGGTAGAGCGACTTGTTCCGGAATAAGCGGCCTCGGGTTCGAATCCCGGCGTAGACCAAAAATGACGGAGAAATTTACTTCGTTATAATGGCGCCCGAACTACCCGGATGACCCGACCGTTCAAAATCTCGCATTGGTGTGATGTTATTTCCACACCGCGAGATAGGAAAAATCAGAGAATCCCTTCTCCAGTGCTTCGAAAAATAAATGTGTGTGACGTTGCATTCAAGTGCACGTTCTACAGTGGTTGTCTGCCTGCAGCGATTCATGGTCACGGCTGATCCGTGGGCCATGCCCCCGGCCCTCTTTCGGGGGGGATGTGACGTACCTGCGAGCAGGACGCACATGACATAAAGGCAGATAGGAATCAGAATACATGTCCGCGTAGCTTAATTGGTAGAGCAACTTATTCCGGAATGAGTGGACCCGGGTTCGAACCCCGGCGCGGATAAAAATGACGGAGAAATTTACTTCGTTATAGAGGGCCTAAGTTCACGTTTTCCTTAACAAAAATATCTGCTGGACTAAAAGCTCAATTGAAAAAATTCCAGCTATATCTTTCCCGAGGGCATCCCAGAGATGTTCTATCGGGCTCAGGTCGGGTGAGGCCACCGACTACGTTATATGCTGAATACCTCGGTCAGTAGGTAGTTGTTTCGCAGTCGCTCTCTATTCAGGACAGTTATAAGGACAAACTAAGGGACAGTATTTCCCCTTATAACTGTCCTGCATATTCAAAGGACAGTTATAAGGACAAATAAAGGGGATGTATAACATCAGGAAGTTTATGACGCCCAGTCAAGTTATGCTTTATGTTTAAGATGTTACACAGGGTGTTTCACTACTCGGTTTACTCGGTAAATGAAATATTACACAAATGCTATTTGTTGTAGGTAGACTAAGTTGACCCGGTAAATTAATTATTATACAAATATTTATTGTAGGAAGATTAAACTATACCTAAATAAGTGTCATTACACCAAATGCTGGAAGTGGCTGCCTTTCTGTTGCAAACACAGGGTGACTTATCTTTCCATATTGGCAAAGGTTGCAGCAAGCATAGACTGTTTGTCCCAAAGTCAGCTCCGTCCGTGGCGGTGCCACTTCCCAAACAACTGGCGAACCAGCTGTCCCTGTGTGTTCCATACCGCTGGGACCCTCGGGGATGGGGGGGGGCTTAATCCAAAAAATATGAAATATAATGAATCACCAGTGCAATCGGCATCCGATTTGAAGTGTTTATAAACTCAACAAATTCCAAATGGGCATCTTTCATATCATTTAAGAACTCAGGTTCTCTTATTCTTACTACCTGCTGGCTAAAAGATTACTTGTGCATAGAAAATGGGAATGGAAGGCATAAGAGTGGATGCATTCATTAAAAAGTCGAAGGAGAAATGTTAGCTAGCACTTTATTAATTTGCAGGGTACATATTTTCTCTTGTGATACTATTTATTATTTAGGAAGAATAGTTTGTTTGTCACTAAATTCAGATTTAAAAGTAACAGCTGTTTAAAAACATTCGTACATGACATAATTCGTGGTCTCATGTGAAAACAACGGTTCATGCATTAAACAAATATAAAGGAATAAATTTGAAATAATTATGTATGTGCAAGAAAAAATACATAACACGCGAGCAAAAAAGCTATGAAGAAACCTAACCTTAATCAGTGACATTGCATTTCTATTTTGCTTTTAGTGTTGCAAACAAAATCAATTAATTGGCAGTATCTTTCAGAATTCCAAGGTCTATAAAATAATTAAAATTACAGGAATTGCCTGCCGATTTTCAGACAGTAGATCTGTTTATCATAACTAATCAGAGAGCTTAGTTTACTAGTATTAATAAAGGGAGCTTACGGAAGAAACTATTTTACAAGCTTCCTTATGATGTACAAGAAATTTAATTCAATCTGTTAGTGCCCACAGTATTTCTTATAAAATGTCCGGTTTCCACTGGACATTTGCCTGGGAGTCATGTCCCCCAGGAGGTATGCCTAGAAGAAACACTAGTCGTGGAAAGAATCTGCATATTAAAATCAGAAAAATCTGTCCACACAGGGGACACACCACAAGAGAAGCAGGAGAGTTTGAATTAAGAGATTCAAATTCGGGCAGAAATGGTCAAAAAACAATCGAGGTAGTTGCCTTCGATGCACGATCTAAATAAGAAGAATCACACACAATACAAATTCAAATTCATCGGCTGACTTTTTAAAGATTTTAATAGAAATGCAATGTCACTGATTAAGCTTAGGTTTCTTCATAGCTTTTTTGCTAACGTGTTATGTACTTTTTATTGCACATACATATTCCTTTTCTTCTGTTTATGTACCTGACGATGGGTTCTAGGGAAACTTGGAAGTTCTTATACCTCAAACTATATACAATAAAATCTTTAAATTCAGCCGATGAATTTGAATTTGTATTGTGTGTGATTCTTCTTATCAAGATCGTGCATCGAAGGCAACTTACCTTGATTACTTTTTTGGTGTTTGAATTGCTCACGAGGAGCAATTTGTATCGCCCCCAGGTCCAAATCCAGACTACAGAAACTCTAATGATCTTAGTTTTTAAGTGCGTGTCAAACCACAAACTATGTTCGGTCATTGGTGACTGTAAAATGTGAGTTACCCCCTAGGTGAAGTACCTTCAGGAACAGGTAACTATAACTTTAAAAGCAGGTATAGTTCCTCCGTTCTATGGCCGCAATATAAAGCCGTATGGAAATAAAAAGCTGATTGGGAAATCCTGTTCGGACTTAAATTTCCTATCTACGATTTACAGCCACTAATAACCACTAATGACTCCAATATAAACGAGAGGAGAAATAAAGCATAATGTGGGAAAAGCAGTATGGGAAGACACGCTTTAAACTTACCGTTTTTGCTCATTTTGTTTTATTGGGGTTAATAGCTCAAGAGCTAGGGTTGATCAAAGAGCGTCAGGTACAGTTAAATGGTCAGCTAGGGTCGTGAGGATGTCATCCTTCAATTAGCTGAAGCTTCAGCTGACCTCGTGTGGGTTTGTTCACTTTCCACAACCGCCCATGGGGCAATAAGCTAAGTTGCGTTGCGTCTTTTTTTTTTTTTTTTTTTTTTTTATACGGGAATGAGATGCCCAGTAGGCCTACAAAAAAACCTAGCGACTCAGTCAAAATGGTGTTTGACGGAGATCCCCCTTCCCCGAGCCTCAGGCCCCGGCATACGCCGGGTACGCCCATCGGATAAAACGTCTCTGCTTCGCGTACCGCTCGTTTATGTTGAAAATCGACAAATTCGTCTGCAGTGGGCATGGTAGCACTGGACCCATGAGAACTGGGAAAAATAGGTTCATCCGACGAATCACGTTCTCCGACAATGTACGGCCGAGAAAATGGCATCAACAGCAAGAATAGATGAAACCCCGCTGCCTAGCGTTAACTTTACAATCTGGTGGAGGCGGTATAAGGGTATATCGTATATTTTCATGGCTCACACTGGGTTCCGTTTACCTCTGGAACAGCATTTAGATGTCCCGATGTACCTTGATAGTTTTGCAGACCACGCATATCCGTCTATGAGCTTTGAGTTTCTCGATGAAGAAGACTATTTCCAGCAGGTTGGTGCTCCATACCATAATGTTCGGATAGTCACACAGTGATTCAAGGAGAAAGAGTGACTCCAAAGTTTTAAAATGGTCCTCAGATCTTAACTCAATTGAACAGCTTCCAGAACATGTTGCCAAACGTGGGCAACCCATTACAAATTTGGTCCAGATGGTCAGAACATCAACTCCAACCTCTATTCTGAACAGCTGAAGCGGATGTATGCCGTATTGGATGAGAAGTACCCAGGACTGGTGAATAGAAAGCGCGCTCTCCGACAGCAGGACAATGATCGACCTCATACCGCGCGAACGCCACGGTCAAAACTCCAGAAACTTGAGGGCATCCAACTGATGCCACACACAGCATATATAGTCCGGATCTTGCTCCGTCGGATTGCTACTTGTTTCGGTCAATGGGCCACTTACTTCATGGGCGGCACTTCAAAAACCAGGAGGAGGTGGCAGCTGTGGTGACGGAGCTCTTCGCCTTGAAGAACAAGAACTGGTACCGCTGCAAAATCGAAGAAGTGGCAGACAGATGGCTAAAGATGGTGCAGTACGATTGCTTTTACTTTGAATGCTAGTCAGCTTTCGTCGTAAAGGTGCGTATGAAGTCAAAGTGATCGAAATATTGTAAAACGTTCGACTCGCCTTCTCTATATGCTAGCTTAATTCTTACAATAGAAAACATTTTTTTTTTTTAGTTCTGGAAAAGGCAAGTACAAGGCATTTAGTCTTTTTAAGAAACTCATCAGAGACAAGGGCCTTAATTAAAACAAGAAAGACGACACCGAATCTGGGTTTGGTTGTAATGAGCGCGTCTTTTGAATCCTTTCCGACGCAAATAAAATTTATCAAAAAATTTCTTAGTCAATGGAAACGGTTAGAAAAAAAAAAAAATCAACCAGATTTCTGTAATCGGCAAAACATCCAGAAATTTGAACTTTTATTTACTTCCACCATCGGCTAAAAAGTATGTTACGAAAATTAACAAATGATGCACAAAAAGTTTCTCATAGCAGAAGGAAGGAATGTGAGCAAAAGAGATTTTCAACTGGAACAATTAAAAGAAATCTAGAAAGAAACATGATATAACTCTACGTCCTCTAGCGGAAGAAAATGTGAGAAAAGTGTTCTTCATAGCAAAAACTACCCTAAGGAAAAATAGTTTTTCAAATATATCTCCCAAAAGGAGAGTGACAAAGGTTTCTTGACCAGAGATGAAAACGGGTCAACGGGTCGACAATTTCTTGCGGGTCCAACGGGTCGGGTATAGTGTTCCTGACCCGATTTTGACCCGCTTTTATTTCCGTTTTATTTTTGAGAAGAAAAAAATATATTCCAAAGAAAAATGCGCGTTGTGGAATTCTGTAGTCGATACTGGTGCTCGCGAAGTGGATAATGATTTGCCATGCAAAAGTTTTATCGTCTCTTTCTTAAAGCAACGAAAATTTCCACTGATCGACGTCAAACACGCCGACACCATACCGTAAAAAGATACTTCCTTTGCGTTCTTTTACAGTGCGATTGTCCAGGGCAAGGTACATATGCAAACGCCATTCGCCTGCTTCTCAGCTGAATCACTCTCTCCGTACGAAGTTCACTGTATGACTAAGAGTTACTTTTCACGTCGAATCTTTTACATTGAGCATTCAGAGGTTTTCGATTGATGTGCTAACATCCCGTTCCCATGACATGTCCTGTCAAAATTAACTCCTTATTTGTTAATATGGATGGATTTAATATTAAGGAGGTTGAGAAAGGCGTCGAGGCAAACAAATGCGTGCTTGTTGAAAACCACAAGGGAAAGGGTGAATGCTGGAAATTATTTCGTCTCATTAAGGAACCGGTGAATAATTCTGTGCAGCGGTTTTGCTTGTTGTTCAAAATATGGAAAGTATATAATTACAAAGAAAGATGTCGACGTTGTAATGAAAGATTATGGAACCAAAAATCTAACGGACCGTATGAAAATATGTTCACCTCCATCAAAGCGTGGAAAGAGGGAACAATCTAAATACATTAAAAAAAATACATTTGTGTAATCGTAAATAATGATTCCCATTTGTAATATACTCCATGGTCACGGTCATAGTCAGCCATTACTTCTGGATTACGCAAAATAGTGGCACTGAAATGGCACTAAAATTTAGCAAGTAAACAAATTTTATTGTTAAAAATGGATTTCTTTTATTACATATCAAGCAGTTATTGGGATGAATATATATATTACGTTTATGTATATATTGTCCGGATCGGGTCGGGTCCAGTTATGGGACGCCCGAGTCCAAAATTTTGACCCGTTTCCAACACTGTTCTTAACATTTAACGCTTCTTAAACAGGAAAGCTGTGCTTTGTTTAAAGAGGATAATGTTCCCCATCTTTATTGCACGGAATGGCATGCAATAAAAAAAAAAAAATTTTCAAATAGGGATTTTAGAAGTGGAGATGTGTACAGCTGCAAACAGTAGTAAACAAACACCACGTAAAAACGTAAACAAACACCAACAAACACCAAATCCTCAAATACTAACATAAAGTATTCCGCAAGGTAAATGGCACCAGTTGTTAAAATAATTTTTTTAAATCGAACATCTAGAAGCTGAGATATCCAGAAAGACAGATAAAATATTTGCGCTTCCTAGAGGGGAAAGCGCGCATTATTTTGGGAACGAAATATACACAATATATTTTCATAGTTAGCAGTAACTGACCGAAAAAGAACTTTGACAATCAGGTATTTATACCCGCAGATATCCCTACAAACATGCTATAAACAGACACGTGAACTTACGCCATCTAGTGGCGCACTTGTGCGTTAAGAAATATTTGAAATTACATACAGAGCATAACATTTCCCCACCAGAAACGGTCTCCGATAAAGAAAGAATTTTTCAAATTGGACTCTTAGGAGCAGAGAAATCGAGAAAATTAAATGTACGTCTACAACCTCTGGCGGAAAAATTGTGCACTATTTTAAACAGAAGATGTTTTAAAACGTTTTTCGAGATGAGCGGAATTGGTCTACGAAATAATTTTTTCAATCGAGTTTTGAGAAGCTCATATTTTGCTGCAAATACAAACAGAAATGAACACTTTCGTTTCCTAGTGGGTTCATTCTCCACTAAAACTTAGAAATTATACGAAGAACATTTCCCACCAGATGCAAAAATTATTTTTCAAATGCGATTTTTAGGAGCATAAATATCGAGAAAATCGCAATTTACCTTTACGCTCCCTAGCGGAAAATCTATGATTTGCTTGAACAAGTTAGTAAAATCATGCAATGCATTGATCATGATACGCTTTCCAACATTCCAGAAATCATTACTCACGTTATGATGATAATGGCTGTGGAATAAATCTCGATCCTGTGTCCGGACCTTTGACCCCATTTCGATGATATTAAACAGAACCAGTTCAGTACATCCCCGGAACAATATGATAAAGTTTTGTCGCAATGGAAGCATTTTTAAGTAAGTTATGACGCATAAGGGCAATGGAATGGATCCCGCTCTTATGTTCTGACCTTTGACCCCATTTCGCCCATTTTCAATAGGGCTTGTTCCAAGGTGGTCCCCTACCACATATTAAAATTTCATCGAAATCGAAACATTTTTACGCGAGTCATCGTCATGCGGACGGACAAAGCTGGAGCACATACGCTTCTTCAACCTTACGGTTGGAAAGCGTAAAAAATAAAGTATGCCTAAAGTAGTCTTCGTTATAAATGCCATCGAAAGGAAGAAACACACAGTTGTTTCAATCGGATTTAGAAGAAAATGTATGGAATAAAATGCATCTTGAATTCGATAGCATCTACATTTACGCCCTCTAGCGGCGAAATTATGCACCGGGGAAAGCTGGAAAGCAAGGATCATCTTTCTCACATTTCAAGCTTTACAAAAAGAATTTTTCAAATCGGACTAATAGTTGCAAAGATATGGTATTCACAGACGGACGGTCGGACAATGTGATACTATAAGAACGTACTTCTTTTAGTAAAGATGTGCTGTAAAGACTTACAGAGGCTGAAGAGAACTCTGAGGAGCATGTGGCAATACATATGCACTTAGTATAACCTAGAACGATAGGACAAGAAATTTATGGATAAGGAAAGCAACATGAGTGGATGACATCATAAACAAGACCCTGAAGTAACAAGTTAGTAAAATCATGCAATGCACTGATTATAATACGCTTTCCAACATACAAGAAATCATTACTCAAGTTGTGAGGATAATGGCTGTGGAATAAATTTCGCTCCAGTGCCCTGACCTTTGACTCCATTTCGATGATATTAAACAGAATTGGTTCAGTATACCTCCGAAACAACATACTAAATTTTTGTCGCAATAGAAGCATTTTTAGTCAAGTTATGAGGATAATGGCTGTGGAATAAATCTCGCTCCTGTGCCCTGACCTTTGACCCCATTTAAATGATATTAAATTGGTTCAGTATACCTCCGAAACAACATACTAAAATTTTGTCGCAATAGAAGTATTATTTGTCTCTCAAATAATTTTACTGTGGGGAGAAATGTGCGAGCGTGGAATATTGTATAGACAATAGGCGTTTTTCCGTCCTGTTCAGGCTATCATCGTGTGCTGTGCTAATTGCAAAAAAAAAAAAAAAAAAAAAAATGCATTTATTTTCTTTATAGGAATGCATTATTTTTTATAAGATCGACCAAGCTCCACCTTATGAGGCCAAAGCGATTTATATCCAACCAATTAATAAATAAATAAGTAAAAACTTTTCTGATATTCACCCTTGCTTATTCGATAAGAAACTTGATTTCCACTATTCATTCCTTTATTTTATTTTTATTCTTGATTTCTAGCCTCGTATTGTGTTTTGCATGTTCTCGTGATATGTGGTAACTGTTAAAAACAGTTATCAAAAATAAAATAAATAAAAATACAGAAATGTATAATTTCTAGTACTTTTATTTATGTATTTGTTTTTTTGCGCTTCTCGGTCTTTGAGTAACTGCGCTAATTTCTCATACTTTTTATAAACGTTTGGAAATAAAATCGCTGGATATTTTTTATAAAATCACTGACTGAATTTCATTTTTGAAAATATTAACATTCAGTAAAATAATATTTCTGTTTCCATTGTTCATTTGCAGATGAGAAATTACAATTGCGTTTAAAAATATAAATCGAATTTCGTAGTTTATCGTTTTGTCCTTTATCTTTCTCTTGACAATGGAAAAGACGTTGCCCTTACGTCTGAACTCTTCACCCCCTCAATAATTTGGGGAGGTCGGCGGCCCTGTGCTCGAATGATTTGGAGGCGAATTGCTCAAGACAGTTATTATTATTATTTATTTTTTTTATTTGAGGTTTAACGACCACCGTGAGCAACTCAATGGGCTATAAGCAGTCGCCCGTCCCTAATTTAGTGTCACTGGTTCCAGGGAAGGAAGAGAGCCAGTTCCGTAAGACAAACAACATCCAAGCCTCACCGGGATTCGAACCCAGCCCCTTTCGGACGAATGATCAGAGGCCGTCGCTTAGACCACTGCGCCGCCCAAGACAGTTATGGAAGAGACTTTGATGTATGTGTGTGTGTGTGTGGTGTAGATTGAGAATGGTTGATGATGAGGATTATCATCAAGATGATCAAAATCAGTATGTCACTGTTTTCTGAAAATAAAGTGAATCAAGTGCTTAAATACTGCGAATTAGCTAATATTTTAATTCCCTCACTTATTTAAATACTTATTTAATGAAAAACAGGAGGGATTTTTTTTTCTCAGGAAAAAAAAGTGCTTTCTTTCTAAGAAATGCCTCTGCTTCCGCTGTTTTTGTTCTCGCAAGATCCGTTTGACTTCTTTCCTTACGATCAAGCGATTCAGAAAGACGAAAATTCTCAATTCACATTTGACACATTGCTTGTTTTTTTTTTTTTCGTCTAACACTAAATGTAAAGTCGCACCTTAATTCCCAGTGCCTGAAATCTGCTTAAACATAGTTTTACAGGTTTTGAACTCTCTTCTCCGATAGAATGCAGATTAAGTGGCACTATAAGAAAATGTTGAGAAATTTTCCTAAGAAATCCATCGTTTCTGGGAGTAATTCAATGGAACCCTTCTGTAGCCGACAGTGATGCCTGTCCCCTTTTGTCTTCCCCATTATCCTCGCGAAGGAGTTCGTGATTGAGGGTTTGGCATTTGGAACAGCAGGCTTTGCCAGATTCGCAGATGGAAAAATGATCTGGCGCGTCCCACCTCAGACCGTCGACTTAAAGTCTTATGCAAAGCAGCTCTCGTTGCCTTACACGCGGCGCGAGAGTTAAGGGAGAAGGCAGGTCCATTATTCGAACCTGCGGGACAGCAGCTACAAAGGGGTACTCCTCACCCACCCTTTGACCCGCTGCGCGCGTATGCAAATGAGGGTCGCTCCCACCCCTCTCGTTCCCAAGCATAGGGGAGGATTAGGGCGTCGGTGGGCTCAGGTGTTTATATAATGCGGCCATCGCGGAACCCCGTCACATGAATATGATATATTGCGGCCGAAACCGCAGCCATGATTACGAGCAAACAATGTCGTCCGCTCCCAACACTTTCTTCCCTTTAAGCAGACAGCTTTGTGATTGGCTGCGGCTTAATGCTTTCGAACACGACAGCTATCCAAGTTGCACTGATCGGATTCAAACCCTTCTCTCAATTTTAGCTTTTTCTTTTCTTTCTTTTTTTTCTTTCCCTTTCCTCCCTTCTCCTGTCAGATCTCCGACTGTCATTAGATGCGAAATTCTTAATACGGTACCTTTCCTATAGGCTATGCATGTCTCTCATTTAAAGCGTCTACGATTACAACACAAAACTAAGGAGTACGTGTCGAAAACGAATGAATCACGTGAAATTATGGCAGAGGAATGTCTCTAAAGTTATGTAAAGGTCATGCATGATTTGCTTTTCATAGTGCAGTAACGTAGCTAGACAGATATCAAATTCATAAAAGAAAAGTAGAGGACATCACTTCAAAAGCACGAACGATTTTGCAGCACTACCACTCAAAATATTTACAAAGCCGCTAGCGGCCTTGCGGCCAGAGCAACGGGTTCCCATTTACGCGTTTATGGGCTCAATACTCTCTCTCTCTCTCTCTAGTTCGAGTGCTCAACGAAAATAACATCCGTTGTGTCTTTGTGGTTGAAGGCAGCTCCGGAGCATTGCCACCCTAGTTGCAAGTAAGGTAATCTGCTCCCTAATATATTTTTGTGTTTCCTTTCTTGTGCACTGTAACCCAAATCTCCTAGCTTCCTATTTCTAACGGTTGCTTAGGAGCAGCAGGGTCCTAAACAACTTATGACGAAGTACATTTCTCCATTTTTATGCCAGGGGGGCACAATTCGAACATGCAACTCTCGGCTCCGGAGCTCCGAGTGCTTTGTGTGGGACAGGCACGTCACATCTCCCCCTTCCCCCCGAAAGAGGGCCGGGGCATGGCTTACGGGTCAGTCGGGATCATGTGTGTCGCTGTAGGCAGTCATCTGAAGAAGAACGTGCACTTGAGAAATCCCGGACATTTTGGTGTGTGGAACGTAACATCACACTGATTTATTTTTTCGAAGCATTGAAGAAGGGATTCTCATTTTTCTTGTCTCGCGATGTGGAAAGAACATTACACCATTGTGTAGCAGTGCTTTTTTATCTCTTTCCTTATATTACCGTAATAGGTTTGAATCAGTAGATTGACAGGTTCCTTGAGCACTGTGTACATCAATAGAGTACTAATAGATCATTTAACAGAAGAGAGTTGTCGTTTGATAAAATCCTTTATTGTCGTGATTTTGCTTAATTTAATTATTACTCCTGGTCACCTGTGATTAGACCATCTGTCATGCTCTATAACTCCTCGCTATTCATTCATGGTCACCACTCGTACGCGGAGACAACCGCCCCTCTCAAAATTTACTTCTTCCCTTCAACGTCTCGCCACTTCGCTCTCCCCACGTCAGACACATTCTCCCCTAACACACGGCATCATTCCTACCCTCGAAGTCTCGTTCTCCTGTTGTCGTTCACACTACTTCCAAAACACTAGTCTGAAGCCTATGTCCGAACACCTTCTTCTCATTCCGTTTCCATCTCCATTCCTAATCACCTCCCTGAAGGAAACCCCTTACTCGAGAATCCTAATAAGTCGCTTTAAAACTCTAAAAAAGCCTTTTTCTATATTAGCTATCTATACACGAAATCCTGTGTTTTGTCCACTCCAGGAAGTTCGCCTATAACTAATCGTTTCCCGTGACTTACAGGCTCTCCCAGATCGAACTCAAAAATAATATCCTTAAGAAGTTCCCCACGTTTACTTTTAGAACATTCAAAAACTGCAAGGATTCTTAATTATTTACATATTCATTAAAATTCAACAATTAAAAGATATTTACATTACATTTCGTAAAATAAATATTCCCGTTCAATTACGTTATTATTGAAAGTTATTTACATCTACCACTATTACAATTGCGAGAAACCTAACAGCCAGACCATTATGGAAGTTCGGGCGCCAATATGACAAAGTAAATTTCTCAAACATTTCTATGCCAGAGGCAGGATTCGAACCTGCAACTTTCGGCTCCGGAGCTCCGAGTGCTATCCACTATACTACCCTGGCATGTGCACTCAGTGCTATCTGCCTTTATCTCATGTGCGTCCTGCGGGGCAGGCACGTCACAAACCATTGACATCCCTTGACACTCCTTTCCAAAAACCTTCCATTCTTTCCTAAATCTTTCATTCTGCGCCTTTGACACAGAATGAAAGATTCTGTGTCAAAGGCCTAATTCCCTTTCTGTTGACCAATGCTTCTTCTTTCTTTTTCAGGTCCTCATGCACACGTTTCAGTTGTCCGCAGTACACTGCAGCAGTGATCGTTTGGCCCCGATGCAAGAGTTCACAATGGACAACACCACGTGCTGTCCACCACACAGAGCATAACTTTACGTGGATGCAGCGCTGGCTATAATGTGTGAGAGATTGAGTCACTGGTGGACAACCAATGTCTGGAAAATTTTGGGGTGTTGTTGTGCTGGAGTCACTTCTCATCACGAGTGAGTACCCTACCTAAAAATGGTTCCTTGCCATAGCGAGACAGCAATGCAAGACAAGATGAGACACGTTGCTGTTTATTTACTGCAGACAATTCGTGGAAGACCCTCTTAGACAATTTGTATGCCTTACCTATTGCATGCAGATGTCTTTGGACGGTTTCATCTCTAACACGATATGACTGAACTAGTTCCTAGTCTGCTCAGCGGCAACTTTCAGGGCTTCTGTGTGAAGACTGAAAGGACGACCACTCTGAAACTTGTCTTGAAGAGATTCATCTCAGTCTCTGAACTTTCGAAACCAATTCCGAGTTGTGCGTTCCTTCACGGCATCTGTTCCAAATGCTAAGCAAATGCGTCGAGCTGTTTCTGCAGCAGATGAACGGAGTTTAAATTCGTTTAACAAACACTCACAAATATACTCCACTGATACCGCCATTGCAATCACACGCCTTTCCACTATCAAACTGCTTACTCATCTGATTCATATGTGCAGGGCATCTTGCGATTTCAGCTGACGATATACCGCAGGCGGAACGCCATCTTTTCGCAAATTTAATCATTATAAGGTGTTTCTTTTGCTCCCTCGATAAACAGCAGATACTTTTGTGGTTACCTGAATTAAGAAAACAGAAACTCAAAAGAAAGATAAGTTAGAGGTATACTTCAAAACACGCACGATCCGTGTGTAATCTTGTTTCACGTACACAATAAGCAATTTTCACAACGATCTATATACAGTTAACTTTCACATGCACAATCTACATGCAATCAATCTTTACGCACATACAATCAATCATCACGTACAGGACCTATACACAGTTAATATTTGTATGCAAAACAAATAAACAATAAGTCTTCGCGTACACGATCTATGCACACTAAACCTTCGCGTGCATAACTTTACAGGATCGTCTTCACATACACAATTTACACAAAATCTGTTTTCACGTGCACACTCTACTCAATTTTCACTACAAAAGCACGTGCACAAACTACAAGAAAACGGTCTTTACGAGCACAATCTGTACCTGATTCAATCTACACCACAGAAAAACATACGCAATCTACACAGAACATGTCTTCGTGTGCACAATCTGCATCTAATCAATCTTCACTACACAAACACGTTCACGAACTACACGGAATTAGTCATCAGGTGCACAATCTTTACCTGATTCAATAGGCACTACACAAACATGCACGCAACCTACACAGAATCGGTCTGCACGTGCACAATCTATACGTAATCAATCTTTGCTACACAAATAGGCACAGTCTGAACAGATTTGGTCTTCATATACACAATATAAACTTATTTCAATCTTCACAAACACGCAAAAAGCTTACCAAAAATCGGTCTTCACGTGCACAGTCTATATGTAGTCAATCTTCACTACACAAGCACGTACACAATCTACACAGATTCGGTCTTCGTATGCACACTCTAAATCTAATCAATCATCACTACACTAAAATACACAGTCAACGCACCAGCAGACTTCATGCATACAAGCACGTACACGCTATGAACAGTCAGTCCTCATACATTACATTATTCCTCACGTGCGCAATAATGTACGCAATCTACGCGGAAGCAATCATCACACGCACAATCTATGTTTGACCAATCTTCAAGCGTTATGATCTGTAACACAAACAACATGCACGTGATATTCCAAACAAACATTTGTTATGTGTCTTTTGACAAGAAAAGAATGTACACATGTTTAAATCGCTTTGATTCAACTTCAACGCGAAACGTAATGCTATTGGGTTGATGCATAAGTTCATGCCGTTTCTTTTACCGCACTACAAGAATGTATTACATCAGAAGGGAAAACGGAATCAATCAACTACGCATCTCCCCTCCCCCATTGTTTACGATGGTGTCCCAACGTCTGGATAGGTCTGCAATGCCATTCTTGAAAAAACGTGCAGGTTTTGCTGTGAAGAAATAATCAAGGAAATTCTGGAGATCAACATCATTGTTGAACGTTCTACCATGGAGTGCATTCTGAAAAGATCGGAACAGGTGATAGTCTGAAGGGGCGCCATTTGGGGAATAGGCCGGATGTGGAAGGATCTCCCATTTCATGCTCTGAAAGGCCATTTTGGTCATGTTTGCACTATGAGAGCTTACGTCATCATGTTGGAGAAGGACACCATGGCGCCGATGTGGCCGTTTCTGCTGAATTGCTTCCTCCACAGGGCAGAGTTGCTCATAATAAAGTGCAGCGTTGATGGTCAGATTCCTCGGCAGCATTTCCCGTGAATAATGCCTTCCATGTCCCACCAGACACAAAATATGATCTTCGAAGGATGAAAGTCATGTTTTGGTTTAACCATTCCCTCCGATACCTGAAATGCACGTACAGGCACTACTCTTCATCTCCAGTAACAATACGTGACAGAAAGTGTTTGTGTTGCTGAGAACATTCACGATAACAGGCAAGTAAGGAACCACATATGGCAACACGCTGGTTCTTGTTGTCCTCGGTGAGAGTGTGAGGCACCCAAGACCGACAGAGCGATGTCTTAGTTTATGTAGAACTGGTAGTCTTATCCTGATGGAGTTCTACTCTTTGGAAACTCTGTGGATAAAGAAATGGGATTTCTTATTTAAGTATAAGAGTTGGAAAATTATTTTGTTAACACACTGGTGTGCAAAAATTAAGGACGAAGAGGAGAAATTAGCATAACAGCGGAACGAGCAGGTAAAACGGACCGAAAGGCCACTCAGGAGATAGACTAGGGTCCGGTACGGTTGGGCATGCGCATATATGCAGCATAACGTAGGGGTGGGGGGGTCGGAAGGGTATAATGCACACGGGCGGTGTACGCTCAGCAATTCGGTGAAAGCTATTGCACGGTGTACATCGGTTTGAACGACGTCGAGTTGCTGCCACCGTGTGATATGGCCAACAGGCAATACAGTAGACGACATCTGGATGACTTTACCCGAGGTCGCGTCATTGGGAAGTTGGAAGAAGGTTGAAGTGTGACTAGTGTGGCAGAGGAGTTCGGGATCGCTCACAGCATCGTTTCACGAGCTTGGAGAGCATTTCAAACGATAGGAACAGCTGTCCGAGAGTTTAGCAATGGTCGTCCACGAGCAACCAGGGCGGCGGACGACTGGTATATTGTCCTACAGGCGAGAAGAGACAGACGGCAGACAGCGGGAGAAATCGCAAGACACATGCTACAGACAACTGGACGTCCGTTATCGCGTTTTACCGTGGCCAGGAGGCTGCACAAAGGTGGCCTATTTGGACGACGACCACTACGGTGTGTGCCATTAACGCCTGTTCACCAGAGACGGCGGTTTCTGTGGTGCCAGGAACACAAAAACTGGGCACATCAGCAATGGGGTCGAGTTCTCTTTACGGACGAGAGCCGATTTAGTCTGACGAGCGATTCTGGAAGTATACACATCTGGAGAGAGCAGGGAACACACAATCACACCTCCAACATCATCGAAAGGGACCGGTTTGGAGGTAGCGGAGTTCTCCTTTAGGGCGGTATCATGCTTGGTAGCCGTACTGACCTCCACATCTTCCAAGGAGGTTCAGTCACTGGTGTCTGCTATTGTACAGAGGTTCTCCTGCCTCACGTGCGCCGGCTTAGAGGTGCTTTGGGTCCTGAGTTCCTCTTCATGGACGACAACGCTACACCTAATCGTACAGTTGCTGTCCCAGAGCTGTTGGAGAGTGTAGATATTTAACGCATGGATTGGCCCGCAAGGTCACCGGACCTAAATCCAATCGAACATGTGTGGGACCTTCTCGGGAGACGCTTGGCAGGACGTCACCAGCCGCCAGCAACGATTCCGCAGCTGCGATTGGAGCTACAAGAGGAATGGGCAGCGATGCCTCAACAGCTCCTTGACAACCTCGTCCTCAGCATGGACAGACGTTATAAATCCTGCAACGCAGTCAGGGGTGATCATACCCCCTACTAAAGACTGGATTTTTCTTGGCAGCTGCCTGTCACATGGACGTTTCTGTCTTCTGTCCAGTTGTGCTCGGAGCTACCTTTTCAATAAAGTGCCTTTGTATCCTTTAGATTCCTTGTTTGGACGGTTTTGCTCACTTGTCCCCTATTCTTACATCTTGGGGATCTTATGGTATGATTTAAGTCGACGTGGAGCACTTCTGCACAACGTTACATTTGAAAAACCGCCTCGTCCTTAATTTTTGCACGCCAGTGTATGTAGAATTGCCTAACATTCTTTTCAACTTTCCTTTTTTTTTTTTTTTTTTTTTTTTTTTTTTTTTTTTTTTTGATTGAAGGTTTAACGACCACCGTGAGCAACTCAATGGGCTATAAGCAGTCGCCCGTCCCTAATTTAGGGTCACTGGTTCCAGGGAATGGAGAGAGCCAGTGCCGTAAGACAAACACAACATCCATGCCTCACCGGGGTTCGAACCCGGACCCCTTTCGGACGAATGATCAGAGGACATCGCTTAGACCACTACGCCACCGGGGCGGCCAACCTTCCTTAACTTTAATTACCATTGTATGAGAAACCATTAATAATCATGAATCCTTTACTGAAACTTTCTTTGGATTTTTGAAACTAAGTTTTTAAGTCAGTTTGTGCTCTTTTGCGATAGTAAATGTACGTTTTTGGTTAGCGTCGTTTAGGTAGATCCACGCTTCTTTTTTTTTTTTTTTTTTTTGATTGGAGGTTTAACGACCACCGTGAGCAACTCAATGGGCTATAAGCAGTCACCCGTCCCTAATTTAGGGTCACTGGTTCCAGGGAAGGGAGAGGGCCAGTGCCGTAAGACAAACACAACATCCATGCCCGACCGGGATTCGAACCCGGACCCCTTACGGACGAGATCCATGCTTCATCAAGGGTCACAATAAATTTCCACCTGTCCCCGGTTCAAAATTTGTATTGTATGGTGTAATCCCGTATTCCATTCATGATTTATATACAGAGATTTTCAAAGATTACTTCGTCGCAGTGGTCTAAGCGATGGCCTCTGATCATTCGTCCGAGAGGGGTCCGGGTTCGGATCCCGGTGGGGCATGGATGTTGTGTTTGTCTTACGGCACTGACTCTCTCCCTTCCCTGGAACCAGTGACCCTAAATTAGGGACGGGCGACTGCTTATAGCCCATTGAGTTGCTCACAGTGGTAGTTAAACCTCCACTCCAAAAAAAAAAAAAAAAAAAAAAAAATTGCTTCTTGGGTAGGTGTTTTTTCTTTTAAGACCAGAAGCCTTACTTTTGAAATAGTCGTAAAAGTACGTACCTTCGTTGGATATTCGTTTGCTGTTCTTTTTCTTGTTAAATGCAATGCTTGACGATTTTCTCTTCTATTATTAATAATGTAGCTTTTTTTACATTTAGAAATGCTAATTCCATGTTTTTCACAGCGTTTTTTATTAATTACAGAATACAAATATTTCTCTTTGTAAAGAGTAACACCGCCTTATACAAATATTTATTTTCTTTTGTAAAGAGTTACACAGTCTTTCTCGTAAAAAGTAAAAACTTAACCTTTTATCCCCAGCTTGTTAACGTGCGCCATTTCTTTTAGCACGATATGTTTTTTTTATTGAAGGTTTAATGACCCACCGTGAGCAACTCAGTGGCTATAAGCAGTCGCCCGTCCCCAATTTAGGGTCACTGGTTCCAGGGAAGAGAGAGAAAGAGAGAGAGCTAGTGCCGTAAGACAAACACAACATCCATGCCTCACCGGGATTCGAACCCAGACCCTTCTTGGACGAATGGTCATAAGCCAGCGCTCAGACCACTGCGCCACCGATATTTAACTAAAGCAGATGTTTCTTTCGTGTTCATCTAACATGCTGTTGCCAGTTTTTATTCTTCGAACTTTTTTTTTTTTAATTTCTTTTCAAAAACGTTCTAAAAATGCATGAACATCCACTGTATCTGGTGTAACATCTCGTTCAGAGCGTGGTTTCATGCTACATTTAATCGTGAGTATATTTTTTAAACTATACCACCTTTAAATTGTTAAAATTTATTCACTACTTAATTCATTTTACAATGTATATTTCAACGTGGACCGCAGGTGGCCTAGTGGTCAACGTTCGTGACTGTCACGGAGAAACTCAGGTTCGATCCCAGGCAGGTACGAACGCTCGAACCACTAAATATCCACCGTGCGTCGGATGGACACGCTAAGCCGTCGGACCCCGGGTATTGGCCCCCTGATAAGAAATAAGGGCATCTTCCTCCCCCTTTCTACCTCGCCTCCGTGTCACTTTCCTGTCGGACGCTCTTGCCCAAATCTCCTAGCTTCCTGTTTCTAAGGGTTGTTTAAGACCTGGAGTCAGACATTCCCTAAAATCCTCTACATATGATCAGATCAGATATTTCAATGTTTTTCTTTCCTCCAGGACCTAAAAGAATTTTCTTCATGAATGGTGTTTTCCACAGCCACAGTATTTGTCATTTTCTTGTAGAACTTCCGTCCACAGTGAGTAGAGTTTAGGTCCCAGTCACCTACAGCGAGATCGCCTTTTGGGCAGGACACAGAAACGGAGGGAATGAGAACAAGTCTAGCGACTTTGACAGAACAGTTTGTAGTGAGATTAGAGTACAGTAGATGGCGCCACCGTACAAGTACGATGGTGCACACAGAGGGGTGAGAGAATTTCAGGGGGGCATAGGAAAGGATACCCATTTAACCAGTGGGTCCAGCCTGGGGGCCGTCACTTAACGTGCTCGTCCGATGCACGGCGGATATTCAGCGACTCTCAGTAAATCACGCAATCTCTGAAAGATCAGCCCAGGTTCGAACCTGAGTACCTTGCATCGTTAGTCTGACTCGCTAACCACTAAGCCACCCGCGGCTGAATGGTGTTTTCCTGTAGTTACGAGCGTTGTTGTAGTAGACCCAAAGTCTAAAACTCCCGGACTGCCTTGGTAGTTTTAATCGGCTGCTGCAGTACAGTATTTGTGTCAGTGCTGTTAGCGGCTCTCCCTTCTATTGAGTGTTACAGTTATTTGCAAAAGTTTAAGACCACCTGTTTGTTTTAGGAGATTTCCGACGATTGCGACAACAACTGTCTGTATTACTCAACTTCCTGTCGGTGTTGCATCATCCTACAGCGGTAGCTGTTGATAGTGTTGGGGTAAGCGTGAGAGCGTCAGTTTGCCTCTGGTTTTATGCTGAGAGGTTTTGTACGTATTTTCTAAAAAGCTTCATTAAGTCTTAGAGGGCACAAATAGTGACTTTCTATCATGAAGGTTACTCCGAAGTCACATAAGCAGATAGGTTACTGTGAGCAAGACTGCTATTTATAATTCGATCATGAAATATCGAGATACAGGTGAATTTAGCGACCGAAAGAGAAGTGGACGTCCAAGGAAAACAACCCCACGGGATGACAATACCATAAGGCAAACAGTTATGTGTTCTTCAAGGAGTTCATGCAAGAAAATGAAGATCTTTCTACATTCAAAAGGGTCTGGTATTAGTATCAGCACTGTTTCCCGCCGTCTTAGTGTTACCCGTATGTCCTCCGGAATATCGTGTAACATTGGAGGACCATGATTTCGTAGGTATGAATTTCGGAAAGGGGGCCTACAAATTAGTAAGTGTGGGAAAGCAATATATTCACCAAATAATTCCTACGGTATCGCATAGTACGAGGAAATAGTTAAACGAGGAAGAGTAGTTACCAAGTAAACAATTTAGAGAGCGCGGGAATTGGGAAAGAAAATCCGAGAAGCATAATGTGGACAGGCGTTCTAAGAGGATAATTATAATACCTATTTCATAATTTTTCTAAGACCTGGCTGAGCAGATTTCTTTCTTGAGGAGGAAATTCCTTATTTTTTTTTTCATCATTCTTTTGAATTGTTTTTTTTATTTTATTTTGTGTTCCCCGAGCTCTCCGGAAATTCCAGTAAGAATACGCACGAAACACACCCCTAGGTTAGTAAAGAGAAAACTCGGAGGTTTTAGCAAGCAACGCTACGAGAATGAAATGCTCGCAATCACAGGTGGGGGCCAATTTACTGGACCTTTCGCTATTAACGAAGTCACGTTTTACGCACGCTAGCGGGCAACGAACAGGGCATATTTCTCGTAGTGGGCGTAACTGGTTGACACCAACAGAAAGAGTCATACAGGAAGCGTACGTGAAAATTCTAAGGCAGCGCGGACATCCCGCGGAGCAGTTGACAAGATAAAGGAATATTCATCTTCAAGAAAACTCGATGTTCTCAAGCCTTTGCCAACGAATCGGAGGGATTCCCATACAGGGATGTAAACCAATGCCGAAGCGAGGAAAAGCGGCCCAACCAATAAGGGGAGAACCATTTGGGTAGGACAGGAACACCCCCGAACCCCTTAAACATAGACGAGAGGAAAAGTTTTTTTTTAGGCGGACATGATTTGGAGAGAACACGGGATGGAATGATGACTGCTATTTCTGGGTGAACGCAGAGAGGAAAGATGGACTCTAGATGAATCCTGGGCAGAATATCGCAGAAAGAATTAAGTTAGGAGTTCTCCTGGGAGGACGCTCAAAATTGAGCAAGATGATTTCCAGGTGAAGGGAAGTATGATGTTTTCCCTGAGAGGTTTTTACGCAAATTTTGGGTGAAGCATCGAGTGATCTTATGCGGGCAGTGTGCATTCAGCAGGACCGGATGAGGTCCCAACCATAGACTTTATACCTATAAGTAATACCGGACGACAACGAAATAGATGAAAAGAAAAGAATTTGGTGAGAAAAATTTCATAATTCCCAATATCTCGTTAGCATGATCATGATTTTGTCTCCTATACATCCTCGGTAGAAAAGATAATTTTAATCTCTTGCAAGTGCTGAATAACATAATGTGTCTTATATTTTGCGGAAGGTGAACTTTAAAATATGATTGCGAATATCAAAAAGCATAATGAACTTAAAATATATTTTGGTTTAAATTAATAGAAATCTCCACCGATCAGTGTAATAGATTTTAAGGAAACACAAATGAAAATAAATTCTGTATTTTATAATGAAATTTACCCGAGTTTCTCAAATCTTTGAAAATTCAAAATAAGTGAATCTTTGTTTATTTTAACCTGAATAATTAAGTAGAACAATCGTAAAGTTTTGGTAGAGTAACAACTCCAAGATTTTAAGAAGAAAATAACTTTTAACATTTAGCAAACCCAGTCGCAGGAAAATAAAAGGTCCAAATCTGACATGAGTTTATTAAATTTCAAGCGGCATATGGAGGAATATGGGTTTCCCATGTTCTCCCATATGAAACACAACGCAATGCACCCGTCAACCCTGAACTTGGAGACCCTCCATTAGGGAACCCAACTTCACGGTAGACACCCATAGGCGGAAGATAATAGAGAGTAAAGAGTTACGAAAATTAACGGCCTTCTTAATAATTAATCCCACTGCAGCGAATAGGACGCAGCAGATGGTTCGCCCTCACATCGAGTAGGGGGTGGTGATATAAAACTGGTGCCGTGACCAGGATTTCTTTGATCCTGTGGTTTAAAAAAAAAAAAAAAGAATATTTGTTTTCGGTGGTCAGGATAATTAATCAAGTATACAGAATTAGCAGAATAATGCGATGTGTTTCTATTATCTCCCCTTCAATTCTGAGTAACAAGATGCAGGTTTTATAGAAAAATTAAGGAAATTGTAGCAAGATTTTAACTTCAAAAAAAAATAGTGAAGGTGAAATGCAAGTAAATAAGTTGCAGGAAATCAGATTATGCTGAAATAAATTTAAATTTCTAAGGAAATAGGCAGAAAAACAAATAAGAGTGATACTGCTAATTTAGCAAATGAATAGATGAAATCTTACAGAAAATACATGAAAATTAATAGTACGGAGAAAATAAATTTATACAAGTGTAATTCATGAATAATTTTGATTTATCGTTGAAAATCAAGGGAAAATTCCTTGCAAATCAAAGTGAAATTATTTTTGATGTGTTGTTTATTTGTGCATTTGAGTGTTGTGATTTTAAATCGGTAACTAGGAGGAATAATAGGTTCATTGATAACTTGGGGAATGTATAATTTAACGGTGAGGCACTGATAGAAGAGTAGTGATGAGAAGTTGTGGTGATATATATTTTAAAATCAAAAGTGCATTATTATTGAAGTGTGATTTTATTATGTGTGTTGATGCATTGATAAGAAACTGATAATTTAAGAAGGAATAGGCAGGTTAATTATTGATAAGAGGATTTTTTTTTTCTGCAAGATATAGGAGCTAATAGAAGGTTAAGCAGTAATCTTGATTTGTTTGGGAAGACTAAAAGGGAATGTAATATCTAAGTGTGTGTTTTATTGTGCATTTAAATGTGTAGAGGTACTTGGGAGTGTAGACAGAGAGTAGTTAAGTGGATTAATATTTGGGAAAGAGTAATAAAAAGGACTAGTGCAAGAAGAATTGGTAGGAGTAATAATTGGATAATGCTGGAACAAATTTTTGAAATGAAAATAGTGTTTATGGAAGTGTGATTTATTGTGCTTTAAATGTGGGATTGCATCCACCAAGGGAAGTAGACAGAGGTTATTGCTAGTATACTAAAATTTAATGAATTTAGGAAGTCAGCATAAGTATTTGAGGTGTGGTTCTAATTTCTTGAAAAAGTGGTTATCGTATTAATTTTGTTACAAGTGCATAATTTGATCTCAAATGTTTCTAGTGTATTTATATATATATTTAAGACGTTCAAATTTATTACATATCTTAGTGTGAAGTGCTGGTTGTATATGTGCATATTTTGAGGGAATTTTGTTTAGTGTGTGTCGCGAGTTAGGTAGAGTTAAGTTGAAAGCCGAATGCAATTTAGGAGTAAGCTAGGAACGTTAATCATCTTATTCGTAGACAATTGTTTCTGATCATAAGTCAAGTGGGTTAGCAGACGAAGCAGCGAGTTACGTTAGAGTGAATTTTTTATTTTTACGTGGTAGCTTCACCGGAATTTTTCTAATTTTATGCGACTTTACGAGATTACGAAGCATATAGTAGAAGCCGTGGGAATTTAAGTTAGTAAGGTTAAAGAATAAATATATGGCTAACCAACAGAACGGAGAACAGAGCAACGGTGAACAGAATTTTGTTTCGGAAAATTGCATAGTTGATCAACAGAACCAGGAGAACGATCTTCAGGGCACTCTAGAAGGGGAAGCCGTGTCAGAAAATTGTGTAGTAGCCCCGCAGAACGTACCAATAATGGCGGGAATGTTGGCGTATATCCCCACATTCAGCGGATCGGATGAAAATCTGACCGCACGTCAATTTTTCGAAACGTTGGAGAGTACCGCCGCACTGTCAGGATGGAACGACGCCGTTAAAATTTTGTCAGCTAAAGCAAAATTCAAAGGAGCCGCCAGTCACTTTCTTTCGGAGGCCGTCGATATTAGGAGGGAGACCGAGTACGAACGATTTAAGCAGGCGATAGTACAAAGATTCGACGCATTACAACCGGTTACCGTGAGAATGCAGAAATTTACGACTTGCCGACAAAAACCAGGAGAACGGGTGGCCGAGTATGTAGCTCGTCTTAACGGCTTAGCTTATTCCTACATGGAGACGATGGATTTAGAAAATGAGCAAGTGCGAGGACTGGTAGACAGCACTAAAATGTCGCAGTTTTTGAATGGATTAAACCCCAAATTGAGGCGCACGGTTTTATCCTTCGCCCCGGAAAATTTTCAGGCAGCAGTTCAGAGAGCGCTGGCCGAAGAGTCTCACAATCTCTTATTAGACCGGGACGTTAACGCTTACGATGCACAGCAGGAATCGAGTTCGATCCCAGGGACTTCACAAGGGCAACAGAGCAATTCAACGGACCAGATAGCCGATTTGTGTTCTATGATGGCGAAGCAGCTAGCAACTCATGAGATGCAGGTGAACGCTCTGAAAAGTGAGGCAGAAAATTTGAGGGAAAGGCTAAGGAAAGCAGAGAATTCGCACCGGACGCACGTAAATCGCATTAGAAATTTCCAGAGCGCTAATTATGAATCTAGGGGAAATTTACCCGACGTAGACATTACTTCGGCCATCTGCTATAACTGCGGCGATTTTGGCCATATCAAGCGATTTTGTTATCGGAACAATCGGGAAGGAGCAGTTTATACGCAACCATCGCAGCAAGCTCAAAGAGGTTCGTGGGACAGGGCACCCAACCCTTCGTACCCGCGACAGCAGAATAACTTCTCCCTGGCGACCGCCGCGGTAATCAGTATCGCTCCTACAGGAACTACAGCGCCACTTACCGACAGGACGCTCACGTCCCACAGAATCCAAGGAATTTGGGGAACAGAAGAGAAAACCGCGTTCGTTTTGAAGAGGATGCACCAGGAAGAGATTGCAATAGGTATTCCAGGCAAAATTCGCGTCCTTTAAACTAATTTCGGGTCAAGATAAGGGGACCGCCCTTGGCCGGAATTATAATAAGGTCCGTGGAGTTACTTTAACAAATTGTTACGTCCGAGGTGATGGAGCACTCCCGTTGGTGAAAGTTAGGATAGGAGATACTCACGCGTTTGCACTCATCGACAGCGGAGCTTGTATCTCAATCTTTTGTGCTTCACTATTAAAGGAGATAAAGGGAAAGATTCGTATACGTGACTTAGGATCAGCAGTTTTAGTGAAAGGCATTACTGGAAACACTTTACCTACATCTCAGTGCTATGAGATACCGGTAGAAATCGGAGGAGAAACCATTTTACATCCCTATCACGTTACTCAGCGGAAGTTGCATCAAGATTATTCTCTAATCTTAGGCTGGGATCTATTGAAGGAGCACGGATACGTATTCGACGCAGGAAAAGGAATTTTGAAACGGGAAAGCAGAGCAAATTTAGCTACGGCAGAGTACGGTAGAGGAAGGAATAACCGGAAAAGAAATTTTAAAGGAAAAGCACGTCAGTCGAAAATTCGAACCCAGGTCTTGTCCGTGCCTTCAGCGGAAAGGACCAATCCCATTAACTCCGACGTAACCAAGATAGGAAGGACCGTCCATAAGGAACTCATCCCACCGTATTCGGAAAGGGTTATCCAAATCCGTTGCGAGAATTTTTCCGGTTTTCACGTTAACCAAGTACTCGTACAACCGTTAGGGAGAGGTACGCCCAAGGAAATGTACGTGTGGGTCGTTCAGTAAACACGCTGGACAGATCAGGCATCATGCCCGTATTGGTAGCTAACCTTACAGATCAACCCTTTCATTTTAATAAAAGGACTAAATTAGTGACCGTGCAGCCAATCGTTCAGGTTAACACGACACAGTGTCAAGAGTCGGAGAAATTGCCACCTCTCACCCCAAGGGACTTAAATTTGGAGGGCGTCAACCCAAATTGGAGAAAACCGTTAGTGACGCTTCTCATGAAGTACAAGGATGTGTTTGCTCGCTCGTTAGCAGAATTGGGTAAATGTAATTTAATTTACCACGAAATAAATTTAACTACGGATACCCCCATCAGAGGAAAATTTTACCGAGTTCCACATCATCTGAGAAAGGAAGCGCAGCAGCAACTGGACGAATTGTTGAAGGCGGGCATCATCACAGAAAGTGCATCCCCCTATTCCGCCCCCCTTCTTCTCGTAAAAAAGAAAGACAATTCTTTTAGATTAGTTATAGACTATCGTGGACTAAATGAGGTAGTAATTCCCGATCCCTATCCGCTACCCAGAATCGAGGACTTGCTTGAGACAGCAAAAGGTAATAGGGTCTTTACCACCCTAGATTTAAAGAGCGGTTTTCATCAGATGGCTATAGCAGATAGGGACAAGCATAAGACAGCTTTCTCATCACCGTGGGGATCTTTTCAATTCGAGCGTTTACCCTTTGGTTCCAAAAACTCCCCCAGTAGCTTTCAACGATTAAGCGACGCCTTACTTTTCGGATTAGCTGAGCATAATATCATGTGCTTTATCGACGACATCATAATCGCATCCACGAACGAGGAGACACACCTGATAAAATTGGAGGAAGTTTTCAGACGCCTCAGAAAGCACGATTTAAAGCTAGCTCCCCAGAAGTGCACGTTTATGCAGTCAGCGGTGAAGTACTTAGGGCATATAGTAGATGGAGAAACCATTCGTCCCGACCCGTCGAATTTATGCAAAGTAAATGATTTCGCCACACCCAACACTCTCAAGAGGCTGAGGGGATTCTTGGGGCTTTGCAATTATTACAGGAGGTTTATCCCTACTTTTTCGGACATAGTGACCCCCTTAACCGAACTCACTAAGAAAGGAAAATTTAAATGGAACTCAGAGGCAGACGAAGCTTTTCTCAGGATCAAATCATGCCTGTTAGATAACCCGGTATTAATTCATCCGGACTACCAGAAACCATTTTACCTACATTCAGATGCTAGCGGAACTGGGATAGGAGCAGTGCTAGAACAGATGGACGAAGAGGGAAACCTTCACCCAGTAACATTCATGTCTAGGAAACTCATCGCTGCAGAAAGAAATTATCCAACGATTGAGAAGGAACTTCTGGCTATCGTATCGGCAGTACGCCACTGGCGACATTACTTATTGGGAAAAGAATTCCACGTCATCAGCGATCATCGCCCCCTCACCTACCTCCACAACTTAAAGGATGTAAATAGTCGTTTGAATCGCTGGCGCATATCATTAAGCGAATTTTCTTACAAGATTGGTTATGAGAAAGGGAAGCAAAATGTAGTAGCAGATTGGTTAAGTAGGCAGTACGGAGATCCGGAAGAAGAGGGAGACGTAGATATCACCCCGGCGAGGGTTAGCGCCACCGATCGTCTCACTCACGACCCCGAAACGGAGCGTATCAGGGCACTGCAACGGTCAGACCCGGACCTCAAGAGCCTTATAGAATCGTTGGAGGCCCGCCGAATCACTAATGCAAAAGAGAAAGTGAAGGATAGTTTTTACTTAAACGACAAGGGTTTGCTGTACCACTTTCAAAAGCCAGATCGGGGCACTTCACAGGAAGATTATTGGGAACAGCTGGTGATTCCTACAACATTAAAGCCAGAGATTTTGGCGTTATGTCACGATATTCCTTCGTCACCCCATTTTGCATTTGAACGAACTTTGGCGACCATTAGACCCAGGTATTTTTGGCTAAACATGTTTTCTGATGTCCGCAACTATGTGGAATCGTGCAAGATTTGCAACGAAAGGACTACTCACCCCCTTCGAAGGAAAGAAAAATTGCAGAGGGCAGCAAACTGCACTTACCCATTTCAGAGGGTATCTCTGGATGTTTCGGGTCCTTACCCGGTAACAGAGCAAGGAAATAAGTATATATTAGTCATAATGGATACTTTCACGCGGTATGCAATTTTGGTACCCATTCCAAACCAAACTGCTTCAACGATAGCTGACGCTTACATCCAAAGATTGGTAGCTTTTTTCGGTGTACCGGAAAGCAATCTCACGGATAATGGGCCCTGTTTCACCTCACAATTATTCACCGAATTATTGGCTAGACTGGGAATTCGGAGATTAAATACCAGCTTTCATCATCCGGCTAGTAATGGGATCAACGAAAGACAGCATGCCGAGCTAAATAAAGCCCTCAGCACATTGGTAAACGATAGACAAGACAATTGGGATAATTACCTACCTATGCTCAACCTTGCATTTAACACTGCAGTGCATTCAGCTACGAAGTTCGCTCCCAGCTACTTGATGTTTGGAAGAGAGTTTAATGTACCCTCTGATATTTTGATTCCGCCTCGAAGGATCACTTATTACGACCCAGATGATTACCTGGAGTCATTTGTGGAACGGATGAGAAAGACATACCAAATTGTATACGGAAATTTGCAAGAAGCTGCGGCGAAACAAGAGAAGTATGCAGACAGGCACGCTGCTGAAAAGAATCTACATTTAGGTGACAGAGTATTTTTGCACACCCTTTTTCACAGCCACATTTATCGCGTAAGCTAGCTCGAACTAACTGCGGAGATTGGGAGATAGTTTCGTTCCCCACCCCAGTAAATGTTCAGTTGAGGTCAGTCGAAAATCCGAACAAATATCAGACCGTGCATAAAAATCGAGTCTTCAAGCGGACTGAACGCCTACCCCAGCTTATAGCAGAGTCACCGGTACAGGACAATATAGAGGTACAAGTACCCAGACAATCGCAGGATTTCTCTGACGACGGATCGGAGAGCACACAGGACTACGACTATCTGGATTGGGTCGATTTTCCCAGAGTAGTCATGCCGCAACCGACAAGCAGTAGAGCAATGCCGCCCGTAAGTCAACCGCCCAACATCGGAGTACCGATAAATTCGCCGCCCGCTACGTCGAGTTCAGCGCGAAGGGAGACAAGCAGGGAAGTACCGCTGCCCTCGCAACATGTTGAAGAGCCGAGGCGCACACAGGCAATCGCGGAACCAACGGAGGAGACCATGCCGTCACAGGATTCCTATCAGGAAAGTAGCAGCCGACAAACACAAGAAGCAACGCGCCAAAGGGTTATTAGAGATCCATATCTACTACGTTCGCAGGACAGAATTCAGCTGACAGCAGCAATACACCCCACAGCAAATTCACAAGGGCCCAACACTTTGGAAATAGGCCTGAATCGCACGTACCCAAAGGAAATTGTGGTCAGCGACTCGACCGAAAAGACTTGAGCAGCCGGAAGATACTAGCTTTGTAAATAGAATGTTGAAAAGTCTCAGTCAACCCAATAATCCAGAGGGAACCTCTTGGTTCGATTTAGCCGACCGCTATTTGTCGCAGCGCATTCAAGAAAACCTAAGCGCAGGGACACCAGAAGGAGCACCCGTCAATAATCTTTATCCACAGTGGAGGAAAATCGTGGCGAAACCTCAGGAATCATTGGTTTAAGCCGAGGAAGTAGGAAGAACGCTGGGCGAAGAAAAAAAAATTTGTGTGTGTTGTGAAAAAAAAAAAAAAGAAAAAAAAAGGAAACAGCGATGCGCAATAAGAGGAAGATCCCTGAATTTTCACGGTAAACGTTTAGCAGAAAATAAATTTGATAGGTGAAAAAAAAAAGAAGAAAAAAAAAAACAATTTTGCGATCTGATCAGTAATCGAAAATAATTCGTAAAAAGAGTCTAGCTAGAAAATGGTGTATAAACATGGAAGAATATGCAGGAAGTAATTAATAATATTCATAGCAGGACCGCAGCCTAGTACGTGCATCGCAATCTTTCCAGTTTTGAGTTCACGAAACACGAAAAAAAAAAAAAAAATTGCTACGATAAGGGGAAAATTAATATTAAGTAAGGAAAATACATTACGTAAGTAAAAAGAGAAAGAATGGGTCAGGATTAAGCACCCAGCAAGAACCTGCGGAGGAAGCAATGTTTTTATTTCATGGAAAGACTGAACGGTACTGGTAGCAATCATTCCTTTCACAAAAAAATATTTTTTTTTGTTGGAAAAAAAAAAAAAAAAAAAAAAAAAATATATATTTTTCCGCTCGAATTTTATTAATGATAGGCAGTAGGAGCATAAGCGAAGGTAATCGTAGGCAGAATGATGTCGCTCATGCACGGGGCTTGCAAGAGTAGAGGAACGGACGGACCGTGTTTCCAGTTTGAGAAACCCCGTACACAAACTGGCTGGCAAGGAGCAAAAGGAAGAATGGGAAGACGCCATCTTGGGCCGCCATCTTGAAGCAAGAATGCAAAGAAGGAAAATTTATCGGTAAAAGAACGGGAACGCTCAGTAAAATAATTTGTACAGCAAAGGCCGAGCATTTCAAAGGATGGAAACTATAAACGGGAGCACAGCACGACGAAAAAAAAATATTTTTTTCTCTCAAAACTTTCTGTAGCAGAAGCATAGGCCGGAGTAATATATCACTAGAAAAAAAAAAAAAAAACGTAAGCACCTTCTGCGGAGAAATAGCCGTGCGGAAACACCGACGGAATGCAATGAGATTAACAGCGTATCGGATAATGCAGTGGTTCAAAATTAGTATCCATGGCAGGTATTCAAAGCAATTAAAATACGCGAACCTGAAACAAAACATGGTATAAGAAAGTAGCAACAAACATGATCGACGCGTAGCCTAAACGTCACCTAACATAGCCTAACCATAACCTATCGAAATGACAGTAAAAAGCACTTACCTTGAAGTGAAATATCCAAAGGTACTATATTTTTTTTGTTTTGTTTTGTGGATAGTAGGAAAATTCAGTTTTAATTGATAAGGAAGGCAAGTATAACGGAAGGAAAAGTATAGAAATGAAATCGAGGTAGAAATGCACTAGGTACATCGTGAGGTTAGAGGTTGAGTAAAGCAGAAGAGGAAATGTGAATGACAAATTCACCAGGCCCAGCTCCCCATCCTCTACCACCGCAGCACACGAGGAGCAGTTGCAGATTCTCCCAAACCACAACTGGCGTCGAGCATGCGAAAAATGCGACGAGGTGAGATGAGGATTAATACGTGCAGACATGGTGCAACGATACCAAAAAAAAAAAAAAAAAAAAAAAAGAGATAAAGCAGAAGAGGAAATTTGAATGACAAGTTCACCAGACCAAAAGAAGCGTGTTGTTTCAATGAAATCCGTCAGCGAACTGAGCACTGACCTGCAGAAATTAGAGGGGTAGTTTTAGCCCCAGGTAACAGAATACTAAGTGGATGCTTCTACATAGGCTAAACAAGAAGCCTCCGATGTAAGCAAAACATGCAAGAGGCTACGCTATTGTGCGCTCACTTACACCCACAGGCATCATCAGCGCAGGTGTTTCAGATTTCGAGCCGTGAGAGACGGTCAACACAGGAACGACCCAAAATTTTTGGAGCGACGAATTTGCAGGGGTGACATCGCCCAAAGGGGACCCTCGCAAGCATTTTCGAGGAAATCCCTATTTTCCGAAATCATCGGCGTTCCTTAAATGGTCGCCGCACACCTGCGAATACACGAGAAAAGCATCTGGTCGTGAAATCAGAAATAGCCAGGAATGAGAATACAATGGTAATACGCGAGAAAAAAAAAAGAGAGAAGAGAAAAAAAAGAGAGTAAAGCACGACAGATAAAATGACAAGAAATAGTTCAGCAAAGAACTAACGATTAAGTTAGACAACGTAAAAGGGAAATAAGCGACTATACGCGGGTAATATCTGGTAGACAATACGACAAACACGAAAAGGGAAATTAATAATTTTTCTTTTAGAAGTAGTAGACGCACCAGCGAATGGAAATAATAGCTGCAGAATAGATACATGGGAAGTAAATAACCGTTATTTAATTATAATTTAGTAAGCTTAAGAAACACGAGTGATGAGATTTTTTTTATTTTTGTTGTTGTTGTTGTTGTTGGAGAAAACCTACAAGTAGGAAGAAAAAAAAAATACAATTAGAGAAAAGGGAAGCCTGGGATGGAATGCGCTTCGGAATTTCGAAAAATATATATATATATATATATATATAAATATGCACATAAAAACCCCTCACTTCTCGTAGGTCAGAGTGAAACGAGCTTTTCGAAGGAAATATTACTAGTTCTTAATGTAAAGTGTATATAATGCATGTGCAAGAGAAATACCGAGGTGATAAGGAGTGATTTCATGTGTATGTTTGTTTTGAGATAATTATGGCCGACAAGTGTTGACAGAACCATTACCACTTTTAGGGTATTTGAAGAGAGTGACATTCGTCAATAAAATGGACAAGATGAACGTGATTGCGTTCGCCGTGGTAATCTGGACAGTTAGCGGAGTAGCTGCTAATCACGAACTTTGTCATTTCAAGGGAGATAAATATCAGTGCACTGTAGCATCTCGTGCCGAACTTTTGAAACTAGGAATGCCGCGGAGTGCTTGTCATGCACTTTCATGTGACGAGTGCGTGAAAGCCTGGAGGACATTTATTACGCACAACCATGAGCTTATCGAACCGAGAAATTTCTTCGTTCAGCAGGAACCGAACCCACAAGGAGCCCTTTCATTAATGGAGTGCACAAGAGACGGTTTACACTGTGGCTGCACAGCCGATGCACCGTGCAGTGGAACGAGCGAATATTGTGCCCTGGCGAGCTGTGTGAATAAATCCGTCACTACGAGCAACTGCCGCCTGACGCCAGCAGTATCTACACTGATACATGAAGCGGAAGGACTACGGATTTCGAACCCAGCGCTGATCTCTTTCACAGAGTGCGTTGGAAAACCGCGCACTAATATTTCACCTCGGCGCCGCCACCAGAGACATTTGCTGTCTGACGAAGAGGCAGTATTTCAAAGGGAAAATATCAAAGTATCATACAACGACCCAATCATCACCAGCTCACTTCCAGGAACCCTGGTGATTCGAGTTAGAGGTATGGAGCGGGTTATCACTTTAAAAATGCTCCGTATCAGACATCATTGCCACCGGAACTACTAGAGCTTTCTGCGGAACTAACTTTGATTTTCGTTACCACGGATGGAAAAACCCTAAGGGGTGCTTTGCAAATCGTAGGTAGAACAACGTGTAGACCCCTACAGTGCATACTGTGTCGTGAGATGCTACGACAGAACAGCTAAAGTGTTTACCCCACGCAGTCGCTTATGTAGTGTATATTGTACTAGTCTTAATTTCAGCGTAACCTTTCTATATGCCAGGAAAGTAGTAATTAGCATCTGGAAGCTGTTGTATGGAGTCGGAATAATTCTTTGGAAGTCATATAGATTCCTCAGAGGAACAACGTATGTGGCAGTAAAGACAGGAGCCCTAACAGGAAATGCTTTACGTAACGGAGTAAATCAGATGCACGAATATTTGGAGAGGCAAGTTGCCCGTCCAGCGGCGCAACCGCCTTTACACGGACTGGTACTTTTGAGCTTATTTCTGTTGGTAAACGGAACTTCCGCGGAATGTAACGCACATTCGATTGTTGCATCAAAGGTGAAGGAGTGCACGGACTCAGAGGTAGAGCACAACTGCCGTCTAACTACTAATGCGCAGGTAACCCTAATGAATTTGGGGCATGAACAATGCATATGGTTTACGGACCAGGAAAATGACCATACACTTTTTTCCTTGAAAGTAACCTACCAGCAGGCAAACTGTATCTGGCACACGACGAGAGACTATTTTACGCACGTGACTACAATGCGTTATCTCAGCCAATTGGTTTGTGCAAATCACGAGACTTGCAATTGGGGAAAAGGATGTGTGCGATCAAAACAATTTGACGCACTGACAAAACAATCGCTAGACTGGCCCGGCATCACAGGCTGTCAGCCGTCCGACAGTGGGTCCACGTCATGCTGGATCATTGACTCGCAACATTGCCATTTCTTTCGAATATGGCTGGAAGCAGATTTCCTGCGAGCATACGACGTACGCAGAATAGTATCGATGCAGTGTAGTTATCAGCTACTAATTCAACAGCACAACAACGACACCGTAGAGACTCTGACGGTTAAGAACCAAGCCACGACCTCTACGGGCATCACAGTGCAAGTAGTCGGATCACTGGACCAGCCTACACAAATCGTGAACACCCATCTGATCTCTCGAGTGGGAAACCCTCAAGAGAGTTATATTGAAAGGGCAAGCTTACCTTCACGACCGATGAAAGGACATATCGGCGATACGCAGAGCAACGAATCGATGTCGAAAAATTTTATCTTCGACGAAAGCATGTTTTCTTGTAGCTATTATGAGGACTCTATGAAATGCCACCGACAACAGTCGTATTTACTGAGTATGATAGAACAAAAAAGAGCGCCTTACCAATGGCATCAGCATGGCATCAACTGAAGGTTGACGGAAATGGCCAACTTGTTTCGGAACTGTTACACTCAGCCCCTATAGTGGTAAATCTTCAATTCCAGAAGTACAAGTACTCGATCGAAACCAGAACTGTCTGCCCAAAATTCACGGAGGCAGAAATCAAGGTAACAGGCTGTTTTGCATGCGAGCCCTTGGCTACGGTAGAGATCGAAGCTTTCTCATCGTGCGCAGCCGGGATTGTGGACGTTCACTTCGAAAAACTCACGGTGCACTCTCGTTCGGTAAAACTACAGACGGAAAGACGAACGATCAAGATAAATCTAAAGACGGACGCTAAGTGCCACAGCGAAAAACTCTGCTTAAAGGCCCGAACCGTTACCGCTTGTACCACTTTAGACTTTTGCTTAGAACAACCTTCAGTTCAGCTGACTTATCCTAATATCTCCAGCGCATACTGGCAACCAGCAGGCCCACCCGAATGGAGCAGTGGGCTACTGTTCAACGCCTTCGGCACTTCCCTGTTCGGAGCTTTCAAAATAATCGCAGCCGGAGCCGCTGCGGTAATAATAATTTTGTTTATCGCTTCGTCGGTCATCACTTGCTGCAGGCGGTAAATGTTACCGGGAACTATTCCTCGGCGTAATGGTACGGCACCCTTATGAACTGAACGTGGAGATGGTGTTAGCCTGCATCACTCCCGTCTGGGAGGCTGATCTCCAAAGGAACTCTGAGAAACTAGCTGAGTGCTTAAGAGATGGGAACGCCCAAAACCGAAACCATATCGCCCAACGGAGGCGCGTACCCGAGCAAATATTGTGTGTCGCCGAGAAGACGGCGGCTGAAGAAATCTGTCACTATCGGAAAGAATTCATATATATATATATATATATACAGTGCATATGTTATCTGTCAATGTCAAACTTAGAATTAGATTCGGTGGAGGAATTTAATATTTATTGAACATTGTTATAATAATCTTACTCGTAGTTTTATGCTTATTGTATGTGCTTATAATTACATTATGTATCATATATGCGCATAAGTTTTCGCAAATGATTGTAATTCATCGCATGTTGAAATGAGCGAAAACGAGCAGCCTTGCAAGAGAGGAAGGAATCCACAGCACCTAACTTTGGGGGACAAAGCTCTTCAACCCTATGGGAGAGGGAGATAATGTTACCCGTATGTCCTCCGGAATATCGTGTAACATTGGAGGACCATGATTTCGTAGGTATGAATTTCGGAAAGGGGGCCTACAAATTAGTAAGTGTGGGAAAGCAATATATTCACCAAATAATTCCTACGGTATCGCATAGTACGAGGAAATAGTTAAACGAGGAAGAGTAGTTACCAAGTAAACAATTTAGAGAGCGCGGGAATTGGGAAAGAAAATCCGAGAAGCATAATGTGGACAGGCGTTCTAAGAGGATAATTATAATACCTATTTCATAATTTTTCTAAGACCTGGCTGAGCAGATTTCTTTCTTGAGGAGGAAATTCCTTATTTTTTTTTTCATCATTCTTTTGAATTGTTTTTTTTATTTTATTTTGTGTTCCCCGAGCTCTCCGGAAATTCCAGTAAGAATACGCACGAAACACACCCCTAGGTTAGTAAAGAGAAAACTCGGAGGTTTTTTTAGCAAGCAACGCTACGAGAATGAAATGCTCGCAATCACAGGTGGGGGCCAATTTACTGGACCTTTCGCTATTAACGAAGTCACGTTTTACGCACGCTAGCGGGCAACGAACAGGGCATATTTCTCGTAGTGGGCGTAACTGGTTGACACCAACAGAAAGAGTCATACAGGAAGCGTACGTGAAAATTCTAAGGCAGCGCGGACATCCCGCGGAGCAGTTGACAAGATAAAGGAATATTCATCTTCAAGAAAACTCGATGTTCTCAAGCCTTTGCCAACGAATCGGAGGATTCCCATACAGGGATGTAAACCAATGCCGAAGCGAGGAAAAGCGGCCCAACCAATAAGGGGAGAACCATTTGGGTAGGACAGGAACACCCCCGAACCCCTTAAACATAGACGAGAGGAAAAGTTTTTTTTTAGGCGGACATGATTTGGAGAGAACACGGGATGGAATGATGACTGCTATTTCTGGGTGAACGCAGAGAGGAAAGATGGACTCTAGATGAATCCTGGGCAGAATATCGCAGAAAGAATTAAGTTAGGAGTTCTCCTGGGAGGACGCTCAAAATTGAGCAAGATGATTTCCAGGTGAAGGGAAGTATGATGTTTTCCCTGAGAGGTTTTTACGCAAATTTTGGGTGAAGCATCGAGTGATCTTATGCGGGCAGTGTGCATTCAGCAGGACCGGATGAGGTCCCAACCATAGACTTTATACCTATAAGTAATACCGGACGACAACGAAATAGATGAAAAGAAAAGAATTTGGTGAGAAAAATTTCATAATTCCCAATATCTCGTTAGCATGATCATGATTTTGTCTCCTATACATCCTCGGTAGAAAAGATAATTTTAATCTCTTGCAAGTGCTGAATAACATAATGTGTCTTATATTTTGCGGAAGGTGAACTTTAAAATATGATTGCGAATATCAAAAAGCATAATGAACTTAAAATATATTTTGGTTTAAATTAATAGAAATCTCCACCGATCAGTGTAATAGATTTTAAGGAAACACAAATGAAAATAAATTCTGTATTTTATAATGAAATTTACCCGAGTTTCTCAAATCTTTGAAAATTCAAAATAAGTGAATCTTTGTTTATTTTAACCTGAATAATTAAGTAGAACAATCGTAAAGTTTTGGTAGAGTAACAACTCCAAGATTTTAAGAAGAAAATAACTTTTAACATTTAGCAAACCCAGTCGCAGGAAAATAAAAGGTCCAAATCTGACATGAGTTTATTAAATTTCAAGCGGCATATGGAGGAATATGGGTTTCCCATGTTCTCCCATATGAAACACAACGCAATGCACCCGTCAACCCTGAACTTGGAGACCCTCCATTAGGGAACCCAACTTCACGGTAGACACCCATAGGCGGAAGATAATAGAGAGTAAAGAGTTACGAAAATTAACGGCCTTCTTAATAATTAATCCCACTGCAGCGAATAGGACGCAGCAGATGGTTCGCCCTCACATCGAGTAGGGGGTGGTGATATTAGCAAATATTTTGGATTAAAGTCTTACAAACTTGCACATAAACCTAGACATGAAAAAGAAGAGACTCCAGTTTGCGTATTGTCATAAATCGCGGACTGCTGAAAATTAGAGACAAGTTCTTTTTTCCGATGAATCAACTGTGCTTCAATTTGAATCACATGTTCGACGACCAAAAGGCAAAAGGTTTGATGAAAAATACACCGTTAGCACCGCGATACATCCGCCTAGTCAGAAGATATGGGGTGCTATGTCAGCATCTGATTCTGCTTCGTTATTTTTCCCTCACCAGCGACTCTACCTCGACTATCCTTTTTACCTACAGGCACTACCATGACTGGTCCTTTTTATGTGGAAATGTTACATGAGAAGATGTTAACTCATACACAGAAGCACAGTCTTTATGCAGGATGGTGCTTCATGCCTCAGATCAAAGACAGTAAAGGACTACATGCAGAGGAAAAACATGACTGTGCTTGACTGGTCCTGTAACAGTCCAGACCTAAACTCCATCGAAAATTTGCAGACCATTTTAAAAGACAAAGTAGCAGAAAAAGAGCCATCAAATTTTCAAGCCTTGATTGACGCGATAAAGTACGTGTATTGAAAAGACATTTCAAGTCACTACTGCAAATCTCTCATTGAGAGTATGCCACATCGTATTCTGTCTGTTATAAAAAGTAAAAGTGGTCACACAAAGTGACTGATTTTAGTCTTTTTGTGTTCTGAAGACTGTAAATGTTCATCTGTGGTGCCATTTTTTTTAAATATCTCTGACTAGTAATTAGCTGTATCTTTGAAAATCTTAATTTTCAGTAAATTGAGAGGTGGTCTTAAACTTTTGCAAATGACTATTTGTTGTTGTTGTTTTCCTAGCCTACGATGCTGATCGGATAATTATGACGTAGCTACCCTAACTCAGAGGTAACACATATGTCAAGACGGCAAATGTTGGTGCAACAAACTCGGTCGGTGTAACTTAATCGGAAAAGTATTCGGCTCCGGAGCAGTAGGACACGGGATCCACCTGTAAATGGCTTTTACACTATGCAGTTTAATCCAAAAAGAGATGGTTTGATTTCAGAACTTTAAATGCGGATCCTCTTTAAAAGGCTAATAAATTTTTCATCATGCTTGCACATGATTTTATCGCAGCATGGAATTGCCAGAATTAGTAATTTTTTTGTATTTACAGCACACACGACTGAATGAAGAAAAACGAGACGTACTATAAATACCTTCCCCTCTGGGAGCGGACTTTTCGAATTTCTCATAATGTTCAGCGCGTTCGAAGGTCTCCTGTCTTGTTGTGTTAGGTCTCCTTTTGACCAACTCACGTACGGCGCCCCTGTGGACGTTGTCGCAATATTATTTTCTCTTCTAATAATCCGTCGACCATTTGGTCATAAAACAAACTAAGAAGAAAAGTTAAAAAGAGGCAGAGTGAGAGAGAGAGAAAGGCAGGGAGGCAAGTTTGATGGGTGGATTTTTTTTTTTTTTTTTTCATTTTATATATATATATATTTTTTTTTTTTTTTTTTTTACAGGAAGAGCAAAAGAGAGAAAGTAAGAACGCGGAGAGAGCAAGACCACGTCCTCTCATCATGAGTAACGATTCTGACGGTTGTCCTCATGGGTAGTTGGATCATTTCCCTCACCAGCGACTCTACCTCGACTTCGGACGTGCCCTGCATAACAAACTTGCTCTCCCTCGGTCTCTCTCTCTCTCTTTCTGGTAGGTCGCACAGCAGCGCAAAACCATTTCGTCCTTCGGCTTCGGGAAGTCATCGCCGTTAAGAGTTACACTCCGACCCCATATTGGAAACTCGCACTCTATTTCTATCCACGGCACGTGGAGCCATTTTCTTATCCTCCGTCCTCCTCCTTTTGATGACGCGGAAACCCATTTATGTACTGTTGATGGCCTTCCTTACTTGGGCAAACAAACAATCGCCGTAACAAAAACCTTCTGGACCGCAGATGTGCGCTTTCACCAAAGAAGCTTCAGAACAAAAAAATCATCTGCGAAAAAGAATAGTGAACAGAACGTTGATGCCTGAATTTAGCAGATTTGCATTAAAACGAATTCCATAAATAAATAAACAAAGCACTTTCCTGTGTTTATTCGTTTTAGCAACTTCTAGCAGCATCGAAGGCTAGGAGAAGTTGCCGAACCCAGTTTTTTTTTTTTTTTTTTTTTTTGATTGAAGGTTTTACCGACCACCGTGAGCAACTCAGTGGGCTAGAAGCAGTCGCCTGTCACTAATTTAGGGTCACTGGTTCCAGGGAATGGAGAGAGCCAGTGCTGTAAGACAAACACAACATCCATGCCTCACCGGGATTCGAACCCGGACCCCTTACGGACGAATGATCAGAGGCAATCGCTTAGACCACTGTGCCACTGGGGCGGCCGTTGTTCTTTCACCCAGCTGGGGCGCTGGCAATGAGACTCTGGTGGGTCGGCGGTTCTCGTAACCTCTAATGAGCACAGTGGCAACGTTTCTGGCACCTCCTTCGTCGTCGAAGATGGCGGTGATTTACGCCATTGCCACTCTCCAGGTGGTTGCAACTACGTGAGACAAATGTCGGCGGTCACGTGCTGTCCACTATCCGATGCTATTCCGGAATTGACGTATTCCCAATGCACTCTTGATAGTGTTGAACGAGAATGCTGCAATTCCTGTACCACCTCCGCGACAGAGTGACCCTTACGTCAGGCACCCACTACCCCCCTCCTCCTTCAAACTCGGATAACCCCCGACGTTTATCCATATTAAAATCGAATTACCGACTATGGGAATTTAGCGATGTACTCTTACCTATGTACACAGTATTCCAAAATTATCTTTACAACTTTGACCCTCAATAAAACAAACGGAATAAGAGAACAAAAACCGATTTATTGCGTATTGAGCAGCACGTTCCAAAGTTTGTTGGGGTGCTAGTAGAGCTGTGTTTCCGCACCGTTGGTTGCACGAATAACGTCGAATGGTATTCAATCTCCTGCCATATTCTTCCGAGCATGCCTTCAGGAATTGTGATGGCAGCTGTAATCCTGTGCTTCAGGTCATCCACATCCGGAACCTTTGTGCAGTACCCAATATCTTTCGCCTTGCCCCATAGAAAAATTCTAGGGGAGGTAGGCAGGTAGGTAGGATGCGGTGAACGTGGAGGCTAAGGAATCGGACCATCCCGTCCAATACATCGCTCCAGAAAGGTTTCGCCAAGAAGTGCGGGGGTGCACCGTCCTGCCGAAAGATGATAGCCTATTGCAGGCAATCCAGGTGGGGGGGAAATTGACTCACTGAGCATGTCCAAATAAACACTGGATGCAACTGTGATTTCCGCGAAAAAGAATGGGTCGATGATGCGGTTTTGCAGGAGACAGCACCCGGCGTTAACCTTAGGGCTCTTACGTTCAATTTCACGGACGACATGTAGGTTTTCAAACGCCCAAATTCTGAAGTTATGCCAGTTGATAACACCACAGACATGAAACGTTGGCTCATCGTTGAATAAAATACGTTTCTGGAAGTTTTCCTCATTATCAATGCACTTTGTAGGTAATCAGGTGCAAGCACCTGTGTGTCGTTGTAGGTGGTAATCCCAACTGCCTGGAGGCAGTAGAAATGGACTTCTCTGGACTTCGTAGGAAACTCTTTCGAACACGGTTTTTTTTTTTTATTGGAGTTAACGACCACCGTGAGCACCTCAATGGGCTATAAGCAGTCGCCCGTCCCTAATTTAGGCTCACTGGTACCAGGGAAGGGAGAGAGCCAGTGCAGTAAGACAAACAAAACCATATCTCACCGGAATTCGAACCGGTACCCCTTTCGGACGAATGATCAGAGGTCATCGCTTAGACTACTGCGCCGCCGGGGTGGCTTCGAATACGTTCCGTATACTCTTCACTTGTACTTGGCCGTCCAGCGCCCATTTTATAAAGCACACTATCAGCTTCCCAGTTTTTTTTGTTTTGGTTGGAGGTTTAACGACCACCGTGAGCAACTCAATGGGCTATAAGCAGTCGCCCGTCCCTAATTTAGGGTCACTGGTTCTAAGGAAGGGAAAGAGCCAGTTTCGTAAGGCAAACACAACATCCATGCCTCACCGGGATTCGAACCCATCAGTTTTCCTAAACTTTTTTTTTTCTTTTTTTGGTTGAAGGTTTAACGACCACCGTGAGCAACTGAATGGGCTATAAGCAGTCGCCCGTCCCTAATTTCGGGCAACTGGCTCCAGGGAAGAGAGAGAGCCAGTGCCGTAAGACAAACACAACATCTATGCCTCACCGGGATTTGAACCCGGACCCCTGTAGGACGAATGACCAGAAGCCATCGCTTAGACCACTGCGCCACCAGGGCCGGCTTCCCTAAACTTCTTGTGTCACTCGCGTCTTGAGTGCATCGATGGTGGATTACGTCGGTATTTGGTATGGAAATTCTTTAGGACTTTTGTATCTGACTTCGTCTCTATAAACCATACCACACTTTAGGCCTTTGTCCTGTGGATTAGCCATCACAAGTTCAGGGTTGTACTTGAAAGTAAGCAAAATTGTTTTTGCCTGCCAATAAAACTTCATGCGTTGCTGTTACATGTACAAAAAACAGAACTTCGCAGCCTTTTTTCGTTTAGGTGTTATTGAGGGTTAAAGTTTTAAAGATACACGGCTGGCCACCCAAAATGCAACACCAAGAAGGAAGCATCAGATTGGCCTGAAATTCGCAGCACGCGTCGCCCGCGAGAGGGCATACAAACTATTAGCATCACAGAGCATATGCAAATCATGTGCGCCCGGCACGCCACCGAGAAGAACTATAAGAAGGGTGCACAGAAGGCTGGGTGTAAGTAGTAGAAATGTGTTGTGCTGCAGGACCTGTGCGTGGGAAGCTTCCTGATGCCTCGTCACAGAATACGGCAGTCATTCCAGCACCTTTCGTAGTTAGACACAGGACGAAGAGTGGCTTATCGCAACAGCGGTTTATCGTACCGAGACATCGGCGCCCGTGTGGGACGACATCCGGCCACAGTGAGGCGAGTATGGATTCGGTGGGTGCAGGAGGGATGGACGGACCGACGTGAGCAATTGCCGCAGCCGCGGCACACCACCGAACGAGAGGACCACCATGTTGTGCGGCGGGCATTGACGGCTCGCACCGCCACATCACGAACGTTAGCGCAGGAATTAGGGTGTGTTGCGCAACAACCTGTGTGAGCACGTACCGTTCGACGTCGTCGGCAGGAGCGGGGACTTGTCACACGGCGCCCATTGCTCCGATAACCACTTACGTTGCACCACCGGCGAGTGCGGCGGCAGTGGGCCGTTGAACACCGCACCTGGACTACGGAATGGCACCACATTGCCTTCTCCGACGAATCCCGCTTCTGTCTGCAACGCCACGATGGTCGGACCCGCGTGTGGCGGCATCGCGGCGAGAGACTGTATGACGCCTGCATTATGCATCGTCATACCGGTTCGTTGCCTGGCGTTATAGTTTGGGGCGCAGTTGTATATGACACCCGCACCCCTCTGGTAGGCATCACCGGTTCACTCAGCAGCCACCGCTACATCTCTGACATTTTGGAGCCTGTAGTCCTCCCTTACCTGCAGGACCTGCCAGCGCCCACGTTTCAACAGGACAATGCGCTCCCATACGTGGCACGCATCGTGCAACAAGTCTTCACGGCCCACCGGGTGCCACTGCTGCCGTGGCCCGCCTGTTCTCCCGATATGTAGCTCATTGAACACGTCTGGCCGCTGATTGGCAACCGAGTGGCCCGGCAAGCATCACCCGCGGCTACGCCTGATGAACTGTGGCAAAGTGTGGAAGCAGCCTGGACCGACATAGCCCAAGCCCACATCCAAAGCCTCTTTTGTTCGATGCCAGCTATGGGAGCCACACGAACTATTGATGTCTGCGTGTTCCGCAAGTCGCACTGGCCTAAAAGCTCAATCATTTCATCTTTGTATCTGTTATGTGTCCAGTAAATCTGGCTTTGCTATCTCGTGTCCTTCTTGGAGTTGCATTTTGGGTGGCCAGCGGTGTATTTCTAGAACACCCCATACTAACCAAGCGATGGGTTCGTGCCCTAGAGAAAGGTGTGACAGCGTCGCGTCATTCAGTAAGTATCACATGATTTCTGTCCTCTCAGCGTATTTAACTCTTACCACTTAATACACAACATTTTCGGAGAAACTGCAGCTGCTACTTCATTTTCATGGCGAGCGCCCTAAAATCTTGTGTAGCTCAGAGTACCATAACGCCCGAAACTGTCGGCTGCTCCTTTCAGAATTTCTCCCCTCTCCTTTACAAATTAACAAAAGAAGGATTAGTGTTGGGTAACAACATGGAACTACCAATAGGTAGTCTTGATGTGCATTTAGAAGTATCCTGCAAGTGATCACTGCATTCTTCCATGGAGAAGGCATTCAATGTCATGAGAGTAATATCGCCCTGGGAAATACCAACGCCTGCTTTACTAAGATTATTTCTTTCAGCCGGGCAACAACCAAGTCTGATCTCTCCCATTTAGCGAAGGACTAGCTGGAAAAGAAGTCCAATGAGTTCAAAACCCTCACATGCGCCCGCGCCCCCCTATCAGCATCCGGATTTGAACCCAGTTGAGCATTAGCAGGAGTAAATCGCGGGATGAGTTAGAGCTCGAAATCAGCTACTGGCAAATTGGCTCTTTACCGACGGCTATCCTGGAATTATGGTTCGCCGTTACATTTCCAACTCCTCGTAGTAGAGACCATGCAACTGAGCGTTACTGCTGTCATGGGGGGGGGGGTCCATACGCCATTAGGTGGGTGTGTATAGTAGACTTTTCGGTGTATTCGGAAAAAGTTTCTTGCACATGCGCAGTCACCCAATATTAAGTTTTATTACTGCGAAAATGTTGGAATGCTCACAGTTGGAGCTGAGTTTCAGGTTTGACACATTGTCTAAGCGCGCGCACACACGCACAGAGAAAGGAAGGAAATGAAAATTCACACACACACACACAAAAATACCCGTTACAAGTTTTGAGCACTTTCAGTGTGATCTTGTTTCTAAAATATCAGCATTCCGCAATGGAATTCCTGCACGCAAAAATCCATGCTCTTTCTTATCTCTGTTGGATCTAGAAGCAATTTTTGGGCACTCCATCTTCGTTAGCAACTAAAATATTTAGATAAGCACAAAAGCGCATTTACGCCACGAAGAAAGGAAATCCTAAGGGTAGGGAAAGAAAATAAAAAAATTCAAATATATATATTTTGCTTTCCGTCGAATCCGAGAATTGTTCCAGTCTGCCTCCGAGAAACAGATATTACGATTAATGATACTACATGTTTATGTATTTCAGTGAACCCGCGCATCTGACCGCGTGTTCACAGGGGAAGGCATACAATATTTTTGCGTAACCCAGTGGGGTTCGTTCGGTTACCGAGTGGTCAGAAGCGCGGGTTTCTGGCTACTCTTTTGGGTTGGTCGCAGTTTGAATACTAGATGGGAAATGGGTCGCGTGGCTGTCCTACACTGTTGTTTCTCCCCCTTCCGTAGAAACAGGGGCCCCCAAATCAGGAACGGTCGAATCCATATAGCTCTTAAAGTTACTCATGGTAGTCGTTAAATTCCGAAATAAACTGGGTATAATGATTTTGCAAGAAATGGAGATTTATCGATTGATGAGGAAAAGCTCGAGATAACCGATTCTTACACTAACCTTGAACAACAGATATCAAACGAGGGTCACGTTGATGAAGAAATTAATCGCGTATCAAACTTGGATGGAGAGCTTTTGGAGGAAATAGTACAATTTTTAAGAGCAATATGCCATTGTGTCTTAAAACAAAAGTGTGTGATCAGTGCATCCTTCTAGTGCTTACGTGTGGTGCAGAGACGCGAACCTTAACTAAAAAACACATCAAAGACTGCAGACTACTGAAGTCATAATACTTTATTATGCTAATAAACTAAAAAACAAAGCATTAGCAGCTAAAAGATTAAATAAATGGTAAGACATGAAAATATAAAACTTTAATTTATAAAAGCTCGGGAATTTAGTCCGTTAAAACAATAATCTGCCACTTAAAATAAAGATAAACAGTTTACGCAGCTATGAAGAATGGTTTTCTTAACACGTGTTAGGAGCGCGAAAGTAGGTCAAGCACTCAAGCCACTTAAAACAAATCGAGTGCTGAAAAGTCATCCATACACACCTGCAATGCATTGCCCGACTTTTGAGATGAGAATCGGGCAGTTCTGTCATTTTACAAGCAATAACTTAGCAATATAATATACGTGAATAAGGTAACTTAAATGAAAGGAAACAGATATTAAAACCCAAGTGCTGACTATAAACTTCGCAAAAACAAGTCAGTTGATTTAAAAGAACACAATGTGATACTCGATGAAACAATGAAAGGAAAGTTTTTCCAAAACGGTTGGTTTAGAAGTCATATTTGATTCAGAACAAACATATTAAATGAAGCATTACGTAATGATGAAAAGTACTGAAGGTACGAAGTTCTAGTTTCTAAGACGGATACGATTGGGATGAACAGACATCCAATGAGTGGAAGTCTTCCACGTGGAATGAAAATTCGAAAGTTGAGCAGTTTTACGTGCCATTGTAAGTTCGAGTTGTAATCTGGATATGAGTTGAATGCGGAATTGAAGAAGTAGTTTTCTTGCGGAAGCATGGAGAGGTGTATGCTTGGTGTTACCAGGAGAGTTAAGAAAAGGAACTCATGGATCGGAAAAATGACAAGAGTGGAAAACATCGTGATCAGAGTAAAATCCCTAAAGTGGCAATGGGCTGGGCATATTGCCAGAAGGACCGTCCATCGTGGACAATCGAAATTTAAAACTGGATTCCAAGAGACAGAAAATGACCCAGAAGAAGACCACATGTGAGATGGGTCCATGAAATTCGAAAGTGTGAGGGAGTAACATGGAGGAGACTGGCACAAAACAAACCACTGTGGAAGAAACTTGGGGAGACCTTCATCCAGCAGGGGATTGATAATCGTTGACAATAATGATGATGATGCGTATAAAGGCAAAATAGAAATCTTGTGAGAATTGAAGTAGTTATACTATGTCTAGTAACTCAGAGACAGACAAAATGTCCAGTGACGACGGAATAAACGTAGCAAAGGCATGAACCAATCAGGAAAGAGGGAAGTAAAAACTTCAGCCTCAGTGGCGTAGCGGTCTAAGCGCTGGTTTCTGATGATTAGTCTGATATTGGTACGGGTTCAAATCCCGCGGTGAGGTCTAGTGATCAGCGTTCTTGACTGCCATGGACATAACCTCAGGTTCGATCCTGGGCAGGTACGAACGTTCGAACCACTAAATACCCGCCGTGTGTCGGATGAGCACGTTAAGCCGCCGGACCCCGGGTACTGGCCCCTCGGTAATAAATAAAGGAGTCTTCCTCCCCCTTTCTACCTCGCTTCCGCGTCACTTTCCTATCGGGCACACTAGCCCAAATCTCCTAGCTTCCTATTTCTAAGGGTTGTTTAAGACCTGGGGTCAGACACTCCCTAAAATCCTCTGCATATGATCTGATCTGATCCGATCCCGCGGTGAGGCAAAGATGTTGTGCTTGTCTTACGGCACTGGCTCTCTCCCTTCCCTGGTACCAGTGGCCCTAAATTAGGAACGGGTGACTGCTTACAGCCCATCGAGTTGCTCGTGGTGGTCGTTAAACCTTCAACTACCCCCCCCCCAAAGTAAAAATGAATTAATAATAATCTCTTTCTTTTTTGTAATGCCACGGAATTTTGCTACAGCAATTTTCTCTTAGACAAGATGTTCTGTCGAGTTGGCTGGGAATTTAAATTTTTCATCTTCATGACGGCGACCTGTCTGGTTTTGTAGGCAGGTCGGTTCAACCCCGATGTCACCAGTGGCTGAAAGGAACTTCTTCGTCCGATAGCGTAACACTGTTTGCTGTGCGTTTGCTCTGAAGTACATGCTCGAAAACCTCAGCATCGTTTCCTTCCATATGTAGCGCTAATGAGATTATACCAATTTTAAATGAGATTCGCGTGGTTATGGTCAGTCTGTTATGAGTAAAAGTGTTTCGATCATGAATATTTATCCATCCCGCATCTTCCTTACATATCGTGGCAAACTAATGGACCTACCGCTAATTGTTTTCATCATTATCGATGGGTGGGCACCAACAGCTGTGCTTGATTGGTTGAGCTATTAACTTTGTGACGCCCCATGCAAATGAGACCTCCACCCCATTTCACTCATTTCTCTAATAGTGGATGATGATGATGACTTCTCATGGAATTCAGGGCACGTATACCTCAAATCCTTTTCTCTTCCGAAACTTTTCCCCTTCAGAAGTTTGCCTGACGTTCCTTTTCAACCCCTCAAGCAATATGTCATTTTGTCACATTTAAATTTCGGCTCCACAACAACCGATTCGTCTACAGAAAATAAGTTGCGCATAGCAAATCAGGTACCAAACGAAGCAAACGGAAATCAATCAGTATTTTACTGTCATACCAAACCACAGCGTTTTTATCAACTCTAGAGAAATCGGTTGCACGGAGATCGAAAAGAATGTTCCTCCCACACAAGGAAATTTTCAACAGTTTTTCTTAATAACGGCTTCCGTGATCATTTTCTGTGAACACTTAATTTTTAATACGTTTTTTGGTGTTTATTTATTTTGGATTGTAGGTTTAACAACCACCGTGAGCAACTCATTGCGCTATAAGCAGTCTCCCGTCCCTAATTTAGGGCCACTGGTTCAGGGACGTCGCCAGACTTCGAAATATAGATGGGCGACCATTATTTTTGGTGGGGGCAAGCTTGATAGCAACTTTTTTTTTTTTTATGTACACTGAAATAACGAATTCTTAATGCCCTTTTCTTTTTTCTTTTTTTTTTTTTTTTATTGAAGGTTTAACGACCACCGTGAGCAACTTAATGGGCTATAAGCAGTCGCCCGTCCCTAATTTAGGGCCACTGGTTCCAAGGAAGGGAGAGAGAGCCAGTGCCGTAAGACAAACAAAACAACCATGCCTCACTGATATTGGAACCCGGACCCTTCTCGGACGATTGGTCATGAGCCAGCGCTTAGACCATCTGCGTCACTTTTGATTCTCTTCACTGCCGGCTACAAAGGAATTCGTGAGATTACACACACACACACACACATACATACATACATGGATCTGACTAGTTACGCCGTTGGTGTAAGATACAAGTGTTGGTAGGATGTCGCCTTCAACTTTTTGCTTGCTCTGAATGCATTGTCTTAAATTGCTTTTCAAAATTTTGTATTTTTGCTTTACGAAAATAGTACTGTACTTGAATAATTTATTTAAGAGAAAATGTAGTTTTTCTTTATCGAAATAAAGTTTTAACGTCGTGCCGCGCAGACGCAATGCCCCACCCTCCTTAACTCCCTTCATTCAAGCCAGCAACTTTGTCTTGCACTCCTCTCTTACAAAGCAGTCACTTTCTGCACTTCAACTGTCCTGGAGAAATCTTAAGGGCGCTAGTGTAGCTTCAGACTCCACTTTCCGCGTTGGGATTGTCTATTTTGTAAAGAAAACAAACAGAGCAATTAGTAGTGTCCCCTTCAATGAAATTCTATCCACCCTCCTCATTAGCTCCCTGCCCATACAAACCTAAAAAAAAGAGGCTTAAATTAAGGAATTCGAAGAGTGGAGAGCAACTGAATTTTCATGGCCTTACGGATGCTATTTTGATAACCTTTTTTTGCAGACGTAAACAAATCACTTCCAAGGGGAAAATACGTAGGACTACCTTATATTTTTAAGTTAAATAAACTGAAAAATGGCACATTTTAAGCTGGGTGGACGGCAGGATGGGCAAGACAAATTTCAGCCCACCTTCGCAACCCCTTGGCGACGTCCCAGCACTGGTTCCAGGGAAAAGAGAGAGCCAGCGCCGTAAGAGAAACACGACATCCATGCTTGACCAGGATTGGAACCTGGACGAATGATCACAAGCCAGCGCTTAGACCACTGCGCCACCGGAACGGCTCTTTTGATGTTTATCAAAATTACTTATTTGTAGTTTCGTCCCTACGTGTTCAGCTATTAGGAGCACTGGAAAATTTCTCTGTGTTGGGTACTCTATGGGCGTAGGATTAGGACTACAAATAATTAATTCCCTGTCTGCGATCGAATCAAGTTGCAACGCATGAATGCTCTACTTGTCCAATAGGAGATGTTTCTGTTCTTTCTCTGGATATAATGGAGCTAAATCAGTGTAGGCAAATTCCTTATAGTGAAGATGGTTATGAGATCGTAAATCTCCAGTTAAAACAAGAAAGACGACACAGGATTTTCGGTAGTAATGAGAACGTTTTTTGAATCCATTCCGACATGAATAAAAATTTTCAAAGTTACTCATAGTCAGTGGAACCAGTTAGAAAAAAATCAACTGGATACAATCGATAAGACACCAGAATTAGAAACAGCTACTTACTCCCATAAGCGGCTGAAAAGTATGTAACAAAAATTTACAAAGGGTTCACAAAAAAAAAAAAAAAAACAACTTACCATGGGTTCACAAAAAATATTACAAAGGGTTTACGGAAAAATTACAAAGGGTTCACAAAAAAAAAAAAAAAAAAAAAAAATTCACGAAATTTCACAAAACGTTTCTTACAACGAAAGGAACAAACCGATTTTCAAATCGAACGGTCAGGAGAAGAAATTGAGAGGAAAGCACATTACTCAACTTTCATTCTTGCAATAATGAAAAAAATTAAAATATTCAAAGCAAAAGTTAAGCTAAGGAAAAATTTGTCAAATACACGTCTCCTAGAAGCAAAGATAGCGAGAAAAAAGTTTTGTCTCTTACGCCCTCTGGCAAAAAACTGCTACAGAAGTTATTTTCCAAAGATTTTTTTTTTGTGTGGTGAGCGGTATCGGTCCAGGAAAGAACTTTTTAAATTGAGTTATTAGAATCGCAGATTTTGGTGCAAATATGTCAGAAGCAGAAATATACACTTATGTACCCAGGTGGCCAAACAATTCTTTACCAAAAATTATAAATCATATGCAGAACATTTTCCACTAGAACCTTTATCCGATGCAGAAAGAATTCTTCAAACGAGTCTTTTAGAAGCAGAGATATCGAGGGCTGAATTCAACTTAACGCCTCCTAGCAAAAAATCTATGTTTTACTTCAAAAACAAGTTAGTAAAATCATGCAATGCATTGATTATGATACGCTTCCCAACATACCAGGAATCATTACTCAAGTTATTTCTCAAGTTATGAGGATAATGGCTGTGGAATAAATCTCGCACCTTTGCCCTGACCTTTGACCCCATTTTGATCATATTAAACAGAATTGGTTCAAGTACACCTCCGGAACAACATACTAAAGTTTTGTCGCAATAGAAGCATTTTTAGCCAAGTTATGAGGATAATGGCTGTGGAATAAATCTCGCTTCTGTGCCCTGACCTTTGACCACATTTCGATGATATTCAACAGAACTAGTTAAGTTTACCTCCAGAACAACATGATAAAGTTTTGTCGCAATCGTAGCATTTCTAAGTAAGTTATGACGCATAAGAGCGATGGAATGGACCCCGCTTTTATGTCCTGACCACCCCATTTCGTTTATTTTCCATAGGGTTCCTCCCTAGATTGTCCCCTACCACATACTGAAATTTCGACGAAATCGAAGCATTTTTACGTTTTATCGTACGGGCAGGCGGGCTGACGAACGGACAGACAAAGCTGGAGCATATACGCTTCTTCAACCTATGATTGGAAAGCGTAAACAAACTACACCCAAAACAGCCTTTGTTATAAATGGCATCGAGAAAGTTTTTGAATTGGATGTTTAGAAGCAAATATATGGAACAAAATGTATTTTGAATTCGATATCGTCTACAATTACACCTTCTAACGGAGAAGTTACGCATTGAAGAAAACCGGAAAGCAAGGATCCTTGTTCTCATATTTCAAATTGTCCAATGCTAAAAGAATTTTGAGATCATACTAACAGTTGCGGAGATATACTGTATTTTCCAAACCATGAACGAATGGACAGACGGAGAAAGTTATACTCTAAGCACGTATTATTATTTTTTTTTTTACAAAAGACGTACTCTCTTTGTGTCGCGTAACCTTATAAAACGGTTATCCACACAGATTTCCTAACTTTCTGACTATAGTTTTCCCTTTATGTGTTACAAATGCATTGTTATGAAGCAGCGATATGTGAAGTGATTATGCTTTCGCCCCGGAGACCCACGGTAAGAAAATAAAAAGGAAACAATTAAAAACATCTCGTAAAAGCGCGATCGTTCAAAGTTAAGTCGTTGCTACCATCTATGTTGGAAGGTCTTGCTACCACCTATGCAAGTTTAAAGACGGATTTGATAACGTCATCACTTATGTCCCTAGATGAAATAATTGGGAACAAGGAATGCAATGCGGACGTCTCCAATGACAAGAGTGATGACGATTCCGAGGTAAGTGCATCAGCATCCAAATTTAGCGATGCACTAAAGTCGTTAGATTATTGTTATAGCGTTAGATTTTACGCTATAACGATAATCATCGTTATAACGTAAAAGCCATTTACCGGGAATCGATTACTCATCCTACTGCTCCGGAGCCGAATCATCTGCCAATTAAAATACGCCGAAGAAGTTTGTCGCTGCAACTTTGCCGTCTTGACATGTGCGTTACTTCTAAGATCTGACGTCACAAGCCATAATACTGATGAGAAAACAATGCAGGCTCAATAGCCCTGAAGATGATACGCTGAACTAGTTCGGTGCTGTTAAGGACTTCTTTTATAGCCATAACGCTGATTAAAAAACAATGCAACTCCCAATAGCCTTGAAGAAGTAATGTTTCAACTTAATGGTAAACAACGATAAAAAAATTAAGGGTTTTTAACACTGTTAATGTAAACGTATTTTTTTATTCTATATTATTAATGCATCACATCTCCTTGTGTAAAAAAACCAAACTCCAGTTGTAAATAAATTAGTAGAAACGCTTTGTATACTATGTACATACAATATATGTACTACATACTGCATTCACATGTGCCGTAAATCTATGCAGTGTGATTGAAATCAATAAAGTTAAAAACAAGAAAGCTGTGAAAGGAAAAGGATAACTGAAAATACTAGTACAAAAGAACATAAAATATACTACATGTCTCTTAGTATAATACCATTAATGACTACGCCATACGTTGCAACAGAATAATGTGCTGCCACCTAGGACAGGAAACGTGTCCTTTTTTTTTTTTTTTTTTTTTTTGACTGGAGGTTTAACGACTTCCGTGAGCAACTCAGTGGGCTGTAAACAATTTTTATTTATATGATCATGATCAAATGATCATATGTAGAGGATTTTAGGAAGGAAGTGTCTGACCCAAGGTCTTAAACAACCCTTAGAATTAGGAAGCTAGGAGATTTGGGCTAGAGTGCACGATAGGAAAGTGACACGGAAGCGAAGTAGAAAGGGGAGGAATACGCCCTTATTTATTACCGGGGGTCCAGTACCCGGGGTCCGACGGCTTACGTGCCCATCCGACTCACGGCGGATATTTAGTGAATCGAGCGTTCCTAACTGCTGGGATCGAACCTGAGGTCCTTTCCGTGGCAGTCACGAACGTTGCCCACTAGGCCACCTGCGGCCCAGTGGGCTATAAGCATTCGCCCGCCCGTAATTTATAGCCATTGGTTCCAGGGAAGGGAAAGACCTAGTGCCGTAAGACAAACACATCCAGGGGTCACCGGGATTCAAACCCAGACTCCTTTCGGACGAATAATCGGAGGCCATCGCTTAGACCACTGCGCCACCAGGGCGGCATGTGCCGTACTTTGTTTATAGGTTTTTCCAATTCTATTTGGTCGTTTGAAAAGCGTATAAACTGAATTTCACTGCACAATGTGAAGCAGATATCTGTAACATAATATTTTCACAGAAATATTGTGGAAATCAACGACTTTATTTGAAACTTCATCAAATCGATTACTATTTACTTAGTAGAACGTATTTTTCCCGCGAAAACCACATGGATCAGTTTTTTACACTGTTTCCAACAGTTGGTTAAATAAGCGTATATGCTCCAGCTTTGTCCGTCCCTCTGTCTGTCAGCCCGTCCGTACGATAACTCACGCAAAAATGGTTCGATTTCGATGGAATTTTAGTATGTGGTAAGGGACAACTGGAGGCGAACCCTATGGAAAATGGGTGAAATGCGGTCAAAGGTCAGGCCATAAAAGCGGGATTCATTCCCTCGCCCTTATGCGTCATAACTTAGGTAAAAATGCTTCGATTGCGACAAAACTTTATCCTGTTGTTCCGGAGGTATACTGAACTGGTTCTGTTGAATATCATCGAAATGGGGTCAAACGTCAGGGCTCAGGAGAGAGATTTATTCCACATCTCATAACTGGAGTAAAAATGCTTCTATTGCGACAAAACTTCAGTATGTTTTTTCCGGAGGTATACTGAACGAATCAATAGTCAGGGTAGGGAGGAGGGTCTGTCTGCGCGCGATTTCTGGTATATCGGAAAGCGTATCATAATTAATGCATTGCATGATTTTACTAACTTGCTTTTTTTCTCTTTTGTTTCGAGTTTCGTCGATCCCTATGAGCATTTAAAAAACACAAAGAGTCCACCATGTCCAATTTAGGGCGGGAGTACAGAACCAGTCTCTTAAGACAAACACGGTGCCCATGCGTCATCTGGGTATCGGAAACGGACCATAGTAAGATCTTTACCACAGCAGCCCGCGCTGTTAACCACTCGGCCACTCACGTGAATAAACCGATAGCAACGCCAAAAAAAATGCAGAGTGATGCTCTTAACTTAGGATGTTAGCTGCTCCAGCTGAAGACCGAGATTTCGCTAACCACCTCTGGTTTTCCTTTTTACTTGGAGCCATCAGCAAGCTTAAATTAATACACAGTCCAGTCACATTACTGTGACCATCTCCTACTTTTGACGTCAACAGCGCGTAGCCAATGAAAGAAGAGCCGTGTCGTGAGCTGGCTTGGAAGGTATATAAGGTGTGCTGTAGGTATTCTGAAAACATCGCTCGTTGCTGTCATAGATAAAAGGAGCGATTTTTCAGATTTGCAAAACGGGATGTTTATCGGCTTTCGGGCCAAGGGTGGCAGTATTTCTGAAGCAGCGCAGTTTGTGAACTGTTCGCGTGCTGCTGTGGTTAAAGTGTATCGTGATTGGAGAAACGGCACCATTGCAAACAAGCGACGTGGAAACTGCGGAGCACCACGTGCCATTGATGCGAGAGGTGAACGTCGGCTGCGAAGGTGCGTTAGGGCCGATCGACACGCTACAGTGGAGCAACTCAGAGGCCGAATGAACCAAGGGGGCTACCGGAGGTGTGTCTAAAACGACAGTTCAGCGAATCCCCACTGAGTATATAGCTCCGATGCAGACGGATGGTCAATGCACCTATGATAACGAAGGTGCATCGGCATAAAAGGCTTACATTCACACAGCAGTATCAGAATTGGACCAGCTGATTGGCAAAGGATTGCCTTCTCCGATGAGTCACGTTCTCTGCTTCATCGAACGGATGGACGTTGTCGTATAAGGCGAGAATAATCGGAGAACAAAAGCTCTTCAACCATTTCTGGCAGAACACAAGCTGGTGGGAGGCAGCGTTATGGTCTGAGGAATGTTTTCGTGGCATTCTCTGGATCCACTCATACCTGTGGAAGGCACTATGATCCGAATTCGTTATGAACCCATTCTTGCAGACCACGTGCACCCATGCAGGCTGATTGTCTCCTCTGGGGCGGATGGGATCTTCCAGAACAACAATGCGATGTGTCATACATCTAGAAATGTCCGAGAGTGGTTGGAAGGGCACGATGAAGACTTCGAAGTACTTCCCTGGACCCTAATTCCCTAGACTTAAACCCAATTGAGTATCTGTGGAACCACCTCGATCGTGCTGTTCGCTCTATGGATCCTACACCAGGCACCTTCCAGCAGCTTTCAGATGCACTGCAGTCAGTCAGCATGGCTAAACATACTTGTGAACACCTTCCAGCACGTTATTGAGTCACTCCCAGCCCGTCTAGCCCCTGTTTGCGCTGCCCGCTGCGGTTACTCTGGATATTAACTGGTGGTCACAATAATGTGACTCGACCGCGTATAAGGATACTTCTAAATTTTAATACAAAGGAAATAGTTGAAATGTACAAAATGAAAAAATGTGGAATTGAGTAAAGTCACTTATCTGAAAATGCTTTATGGAATTTTTAAATCAACCCTAGTGACTAAGCAAGCGAACACGCACGCACGCACGCACGCAAGCAAGCACACACACGAATCTTTTTTTTTTTTTTTTTTAATAATTGGATGTTTAACGACCACCGTGAGCAACTCAATGGGCTATAAGCAGTCTCCCGTCCCTAATTTAGGGTCACTGGTTCCAGGGAAGGGAGAGAGCCAGTGCCGTAAGACAAACACAACATCCCTGCCTGAACCGGGATTCGAACCCGGACCCCTTACGGACGAATTATCAGAGGCCAACGCCTTAGACCACTGCGCCACCGGGGCGGCCACACACGAATCACTGATCTTTTCAACTTACTACTCTACCAAATATTCTCCGGTGTCTATTGTGCACATGAGCATAAATTCATGGTTTTCCGACATTAAGAACAGAACTCAGTGTCTCTTAGTTTGTGAACGAACATGTTTTATTTTATTTTGGGCCACAGCAGCTACAGCGAATGATCTCCATTATTAGAATTAGACGAACTCTTCTAATCCAACCATTCATATTATGTTGTTATTCCTTGCCCATCTGAGTAGGTTAATTGTGAACGGTGGTCACGGATGAGCGCGTGCTGCACCGAATGGGAATTCGTCCAATCAACACTATACTTCAGTCCTTAATTAATTTTGCGCGGATGTGAATGGCATAAATATTTTCATTCATAAATCATTATTTATACAGTAGATTTTTGTTTGTTGACAGGAAGCCTTAGAAAAAATCGCCAACATGAGGATTTTTTATTTTTGTACTACGTGTAATATAAAGTACGCAGAAATATGCAGTGTCAGAATTTTTTCTTCTTTTCTTTCGTACTCTCCTCCTTTTACGCGCAGTATTTAAAGCAGTGGTCTCCGAACTACGGTCCGCCGGAAGCCGTGATCCGGTCCGAGATAACGCCTGAGGTTGTGGTACCTTGCATTTTAAAAACAGACATTACTGACAATCTCAACTCAATTTCATATCCTATGTAGAGGATTTTAGGAAGGGAGTGTCAGACCCGAGGTCTTAAACAGCTCTTAGAAATAGGAAACTAAGAGATTTGGGCTAGAGTGCACGATAGGAAAGTAACACGGAAGCGAGGTAGAAAGGGGGAGGAAGACGCCCATATTTATTACCGGGGTGGGGGGGGGGGGTCAGTACTATGGGTCCGGCGGCCTAACGTGCCCATCCGACACACGGCGGGTATTTAGTGGTTCGAGCGTACGTACCTGCCTGGAATCAAACCTGAGGTTTCTCCGTGGCAGTTATGAACGTTGACCACTATGCCATCCGCTGCCCATCAACTCAATTCGAATTTTCACAAGAAAGATAAACTCGCAGATGAGTTGTTTTTTGATCTGAAGATTTCCCAATCGAAGTTGCAACTGTTCAAACGAGCGACAATTAGAGCAATATTTTTTACACTTCCCGTCTTGTAAATACACTGACGGAAAAAAAATCCCAACACTAAGAAGGGGCTGTGTTAGATAAACGACAGTTGGTAGACGGTGAGAGTACATCTGTAAGATGACGTCCATGCAAATTTCGCGCTCTGCGCATACGTGTGGCGCTAGTAGCGCCCCTCGGAACATGCAAAGCAGGTTTGCTGTAAATACGCACTGTAACATTCGTGAGTGTTAGTTATCGTTGAGATTTGACGTAGTATGTTGATGTTAGTCAAGAATGTCTTTAAGAAGACGAAGAAGCCATTATCAACAGCTCACGGAGTTTGAACGGGGTCGTGTAATAGGGCTACGAGAAGGTGGATTTTCTTTCCGCAATATTGGAGAACGACTTGGCAGGAATGTATCCACTGTGTATGATTGTTGGCAGCGGTGGTCAAGGGAAGGTACTGCATCAAGAAGACCGGGTTCCGACCGGCCACGTGGCACTACTGAGAGGGAAGACCGCCGTATACGGCGTATGGCCGTGGCGCATCGTACTGCGTCTGCGGCAGCAATTCGAGCTGCAGTTGCCACCACAGTAACACAACGAACTGTTACAAATCGGTTACTTGAAGGACAGCTCCGAGCCAGACGCCCTGTAGCGTGCATTCCAGTTACTCCAAACCACTGCCGTTTGCGACGTCAGTGGTGTCAAGCTAGAGCTCATTGGAGGACGGAGTGGAGATCTGTTGTGTTTTCTGATGAAAGCCGGTTCTGCCTGGGTGCCAGTGATGGCCGTGTGTTGGTTAGAAGGAGGCCAGGTGAGCGCCTGCAACCAACCTGTCTGCGGCCGAGACACACTGGACCTACACCTGGAGTTATGGTCTGGGGAGCAATTTCCTATGAGAGCAGGAGCACTCTCGTGGTTATGACACGCACCCTGACGGCACAGTTGTACGTCGGTCTGGGGATTCAACCTGTTGTGCTGCCATTCATGAACGGCATTCCAGGGGGTGTTTTCCAACTGGTGTCGACATGTTGCCGTGGCCTGCTAGATCACCAGATCTTTCTCCAATCGAGCACGTATGGGACATCATTGGACGACAACTCCAGCATCACCCCCAACCAGCATTAACCGTCCCTGTATTGACCGACCAAGTGCAACAGGCATGGAACTCCATCCCACAAACTGACATCCAGCACCTGTACGACACAATGCATGAACGTTTGCGTGCTTGCATTCAACATTCTGGCGGTTACACCGGTTATTAATGTACCAGCATTTCACATTTAAAATGGCTCTTCTCGCGCTTACATTAAGCTGTGATCTTGAAACCTTAATCGATTAAATATGTTACCTATACAAATGTCTTGCCGCCATTTCATTCCTCTGCAACTATTTTTTCGTGGTGTTGGGATTTTTTTCCGTCAGTGTATATGTGGGGACAACATGTCTGATAAGTTTGTTTTTGCCGTTGAGCACTGTCAGAAATATTAATTTGTTGAAAGTTGAGTTTGAAAGACGTTTTGGTGAGTTTTACAAGCATGGAAAACCATTCCAGCTATTGCAGGACCCATTTAATTCTGCGGTTGGTGATGGCGAGAAGAATTTACTGTTGAAAATATTAGATTTGCGATCTAATAATAATAATTTGAAGTCATTGTTTAAGAGTGAAAGTTTGATAAACATTTTATTATCTTTTGTCTAGAAATAGTTTCACAAATCAAATATCGAAAATGTCGCTGAATCCTTCCAGAAACGAGACCATTCTTCTCATTGAATTTTTTCCCAGTTTTAGATGTCATAAAGTCAATTTGTTTATGTCATGAAGTTACCTTTTTAAAGACTAAACTTCAGCCTTTAATAAGTTTAGTTTTGTATATATTTTAGATGTGTGTAAATATATTTAAATACTTATTTGAGAACCTTCATGTTAAATTACAGACCTTTTAAAAGCAGTTAGGCCTTTGTATTAATTCATTGAAAATTAACAATACCTACATTTATTGATCTTCGGTTTACTCATTTAATTTTTTTGGCAATCCCCCCATTCGAACTTTAGCTAATTTCCCATTTGGCCCTTCTCTCCAAAAGTTTGGTGACCATTGACTTCAAATAGTACGAGGCGTGTTCAATAATTAATGCCTCCGTGCAAGTGTCTCGCGCAACCTAGCAACCAGTCAGACGGCAAACGATTCTTCTGCGCCATTAGATTTATATTACTGCGCAATCATCATCATCATCAACCATTATCAATCCACTGCTGGACGAAGGTCTCCCCAAGTTTCCTTCACAACGGTCTGTCTTGTGCCAGTCTCCTCCATGTCACTCCCGCATACTTTCGAATTTCATCCACTCATCTCCTATGTGGTCTTCTTCTGTGTCTTTTCCTGTCCCTTGGAATACAATCTAAAATTTCGGCTGTCAATCGATGGTCTGTCCTTCTGGCAGTATGTCCAGCCCATTGCCATTTCAGGGATTTAACTCTGATCATGATGTCTTCCACTCTTGTCATTTTTTCGGATCCACGAGTTCCTCTTCTTATCTCTCCTGGTTACACCAAGCATGCACCTCTCCATGCTGCTTTGACTTGTCTGTAGCCTTTGTATGTCTCTTTTAGTTAAGGTCCACGTCTCTGCACCATACGTAAGCACTGGAAGGATGCATTGATCAAACACTTTTCTTTTAAGACATAATGGCATATTGCTCTTACAAATTATGCTGTTTCTTCCAAAAGCTCTCCAGGCAAGTTTTGTACGCCGATTAATTTCTTCATCAATGTAACCCTCACTTGATATCTGCTGTCCAAGATAAACGTACGTGACTGTTATCTCCAGCTTTTCTCCATCAATCGATAAATCTTCATTTCTTGTAAAAGCATTGAACATCACTTTTGTCTTTTGAAAGTTCATTTTTAATCCCACTTCTTTACTCTTGTCAGCAAGTTCTTGGATCATACTCTGCAGCTCTGATGGGGTAGTTGCAAAAATGACTACGTCATCAGCAAAACAAAGGTGAGTTAGATAATCTCCATTAATCTTTATCCCTGAAGTCTATTGTTTGTATATCTTTTGTTTACGCAATAGTATTCGTATATTTATTTGTTTGCATTTAATTGTTTTTAAAATGGACGATTCCTGTTAGCTGTGTATACCGGTTTCAAATAACGTTGAGTTATAGTTTTTTACTCCTGAAAATGCACCTCCCAAAGAAATTCGCGCTCGATCAGTGGCAGTTCATGGTTCTGAACTTTGGACACAAGCACTTTTCGTGTTTGGCTTTGAAAATCAAAGGACAGAGGAGGAATGTTCACCGTAAAAAATCAGCCACGGAGTGGGAGTCCCGTAATCACAACTTGAATTTTGAACAGGCAAGAAGTCGACGAGCTCATCAGGGAAAATCGAAGAATAACTCAAAGAACCACAGGAGGTTAGCTGAACATTAGTTTAAATAGTGCCAATGGCACTGTTAACGTTTTACGATGCAACAAAGTGTGTGCTCATTGGGTACCGAGTCACCTAACGACTGAAGAAATCAAGACTTGAAACATGCCATGCCATTTGGTTGCTTACTATGAAAAACATGAAAGTGATTTTTTCAAAAAATCTGTGAATGGTGATGAGAGTTGGGTTCACCATTACGACATAGTAATGAAAACACAATCGCTGGAATACCTGCACCCATCTTCTCTTCGAGAGAAAAAATTCAAAACTCAAATTTCTGCAGGTAAGTGCATTCTCAATATGTTCTGGGACTACAGAAGCAATATTCTTCAGGAGTACATGATCATAGGTACGACTATTAACTCTGAGAATTACGTGCATACTTTAAAAACGTTAACAAACCGAGTGCGCGGCGGGAGCCATGCCATTTGGTTGCTTACTATGAAAAACATGAAAGTGATTTTTTCAAAAAATCTGTGAATGGTGATGAGAGTTGGGTTCACCATTACGACATAGTAATGAAAACACAATCGCTGGAATACCTGCACCCATCTTCTCTTCGAGAGAAAAAATTCAAAACTCAAATTTCTGCAGGTAAGTGCATTCTCAATATGTTCTGGGACTACAGAAGCAATATTCTTCAGGAGTACATGATCATAGGTACGACTATTAACTCTGAGAATTACGTGCATACTTTAAAAACGTTAACAAACCGAGTGCGCGGCGGGAGGGGGTGGGGATTGGCAATGATTCTGAAACACAATGCCAACTCCACGCCAGCGCTCCGAAAACTCGACAAAAATCCGCGGGTTGTGATTTTGTTATGGAATTTGCTCAAATTAATTGTTTCTAGCTATTTTAATGTAAACTTATACATTATTTTTATAGATAATGACATTTTAACAAAATTATTGCAAATATTAGATAATTGCTGGAAAGCAATGTATGCTTTGGTAGCATATTATTAAACACACACAACAAGGTGCCTATTATTTTAGAAATGAAATAATATAGAATTATAATGAAGGGTAAACAGAATACAAAATTCAATAAAAATACAATAAATGCAATACCTTGAAGCCTCGCTTCGTAATCTGTTTTCTAATTCGCTGCTATCAGAATCTGATTCTTCGCTATTGTCAGTGTCTGATATTTGAGTTCGTGGTGTCTCTGGATGGGGTAGTGGTTCTTTCAAGAGATCTAAAACTTCTCTTGAAAGAGAGTCGCAGGTCTTCCGCGGACGACCTAGAGCTAACTGAATCAAAAATGTCAGAGCGAACTGAATCACAAATGTCAGAGCGAACTGAATCACAAATGTCAGAGCGAACTGAATCACAAATGTCAGAGCGAACTGAATCACAAATGTCAGAGCGAACTGAATCACAAATGTCAGAGCGAACTGAATCACAAATGTCAGAGCGAACTGAATCACAAATAGAAAATAATACATTTTCATCAAGCCAACTAGAATTTCTTATAATAAATACATGTCTTCGATAACACTTTTTCAGCCTTTAAAATATTTTGCTGCAAATTTCTGACACGCCAAAGCGGGTCTTCCTTTCGGAATCTTTGGATATTTTTTCACTTTTAAAATAATCTAAAACGAACATTAATAAATGAGCCTGTTGGTGATCCCTACCTTCACGACACCTCTCATGAATAATTTCATTCAATTCCCTTCGTTTTTTCCGGAATTCCATGGCACAAAACCTATGACATGTAGCCTGTAACAATACGTTAAGCCCTAATCGTTACAAAACCTTAAACAGGAGTAAAAACGAACGCACACGTCGCGAATTACAGCCAACAACTCGGCTCGGCGGCTGCAAGGCACCAAAGAGAAACCACAAACTGCCTTGTTTACACATCGCGTGAGCTAGTTCGGTGCATTTGCACTCGACTCGCCGCACTATATACTTCTGCATCCGCAAGCTTCCGGAAAAACTTTTTTTTGCACCTTTTAAGAATACTTTAAAGTATTTGTTACAGCAAACCATTCGGCGGCAAGTGACGGCGAGCATTTTGTAGCTCACGTTGAAAATTAAATTTTCGCATCCACAGGTAATGTTGCCTCGTTTTTATTACTAAGCAAGTAGCTTTATTTTTTGAAGAATTATGGAATACTGTGAGTCTAACATTAATATTACGGTTGGTAAAATTGTACATTCATTAATAATGTTTTAAAACTGAAGAAATGTTCAAATAAAATTTTGCATTGTTGATAATGCCACTTTACAGTCCTAAAACAACAGTAAAGAAATGTTTTAGAAAAAAAAAATTGTGGCAGTTTAATCCTACATTCATTTATATTGAAACCTATAAACTCTTTTCTTCCAAAGCCGACATTCGAAATTTCGATTTCTGCCGGGTTAATTGGCTTCCCGGATCACTGTGCAGCACTTTCACTTCAGAGCCCATTCAGAAAATAGGGTTTGAAGTTTTTGAACACTATCTATAGTCAAGATTTGGCTCCGTCCGACTTCTGGTTGCTTTCTTCTCTCCAACGACATCTGAAAAGAATTCGATTCACCTCTGAAGATGTTCAGGCACTACGAGGAAACGGTTCCGAGAAAAACCTGCAGAATTTTACACAAATGTGTTTGAAAAACTTGTTCAACGTTGGCGTATCTATATCGAGCGTGAGGGGGACTATGCATAAAAATAAAATACGTGAATTAAAGTAGAAATTCTGAGCTTTTTCTTGTTTTCTTTCAATTTGATACCTTGCCACTGGACTTGTATAAAAATATGGTGACATTACTTTCGGAAAACCCTCTATATTCTGACTATTTCTCACATTTTAGGACAGAGTAGGTCTACATGGGCTTTAATTTGGAAAGCCTGTCCTGTCTGACTGAGACTCTCCCGTTAACGGCCTTGTCCGTTTTAGAATTTCGTTATACAGTTTTCGCCACTTACTGCAAATAACGCAAAGCTTCCTCGGGGGTAGCAAAGCTGCTCTAAGGAAATGAACTACCGCAGTAACGGAATGTAACGTAAAGAGACATGACATTTCTCGCAGGAATTCCTCCCACAGATGAGGTTTAGCCCTGACTGACTACTTTTGTTACAAACATAAAAGCATTTCCTTTCCCACAGTTAAAATAGCTTCGATCCCCACGTATGTGAAAAAACAACAACAACAGTACTTCCAACTTTCCCATCACCATATGTAACAAATCCCGCCAGAAGCTCAGTCACCTGGTTTAGGAAGCTGAAATGGCTATCTATGTAAACATTTCCCGGAAAAGAATGAAAAATAGTCACGTGTTTCAGTCGCTAACTCTGCATCATCATCATCATCATCATTGTCAACCATTATCAATCCACTGCTGGATGAAGGTCTCCCCAAGTTTCCTCCACAACGGTCTGTCTTGTGCCAGTCTCCTCCATGTCACCCCTGCATACTTTCGAATTCCATCCACCCATCTCCCATGTGGTCTTCTTCTGGGTCTTTTCCTGTCCCTTGGAATCCAATCTAAAATTTCGGCTGTCCATCGATGATCTGTCCTTCTGGCAGCATGTCCAGCCCATTGCCATTTCAGGGATTTAACTCTGATCATGATGTCTTCCACTCTTGTCATTTTTCGGATCCACGAGTTCCTCTTCTTATCTCTCCTGGTTACACCAAGCATGCATCTCTCCATGCTTCTTTGAGTTGTCTGCAGCCTTTGTATGTCTCTTTTAGTTAAGGTCCACGTCTCTGCACCATACGTAAGCACTGGAAGGATGCACTGATCAAACACTTTTCTTTTAAGACATAATGGCATATTGCTCTTGAAAATTATGCTGTTTCTTCCAAAAGCTCTCCAGGCAAGTTTTGTACGCCGATTAATTTCTTCATCAATGTGACCCTCACTTGATATCTGCTGTCCAAGATAAACGTACGTATCTGTTATCTCCAGCTTTTCTCCATCAATCGATAAGTCTTCATTTCTTGTAAAAGCATTGAACATCACTTTTGTCTTCTGAAAGTTCATTTTTAATCCCACTTCTTTACTCTTGTCAGCAAGTTCCTGGATCATACTCTGCAGCTCTGATGGGCTAGTTGCAAAAATGACTACGTCATCAGCAAAACGAAGGTGGGTTAGATAATCTCCATTAATCTTTATCCCCTTGTTTTCCCAGCTCAGTGACTGAAAAACACCCTCCAATGTGGCATTAAAGAGCTTCGGAGATATATTGTCACCTTGTCTCACTCCCTTTCCAATTTTTATGTGTGTTGTATTTTCAAACAGCCTAATCTTTGCACTTGCATTTTCATAGATGTTATTAATAATATTAATGTATGCATCTTCAATACCGCAGGTTTTCAGAGCCATTGTAACTGCTGATGGTTTCACCGAATCAAAGGCTTTTTCATAATCGATAAAAGCCATGCACAATGGAAGTTCATATTCCCTCGCTCTTTCAATTAGTTCTCTCAGCACGTGGATATGATCTATTGTGCTGTAGCCACTCCTGAATCCAGCTTGTTCTCTCGGTTGAACCATGTCCAGTGTTACCTTCAAGCGGTGTGAAAGAACTTTAGTGAAGATTTTATAAACTACTGATAGGAGGCTGATAGGTCTGTAGTTTCCGAGATCCTCAATGTCACCTTTCTTATGTAGCAGGATCATTGTAGCGGTGTTCCAATCCTCAGGAATCTTTCCTTCATTAAGGCATCGAGTGAAAATTTGGGCGAGTACTGTTTCGATTTCTCCACTTGCTTCTTGTATGATGTCTACAGTAATTCCATCTTCTCCTGGAGCTTTTCCCCGCTTCATGTTCTTGATTGCATGTGCAACTTCTGCTGGAAGGACTGGAGGAACTCTGGTACTGGTATCTTTCATGATGTCTGAAGTGCATGTATCATCCCTTTCATATAATTTGGAGTAGAAATCTTTCACTCTTGTCAAAATTTCGCCTCTATTTCTTCTTACAGAACCATCTTCTTTTCTCAGTGCCATAATCTGTTTTCTTCCCTTACTGAGATGTCCCTTTGCTATCTTTAGGCTTTGGTTGTTTTCAATTGTTTCCTCACTAGTTCACAGTTGAATTTCCTTACGTCTTCGGTGATACTTTTTCGTACTGTCTTGCATAGTTCTATATATTCCACTTTGGAAGTAGCATCTTCTTTAGTTGTCCTCATCTCTCTTCTTTTTTGCATCAACATTTTCGTTTTTCCTGATAATTTATTTACATGCAACTTGTTCTTAGACCCAGCTAATTTTGTTGCTGTTTCCATAAGAGCTTTGGTTATTTTTCTGTTAACTTCAGAGATGTCCACTTCTTCCGATGTTAGGCCTTCTAAAGCAGAGAACCTGTTCTTCAGTTCCAACTTGAAGGTATTATGGTGTTTTTTAAGATTGGTTATGTCAATAGATTTTGTTTGTCTTATGAGCTTGCCACGTTCAAGTTTAGTGTTGAGGTGCGTCTTACATCTCACCAATCTATGGTCACTACCTGTGTTGAACTTGTTTAGCACACTGCAGTCTTCTATGACGAATTTTTTGTTACACATAATAAAATCAATTTCACTTGTCGTCCCATTTGGATATCTCCATGTCCATTTCCTGTGTGGCTTTATCTTGAAGAAGGAGTTCAAGATGAAAAACCCTTCTGCCTCTGCAAACTCAACGAGAGTATTTCCACGCTGGTTTCTGTTGCCGTGACCGAATTTACCTACTGAAGTTTCATTCTGTTGCCGTTGCCCCATTTTTGCATTGAAATCTCCCATAATTATTTTCAAGTGCTGCTTACCTTTATTATTTAGATGACAAATTTCCTCATAAAATTCTTCAATTTCTTCTTCAGGATGACTTGTGGTGGGTGCATAAGTTTGAATAATCTGAGCCTGGTATCTTCTCGATAGTTGGATAACGAGTCGTGCAGCTCTGTCAGAGGAACTTTCAACTTCTACCACTTTATCCTTCAGTTTCTTGTTTATTATAAATCCAACACCACTAGTTCTGCCAGTATCTGTCCCACGATAGTAGAAGAGATGTCCACTTTTCAGTTGGATGAGATCTTCTCCTTTTCTCCTTACCTCACTTAGCCCCACGATGTCCCACTTGATCCTTTGTAGTTCCTCTTCCAATTCAAGAAGCCTTGAATCAGAAGATAGGGAGCGTCCATTGTACGTTGCCAAGGTCAGCATCAGATGGCAGCCTAGTCCGGTCCTCCGGGGATTCTTAGCACCCTCTGCCTTCATGTCACACTGGCCGCTGCCTTGGCCAGGTACATTCCAGCTGCCGGAGACTGAGGGCCAAGATTTAAGTTGTGGAGTCATTTTGGAGGGGTTTGGCCATAACTCACCACGCTGGCCAAGCGGGTTGGCGAGTGTGGGATATAATTTCCTCGAATCCCGATGGTATAGTTATACCGCTATTGGCGGTCGTCTGAGCCCCTTTAGTGGGAACAGGATGCACCACGAGAAGGCGGGGTTGACATTTGTCAAGGAGAGGCTGTGATATATATATATATATATATATATACACACACACCCAAGAGCAGAATCAAAGTCTAAGTTTTACACCAAAGAAATTAACTAAATTTTCTTATAAAAACAATCTGAAGATCATGACGCGCAATGCAGCAGTTATGAATATTCAGAACTCACACACTACAAAGTAGAGACAGTAAAAAAAATATTTAACAAGAACTTACACAATATAGAAAACTTCAAAGCCCAACAGGCATAAGTAAACAATAAAATAAAGTAATAAAGTAGTAGTAAACCTGAATGTAGAAAGTGTCGAGAATGCAGTGCCTTGGCTTTATCAAGGACCAGCAAAACTCTGCATTTTCTCGCTTCTACAAAGACCTAGTTGGAAATGGGTTTCTGCAAAGCCATAGATGCAAGTTTAAAGCCCACCAAATTTTTTTTAATTGGAAAACTTCCTCAGAGTTGCATGAAGAATAATTTAGTCAAAGTTTTTACATGCATCTATAACTTTCCTGGCCCAACCCACACTCTTCATCTGCCACAAAAAACAGAGAAACGATTACAAAATCACAAGTTGTGAGAGGGTCTGAACAAATCATCAGAATTATTCAGTTAAAACACGCTGTAGAGCAACCAAGCCACCTGAGAACGAATTTAAACTTTAAGAACAGTACTAAAAGTACTACTAAGTCTTATTTTTTGTGGTGAAATAAGTATTACCTAAAATGCCATAAAATAAAAACAAAAGATTAAAAAATTTTCGACAGAGTTAGGAGAGTAAACAGGATTTTTGTACCCACAACTCGCGCAAAATACGGACATCAGAAGAATAACATCAGAAGAATAAAAAAATAATAGAAATTTTAAAATGATGCTCCAAGTGGTCAACGTTCGTGGCTGTCACGGAGAAACCTCAGATTCGATCACAGGCAGATACGAACGCTCGAACCACTAAATATCCGCCGTGAGTTGGATGGGAACGTTAAGCCGTCGGACCCCGAATATTGGTCCCCCGGTAATAAATAATGGAGTCTTCCTCCCCCTTTCTAACTCGCTTCCGTGTCACTTTCCTATCGGGCACTCCAGCCCAAATCTCCTATAGCTTCCTATTTCTGAGGGTTGTTTAAGACCGTGGGTCTGACACTCCCTTCCTAAAATTCTCTAAACATGATCTGATCTGACAGTCAGGCGTTGTATGACATCCAAAGACCCTGATTAATGTCAAAACTCCAGTAATTATCGCATCTTACACGAAATCATTACAGCAGTGAAGTTGACCTCTGCTGCAATTCTACGTATAAGTGGTCATAATCGAGTTTCTATTCCAAATAGGAATTTCAAAAAAAAAAAAAAAAAAAGTAACTACATCATGTGTAAAAATTGTGCGTTGGATAGTTACTCAAATCTCGGCCGCTGCCATAGTGTGACGTGAAAACGGAATTTGAATTAAATCTTTTTTAGAAATAAACCAGCCCATTTCAGACTCATCTCTTACAGCTGGGCTTTCGGTTGCAGCTGTAATTAATCAATGCATCCCGTGGTAAATGCACTACCAGGTCTTTTGTTTCACTCAGTGATCTTCGCTATCTCAATATTTAGCAAATCAGTCTTCTCTTTGTGAGTTGAAACGTTTTTCTTTAGCCGGCTGAAACAAATTAGAGTGGGGGGGGGGTAGCAAAATGGCCTTGAATCAGCTCAAACGAATATATTCACTGTCTAAGAAGCGAGCCGATCGTGGCTGGAATTAATGAACCTGCCCATTAGAAAGCGTTGTTTCCCTCTTAGCTTCGTCATTCAAAAGCGTCATTTAGGGGGATAATTGACACTAATCCTTTCTAACTGATTATCAGTTAAAAGGGCTATAACACTAGCAACGAACCAAAATAAGGGCCGCTCCGGTGGTGCAGTGGTCTAAGCGATGGCTTCTGATCATTCGTCCGAGATAGGTCTGGGTTCGAATCCCGTGAGGCATGGATGTTGTGTTTGTCTAACGGCACTGGCTCTTTTCCTTCCCTGGAATCAGTAGTCCTAAATTAGGGACAGGCGACTGCTTATAGCTCATTGAGTTGCACACGGTGGTCGTTAAACAACAATCAATCCTAAAAAAAATAACCCTAGAAAAATGTCATAAAAAAGGACACGTTCTAAGCATTTGTTTTCTACACCGTGGCATGATGCTCGTGTCAAATGGACTAGCCTTACCCCATTATGCATTGGATTATGGATCAGATAATAAAGGACTAGAAGGGAGTGCTCATCACCAATTGGGCCGCGGGTGGCTAAGTGGTCAACGTTCGCAACTGCCACGGAGAAGACCTCGGGTTCGATCCCAGCTGGTACGAACGCTCGAACCACTAAATATTCGCAGTACGTCAGATGAGCACGTTAAGCCGTCGGCCCTCGGTTACTGACGCCCCGGTAATAAATAAAGGCACCTTACTCCCCCTTTCTATCTCACTTCCGTGTCACTTTCCTATCGGGCACTCTAGCCCAAATCTCCTAGCTTGCTATTTTAAAGGGTTGTCTCACTCCCTTCCTAAAATCCTCTACATATGATCTGATCTGATTTTATCACCAATTACAGATTTATGGCCGGTAGTGCTGAGATGAGGGTGGGAAAGGAATTGTTTTTTCCTTGCTTTCGTAAAACCCGGCCGCTATGTGATTATTTCTGTTTAGGGACCGCAGAAAATTTTGGGCACAATTACGTCCAGGAATATCGGCTGGCTAAAGATTCAGCCCAGAAGCAAAATTGTAAGTCTCCCAGTACAGGCCCAGCTCGAGCTTTACGGGCAGGCTCCTTAGTGAATTCGAGCTGATTTCTAGCTAGAGAAGGGCTCGAGCTTTACGGTCAGTCAAGCCCGTATAGATGTTTAATCAGTATATTTATTATTGTGTCAGACCATCAGCATAGATCTCAGTGCTTCTCCCCATCTACGCGGACTGCTCTTTAATATCTTATGTTTAGCACTCTTCGGCCACATCTGGCCTTTGCGCCACAAAACCCTATCTGTGACCAAGCATTGAAGATAGTAAGTCAACCGGGATATAAATCCAGAGATCTTCAGCTTTTGGGAAAACTTGAAAATTTAATACTGTAGTGGTGGGCCTTTACAGTTCGGGATTTTCTAGTTACATTTTCAAATTTTAACATATTTTTCGAATATACAGTTTCTTCCTAAACTAGGGTTGTCGCACCCTGGGTATAAATTCTTTAGATACAGCGAGAATTTGGAAAAAAAATTAATGGAGTGGCCAAATGGAAGGAGGCCTAGAGCAAATAGGCAGCATAACTTCAAAGAAAATAATTTCGGAAAGGACTTAACCAATTAAATGCTGTGTTCGTGCTAACATGTGACAAATACTATATAAGAAAGTGAACAACAACAAGAAGGAAGAGGGGCGTTCAACGCTTCAGTACTGATTTGCCACGGGGGTGATGTTAAGAAGCATAGTTCCTGAACGTCTCAAACAGTTATATTGCTCTAACGTATGCTGATTTGATACTTGGACCGCGGGTAACCTAGTAGTTAACGTTCGTGACTGCCACGAACGTTTAATAGGCTACCCGAGGCCCACGGGTTCGATCCCAGGCAGCGAGGCAGGTTTTTTTTTATTGGAGGTTTAACGACCGCCGTGAGCAACTCAATGGGCTATAAGCAGTCGCCCGTCCCTAATTTAGGGTCACTGGTTCCAGGGAAGGGAGAGAGCCAGTGCCGTAAGACAAACACAACATCCATGCTTGACCGGGACTCGAACCCGGACCCCTTACGGACGAATGATCAGAGGCCAACGCCTTAGACCACTGCGCCACCGGGGCGGCAAAAAACCACTAAATATCCGCCGTACGTCGGATGGGCACGTTAAGCCGTCGCCCCCCCGTAATAAATAAGGGCGTCTTCCTCCCCCTTCCTACTTCGCTTCCATGTCACTTTCCTATCAGGCACTAACCCAAATCTCAAAGCTTCCTATTTCTAAGGGTTGACACTCCCTTCCTAAAATCATCTATAACTTGGATCGACATTTTATTAGATTAAGCTTTATGAACTAAATCCTAGTTCAGGGGTGAGGAATCTGCGGCCTTTTGAGTGAATCCAAATTTTGCAGAACAAAGCCTTTTATTTTTATTAATAAGTTTTTGTTCGTCTTTTTATTTTAGTCTAAAAATGACCGTATTTAAAATACTAATGGGGTGTGGATGGCTATCGCAGGGACAGGTGCTACTAATGAGGTATTAAAGTGAGTTGGCTATCGCAGGGACAGGTGCTAGTAAAAATATTACTCTCTCGAGAAGAGATAGTTAAATTTTATGAAGAACAGAATCAGCAATGTGAATTATTGAATAACAATTTCTATGGAAATACTACATTCCTGTGGGATATCATGTCAAAGCAAAATGACTTGAATATTTCTTTGCAAGGTAAAACTAAGTCTATACACGATATGTGGCAAAAATCCAAGCATTTCGAAAAAAAGCTACCTATTTTTCAAAACTTTTCTTTAAAAGAAAATTTCGGATGAACATTTTACCTAGTTCAAAAAGGTCATTGATGAACAGGGAGATTAATACGATCTTTCGAAGTGTACGCAGCTGTTATAGGCTTATTAATTGGAGAACACAATGAAAGATCCACTGACTTTGAGAATCATGACATCGAACTCAAATTAGCATTTCAACCTCACCTACTTGATGTCTCTATGACACCTAAAGAACTACAGATGAAATTGAGCTCTCAGAAGATGACATTTTAAAGTCTTTATTTGACGCTAAGAAAGGTCTAATTGAAATATGGAAAAATGCAATAGAATACCCACACATTCGGCAGCATGCACGAAAAATGCTTTCTTGGTTTTCACCCACTTATTACTGCGAATCTACATTCGCATACCTAACACAAATCAAGACCCCTTTAAGGTCACAAATGACAGATGCCCATCTAGAGGATCAGATAACAGTACGGACCTCCATGCTGCAATCACATATTCAAATGCTTTTCCACAAAAAGCAGTCACAACAAAGTCATTAAAAGGTTAGTTAACTTTATAACTAACATTTTTTTTTTCATTTTTTTAAATTAATTACTGCATAGTAGCTAGAGTTTTACAAAATAATGTACATTTTGAAATGTATTGACAAGTGACCGGACATCTAGAAGAAAAACGTTGTTGACATACATTAGTACGGTGCCTGTCAACATTTGGCATTAATGCATGCACCGACCCTTCGAAGCTCGAAGTGGTTGGGTTTTGAGCTCCGTGATTTTCGTTGCTATAAGGTGTTTATTGAGTGCTTTAGTTTCTGTGGTTGCGTGTATCTTCAAGTTGAAGTTCTACACTTTACGTTCGTGTATCTTCCAGGTTGGTGAGTGCCATATTTTTTCATTATTCAATGTTTTATTTTTCAACCAAGCTGGTCTTTTTTCGTTAAAGTCTCGCCATTGCTTCGATGGCGGAGGCAGACAAGGGTGACGCCCACATCCTTATCTTGGCAGATCAGCCAGCTTCCTCTTCTTCTTCTACCGCGGTAGCTCCTGCTCAGCTTAATGAGGTGGCTCCCGAGCGTCATTGCGACGTCATGGACACCTCTTCTTCTCCAGCTATAACTCCCACCAAGTGCGGTGGTGCCAAGTCTCCTATCTACATCTCAGCAGATGATGACGTATCCGTTATCAGCAATACTGAGCTCATAGCTTCTACTTCTCATCAACTTTCTGATCCGCCCTCACTGCTAGGGGCCGCTTCATCGAATTCTCGACCCATGTCTGCCCAAGCGTCCTATGCTTCTGCAACTTCTGGGGTCCTCACACCCCCAGTTTCATCTGCTATGCCTTTTCCTGAATCCTATGTCACTGTCGTCGGTTCTACTGCTACAACTGACATACCAGAGGATTCCCAAGTTGGTCACCTTTTTTCCTCCACTATGGAACTGGGCGTCTATTTTGATGCGCTTCCCGACACTGAGCTGTGGCAATATAGCCGAGCCCTCAAAACTATTTTACCAAAGGATGCAATAGACTTTGTAGCTCGAAAACCCAGATCTGTCTTGGTCTATTTTAAGGATAAAGCGCATGCTGACCAGGTCCTTACGGAAGGTCTAACCATCAATGACGTGCATCTGTTAGCACAACCGGTTGCGCACCGCCCGGTGCAAGTGACCTTCTACCCCGTACCACCAGAAGTATCCGACGCTGCACTCTGCACCTTGCTCAGCAGGTACGGCAGAGTTGTTGGCTCCATAACAACTCTCTCTGCGGCTCCCAGAGACCCTGAAGACAAATCGATTCGGGGTTTCCGCCGCACTGCTAGAGTCCTCTTTTCATCTAATTCTCAGCTGAAAGCGGTTCCGAATGTTTTGCACATCCGCTGTGGACAGCAACGCCGAAGAGTTGAGATAATCACTTCACAGTATTGCACTATCTGTCAGAGTGAAAGTCACATAAGGGCTCAGTGCCCACGTGCCTCCCTGCAAACAGCTCCACACACTACATCTTCTTCTACTTTGTCCACCAACGCTTCACAGACTTCTTCCTATTCGAGGAAAGTCGCGGAATCAAGATCTTCCAAAAGTCAGCTTACTGCCATTGGTCAACAAACGACTTTGATGCCTCCACCTCCTGCTGATCCTAAGAATTTTCCCAGGCTTCCAAAATCGACTCCCCCTTGTACTTTTACAACCACTGCTGATGTACATGTTGACCACTCCTCAGTTTTTACCGTTGGCTCCATGACACGAGTCACAGGTAACGCTTCGGGTTCAGACTCTCCAGACGATCATGAAGCTTTAGTGGTGGCTGGAAAACGCAGTGGTGCTACTCGCCCCAAGACGAAGAAGTCAAAGACTCTGGCGTCCCGAAGATCATCTCGCTCTTCTACCTGCTCATCCACTCGCTCCGTCAGCTCTCGACGACCGTTCTCCAGGTCGCCTCTACACACTTCCTCTGAGACAGCTTGTGAGGGTGCCTTTCCCTCACTAAATGAATTCACAACTTTTCTTGCTGAAAATGCTTTCCCTGCTGAGCCTCTGCCATACGAGGACGTGCTGGATTGCCTTTTAGGGTCCTCTATAGCTTTTCCTGGAATACCTGCACCCATCTTCTCTTCGAGAGAAAAATTCAAAACTCAAATTTCTGCAGGTAAGTGCATTCTCAATATGTTCTGGGACTACAGAAGCAATATTCTTCAGGAGTACATGATCATAGGTACGACTATTAACTCTGAGAATTACGTGCATACTTTAAAAACGTTAACAAACCGAGTGCGCGGCGGGAGGGGGTGGGGATTGGCAATGATTCTGAAACACAATGCCAACTCCACGCCAGCGCTCCGAAAACTCGACAAAAATCCGCGGGTTGTGATTTTGTTATGGAATTTGCTCAAATTAATTGTTTCTAGCTATTTTAATGTAAACTTATACATTATTTTTATAGATAATGACATTTTAACAAAATTATTGCAAATATTAGATAATTGCTGGAAAGCAATGTATGCTTTGGTAGCATATTATTAAACACACACACAACAAGGTGCCTATTATTTTAGAAATGAAATAATATAGAATTACAATGAAGGGTAAACAGAATACAAAATTCAATAAAAATACAATAAATGCAATACCTTGAAGCCTCGCTTCGTAATCTGTTTTCTAATTCGCTGCTATCAGAATCTGATTCTTCGCTATTGTCAGTGTCTGATATTTGAGTTCGTGGTGTCTCTGGATGGGGTAGTGGTTCTTTCAAGAGATCTAAAACTTCTCTTGAAAGAGAGTCGCAGGTCTTCCGCGGACGACCTAGAGCTAACAGAATCAAAAATGTCAGAGCGAACTGAATCACAAATGTCAGAGCGAACTGAATCACAAATGTCAGAGCGAACTGAATCACAAATGTCAGAGCGAACTGAATCACAAATGTCAGAGCTAACTGAATCACAAATGTCAGAGCTAACTGAATCACAAATGTCAGAGCGAACTGAATCACAAATGTCAGAGCGAACTGAAGCACAAATGTCAGAGCGAACTGAAGCACAAATGTCAGAGCGAACTGAATCACAAATGTCAGAGCGAACTGAATCACAAATGTCAGAGGGAACTGAATCACAAATGTCAGAGCTAACTGAATCACAAATGTCAGAGCGAACTGAATCACAAATGTCAGAGCGAACTGAATCACAAATGTCAGAGCGAACTGAATCACAAATGTCAGAGCTAACTGAATCACAAATAGAAAATAATACATTTTCATCAAGCCAACTAGAATTTCTTATAATAAATACATGTCTTCGATAACACTTTTTCAGCCTTTTAAATATTTTGCTGCAAATTTCTGACACGCCAAAGCGGGTCTTCCTTTCGGAATCTTTGGATGTTTTTTCACTTTTAAAATAATCTAAAACGAACATTAATAAATGAGCCTGTTGGTGATCCCTACCTTCACGACACTTCTCATGAATAATTTCAATCAATTCCCTTCGTTTTTTCCGGAATTCCATGGCACAAAACCTATGACATGTAGCCTGTAACAATACGTTAAGCCCTAATCGTTACAAAACCTTAAACAGGAGTAAAAACGAACGCACACGTCGCGAATTACAGCCAACAACTCGGCTCGGCGGCTGCAAGGCACCAAAGAGAAAACACAAACTGCCTTGTTTACACATCGCGTGAGCTAGTTCGGTGCATTTGCACTCGACTCGCCGCACTATATACTTCTGCATCCGCAAGCTTCCGGAAAAACTTTTTTTTGCACCTTTTTAAGAATACTTTAAAGTATTTGTTACAGCAAACCATTCGGCGGCAAGTGACGGCGAGCATTTTGTAGCTCACGTTGAAAATTAAATTTTCGCATCCACAGGTAATGTTGCCTCATTTTTATTACTAAGCAAGTAGCTTTATTTTTTGAAGAATTATGGAATACTGTGAGTCTAACATTAATATTACGGTTGGTAAAATTGTACATTCATTAATAATGTTTTAAAACTGAAGAAATGTTCAAATAAAATTTTGCATTGTTGATAATGCCACTTTACAGTCCTAAAACAACAGTAAAGAAATGTTTTAGAAAAAAAAAAATTGTGGCAGTTTAATCCTACATTCATTTATATTGAAACCTATAAACTCTTTTCTTCCAAAGCCGACATTCGAAATTTCGATTTCTGCCGGGTTAATTGGCTTCCCGGATCACTGTGCAGCACTTTCACTTCAGAGCCCATTCAGAAAATAGGGTTTGAAGTTTTTGAACACTATCTATAGTCAAGATTTGGCTCCGTCCGACTTCTGGTTGCTTTCTTCTCTCCAACGACATCTGAAAAAATTCGATTCACCTCTGAAGATGTTCAGGCACTACGAGGAAACGGTTCCGAGAAAAACCTGCAGAATTTTATAGAAATGGGTTTGAAAAACTTGTTCAACGTTGGCGTATCTATATCGAGCGTGAGGGGGACTATGTATAAAAATAAAATACGTGAATTAAAGTAGAAATTCTGAGCTTTTTCTTGTTTTCTTTCAATTTGATACCTTGCCACTGGACTTGTATAAAAATATGGTGATATTACTTTCGGAAAACCCTCTATATTCTGACTATTTCTCACATTTTAGGACAGAGTAGGTCTACATGGGCTTTAATTTGGAAAGCCTGTCCTGTCTGAGACTCTCCCGTTAACGGCCTTGTCCGTTTTAGAATTTCGTTATACAGTTTTCGCCACTTACTGCAAATAACGCAAAGCTTCCTCGGGGGTAGCAAAGCTGCTCTAAGGAAATGAACTACCGCAGTAACGGAATGTAACGTAAAGAGACATGACATTTCTCGCAGGAATTCCTCCCACAGATGAGGTTTCGCCCTGACTGACTACTTTTGTTACAAACATAAAAGCATTTCCTTTCCCACAGTTAAAATAGCTTCGATCCCCACGTATGTGAAAAAACAACAACAACAGTACTTCCAACTTTCCCATCACCATATGTAACAAATCCCGCCAGAAGCTCAGTCACCTGGTTTAGGAAGCTGAAATGGCTATCTATGTAAACATTTCCCGGAAAAGAATGAAAAATAGTCACGTGTTTCAGTCGCTAACTCTGCATCATCATCATCATCATCATCATTGTCAACCATTATCAATCCACTGTTGGATGAAGGTCTCCCCAAGTTTCCTCCACAACGGTCTGTCTTGTGCCAGTCTCCTCCATGTCACCCCTGCATACTTTCGAATTTCATCCACCCATCTCCCATGTGGTCTTCTTCTGGGTCTTTTCCTGTCCCTTGGAATTCAATCTAAAATTTCGGCTGTCCATCGATGATCTGTCCTTCTGGCAGCATGTCCAGCCCATTGCCATTTCAGGGATTTAACTCTGATCATGATGTCTTCCACTCTTGTCATTTTTCGGATCCACGAGTTCCTCTTCTTATCTCTCCTGGTTACACCAAGTATGCACCTCTCCATGCTTCTTTAAGTTGTCTGCAGCCTTTGTATGTCTCTTTTAGTTAAGGTCCACGTCTCTGCACCATACGTAAGCACTGGAAGGATGCATTAATCAAACACTTTTCTTTTAAGACATAATGGCATATTGCTCTTGAAAATTATGCTGTTTCTTCCAAAAGCTCTCCAGGCAAGTTTTGTACGCCGATTAATTTCTTCATCAATGTGACCCTCACTTGATATCTGCTGTCCAAGATAAACGTACGTATCTGTTATCTCCAGCTTTTCTCCATCAATCGATAAATCTTCATTTCTTGTAAAAGCATTGAACATCACTTTTGTCTTCTGAAAGTTCATTTTTAATCCCACTTCTTTACTCTTGTCAGCAAGTTCCTGGATCATACTCTGCAGCTCTGATGGGCTAGTTGCAAAAATGACTACGTCATCAGCAAAACGAAGGTGGGTTAGATAATCTCCATTAATCTTTATCCCCTTGTTTTCCCAGCTCAGTGACTGAAAAACACCCTCCAATGTGGCATTAAAGAGCTTCGGAGATATATTGTCACCTTGTCTCACTCCCTTTCCAATTTTTATGTGTGTTGTATTTTCAAACAGCCTAATCTTTGCACTTGCATTTTCATAGATGTTATTAATAATATTAATGTATGCATCTTCAATACCGCAGGTTTTCAGAGCCATTGTAACTGCTGATGGTTTCACCGAATCAAAGGCTTTTTCATAATCGATAAAAGCCATGCACAATGGAAGTTCATATTCCCTCGCTCTTTCAATTAGTTCTCTCAGCACGTGGATATGATCTATTGTGCTGTAGCCACTCCTGAATCCAGCTTGTTCTCTCGGTTGAGCCATGTCCAGTGTTACCTTCAAGCGGTGTGAAAGAACTTTAGTGAAGATTTTATAAACTACTGATAGGAGGCTGATAGGTCTGTAGTTTCCGAGATCCTCAATGTCACCTTTCTTATGTAGCAGGATCATTGTAGCGGTGTTCCAATCCTCAGGAATCTTTCCTTCATTAAGGCATCGAGTGAAAATTTGGGCGAGTACTGTTTCGATTTCTCCACTTGCTTCTTGTATGATGTCTACAGTAATTCCATCTTCTCCTGGAGCTTTTCCCCGCTTCATGTTCTTGATTGCATGTGCAACTTCTGCTGGAAGGACTGGAGGAACTCTGGTACTGGTATCTTTCATGATGTCTGAAGTGCATGTATCATCCCTTTCATATAATTTGGAGTAGAAATCTTTCACTCTTGTTACAGAACCATCTTCTTTCCTCAGTGCCATAATCTGTTTTCTTCCCTTACTGAGATGTCCCTTTGCTATCTTTAGGCTTTGGTTGTTTTCAATTGCTTTCCTCACTAGTTCACAGTTGAATTTCCTTACGTCTTCGGTGATACTTTTTCGTACTGTCTTGCATAGTTCTATATATTCCACTTTGGAAGTAGCATCTTCTTTAGTTGTCCTCATCTCTCTTCTTTTTTGCATCAACATTTTCGTTTTTCCTGATAATTTATCTACATGCAACTTGTTCTTAGACCCAGCTAATTTTGTTGCTGTTTTCATAAGAGCTTTGGTTATTTTTCTGTTAACTTCAGAGATGTCCACTTCTTCCGATGTTAGGCCTTCTAAAGCAGAAAACCTGTTCTTCAGTTCCAACTTGAAGGTATTATGGTGTTTTTTAAGGTTGGTTATGTCAATAGATTTTGTTTGTCTTATGAGCTTGCCACGTTCAAGTTTAGTGTTGAGGTGCATCTTACATCTCACCAATCTATGGTCACTACCTGTGTTGAACTTGTTTAGCACACTGCAGTCTTCTATGACGAATTTTTTGTTACACATAATAAAATCAATTTCACTTGTCGTCCCATTTGGATGTCTCCATGTCCATTTCCTGTGTGGCTTTATCTTGAAGAAGGAGTTCAAGATGAAAAACCCTTCTGCCTCTGCAAACTCAACGAGAGTATTTCCACGCTGGTTTCTGTTGCCGTGACCGAATTTACCTACTGAAGTTTCATTCTGTTGCCGTTGCCCTATTTTTGCATTGAAATCTCCCATAATTATTTTCAAGTGCTGCTTACCTTTATTATTTAGATGACAAATTTCCTCATAAAATTCTTCAATTTCTTCTTCAGGATGACTTGTGGTGGGTGCATAAGTTTGAATAATCTGAGCCTGGTATCTTCTCGATAGTTGGATAACGAGTCGTGCAGCTCTGTCAGAGGAACTTTCAACTTCTACCACTTTATCCTTCAGTTTCTTGTTTATTATAAATCCAACACCACTAGTTCTGCCAGTATCTGTCCCACGATAGTAGAAGAGATGTCCACTTTTCAGTTGGATGAGATCTTCTCCTTTTCTCCTTACCTCACTTAGCCCCACGATGTCCCACTTGATCCTTTGTAGTTCCTCTTCCAATTCAAGAAGCCTTGAATCAGAAGATAGGGAGCGTCCGTTGTACGTTGCCAAGGTCAGCATCAGATGGCAGCCTAGTCCGGTCCTCCGGGGATTCTTAGCACCCTCTGCCTTCATGTCGCACTGGCCGCTGCCTTGGCCAGGTACATTCCAGCTGCCGGAGACTGAGGGCCAAGATTTAAGTTGTAGAGTCATTTTGGAGGTGTTTGGCCATAACTCACCACGCTGGCCAAGCGGGTTGGCGAGTGTGGGATATAATTTCCTCGAATCCCGATGGTATAGTTATACCGCTATTGGCGGTCGTCTGAGCCCCTTTAGTGGGAACAGGATGCACCACGAGAAGGCGGGGTTGACATTTGTCAAGGAGAGGCTGTGATATATATATATATATATATATACACACACACCCAAGAGCAGAATCAAAGTCTAAGTTTTACACCAAAGAAATTAACTAAATTTTCTTATAAAAACAATCTGAAGATCATGACGCGCAATGCAGCAGTTATGAATATTCAGAACTCACACACTACAAAGTAGAGACAGTAAAAAAAAAAATATTTAACAAGAACTTACACAATATAGAAAACTTCAAAGCCCAACAGGCATAAGTAAACAATAAAATAAAGTAATAAAGTAGTAGTAAACCTGAATGTAGAAAGTGTCGAGAATGCAGTGCCTTGGCTTTATCAAGGACCAGCAAAACTCTGCATTTTCTCGCTTCTACAAAGACCTAGTTGGAAATGGGTTTCTGCAAAGCCATAGATGCAAGTTTAAAGCCCACCAAATTTTTTTTTAATTGGAAAACTTCCTCAGAGTTGCATGAAGAATAATTTAGTCAAAGTTTTTACATGCATCTATAACTTTCCTGGCCCAACCCACACTCTTCATCTGCCACAAAAAACAGAGAAACGATTACAAAATCACAAGTTGTGAGAGGGTCTGAACAAATCATCAGAATTATTCAGTTAAAACACGCTGTAGAGCAACCAAGCCACCTGAGAACGAATTTAAACTTTAAGAACAGTACTAAGAGTACTACTAAGTCTTATTCTTTGTGGTGAAATAAGTATTACCTAAAATGCCTTAAAATAAAAACAAAAGATTAAAAAATTTTCGACAGAGTTAGGAGAGTAAACAGGATTTTTGTACCCACAACTCGCGCAAAATACGGACATGAGAAGAATAACATCAGAAGAATAAAAAAATAATAGAAATTTTAAAATGATGCTCCAAGTGGTCAACGTTCGTGGCTGTCACGGAGAAACCTCAGATTCGATCACAGGCAGATACGAACGCTCGAACCACTAAATATCCGCCGTGAGTTGGATGGGCACGTTAAGCCGTCGGACCCCGAATATTGGTCCCCCGGTAATAAATAATGGAGTCTTCCTCCCCCTTTCTAACTCGCTTCCGTGTCACTTTCCTATCGGGCACTCCAGCCCAAATCTCCTATAGCTTCCTATTTCTGAGGGTTGTTTAAGACCGTGGGTCTGACACTCCCTTCCTAAAATTCTCTAAACATGATCTGATCTGACAGTCAGGCGTTGTATGACATCCAAAGACCCTGATTAATGTCAAAACTCCAGTAATTATCGCATCTTACACGAAATCATTACAGCAGTGAAGTTGACCTCTGCTGCAATTCTACGTATAAGTGGTCATAATCGAGTTTCTATTCCAAATAGGAATTTCAAAAAATAAAAAAAAAGTAACTACATCATGTGTAAAAATTGTGCGTTGGATAGTTACTCAAATCTCGGCCGCTGCCATAGTGTGACGTGAAAACGGAATTTGAATTAAATCTTTTTAGAAATAAACCAGCCCATTTCAGACTCATCTCTTACAGCTGGGCTTTCGGTTGCAGCTATAATTAATCAATGCATCCCGTGGTAAATGCACTACCAGGTCTTTTGTTTCACTCAGTGATCTTCGCTATCTCAATATTTAGCAAATCAGTCTTCTCTTTGTGAGTTGAAACGTTTTTCTTTAGCCGGCTGAAACAAATTAGAGTGGGGGGGGGTTAGCAAAATGGCCTTGAATCAGCTCAAACGAATATATTCACTGTCTAAGAAGCGAGCCGATCGTGGCTGGAATTAATGAACCTGCCCATTAGAAAGCGTTGTTTCCCTCTTAGCTTCGTCATTCAAAAGCGTCATTTAGGGGGATAATTGACACTAATCCTTTCTAACTGATTATCTGTTAAAAGGGCTATAACACTAGCGACGAACCAAAATAAGGGCCGCTCCGGTGGTGCAGTGGTCTAAGCGATGGCTTCTGATCATTCGTCCGAGATAGGTCTGGGTTCGAATCCCGTGAGGCATGGATGTTGTGTTTGTCTAACGGCACTGGCTCTTTTCCTTCCCTGGAATCAGTAGTCCTAAATTAGGGACAGGCGACTGCTTATAGCTCATTGAGTTGCACACGGTGGTCGTTAAACAACAATCAATCCTAAAAAAAATAACCCTAGAAAAATGTCATAAAAAAGGACACGTTCTAAGCATTTGTTTTCTACACCGTGGCATGATGCTCGTGTCAAATGGACTAGCCTTACCCCATTATGCATTGGATTATGGATCAGATAATAAAGGACTAGAAGGGAGTGCTCATCACCAATTGGGCCGCGGGTGGCTAAGTGGTCAACGTTCGCAACTGCCACGGAGAAGACCTCGGGTTCGATCCCAGCTGGTACGAACGCTCGAACCACTAAATATTCGCAGTACGTCAGATGAGCACGTTAAGCCGTCGGCCCTCGGTTACTGACGCCCCGGTAATAAATAAAGGCACCTTTACTCCCCCTTTCTATCTCACTTCCGTGTCACTTTCCTATCGGGCACTCTAGCCCAAATCTCCTAGCTTGCTATTTTAAAGGGTTGTCTCACTCCCTTCCTAAAATCCTCTACATATGATCTGATCTGATTTTATCACCAATTACAGATTTATGGCCGGTAGTGCTGAGATGAGGGTGGGAAAGGAATTGTTTTTTCCTTGCTTTCGTAAAACCCGGCCGCTATGTGATTATTTCTGTTTAGGGACCGCAGAAAATTTTGGGCACAATTACGTCCAGGAATATCGGCTGGCTAAAGATTCAGCCCAGAAGCAAAATTGTAAGTCTCCCAGTACAGGCCCAGCTCGAGCTTTACGGGCAGGCTCCTTAGTGAATTCGAGCTGATTTCTAGCTAGAGAAGGGCTCGAGCTTTACGGTCAGTCAAGCCCGTATAGATGTTTAATCAGTATATTTATTATTGCGTCAGACCATCAGCATAGATCTCAGTGCTTCTCCCCATCTACGCGGACTGCTCTTTAATATCTTATGTTTAGCACTCTTCGGCCACATCTGGCCTTTGCGCCACAAAACCCTATCTGTGACCAAGCATTGAAGATAGTAAGTCAACCGGGATATAAATCCAGAGATCTTCAGCTTTTGGGAAAACTTGAAAATTTAATACTGTAGTGGTGGGCCTTTACAGTTCGGGATTTTCTAGTTACATTTTCAAATTTTAACATATTTTTCGAATATACAGTTTCTTCCTAAACTAGGGTTGTCGCACCCTGGGTATAAATTCTTTAGATACAGCGAGAATTTGGAAAAAAAATTAATGGAGTGGCCAAATGGAAGGAGGCCTAGAGCAAATAGGCAGCATAACTTCAAAGAAAATAATTTCGGAAAGGACTTAACCAATTAAATGCTGTGTTCGTGCTAACATGTGACAAATACTATATAAGAAAGTGAACAACAACAAGAAGGAAGAGGGGCGTTCAACGCTTCAGTACTGATTTGCCACGGGGGTGATGTTAAGAAGCATAGTTCCTGAACGTCTCAAACAGTTATATTGCTCTAACGTATGCTGATTTGATACTTGGACCGCGGGTAACCTAGTAGTTAACGTTCGTGACTGCCACGAACGTTTAATAGGCTACCCGAGGCCCACGGGTTCGATCCCAGGCAGCGAGGCAGGTTTTTTTTTATTGGAGGTTTAACGACCGCCGTGAGCAACTCAATGGGCTATAAGCAGTCGCCCGTCCCTAATTTAGGGTCACTGGTTCCAGGGAAGGGAGAGAGCCAGTGCCGTAAGACAAACACAACATCCATGCTTGACCGGGACTCGAACCCGGACCCCTTACGGACGAATGATCAGAGGCCAACGCCTTAGACCACTGCGCCACCGGGGCGGCAAAAAACCACTAAATATCCGCCGTACGTCGGATGGGCACGTTAAGCCGTCGCCCCCCCCCCCGTAATAAATAAGGTCGTCTTCCTCCCCCTTCCTACTTCGCTTCCATGTCACTTTCCTATCAGGCACTAACCCAAATCTCAAAGCTTCCTATTTCTAAGGGTTGACACTCCCTTCCTAAAATCATCTATAACTTGGATCGACATTTTATTAGATTAAGCTTTATGAACTAAATCCTAGTTCAGGGGTGAGGAATCTGCGGCCTTTTGAGTGAATCCAAATTTTGCAGAACAAAGCCTTTTATTTTTATTAATAAGTTTTTGTTCGTCCCTTTATTTTAGTCTAAAAAATGACCGTATTTAAAATACTAATGGGGTGTGGATGGCTATCGCAGGGACAGGTGCTACTAATGAGGTATTAAAGTGAGTTGGCTATCGCAGGGACAGGTGCTAGTAAAAATATTACTCTCTCGAGAAGAGATAGTTAAATTTTATGAAGAACAGAATCAGCAATGTGAATTATTGAATAACAATTTCTATGGAAATACTACATTCCTGTGGGATATCATGTCAAAGCAAAATGACTTGAATATTTCTTTGCAAGGTAAAACTAAGTCTATACACGATATGTGGCAAAAATCCAAGCATTTCGAAAAAAGCTACCTATTTTTCAAAACTTTTCTTTAAAAGAAAATTTCGGATGAACATTTTACCTAGTTCAAAAAGGTCATTGATGAACAGGGAGATTAATACGATCTTTCGAAGTGTACGCAGCTGTTATAGGCTTATTAATTGGAGAACACAATGAAAGATCCACTGACTTTGAGAATCATGACATCGAACTCAAATTAGCATTTCAACCTCACCTACTTGATGTCTCTATGACACCTAAAGAACTACAGATGAAATTGAGCTCTCAGAAGATGACATTTTAAAGTCTTTATTTGACGCTAAGAAAGGTCTAATTGAAATATGGAAAAATGCAATAGAATACCCACACATTCGGCAGCATGCACGAAAAATGCTTTCTTGGTTTTCACCCACTTATTACTGCGAATCTACATTCGCATACCTAACACAAATCAAGACCCCTTTAAGGTCACAAATGACAGATGCCCATCTAGAGGATCAGATAACAGTACGGACCTCCATGCTGCAATCACATATTCAAATGCTTTTCCACAAAAAGCAGTCACAACAAAGTCATTAAAAGGTTAGTTAACTTTATAACTAACATTTTTTTTTCATTTTTTTAAATTAATTACTGCATAGTAGCTAGAGTTTTACAAAATAATGTACATTTTGAAATGTATTGACAAGTGACCGGACATCTAGAAGAAAAACGTTGTTGACATACATTAGTACGGTGCCTGTCAACATTTGGCATTAATGCATGCACCGACCCTTCGAAGCTCGAAGTGGTTGGGTTTTGAGCTCCGTGATTTTCGTTGCTATAAGGTGTTTATTGAGTGCTTTAGTTTCTGTGGTTGCGTGTATCTTCAAGTTGAAGTTCTACACTTTACGTTCGTGTATCTTCCAGGTTGGTGAGTGCCATATTTTTTCATTATTCAATGTTTTATTTTTCAACCAAGCTGGTCTTTTTTCGTTAAAGTCTCGCCATTGCTTCGATGGCGGAGGCAGACAAGGGTGACGCCCACATCCTTATCTTGGCAGATCAGCCAGCTTCCTCTTCTTCTTCTACCGCGGTAGCTCCTGCTCAGCTTAATGAGGTGGCTCCCGAGCGTCATTGCGACGTCATGGACACCTCTTCTTCTCCAGCTATAACTCCCACCAAGTGCGGTGGTGCCAAGTCTCCTATCTACATCTCAGCAGATGATGACGTATCCGTTATCAGCAATACTGAGCTCATAGCTTCTACTTCTCATCAACTTTCTGATCCGCCCTCACTGCTAGGGGCCGCTTCATCGAATTCTCGACCCATGTCTGCCCAAGCGTCCTATGCTTCTGCAACTTCTGGGGTCCTCACACCCCCAGTTTCATCTGCTATGCCTTTTCCTGAATCCTATGTCACTGTCGTCGGTTCTACTGCTACAACTGACATACCAGAGGATTCCCAAGTTGGTCACCTTTTTCCCTCCACTATGGAACTGGGCGTCTATTTTGATGCGCTTCCCGACACTGAGCTGTGGCAATATAGCCGAGCCCTCAAAACTATTTTACCAAAGGATGCAATAGACTTTGTAGCTCGAAAACCCAGATCTGTCTTGGTCTATTTTAAGGATAAAGCGCATGCTGACCAGGTCCTTACGGAAGGTCTAACCATCAATGACGTGCATCTGTTAGCACAACCGGTTGCGCACCGCCCGGTGCAAGTGACCTTCTACCCCGTACCACCAGAAGTATCCGACGCTGCACTCTGCACCTTGCTCAGCAGGTACGGCAGAGTTGTTGGCTCCATAACAACTCTCTCTGCGGCTCCCAGAGACCCTGAAGACAAATCGATTCGGGGTTTCCGCCGCACTGCTAGAGTCCTCTTTTCATCTGATTCTCAGCTGAAAGCGGTTCCGAATGTTTTGCACATCCGCTGTGGACAGCAACGCCGAAGAGTTGAGATAATCACTTCACAGTATTGCACTATCTGTCAGAGTGAAAGTCACATAAGGGCTCAGTGCCCACGTGCCTCCCTGCAAACAGCTCCACACACTACATCTTCTTCTACTTTGTCCACCAACGCTTCACAGACTTCTTCCTATTCGAGGAAAGTCGCGGAATCAAGATCTTCCAAAAGTCAGCTTACTGCCATTGGTCAACAAACGACTTTGATGCCTCCACCTCCTGCTGATCCTAAGAATTTTCCCAGGCTTCCAAAATCGACTCCCCTTGTACTTTTACAACCACTGCTGATGTACATGTTGACCACTCCTCAGTTTTTACCGTTGGCTCCATGACACGAGTCACAGGTAACGCTTCGGGTTCAGACTCTCCAGACGATCATGAAGCTTTAGTGGTGGCTGGAAAACGCAGTGGTGCTACTCGCCCCAAGACGAAGAAGTCAAAGACTCTGGCGTCCCGAAGATCATCTCGCTCTTCTACCTGCTCATCCACTCGCTCCGTCAGCTCTCGACGACCGTTCTCCAGGTCGCCTCTACACACTTCCTCTGAGACAGCTTGTGAGGGTGCCTTTCCCTCACTAAATGAATTCACAACTTTTCTTGCTGAAAATGCTTTCCCTGCTGAGCCTCTGCCATACGAGGACGTGCTGGATTGCCTTTTAGGGTCCTCTATAGCTTTTCCTCAGCACGCACTTCCATTCAGCAGTATGAAGCAGCTCTTCCACAAGTGCTGGTTCAATTACACTCACTTAAAAACACTCTTCGGCGCACTGCGGACGAGGTCCCGTGGAGTGCTTGTTTTCTCCGTCGACTCAACTCCATCACTACAGCCAGTCAATTCCTACTGCATCCCACAACTAACCTAGACATTCAAGGTGGTGTCACTTAATTGTCGCGGTTTTGCGACACCTCTTGCGAATGCGCTGGTACGAGAGGATCTTGCTCCGCTGAATGCTGATATATTACTTCTGCAGGAAACAAACTGTACTTCCACCACTCAATTTCATCAATGGCGTCAGTGGGATCATACTTTCCATCACGCCTACAGCCATTTGTCGCGTGGTGGCATGGCAGTTGGTGTTCACTTACGTTTTCGTTCAACTCTTTCCTCCTCCTCAGTGAAAAATTTATGTCGAGATTTATTACAACGCGTCTCTTTCACCGTCGCAGCTGAAAGATTTCATGTATTCAACAGTTATGTTCCTTGCACTCCTACTCACGTGCCAGAGCTGTTTGCAAAACTTCGACGGGCTCTGTCTCGTATTCCCATCACCGACCGGGTACTTATCGGAGGTGACTACAATTGCACTCTACATCCCCTAACTGATCGCTCTTCTGATTCCAGAGAACACCGTACGGAAGTAGTACATCTTTTACAGTCTATCACTTCAGACTTCTCACTCGTAGATGTTCAACGCCATTAGTCACCAACCCAGACTACACATACATGGCGTGCACCAAGAGCCATTGATCCTCCTACAGCAAGATTGGATCGCTTTTATGCAACTTCTCTTCTTCTACCAGCAATATCAGATTCATGCTGTACACCCACAGCTTCCTCGGATCATGGCGCCATTGCCATAACAGTTTTTGCTACTTCAACATAGCCACGTACAATCCAGCCTTGGACTTTTGACGACACTCTTTCAGATGACTCAGCCTTCTGCTCATCGGTGCGAGATTTTCTTGCGGATTGGCGTCCAAGGCTTCATTCTGCACCGTGCCCCCTCAACTTTTGGTTGGAAGTAAAACGCCACCTCATACTACTGGTACGAAACCTGTCATACTCGATCATGACACAACGGAGGATGCGACTTGATCATACTAGGCAAATGCTTTCTTTGCTCAATCTTGCTGATCCCCTATTTCAAGTCTACCAGGCCGAATTACATTCACTTTTGGTGCCGCTTGCAAAACAAGCCCTTCAACGATTTAAACTACAACACCTGAAACCTGATGCTTGTTCGTACGAATTCCTTACGTCACTTGAGTCAACTCGCCGATCCTCTTCTGTTCTACAGCACCTTCGTCTTCCAACTGGAGTAGTATCATCCGAACCAGTTTCAATTTGTTCTATGGTACGTAATTACTACATTTCAAAATTTTGTGAAACTCCTCCTCCCTCCCCTACGGCTTCTGCTCTTCTGTTCTCTTCTTTGCCTCAGGTCCCTTCTCATCTTTCAGCCAGCCTCCTCCATCCTCCCACTTTAACTGAGCTCTCTGACACTTTCTCGTCCCTCAAACCCCGGGCTTCACCTGGCCCGGACGGTCTCCCTGTTTCTTTCTATAAGGCTTTTCTTCCTGCCCTCCTTCCATTTCTCCTCTGTGCTTTTTCTACTGCCATGCATTTTACATCTCTTCCAATGAGTTTCACGCTCGCACATGTTGTACTTTTCCCCAAGAAGGGTGATCCGCTTGACTTGGGGAATTGGCGTCCCATCTCACTCTTAAATACTGATTATAAACTCTATACTAAATTTCTGTCCAGCCGGCTTAACCCCATACTACCTCATATTCTCTCCACTAACCAAACCTATACTGTACCCAGGGGCTCCATCTCCCATAATATTCAGCTTCTTAATGATCTAATTCCCCTCGCCCGCTCTCGCTCAGAACCCCTTGCTCTTCTTTCCCTCGATCAACGCTCAGCGTTCGATAATATTTCTCATGATTACCTTCTTGCAACATTACTAAATTTCGGCTTTCCTCCATCCTTTGCTTCTCTTCTCATCTCCCTCTACCGGGACGCAGTTTTCCACGTCAAGCTGCTCAACCTTCTCACAGCTCCCATACCCTTTCGTCGCAGCGTGCATCAGGGTTGCCCCTTATCCGGGCAGCTCTTCGCCCTCGCAATAGAACCTTTTTTACGCGCAGTCCATCGATCCTTCTTTGCTTCACTACCACCGGTGGTAGCCAGCACACGTCATCATGTTGCTACCTATGTTGCCTACGCCGACGATATTACATTCTGCATTCGGCAAGACTCACAATTTCACGATCTCCACAATCTCTACAATACCTACGCCTCATGTTCCGGAGCAGCGCTAAACACAACGAAAAGCACAGGCTTATGGACCGGTTCGTGGACTAACCGCACTGACTCTCCTTGGGGAGCAGAGTGGTCCAACAGCTCTCAACGATTCCTATTAGTCCACCTGGGAAAACCAGCAACTGCTTCACTCGTCACCTGGACGACTCTCCGGGCACGCCTTCATCGTTCGGTCGCAATCTGGCGGCGCGCACAATTCTGCACCTCCGTCTTTCAAAGAGCACGTCTAACGCACACTTACCTGCTTTCAATGTACACGTATTCCTGGTTGGCTTCGAAGCAACCAGCACTACGTCTTCTTGAACTCACCCGCTGTCAAACTCAGGTTATCTGGCCCGGCCATCACTGGGTCGGAGCACCTCAACTCATCCTGTCTCCTTCCAACGGAGGCATTAGTCTACCCGACGTCAGATCCTATTACAAGGCTTATCGTGTGTCTACGTTTTTACGATCACTTGCGGCACCTGCTCCCTCTGCAGTTGCTGCTCGTGATGTCAAAGTCTCTCCGCATAACCCACGCTTTACTCTCCTTTCGTTCTTACTCATGGACGACTGTCCCCTGATCACACTTTTCCCTCCTGTCTACAAAGAGGCTATCTCCTTTCTTCGTTCCCTCCCTCTTTCTCGCTTTCTCCCTGCCTCCCCAAATGACCTACTTTCCGAACCTCTTTTTTTCTTCTCTGCTACACCCTCCCCATCTCCCATGTTTTGCTTTTCCTTCATGGCTCCGAGCTGGAGTCGTTACAGTCAGCGATCTTGTTAGCACCGATCTTTCCTGGCTCCCCTTCTCTTCTCTACCCTCTGCTCTCCGTTTCAATGTCAACGCTCACTTTGTTCACAACTCTCATTTCTACTATAATCTCCCTGTTCCCTGAGCTTGCTACTCCCTCGGGTCTCATTTCTGTCCACTCTGCCTCTCTCCCTCTCCCATTTTTTCTGTCATCCAATGGTCCACCTCTTCCTCTTGTCTCTTTCTCAACAGCTCATCTCTACCGTTTTTTCTCTCGCTCTTCCGCACCTCTTCCCATTTCTGGCATTCCACTCTGTTCTACCTCCGCAGTGTGGTCCGCTGCTCTTTCCCCACTTTCAGCACCCCTTGAAGTCAATTCACATTGGCTTTTCTTACACAACCGCCTCCCTGTGCCGTCGATTTTACATCGCATGACCATTTTATCTTCACCCTCCTGTCCGTATTGTGGCGAGGAGGCTGACGTCCAGCATGTCTTCATGTATTGCACAGTATTATTGCCAATACTCCATCTCGCTTTCACGCTAGCGCAACGATCCTGTGAGACCGTCCTCACCTTCAGCGCCTACCGAACACTACTTCTGCACTCTTCTCGCCCTATTCACCTTCCGGCAGTCTGCTCCTACATCTTCGTGCTTGTAAAACATACAATTCACGTGTATCATCTTCAGCGTCCCCCCGAAGCTTCTACTGACATAAATAAAGTCAGTACTGCGTTACTTTGTCATTTTCCTAATCGCCTACTCTCCCGCCTTCGACTAGAACTTACCACTGCAGTTGCACGCTGCAGTGGTAAGTTCCACAGTTCCTATCAACTTGGTCACCAGCAACCACTTGGTTTGCAGGGTCGCCCACAACGCTTCACCTTACAGTCGGAACTTTTGTTTCACCTACCTCCTGATAGATACAATTTTTGCCATGCTGATTTGTTTTCAATCTCTGCTTCACCAGAGACTATTTTTTGTCTTTCCCGACAAATTATCATACATAAATTGTATTCTCTCACCACTATATTGAGCTTTGTGAATTGGTCGTTGCGTCAGCTACAAGCACCTGTAAATCTTCTTTTCATATGTCATTTTGAGACGATTTTCCTATACACATTTCCTGTTGTTTTTTTTCTTGTTTCGCAACTGAGTGTAATCTTGTTCCTCAACATTCACTGTACTATATTATTTGTACTCTCTATTTTATCAGAATTTTTTTGTTTGTCTCACTATTGTACATCACTTTTAGTAGATCAATTATTGTATAGAATCCTATGAATTGTTCGAAGCATGAGCTACTTATAATTGTCAATTTCTTTTCACGCTTTTTTTAAGACTCTGTTCTCATCCTCTTCACATGTATCATTTCGTGTTTAACTCATGTGTAAATTTTTTTGTTTTTCATTACTCATCTTGCTGAATTATGTATTCTCTCTGCGATGTCAGAGACTATTTCTTTTTACCACCTCTGGCAAACCAATATATATAAATTGTAAATTCTCATTGTACATAATCATGTATATAGGTCGTTTCACGAACCACAGACATCTGTAAACTTTGTCGTTTTTACAGTATGTTCTTATCTTCAATTCCTGATTCAACTGTGTAATTTTACTTTTCAACTGTGTAAATTTGTGTTCTCCAATACTCACTGTGATGAGTTGTGTCTTCTCTCTGTATTTTCAGAGATTGCTTTTTCTTTTGTATTCTCAGGAAAATTATTGTATATAACTATTTTTCATATCACCGTTGTATGTAACAAGTAGTACCGAGAGCCACATTCATCTGTAAATTTTTCATCATCTGTCTTTCGAACTTTTGATTTCATGTTTGTCTCCTTGATCACCTGCAACCTCCTGGTTTTCCAGGTCACCCACAATGTATCACCTTTCGGTCAGAACTTTTTTTTCACCAATATTGTGTAAAATTTATACTCTATAGTACTCATCATTCTGGATTGATTTTACTCTCTGTATTACCAGAGATTCATATTGCCTCGCCAGATTTCTACTGCACTTAACTGTTGTCATGCAAACGTTGCACCGAATCCTATAATTAACGTAGCGCAAGCTGCACACATCTGTTAATTTCTCATCACCTGTCTTTTGAATCTATGTCTGCAAGTTCGAATTCTGTATTATTCCTTGCATCAATACTGTGCAAAATTAATATTGTATAACGCTCTTCAAGCTGAATTGGTCCTATTCTTTGCTTTGTCAGAGACTTTTGTTGCCTCACCAGACACTCGAGTGTAATTAACTGTTTTTTTTTACTATCATCAATGTACAGAACCGTGTAAATAAGCAGTAGCGTAAGCTACAAGCATCTGTAAATATTTTTTTTTCTCATACATCATTTGAGATGATTTATTCAAGCACATCACCTGTATCTTTCTTCTAATAAATACTGACCCTTCGAGACATATTTTCGACAAGGTTTTGGAACATCGCGATAGGTATGCGCTTCCATTCAGTACATAATGCTGCCGCTAACTTTTGCTTAGTAGAAGGCTTTGGTTCCAAACTTCTTACGCGGCGCTCTAATTCATCCCATAGGTGTTCTATGGGATTAAGACCAGGACTCTGTTCTAGCCAGTCCGCACACGATACGGAATTATCGCCAAACCACGCCCCTAACATTCCTTGCTTTATGGCTCGGTGCATTATCCTGCTGGTACCAACAAGGCTCGTTTCCATAGCATTGCCACATACACGCAGTTTTTCTGCTCTGTACATTTAATCTTGCTTGTGCTCTCTTAGGTGTTCTGAGTATTTATATTTGTGTGTGTGAGTTCCACGAAGGTTCCACGATTCTGCTCGTATCTCTGTCAAGTCGGTGAGTGATCATTTTGTTATCTTCGTTTCATTGTCTTGGCCGAGTCGGCCAAGACGTGAATTCTGCTTCGCCATTGCGGATGGCTACAGCTCTTGCTTCTGATAACGATTTTCCTCCTCTTCCACCATCCACCAATGGCTGGCCTGCTCAGACAAGCCCTCCTCTCCTAAGCGTAGTTCAGCTACCCTTTCAGCTAATCCTACTTCTACGTCACTGTGTGGTGACCAGCAACCTTCCCAGAAGGCGACAGAAGAGGCGATGGACGTTTCACTTTCGTCAGCGGTCTCTACGTCATCACGCTGCCCAGCCACTCCATATGCAGCCGTCCTTTGGAAGAAATCTTCTCCACCTTCTGCGTCGACTTCTATCAAAGGTCCTTATCAGATGAAGTGTGATGCTAACTCCTACTTCTTCGTCGATCTTCCAGCAACTTCGCCAGGTGGTCAACACTTTCTTAGTAAAGTTGACATCGGAGTTGCCTTCCTTGATCTTGCCAATACTAAGCTCACTGCGTACAGCGCAGCACTTCGTTTACTCTTCCTGTAGTCAGTCCTGTAGTCACACACGTAGGCCGGAAAGATGGCAAAGTAACCGCATATTTCTCTGATCCCAAATTTGCGCTCGAAGCTATAAATGATGGATTTTCTATTGGTGACCGCCATATTAATGCTGATTCTATCTCCCACATGCCCACTGTTCTGAGTTTTTCACCAGTCCCGCCAGAAATTTCTGACGAACTTTTACTGTCCATTGCGCAAAACTTTGGACGTGTAGTTGGCACAAACACCACCTTCTCTTTCCCAACCCAGCCGGAAGATCGTTATCTTCTTGTCCTACGGCGAAATGTAAAATGTTTTTTCCGTCTGATGAAGCGAAACTACGAGTTCCACCCAAGTTCAGTATTTGTTGTAATACGCATATCCGTGATATCAACATTTCTGTCGGCACTATGTGTTCTACCTGTAAAGGTTATGAACACCCTCGTGCCTTATGTCCACATCGCACTTTTACTACAACTTCGACAGCCCAAACACCGCCTGCTTCAGCGGTATCGTCATCGACTTCAGCACAAGCCAAAAGCAAAAGTAGCACTACAGCCGTTGGTAAATGCGCTGCTTCAGACAAAAGTAGCACTACAGCCGTTGTTCAAAGCGTGACTTCGTAACGACCTGCAGATTCCGGACCTGTGTATCCTTCTCCGTCACATCTTCCATCAGACACACATTCGCTTGTTAGTTCACTCCCCTCACTTGAGGGATGTTCAAGTACAATCGTCTGTTTCACCTGGTTGGTCCACTGCGTCTAGCCACTTCAAAGTACCTGACAATCCTGATGCTAGCCCCCTCGGGGTAGAGGAAAGCGTCGAAGGACCCACAATGCTCGTGTCAAGAAAACCCGAACAACGACTGACCGCTTTGAACTTAGCAATCACTTAGTCGGCTACACTGCATCAGATACTTCTGTTGAGCTTGATACTGATACAGATACTGGTTCTGCTGACCCAGTTCTCACATGAATTCCTTCAATTTCTAAAAACTGTTTCTCTTCCTCAAATTCCAGTCACTGGAGATCTTCTACATAATTTCCTTTCAGGTCCCCTTCAAAACAAACTGTCGAAAAACTTTTTATCCTCTTACACTGCAATTCTACTTGATGTTCTTCTACAATTGCAAATCATCCGTTCTCATCTTCAAGCGGTGCCTCGTGAGACCTTTGGTGACCCGCGCTGGATAACGAAATTTGTTCGACGTTTAGACCTCCTTTGCATAGCAGCCGATGACACAATCCAGCCACTATCTGACGAATCCGTTCAAGATAGTGAACTTGAAATGTAGGATTCCATGTGCTGTACTTTCGCAACAGGCTTCAGTCGTGATTGCGCTTCGCATATGCGTCTGCCTCAACTGACTCTCAGGAACGTCGCTTTTTACGGATTTGGTCACCAAATCGAACCTGGTTTACTGATCCCTCAGTACATGTACAACTCCTTCGTTGAGAATTTTTCTCCATTACTTTGCCATTTGTAATTTTACTTGTATCACTTGCACCTTGTAAAGTTCTTACCTGTGACATTCGCCACAAAGTTTTTACCATTGTACTGTACTTATTCATGTTATCACATTGTCTTTTGCACTTTCTATTTGACATCAACCATTCCATTACCACACATGTTGTACATTTTATTAGTATTACTTGCTCATTTGATATTAGCCTCTCATAGGCACCTACCCAGTGCATCACTACATTGTACACAGTACTATAACTATACCCTTATCTTTGTTACACATTTCTACTGGAGTTGTTCATATTTATTCTTCACTGTGTCACTCTCGTGCATTACTCATGCCCCATTGTTGTCGGTCACTTCTGTAGCTCAACTTATATTTGTGAAGATACTCATCTACTATGTTTTTATTACCTTTGTATGTAGCACATCAGCATCTGTACATTTGTCATCTTCACTGTACATATGTCGTCAATTATGTTTTTGTTTTGCACTGAAAATACAGGCCCTCTGTACCCTCCTCTCAGGTTTTCTCAATAAACAATTTTGAAAGCCACAGAGTTGGTAGGGCATAATTGTCCAGAATAGCGAGGTAGACGTGCTGGTTAACAAGTTTGGACACGATAACTAATGGGCCGGGACCATAACACGAAAAACACACACAAGTACACTGCCAACTCCAAACTTTACCGTAGGAACAGTAAACTGTGGTAAATAGAGTTCTCCCGGCTGCCGCCATACCCACACACGACCATCACACTGATGAATCGTGTATCTGGATTAATCAGTCCATAGGACCCGTTTCCATTGAACTACGGTCCACGATAAATGTTCTTTACACCATGCTAAACGACGAGTAGCATTCCGAGTGGAGATGAAAGGCTTATAAAGCAGCCGCACGACCACGGTAGCCGGTGGAATGAAGTTCTCTGCGAATGGTACGTGCACATACCAAAGTTCCAGCATTTTTACTCACCTGTACACTGAGGTCCTGCGCAATACTCCGTCGATTAGCTGTAACGACTCTCCTGAGGCTTCGACGTTCTTAATCACTGATTTTCTTTGGTCTGTCGGTACGTTTTGCTGCTTCAGGCACGTCATGTGCCTTCCACTCAAGTACATCCAAAACAGTTTACTTGGTTGGGTATGTTTAAACGCCTCTCGGTTTCTCTTATGGACAACCCACTAATATAACACCTAACAATCTTTCCTTTCTCAAAGTCAGTTCTCTCCCGCCGCGACATTTTCACTCAACCTCACAGTACGACATGATCGCGGTCAGCTGCAGGCTTGTTTTGTTTTTACACCGTTTGCAGCTGTAGCAGATCCGTTTTTATACAGTTCGCAACGCAGCGGATCCGTTCGTTTACTTTTTGGTGTCCGGTGACTTTTGTCAATATAGTGCATATGTAAGTGAAGTTTTTTGAATGCGGCTTTATTGGATTACAGCTAACTTAATGCGGCCTTCCAACATGAAAAGGTTCCTCTCCTCTGTCCTAGTCCTTTTAAGTCCAAAATATCATGACCGTAATCCTAGCGTCTAAAAGTTTATGTAATGGAAATAAAACTAGTTTGTACTTACAAAGTAGGTCATTGGGTTTGCAATCCTTACTTTACGTCGTACACACACACCGGCGCCACATTCGTTTGTACAGGAACACGTTTTCACTACGCACTAACATAAGGGCACCTGCATCAGCAAACATTAAGAATCACTTCCAGACACACACAATTGTGAGATGGTCAGCTACAAAACGTTACTCACGAGCCCGTGTTCGCCGTAATCGGTTGCTCTTTCGGTAGTTGATCTATATCGGGGGAAGGAAGCGCCTTTCCCCCGAAGACGGGATTGATGTCTTTGGCTTTTCGGACCCGGGTTCCGTAGGGTACCGTTGCTGGTCGTCGCTGTTTCTCAGGTACAAAATCCTCTGACTTCAGCGAAAAAGGTAGTTCACCATCTTTGCGTTTCAGGTAGCACACTTATTTTGACCCTACGTAAAACCCAAAACGTTGGCGAAACGGCCTTCCACCACATGTCTCGTTGGTCACTTAGCAGCCTCCGGTACACCCTGTGTACTAGCCAGCAGTGATCCAACGTAGGTTGAACGTTTATATAACATTGTGCCAGCATTAACCCAATGCTTCACACTACATAAATCCTTGAACATTGAGTCAGGGTTACAAAACTGAGCCAACGATGGAATAACATTACTCCAACACAGCACGGAACGTTAACACATCATTTGAATAACATTGTGGCAACATATTTTACAGCATTAAGCCATCACTCATATAACATTGTGCCACTGACAAAACGAGCCAACGTTTTCAGAACATTGACACAGCATTAAACCTTTATTTGAATAACTCCAAAGCAGTGCAAATTTCAAAATACACCAGATTGTGCACGCTCAAGGAACGCTTAGCGTAATAATTTGGTTTATTCACTGTTGTAAATACGCATAAAGTTTCGCCAAACTTTCGCACTCTACTGTTAGGCTTTTTCAAGGCAATGGTAGACATAAAAATGCAAGGAATTTGTCTGCCATTGCCTTGAAAAAGCCTCCCAGTCGAGTGAGAAAGCTTGGCGAAACTTTATGCGTAATTTACACAAGTGAATAGACGGATGTATTACGCTGTAAGCGTTTCTTGAGTGTACAGAGCAGTTCTTGTCTTTACTTCTTCCTTCGTTGCGGCACAATTCCATGTATTTGTCAACTTACAGGCTGCTTCTATTGGAATTACAAAAAGGTGGTACTCCCAACTAATCTCTAACGTTTGTTACACAACCTTTAGAGGTCTACCAGCCCCTACTTTCCAAAAATACCACTTCGACTGTCTTTTCTTTCCTTCTTTGTTTCGCTTCAGAGTTTTCTTCTCAGTTGTTCTGGGCCCTAGCGGATTTTGTTTTCGCTTGTCAGCTTAAATGGCTAAAAACTTTTTAATAAACACTCAGGATCGGAATTGTACACCTCTGTGTTCTTAATCTTGTGGTAGCTTTTGACCCTCTCAGTGACTTAACATTTAAATCTTCGTTAACTCTGTCTCGTCACTTTGCTACATCGCCATAAACTGTCTTCACGGCAATCATAACTGCTCCCACACATCTGGATGATAAGCCATTCCTTGAACACTTTGGAACAGACCTCCCAGCTAACTTCGGTGCCGAACCGTGCCCCCCCCCCTGTGGTTTCAATCCTGCTAACAGAAAGTTAAAGCTTTGCTGCTCGAACCTGCAGCAAACCGACTGTGATAATTTGTTAAAACAATTAAGTAAATAAATCGAACATACTGGTTGGTTGGTTGATTTTTACTTAATGGCGTGAGGGCCTCAAAGGGCCGAAGAGCGCCAAGTCGAACGGTTCAGAAAAGTACCATTAGAAATATACATATACAATAATTTACAAGTACACGGTGATTCCAAAAGTTCCCGATTCATAGCTACATGATCTTAATGACCGAATTACGGTCCAAGAGTTCAGGTATCAGTTCAAGTGGATTGTACCAAAATACTGTCCGATAAATTTTCGCATTCATTTACTTGATTTAATCTGTTATACATTGATTTTCAAACAGAATGCTATAACAAACAAGTTAGTAAAATCATGCAATGCATTGATTATGATACGCTTTACAACATACCAGAAAGCATTACTCAAGTTACGAGAATAATGGCTGTGGAATATATCTCGCTCCTGTGTCCTGACCTTTGACCACATTTCGATTATATTCAACAGACCCGGTTTAGTACATCTCCGGAACAACAACATGAAGTTTTGTCGCAATCGAAGCAATTTTACGTAAGTTAGGACGAATAAGGGCGATGGAATGGATCCCGCTGCTGTGTCCTGAGCTTTGATCCCATTTCTTCCATTTTCAATAGGGTTCGTTCCCAGGTTGTCCCCTACCACATATTAAAATTTCATTGAAATCGAACTATTTTTACGCGAGTTATCATGCGGACGGATGCAGACAGACGGACAAAGCTGAACCATATAAGCTTCTTCAACCTACGGTTGGAAAGCGTAATAAACAAATCTTAAAATAATATTAATGTAATTTCATGCCTTTTGGACAAGCTGGTGTCTCATTCACTGTTCAGCATAAACGAAAATTGCTGAAGTAAGTCCAGAATTTTCTCTTAGCCCCATTTTTATCATGACATGTAAAGAATTTTCTTTCAGACTTCTGATCCTAACCTGAAATAGTATTATAGATAAGAATACACTTGAATCTTATTTTTCTGAAAAAATAGGTAAATTGTTTTAGAAGGGTCCGCTCAGTTCACAAGTATTTATATTTTAAAAAGTGTTTCCAAAAATTCCTGTTTTTTCAAAGCAAAGGGCTGCTACGGCCTGGTTTGACGATAATTCCGTATCGTGTGTAGATTGGCCAGCATAGATCCCTGATGTTAATCCCTTAGAGAACATATGGGATGAATAAGAGCGCCGCATAAGAAATTTGGAACCAAGGTCTACTACTAAGCAACAGTTAGCGGCAGCATTATGTACTGAATGGAAGCGCATACCTATCGCTGTGTTCCAAAAATTTGTCGAAAGCATGTCTCGAAGGGTCAGTTTTCACACAGTATTTATTAGAAGAAAGATACAGGAGATGTGCTTGAATAAATCATCTCAAATGATGTATGAGAAAAAAAATATTTACAGATGCTTGTAGCTTTCGCTACTGCTTATTTACACGGTTCTGTACATTGATGATAGTAAAAAACAGTTAATTACACTCGAGTGTCTGGTGAGGCAACAAAAGTCTCTGACAAAGCAAAGAATAGGAACAATTCAGCTTGAAGAGCGTTATACAATATTAATTTTGCACAGTATTGATGCAAGGAATAATACAGAATTCGAGCTTGCAGACATAGATTCAAAAGACAGGTGATGAGAAATTAACAGAATGTGCAGCTTGCGCTACGTTAATTACAGGATTCGGTGCAACGTTTGCATGACAACAGTTAAGTGCAGTAGAAATCTGGCGAGGCAATATGAATCTCTGGTAATACAGAGAGTAAAATCAATCCAGAATGATGAGCACTATAGAGTATAAATTTTACACAATATTGATGAAAAAAAGAGTTCTGACCGAAAGCTGATACATTGTGGGTGACCTGGAAAACCAGGAGGTTGCAGGTGATCAAGGGACAAACATGAAATCGAAAGTTCGAAAGACAGATGATGAAAAATTTACAGATGAATGTGGCTCGCGGTACTACATGTTACATACAACGGTGATATGAAAAATAGTTATATACAATAATTTTCCTGAGAATACAAAAGAAAAAATAATCTCTGAAAATACAGAGAGAAGACACAACTCATCACAGTGAGTATTGGAGAACACAAATTTACACAGTTGAAAAGTAAAATTACACAGTTGAATCAGGAATTGAAGAGAAGAATATACTGTAAAAACGACAAAGTTTACAGATGTCTGTGGTTCGTGAAACGACCTATATACATGATTCTGTACAATGAGAAGTTACAATTTATATATATTGGTTTGTCAGAGGTGGTAAAAAGAAATAGTCTCTGACATCGCAGAGAGAATACATAATTCAGCAAGATGAGTAATGAAAAACAAAAGAATTTACACATGAGTTATACACGAAATGATACATGTGAAGAGGATGAGAACAGAGTCTTAAAAAAAGCGTGAAAAGAAATTGACAATTATAAGTAGCTCATGCTTCGAACAATTCATAGGATTCTATACAATAATTGATCTACTAAAAGTGATGTACAATAGTGAGACAAACAAAAAAATTCTGATAAAATAGAGAGTACAAATAATATAGTACAGTGAATGTTGAGGAACAAGATTGCACTCAGTTGCGAAGCAAGAAAAAACAACAGGAAATGTGTATAGAAAAATCGTCTCAAAATGACATATGAAAAAAAGATTTACAGGTGCTTGTAGCTGACGTAACGACCTATTCACAAAGCTCAATATAGTGGTGAGAGAATACAGTTTATGTATGATAATTTGTCGGAAAAGACAAAAAATAGTCTCTGATGAAGCAGAGATTGAAGACAAATCAGCATGGCAAAAATTGTATCTATCAGGAGGTAGGTGAAACAAAAGTTCCGACTGTAAGTTGAAGCGTTGTGGGCGACCCTGCAAACCAAGTGGTTGCTGGTGACCAAGTTGATAGGAACTGTGGTTCACTGCAGCGTGCAACTGCAGTGGTAAGTTCTAGTCGAAGGCGGGAGAGTAGGCGATTAGGAAAATGACAAAGTAACGCAGTACTGACTTTATTTATGTCAGTAGAAGCTTCGGGGGGACGCTGAAGATGATACACGTGAATTATATGTTTTACAAGCACGAAGATGTAGGAGCAGACTGCCGGAAGGTGAATAGGGCGAGAAGAGTGCAGAAGTAGTGTTCGGTAGGCGCTGAAGGTGAGGACGGTCTCACAGGATCGTTGCGCTAGCGTGAAAGCGAGATGGAGTATTGGCAATAATACTGTGCAATACATGAAGACATGCTGGACGTCAGCCTCCTCGCCACAATACGGACAGGAGGGTGAAGATAAAATGGTCATGCGATGTAAAATCGACGGCACAGGGAGGCGGTTGTGTAAGAAAAGCCAATGTGAATTGACTTCAAGGGGTGCTGAAAGTGGGGAAAGCGCAGCGGACCACACTGCGGAGTTAGAACAGAGTGGAATACCAGAAATGGGAAGAGGTGCGGAAGAGCGAGAGAGAAAACGGTAGAGATCAGTTGTTGAGAAAGAGACAAGAGGAAGAGGTGGACCAATGGACGACAGAAAAAATGGGAGAAGGAGAGAGGCAGAGTGAACAGAAATGAGACCTGAGGGAGTAGCAAGCTCATGGAACAGGGAGATTATAGTAGAAATAAGAGAGTTGTGAACAAAGTGAGCGTTGGCATTGAAACGGAGAGCAGAGGGTAGAGAAGAGAAGGGGAGCCAGGAAAGATCGGTGTTAACAAGATCGCTGACAGTAACGACTCCAGCTCGGAGCCACGAAGGAAAAGCAAAACATGGGAGGTGGGGAGGGTGTAGCAGAGAAGAAAAAAAAAGAGGTTCGGAAAGTAGGTCATTTGTGGAGGCAGGGAGAGAGCGAGAAAGAGGGAGGGAACGAAGAAAGGAGATAGCCTCTTTGTAGACAGGAGGGAAAAGTGTGAGAAGGGGACAGTCGTCCATGAGTAAGAACGAAAGGAGAGTAAAGCGTGGGTTATGCGGAGAGACTTTGACATCACGAGCAGCAACTGCAGAGGGAGCAGGTGCCGCAAGTGATCGTAAAAACGTAGACACACGATAAGCCTTGTAATAGGATCTGACGTCGGGTAGACTAATGCCTCCGTTGGAAGGAGACAGGATGAGTTGAGGTGCTCCGACCCAGTGATGGCAGGGCCAGATAACCTGAGTTTGACAGCGGGTGAGTTCAAGAAGACGTAGTGCTGGTTGCTTCGAAGCCAACCAGGAATACGTGCACATTGAAAGCAGGTAAGTGTGCGTTAGACGTGCTCTTTGAAAGACGGAGGTGCAGAATTGTGCGCGCCGCCAGATTGCGACCGAGCGATGTAGGCGTGGCCGGAGAGTCATCCAGGTGACGAGTGAAGCAGTTGCTGGTTTTCCAAGGTGGACTCCTAGGAATCGTTAAGAGGTGTTGGACCACTCTGCTCCCCAAGGAGAGTCAGTGCGGTTAGTCCACGAACCGGTCCGTAGGCCTGTGCTTTTCGTTGTGTTTAGCGCTGCTCCGGAACATGAGGCGTAGGTATTGTAGAGATTGTGGAAATCGTGAAATTGTGAGTCTTGCCGAATGCAGAATGTAATATCGTCGGCGTAGGCAACATAGGTAGCAACATGATGACGTGTGCTGGCTACCACCGGTTTTAGAGAAGCAAAGAAGGATCGATGGACTGCGCGTAAAAAAGGTTCTATTGCGAGGGCGAAGAGCTGCCCGGATAAGGGGCAACCCTGACGCACGCCGCGACGAAAGGGTATGGTAGCTGTGAGAAGGTTGAGCAGCTTGACGTGGAAAACTGCGTCCCGGTAGAGGGAGATGAGAAGAGAAGCAAAGGAAGGAGGAAAGCCGAAATTTAGTATTGTAGCAAGAAGGTAATCATGAGAAATATTATCGTACGCTGAGCGTTGATCGAGGGAAAGAAGAGCAAGGGGTTCTGAGCGAGAGCGGGCGAGGTGAATTAGATCATTAGGAATCTGAATATTATGGGAGATGGAGCGCCCGGGTACAGTATAGGTTTGATTAGTGGAGAGAATATGAGGGAGTATGGGGTTAAGCCGGCGGGACAGAAATTTAGTATAGAGTTTATAATCAGTATTTAAGAGTGAGATGGGACGCCAATTCCCCAAGTCAAGCGGATCACCCTTCTTGGGGAAAAGTACAACATGTGCGAGCGTGAAACTCCTTGGAAGAGATGTAAGATGCATGGCAGTAGAAAAGGCACAGAGGAGAAATGGAAGGAGGGCAGGAAGAAAAGCCTTATAGAAAGAAACAGGGAGACCGTCCGGGCCAGGTGAAGCCCGGGGGTTGAGGGACGACAAAGTGTCAGAGAGCTCAGTTAAAGTGGGAGGATGGAGGAGGCTGGCTGAAAGATGAGAAGGGACCTGAGGCAAAGAAGAGAACAGAAGAGCAGAAGCCGTAGAGGAGGGAGGAGGAGTTTCACAAAATTTTGAAATGTAGTAATTACGTACCATAGAACAAATTGGAACTGGTTCGGATGAAACTACTCCAGTTGGAAGACGAAGGTGCTGTAGAACAGAAGAGGATCGGCGAGTTGACTCAAGTGACGTAAGGAATTCGTACGAACAAGCATCAGGTTTCAGGTGTTGTAGTTTAAGTCGTTGAAGGGCTTGTTTTGCAAGCCACCATTCTGCCTGGTAGACTTGAAATAGGGGATCAGCAAGATTGAGCAAAGGAAGCATTTGCCTAGTATGATCAAGTCGCATCCTCCGTTGTGTCATGATCGAGTATGACAGGTTTTGTACCAGTAGTATAAGGTGGCGTTTTACTTCCAACCAAAAGTTGAGGGGGCACGGTGCAGAATGAAGCCTTGGACGCCAATCCGCAAGAAAATCTCGCACCGATGAGCAGAAGGCTGAGTCATCTAAAAGAGTGTCGTCAAAGGTCCAAGGCTGGATTGTACGTGGCTGTGTTGAAGTAGCAAAAACTGTTATGGCAATGGCGCAATGATCCGAGGAGGCTGTGGGTGTACAGCATGAATCTGATATTGCTGGTAGAAGAAGAGAAGTTGCATAAAAGCGATCCAATCTTGCTGTAGGATGATCAATGGCTCTTGGTGCACGCCAAGTATGTGTAGTCTGGGTTGGTGACAAATGGCGTTGAACATCTACGAGTGAGAAGTCTGAAGTGATAGACTGTAAAAGATGTACTACCTTCGTACGGTGTTCTCTGGAAGCAGAAGAGCGATCAGTTAGGGGATGTAGAGTGCAATTGTAGTCACCTCCGATAAGTACCCGGTCGGTGATGGGAATACGTGACAGAGCCCGTCGAAGTTTTGCAAACAGCTCTGGCACGTGAGTAGGAGTGCAAGGAACATAAATGTTGAATACATGACATTTTTCAGCTGCGACGGTGAAAGAGACTCGTTGTAATAAGTCTCGACATAAGTTTTTCACTGAGAAGGAGGAAAGAGTTGAACGAAAACGTGAGTGAACACCAACTGCCATGCCACCACGCGACAAATGGCTGTAGGCGTGATGGAAAGTATGATCCCACTGACGCCATTGATGAAATTGAGTGGTGGAAGTACAGTTTGTTTCCTGCAGAAGTAATATATCAGCATTCAGCGGAGCAAGATCCTCTCGTACCAGCGCATTCGCAAGAGGTGTCGCAAAACCGCGACAATTAAGTGACACCACCTTGAATGTCTAGGTTAGTTGTGGGATGCAGTAGGAATTGACTGGCTGTAGTGATGGAGTGGAGTCGACGGAGAAAACAAGCACTCCACGGGACCTCGTCCGCAGTGCGCCGAAGAGTGTTTTCAAGTGAGTGTAATTGAACCAGCACTTGTGGAAGAGCTGCTTCATACTGCTGAATGGAAGTGCGTGCTGAGGAAGGGCTAGAGGACCCTAAAAGGCAATCCAGCACGTCCTCGTATGGCAGAGGCTCAGCAGGGAAAGCATTTTCAGCAAGAAAAGTTGTGAATTCTTCTAGTGAGGGAAAGGCACCCTCACATGCTGTCTCAGAGGAAGTGTGTAGAGGCGACCTGGAGAACGGTCGTCGAGAGCTGACGGAGCGAGTGGATGAGCGGGTAGAAGAGCGAGATGATCTTCGGGACGCCAGAGTCTTTGACTTCTTCGTTTTGGAGCGAGTAGCACCACTGCGTTTTCCAGCAACCACTAAAGCTTCATGATCGTCTGGAGAGTCTGAACCCGAAGCGTTACCTGTGACTCGTGTCATGGAGCCAACGGTAAAAGCTGAGGAGTTGTCAACATGTACATCAGCAGTGGTTGTAAAAGTACAAGGGGGAGTCGATTTTGGAAGCCTGGGAAAATTCTTAGGATCAGCAGGAGGTGGAGGCATCAAAGTCGTTTGTTGACCAATGGCAGTAAGCTGACTTTTGGAAGATCTTGATTCCGCGACTTTCCTCGAATAGGAAGAAGTCTGTGAAGCGTTGGTGGACAAAGTAGAAGAAGATGTAGTGTGTGGAGCTGTTTGCAGGGAGGCACGTGGGCACTGAGCCCTTATGTGACTTTCGCTCTGACATATAGTGCAATACTGTGAAGTGATTATCTCAACTCTTCGGCGTTGCTGTCCACAGCGGATGTGCAAAACATTCGGAACCGCTTTCAGCTGAGCATCAGATGAAAAGAGGACTCGAGCAGTTCGGCGAAAATCTCGAATCGATTTGTCTTCAGGGTCTCTGGGAGCCGCAGAGAGAGTTGTTATGGAGCCAACAACTCTGCCGTACCTGCTGAGCAAGGTGCAAAGTGCAGCGTCGGATACTTCTGGTGGTACGGGGTAGAAGGTCACCTGCACCGGGCGGTGCGCAACCGGTTGTGCTAACAGATGCACGTCATTGATGGTTAGACCTTCCGTAAGGACCTGGTCAGCATGCGCTTTATCCTTAAAATAGACCAAGACAGATCCGGGTTTTCGAGCTATAAAGTTTATTGCATCCTTTGGTAAGATAGTTTTGAGGGCTCGGCTATATTGCCACAGCTTAGTGTCGGGAAGCGCATCAAAATAGACGCCCCGTTCCATAGTGGAGGAAAAAAGGTGACCAGCTCGGGAATCCTCTGGTATGTCAATTGTAGCAGTAGAACCGACGACAGTGACATAGGATTCAGAAAAAGGCATAGCAGATGAAACTGGGGGTGTGAGGACCCCAGAAGTTGCAGAAGCATAGGATGCTTGGGCAGGCATGGGTCGAGAATTCGATGAAGCGGCTCCTAGCAGTGAGGGCGGATCAGAAAGTTGATGAAAAGTAGAAGCTATGAGCTCAGTATTGCTGATAACGGATACGTCATCATCTGCTGAGATGTAGATAGGAGACTTGGCACCACCGCACTTGGTGGGAGTAATAGCTGGAGAAGAAGAGGTGTCCATGACGTCGCAATGACGCTCGGGAGCCACCTCATTAAGCTGAGTGGTAGAAGAAGAAGAGGAAGCTGGCTGATCTGCCAAGATAAGGATGTGGGCGTCACCCTTGTCTGCCTCCGCCATCGAAGCAATGGCGAGACTTTAACGAAAAAAGACCAGCTTGGTGGAAAAATAAAACAGTGAATAATGAAAAAATATGGCACTCACCAACCTGGGAGATACACGAACGTAAAGCGTAGAACTTCAACTTGAAGATACACGCAACCACAGGAACTAAAGCACTCAATAAACACCTTATAGCAACGAAAATCACGGAGCTCAAAACCCAACCACTTCGAGCTTCGAAGGGTCAGTGCATGCATTAAGGCCAAAGGTGGACCAACACCGTACCAATGTATGTCAATAAATGCTATGTTGTGTTTCTCTTCTAGGTGTCCGGTGACTTCTATCAATATAGTGTATATGATAATCAAAAAATGTTGCTTTACATATCTCCTGCAACCACTTAACAGAATCGGATTAGGGGGAGGGGGGTTCTAAAGGGGCTGTAGCCTAAAAGCCCACTATTACCAAGGGCCCAGAAGGCATACCACTACACCACAAATAATATACGGCTTATATATATATATCATAGAAGAACCGACCATCGATGGACAGCCGACATTTTAGATTGGATTCCAAGGGACAGGAAAAGACCCAGAAGAAGACCACATGGAAGATGGGTAGATGAAATTCGAAAGTATGCGGGAGTGACATGGAAGAGACTGGCACAAGACAGACCGTTGTGGAGGAAACTTGGGGAGACCTTCGTCCAGCAGTGGATTGATAATGGTTGACAATGATGATGATGATCATCATCATCATTGTGAACCATTATCAATCCACTGCATCATTGTGAACCATTATCATTGTGAACCATTATCAATCCATCATTGTGAACCATTATCAATCCATGATGATGATGATCATCATCATTGTGAACCATTATCAATCCACTGCTGTACGAAGGTCTCCCCAAGTTTCCTCCACAACGGTCTGTCTTGTGCCAGTCTCTTCCATGTTACTCCGGCATGCTTTCGAATTTCATCAATCCATCTCCCATGTGGTCTTCTGGGTCTTTTGCTGTCCCTTGGAATCCAGTCTAAAATTTTTTCGGTTGTTCATCGGTGGTCTGTTCTGGCAACATGTCCAGCCCATTGCCATTTCATAGATTTTACTCTGATCATAATGTCTTTGACTCTTGTCATTTTCCTTATCTACGACTTACTTTTCTTATCTTTCCTGGTTACGCCAAGCTTGCATGTCTCAATGCACTTTCAGTTGGCTGTAGTCTTTGCATGTTGTCTTTTTGAGTTAAGATTCATGCCTCTGCTCCGTACGTAAGCACTGGAAGGACGCATTGATTAAACACTTCTCTTTTACATATTAAAAAAAAAACCCGTTAATGATCGAAGTCTCCTGTGGCTTCACATTGCATAACAAAAAAGATGCAACAAGAAAAGTATATAATGCTAAATCGTTAAAAAAATCCAAGACAAAATCTAGCAATCTTAACTCATGTTTTTGTGAAAACAACGGAAAATACAGCGACTTGTTATGAAAACTCTGAAAATTATTTACTATTAGCACTACGCTTTAGTTACACAGATCAGCGACGATTTTTTTCCCTTCAAAGTGAATGGTGTTTCTTATGTATTTTTTGATGCTGATTTCGGGAAAAATACTCAAAAAATTATATCAATTACAGTTTCGACAGAAATCCAGAATTTCTGTCTGGAATTTTTGTCACCAGACTATTATTGTAATATTTTCATATATATATATATTTAAACATGCCACGGAAAGGACCTCAGGTTCGATCCCAGGCAGGTACGAACGCTCGATCCACTAAATATCCGCCGTGCGTCGGATGGGCACGTTAAGCCGTCGGACCCCGGGTACTAGCCCCTGGTAGTAAATAAGGGCGTCTTCTACCTCGCTTCCGTGTCAAATCTCCTAGCTTCCTATTTCTAAGGGCTGTTTAAGACCTAGGGTCAGACACTCCCTTCCTAAAATCCTCTACATATGATCTGATCTGAAGGCAAACGTGGGCCTGAAAGAGATAAGGTGTGTGCATTTACGACTGTCATGGCTTCAAGAGGTTGTGTCAATTCTTCTGACAGCTTTTTCTATATCTGTGGTGAACTTGCAGTGAAAAAGCAACAGGGGAAGATCACGGACTTAGTTGGAAAAGTGTATTTTGCACACTTCGGTGTAAGGGTTTGGAGACAAGTCATGGGACATCGAGTGTGTTCAAGTTGCGTGGAAGGACTCCGCATGTGGTCTAAGGGTAAGGTGAAATCTTTTCGTTTTGAAGTGCCTATGATATGGAGGGAGCCCAGAAACCACAGTTATGACTGCTACTTTTGTTCGTGCGAATATACTGGGGTGCAGCTTAATAAACCAAAAAAGAAATCTTTTACCCGAACCTTGAATCTGCACTGCGCCCTGTGCCTCACGAACCTGACATTCCCATACCTTTGCTTCCTGAAAGGCTAGACGATGTGCCTGCACCCTCAGGGAGCGAGTCAGATGACAGTGCTGATGAATATTTTCAAGTCAACTACTACAGTGAGCCCCAGCTGTTTTCACGATCAGAACTTAACGACTTGATCCGAGATCTGGCCCTTCCAAAAGATTCTGCTCAGTTGCTAGGCTCTAGATTCCAGGAGAAGAACTTGTTAACCCCTGGTACTTCTTTCTATTGGTTTCGAAACCGAGAGAAAGACTACGTGCCTTACTTTTTGAAGATGGTGAACTTATTTACGGCCCCGATGTCCCCGGTTTGATGCAAAAGTTCAAAATTCAGCATGAGGCGGACGATTGGAGGCTCTTCATTGACTCATCACAAAGAAGTCTGAAGAAGTAGTTAGAAGTCCGAAGTTGTACTTCTCCACAACGGCAACACATTCCGTTCATTAGAAAGAGAAGTATGAGAATTTAGTCTTGATCCTGACCAACCTTAACTACAAGGAATACGAATGGACCATCTGTGGCGATCTGAAAGTGTTCTCTATGATCCTCGGTCAACAGGGTGGCTACACAAAGTACCCCTGTTTCCTCTGCGAATGGGACAGTCGTGCCAAAGCCAAGCACTGGACTCAGAAGGTGTGGCCAAGCAGGACGCTAAAAGTAGGGGGAAAGAACATGCACTTCGTGAATCTTTGATAGACCCAAAAAATGTACTCCTGCGTCCACTTCACATCAAACTTGGCATCATGAAGCAGTTTGTGAAAGCCCTGTCAAAAGATGGTGATACTTTCAAGTACATGGCAAGTAAAGTTTCCATGGCTGTCAGAAGCGAAGCTGAAAGAAGGGATTTTCGTCGGTCCTGACATTCGAAAACTCATGAAAGACGAAATCTTAGAAACCAAAATGGATGACATTGAGAGATCGGCTTGGTCATCTTTTAAAGAAGATGTAAAGAAGTTTCTTGGCAACCAGAAAGACCCTGACTTCAAGAACATCGTAGGAAACATGCTATTTCCCAGAAAATCTAGGCACTGTGAGTGAAGAACAAGGAGAAAGATTCCACCAGGACATAAAAAAAATGCAACGGAGGTATCAGGGTCTTTGGAATGCAAACATGATAGCAGACTACTGCTGGATGTTGAATAGGGAGGAGCCACAAGCAGTGCACAAGAAAAAAAATTCTAAACAGAGCTTCGAGGGGAAGAAGAGACATATAAAGATTTTTGACTTTATGATAGCTATAACAAACATAACAAATTAATAAAATGTAAAATAAAGCTTACTTTTAAGTTTTTTGTAAATAACGTTTTTTGACTCTGCTAGATCTTCTGTGTGATTTACCTGGATCTTCATCCTCGCTTTGTGGGAAAACCTTACGTTATAGAGAGAAAAGCTCAGCATTTCTAAACTCAGCGTATCGAAAAACATCAGAAACACTTAAAACGGTACAGAAAAAAAAAGTATTATTTCGCAGACTTGTGTTATCCCTAGCATATTTCCACAGGTTGGTGTTTTAAGACTCATGATTCTCCATAAGTTTTTTGGGGGCCCACTCAAATATCTTAGCCTAGAGGCTTACTAAGGGGCTCTGATCCGTCTCTGCCACTAACCACGTAAATTATTTTAGTGACGCTAAGGCCCTTCCACAGCCCCGCTTAATAAATGTTTCTATTGTACGAGGACAGCAAAAGCAACTGCGTTCTTCCTTAGAAACTGTAATGTTTGTGGTTAGTTTTTTAAATGGTAACATTCTTTTACAATGAGCAACCGCTGTACACATACAGTATCATCAATGTCAACCATTTTCTACCCACTGTTGGACGAAAGTCTCTCCAAGCCTCTTCCACAACGGTCTGTCTTGTGCCAGTCTCCTCCATGTTACTCCCGCAGACTTTCGAATTTCATCCACCCATTTCCCATGTGGTCTTCTTCTAGGTCTTTTCCTATCCCTTGGAATCCAATCTAAAATTTCGGCTGTCCATCGATGGTCTGTTCTTCTAGCAGTATGTCCAGCCCATTGCAATTTCAGGGATTTAACTCTGATCATGATGTCTTCCACTCAGTATATACTTCAGTATATACATACACTATATACTGAAGAGCAATTGAATTAAAGACAGCTGGCGTTATGAAAATGTGGCGCTGTGGGCGGCTCTGTAAACGGAAACAACATGACGTGCAGCGATCCGACAATATAAGGAGTGATGCGACGGGAATCAGTAAGAGTCGGACGCAGTATGGGCAAGACGAAGGATCTAAGCGCATTTGATCGCGGGCAAATTGTCGTGGCCCGACGAATGGGTCACTCCATCTCGGAAGTCGTGCAGACACTGGGATTTTCACGAACCACTGTGTCACGGGTGCACCGTGAGTACATCAAATCCAGTAAAACCATCCCTGCAAGGGACGACAGCGTGTGGATGAGGGTGGTCATCGTCGGCTAGCTCGCATTGTAACAGCGGATAGACTGGCCACACAGTGCAAGAAACCACTCGGCAATTTAACGCTGGTGCACAAAAACATTTCAGCAGCCACACCATCAAGAACCATGTCCTCGCTATGGGGTACAGAAGTCATCGTCCCACGAGGCCGCACATCACATGGTAAAAAGGTTAGCATGGGCGCGGGAACATCGCCACTGGACCATAGACATGTGGAAAAATGTTGCCTGAACTGATGAGTCGAGATTCACGTTTGTACAAGCGGATGGCAGGATACGAGTACGACGCAAACCACATGAAGCGATGGATCCTTCTTGCCAGCAGAGTACTCTTCAACCTGGTGGGGGGTGGCATTCTCCTCTGGGGACTGTTTACCTGGACTGAAATGGGACCCCTGGTACGTGTGACATCGTCCCTCACAGGTCAACGTTATCTGGATATCCTGGACGACCAATTGCTCCCGTTTGGGCGTCTTGAACATTCCACTGGGGACCTCATCCTGCAACACGACAATGCACCATGCCATCGCTCCCGAATTGTATCCGAATGGTTGGATGAACACTCCACCGACGTGACCTCGCTTCCTTGGCCAGCTAGGTCCCCTGACTTCAATCCCATCGAGCACATCTGGGATGCTATCGAGAAATATGTTCGAGGCTCTGACCCCCCCCCCTCCATCAAATCTTCGTGAACTGTGGGAGCTTGTTCAGGGGTCGTGGATCCGTATGGCTTTCCAACGCTTCCGGTGTCTTGTTGAGTCCATGCCGAGACGAATCGCCACCGTCATCAGGGCGAAAGGTGGTGCTACACGTTACTACACAGGTATCTGTAATTCAATTGCTCTTCAGTGTATACTGAAGTTTATACTGAGCTAGGCTTTGCATTAGGACACCTATCTAACAACGCGTTGGTCCACTTTTCTGTGCAATCATGACTCGCAAACTCCTAGGAACAGATTCTACAAGATCTCGAACATCCTCCATGCGTAACTAGACCCATATCATCTGCAGCAGCCCCGTCAGTTCACACGCATCTCGTAGAGAATTGACGAGAAACTTTCAAAAATAGTTCTCATTCTGTTCCGAGACTCTACGGGAAACTTTCCAGAGCGTAGTGTGATAGCAAAAACCGTCTTCCGGTTAAAACGAGAAACTCCGGACCGACAGAAATTTCTAAATTCGGGAGCTCGGTAAATCTGTTTTTTTACGCGTACTGATAGCCCCCGCAACACCCGCATTGGGGGGGGGGCTCACGGCTAAAAGTGCCTCTAACCTCAGCAAAAACATTTTAAAACTTCATATGAATAAAGAAATAACCAATAAAAATTTACGGCAGCTTTGTAAAAAGTATTAAACAGAAATGTAATTTTTTTTTTTTTTTTGTAACCAAGAGAAAAATTTTAACTATGTGTAAAATTTTGTAGCATTATGTTAAGTTTTTTTTATATATATATATATTCAGTAGTAAATAATTTAAGTAGGTTTATTTTTTGTGCCACATTTCTCAACTGTTATTTATTTGCTTGTTCTGTATTTTTGTATAAATCGTTAAAAGTCATTACACACTATCTGACTGTCACGTGAAAGTTACCTGTTTTGTATGTGTGATTGTGAAACATTTCTAGGTGGCTGACCTTAATTCTCTAAAAGAATAAAATTTGCGTGATATATCCAACTCTGGCGTAACTGTTTTGCAGTACTTTCTATTGGTATAAAATTAAGACAACTATTTAAATTACAACGCACACATTTGTGTTACACGCAGTAAAAAGTGCAATAATTTTGGTTCTGTGCAAAATACCTCTAGGTTCTAAATAATTCTAATTATTAAAACGCCCATAAATCCCAATAAATAACATGGAATTAAAAATTTAAGTAATAGAGTGCTAATAAATTTTCGAAAAAGGGCCTCAAAGAGATTTTAGCGGGGGGGGGGGGGATTTTTTCCGGCACGCCACTGCGTGCGTGATAATGCAAACTGAAGGTTAAAAATTTTGAAGCACACACTTCATGTAATTTTAAAAAACTGTTACTGGTTCCGTCAAATGATTTAGTCGCCAGCATACAAACCCAACCGGCTCTGATCGTTGGTCGGAGATGGGCCCGGGTTCGAATCCCGGTGAGGCATGGATGTTGTGTTTGTCTTACGGCTCTGGCTCTCTCCCTTCTCTAGAGTCAGTGGCGCTAAATTAGGGACGGGCGACTGCTTATAGTCTATTGAGTTGCTCACGGTGGTCGTTAAACCTCCAGTAAAAAAAAAAAAAAAAAAAACCGGTTCATGGAAGACGTGAAGAAGACGTGACGCCGTAGGACCAAACGCCTTAAAAGAAGAAATTTGAGATGTTCAGATAGGAAAGCAGGAATGAAATGCAATGAAAAATTAGAGTTAGAGTATATGTATTGCCAAGTGTTGGAATGCTAAGCCGGAAAAAAGCTGAATTTCATACTGTGAGCTACTTAAATTTAAAGGCTGTTTTGTTTTATTTCATAAGTCAGAAGCAGCATTTAATGCAAAGGTGGGTCTGATGGGGTTATACTGCGAGCTGAAATAATTTAGTTTGGTGTTTTGTCTGTTTTTGTTTATGAGATGAGGGATGCTCATTGTTAATTTATTTATTTGTTTTATTTATTTAAATAATGAGTGCTGTATGTTTTTCTCGTTGCTTTTTATAACTGTCATTGCTTTTGCCTTGGGCAACTTACGCTTCTTGTGCTGCCCATTGTAAAGCAAGTAGAATCTTGTTAGTGTCAGCTAAAAAGAGCAGATGTGTACCAAAAGGGAGCATTAGAATTAATTGTCAGAATGCACCAAGGCGTCAGTCAATCAGGGAGCGAGAACAGTGGAGCGTGAAAAGAAATTCTCATATGTGGCTCTAATGCCCGTTATGCAACATAGCCCATCCTAAAAGATAGTTCACCATGTTATGCCCCCAGCCCCCACCCAATCTAAAGAAGGATACCCTGAATGAATGTCAGCATGGGGTGCATTATATGATGCGTTGTGAAGCGAGACGCAAACTCAAGCAGCTCAATCACGAGCTGCCAGATTCCACGCTCGATCACGAGAGAGATATTCTGATGAAACCACCGTAATACGCATATACGATTACACATTTATTATATACTAGATGAAAGCCCGTCAATAATGACGGGGGAAAATAAAATTTATGATACAGAAATTATTGACATTTATTTGTGTTTTTGAGTGCCAACGTCGCTATCTATTGACGTGGTGTCAATAGATAGCGACGTTGGCTCACAGCTTTCTGAAAATTTCCCCAGCAGTCAGCTATGGAATTTGATACGACGGGCTTTCTGTTATGTGTTTTTGTAAAACCTTTAGTCCCTATTTCGTCAACACTTCCTTGCACACAACATTTTTCGTATACACTGACTGTGAACCCTGTATCAATTTCCCCTGTTCTTTTCCGTGAACTATTTTTATCTTGACGTCGTCAGATCGTCGTACTCTTGTCGTTGCCACCTACAGATGGTTAAACACCGGTTCAGGTAGTGAACCAAAATTCCAGATGCAAAGTTTTTCGTAGCCGGTAGCGCAATGGTCTAAACAAGGAGGTTAGAATAATATTTCTGGAGATGCTCTGGGTCTCTTAACCGTGAAGCCGCAAACTGTGGGAATTCGACGTTGTTTACACGATACCCATGTAATTTCAACTTTGTTTATTTTGGAATAGCATGGTTTTTGGTTGCAGAAACCGTGTTAATATCTAACTGGAATGAGTTATACTTCTTATACGAGGGAAGTTTTCAATCTTAACGTTATGTTTTGTTTAGAATTCGCACTAACGTTCCTGTATTTCAATGTAAAATAAAAATGGGAAGGAGCCTTAAAATAATTAAGAATTTTATAAATTTAGCATTTTCTCACGTATTAGCAACAAGTTACGATGCGAAATTGGACACATTTGCGACGAAAGAAGGCGATTCGGCCAACACAAAATACATTGCAATAGCCTTAAAAACCATCAGCTTTCCCACACTTTGACATCTCTCGCTCGCGGTTATAGTCTTCACGCAAAGTGGTACTGCTCCACTAAGAAGGGCATCTCCAGATATCTTATTCTAACCTCTTTGGGTCTAAACGATGGCCTCTGAGCACTCGTCCGAAAGGGGTCCGGATTCGAATCCCGGTGAGGCATGGATGTTGTGTTTGTCTTACGCCATTGGCCCTAACCTCTTCCCTGGAAACAGTGACCCTAAATTAGGGACGGGCGACTGCTTATAGCCCACTGAGTTGCTCACGGTGGTCGTTAAACCTCCAACCAAAAAAAAAAAAAAAAAACGAAATATTTTTCGCATCTCTAGAGTTGACCGTGCCGCCCCGGTGGCGCAGTGGTCTAAGGCGTTTGCCTCTGATCATTCGTCCGTAAGGGGTCCGGGTTCGAATCCCGGTCAGGCATGGATGTTGTGTTTGTCTTACGGCACTGGCTCTCTCCCTTCCCTGGAACCAGTGACCCTAAATTAGGGACGGGCGACTGCTTATAGCCCATTGAGTTGCTCACGGTGGTCGTTAAACCTCCAATCAAAAAAAAAAAAAAAAAAAAAAAAGAGTTGACCGTGTGACGTAACGCATCTCTGACCTCTGTCGTCATGTGAGAATGATTTGGATTCGAAGACGTCACACCAGCAGCTGTGTTCTTTGTTGCTATGACAACAAAACAAAGTGGTATACGCATGGACTGTGCGAACACGAAAAGCTAAGCGTGACGTCACAAACATTTGTTTCTCGGTTGTTCATATGACGACTTAAAAAGTGGCACGGAGGAGGGCTCTTGCAGATTTTATATTAGGATCTATAATAATTGTACTTGAAAGATTTAATTAGTTAACTGCAGCAGCACAAATTTAAATAAAATCACTTACATGAATGCATAATAGTAGTGAATCCTGAAGCAGACATCATTTTAAAACGTTTTTTTTTTTTTAATGATAATCTGAAGGCAAGTGTGTACGAGATCTTCTCGGCCCGAAGAGTGTCTTTTACATAACACAGTTGTTGAGCATTTGGTGTCCTCCGTACCCCATTGCTTTTCTGTCAATATTTTCCCACTAGCACGCCAAGAATCCCCTGCGCTGTTGCAGTTTCGTCCTGTATGCCACCATTTGTATTACTCCATCCCTGGACAGTGCTCAGTAGACTTTCTTTGCTTCGTCAAATATGGAATTCCATTAAATTTTATTACTTTGCTTGTTAAAGTGATAATTCCCTTCATTCGTTAAATCCAGGCATTTCGTTAAAATTTGTTCGTTAAAAAACGATCAAATTACATGTCAATTGACACTATACCAAACAAAAGTTCCTGTTTTATTCGTTAAAACCAGAATCTCGCAAAATAAGGGTTAGTTTTAGGGAGCTTTTACTGTATTTGAAACTATTCCAGGATCACCTGAATTTTTCAGGTTGTGCGTAAAATTCCAAAATACCGATTACCAAGGTAAAAAGTGTACTACTACGAAGTTTCTCCTGAACAGGTGACATTTTCGCGAGATGCTGAAAGAAAGATATCACTAAAGAAATAACTTCCCCTTTCAAATAGAGACAATAGAAATGCTGCAACAAAAATGCAAATTTGAAAGCTAACGAAATCGAAAGCTGCTTCAGTTACAGAGCTTAGATTTCTTTCGTGTTTTTCTTCTCTTTCTGTCTAGTATTTTATTTCATTTCTTTATTATTATTTTTTTTTCTTTCTTTTTCATGTGAGAAGGAGCAGAACGGTGCTATGAACACGTACGGCAAAGAAATTTGTCTTTGGCCGGAAGTCCTCGGTCTCTAACATGACCTCACCGTTTCCGGTAGGTCGCGGGTTTCCAAGGTCGCGAAACACCTTTCTGCTGGGTACAGGGAATGGTGAGTGATAACTGCTGTGGAGAGAGTGTAAACAGAGACTACCTGACAGACAGAATCGGGGATTCTGTTACAGAAGCCACGGGGTCAGAAGGCGTTGACGAACTACAAGCACCAACCTTCGCCTATCAAGTCACGCGGATCTGAAGTTCTGAACGTCCCGAGCCGTTAACTGCGCGCTCCATCTTGTTAAAACTCCAGCCTACATCATCTCTGTGCGGCACGGAATTAGGGCTTTATTATTGCTATGCACTTTATTGCTTCAAGAAGATGTTAGGGGTAGGCGATTTCCAGTTAACAGAAATACGAAGGGGAAGGGTATTGCACATAATTATCTCCTCGTGTAACAGGGATTTATTATGATCAGGCTTTTTTTTTTTTTTCAGAAACGGTTTATCAAAATCTTTGGCTGCTTCACGAGTACGTGGATGAAATGCGGCACGAGAAATGAGTGAATGGGGACAGGTTCGGACTTGACCACCGGCCCGAGGGCCGGTGTCCACTTCGTATTTTATTTATTTTTTTATCGCCACAAGGCTGTCTCCCTTGCGGCGATAAAAAAAATTGCAATGATGAAAATATTTCAGTGGCACTTGCGTTCCAGTAGAAAAAAAAATGAAGACGACTTCTGCCCTTATTATTTTTTGAAGGAAGTATTTTATAAGAAATATTTTATTTTCAGAGTAAATTCCTTTTTATTGAGGCAACAGTGCAAGAAATTTTGTTATACGGTGTTTAAGTGCCTTCGGATTTTCGAATATTGTATTGCCAAAGATTTCGTACACAAAAGTGGAAAATCTGGGAGAGGGAGTTCAAAGGCAAGGTCCACGAAAGTATTGTTTATATAAAAATACAGTATAATATCTTGTTCCTTAAATGCTAGATGTTTTCCCAGTTTTGTGAAGTAAAATTCACTTGCAAAAAATGAGTTCATTCACAGAAAAACTAAATTCACTGTTTAATTTTATTTAATTTTTCTTTATTGGTAGATTAATATTTGAAAAAAAAATAACCTTCAGTGATTCACAAAATTCAACAATGCTTTGAGCCACACGAGGAAGATAAAAATAATAATTTGGTCCTCCTTGCAGTGATATTGGAAACTATATTAATTTGAGTGTGCAGACTCGTCAGACGTGTGTATAATAGAAAGAAGAATTAATTAGGTAAACTGTTTTGAGTTCGTCAAAATATTTTACGCACTCTGAAAATTCAAGGTCTGCGCCCTTTTGGAGGGCCCAGTCCGACCCTGAAAGGGAGTGGCTGAGGAAACTTCTCATCTACATGTATTTTAAGTGCCGACTTACCTACCCTTCAATGAATTTTGAAAATCATAAAAGGCAGTGCTTCCATCATTGACTGAGAAAAAAGAAATGGCAATTTTAAATTCCTGTTACTCGAACTGTTTGTAATAGAAATGATTTTCTCTTCATTATCATTATCCACACCTTCCTAATGCCTATCATCATCATCATTGTCAACCATTATCAATCCACTGCTGGACGACGGTCTCCCCAAGTTTCTTCCACAATGGTCTGTCTTGTGCCAGTCTCCTCCATGTTACTCCCGCATACTTTCGAATTTCATCCACCCATCTCCCATGTGGTCTTCTTCTGGGTCTTTTCCTGTTCCTTGGAATCCAATCTAAAATTTCGGCTCTCCATCGATGGTCTGTCCTTCTGGCAGTATGTCCAGCCCATTGTCATTTCAGGGATTTAACTCTGATCATGATGTCTTCCAATCTTGTCATTTTTCTAATCCAAGAGTTCCTCTTCTTATCTCTCCTGGTTACACCAAGCATGCACCTCTCCATGCTGCTTTGAGTTGTCTGCAGCCTTTCTATGTCTCTTTTAGTTAAGGTCCACGTCTCTGCACCATACGTAAGCACTGGAAGGATGCACTGATCAAACACTTTCCTTTTAAGACATAATAGCATATTGCTCCCTAAAATTATGCTGTTTCTTCCAAAAGCTCTCAAGGCAAGTTTTATTGCGTAACGCCTATAAACGGAATTAAATATTGAACGGTGTTATTATTGATAAAGTAATTTCATTAGGAACAAATACAAAGGCAATGCATTGAAAACTGGGAGCATTTTTTTATTTAGTTGGCAAAACAGTGCGAAGGAGAAAAATAACCACGCAGACGACTAATTGAATTAAAGAAGTATCTGGTGGCAACAGTTATTAGCAGAGGCAGACGATTCTGGTTTTGTTATTGCGCAGTTATTTAAGGCACGTCTGCAATTCTCCATACAGCTATGGAGCTGCGTGTTTAAGAGTTAAGAAGTGAAATGCGTTGTGCAATAAAATTTTGCTATCGTTTGGGCAAAACAGCAACAGTTGATTTAATGAAAAAAGCTTACAAAGGTAAATGTTTCGGTGAGTCAACGATATTGAGATGGCACCATGATTTCAAAAAAGGGTGTTTGTCGGCAGAACTTGCTCCGAGGCCTGGTCGACCTGAAAGTGTTGTTAGAAGATCGATGAATGACGTGTGAAAGACATAGCGGGGTCAACTAATATTTCAAAAACGTCGGCATTCCGCGTTCAACACGACAAATTACTGCTGCATCGTGTGTGTTCCAGATGGGTGCCTCATCACCTGACGAGAGAACAAGTGTTAGCCAGGGTTCAAGTGCGTCATGAGTGAAAACAATTGATTGCAAAGGATACAAACTTTCTAAACACAGTAATAACTGCCGATGAAACATGGGTCCACTATTTCGGCCGCATCACGAAGCACGCAACGAGTGTCTGGAAACACACACAGGCTCTCCTCCTCCGAAAAAAGTCCTCCAAACCAAATCAGCTGGGAAGGGGATGCTGATAAATTTCTTCGATCACAAAGGTGTAGTCAACCCACATGCCGTTCCTCCACAAATTACTGTCCAATACATTTCAGTCTTGAAGCATCTGTGACGATACATATCGATTAAGCGACCGGAACTGGTGGGAAAGTAGACCCTACACCATGATAACGGCCGCCCACATGTGGCTGCTTGTATTCAACAGCTTTTTTACGAAATGCAGATTTGAAATCTTGCCACAGCCTGCCCACAGTCCAGATCTGGTCCCGTGCGATTTCTGGTTGTTTCCAACAATGCAGGAGAAGTTTCGTGGAGCAAACATTCAACACAGATGCTGACGTTGTTCAAGCTGTGCAGAGGTCGCTAAAGCAGCTTCTACAAAATGCCTTCGCCAGATGCTTTGGAAAGTGGACTGAACGATGGAACTATTGCATATCATCCGAGGGAAGGTACTTTGAGAAAGAATAACATATATTTTGATGTGCCTATATTTCTTCATTTTGGCATTTTCTTCAGCATTGACCACACACTGTACATCCGCGTACATTTTTTATTTTTATTTTTTTGTTTGGGGGATTTAACGACCACAAGGAGCAACTAAACGGGCTAGCAGTCTCCAAGTAAGTACGCAACAGTCCTAATTTAAGGCCACTATTTTCAACGCAAGGAGAGAGCCAGCGCCGCAAGACAAGCACACCACCCATGCGGCATCCGGAGCTCGAACCCGAGCCCATTCCAAACGAACGATTAGAAGCCATCGTTTAGACCACTGCGTCGCCGGAGCGGTTCGTACTTTTTCTCTTAGCTAATCAAAGTATTTTTAGGCTGTCTCTCATAAAAAAAAAAATAAAAAAAATAAAGTACGTGTTTATAGTATCACTTTGTCCGTCAGTCTGTCTGTCTGTGGACACCATATCTCTGCAACTATATATCTGATTTGAGATGGGTTTTTTCTTACGTTGGGAAGCCCAAAATGTGATGATCCTTGCCTTTCAGATTTTTTTCCGATGCACAACTTCACCGTTAGAGGGCGTAAATGCAGATGCTATCGAATTCAAAATACTTTAATCCCATATCATTACTCCTAAACATTCCACTGCAAAAATTATTTTTTCCTTTCGATACCAATTATAATCAAGACTATTTCGGGTATAGTTTCTTTTTCGAATAATGCATAGTTTTTCCGCTAGGGGGACGTAAAAGTGAATTGCATTTTCTCTTGTGTCTTTCTAAATGATCGATTTGAAAAATTGTTTTTGCGACGGACAGAGCTCCAGGTGGAAATGTTTTGCATGTAATCTCTAATTTTTTTTGGGTAGAGCATGGTTTTGCCGCTAGGGGGCGTAAAGGCAGGTTTCTATTTTTAATGTACTTGCAGTAATATCTGTGCTTCTGAACAATAAGTTGAAAAAATCCTTTGTGATCAGATACAGCTAGGCTAAGAGAAACCTTGCCAAAATATTTTCTTAGAATGGAAGACAGTTTTTCCAATAGGAGGGCGTAGTTATATATGTGTGTCTTATTTTCCGCGATGTCTCTATTTCGAACAGTCCGATTGGAAAAATTCTTTCATTGTCCGAGAGTGTTTTTGGAGCGAAATTAGTTGCTTATAATGCCAAATTTTTCTGAACGTACAAGTTTGTACTAAAGGGTATAAGTTCACGTTTGTGTTTATAGCATATTTACAGCTACATCTACGCTTCTAAAAACCCGATCGGAAAAAATCCTTTCTCAGTCAGTTACTACTAAATAGAAAAAATATATTTGTGGTCATTCCCTCCCCCCAATATACTGCACAATTTCTCCGCTAGGGGGCGCAAACGTTTAATGTTTTTCTCGGTATCTCCGCTTCTAAAAGTCATATTTAAAAATTCTTCTAATACCAGACACCATTTGCCGTGCGGAATGCTTTGCCTGTACTCGTGTGGATTTTGTAGTTCACAGTTCTTGTGCTACGTGGTGTTAGTGTGCCTTCCTTTCTGCAGCTGTATCTCCGCTTCTAAACATCGTGTTGAAAATTTTATTTTTTTACTGTATGACATTCGCTACAGTAAAGATGGGTAGCATTATCCTCTTAAAAAGATTCAAAACTTTCCCGCAAGGGGGCCTAAAGGGTACGTCTACTGGAAGCTCGCTTTCGGGAGACGTGTATTTGAAAAAAATATTTTCCTTTTACTATGAAGAACACTTTTCGCATATTTTCTACCTTTCCATTATTCAAAATTCTTCCGCTAGGTGGCGTAAATTTACATCATGTTTTCCTCTATATCTCTTCTTCTAACTGTTCGATTAGAAAATTCTTTTGTCTCTAATGTCTTCCTTCATCTACGTGGAACTTGTGCAAAATCTGTTAATTTACGTAGCATACTTTTCAGCCGCTGGTGGAAGTAAGTAGTTGTTTCTATTTCTGGATGTTTTTATTGATTGTGAAATCTGGTTAATTTTTTCTTTCCAACCAGTTCGTTTGACTATGAATAACTTTGATAAATTTAATTCGCTTCGGAAAGGATTGAAAAGACATGCTCATTACAACCGAAAATTCGGTGTCATCTCACGTGAATATATTTCAAGTACGTGGAGATAATGTAAATAGACTATATCATCGCTCTGTCCACGTTATTTTATAAACAACGCATAGCAACTGAAAAATTGTGTTCCGACACGACTGCAATCGAACCCCAGATCTCTCGATAAATTTTCAGTAGTATGCGTTGTTTATAAAATAACGTAGACAGAGCGATGATATAGTCTATTTACATCATTTTACGTGTTTCTTTTTTGTTAGCATGTCTTTTGTAAAAAAAAAGATCATGCTTATGTTATCGGTTTTTCCATCCGTCGGTAGACATCATGTTTCTGCAACTATTAGTACGATTTGAAAAATTCTGTTTGCATTGGGAAGCTTGAAATGTGCGAATGATGATCCTTTACATCTTTTTTTTTCTTTTTTTTTTTTTTTTTTTTTACGATGTATAATTTCGCCGCTAGAGGGCGTAAATGCAGATGACGAATTCAAAATATCTTATTCCATATATTTGCTTTTAAGCATCCATTTATGTTGAAGAGTATTTTAGGTATAGTTACTTTTTCAAGTTACGCATGGATTTTCCACAAAGGGGCGTATAGATTAAATTACGTTTTCCCCGATATCTCTTCTCCTAAAACTCCGATTAGAATTTTTTTTTCTTCAGTGGTTACAGCTCCTGATGGAAACTCCTTTGCATATAACATATAATTTTTGGTAAAGAATACTTTGGCCACCAGGGGCGTAAGGGTAATTTTTGCTTCTGATGTATTTGCCAAAAAACCTGAACTTCTAAAATCTCGATTGAAAAAATTCGTTCGTGAATCGATACCACTCACGTCTACAAACCTTTTTGGAATATTTTCTTCTTAAAATATTACATGGTTTCTCCGCCAGGGGGCGTAGATGAATACCTTATTTTTGTCAATATCTCTACTTCTAGGAGTCTGATTTGAAAAATTCCTTCTTTGTTCGATAGTGTTTCCGATGCGAAATGTTTTCCAAATAAATTCATAATTTGAAGTAAATCATAGACTTTCCGCTAGGGGGCGCAAAGATAAATTGTGTTTTCCCCGATGTTTCTGCTTCTAAAACTCCGATTTGAAAAATGCTTCCTGTATCGCATACAGCTTCTGATGGGAAATGTTTCTCATGTACTTCCTAATGTTTGGTAAAGAATAGTTTGACCACCAGGGGGCATAAGGGTTAATTTCGACTTCTGATGTATTTGCAGCAAAATCTGAGCTCCTGAAAACCCGACTAAAATCTTTTTTTCTTGGCCGATACCTCTCACTCCGAAAAACCTTTTGAGAATACTTTCTTTTTAATATAATATGTGGCTTTCCCGCTAGGAGAGGGGGGGTGTAGATGCATGCCTTATATTTGTCCATATCTCTGCTTCGTAGAGTCCGATTTGAAAAATATTTCTTTGTCGGAGAGCGTTTCCGCTGCGAAATGTTTCTCATATAAATTCAAACTTTTTTTAACTCATAAGTCTGCATCCAGAGGACGTAAGTTCACGATTCCGCTTACAGCAATATCTGCTGGATTAAAACCCCTATTGAAAAACTTCTTTCTTCAGTCAGATACTATTATTTTCCACATCGGTTCCATTGACTTTGAATAGCTTTGATAAATTGAATTCTCGTCAGAACGGATGCAAAAGACGTGCTCATTGCACCCGCAAATTCGGTGTCATCTTTATTGTTGTTTTCTCAGAATGCAATTCGCAAAGATACTGTTATCTAGTACTATCACAATCTCTTTCCTTTTATTTTTTTTATTTATTCTGCCCGTCGCTAATTTAGGACATTGTTTCTAGAGAGAGGGCAGAGTCTCAGGCATCAGCCGCAACCCCCATTCGTCGTGAACTCGGACCAGACCTCATTTAATGCGAATGGTTGGGGGTCAGCGTCTCAGACCACTAGGGCACCGAGCGGCTCACTGTCTCTTTAGAAGGGAAGTTTTGTTGGCTTTAGTAGCAAGAGATGTGGGTAAATTTTGCATGCTGGCAAGAGGTGTTATGAGAAATTCAGGAAGACATTTATATCATTTTATGATAGCGTCTTCTAACACTTAATTGTGACATCACTTTCCCCGTTCGTCCGGCTGTAGACTGTTAACGAGGTTCTTTTCGGGGTACGATTTTTTATGCCTTGTAGCAGTTCATGCGTAAAATACGAAGCTAATGAATACTTGATTGAGTTGCAGTCTCAAATTGCTTATTAACTTATTTGTTATACGTGCAGGTTGACCCGGATTGATCTTAGATGAATATCATTACTTAATGTTTCTGTCCTCTCGCTGCCTGTTTTATTTCTCTAATGTTCACTCTTTTGTATTTACCATCCAATTCCACCCAACATTTCGTATTGCTTCTCTATTTTGGTCCCCAAGACACTAGCAAGAAAAATGTTTCCTCTTCTATCATCTTCTCCTCCCGGTCTTTTCAGCTCACTGTTAGAAAGAAACTCAGTCTTTCTCAAAGCATCATCCCTTAAGTTCTGCCTCCTCCCACCCTTCTTAGCTTGACCTTTTGTGTCTGTCACTAGCTTGAAGGTCTATGGCGTTACTGATGCAATAATCTAATTAAGCAGTCTGCAATCGTTTGCTGATGACAATACCCTTGACTTCGGCGTATGCCAATAAAACGATTTAGGCACTTAGAGTTATCTAAAATGACCTTCCATACAAAAGAACGAATCCTTGTGAACCTCGCTTTTACAGGCCTATAGTGATGCCGCCTTCGAACACTCCGCTAGAAAATTCCTTGCTTGGATAAATGAATTAATACAAAATAATTTATTTTTTTGGGGTCGCTATTACACATAAAAACATTTGATCCTGGCGAAAAAAAATTTCTTGTATGCGAATGTTAGATGACCTGTACTGTTTTGGTAGGACTAAATTTTGAACGAAACCTCGCCTTATATTCGGGTAAATACGGCAAATATTTACTGATTGAAGGGCGTTATGGCGTAAAAGCATAGCGATGCCTCGATTTGCGGTGAAAATTTAATATTGCTATTGTGATTTGGCACGATTTATTTTCGTTAAACGCCCTTTGTTAAAGGTTGTGAATTGTGGCATGAACAATCGAAATATTTTTTCAGCTCGTCTTTTGTAAAATAAGTTCGTGCTTATGGTATCACTTTGTCTATCCATCTATTGACATCATATCTCTGCAGCTATTAATCCTATTTAAACAATAAATTTTTTGCGTTTGGAATCTTGAAATGCGAGAACGATGATCCTGCTTTTTTTTTTTTTTTTTTACGATGCACAACTTCGCCGCTAGAGGGCGTAAATGCTAATCTAATATTCCATATCATCATCATCATTGTCAACCATTATCAATCCACTGCTGGACGAAGGTCTCCCCAAGTTTCCTCCACAACGGTCTGTCTTGTGCCAGTCTCCTCCATGTCACTCCCGCATATTTACGAATTTCATCCACCCATCTCCCATGTGGTCTTTTTCTGGGTCTTTTCCTGTCCCTTGGAATCCAATCTAAAATTTCGGCTGTCCATCTATGGTCTGTCCTTCTGGCAGTATGTCCAGCCCATTGCCATTTCAGGGATTTAACTCTGATCATGATGTCTTCCACTCTCGTCATTTTTCGGATCCACGAGTTCCTCTTCTTATCTCTCCTGGTTATACCAAGCATGCACCTCTCCATGCTTCTTTGAGTTGTCTGCAGCCTTTGTATGTCTCTTTTAGTTAAGGTCCACGTCTCTGCACCATACGTAAGCACTGAAAGGATGCATTGATCAAACACTTTTCTTTTAAGACATAATGGCATATTGCTCTTGAAAATTATGCTGTTTCTTCCAAAAGCTCTCCAGGCAAGTTTTGTACGCCGATAAATTTCTTCGTCAATGTGACCCTCACTTGATATCTGCTGTCCAAGATAAACATACGTATCTGTTATCTCCAGTTTTTCTCCATCAATCGATAAATCTTCATTTCTTGTAAAAGCATTGAACATCACTTTTGTCTTCTGAAAGTTCATTTTTAATCCCACTTCTTTACTCTTGTCAGCAAGTTCCTGGATCATACTCTGCAGCTCTGATGGGGTAGTTGCAAAAAAATGACTACGTCATCAGCAAAACGAAGGTGGGTTAGATAATCTCCATTAATCTTTATCCCTTTGTTTTCCCAGTTCAGTGATCGAAAGACATTTTCCAATGTGGCATTAAAGAGCTTCGGAGATATGGTGTCACCTTGTCTCACTCCCTTTCCAATTTTTATGTGTGTTGTATTTTCAAACAGCCGAATCTTTGCACTTGCATTTTCATAGATGTTATTAATAATATTAATGTATGCATCTTCAATACCGCAGGATTTCAGAGCCATTGTAACTGCTGATGGTTTCACCGAATCAAAGGCTTTTTCATAATCGATAAAAGCCATGCACAATGGAAGTTCATATTCCCTCGCTCTTTCAATTAGTTCTCTCAGTACGTGGATATGATCTATTGTGCTGTAGCCACTCCTGAATCCAGCTTGTTCTCTCGGTTGAGCCATGTCCAGTGTTACCTTCAAGCGGTGTGAAAGAACTTTAGTGAAGATTTTATAAACCACTAATAGGAGGCTGATAGGTCTGTAGTTCCTGAGATCCTCAATGTCACCTTTTTTATGTAGCAGGATCATTGTAGCGTTGTTCCAATCCTCAGGAATCTTCCCTTCATTAAGGCATCGAGTGAAAATTTGGGCGAGTACTGTTTCAATTTCTCCACTTGCTTCTTGTATGATGTCTATAGTAATTCCATCTTCTCCTGGAGCTTTCCCCCGCTTCATGTTCTTGATTGCATGAGCAACTTCTGCTGGGAGGACTGGAAGAACTCTGGTACCTTTCATGATGTCTGGAGTACATGTATCATCCACTTTCATATAATTTGGAGTAGAAATCTTTCACTCTTGTCAAAATTTCGCCTCTATTTCTTGTTATAGAACCATCTTCTTTTCTCAGAGCCATAATCTGTTTTCTTCCCTTACTGAGATGTCCCTTTGCTATCTTAAGGCTTTGGTTGTTTTCAATTGCTTTCCTCACTAGCTCACAGTTGAATTTCCTTATGTCTTCAGTGATACTTTTTCGTGTTGTCTTGCATAGCTCTATATATTCCACTTTGGAAGTCACATCTTCTTTAGTTGTCCTCATCTCTCTTCTTTTTTGCATCAACATTTTGGTTTTTCCTGATAATTTGTTCACATGCAACTTGTTCTTAGATCCAGCTAATTTTGTTGCTGTTTCCATTAGAGCTTTGGTTACTTTTCTGTTAACTTCCGAAATATCCACTTCTTCCGATGTTAGGCCTTCTAAAGCAGAGAATCTGTTCTTCAGTTCCAACTTGAAAGTATTATGGTGTTTTTTAAGGTTGGTTATGTCAATACATTTTGTTTGTCTTATGAGCTTGCCACGTTCCAGTTTAGTGTTGAGGTGCATCTTACATCTCACCAATCTATGGTCACTACCTGTGCTGAACTTGTTCAGCACACTGCAGTCTTCGATGACGAATTTTTTGTTACACATAATAAAATCAATTTCACTTGTCGCCCCAATTGGATGTCTCCATGTCCATTTCCTGTGTGGCTTTTTCTTGAAAAAGGAGTTCAAGATGAAAAATCCTTCTGCCTCTGCAAACTCAACGAGAGTATTTCCACGCTGGTTTCTGTTGCCGTGACCGAATTTACCTACTGAAGTTTCATTCTGTTGCACACTCACCAACCCGCTTGGCCAGCGTGGTGAGTTATGGCCAAACACCTCCAAAATGACTCTACAACTTAAATCTTGGCCCTCAGTCTCCGGCAGCTGGAATGTACCTGGCCAAGGCAGCGGCCAGTGCGACATGAAGGCAGAGGGTGCTAAGAATCCCCGGAGGACCGGACTAGGCTGCCATTTGATGCTGACCTTGGCTACCTATAACGGACGCTCCCTATCTTCTGATTCAAGGCTTCTTGAATTGGAAGAGGAACTACAAAGGATCAAATGGGACATCGTCGGGCTAAGTGAGGTAAGGAGAAAAGGAGATCTCATTGAACTGAAAAGTGGACATCTCTTCTATTATCGTGGGACAGATACTGGCAGAACTAGTGGTGTTGGATTTATAATAAACAAGAAACTGAAGGATAAAGTGGTAGAAGTTGAAAGTTCCTCTGACAGAGCTGCACGACTCGTTATCCAACTATCGAGAAGATACCAGGCTCAGATTATTCAAACTTATGCACCCACCACAAGTCATCCTGAAGAAGAAATTGAAGAATTTTATGAGGAAATTCGTCATCTAAATAATAAAGGTAAGCAGCACTTGAAGATAATTATGGGAGATTTCAATGCAAAAATAGGGCAACGGCAACTATTCCATATAATTCCTTATAAATAACGGATTGAAAAAATTAATTCTTCCATTCGATACCATTTATGACGAGGACTATTTTGGGTGCTATTGCTTTTACAAGTAATGCATAGTCGCCGCCGGTGGCCCAATGGTCTAAGCGCTGGCTTATGATCATTTGTCAAAGATGGATCCGGTTCGAATCCCGGTGAGGAATGGATGTTGTGTTTATCTTACGTCATTGGGTCTCTCCCTACCCTTGAACCAGTGGCCCTAAATTAGGGACGGGCAATAGCTTTTATCCTATTGAGTTGTTGCTCATGGTAATCGTTAACACCCCCTTCCCCCACCCCCTAAAAAAACGGCGATGCACATTTGGGGAACCGGAAAGTAATGTCGTTTTTGGAAAAGAAGAGAAACACTGTTTGTAACAGAAGAAATTTATTTCTTAATCAGTTATATAATCGCCATCATTATCGATCACACTTGCCCATCGTGAAACCAAACTTTTAACATCGTCTTTATAAAAAGACGTTGACGGTGATGCAAAGAAGTCCGAGAGCCCCGTTTTGACATCATCAATATTGTGGACAAATAGTAATCAGATGGTGCAACGTTAGAGGAATAAGGGGGATGGGGCAGAACTTCCTAGCCAAAATTTCTGATCGTCTGCTGGGTCCGTCTCGCCGTGTGAGGTCTCGAGTTGTCATGCTGGAGGATGACTCTTTCTGTTGACCAGTGCTGGATGTTTTACAGTAATGCTCTCATGCTGCAGGATGACTCCTTTTCTGTTGACCAGTGCTGGATGTTTTACAGTAATGCTGTCATGCTGGAGGATGACTCCTTTTCTGTTGACCAGTGCTGCATGTTTTACAGTAATGCTGTCATGCTGGTGGATGACTCCTTTTCTGTTGACCAGAGATGGATGTTTTACAGTAATGCTGTAATGCTGGAGGATGACATCTCTTCTGTTGACCAGTGCTGGATGTTTTACAGTAATGCTGCCATGCTGGAAGATGACTCCTTTTCTGTTGACCAGTGCTGGATGTTTTACAGTAATGCTGCCATGCTGGAGGATGACTCCTTTTCTGTTGACCAGTGCTGGATGTTTTACAGTAATGCTGTCATGCTGGAGGATGACACCTTTTCTGTTGACCAGTGCTGGATGTTTTACAGTAATGCTGCCATGCTGGAGGATGACACCTTTTCTGTTGACCAGTGCTGGATGTTTTACAGTAATGCTGCCATGCTGGAGGATGACTCCTTTTCTGTTGACCAGTGCTGGATGTTTTACAGTAATGCTGTCATGCTGGAGGATGACACCTTTTCTGTTGACCAGTGCTGGATGTTTTACAGTAATGCTGTCATGCTGGAGGATGACTCCTTCTCTGTTGACCAGGGCTGAATGTTTTACAGTAATGCTGTCATGCTGGAGGATGACTCCTTTTCTGTTGACCAGTGCTGGATGTTTTACAGTAAGAGCCTGATTCAAATGGTCTAGTTGTTGGCAATAGAAGTCTGCCGTTATGGTCTGTCAGGGTTCAAAGTGAGCTATGCCAGCGGTAGTCCACCAAACACACAGTTTTTGAGTTTGTTGTTCACCTTGTGGTGTGCAGGCCTGGTTTTGGCATAGGAACTGGTGTCTGACATGAAGAAAGCCACTGGTTTTTGAGTTTGTTGTTCACGTAAAGAACCCACTCTTCATCTCCAGTGACAATTCGATGACGAAATGGATCCTTATCTTGTCGGCTGAGCAAAGAGTGGCAGATGGTGGAATGCTGGGCTTTGTTGTCAGGTGAAAGTTGGTATGGGACCCAAACTCCTTGTCTATAGACCTTCCCTATCTGTTGCAGGTGCTCTTGAACAGTAGACCATGATGCATTAAGATGTTGTAATAATTCATCAATGGTTTGAGGAGGATCTGTTCCAACGGCTGCACGCAGCACGTCATTCATTGTCCAGCTCCAAGGGCCTTAATGCAAGAGGGGCGTCAGAAAATTCGAAGTTGCCCGACCGGAATTGGGCGAACCAACGCTCGCACTTGCGGACATTTAACGCATTCGGATAAACAGCGCAAATGTTATTGGTGGGCACAGTTGCATTGTTCCCCTTGTGAAATTCATACAGGCGTACAAGGATGAACATGGATGTCCTGGGGTTTTATGTCACTCATTTTGTTCTGAAATCTGGAAGACAAAAACACCCACTTAAGTTAACGACGAATAGTTTATTCACATGTACATACACTTTACTACATAAACACTTCAAAACTGCTCCCCAAATTTCTCCCCCCCCCCAAAAAAAAATTACTTTCCGACCCCACCCCACCCCACCACCCCTAGTCTTCCTGCGTAAAGTTTAATTGCAATTTCCCCAATATCTCTGCTTCTAAATATCCGATTTGAATTTCTTTTTGCATCTGACATTTCTAATTTCTGGTAAAGAATTATTTTACCATTACGGGGCGCGTAAGTGTATATTTCCGTTTTTTGATGTATTTGCAGTATTATCTGCGCTTCTGAAAACTCGGTTGAAAAATTTCTTTCGAGGGCCAGATACCGCACCATTGAAAATCTTTTAAGAATAGCTTCTGCTTAAATTAGGTATCTCTGCTTCTAAAAGTTCTATTTGAACGATTATTTCTATGTGGGATGGCGTATCTGATGCAAAATGTTGTACATATAATTTTTTATTTTTCTTAACCCCCAAGTGCGCCACTACGCTGTAAAAAAAAAAATAAGTGGTGTGAATTCAAGGAAAATTTGTGAAAATAACGTGCAACAAAGTTGCCGGTAGGTATCAGTCTTTTTCAGAAATTTCCGTTTTTTAAAAGTTCCCATTTATTTTAACTTCGGTATTTTCGCAGATTTTCCGTAAGCAGAAATTCCGTTTATTTCAGAAAAGTCGGTTTCAGGTTTCTCCATATTTAAACTGAAATTCCGTAAACTTGACGACCCTGTACTTTTCAGCCCTATCGAACCCCCGACGTTGGTACCGGCTCAACAGGTAACTCGCGCCTTTAACAACTGAGCTACAAACGCTCTGCGATTAGCTTAACGTACATCGTAAAACGAATTTGGCGCCGATAAAATTTTGATTTTTGTCATTAATGCGAGTGATTTAGTTATTTTCTTTTCTTTTGGAACTTATTATTTTTCCGAATAGGCTTGCAATATTTCTTTTTTTTTTTTTCTGTAGGAGGACTTTTCACAAACTACGCATTTTTAATCCTGATTTTTCGAAGCAACAAAATGCTTTGCAACTTGATTTTTTTAAACTGACACAATGAGTTTATCTCTAAAAAAGGTGAAATGTACTTTTTTATATTATTATTTCACACACACACGCGCGCACACGCACAAAGTAAATATAAAATGTACTCTTGATAGCTATAATGGCTTTTGTCCAAGTTGTCCAAAGACTGATACACAGATATCGTATAGTCATCTATACAATAAGTACCCGGTTTCTTAAGTAACACAATATACAGGGTACATAGGAAAGTCCCTTTAGCCTGGAACTTGCGAACGGAGAGAGGTACATTTATGCAAGTGAGATAACGGTATAGTAAAGCGACTACGCCCAAACGAATGGCAACCAACAGCAGCGCCCCTAGTGGCGAAATGCGGAAGTTATCCATTGTAAATCGAAAACGAAAAAAGATAGAACAAAATTTCCAATTACAAAGTTGTATAGCATTAATTAATTAGTACAAAACGACATTTGTTTCACATGATTAAGATAAATTGTCGCCTGAATACCCTAAAATGTCCGAAATCGATGTGCGACGATTCGAATCTGCATATTCACATTTCGCAAACGTAGCCGTATGCAAATACAGATTGTGACGTTGTGCCGTACCTACTATATAAAAACCAGTAGCAGGATGTACCGTGATCAGAAGTTTAGGTCTACGTACGCTGTGTGAGAATGGCGAGCTTGGATTTCTGGGGTTACGTAAACAACCAGGTGTATGCAACAGCGCCTACAGGTCTGCTCGATCTACGTCGTCGTGTTACAGATGCTTGCAATAGTGTGACACCTTCCATGCTGAGGAATGTGCATACAGAGTTACTTTCACGAATACAAATGTGTGTCGTAGGCAATGGCGAACCCTTCGAACATACTCGACATTAACTTTTTATCACTGTGCGCCAGATTGCATTTTTTGTTTTGTCTGACGTCTTCAACTGCATTGACATAAGTACGCATTTATGCAATAAATTGTGTTTATTTGCTCATACCTATGCCTGTTCCCTTCAAACGTTCACAGAAAAGGTCGCGCATCGATTTCGAACATTTTAGGGTATTCAATCAACAATTTATCTTATCCGTGTGAAACAAATGTTGTTTTGTACTAATTAGTTGATGTTCTACAACTTTGTAATTGGAAATTTAGCTCTATCTCTTTTTGTTTTCGATTTGCAATGGCTAACTTCCGCATTTCGCCACTAGGGGCGCTGCTATTGATTGCATTCTATTGGGCGTAGTCGCTTTACTATAACGTTATCTCACTTGCATAACTGTACCTCTCTCCTTTCGCAAGTTATTCCAGGCAAAAGCGACTTTCCTATGCACCCTGTATACTAAATAGCTGGTGCACCAAATAAGGAAAAGCAGAAGACATATCCTAGCCCAAAATAAACAAAATCCATGCGATATGCTATCCACAATATCCGATCTCGTTACGGAACTTCAAAGTTCGACAAACGATTGAAATTTAAAAGTTAATCAAACCTAAAGTATTCTCACCAATCGCTCCTATTACCAGTAATTTCTCGTCATACGGATACCGAAAAAGTGAGAACGGAGATTTTCCCTTATTATACAATAGGTTTTTGAAAATTCAGAATTTTCCCGTTGTAGGAAAATTCCGTGAAATTCAGGTTTCTTTCCGTCATTTCACGGAAAAGGTTGTATCAGAAATATGCTTGCCGCCCCGGTGGCGCAGTGGTCTAAGGCGTTGGCCTCTGATCATTCGTCCGTAAGGGGTCCGGGTTCGAATCCCGGTCAGGCATGGATGTTGTGTTTGTCTTACGGCACTGGCTCTCTCCCTTCCCTGGAACCAGTGACCCTAAATTAGGGACGGGCGACTGCTTATAGCCCATTGAGTTGCTCACGGTGGTCGTTAAACCTCCAATCAAAAAAAAAAAAAAAAAAAATATGCTTCGTTAATTCACGAAAGAAATGACTGAAAGTTGCCTGTGAATTTCAGAATTTTTTTTTACAGTGTAGGGGGAATAAGTTCAGGTTTCCGTTTACAGCACATTAGCATCAATACCTGAATCAGCAACAGATGCTGTGCGAAAGCTCCTAATACAGAAATGACTAAAGAAGGGTTGAGGTCCTATCACTTGTGCCGGTTTGAAGTGTCTGGTGAGACGATTTCAGGAAATTGGAAGTTTTCTGGATCGTCTCTGAAGCGGGAGGTCAAGAGAGCTGTGGCATCCCAATTGGACGAATTTGCATCTCAAACAACAATTGGAACAAACAGTGCTTGTGGACCGATAAGCTGCCTGGCCATACCGAAAGCATTGGTAAATCGTGTTCTTCACGGTGTATTAAATCTGTTCTCATGCAAACTTTACACCAACTGTTACCACCGATTCCAAACAGCGACAGGAATTTGCCAAAATGGGCTTTGATAAAGATCACTGAACATCTCTAGTGGTTGTTAAATGTGTTGTGGACAGAGGAAGCTCGTTTTTCGTTACACGGGTCTGTAAGCACGCATAATTGCCGAATATGGACACGGGATATTGCATATGCGTACATCGACGAACTACTGCATTCATCACGAGTGTGGTACGGATTTACTGCATCTTGGTACTTTTTTATCTTTTGAAACGAATGGACAACTTGCTCAGTAAATGCCAAACGCTCCTTACAAAACACTGCGTAAAACATGATGCAATGTTTGCGAGAACAAAATCTGCTGCATTCATGCAGGATGGTGTGCCAGCTTACGTCGCATCTCCAGTAAAGAATTTGTCACAACATTTCGTGCAGAAAGACTGATCAGCAGGCACTTGTGCCTACTTTAGTCTCCAAATCAAACGCCCGTGGATTTCTGAATGTGGGGTTATTTAAAATCCAGACTGTATCAGACAAGACCTTCCACATTGCCACAACTGAAGGAAGCCATTCACGGCAAAGTCTGTTGCATACGTGCTGCATTCAGTAGTCGCTGAATGTGTTACACGCTTGAATGCTGTAGTGCAGGACATGTTGAAAAATTGCAGTTGTGATGGTGTCACGAAATTATTGCACCGTATGTATTTCCATTGATTTTTACCGTTTTTATAAAATTTTTAGTCGTTATCGCCCTCTGTTGGTGACTATTTGAATTAAACGTTTTTCTGTTGACAAACAAATCCCTCAACCAGCTGAAGCATTTCTTGCAAACCGTACTACGTATTTGCTCTTTTGTTATAAAGTTTTGATATTTAAACGGGCTTTTGAGCCATCCGGTAGCTTATAATGTTTTAAATATTCTTAGTTCGTGTGTTGAAACAATAATACGTGCTTAGTGCAACACTTTGACGATCACTAACTGTCCAAGGGACCGATATAGCACGAAATGGAACTTACAACGACTTATTTATTGGCTTAAATCTTATAATAACAATTCCTCTTTGAACAAATAACAGATATCCGTTGACTTACTCACAGTATGAACCTCGCATATAAGATTTATTCACCATTGAAATCATCAAAATCAGTTGCGGTCAACATTCAATCAGTAAATCATTTTTCTTTGAACCACTCCGCCAGCATACTTTACACTCATGCGTGAATTTTTATTTATCTTCGACTCGTTGTTAGTCGTTTCCAAAAAGCATAAGGAAATTCGAAGTGGCCGATGTGCTCGTTCAGAAAGAAAACCTAACGGAGAAGTAACATAATTTACATAAGAACATAAACTTGAAAAGAGAAGTTAAATTAGAGATATACGTTACAAGCTATAACGAGCACTAAATGGTCCCGCGGTCCTAACTACAGGGTGATTCAAATTAAAGTATCTGTGTTTAGAACGGTGTGGAGAGAGAACCCCTAGATGTAACGGCCCCAAATCTGGAGGGTATACATGTCAGACCATGGGAAAATGACTGGGGGAAAGAATTGTAATTCCAAAAATGGCCGATAGAAGAACATGTGTCACTGCAAGATGTACTGGAGAACAACATTCGCATAAGACGTGCGTGCAAGGGCCTCGTATAAAAGGTCCTTGTATACCGTATGTGACTGTATGGATAGGTTTTACCGCCAACTTTTTGGTTGGTTCCTTTTTCTTTGAGGAACTCATTCCGCAGGGTCCAAAGACCTGTTCCGTGACAGCAGCGCGTTATCGGGATGTGTTGCAGGGTGTCGTCATTCCTAAACTCCAGTAACGGGGATGCCTCGATACAACGTTCCAACAGGAGGGGGCGCCCCCACCCCAAACATCGGCCGAGCCGTTCAACAGTGGCTGCGAAATCAGTTTTCCGAGAATCGAGTTATCAGTCTTGCATTTCCTACAAGATGGCTTCCGCAGTCACCGGACCTTAGCCCATGAGACTTTTGACTTTGGGGCTACCTGAAACACAAAGTTTATCAAGGAAACCTTGGAAACCTGATGTATTTGAAGAGCCATATCACTTTGCACGCACGCAACATTCGTTTGTAGTGATCAGTTACGTGCTGCTGTGGAGCATGTTGTGACACGGTATTACTTGTTGGCCCTGCAGCACGATGGACACATTGAACACCGCCTCTGACACAATTGTACAGCAGCTCCGACGACTTAGTTTGCTGTTATGTTCTGATGTGAAGCCTGTGTTTGATGCATGTCTTTCGTTGGTGCTGTGAGACACAGCTCTGTGTGATCGACAGTTTGTGTGTGTATGGAGCGCATTAATAAAGACACATGATATCACCACTTTGTCTGCTGTTGGTTATTGGTAGTATCGTGTTTTATATTCCATATCTTCACACTCTCTCAGCGCCTCATGTTTACCTATCGGCTATTTTTGGAACTAACCCCCCCCTCATCATTTTCCCATGGTCTGACATGTACACCCTCCAGATTTGGGCCGGTTTTGTCCAGGGGTTCTCTCTCCACACCGTTCCAAACAAGGATACTTTAATTTGAATCACCCTGTATAACAATTTTACTCTCTCTCTCTCTCTCTCTCTCTCTCTCTCTCTCTCTCTCTCTATGCGCGCGCGCATACACGCACTTACACTTAGTGGTACTTTATTAAGCACACTCATCTAATGGCCAGTAAGTGCTAATGTTTTCTTCAAACCTCAGTACATTGGGACATGGACACAAGCAAAGTATTGAAAGCGTTGTACAGTACGTTTGTCTATAACGATTACAATGTACCACTCAACTTTTGCAGAGTGATGTAAGATCTACACTTGAAATTACTCATCCACGTCACCCCACAGCTGTTCGATTAGATCGAGATTTGGTGATCGGGAAGGTTACTAAGGTGAGCTGCCTGTCAGTTGTGTCATCCTTCTTCTGTCGTATTCATGAGCTAGCTCTTTTAGACAACACTACTGCCATTAGCTTGTCTTTTTTTTTTTTTTTTTTTTTTAATTTCTGAGACAGGAACTGCTGGGATCGGTTTTTCAAGATACTCGGACCTGCTCGTTTTGTCTGAATCTCCGTGCTCACTTTAACATTCGCTTACTTTTCTCCTCACCCAATATCACATTAAATTGAACACTTATACTCAGAATCTGCTGTAAATAGAATGCTATAAACAAGTGATTTTAATACTCGAGGAGCAGCCCATTTCGCAGGAAGGGGTGGTGCACTTTTCATGAAGTGGAGATTCGACTTCATGAAAAGTGGAATTATGTGCACTGTGAGGGTGTAAATATTAGCAACTCAGCGTGAAGATCAATAACACTTCACGTTGCAAAAGAGGCTTAATTTGGATGCACCGGAATTACATGTAATTCGCAAACTTTTCGGTAAAACTAACTACTGCTTGTTCGCTTTCACGTACCTGAAGTGTTACAGAAACACTTAAAGCGCAGAAAGCTTACCAGTTTTCTCTCTATCTACGGTTACAAAGCTCTCAGCTGCTCAAACAAAGGTCCAACGACCTTTGAGTCACACGTTTGATGATCTCTGGAATCGCGTAAACTTACGGGTTTCCCCCTTTTTTTTCTCACTCTGTCGCAAAGATCCACCTAACAATGACAACTGAATAAAATCACGGCCGGTACATGTACAGACAGCACTGACCTCATTGCGGTAACCTTCGTGGAACTTCAAACTTTCTTCTAAGGAAGACAGAAACACTGCGTACTTAAAGTTTAATTTTTTGCGGAAAAAAAAAAAAGACAACTAATATTACTCCTCTGTTAATGGACTAAACGTTTTTTATTTTTTTATTTGGGGGGGGGGGTAACCTCTACCACCGTGAACAACTCGATGGGCTATAATCTAAGCAGTCGCGGCCGCCCCTCTGTCTTCTGATGTTTCATCCGAGATGTGTCCGGATTCGAATCCCGGTGAGGTATGGATGCCGTGCTTGTCTTACGGCGCTGGCTCTCTCCCTTCCCTGGAACTACCGGCCCTATTTTTTTTAATTGGGGTGTTTAACTTCTACCGTAAGCAACTCAATGAGCTATAAGCAGTCGCTGTCCCTATTTTAGGACCACGGGATCGAGGGAAGGGGGAGAGAGAGAAAGCCAGTGCCGTAAGACAAACATATCCATGCCACACGCGATTCGAACCCGCACCCTTCTCGTACGAATGGTTATAGCCAGCGCTTTAGACCACTATGCCACTGGGGTGGCGTCCTAAATTAGGGATGCACAACTGCGTATAGCCCAATTGGTTGCTGACGGTGTCGTTAAACCACCAATCAAAAGAAAAAAAGTAAGCAGTCTGGTTTTCCTAATTTTCGGGACACTGGTTTCAGGGAAGAGAGAGAGCCAATGGCGTAAGACAAACAGAACATCTCTGTCTCGCCGCGATTCGAACCCGGACCCTTCTCATACGAAGGGTCATAAACCAGCGCTTAGACCACTGCGGCTTCCTAAATTAGGGATGGACGACTGCGTATATCCCAATGAGTTGCTCAAGGTGTCGTTAAACCTTCAATAAAAAAAAATAAAAATAAAAAATAAAAAAAGGAAGCAGTTGCGTTTTTATAATTTAGGTCTGCTCGTTTCAGGGAAGGGAGAGAGCCAGTGCCGTAAAAGACTAACACATATATGCCTCACTAGGATTCGAACCCACACTCATGGTCAGAAGTTAGCTGCAATATCCGGACGGTACTAAGCATGTTTACCGATCTTTAGGAACTCCGTTTATCCTTTCTTGTTCCACTCCATGGGTATTGAATGTGAGAATGTGTCGTGAATCCCATATTTAGGACTACGGGTTCGGACATTGCAAACGTAATTTATGACTTGAGTTAAAAAATTTAGATACCCAGAGAAAGAATGCCTTAAAAAGCGATGAGCATCAACATCATGTTGTCATTCAAAATCACAAAAGCAATGGTTTGTGTAGGATAGTAAAGCTAGTTTAACGAAATTTGTTATTCTTAATTACTTGGGGCTAAAAATTTCCATTCGAAATTGCTTCTGTACAAATAATGTGTGACCGTAACTAACATGGATCAATTTTTTTACAAAGTGCTTACTTACCAGTTTTAAATGTCTATAGTGATTCAACACAGTTACAACTAAACACGTGTTTAATTAAGAATCACAAACTAACATCAAGACTGAATTATCGAACTGTTTGAAACCAGTCGTCAAAATACGTAATTTCCCATGTTCCGTTTGAAGTAACTTTTCAAAACTGCAGTCACACATCATTACGATTAAATAAATTAATAGAAGAAGAAAGAAAGAGATTTAAGAAGAAAAAGAAAGAAAGAGATTTAAATAATGTGACAAATACAGTACGCAAAAAAAATTGGTTGGTTGGTGTTTTATGGCGCAAGAAGACAAAAAAAAAAAAAAAAAATTGCACACCTACATTACTTTGCATAAATAAACGTGGAAAGCAATTGGGATGAAACATTTTTAACCATTGGTTTAATTTTACAATAAACCCACACACACATGTTTTTTTCCTAATCACAAGAAATATGTATATATATATATAACAAGTAAAAATCTTATTTTTTTTGTGTCAAAAAAGTATCTGTACATTAGTAAAGATAAACAAAACAAACTTTCGAAATAAAAAATTGTTACTGGCACTTAATCTGTATGTCTTTTGCTTCGATCACAGCTTGTAATCGCCTGTGCATTGATTGATTCTACTAATTTTCTAGTTGTTTCTACACTGATTTTCAGCCATTCTTCGCCGAGTGCATGTCTAAGTTCTGTTTGTTGGAAATTTTCCGTAAGAACCAAAGTTATTTCGTGCTAATTGTAGGCAAGACGTTGGAAATGCTGTCAAAGCACGGTAATATTTTTTGGAGCCAAAGCACACACACCATATCCGTAAATTATCTTTTAAAAAACGTCTTCATTTACAATTTTAAAAACATGGTAGATAAAAGCTCTGGCAAGCAATTTCGCGACCACTATGGCCGCCTTTTCAGGCCGATGAATGAAACCAGATTAGAACGGCACAAGGTTAAATAGTGACAGACAGGAGCACAAGTAATACACATTATGTAAATGAAATACATTAGTCATTGCCATTCACTACAAATTATTATTTTTAAAATTTTTTGTGAAAATTAAAAGTCTAATGGAAATGTTACTTTTCCTCACGTGCAAATTCAACAAATGCCACGAATTATATCAATAGGGTCCAGGGGCGGATTTCCGAATAGGCGTAGGTGCGCGCCTAGGACCCCAGAGCTTAAAGGGCCCCCCAAAACGTATAATTGGATTGCCAGTTTTGTTTTAGTTTTCACGGATCGAAACAAATCAATCCTTAAAGTGACCACTTTATTTGTATTGTCATTTTGTTTTGCTACTTTATTTACTTGTCATACCACTTTATTTGTATTGTCATATACTTTTTCTTGCTATTGCGGACACTCCAAATTTTCGAGTTTTTATCGATGTACTTGTTTTGAAAAGAACAGTTAAAACCATTTAGCCTTCCATTTAGTAGTTGGGTTCACACTTTTCATTGTTTAAGGCGATTACTTAGCTGGCCTGCTGTACTGTAAATTACTTTCATGCTACCTTCAGCCAAGGAAAACATCTGTGTTGGAACCTTTTCCCCTTGAGTTGCAATGAAGAGTGCTTGTGAAAGCTGCCCTGATGATGGGAGATGCTTGGTGTTTGCCTTTTCCCTTTGGGGTAGGGTAATCAAGATCTTCCTCAGCTTTAATACCCTTTAACCAAGAAATTTATGGACTAGTAGTGAAATTTGAAGTGGGCAAAATTTAATGGATTTTTATGCCCTATCATTCGAAAAATATTTTTTTGGAAAATCTCTGAAAACCAAATCTTCTGGCTTCAGTGCCTCTAGCAGGAAACTAACGAACTGATTGGATAATTTAAATATTCGAGAAGAAACAGTTAAGTTTAATCTGAGAGGTACAAAGAATATATTTTTTTTCTGAGTTGAATAGTTTCTTCATAACAGAGCTTTAATTTATTTTGAATTTTTGAATTTAATAGCCCTTAGCGGCGAATTCATGAAGTACGAGTATAGGGGATAGTTAAAGTGTCAAACTTAATATCCTTTGATTTCCTATTAATCGCAAAATGTTGTTTTAAATATATCTGAAAACAAAAAAATGTTGTGCACTGACAGACAAGGTGATTACATTAGTACTGTTTCTTACAAAATGTTCTAAAAATAGGAAGAGAGAATGGCATTTTAAAAAGTGAAAAAAAATAATTTGTTGGCTTTTCTTTTTTTTTAATCTTACGGATGAAGAATTTTGAGGCCATAAGAAAGGAGGAGGGGGGAAGGGCCCTGAATCTCTTAGTGCCTAGGGCCCCAAAAGATCTAGGTCTGGTGATTGTGGGGGCGTTTTCAGTTAATTTTTTCACTTTAAAAGCAACAACGACCTTGTTACGTTGACTGTATGTATGTTTAGGATCGTTGTCCTGTTGTAAATAGAAAGAATTCGTAGTTCCCAATTTCGATACACTGGACAACAAATCCCCTTGTAATATATCAATATATTGTCTAGCATTCATATTACCTTCAATAAAGCCCATACTGCCAACTCCATTAAAATCCATGCATCCCCAAATCATTGCATGACCACCGCAATGTCTTACAGTTGGTCTTTAATTTTTTGTTTCAAGGGAACTGTTCAAAAAGTAGGAACTGTACACCAAATTATACTCAAAATAGTATAACTATACTAAAAGTCCGAAAATTCTTGGCGTAGAATAAAGATAAATTTTTCCAAGCTTTCGCACATCAACCAGATGGCTTTCTCAAGGAAGGTAGACAGCTAACTGCAAACTGGATAAAAGAAGTGTTGAAACGTTCTATTATCCAGTTTGCAGTTAGCTGTCTACCTTCCTTGAGAAAGCCATCTGGTTGATGTGCGAAAGCTTGGAAACTTTTATCTTTATTCTACGCCAAGAATTTTCGGATTTTTAGTATAGTTATACTATTTTGAGTTCAAGGGAAGTGTTTGAATTTCGCCACACATATCTTTCCATCCGAACCGAAAATATTAAACTCGCTGTCGTCGAAAAATATCTCATTTTGCCAAAACTCTGCTGGTTTGCTGACATAAGCGTTGGCAGACTAAAGTCTTTTCTGCTTATTTGTTTCACTGATATAAGTTTTTTTTTCCTGGGTGTTCTGCCTCGAATATGTGCATCGTGAAGAACATTACGAATAGTTTGAGAACTTACTGTGATACCCGATGTTGAAACGACATCGGTAGCCAACTCTCCAGCACTTTAGGGAGAGGTTTTTTCATGCCTTCCTAATGGTGCCCCTCTTCTGCTTTGCATATAGCTTCTTTGGATGGAATGTTCGCAATTTATTCTCTGAACTACCACTCTCTGTTATCTTTTTAGCACGCCTTTTGTGAAAAAAGATCGTGCTTAATGTTATCGGTTTGTCCGTCCGCTCGTCTGTAGACACGATATCTCTGCAACTATTAGTACGATTTGAAAAATTATTTTTGCATTGGGAAGCTTGAAATATGCGAATGATGATCCTTTATTTCGTTCTTTTTTTTACGATGTACAATTGCGCCGCTAAAGGGCGTAAATGCAGATGTCGAATTTAAAAATACGTTTTATTCTACATATTTGCTTATAAACATCCGATTGAAAAAATTATTTTATCTTTCGATTCCATTTATGTCGAAGAGTATTTTAGATATAGCTATTTTCTCAAATTACGCATAGGTTTCCCGCTAGGGGGCGTAAAAGTAAAAAGTAAATAACGTTTCCCCCGATATCTCTTCGTCTAAAACTCCGATTTGAAAAATGTTTTCTTTAGCTGATACACCTCCTGACGGAAACTCTTTTGCATATAATTTCTAATTTTTGGTAAATAATACTTTGGCCACCAGGTGGCGGAAGCGTGAATTTTTGCTTCTAACGCATTTGCCATAAAATATGAGCTTCTAAAATCTCGATTAAAAAAATTATTTCGTGGACGGATGCCACTCACGTCAATAAACCTTTTCGGAATATTTTATTTTTCAAATATTGCATGGTTTCTCCGCCAGGGGGCGTAGATGTATATCTTATTTTTGTCAATATCTCTACTTCCAGGAGTCCGATTTGAAAAATCCCTTCTTTGTTGGATAGTGATTTCAGTGTGACATGTTTTTCATATAATTTCAAAAATTTCAAGTAATTCATAGACTTTCTGCTAGGTGGCGTAAAGGTAAATTGCGTTTCCCCTTATATCCCTGCTTCTAAATCTCAGATTTGAAACATTATTTCTGCACTGGATACAGCTCCTGATGGAAAATTTTTTCACATAATTTCTAATTTTTCTAAAAAAAAAACGGTTTGGAGACCAGAGGGCGTAAGTCTTAATTTCCGCTTCTGATGTATTTGCAGCAAAATATGAGCTTCTAAATTCTCGATTTAAAAAAAAAAGTCGTTTGTAGACCAATACAGCTCATGTCGACAAACATTTTAGGAACATTTTCTTCTTAAAATAGTGTATGGTTTCTACGCCAGGGGGCGTAGATGTATATCTTATTTTTGTTAATATCTCTACTTCTAGGAGTCCGATTTGAAAAACTCCTTCTTTGTTGAATAGTGTTTCCGATGCGAAATGTTTTTCATATAAATTCAAAAATTTCAAGTAAATCAAAGACTTTCCTCTAGGAGCGCAAAGCTAAATTGCGTTTTCTGCGTTATTTCTGCTTCTAAAACTCAGCTTTGAAAAATTCTTTCTGTATCGCATACAACACCGGATGGAAAATCTTTTTCATAACATTTCTAATGTTTAGTAAAGAATGGTTTGGCCACCACGTGCATAAGTGTTAATTTCTGCTTATGTATTTGCAGCAAAATTTGAGCTCTTGAAAACTTGACTGAAATCATTCTTTCGTGGACCTATGGTGCTCAAATCGAAAAACCTTTTGAGAAGTCGTTCTTATTAAAGTAATAAATATTTTCCCCGCCAGGGAGCGCAGATTCATATCTTATTTTTGTCAATATCTCTGTTACTAAGAGTCCGATTTGAAAAATTCTTTCTGTGTTGGAGAGTGCTTCTGCTGCGAAATGTTTCTCATATAAATTCATATTTTTCTTAACGCACAAGTCTGCAACCAGAGGGCGTAAGCTCACAATTCCGTTTACAGCAATATCTGAGGGATTAAAAACCCGATTGAAGAACTTTTTTCTTCCGTCAGATACTGTTATTTTCCTTACCGGTTCCATTGACTTTGAATTGCTTTGATAAATTTAATTTTCGTCAGAACGGATTCAAATCGTGCTCATTACACCCGAAAATGTGGTGTCATCTTTCTTGTTTTTATTACGTACCGAACATTAGAAAAGTTCAACTTTAACTTCTTACCAATTTTACAATAACTTAAACCCCAGTCGTGAAGAGTTATAATCCTCTCCCGCATTGGAATAGAATACTCGCACTTTTCGGAGCCATGACGCATGACAGCAGAAACTAATTAAATTGCTGCTCCAAAGATCTTATAACGTCTGTTTCGAACTAACTAAAGTGCTGCTCCAAAGATCTTATAACGTCTATTTCGAACTAACTAAATTGCTGCTCCAAAGATCTTATAACGTCTATTTCGAACTAACTAAATTGCTGCTCCAGAGATCTTATAACGTCTATTTCGAACTAACTAAATTGCTGCTCCAAAGATCTTATAACGTCTATTTCGAACTAACTAAATTGCTGCTCCAAAGATCTTTATAACGTCCATTTCGAACTAACTAAATTGCTGCTCCAAAGATCTTATAACGTCTACTTCAAACAGTGTGGGGCTTTCGTTTGTTGTCAATTTGCATAATGCAATGTTTAACTGCTTTAAAACAGAGCGTGTGCAGATGCTTTTTGGCATGCAAAATTAAGAATTTCATTTGTTACATAGGAGAAGATGGAATTACTATAGACATCATACAAGAAGCAAGTGGAGAAATTGAAACAGTACTCGCCCAAATTTTCACTCGATGCCTTAATGAAGGGAAGATTCCTGAGGATTGGAACAATGCTACAATGATCTTGCTACATAAAAAAGGTGACATTGAGGATCTCAGGAACTACAGACCTATCAGCCTCCTATCAGTGGTTTATAAAATCTTCACTAAAGTTCTTTCACACCGCTTGAAGGTAACACTGGACATGGCTCAACCGAGAGAACAAGCTGGATTCAGGAGTGGCTACAGCACAATAGATCATATCCACGTACTGAGAGAACTAATTGAAAGAGCGAGGGAATATGAACTTCCATTGTGCATAGCTTTTATCGATTATGAAAAAGCCTTTGATTCGGTGAAACCATCAGCAGTTACCACGGCTCTGAAATCCTGCGGTATTGAAGATGCATACATTAATATTATTAATAACATCTATGAAAATGCAAGTGCAAAGATTCAGCTGTTTGAAAATACAACACACATAAAAATTGGAAAGGGAGTGAGACAAGGTGACACCATATCTCCGAAGCTCTTTAATGCCACATTGGAAAATGTCTTTCAATCACTGAACTGGGAAAATAAAGGGATAAAGATTAATGGAGATTATCTAACCCACCTTCGTTTCGCTGATGACGTAGTCCTTTTTGCAACTACCCCCATCAGAGCTGCAGAGTATGATCCAGGAACTTGCTGACAAGAGTAAAGAAGTGGAATTAAGAATGAACTTTCAGAAGACAAAAGTGATGTTCAATGCTTTTACAAGAAATGAAGATTTATCGATTGATGGAGAAAAACTGGAGATAACAGATACGTATGTTTATCTTGGACAGCAGATATCAAGTGAGGGTCACATTGATGAAGAAATTAATAGGCGTACAAAACTTGCCTGGAGAGCTTTTGGAAGAAACAGCATAATTTTCAAGAGCAATATGCCATTATGCCTTAAAAGAAAAGTGTTTGATCAATGCATCCTTCCAGTGCTTACGTATGGTGCAGAGACGTGGACCTTAACTAAAAGAGACATACAAAGGCTGCAAACAACTCAAAGAAGCATGGAGAGGTGCATGCTTGGTATAACCAGGAGAGATAAGAAGAGAAACTCGTGGATCCGAAAAATGACGAGAGTGGAAGACATCATGATCAGAGTTAAATCCCTGAAATGGCAATGGGCTGGACATACTGCCAGAAGGACAGACCATAGATGGACAGCCGAAATTTTAGATTGGATTCCAAGGGACAGGAAAAGACCCAGAAAAAGACCACATGGGAGATGGGTGGATGAAATTCGTAAATATGCGGGAGTGACATGGAGGAGACTGGCACAAGACAGACCGTTGTGGAGGAAACTTGGGGAGACCTTCGTCCAGCAGTGGATTGATAATGGTTGACAATGATGATGATGATGATGATGATATACTGCGTATATCTTGTGGTCAGTAGAAAAAGGAATACGTGTGTTTATTGTAAAAGTAATCTAATGGTTAAAAATATTTCATCTCGATTGCTTTCCACGTTTATTTATGCAAACTAATGTAGGTGTGCAAATACTTTTTTTGCTCACTGTATATAATTGCATATTTGAATCACTTTGCGAAACATTCTGTGCTGTAAGAAAGAAAAGAGATATGGAAAATCTTTGTCACGCTTTGTTGCATCGATAAAATAAACAACTCCTTCATTTGGAAATGGCGGCGTCGTATCCCTGCTCAGCAAAAATTAGAGGCTCGCCATCTATACCAATGTGTGCAGTATGTATCGGTCACCCATTGGAAAAAACGGCTTCCCAAAGAAAGGTTGCAAGTACCGGCTATTATCACGTGTTTGTATACGTGCCGATGCCAAGCGCACCTGTAGTAATATTTGCATCTGTCGCTTGCGCAGGCGTATTCAAAAATATTTGCATTTGTCGGTGGCAAGAATAACAACGAAAACAGTCTCATCTAAGCGTGATAAACTAAAACAAGGAAGATGACAGCGAAATTTTGGTTGTAATCAGCACGTCTTATGAATCATTTCCCGATACAAATTTTTCAGCACGTCTTTTGTAAAAAAAGATTGCACATATGCTATCGGTTTGTCCGTCCGTTTGTCTGTGGACACACCATATCTTTGCAACTATTAGTCCGATTTGGAAAAATTATGTTTGCATTGGGAATCTTGAAATGTGCGAATGATGATCCTTCATCTAGTTTTTTTTTTGTTACTGTAAGAGCGAAAGTACTGTCACGCGTTGTAGCGCCGCCTCCTACTTATGTATCTGAGGCGTCAGCGCTATATGGTCTCTGACAACAACGAAGAAGTGTTTACGCTTCTCAGAAACACTCTCTTCCACTCTGTTCGAGAGAACAAACGAAGCCTTCCCCACTTTAATATTAAATCTGTGGTTCGGGAAGACAGAGTGACAATAGTTGAACGTACGGAATAATATTCACCTTTAGATATAATAATATCAAGAGGAAACTCGTTTGACAACACACAAACATTTATTTCATAACCAATTAGAAGTTAGACGGCGGCGGATTACTTGTTCTCCAACGTCAGGCCTCACTAAGGATTGGACCTGACAAGAATCGTGAAACGCGAAAGCTGGTATGATCTCTTCCTGAGAAAATCTTGCTCAGCGCTGAGGTTCTAACATAGAGTCCTGCCTGACACTAGGTAGATTTATATCTCGTAGACTCTTAAGGAATATTATTCTAACTATTCTTCTCTATTCGATGTTCCAGTCCTAGCCTGTGCTAAGTTCGTATTCTCTGTAGTGAAATATCTTATACACCAATGGAATCCCTGACTAGGGTCTATTCCGCTGCAGCGGCGATCTATCTCTTCTAGGATAGATGCTCTCTAACTCCCCCGTGAACTTCGGGCGCTCTCTATCGTGGAGCGTCCCTTGGCCCACCACACAAAAAAAGGCAAACGCGTCGCGTCTCCTTCTATAGGAGTACTTCCCTCTCCGTTGACCGAAAACAGACTAACTCACAGATCCTCTTCAAGGGACCTGCTAGACTCCCCCCTCCATCTGCCCCAAGGATGTCGGCGCCGACCTTGACCTCACGCTAACCTGTTCAGGTCGCTCACCTCTCTGGTCACGTGGGTCACCTTTGGCGTCCTTCACCGGCCACACCCATGGGCGTTGGCCCAGTTTCTTGCTGATGGATTTTAATCCTACCCTATGTGTCTTCTCGGTTCCCCTCAGGTCATCCATTAGTGAGTGCCCCCTTTGAGAAAGTAATCCTACCGCCGAAGTACACCCGTATAGTAACACAATACACCTTGTTATGTTCATACAAAGGTGGATGGCTGTCTTCCAGACTTGTAGGCGTCTGGACGACACTAACAATGTACAGCGAAAGTAGCTGTGTCCTCGACAATACGATCAGTTCGTCGAAAAGGCCTCGCCCTTCTAAGGCGTGAGAAACTGAAGTACTTTGTTGCAGTTCCCGACTTCTGAAAAAAAAATAAAGAATGTTTGCGAACTTTGTGTCGCCATTTTGGGGCTTGCAATGCTTCTTTCGTCATGAAAAAGCAACATAATGTTTATCGTTAATATTAATTAACATAGTTAATGTGTCCGTTCTTTCAGTTACGATATGCAATTTGCCACTAGAGGGCGTAAATGCAGTTGATAGAATTCAAAATATAATTTATTCCATATATTTGCTTCTATACATCCGATGGAAAAAATTCTGTAACCTTTCGATTCCATTTATGACGAAGAGTATTTTAGGTACAATAACTTTTCCAACTTTTGCAGAGATTTTCAGCTAGGGGCGTAAAGTAAATTTCGTCTCTACTTCTAAAACTTCGATTTGAACAATTCTTTCTTCAGCGGATACAGACCCTGATGGGAAGTCTTTTGCATACAATATTTTTGGGTGAAGAATGGTTTTGCCACAAAATCTCAGCTTCTAAAATCTCTATTGAGAAAATTCGTTCGTGAGCCGATGCCACTCACATCAATAACCCTTTTCGGAATATTTTCTTCTTAAAATATTGCATGGTTTCTCCGCCAGGGGGCGTAGATATATATCTTACTTTTGTCAATATCTCTACTACTAAGAGTCCGATTTGAAAAATTCCTTCTTTGTTGGATAGCGTTTTCGGTGCGAAATGTTTTTCATATAACTTCAAAATTTTTCAACTAACTCATAGACTTTCCGTTAGCAGACGTTAAGGTAAATTCCGTTTTCCCCGATATTTCTGCTCCTAAAACTCCGATTTGAAGAATTATTCCTGTATCGCATGATGGGAAATGTTTTTCATATAATTTTTAAATATTCGGTAAGGAACGGCGTGGCCACCAAGGAGCAATAAGTGTTAATTTCTGCTTTTGATGCATTTGCAGCAAATTCTGAGCTCGTGAAAGCTCGACTCAAAAAAATTCTTCCCTGGGCCGATGCTCACTTCGAAAATCCCTTGAGAATATTTTCTTCTTAAAATAACATGCTTTTCCCGCCAGGGTGCGGCGATGCCTATCTTATATTTGTCGATATCTCTGCTTCTAAGAGTCCAATTTGAAAAATTCTTTCTTTGTTGGAGAGCGTTTCCGCTGCGAAATGTTCCTCTTATAATTTAAAACTATCCTTTACCACAAGTCTGAAACCAGAGGGCGTAAGTTCACGATTCCGTTTAGAGCAATATCTGCGAGTTTAAAAACCCGATTGAAAAACTTCTTTCTTCGGTCAGATACTACTGTTTTCCATTCCGGTTCCATTGATTTGAATAACTCTGACAAATTTAATTCGCGTCAGAACGGATTCAAAGGACGTGCTCATTACACCCGAAAATTTGGTGTCATTTTTTTTTTTTTTCAAAAATATATTTTTTCAGTCACTAGAGTGGGTCATTCGTACTAAATGGGACCGACTAAAAAAATCAACCGGGTTTCTACAAACGATAAAACACGTCCAGAAATTAAAGAAAAAACCTACTTACGGCAAAAAAGCTACTAGCGGCAAAAAAGCTACTAGCGGCAAAAAAATTTGTTTCGAAAATTAAAAAAAAATGCACAAAAAGTTTCTCATAGCGGAAGGTATCAGAGGGGAAAAAATTAGAAAAAGAGTTATAGAGGAAAACCGGATATAACTTTCGTCATCGAGCGAGGAAGCTGTGCATTTTAAAGCAGAAAATGGGTGCAGAATACAATTCGTAATGAAGAGTGCCATAAAAAAAAATTCTTAGAAATTTTAAAAATCGAGTGAACTCTTTTTTTTTTTATTGTTTTTGGAGGTTTAACGAACACCGCGAACAACTCTGTTGATTATAAACAGTATCCTTTCATAAATTTAGGGTACTGGTTCCATGGAAGGGAAAGAGCTAATGCCGTAAGACAAGCAACCCCATTCGTCATCAGGAACTAGTATTGCGTAAAAAAATTTAACCCCTAAAGTATAGTAAATGAGCACATATACATTCTACCGTCGTTGTGCTCGTGTGTTTTATTAAAAACCGTTTAACATACCGCATTTTCTTCTCCTACTATGTAGTACTCAGTTTTTATACTTTAACGGGTTAAAATTCTTTTACACAATACGAGTGCCTGATGAGGAATGGATGGTTTACTCGATTGTAATTTTGATGTTTCTACATATATTTTACCGTCCTCGTGTTTGTGTGGTTTTATTAAAAACCATTTATTTAACATCCTTCATTTTATTTGCCAACTCGGACGAAGAAGACACTTTCAAATATAAGTATACGCTGAAGCCCCCTGGTGAAGAATGTTTGAATAATGGAAAAGTAGAAAATGAGCTGTGACGTATATTCTAAATTAACTTTCCTTTTTAGTTTTTCTCTATGTAAATCTTGAGTTTATTCTGTTATTCTTCACTCTTAACGTAATATCTTTTCTCTCAAACGAATACGTTTGGCAACACAATTGAGGTTGAATGCACGTGACGTATGCCTGATATTGATAAGAACGATAGATAAAAACGACGACTAATCTGTTGCTTGAGGAGCGTGTAAACTGATTATTGAAAAGAGCGTTGTGTTAAGAGTTGTGTGGTGTGTGGAAAGTTTAGTGCAATATGCTATGCCACGATGTGTTTGCTACATCCTGAATAAAGCTTCTTCTCCGTAAGTTTGACTTCTGTTGTTTACATGTTTCGTCTGGCCGTTAAGGTTTAATTTTAGGAACTATTTCTTCGTATAGTGATGTTTTAAATTAACGTAGAAGTACGAAAAGACTTCTACGTAAAGTATTCTTCATAGCAAAAGCTATGCTAAGAAAAAGTAATTTTTCTAATATATCACCAGGAAGCAGAGACAGCGAGAAAAACTTTTTTACATTTATGTTCCTAACGTAAGAAATGTGCATTGTTTAAATAGGATAATAATTTCAATCTCTACTGTAGCGCGAATGGCATACAGTAAAAATGGCATTTTTTAATAAGGTCTCAAAGAGAAACAAGCACCACCTAGAGGCAAAACTGTGAACCACGCACACACACACACACACACACACACACACACAACATGCAAAATGTTTCACAAGGTGAACGGTATCAGGTACTAAAAGAATTTTTTCAAATCGAACTATTAGAAGCATGAAAAATCGAGAGAACCAGATTAAACATTTTTGCCCCCTAGCTGAGAAATTATCTATTATTCTGGTGCTGTAAAAAAAAAAAAAACTGAAAAAAACAAACAAAAACGGGAGCTTATACCCTTTCGTGGCAGCCTCTGCGTTAAGAATTTTTTTAAATTATATGCAACAAATTCCGCACCAGAAACGCTGTTCGACAGAAACAGATTTTTTAATGCAGATTGTTCGAACCAATGATATCAAGAAAAATAAGGTGGATATCTACACTGAAGACCAATTGAATTAGAAACAGCTGGCGTTATGCAAATGTGACACTGTGGGCGGCCCTGTAAACGGAAATGACATGACACATGCAGCGATCCGACAATATAAGGAGTGATGCGACGGGAATCAGTAAGAGTCGGACGCATTATGGTTAAGACGAAGGATCTAAGCGCATTTGATCGTGGGCAAATTGTCGAGGCCCGACGAATGGGTCACTCCATCTCGGATGTCGTACAGGCACTGGGAATTTCACGAGCCACTGTGTCACGGGTGCACCGTAAGTACATCGAATTCGGTAAAAACATCCCTGCAAGGGCCAACTGCCGTGGAAAACAGCGTGTGGATGAGCGTGCTCATCGTCGGCTAGCTCGCATTGTAACAGCGGATATAGACGGGCCACAGTACAAGAAATCACTCGGCAATTTAACGCTGGTGCACAAAAACGTGTAAGCAGCCACACCATCCAGAACCATCTCCTCGCTATGGGGTACAAAAGCTATCGTCCCACGAGGGTACCGCTGCTGACCGCAAATCACAAGGTGCAAAGATTAGCATGGGCGCGGGAACATCGCCTATGTATCCTAGACATGTGGAAAAATGTTGCCTGAACTGATGAGTCGAGATTCACGTTGGTACATGCGGATGGCAGGATACGAGTACGGCGTAAACCACATGAAGCGATTGATCCTTCTTGCCAGCAGGGTACTCTTCAAGCTGGTGGGGGTGGCATTCTCGTCTGGGGACTGTTCACGTGGACTAAAATGGGACCCCAGGTATGTGTGACATCGTCCCTCACAGGTCAACGTTATCGGGATATCCTGGACGACATTTGCTTCCGTTTGTGCATCTTCAACATCCCACTGGGGACCTCATCCTGCAACAAGACAATGCACCGTGCCATCGCTCCCGAATTGTATCCGAATGGTTGGATGAACACTCCACCGACGTGACCTCGCTTCCTTGGCCAGCTAGGTCACCTGACCTTAATCCCATCGAGCACATCTGGGATGCCATCGAAAGAGATATTCAAAGCTCTGACCCCCTCCATCAAATCTTCGTGAACTGTGGGAGCTTGTTCAGGGGTCGTGGATCCGTATGGCTTCCCAACGCTTCCGGTGTCTTGTCGAGTCCATGCCGAGACGAATGGCCGCCGTCATCAGGGCGAAATGTGGTACTACACGTTACTAGACAGGTATCTCTAATTCAATTGCTCTTCAGTGTATATAAACTGGCGGAAAAACTATGCCTTGCATATCTGAAACAGAAGTATAAACTTATGCCCTGTAGTGCTTTTATTTACTTGAAATTGTTTTTAGGAGTTGAATTAACTAGTTAATGTCGTTATACGACTATTTGATAAATGAATAAATTAATGTCCTCAGTTAACTTATTGAACTTATGCCTCACACTAGAAATAACTAAGGGAATAAAACGGTTAGGGTGAAAGAATCAGTATTTACGTCAACATTGCACCTTGTTCTTCATTTCCCACGCACTGGGAATTTCAGGTCACTATTTACAGTATAACAAAGTCGTATTTTATTCGCTGACACTTTACAAATAAGCTCTTGTATTAACATATAAATCTCAATCATATAGCGCTGACACTTAACAAATAAGCTCCATCACTTTCGCTATTCCAACTATATCGCCACTACCTCCACACTTTTTAGCACGTCTTTGTAAAAAAAAAAGTACATGCTTATACTCGTAGTCACTCTGACTCTGTCCGTCCGTCTGTTGACGCCACATCTCTGCAACTTTTCGTTCGATTTAAAAAGTTCTTTTTGCATTGGAAAATTCCGAAATATGAGAACGACGATTCTTAATTTCCGGCCCTTTTCCGATGTATAACTTTGCTGCCAGAGGGCGCAAACGCATATGCTATGGAAATTCAAAGTACACTTTATTCCACATCTTTGCTTCTAAATATCCGTCTGAAAAAATTATTTCTTTCCTTCGATACAATTTATTGCGAAGAATATTACTTGGGCACAGTTTTCTTCTTCAACTAATGCTTAGTTATCCGGCTACACGCGACGTAAAGGTTCCGATATATCTGCTTCTGAAAGTCGTATTTCACAAATCATTTTTTGTGTCTGTGATGATGCGAACAGTCATCATAAAGAAAAACAAAAGAAGAGCTTGTGTGTTTACGTAAACAGACCCCCAACGGAGCAAAATTTAGCGAAGCGGTGAAAACTTTTGGCATTAGGTTAAGTGCTAACTGATCACGCATTTAATGCAGGTTAGCTGCATTGCGTTTTGTTTGTTTCTTCTGACACCTCCGAAAGGATGGTGAATTGTAAACCAAGAAGCGATTTGAAGACAGGGTTTTTTATTTTTTTTTTTAATTTTTAAGGCTATGCCAGATTTTGCTTGGCATCATGGGCTGTTGTTTCCCTCCCTAAGAGGAGAAAACCAGCATACTGTAATTTGAACGTTTCTATATATGTTGTACCGTCTTTGTGTTCGTGCAGTTTTATTAAAAACCATTTATTTGACACCGTGCATTTTATTTGAATAATGCTACATGTTAATTTGAGCCGACTTGCGGTAATGAGGAACGACTGATCATAAGTGCCGATCTGTTTGGCCGATGCTACCATAAACAATGGTATGTGTGAGTGAAATAAAAACCACCACATATATTATAATTTACTGACGAGCAGTGGGAATAACACCCTCATTAAATCGTAACATAGTAGCGTCCGATTGTTTCTAGTGGAAAACTTTCTGCATGTAATTTCAAATTTTGCAGCCCCGGTGGCGCAGTGGTCTAAGCGATGGCCTCTGATCATTCGTCCGAAAGGGGTCCGGGTTCGAATCCCGGTGAGGCATGGATGTTGCGTTTGTCTTACGGCACTGGCTCTCCCCTTCCCTGGAACCAGTGACCCTAAATTAGGGACGGGCGACTGCTTATAGCCCATTGAGTTGCTCACGGTGGTGGTTAAACCTCCATTCAAAAAAAAAATTAATAATAATTTCAAAATGTTTTTGTTCTGCCATTAGATGGTGTAAATGTATGTTTACGTTTCCGATGAATTTGCAGCAGTAACTGCGCTTCAGAAAAATCGATTGAAAAAGTTCCTTCGCGATCAGATACCGCTGACCACGGAAACTTTCTGCATAAAAACAATGAATAGTTTTTCCGCCAGAGGGCGTAAAAGTACATCCTATTTTTCTCTATATATCTGCTTCCACCAGTTCGATTAAAAAAATTCTTACTTTGTCGGACAGCGTATCTCATGCAGAATGTTTTGCATACAGTTCCGATTTTTTCTTAATGCACAAGTTTGCCTTTGTAGGACATAAATCCCTGTTTCAGTTCATAGCATATTTGCAATAACGTCTGCGCGCCGGCTAACGCGACAGAAAAAATCCGTTTTCCATCAGATACTACTAAATACGAAAACATTTTATCCACATTTCCTGCCCAAAATAACACACAACTTTCCCGCTAGAGGGTGAAAAATTTAAATTTGTTGTTAACGCTTTCCAAAAATGAAGAAGCGTATATGATCCAGCTTTGTCTCTCCGCTCGTCCGCACGATAACTCAAGTAAAAATGGCTCGATTTCGATGACATTTTAGTATGTGGTAGGGGACCACCACCCAGGGACAAACCCTATTGAAAATGGGCGAAATGGCGTCAAAGGTCAGGACATAGGAGCGGGATCCATTCCATCGTCCTTATGCGTCATTACTTCCGTAAAAATGGTTCGGTTTCGATGACATTTTAGAATATGGTAGGGGACTTCCTGGGGACAAGCCCTATTGAAAATAGATGAAATGGGGTCAAAAGTCAGGACATAAGAGCGAGATTCATTCCATTGCCCTTATGTGTCATTACTTACGTAAAAATGCTTCTATTGCGACAAAACTTTAGTATGTTGTTCCGGAGGTGTACTGAACGAAATGAGGTCAAAGGTCAGGTCACAGGAGCGAGATTTATTCCACAGACGTTATCCTCATAACTTGAGTAATGTTTTTTGGTATTGTGGAAAGCGTATCAACGCATTTCACCGCGCCTGGTAACAGACGGGGAGTGGGGGGGGGGATACTAAGGGAGAAAGTAAATGCCGATCCACTGTCCGAATTCCTCCGACGTGACACAGAGAGAGGTCACCATTCACTGGTAAGAGGGAACACCAATAAAAACTGAAGGGCAAACAGGCGCACACTAATGCCATCTTTACAGTCTTCAGCATTCGTCGGAGATGTCTAATTTTGTGTGATTTTTTGGGTTTTTTGAATTTTAAATGGAAATCATTCAGACGACTAAAAATAAACCCGCTACCATATGCGAAGGACATCAGTACCGGCTGCATAGAAAAACCAAACACGACGTCATTAGTTGGTTGTGTATAAAAGAAAGAAATGAGAATTGCAGTGAAACATTGAAGAATAAAGACTGTACCGTTGTAAATGTGTCTCCACACGTGTGCAAGCCAGACATAGCGTTGACAGAGGTAAAGAAAAGCGTTTTTCACGCAAGAAAGAGGACGAGAGAGAATGAGGAGCCTATTTCACAAATATACCTGGAAGAAATGGATTCCCTTTTAAGACAAGGTTACAAATTCATAACAGAAATTCCACTGTTACCTTCACTGAAATCTTCTTAATACAAAATCAGAAGAAAGGCGACTGGCAAAACAAGGAAACCACCAACTGCAGAGCATGTCAATATACTTATGAAATATCTGTAAGTTTCAGTAAAAATGGAAATGCCAAATCCGGAAATCTCCCCCACGTTCGGTATTTCGTGTAAAATGCAATTTGTACATGGCCCTTGACTCAAAAAGGCGGGAGAATTTTCCTATGGGGAATTTTCAAATGTGGGGGACTTTTCCGTGCATGATAACAGTTCAAATGAAAAAGAAAGATAAGATCTTTGACTTAACCCCTTGCAGTGGCGTAGCAGAAAAGCTCGGGATCCTCCCGCAAAAAAAAAAATATCTTCCAGAAACTTTCGTGAAAATCTATTAGCTTTCAATTACTGAAATTTTAAAAAGCCATATTAGGTTTTATGGGCGTTTAATAATAGGTTTTACGGGCATTTTAATAACTAAAATTCTTTGGTGCCTACAGGCATGTTTCGTAAACCCAAAATTACTGCACTTTATTGCGTGTAAACAAATGTTTACGTGGTAATTAAAATGACTGCCTTTGTTGTATATCAATAGAAAGTACTGCAAACAGTTAGACCAGAGTAAATCATATCATGCAACTTTTATTCTTCTTAAAGAAATAAGACCAGTCTCTTTTAAAAATGCCTCACGGTCACACACACGAAACACTTGTCTAATGACATTTAGCAATTTGTACAAAAATACAGAACGTTCATAAGCAAATAAATAACAATTAAGAATTGTAGCACAAAAAAGTAGAAATACTTAAATTGTATACTCTTGAATATTAAAAAAAAAGGCACTTAATGTAATGCCGCAACGTTTTGCCCATTGAAAGAAAATCCCATAAAAATATTATAAATAATTAAATTTAAATAAACGGGCTCAACAGTGGTGCCAGCGAATTCGCTCTGTGCACCGAAGATGAAATTTAGATTGTGAGCTCTGAGTCAGAAGACTCAAAAATATAAAAGTGTAAAAGCCTAAAAAACGCAAACACGAAATCTATTCTCTTAACAATTTTAAGGCAAAAGAAGAAAAAAAACAAAACAAAAAAACAGTAAAAATGCCATGACTGTAAATAAGTCCTCGCAAAAAAAAAAAAAAAAAAAAATTGCTTTTCTTTTTAATATTTCGTTCAAACCTGCCTCAAAAATTCCGGACTATTTCTTTACTAGTTTCGTATGAAGTTTCCATAAAAGATTTTGTAAAATCTTCTTCCTGAGGCTAGAGTTCATGCACCAGAGGTTCCTACAGCCGTGAACCCTTCCGCGCTGGAGAGGGGGCAGGGAGAGATTTCGGGGGGTTACAGTACAACCCTGATCCTCTGTCTTTCTTCACGCATATCTCACTCACATCTGTGTACGGAAATGGTACTAGACGATCTGGATGTGTACGGAAATGGGACAAAAATCCATTTGTACGGAAATGGCACGTACGGATCTGGGACGACACCGACTAAATAAAAACACATGTATACAGCAAATTATTCTGCCTTTATCAAGAGAACACCGGTATAAAGGTAACTTTTCTGGATTCTGCTAAAAGGCTGGAGTCACCCAAAGTCTGCGGATGTGTTCTCGAAGTCACCATCTCTGAAAAACAAAAGAGCAAAAAACGTCAAAGTCACCCCTCTATAGCAATTTAGGTCACAGGCCACGGTTGCGGTCAGTGTATAAAAAGTGCCCGTAAATTAATGAGATGATATAAAGTAAAATGAGGTTAATTGAAATCTTCAGCTACTACAGATCCACATAATAGCACTTAGCAACCTAATCAGTTAAAATTGTGCGATATTTGGTTAGTGATGTATTTGTAGTTTAGAGACCTTAGTATAGGAAATTGTAATCTAAGTTTAGAACTGAGAGCTGACTAACTGAACTAACTGACTCTGACTAGGGGTGACTTTGACGTTTTTTGCTCTTTTGTTTTTCAGAGATGGTGACTTCGAGAACACATCCGCAGGCTTTTGGTGACCATCCTTTTAGCGGAATCCACAAAAGTCACCTTTAGGCCGGTGTTCTTTTGATAAAGGCAGCATAATTTGTTGTATACATGTATTTTTATTTGGTCTTGGGTCCTTGACGGCCAAGCACTGTCTTCATGGGGTGAGTGGTTTTTTTTTTTTTTTTTTTTTGTTTGGAGTCTAGTTTTGGTCTAGTTAGTTTATACAATTAGATTTCTGTGTTCGTGTCGTTTTGACTGATATTTTTAGTATATATAAATACTCTAAATTCACGTGGTAAGCGAAATATATTTTTGAACTTAATTGATCTTTGTTTTCGTATAAAATAGTCTTACACAAAATTATTAGCATTAATTGAATTTCCCGTAAGTAGATACGCGGTACTCAAGATTTATGCGTAATGATTGCTTACTATTAAAAGCAAGAAGTCGTTTTGTAAAATTTTAAACTACCCTTAAAAGGCATGAAGAATAGCCCATTTTCACTCCATGTGTTCATTGAATTAGAATAGAAAAACAATATATTGCACATACTCATACGTACCTATGTACGCACGCACACACATGATTTTTTGTGCCCCACCCCCCAAACAGAAATTCTGAATTACTGCCAGTATTCATAGGCGGTGGCGTTACAGGGCTTGGAGCTGAATTCTATAACAGCACCCTGTGTGGAGGATTCGTTTGTGCTTCCTTTGCCGTAAGTTCGGTATCGGTGGTTTAATCCGTAATTATTCCAACTGGAGCAGATAAAAACAATACAAACCGTAGAAAAGTGAATCGACTGAAGCTAAATTTTTGCAGTGAGGAAAACGTTTATTCAGATCATACGGGGAATGTCACCAAGCTTCTGTCCTTTTCGTGCTTTCATTCTTTCCGTTCTCCCTCAGTATTCTACACCGCCGAAAATCCTTCTCTCTCTTTCCTGGCCACTCAAAAACTATTCCTTCCTCCGTCCCTTTCGACCCGAAGCATACTGCCTCCCTTGCTAAAACTATCTTGCTTCGTCGACCCATTGCCACCGCGTTCCCTCCGGCTACACCCTAAGATGTCTCTTCTCCGAAAATCGCAAGATTCCCTAATTGCCATCTGCTGCGTCGCGTGGGAAAGGAAATACTCATTTGCCTTTCGTCCAAATGGCGGGAATTGAAAGGAAATGATTCCAATTCAGTATCACAAAAATGGCTACAGAATCTCGCTTCTGATAAATATGTAAGCCCCGGTTACAAAATCTCCCCCGCCAAAATAAAAATGAGGGTGGCGTTAGACAGCCTAATTTTTTTTGCCTACATTAACTAACGCGATTGATTCGAATCAGGACAAGCTTGTGACAATACAATATTGGGCGGGCAATTTTACATGATTTTGAAGAGGTACCTGCATGCTAAGGTTTACATTCAGTTATTCTCCTTGATTTCTTTGATAAATATATTTCCATACACTTCACGATGATGACCTAATGGCAAAATAATTTAAAACATAGTTGACGATAAAATTGACGAAAGATTTCCAGCAGTTGAAATATAACTAGTATGATGGGTTCCAGAACATTTTCTGATATTACATATATACAAACATGGTTGCTAATCACACTTCTCCTGAAAAATACATGTACAGATACCTACCACAAATAATACTTTACACTTGATACTTTCATCGCTATCTCCATTCCACTTCATTCCTACATTACAATTTTACTATTGATCTCTACAAGAATTTAACTTCACGGTGCAATTAATTCTCAAAATTTACCTCTGTACAACCATTCTTGTCCAGTTTGTATTAATCCCTCATTTTAGTTTATAATGCTGATCTACGCTGAAAATTTCCGAAAAATGTACGACAAAATATGCATAAATTTTCTATTAGTTGAAACATGAAATGCAGCAAAATTTTAATTTTGACAATGCTGATAAGTTACTTATTAAACACTTCAATAATTTTCTCAAACCTTATATACACTTACACTGCAATTTTCTACCGATTGAACACTTGAATAATTTTCGCAAAATCTTATATACTCTTACACTGCAATTTTCTACATACTAAAATTACTTACGCTAATATGATATACAATAAAACAAGTTGAGATAAATAACACTGCAGATAATCAATGCATTTCTTCAGTTTTTTGAATAACTCCGCTTAAAGTTCAATAAGATCATAGATGATCATTGTCCATCTAACCACTTAAAAGGAGCAACGTAAATTAATGTCCGTTACAGCATATAAAAATTATTTTTATGCAAATTATCAATTTGATGCACAAAAACTTAAATTGTCTTTTGGGAAATGTTCATGTAAACACAAAATGTTCGTATGTACACGATTCACAAATTGCAAATTATTTTTATCCCTGAAATACAAATGGAAAAAAAAATGCGTTTGGTGTGAATAGTTCATCACAAAATATGAATGATTACGCAACATATTGCAGGCACGTTCTTTGCAGTCGATGACACAACATGTCGAAAAGTTTCAACAGCACTGAAGAATCACACTCGTTGCCTGTTTGTGTGTCGCACCTTGCCAAAGATATCGCGTACCCTAAGATTGTAACCCGGATCTGCTGGTTCCATATCAATGACGACATGGTTCAGCTGTATCTCGTTCCACGTTTTGGGGGGTTGATAACCTTTTCCCATGTAAGTCTCCATGGTTGCATCAGGTATATTCCCACGCCGGTAAGGAAAATGTCGATCTTGTTCGTTGGATGAATCTCGCCGTGCTGTTTGAGTTTTTGTTGTCATTTCCGTCTGTCTGGATGTCCCGGTAGGGCATCGGCGTAGCTGACCAAAATGAGCGATTGTCTTCTTTCTCGGATTGCAAACTAATTGCAAATTCTCACTGACGTCATCCATCATGCGTATGATGCGATATGGACCTTCCGACAAATGTTCAAATTTCTTACTCTGCCCAATATTTGCCTTCGGAGAGCTAAGTTTTTTAATGATGGAACAGGTGCCGACATGTTCAGTCTTGGGCGGCTGCTCATCTCTGAAGTGCACAGAATTCCTCAGCGGTGATTTATCTTTCCGATCGACTTCGACCCTCAAGTTCTTTATTTGGGCACTCTGAGCAGTATCCGATGGCGCGAAGTTTCCGCTTCTCTGCAGGACCGCGGTCGGTCATCTCTAAGCGGTGACCTGGGTTGAGGCCTGTAATAACGCCTGCCGAAGAAATTTGAGGGAGGCTTTTTCCCTGCAATGCCGCCGCAGGTGAAAATGTGAACCACAGGTCCAACAACATTTCTTCCTATTTTGATACCTGTTTTGAATATCAGGGTCTCGGTATCCCACTGTTTCACGGCGCTTCTCTTTCTGTAATTGCATTTTCAACGCGATAACTTCGTCCGTCAGTGCTTTAATAGCTTTATCACTAGCCTCAAGTTTTTTCATCATTAGTTGCAACATGCTCTCTTCTTGAGTATCTAATTGGGGCTGTACATCCCTGCTATAAGGCTCTGTGGCGTTAAAACATTCCGAAGTGGAATTCTCGGCATTGAGTTTCATGCAATACATGATGCTGCAGAAAATACCAAAAAATGCTTGTTATATAATTGCTGAAAATACTTGTTATATCATGGCTAAAAATGTTTTTTATATCACACTTGTCTCTAACGAGTATCGTGCGCACTGTAAATAATCAATGAAAAATGTTTTTCATGGAAAGCTCTGTGTTAACGAATCTTAACGTTCAGCAATTATGATGCATAAAAATGTTTTGACTACCAGCGGCAGGTGGTGTGGGATTTCACAGAAAGAGTGGGTGCACTTTAAAAATGGAAGAAAATATTTTTTTGTACATACAGCACGTCGCTTGACTTCGTAATCCAGAATGGTTTTTTTGTTGTTGTTTTTTGACACACACTGTTTTGATTGTCACACAAAGTCTAGTAGCACTATCAGTGGTAAAACAAAAATGTTCCAATCTGTAGGAAAATTCGAACAGGAACAGGTCTCCACAATGAGGAATAAATACTCTCAGGCCCCACGTCGGTGACTTGAAGACTCCACGTTGCTGCACTGAAGAACCAAATACCGAAGAACCGCTCTGCTTTTCATCGGCGATGCTCGAGTTCCACGCTGCTTAATAAAGATGCTCGGGTTCCGTACCGGTGAATGGAAGATCTAGAGAGCCCCTGTTCGGGCGCCATTTAAATGTTACAGGGCTTGGAGCTGAATTCTATAACAGCACCCTGTGTGGAGGATTCGTTTGTGCTTCCTTTGCCGTAAGTTCGGTATCGGTGGTTTAATCCGTAATTATTCCAACTGGAGCAGATAAAAACAATACAAACCGTAGAAAAGTGAATCGACTGAAGCTAAATTTTTGCAGTGAGGAAAACGTTTATTCAGATCATACGGGGAATGTCACCAAGCTTCTGTCCTTTTCGTGCTTTCATTCTTTCCGTTCTCCCTCAGTATTCTACACCGCCGAAAATCCTTCTCTCTCTTTCCTGGCCACTCAAAAACTATTCCTTCCTCCGTCCCTTTCGACCCGAAGCATACTGCCTCCCTTGCTAAAACTATCTTGCTTCGTCGACCCATTGCCACCGCGTTCCCTCCGGCTACACCCTAAGATGTCTCTTCTCCGAAAATCGCAAGATTCCCTAATTGCCATCTGCTGCGTCGCGTGGGAAAGGAAATACTCATTTGCCTTTCGTCCAAATGGCGGGAATTGAAAGGAAATGATTCCAATTCAGTATCACAAAAATGGCTACAGAATCTCGCTTCTGATAAATATGTAAGCCCCGGTTACAGTGGAACTGAATTATTACAGGGGGGTCCAACTTCTCTGAGAGATAAAACAATAAAAAATAGAGAGCGAGAGAGAGAGAGAGAGAGAGAGAAACACCGTGTATGATACATATATGTATTTACTGGCCCATATCATCATCATCGCAGTTATCAATCCACTGCTGGAAGGAGGACTCCCCAAGTCCCTTCCACAACATGTCTTGGAGCTCAAGACTTGAGCATATCTCTTCCAAGTCACTCCAGCGTGCTTTCGAATGAGATGGTATTCTTCTGGGTCTTCTCCTGCCCTTGGTATCCATTTTAATATTTCAGTTGTCCATCGGTGATCAGTTCTAGCCAGACGACTGCGACTTGATAATTTTTAACGATCTTTTTCAAAGTGAAGAACACAAGAAAGAAAGAAAGATCCATGAAATTCGAAGTTTTCCCCCGTCATTTCAGAAAGAAAGAAAGAAAGATCCATGAAATTCGAAGTTTTTTCCCGTCATTTCAGAAAGAAAGAAAGAAAGATCCATGAAATTTGAAGTTTTCCCCCGTCATTTCAGAAAGAAAGAAAGAAAGAAAGAAAGATCCATGAAATTCGAAGTTTTTTTCCCGTCATTTCAGAAAGAAAGAAAGAAAGATCCATGAAATTCGAAGTTTTTCCCCGTTATTTCAGGCAGAAAGAAAGATCCATGAAATTCGAAGTTTTCCCCCGTCATTTCAGAAAGAAAGAAAGAAAGAAAGATCCATGAAATTCGAAGTTTTTCCCCGTCATTTCAGAAAGAAAGAAAGAAAGAAAGAAAGATCCATGAAATTCGAAGTTTTTCCCCGTCATTTCAGAAAGAAAGAAAGAAAGAAAGAAAGATCCATGAAATTCGAAGTTTTTCCCCGTCATTTCAGAAAGAAAGAAAGAAAGAAAGAAAGATCCATGAAATTTGAAGTTTTCCCCCGTCATTTCAGAAAGAAAGAAAGAAAGATCCATGAAATTCGAAGTTTTCCCCCGTTATTTCAGGCAGAAAGAAAGATCCATGGAATTCGAAGTTTTCCCCCGTCATTTCAGAAAAAAAGAAAGAAAGAAAATGAATCACAAATGTTTAAGGCGTATCGTAGGAAGACTTCCCCAGTGAGGAGGACCAGGAAATTCCAGGGGGTCCGAAATCCGTGTCCCCTAATTTATGCCCCCCGTACCTGTCGTATTACATCGTGCATACATGTACAATTTGCCTTTAACTTTTCTGCATATTTGATATTAATTTCTTTAGCATTCCTAAGCTCTCACACATTAATGAAACTGTTTTCCTTTTTTCATCGTGATCCCAGCATATCTGTTCCTTCTGAAACATTATTTGATAATCTATCAAATAAATTTCTGTGCCATATTGCACAATTTATCCAAGATACAAATTATTATTTGGGGGGAACGGAGGGTGTGTGTGCTCAAATACCTAGGTTCTCTCCACTTGGCACAATTCAACGTACAATACAGTTTCATGTTGAAGTTCTATAGTATCCCGCAACCAGTTTTATAATTTTATACTGCACAGAAAACGTAGAACAAAGAGTTGCCTCCCAGGCAAAAGTTTTTGGTTATCGCATATCGGACTGGTTTTATTCTTTGATGTTTTTAATGGCGCATTCCGTAATTTTCTCCACCAGGTTTTGTTTTAAGTGACCCTAGTGACTTGTCCAGTGGGGGTTAGGGACTTATCAGCGACATCTTCTCGCGCATCCAGGCGCCGTAGAAGAGCGGCGTGTTCGGCGTGTAGATACGCTCCGCACCGATCTCCTGCCGCCATTTACCTAAATAACGTCTTCCCACTTGGCAATTAAATCGCTCGGAAGACCTTTTGGGTCTGCCGTGATTAAGGTTCCCCCACCGTTTCCATCGCCCTACTCACTTCACGTATCCCCCATCCCACCTCCTGCCTCCCGACTCAGGAAGCAGCTCAATGGGTTGGAAAGCGAAGCAGTGGCCGACGACCATCGCACTTAATCTTGCTAAAACACTCCCGGTCGTCTCGATGACGTCACCACCAGCCATGCTGCCACCTTCTGCGCTCCGCCAGCATTAACATCGCACCACAACAACTTGTAGTTCGCTGTGAATCACGGCCACGGAAACCAAAGGCTGAGATTTCTTCTTTTGCTGTTTTACTTTGCGTGGATGTACAATATCTTTCGTTGAAATCTTGACTTATTCCTGTTACCTAGGAATCAAATCAGTGCCCCCAGGACCTTTTTACAGAGAAAGATAGAGGGTGGGGTTTTGTGCGATTTCTTTAGAAATAAACTATGATACTATGAGATATTTATAAACATAAAAATAAAGAACCATGTAATATATTTTTTTATTTCCAGAACTTTTTTAGCAATAAAGGAATCCAAGTATTTGGTCCTTTTTTGGTTTTCAAAGCAAAAAAAGTAACCCCCCCCCTCTCTCTCTCTCCCTCCCTCTCTCTTGCTTTGAAAGCCAAATATACACTGGCGGAAATTGAAAAAAGAACACCAAGAAGGAGACGTCTGATACCAACGAAATTTATACAGCAGCATAATAACGGAATACAGAGGATAACGTGATCAAAACATTATGGCAAAACACAGCTGTATTTGCTGGTAAACTGAAAAATAACATTTCCATGTAACATGGTTACTACGAGGTTGAACTACCATGAACTGCTTCACACCGCGCAATTCTGGCATGGAGTCTGTCGTACAGATGTTGGATGTAAGTTTAGGGTATTGAGTTCCAAGCATCTTCAACCTGGACGCTTAAATCGAGGATGGTCGTGGCTGCCCGTAGAGACCGGATAAGTCGTTGTCCCATAAAACCCCACACGTGCTCAATGGGGGACAAATCCAGTGAACGTGCAGGCCAATGAAGTTGTCTCACACCCTGAAGTGCATGATGCGTTGCACGTGCCATGTGTGGGCGTGCGTTATCTTCCTGGAAAACACCACGATGGACCGACCTTACAAATGGCACAACAACGGGCTGAATGATGTTGTTGATGTAAGAGGTGCTGTTTAACTTACCCGGTACAAACACTAGTTGTGTACGGGAGTGATAGCTGATCGCTCCCCACACCAGGAGACCAGGTGTAGGCCCTGTGTGTCGCTGGCGGATGCAAAAAGGTGGAGACGCTCCCCTGTGCGTATGCGAACACGCATACGGCCATCGGAGGCTCCCAAGCAGAATCTGCTTTCATCGCTGAACACGACAGATCGCCATTGCGTTCTCCAGTGCAGTCGTTTGCGACACCACTGCAGCCGTTCCTGACGGTGGGCTGGAGTCAGAGGTACACATGCCAAAGGCACACGTGCACGTAGTCCTGCATCTAGTAGACGGTTGCGGAATGTTCGCACAGTCACCTCAGGTGCAACGGCAGCTCTGATTTGCGTCGCAGTGGATGTTCTGCTTGACAACGCCGCTCTTCTTATGCGTCGATCGGTCCGCTCATCAGTCCGTCAGTGACTCCCGGTTCCACGTCTTCTCCTGTGAGAAAGTTCCTCGGACCATCTACGCCACCATCGTACCTCGACCGATACTTCCCGTCCAATTCGCTCCGCAATACGACTATACGACCACCCGGCCTCGCGGAGTCCACTAGACGACTTCGCTCAAAGTCCGATAACTGCTGAAATCGTACACGTCTTCCATGTCCAGGCATTGCAGCTTCTTCAGGGTCTTCGCACGTGTCCGTACGCTGACGACTGATTACATTCACTTCGCCGTACTCCTTAAATACCACCGACGATAATTTGCATATTATGCCGTGCTGTGGCGTAAGCGCTCCCCGGTTGGTCCCGAAATTAACATCACACCTACGTAAATTCGACCCCATTAACATATGTAAATTTTATGATCGTCCGCCAATTCCTTCTTGGTGTTCTTTTTTCATTTTCCGGCAGTGTATATATATCCACCATTACATTATGACCACCTGCCTAATAAGCTTGTAGGACCCCCTTTAGCCCGCAAAACAGCGGCCTCTCGACAAGTCATAGATTCGATGAGGTGGCGATAGGTATCCTGAGGTATCTGGTACCATAATGTCTACGGCAGGTCTTCCAGTTAGTTCCCATGCATTTCGAGGTAGGGGTGATTTTGCGCGAACTCGCTTTTCCAAGTCGAACCACAAATGTTCGATTGGGTTCATATCAAGTGAATTCGGAAGCCTTGGCATTAACAGGAAAGTCACCAGCATGTTCCTCGAAAATGTCCTTGACGATTCTGGTAGTGTGGCATGGCGCATTATCCTGTTGGTAATGGCCATCACCAGCAGGGAACACAGTTGCCATGAATGGGTGAACTTGGTCCGCAACGATGTTCATATACCTGACAGCTGTCAGTAATTGTGCTATTTGGATAATGGGGTCTAAAGTGTCCCAAGAAAACATAGCCCACAGCATAACACCGCCGCCGGCCTGTTTCCGTGTTACTGAACGGGTTCCGATTTTGATCATGATGATCATATGTAGAGGATTTTAGGAAGGGAGTGTCTGACCCCAGGTCTTAAACAACCCTTAGATGTAGGAAGCTAGGAGATTTGGGCTAGAGTGCCCGCTAGAAAAGTTACACGGAAGCGAAGTGGAAAGGTGGAGGAAGACGCCCTTATTTATTACCGGAAGTCCAGTACCCGGGGTCCGACGGCTTAACGTGCCCATCCGACGCACGGTGGATATTTAGTGGATCGAGCGTTCGTACCTGCCTGGGATCGAACCTGGGGTCCTTTTTGCGACAGTCACGAACGTTGCCCACTTGGCCACCCGCGGCCCGTGGTTCCGATTTGGGTTCACCCGGCGTAATATTGGGAACCAAGGGAGTGTCGAGTGGATTGTGATTCTGCGATTCCCTAATTTAGGGCTGACGCAGCTTCAGGAGCCACTGACGGGGCGTTGTGATCCACACTGCAGATTTCCCTTTGGGAGTCAAAGGTTCTGCTGTGTGCCGCAATGTTTTCGTGATTGTCTAGAATTAAAATATATATATATATATATATACTTAAGAGCAAAACTGAAGACTAAGGAAAAAATTTTAGAATTTAAAACGAAGGGTGCAAAATAACCTGAAAATCAAAACGCGCAACGCAGCAGTTTTGAAAATTCAGAATTCACATACTATAAAGATACCTAAGCAAAAAAATACATATATAATTTTGACTCACACCTAGTACAACATAGAAAAGGTTATGTATCTACCTGCGTGAGTAAAAGGAGAAAAGAAAAAAAGAAAATAAAACAACTGAATGTAGAAGGTGTCGAGAATACTGAGCCTTGGCTTTATCAAGGACCAGCAAAAACTCTGCATTTTCTCACTTCCACAAAGACCTAGTTGGAAATGGGTTTCTGCAAGGCCATAGATGCAAGTAACATTCCCACCTAAAATAGTTTAAAAAATATATATATAAGTCATGTCCTCCGTAGAGTAGCATGACCTAGCACTAGTTAACAATTTCGCTTGCATCCATTAACCTTCATGGCCCGACCCATGCTCTTCATCTGTTACTATTAAACAGAGAGAAGAAGATTAAAGAGAACTCAAGCTGTGAGAGTGACATAATAAATAGAAATGATTTTCAGCTATAACGAAATTCCAAGTTCGTTTGAGAGAGAATTTAAACCTGAAAAACAAATTTTACATTGCAATTAAAAAGGAAATGTTAATTTATAACGAACAGATTTTTGAAAGAAAACTTGAGTCTAAAGCCCCCTACTCTACAACTTATGACAGCACGAAAACGAGAATAAGTTAAAGATAATAATTAACTAAAGAAAACTTTGTGAAAGTTATATACCTTAAACAGTTAGTTGCAATATGTACAAAGTATTTCAGCAGTGCTTTAAGTGCATAATTAATTAGTTATTAAGAACTTAACTACTTTGAAAAAACAGCGCATAGACAGCGCATAGAAAAGGAACAAGCTTAGCCATCTTCTGTTCCTAGGTACCACAAAAGACGCTCAAAGTTACAAAGAAAAGTAAGAGTTAAAACCCGCATAAATGTTAACAGACAAACCAATGCTTAAAAGCTGAAAAGCTAAAAAACGACAGAGAAAGGTACATGAAGTACAAACATTGAACTTATAAAACCTAGAACCCAAAAACAAGGAAGAGAGCTTACCTCTTGAGTTACAAAAACTTTTCTCCTCACAAGAGGAGAACATGGCTGACCTCTTCCGCCACTCCCTAGACGCTGGGGGGCAGTGAGGGTGGGGCTGATGGCCTCCTCATACAGCAAGAAACCAACGCGCGGAGATTTTAACCAGAGAAAAAAATATATAAACTTAAGACTGTGGATCTGTATGATCAGAATGAGCAGAATTAACTCTCCAGAATACATGAGAAATATTATAAAATACACGAGCAGTTTATTTAATAATCTTTGCATGTATTAAATCACCTTAGTGAGCTTCTATAGATTAATCAGAATCTTATTAATTTTAATGTTGGTTTTACTATTTTTAGTATAGCTATCCTAGTGATGAATAACTTGTTTTCTTTTTTATTTGTTTTTATTTTCTTTTATAAACAGATTTTTAAGCTTTTTTTGTGATTTTGTTTATATTATTTAATTTTTTTTGTTTTAATAGGACCGTCATATCCATAGCACTAAGGTTCCTTTAGGTAGTTAATAGGCATCCTCTAGCCAACTTCCTTACGGCTTTGATTGGTCAGAATCATATTATTAACTGTGTAGAAAATTAAAGCAGATCTGCCAACCTTACTCTATTATTCAGAATAATTTTTCTTAAAGTTCTTTTGATGAAAGAAGAAGGAATTTCGTTCTCTAGAAAACTTTCTAATAGTATATTAATGTGGTAATTGAAGTCCAAATTGTTGCTGCAAATTCTTGAAATTCTTAGGACCTGAGAAATTAGTACATTCTCAATTACTTTGGTTGAAATGTTATTATTCCAGTGTAGATATTTAATTACTTTGAAAGGAAAATTAACTCTTTTATCAAAGAGGCTAATAGATGGGTTACCTCTGTTGAGCTTAATGCTTAAGTCTAGGAACTCAAGTTCCTGATTACTGTGGTTGGTTTTACATAAGTTAAGAGAGCTAGGATAGATATTATCAAAATCACTCTCTATAACTTCGGAATTATTGATACACAGCAGATCATCAATATATCTAAAAGTGTAAAGGTAGTTATCTGAGCAGGTGGGGTGATTTTTAATGAATTTATATTCCTTAAAGAACAGGAATAGATTAGCGATATTCGTGGACGTTGATGTTCCCATTGGAATACCGTTCACTTTGCTTATAGAGAGTATTATTATATAAGATATGGTTATTTTTTATGCAGCAATTGAGATAAGAGTTCCAAGTTCCTACATCAACAAATTGGTTAAGTTTAAATTCTGCATACAGCTCTTTAAAGGTAGTGATTATATCTGATAGAGGCAGATTAGTATATAGGTTTTCAAAATCATAACTATTAATATCTAGGGGACACACTTTGAGTATAGTAGAAATTACTTCTGCATTATTATTAATTATCCAAAAATCTCTGTACATCAAGTTAGAACAGTTTCTAATGTGTTTCAAAACCTTCTTTAAGACATCTTCAAAAGCAAGATCTATTTTCTTTTTATGACTCCTTACTCCACTAGCTATGAACCTGAACTTCACAGGATCCTTATGAAACTTAACCGTTGCAAAAAGAAATGGAAATTCAGGCCCATATCTTCTAGTTTGCGGAATTTTAAGTTTCTTGAAGAATGCCTTAAACCGATTTTCTAACTGCTTGGTAGAATAACTTACGGGCTCGTATGTTACTCTATTATTGAGTTCCATAGTTAACAATTCAAAATAGAACTTCTTACAGATAATTGCAAAATTATTGCTAGCTTTATCCGTAGTGGTAAAAATAAATTGGTCTTGTAGTTTGGAGAGTGACCTTTTAGCTTCTCCAGAGAAAAAGAGATTTCTGTCGAAACAAAAGTCCAGACCTGCCAACTCACCGGTGAAGCTATTGATTATATTATATTTCCATTCTGCGAAGGCCTCAATAGGCTGATTGTACGTTAAACTGGTTTTTACGATGTACTTATTTACATCTTGAGTGAAGCTCTCAAGAATCCTTTCTTTGGAAATTGTGAAGGAAGGTCTGAAATTAGAGCCATACTCTAATAAATTCCTAAGCTTTTCATTTTCAACAAAACTCAAGTTTCCGGTGATAATATGGTTGTAATTCTTATCATAGTGAACTGTTTCTTTATGTTCATCACAAGAACAAGTAGTAATTACAGGAATGTAGCTCGAAGAGTTAAGTTTGTAGTTTTTAACTATTGACCCTAAGGTCTTAACATATTTAAAACTTACAATAGACTGGTGCCTGTGGATGGGAAAAAAAATTGCATTATTGTAGAACAGCTTCCTTACATTGAGATTATCGTAGGCTTTATTTAGGAACCTGATGGTAACAAAATTACTGGAAAATTCTTTAAGAGAAATTTTATCTTTAAGAATATGTTTAAGAATGTCCAGAACCAAAGCAAAAACATGCTTATCAACATGGTCAGCAGTTTCATTCCAGAATTTGAAAAACATTTAAGGACAGAGTGCTTGAAGGACTTGAGAATTTTGTAAGTATTTTTAACAAAATTAGTGCCAGTTTTAAAGCTTTCCAGAGTTTTTAGCAAGTTAGCAAAATCAACTTTGCTTGATGTGCGAAATAACCTCTGTCCTCTATTACCTCTAGAGCAGCTCTTATTATTAACAAGAAAGAAGAGTTCACGAATTGAAAATTTATGCTGATTATGCTTATTGTCAGATAGAGTGGAATTAAGGCCATAGGGATAAAGAGACTGATGCTGCAAAATTTCAAGGGATTCAGTTTCTAGCCGAGCATAGAGGTCAGGGATAATATGTAGTACCTCTATTTTCACTTTGTCAAAACCATGAGTATGGAAATGCTCTAATTCAAAGGTAGAGTACTGGTTGGCGTTTGTGGAGGGGTTCACTCCTGAATTAGAGAACTTGTTTACTAGAGACCTGTGACCATTAATCCTAAGATGAAGAGGATTTTTACTTTGGCCAATATAGCTAAGGTTGCAGACAGTACAGGTGAGCTTATAGATGGTATTGTAGGCTTTGCAAAACTTGTTGGAGCAATTATCCTCAACAGAAGAATACAGGTTAGGATCTGCAGATTTACATGTCAAACAACGTTTGTCATTTCATAACTTTAGATTACCTTTGCCAGCGAGTTCATACACTATGGGAAAGGGTGCTAGCCTAACCGAGCGGGAGGACTTAAAATATCTGAGCTGACCTCCAATCCTTTCATCGTCCTTAGAACTCCACTTGGGCCAAAACATACAAATTCTGAGCAAACCAACTAGGAAAAACTTTTTAGAAATAAGCAGTCCAAGAAAAGACCAAACTCGAGTATAAACTACACTCCAAAAAGCTGCATCCAAAACATACTAAAAAGAAAAATTAGAAAATGAAAAAAACCTCAAGTAAAAAAATAGTAATAAAAAAAATAATAATAATAAAACATTTCAACTAGAATTTGCGCATGAGCTGCTAAATAATAAATTGAAATTAGTTACTTAAGAGCAAAACTGAAGACTAAGGAAAAAATTTTAGAATTTAAAACGAAGGGTGCAAAATAACCTGAAAATCAAAACGCGCAACGCAGCAGTTTTGAAAATTCAGAATTCACATACTATAAAGATACCTAAGCAAAAAAATACATATATAATTTTGACTCACACCTAGTACAACATAGAAAAGGTTATGTATCTACCTGCGTGAGTAAAAGGAGAAAAGAAAAAAAAAAGAAAATAAAACAACTGAATGTAGAAGGTGTCGAGAATACTGAGCCTTGGCTTTATCAAGGACCAGCAAAAACTCTGCATTTTCTCACTTCCACAAAGACCTAGTTGGAAATGGGTTTCTGCAAGGCCATAGATGCAAGTAACATTCCCACCTAAAATAGTTTAAAAAATATATATATAAGTCATGTCCTCCGTAGAGTAGCATGACCTAGCACTAGTTAACAATTTCGCTTGCATCCATTAACCTTCATGGCCCGACCCATGCTCTTCATCTGTTACTATTAAACAGAGAGAAGAAGATTAAAGAGAACTCAAGCTGTGAGAGTGACATAATAAATAGAAATGATTTTCAGCTATAACGAAATTCCAAGTTCGTTTGAGAGAGAATTTAAACCTGAAAAACAAATTTTACATTGCAATTAAAAAAGGAAATGTTAATTTATAACGAACAGATTTTTGAAAGAAAACTTGAGTCTAAAGCCCCTACTCTACAACTTATGACAGCACGAAAACGAGAATAAGTTAAAGATAATAATTAACTAAAGAAAACTTTGTGAAAGTTATATACCTTAAACAGTTAGTTGCAATATGTACAAAGTATTTCAGCAGTGCTTTAAGTGCATAATTAATTAGTTATTAAGAACTTAACTACTTTGAAAAAACAGCGCATAGACAGCGCATAGAAAAGGAACAAGCTTAGCCATCTTCTGTTCCTAGGTACCACAAAAGACGCTCAAAGTTACAAAGAAAAGTAAGAGTTAAAACCCGCATAAATGTTAACAGACAAACCAATGCTTAAAAGCTGAAAAGCTAAAAAACGACAGAGAAAGGTACATGAAGTACAAACATTGAACTTATAAAACCTAGAACCCAAAAACAAGGAAGAGAGCTTACCTCTTGAGTTACAAAAACTTTTCTCCTCACAAGAGGAGAACATGGCTGACCTCTTCCGCCACTCCCTAGACGCTGGGGGGCAGTGAGGGTGGGGCTGATGGCCTCCTCATACAGCAAGAAACCAACGCGCGGAGATTTTAACCAGAGAAAAAAATATATAAACTTAAGACTGTGGATCTGTATGATCAGAATGAGCAGAATTAACTCTCCAGAATACATGAGAAATATTATAAAATACACGAGCAGTTTATTTAATAATCTTTGCATGTATTAAATCACCTTAGTGAGCTTCTATAGATTAATCAGAATCTTATTAATTTTAATGTTGGTTTTACTATTTTTAGTATAGCTATCCTAGTGATGAATAACTTGTTTTCTTTTTTATTTGTTTTTATTTTCTTTTATAAACAGATTTTTAAGCTTTTTTTGTGATTTTGTTTATATTATTTAATTTTTTTTGTTTTAATAGGACCGTCATATCCATAGCACTAAGGTTCCTTTAGGTAGTTAATAGGCATCCTCTAGCCAACTTCCTTACGGCTTTGATTGGTCAGAATCATATTATTAACTGTGTAGAAAATTAAAGCAGATCTGCCAACCTTACTCTATTATTCAGAATAATTTTTCTTAAAGTTCTTTTGATGAAAGAAGAAGGAATTTCGTTCTCTAGAAAACTTTCTAATAGTATATTAATGTGGTAATTGAAGTCCAAATTGTTGCTGCAAATTCTTGAAATTCTTAGGACCTGAGAAATTAGTACATTCTCAATTACTTTGGTTGAAATGTTATTATTCCAGTGTAGATATTTAATTACTTTGAAAGGAAAATTAACTCTTTTATCAAAGAGGCTAATAGATGGGTTACCTCTGTTGAGCTTAATGCTTAAGTCTAGGAACTCAAGTTCCTGATTACTGTGGTTGGTTTTACATAAGTTAAGAGAGCTAGGATAGATATTATCAAAATCACTCTCTATAACTTCGGAATTATTGATACACAGCAGATCATCAATATATCTAAAAGTGTAAAGGTAGTTATCTGAGCAGGTGGGGTGATTTTTAATGAATTTATATTCCTTAAAGAACAGGAATAGATTAGCGATATTCGTGGACGTTGATGTTCCCATTGGAATACCGTTCACTTGCTTATAGAGAGTATTATTATATAAGATATGGTTATTTTTTATGCAGCAATTGAGATAAGAGTTCCAAGTTCCTACATCAACAAATTGGTTAAGTTTAAATTCTGCATACAGCTCTTTAAAGGTAGTGATTATATCTGATAGAGGCAGATTAGTATATAGGTTTTCAAAATCATAACTATTAATATCTAGGGGACACACTTTGAGTATAGTAGAAATTACTTCTGCATTATTATTAATTATCCAAAAATCTCTGTACATCAAGTTAGAACAGTTTCTAATGTGTTTCAAAACCTTCTTTAAGACATCTTCAAAAGCAAGATCTATTTTCTTTTTATGACTCCTTACTCCACTAGCTATGAACCTGAACTTCACAGGATCCTTATGAAACTTAACCGTTGCAAAAAGAAATGGAAATTCAGGCCCATATCTTCTAGTTTGCGGAATTTTAAGTTTCTTGAAGAATGCCTTAAACCGATTTTCTAACTGCTTGGTAGAATAACTTACGGGCTCGTATGTTACTCTATTATTGAGTTCCATAGTTAACAATTCAAAATAGAACTTCTTACAGATAATTGCAAAATTATTGCTAGCTTTATCCGTAGTGGTAAAAATAAATTGGTCTTGTAGTTTGGAGAGTGACCTTTTAGCTTCTCCAGAGAAAAAGAGATTTCTGTCGAAACAAAAGTCCAGACCTGCCAACTCACCGGTGAAGCTATTGATTATATTATATTTCCATTCTGCGAAGGCCTCAATAGGCTGATTGTACGTTAAACTGGTTTTTACGATGTACTTATTTACATCTTGAGTGAAGCTCTCAAGAATCCTTTCTTTGGAAATTGTGAAGGAAGGTCTGAAATTAGAGCCATACTCTAATAAATTCCTAAGCTTTTCATTTTCAACAAAACTCAAGTTTCCGGTGATAATATGGTTGTAATTCTTATCATAGTGAACTGTTTCTTTATGTTCATCACAAGAACAAGTAGTAATTACAGGAATGTAGCTCGAAGAGTTAAGTATGTAGTTTTTAACTATTGACCCTAAGGTCTTAACATATTTAAAACTTACAATAGACTGGTGCCTGTGGATGGGAAAAAAATTGCATTATTGTAGAACAGCTTCCTTACATTGAGATTATCGTAGGCTTTATTTAGGAACCTGATGGTAACAAAATTACTGGAAAATTCTTTAAGAGAAATTTTATCTTTAAGAATATGTTTAAGAATGTCCAGAACCAAAGCAAAAACATGCTTATCAACATGGTCAGCAGTTTCATTCCAGAATTTGAAAAAACATTTAAGGACAGAGTGCTTGAAGGACTTGAGAATTTTGTAAGTATTTTTAACAAAATTAGTGCCAGTTTTAAAGCTTTCCAGAGTTTTTAGCAAGTTAGCAAAATCAACTTTGCTTGATGTGCGAAATAACCTCTGTCCTCTATTACCTCTAGAGCAGCTCTTATTATTAACAAGAAAGAAGAGTTCACGAATTGAAAATTTATGCTGATTATGCTTATTGTCAGATAGAGTGGAATTAAGGCCATAGGGATAAAGAGACTGATGCTGCAAAATTTCAAGGGATTCAGTTTCTAGCCGAGCATAGAGGTCAGGGATAATATGTAGTACCTCTATTTTCACTTTGTCAAAACCATGAGTATGGAAATGCTCTAATTCAAAGGTAGAGTACTGGTTGGCGTTTGTGGAGGGGTTCACTCCTGAATTAGAGAACTTGTTTACTAGAGACCTGTGACCATTAATCCTAAGATGAAGAGGATTTTTACTTTGGCCAATATAGCTAAGGTTGCAGACAGTACAGGTGAGCTTATAGATGGTATTGTAGGCTTTGCAAAACTTGTTGGAGCAATTATCCTCAACAGAAGAATACAGGTTAGGATCTGCAGATTTACATGTCAAACAACGTTTGTCATTTCATAACTTTAGATTACCTTTGCCAGCGAGTTCATACACTATGGGAAAGGGTGCTAGCCTAACCGAGCGGGAGGACTTAAAATATCTGAGCTGACCTCCAATCCTTTCATCGTCCTTAGAACTCCACTTGGGCCAAAACATACAAATTCTGAGCAAACCAACTAGGAAAAACTTTTAGAAATAAGCAGTCCAAGAAAAGACCAAACTCGAGTATAAACTACACTCCAAAAAGCTGCATCCAAAACATACTAAAAAGAAAAATTAGAAAATGAAAAAAACCTCAAGTAAAAAAATAGTAATAAAAAAAATAATAATAATAAAACATTTCAACTAGAATTTGCGCATGAGCTGCTAAATAATAAATTGAAATTAGTTACTTAAGAGCAAAACTGAAGACTAAGGAAAAAATTTTAGAATTTAAAACGAAGGGTGCAAAATAACCTGAAAATCAAAACGCGCAACGCAGCAGTTTTGAAAATTCAGAATTCACATACTATAAAGATACCTAAGCAAAAAAATACATATATAATTTTGACTCACACCTAGTACAACATAGAAAAGGTTATGTATCTACCTGCGTGAGTAAAAGGAGAAAAGAAAAAAAAAAGAAAATAAAACAACTGAATGTAGAAGGTGTCGAGAATACTGAGCCTTGGCTTTATCAAGGACCAGCAAAAACTCTGCATTTTCTCACTTCCACAAAGACCTAGTTGGAAATGGGTTTCTGCAAGGCCATAGATGCAAGTAACATTCCCACCTAAAATAGTTTAAAAAATATATATATAAGTCATGTCCTCCGTAGAGTAGCATGACCTAGCACTAGTTAACAATTTCGCTTGCATCCATTAACCTTCATGGCCCGACCCATGCTCTTCATCTGTTACTATTAAACAGAGAGAAGAAGATTAAAGAGAACTCAAGCTGTGAGAGTGACATAATAAATAGAAATGATTTTCAGCTATAACGAAATTCCAAGTTCGTTTGAGAGAGAATTTAAACCTGAAAAACAAATTTTACATTGCAATTAAAAAAGGAAATGTTAATTTATAACGAACAGATTTTTGAAAGAAAACTTGAGTCTAAAGCCCCTACTCTACAACTTATGACAGCACGAAAACGAGAATAAGTTAAAGATAATAATTAACTAAAGAAAACTTTGTGAAAGTTATATACCTTAAACAGTTAGTTGCAATATGTACAAAGTATTTCAGCAGTGCTTTAAGTGCATAATTAATTAGTTATTAAGAACTTAACTACTTTGAAAAAACAGCGCATAGACAGCGCATAGAAAAGGAACAAGCTTAGCCATCTTCTGTTCCTAGGTACCACAAAAGACGCTCAAAGTTACAAAGAAAAGTAAGAGTTAAAACCCGCATAAATGTTAACAGACAAACCAATGCTTAAAAGCTGAAAAGCTAAAAAACGACAGAGAAAGGTACATGAAGTACAAACATTGAACTTATAAAACCTAGAACCCAAAAACAAGGAAGAGAGCTTACCTCTTGAGTTACAAAAACTTTTCTCCTCACAAGAGGAGAACATGGCTGACCTCTTCCGCCACTCCCTAGACGCTGGGGGGCAGTGAGGGTGGGGCTGATGGCCTCCTCATACAGCAAGAAACCAACGCGCGGAGATTTTAACCAGAGAAAAAATATATAAACTTAAGACTGTGGATCTGTATGATCAGAATGAGCAGAATTAACTCTCCAGAATACATGAGAAATATTATAAAATACACGAGCAGTTTATTTAATAATCTTTGCATGTATTAAATCACCTTAGTGAGCTTCTATAGATTAATCAGAATCTTATTAATTTTAATGTTGGTTTTACTATTTTTAGTATAGCTATCCTAGTGATGAATAACTTGTTTTCTTTTTTATTTGTTTTTATTTTCTTTTATAAACAGATTTTTAAGCTTTTTTTGTGATTTTGTTTATATTATTTAATTTTTTTTGTTTTAATAGGACCGTCATATCCATTGCACTAAGGTTCCTTTAGGTAGTTAATAGGCATCCTCTAGCCAACTTCCTTACGGCTTTGATTGGTCAGAATCATATTATTAACTGTGTAGAAAATTAAAGCAGATCTGCCAACCTTACTCTATTATTCAGAATAATTTTTCTTAAAGTTCTTTTGATGAAAGAAGAAGGAATTTCGTTCTCTAGAAAACTTTCTAATAGTATATTAATGTGGTAATTGAAGTCCAAATTGTTGCTGCAAATTCTTGAAATTCTTAGGACCTGAGAAATTAGTACATTCTCAATTACTTTGGTTGAAATGTTATTATTCCAGTGTAGATATTTAATTACTTTGAAAGGAAAATTAACTCTTTTATCAAAGAGGCTAATAGATGGGTTACCTCTGTTGAGCTTAATGCTTAAGTCTAGGAACTCAAGTTCCTGATTACTGTGGTTGGTTTTACATAAGTTAAGAGAGCTAGGATAGATATTATCAAAATCACTCTCTATAACTTCGGAATTATTGATACACAGCAGATCATCAATATATCTAAAAGTGTAAAGGTAGTTATCTGAGCAGGTGGGGTGATTTTTAATGAATTTATATTCCTTAAAGAACAGGAATAGATTAGCGATATTCGTGGACGTTGATGTTCCCATTGGAATACCGTTCACTTGCTTATAGAGAGTATTATTATATAAGATATGGTTATTTTTTATGCAGCAATTGAGATAAGAGTTCCAAGTTCCTACATCAACAAATTGGTTAAGTTTAAATTCTGCATACAGCTCTTTAAAGGTAGTGATTATATCTGATAGAGGCAGATTAGTATATAGGTTTTCAAAATCATAACTATTAATATCTAGGGGACACACTTTGAGTATAGTAGAAATTACTTCTGCATTATTATTAATTATCCAAAAATCTCTGTACATCAAGTTAGAACAGTTTCTAATGTGTTTCAAAACCTTCTTTAAGACATCTTCAAAAGCAAGATCTATTTTCTTTTTATGACTCCTTACTCCACTAGCTATGAACCTGAACTTCACAGGATCCTTATGAAACTTAACCGTTGCAAAAAGAAATGGAAATTCAGGCCCATATCTTCTAGTTTGCGGAATTTTAAGTTTCTTGAAGAATGCCTTAAACCGATTTTCTAACTGCTTGGTAGAATAACTTACGGGCTCGTATGTTACTCTATTATTGAGTTCCATAGTTAACAATTCAAAATAGAACTTCTTACAGATAATTGCAAAATTATTGCTAGCTTTATCCGTAGTGGTAAAAATAAATTGGTCTTGTAGTTTGGAGAGTGACCTTTTAGCTTCTCCAGAGAAAAAGAGATTTCTGTCGAAACAAAAGTCCAGACCTGCCAACTCACCGGTGAAGCTATTGATTATATTATATTTCCATTCTGCGAAGGCCTCAATAGGCTGATTGTACGTTAAACTGGTTTTTACGATGTACTTATTTACATCTTGAGTGAAGCTCTCAAGAATCCTTTCTTTGGAAATTGTGAAGGAAGGTCTGAAATTAGAGCCATACTCTAATAAATTCCTAAGCTTTTCATTTTCAACAAAACTCAAGTTTCCGGTGATAATATGGTTGTAATTCTTATCATAGTGAACTGTTTCTTTATGTTCATCACAAGAACAAGTAGTAATTACAGGAATGTAGCTCGAAGAGTTAAGTTTGTAGTTTTTAACTATTGACCCTAAGGTCTTAACATATTTAAAACTTACAATAGACTGGTGCCTGTGGATGGGAAAAAAAAATTGCATTATTGTAGAACAGCTTCCTTACATTGAGATTATCGTAGGCTTTATTTAGGAACCTGATGGTAACAAAATTACTGGAAAATTCTTTAAGAGAAATTTTATCTTTAAGAATATGTTTAAGAATGTCCAGAACCAAAGCAAAAACATGCTTATCAACATGGTCAGCAGTTTCATTCCAGAATTTGAAAAAACATTTAAGGACAGAGTGCTTGAAGGACTTGAGAATTTTGTAAGTATTTTTAACAAAATTAGTGCCAGTTTTAAAGCTTTCCAGAGTTTTTAGCAAGTTAGCAAAATCAACTTTGCTTGATGTGCGAAATAACCTCTGTCCTCTATTACCTCTAGAGCAGCTCTTATTATTAACAAGAAAGAAGAGTTCACGAATTGAAAATTTATGCTGATTATGCTTATTGTCAGATAGAGTGGAATTAAGGCCATAGGGATAAAGAGACTGATGCTGCAAAATTTCAAGGGATTCAGTTTCTAGCCGAGCATAGAGGTCAGGGATAATATGTAGTACCTCTATTTTCACTTTGTCAAAACCATGAGTATGGAAATGCTCTAATTCAAAGGTAGAGTACTGGTTGGCGTTTGTGGAGGGGTTCACTCCTGAATTAGAGAACTTGTTTACTAGAGACCTGTGACCATTAATCCTAAGATGAAGAGGATTTTTACTTTGGCCAATATAGCTAAGGTTGCAGACAGTACAGGTGAGCTTATAGATGGTATTGTAGGCTTTGCAAAACTTGTTGGAGCAATTATCCTCAACAGAAGAATACAGGTTAGGATCTGCAGATTTACATGTCAAACAACGTTTGTCATTTCATAACTTTAGATTACCTTTGCCAGCGAGTTCATACACTATGGGAAAGGGTGCTAGCCTAACCGAGCGGGAGGACTTAAAATATCTGAGCTGACCTCCAATCCTTTCATCGTCCTTAGAACTCCACTTGGGCCAAAACATACAAATTCTGAGCAAACCAACTAGGAAAAACTTTTTAGAAATAAGCAGTCCAAGAAAAGACCAAACTCGAGTATAAACTACACTCCAAAAAGCTGCATCCAAAACATACTAAAAAGAAAAATTAGAAAATGAAAAAAACCTCAAGTAAAAAAATAGTAATAAAAAAATAATAATAATAAAACATTTCAACTAGAATTTGCGCATGAGCTGCTAAATAATAAATTGAAATTAGTTACTTAAGAGCAAAACTGAAGACTAAGGAAAAAATTTTAGAATTTAAAACGAAGGGTGCAAAATAACCTGAAAATCAAAACGCGCAACGCAGCAGTTTTGAAAATTCAGAATTCACATACTATAAAGATACCTAAGCAAAAAAATACATATATAATTTTGACTCACACCTAGTACAACATAGAAAAGGTTATGTATCTACCTGCGTGAGTAAAAGGAGAAAAGAAAAAAAAAGAAAATAAAACAACTGAATGTAGAAGGTGTCGAGAATACTGAGCCTTGGCTTTATCAAGGACCAGCAAAAACTCTGCATTTTCTCACTTCCACAAAGACCTAGTTGGAAATGGGTTTCTGCAAGGCCATAGATGCAAGTAACATTCCCACCTAAAATAGTTTAAAAAATATATATATAAGTCATGTCCTCCGTAGAGTAGCATGACCTAGCACTAGTTAACAATTTCGCTTGCATCCATTAACCTTCATGGCCCGACCCATGCTCTTCATCTGTTACTATTAAACAGAGAGAAGAAGATTAAAGAGAACTCAAGCTGTGAGAGTGACATAATAAATAGAAATGATTTTCAGCTATAACGAAATTCCAAGTTCGTTTGAGAGAGAATTTAAACCTGAAAAACAAATTTTACATTGCAATTAAAAAAGGAAATGTTAATTTATAACGAACAGATTTTTGAAAGAAAACTTGAGTCTAAAGCCCCCTACTCTACAACTTATGACAGCACGAAAACGAGAATAAGTTAAAGATAATAATTAACTAAAGAAAACTTTGTGAAAGTTATATACCTTAAACAGTTAGTTGCAATATGTACAAAGTATTTCAGCAGTGCTTTAAGTGCATAATTAATTAGTTATTAAGAACTTAACTACTTTGAAAAAACAGCGCATAGACAGCGCATAGAAAAGGAACAAGCTTAGCCATCTTCAAAACTGCTGCGTTGCGCGTTTTGATTTTCAGGTTATTTTGCAACCTTCGTTTTAAATTCTAAAGTTTTTCCTTAGTCTTCAGTTTTGCTCTTAAGTATATATATATATATATATATATATACATTCTATTAAGAAGATACCTAAGCAAAAAAATACATATATAATTTTGACTCACACCAAGTACAACATAGAAAAGGTTATGTATCTACCTGTGTGAGTAAAAGGAGAAAAGATAAAAAAATAAAATAAAACATCTGAATGTAGAAGGTGTCGAGAATACTGAGCCTTGGCTTTATCAAGGACCAGCAAAAACTCTGCATTTTCTCACTTCCACAAAGACCTAGTTGGAAATGGGTTTCTGCAAGGCCATAGATGCAAGTAACATTCCCACCTAAAATTGTTTTAAAAAATATATATATGTCATGTCCTCCGCAGAGTTGTATGACCTAGCACTAGTTAACAATTTCGCTTGCATCCATTAACCTTCCTGGCCCGACCCATGCTCTTCATCTGTTACTATTAAACAGAGAGAAGAAGACTAAAGAGAACTCAAGCCGTGAGAGTGACACAACAACTAGAAATAACTTTCAGCCACAACGAAATGCCAAGCCCGCCTGAGAGAGAACTTAAACCTAAAAATCAATGCAAAAGAAATCCAAATTCTCACACTGCAACTAAAAAGGAAATATTAATTCTTAAAAAACAGATTTCCGAAAGAAAACCCGAGTCCAAAACCCCCACTCCACAACTTATGACAGCACGAAAACGAGAATAAGTCAAAGACAATAACCAACTAAAGAAAACTTTGTGAAAGTTATATGACTCAAACAGTTAGTTGCATTATGTACAAAGTATTTCAGCAGTGCTTTAAGTGCATAATTAATTAGTTATGAAGAACTTAACTACTTTGAAAATACAGCGCATAGAAAAGGAACAAGCTTAGCCAACTTCTGTTCCTAGGTACCCCAAAAGACGCGCAAAGTTACAAAGAAAAGAAAGAGTTAAAACCCGCAAAAATGTTAACAGACAAGCCAGTGCCTAAAAGCTGAAAGGCTAAAAATCAACAGAGAAAAAGTACATGAAGTACAAACATTGAACTTATAAAACCTAAAACCCAAATACAAGGAAGAGAGCTTACCTCTTGTGTGACTAAACTTTCTCCTCACAATAGCAAAACATGGCTGACCTCTTCCGCCACTCCCTAGTCGCTGGGGGGCAGTGAGGGTGGGGCTGATGGCCTCCTCATACAGAAAGAAACCAACTCGAGGAGATTTTAACCAGAGAAAAAAATATATAAACTTAAGACTGTGGATCTGTATGATCAGAAAGAGCAGAATTAACTCTCCAGAATACATGAGAAATATTATAAAATACACGAGTAGTGTATTTAATAATCTTTGCATGTATTAAATCACCTTAGTGAGCTTCTATAGATTAATCAGAATCTTATTAATTTTAATGTTGGTTTTACTATTTTTAGTATACATTAATATACTATTAGACAGTTTTCTAGAGAACGAAATTCCTTCTTCTTTCATCAAAAGAACTTTAAGAAAAATTATTCTGAATAATAGAGTAAGGTTGGCAGATCTGCTTTAATTTTCTACACAGTTAATAATATGATTCTGACCAATCAAAGCCGTAAGGAAGTTGGCTAGAGGATGCCTATTAACTACCTAAAGGAACCTTAGTGCTATGGATATGAAGGTCCTATTAAAACAAAAAATTAAATAATATAAACAAAATCACAAAAAAAAGCTTAAAAATCTGTTTATAAAAGAAAATAAAAACAAATAAAAAAGAAAACTAGTTATTCATCACTAGGATAGCTATACTAAAAATAGTAAAACCAACATTAAAATTAATAAGATTCTGATTAATCTATAGAAGCTCACTAAGGTGATTTAATACATGCAAAGATTATTAAATACACTACTCGTGTATTTTATAATATTTCTCATGTATTCTGGAGAGTTAATTCTGCTCTTTCTGATCATACAGATCCACAGTCTTAAGTTTATATATTTTTTTCTCTGGTTAAAATCTCCGCGAGTTGGTTTCTTTCTGTATGAGGAGGCCATCAGCCCCACCCTCACTGCCCCCCAGCGACTAGGGAGTGGCGGAAGAGGTCAGCCATGTTTTGCTATTGTGAGGAGAAAGTTTAGTCACACAAGAGGTAAGCTCTCTTCCTTGTATTTGGGTTTTAGGTTTTATAAGTTCAATGTTTGTACTTCATGTACTTTTTCTCTGTTGATTTTTAGCCTTTCAGCTTTTAGGCACTGGCTTGTCTGTTAACATTTTTGCGGGTTTTAAGTCTTTCTTTTCTTTGTAACTTTGCGCGTCTTTTGGGGTACCTAGGAACAGAAGTTGGCTAAGCTTGTTCCTTTTCTATGCGCTGTATTTTCAAAGTAGTTAAGTTCTTAATAACTAATTAATTATGCACTTAAAGCACTGCTGAAATACTTTGTACATAATGCAACTAACTGTTTGAGTAATATAACTTTCACAAAGTTTTCTTTAGTTATTTATTGTCTTTGACTTATTCTCGTTTTCGTGCTGTCATAAGTTGTGGAGTGGGGGTTTTGGACTCGGGTTTTCTTTCGGAAATCTGTTTTTTAAGAATTAATATTTCCTTTTTTAGTTGCAGTGTGGGAATTTGGATTTCTTTTGCATTGATTTTTAGGTTTAAGTTCTCTCTCAGGCGGGCTTGGCATTTCGTTGTGGCTGAAAGTTATTTCTAGTTGTTGTGTCACTCTCACGGCTTGAGTTCTCTTTAGTCTTCTTCTCTCTGTTTAATAGTAACAGATGAAGAGCATGGGTTGGGCCAGGAAGGTTAATGGATGCAAGCGAAATTGTTAACTAGTGCTAGGTCATACAACTCTGCGGAGGACATGACATATATATATTTTTTAAAACAATTTTAGGTGGGAATGTTACTTGCATCTATGGCCTTGCAGAAACTCAGTTCCAACTAGGTCTTTGTGGAAGTGAGAAAATGCAGAGTTTTTGCTGGTCCTTGATAAAGCCAAGGCTCAGTATTCTCGACACCTTCTACATTCAGATGTTTTATTTTATTTTTTTATCTTTTCTCCTTTTACTCACACAGGTAGATACATAACCTTTTCTATGTTGTACTTGGTGTGAGTCAAAATTATATATGTATTTTTTTGCTTAGGTATATATATTATCTCCAAAAATACAGGGTTGAGCACACAATTTGCAACTAAAGAAACACTCATGATAGTACGTAGGCAAATTAACATAGAAAACAATTTATTAGTTATGTTTTGGCATAATAATAAAGATACACACACATAATAGTTTAGGACCCTGTGCTCATTACTTCAAGAATGTAAGTTGTTATATGTAGGCGTTAAACTTGCAGTCACCTTTAAATCTTTTATATTTATATATTTATCCTTTAAATCTTTTATATTTATACAGACACTTCGCTTAAATAACACACCACACAATGCGTCAAATAATTTTTAAGACTGGCGCTAAATTTCAGCCTACGATGGCACCACCAGGGAAATCGTGAATGCGTTATATACTTTGGCCATCTGCTTGCTTTCTGCCAAAAGTACTGCGCAGTTGTTAAAGTAGCTCAAACGAAACGGCCGTTCATTAGAGAAGTAAAATTTTTTTCATGTTGACTTATTAAGATGGAACAAAGGGTTGTTATTAAATTTAACTCAAAACTTGGTAAAAGTGCCTCGAAAACGTACCAAATGATGAAACAAGTTTACGGTGAGTTTTGTTTAAGTAGATCAAATGTTTTCCTGTGGCACAAACGTTTTTTGAACGGAAGAGGTACGCTAGAAGATGATAGGTATACCGGAAGACTAAGTTCATCGAGGACACCTGAGATTATTGAAAAAGTGCGTGATTTCGTGGCAAACAATCGATGTGCGTCACTAAGAATGATGGAAGAGTCTTTAAACATCAACAAAGAAATGATTCGAACCATCCTGCATGAAGATTTGGGCAAAACAAAAGTCTGTGCTAAATTTGTTCCACACACGTTAACCAATGAACAAAAATCAAGGAGAAGTGCACACTGCAGAGACATCATTTCAGCCGCTGAAAATGATCCAAACTTCTTAAAATCGATTGTTACTGGTGATGAAACATGGTGTTTTCAATATGATCCTAAAACAAAGCGACAAGGTGCCGAATGGAAGTCAAAAAAACTCACCACAAGCCAAAAAGACAAGAAAAGTTCCATCGGAAAGCAAAACAATGCTCATTACATTCTTCGATAGTAAGGGTATTATCCACAAAGAATTTGTTCCAAGTGGACAAATAATTGCTGGTGAGTTTTATGTAAATGTTTTGAGGCGTTTGACGGGCAAAATTCGTCGCATTCGTCCAGAATATCGGGATGAAAACAGTTGGTGTTTGTTGCACGATAATGCACCCAGTCACACCTCACTTTTTGTTCGTAGATTTTTGGCGAAAAATAAAATGTGTGTTGAATCATCCACCGTATTCGCCTGCTTTAGCACCCTGCGACTTTCCTTTATTCCCAAAACATAAAATGACGTTAAAAGGGTGTTATTTTGATGATATTTTGGCCATACAAACAGATTCGACGCGTGCTTTGGAGGCAATTCCGCAAAGTGAACTGGAACAGGCATTCGAATCATTATTAAATCGCTGTAACAAGTGTATTGAAGCCGGAGGGACTTATTTTGAATAGCAAACCAAAACAAATTATAATTTCTTGTTTCTATTTCATTTAACAGACCCAGTCTTAAAAATTCTTTGCCACACTGTGTATACTAACAAAAATGATACCGACTTTCTGACTGGAACTTGTGCTCATTGACTACTCGCTTATAAAAATAAAAAAAACATTAATTCCAACGGAAAACTTTCGCATGCACTGATCGATAAACACATATTATGAGGGGACACCAAAAGAAAGAATAGGATGGATTTCCTACCTTAACATCCGAATCTGGCCTAGAGACCGCGCTGCCTAACTGGCATCATCCGGGGTGTGGAACCTTTGTTTTAACACACATCCAAGTTCAATCTTCGGTAGTTGCTTTGGCAAATAGATATTCGCCTCTTAGGTAAAGTCCTTGGGTTCCCTCCGCTGACCACTCCTGGCTCGGGAGATTTCTTGTCCGGTGGTTGTTTTCCATCCAAGTCTTGGGACCACGCGCGGGTAACCAAAAGTGCCAGGTCTTACATGGCAGCTCCTAGGGGGACAGTCATGAAGGAGAGTCACCAGCGTTCACGGCTAAACACCAAGTCACATGGAAAAAAAAGATGTTTCTCGATCAAGTAAAAGTGACGAAGTAGTCTTTTCCCTTGGAAAATTTTCGACAACCCCAGGAAGACATCAAAATATCCCATCACCCAATCACAAAACGGGGACATCAGCCTCCCTGAATTAAATTTCCAAGTCTAAATTTTATTGGTCGGAGAATTAAAATTTGGTTCATCTATTCGTTAGGGGGTCAAAATTGCTACCCGTTCGCGCTGAAATTCCAACCAATCGCCTCCACTGGGAACAGCTCTTCACGTTACGTTAGCCGCGTGATATAACCACTGGGCCATAAATCCTAACCCAATAAAACTGTTAGTTTCGGTTCCAAAAAGTCTGACTTCTCGAACTACGCTTTGTGAATGCTAGACAATGCTGACACTTTGATTGCCCCCATAAAACATACACTACAAAGTCTGTTCGCCGATGGATGACGCCATCGTTGTCTATCTAGTCTTACGCTATGCGACGCCTCGTGCTGTCCGACTGGCATTACCTAAGTACCCATGGGAGAGGGGAGGAAGGAAAAAAGAATCACCCGAAAGTGGGGCTAATGGCAAAATAAAACAAAAAGTAAAAACGTACTCTTTCCTCAAAAAAATTCATTACCCGAATTAATAAAAAAAAGAATAAATATATAAATTCAGAAACTGATTTTCCACCTGAATGTACAGCCTCGTGGTAGCGAGCGCTGTCAAATCCTCCCAACAGTGCATCCAGATGCCATAGTCTCCGTTGGTAATCGCCGTATCCGCGCTCGGCCGTCTACGTGATGCACTAGGAATCTTGATTCGTCAGACCAGGCCACTTTCTTCCAATCATCCACGGTCCAGTCTCGATGATATTGGGCCCATTTCATGCGCTGTTAGCGATGACGTGCAGTGAGCATGGGGACCCGGCGGGGTCTTCGGCTACGCAGGCCCATGCGCAGAAGGCTGCGATGAACTTTGTGCTGGTTTTTTTTTTTTTTTTTTTGATTGAAGGTTTAACGACCACCGTGAGCAACTCAATGGGCTATAAGCAGTCGCCCGTCCCTAATTTAGGGCCACTGGTTCCAGGGAAGGGAGAGAACCAGTGCCGTAAGACAAACACAACATCCATGCCTCACCGGAATTCGAACCCGGACCCCTTTCGGACGAATGATCAGTAGCCATCGCTTAGACCACTGCGCCAACGGGGCGGCACTTTGTGCTGTGACACATTGCCCTGATCACCATCTGTTGTAGCTGCGGATGATTTGTCACACTGTGGCCCTGCGGTTTCTGTGAACAATGCGCGAGTCTCCTCTTTCCTCTGGCATCAATGAGCTGCGGACGACATACGGCTGGACAACGGATCGTCGTTTGGCCATCTGTGCACCACTTTTGATGCGTACTCACTACAGCAGCACGTGAACAATCCACAAGACTTGCAGTTTCCGAATCGTAGTTACGGGGCACCGTGTCATCACAATTTGCCCTTTATCGATCTCCGATAAATCGGCAGCTTTCCCATTCTGACTCCAAACACTCTACTAACCGAAAGCCGGTTCTCTGGTTATATATATACTGCTCTGTGAACTTCACCTGCGCCACCGTTCGACCTCCAGGCGCGCTGCATGTTGTGTAGGCATTTTGTGGAAGCTGCTTTAGCGACCCCTTGAATAACGTCAGCATCTGTGTTGAATGTTGCGACACGGAACTTGTCTTCATTGTTGGAAACATTTTGTGGAAGCTGCTTTAGCGACCCCTTGAATAACGTCAGCATCTGTGTTGAATGTTGCGCCACGGAACTTGTCTTCATTGTTGGAAACACTTTTGTGGAAGCTGCTTTAGCGACCCCTTGAATAACGTCAGCATCTGTGTTGAATGTTGCGACACGGAACTTGTCTTCATTGTTGGAAACACTTTGTGGAAGCTGATTTAGCGACCCCTTGAATTACGTCAGCATCTGTGTTGAATGTTGCGCCACGGAACTTGTCTTCATTGTTGGAAACATTTTGTGGAAGCTGCTTTAGCGACCCCTTGAATAACGTCAGCATCTGTGTTGAATGTAGCACCACGGAACTTGTCCTCATTGTTGGAAACATTTTGTGGAAGCTGATTTAGCGACCCCTTGAATTACGTCAGCATCTGTGTTGAATGTTGCGCCACGGAACTTATCCTTCATTGTTGGAAACAACCAGGAATCTCACGGGGCAAGATCAGGACTGTTGGCAGACTGTGGCATGATTTCAATACTGCATTTCGTAAGAAACTATTTAACACAAGCATCCACATGTGAGCGGGCGCTATTATGGTGTAGAGTCTATTTGCCCACCAGTTCCGGTCGCTTAATCGATATGTGTCGTGGTAGATGCTTCGAGACTGAAATGTAATAACTCAGCATTGACAGTAATTTGTGGAGGAATGGCATGTAGTTAGGCTGCACCTTTAAATCGACTCACCAGCCACTGCAAACCAGCGCAGGTGATAGGACCTAGGCGCTCTTCAGTCCTTTCTATATTTGGAACTTTCGCAAAGCTTCTGTTGCCGATTCTCGGCTTACATTAAAAAAGAAAAAAAAAACCCTTCATTAACAAGGCTTTATTGAGCAAAAGCCTAACATCGTAGAAACACTCCTCTTGAAGTTAACATCGTAGCTTAGAGGTCTACAAAAGCCTTATTTAGTGAACCTGACTCGGTTCATTCCCGTGTGCTTAAGGCTCGGCCCAATCCGGCCTGTCAATGCAACTATTTATCAGGCCCATCAGTGATGTGCCATTTTGTATTATTTCGTCTTTCTGTTGTGTTTTACTAAATTGTGAAAATTAAATAATGAAATGAGATATTATTGAAGATATTTGGTTGAATGTAAGCCTAATTTTATTAACTCTTAACAACCCAGGTCTGATCTCACGAGTTAAGGATATTTTTATGTGTATTGTATTATTTTACAAATAAACGATCCCCCAAAACATTAAAGTATATAAAAACAACAACAACAACAACGTTAAAATGAAGTAAATGATAAAAATGTGGTAATCTGATAGACCGGACATGGGTTGATATGTGACAAACATAAGACCTGGACAGTTAAGGGCTAAATGAACTTTGGCCATTATCGAAGAATATAACATTTAAAAAGTAAAAAAGAAAAGAAAAAAACTAAACACGTTTAAAATCTTTTCTCTGAATTAGCAAGCGGTTACACTAAAAGTATATTGTTTCTTCCATCCCTATACAGATTAGGAATGGAATAAACAATCGATGTCGTTCCGGCCTCTTATACAAACAAACACACACACACCCCATCCCACTGCAGTAACCCCAGTCCCCGACTCCATACAACACACATATTCGCTCGGGGTCGAATCTTTTGGTGTCAACAAGTCCCAAAGTGTTTTTACGATCTTAATGCCTACAGATGGTAAAACCACTGAGTGCCTCTCCTCACCTCTGTGATGACGTCCTGGGCTATGTCATGGAAGTAAGCAAAGCCAGAACTTCTGGCGCCTCCACTGCGCACTTGTTCAGTACATGAAATATGGTAAAACTTCCAACCAACGACATAAGTGTGCAATTTATCCTCGAGGTGAACGCAGACTGTTCCGCATCGTTACAAAGAATTACACGGCTACCGCGGAGAAGGTAACATCGGAATTTAATGAGGGTGCGTCCATAAGTTTAGGCGCGAAGACTACGCGTCGCACGATGGAAAACCTGGGATATGGCAGACGTTCATGGACGGATGAGGACGATCAAACCAGGTCGGGAATTTTAGTTTTGTGGTGCCTTACGAAAACACACGTATCCACAAGGGAAAACACCTCATAAGGTACCTCGTAAAAGAAAAAAACCAAAAAAAAAAAAAAAAAACCACATTCTATTAGATCCTGGGCGAAGGGGAACTGTCGAAACATGTATTTTAAAACTAACTCAGGCGTGAACAAATGTTAACAGCAATTTAACCGCAAAATAATTTTCTAAATACGCTCATGATTGAATGAAGCATTACACCACGCTCCAAACGGACTCGGGGTGTTGTACCAGACAAGTTTTTTTTCTTTAAAAAATTTAATTTTGGAAAAAATCAGGAGTCTCTTGAAAACCCCAGTTGCAACTTAATCACCATGAAAATTATTCTGAGCCGGCCCTGTTGGCGCAGTGGTCTAAGCGCTGTCTTATGATCATTCATTCGAGATGAGTCCGGGTTCGAACCTTGGTGAGGCATAGATGTTGTGTTTGCTTTATTGCACTGGCTCTCTCTTTCTCCCCCGTGGAGCCAGTGCCCATAAATAAGGGGCCGGCGACTGCTTATAACACATTGAGTTGCTCACGCGGGTTGGTCGTTAAACCTCCAATCCAAAAAAATATATATATACATTGCCGGAAAGTGAAAAAAGAACATCAAGAAGAAATTGGCGGACGATCATGAAATTTACATATGTTAATGGGGTCAAGCTTACGTAGGTGGGATGTTAATTTCGGGACCAACCGGTGAGCGCTTACGCCACAGCACGGCATAATATGCAAATTACCGTCGGTGGTATTTAAGGAGTACGGCGAAGTGAATGTAATCCGTCGTCGGCGTACGGACACGTGCGAAGACCCTGAAGAAGCTGCAATGCCTGGACATGGAAGACATGTACGATTTCAGCAGTTATCGGACTTTGAGCGAGGTCGTCTAGTCGGACTCCGCGAGGCCGGGTGGTCGTATCGTCGTATTGCGGAGGGAATTGGACAGGAAGGATCGGTGGTGGTACGATGGTGGCGTAGATGGTCCGTGAAACATCCCCACACGAGAAGACGTGGAACCGGGAGTCACAGACGGACTGATCAGCGGACCGATCGATGCATAAGAAGAGCGGCGTTGTCAAGCAGAACATCCACTGCGACGCAAATCCGAACTGCCGTTGCACCTGAGGTGACTGTGCGAACAATCCGCAACTGTCTACTGGATGCAGAACTGCGTGCACGTGTGCCTCTGGCATGTGTACCTCTGACTCTAGCCCACCGTCAGGAACGGCTAAAGAGGTGTCGCCAACGACTTCACTGGAGATCGCAATGGCGATCTGTCGTGTTCAGCGATGAAAGCAGATTCTGCTTGGGAGCCTCCAATGGTCGTATGCGTGTTCGCAGACGCACAGGGGAGCGTATCCACCCTTCTTGCATCCGCCAGCGACACACAGGGCCTAAACCTGGGCTCCTGGTGTGGGGAGCGATCAGCTATCACTCCCGTACACAACTAGTGTTTGTACCGGGTACGTTAAACAGCACCTCCTACATCAACAACATCATTCAGCACGTTGTTGTGCCATTTGTAAGGTCGGTCCATCGTGGTGTTTTCCAGCAAAATAACGCTCGCCCACACACGGCACGTGAAACGCAACATGCACTTCAGGGTGTGAGACAACTTCCATGGCCTGCACGTTCACCGGATTTGACCCCCATTGAGCACGTGTGGGATTTTATGGGACTACGACTTATCCGGTCTCCACGGCCAGCCACGAACATCCCAGATTTACGCGTCCAGGTTGAGGATGCTTGGAACTCAATACCCCAAACTTACATCCAACATCTGTGCGACAGACTCCATGCCAGAATTGCACAGTGTGACGCAGTTCATGGCGGTTCAACCTCGTACTAACCATGTTACATGGGAATATTATTTTTCAGTTTACCAGCAAATACAGCTGTGTTTTGCCATAATGTTTTGATCACGTTATCCTCTGTATTCCGTTATTATGCTGTATAAATTTCGTTGGTATCAGATGCCTCCTTCTTGGTGTTCTTTTTTCACTTTCCGCCAGTGTATATATATTCTGAGAGTTGAAATCTGCACATCTCACGCAATTAATTTTTGGATTTATTTGGTCACTGATCGCCTTTTACACGTGATTAGTTACCAAAAAAATACTTATTGGTACCTCTATTATAGTATTGGTACCTCTTCCTTCAGTAGACCTGTTAGTTTGACACACATGAACTTGTTCAGTGTTAAATCGTTGTTGTTTTTAAAATAAATGCAGGAGTGACACAGATTTTGGAATATCTCTGCCGGAGAATCGCTTTGTCTGTATGTAGAGAAGGGTGTGCGATGATGGGCCATAACAATGGGTGCCAGTGTCTCCGTCAAAATTAAAAAAGGATGATAGAGCCTACCAATTTCTCTGAGCACAAAGTACAACGACCTACGTCTAACTTCAGTTATCATTTCCTTAATTTAAAACAACGTACTTGGTCCGGCTGCAAATTTCTCGTATAAGCTTAAATAATTTTGCTGTCTTTTTAGAGCAAACACCAAATTATACAATGTATTTACACTGATGTGGAAAAATTAAGGACGAAGAGGAGAAATTAGCATAACAGCGGAAGGAGCAGGCAGACCGGACCGAAAGACCCCTCAGAAGATAGACTAGGGTCCGGTACGGTAGAGCATACGCATATATGCAGTCTGATGAAGGGGGAGGGGTAGGAAGGGTATAAAGCACACGGGCGGTGTACGCTCAGCAATTCGGTGTACATCGGTTTGAGCGACGTCAATTTGCTGCCACCGTGTGATATGGCCAACAGGCAATCCAGTAGACGACATCTGGATGACTTTACCCGAGGTCGTGTCATTGGGAAGCTGGAAGAAGGTCGAAGTGTGACTAGTGTGGCCGAGGAGTTCGGGATCACTCACAGCATCGTTTCACGAGCTTGGAGAGCATTTCAAACGACAGGAACAGCTGTCCGAGAGTTTAGCACTGGTCGTCCACGTGCAACCACGGCGGCGGGCGACCGGTATATTGTCCTACAGGCGAGAAGAGACAGACTGCAGACAGCGGGAGAAATCGCAAGGCACATGCAACGGACAACTGGACGTCCGTTATCGCGTTTTACCGTGGCCAGAAGGCTGCACAAAGGTAGTCTATTTGCACGACGACCAGTGCGGTGTGTGCCATTAACGCCTGATCATCGGAGACGGCGGTTTCTGTGGTGCCAGGAACACAAGAACTGGACACATCAGCAATGGAGCCGAGTTTTCTTTACGGATGAGAGCCGATTTAGTCTGACGAGCTATTCTGGAGGTATACACATCTGGAGAGAGCAGGGTACACGCAATCACACCTCCAACATCATTAAAAGGGATCGGTTTGGAGGTGGCGGAGTTCTCGTTTGGGGTGGTGTCATGCTTGGTAGTCGTACTGACCTCCACATCTTCCAAGGAGGTTCTGTCACTGAGGTCCGCTGTTGTACCGAGGTTCTCCTGCCTCACGTGCGTCTGTTTAGAGGTGCTGTGTGTCCTGAGTTCCTCTTCATTGACGACAACGCTACACCTCATCGTACAGTGGCTGTCGCAGAGCTGTTGGGGAGTGAAGATATTCAACGCATGGATTGGCCCGCAAGGTCACCGGACTTAAATCCAATCGAACACGCGTGGGACCTTCTCGGGAGACGCTTGGCAGCACGTCACCAGCCGCCAGCAACGATTCCGCAGCTGCGATTGGCGCTACAAGAGGAATGGGCCGCGATGCCTTAAGAACTCCTTGACAACCTCGTCCTCAGCATGGACAGACGTTGTAAGTCCTGCAACGCAGTCAGGGGTGATCATATCCCCTACTAAAGACTGGATTTTTCTTGGTAGCCGCCTGTCACATGAACGTTTCTGTTTTCTGTCCAGTTGTGCTCGAAGCTACCTTTTCAATAAAGTGTCTTTGTATCCTTTGGATTCCTTGTTTGGACGGTTTTGCTCACTTATCCCACATTCTTACATTTTGGAGTTCTTATGGTATGATTTGAGTCGACGTGGAGCACTTCTGCACGACGTTACATTCAAAACCGTATCGTCCTTAATTTTTGCACGCCAGTGTAGAAGAAAATGCTTTTTTCCTTAAGAAATAACTTTTTAGAAAAATATAAAGCACAAATGGAGTTACCGATTTTTATTCATAAGTAGTAAAATAATTGTTAGTTTGTTAAAAAACTTCAGATTATAAAAGATTACGAGAAAGTGGGCCAATTCGCCCCTGCAGTCGACCACCAATCATAATGTTCTTCTTGTTGTTTGAGAGGCAATGAAAGATTAGACTGCCGTTTGCAAAAGTCCTGTCACAGCTGGAGTGCGGGGGATTGGAAGCACGTCATCTGGTCCGACGAGTCACGATTTCAACTTTACCACGCCGATGGGAAGATACGTGTGTGGCGTACTCTAAAGAAGCGACGGACTCAGCTTGCCGAATTGGGGTCGCACAGGTAGGTGGACGTCTTCTAACATTTGGGATGAGTTTCGGGCCCTCGTATCTGTGAAGGCCACACTCACAAGGTATGTAAACATCTTCACCGAGCATTTACACCATTCGTAACTATTCTCTCTGAACCATGAAGTAATTTTTCAACAGGACACGTACTTTACGAGAGGCGAAAAATTGGCACAAATAGCATTGAATTGAGTTTACCAGACACGAATGGCCCCCGCGATCATCGGGCCTGAACCCCATTGAGAACTTGCTGGACGAATTGGAAAGGTATTTTATTTTTTTTTAGCAACCTCGGTGGCGCAGTGGTCTGTCTGAACGTCGGCTTTTGACCATTCCTCCAAGATAGGTCTGGGTTCGAATCCCGGTGAGACATGGAAGTTTCAGTACAATAAATACTTAACGAAATTATAGAGAATAAATTTATTTAGGTATATTACCTCTCAAATTTTCGATCTATACACTAGATCATCGTCAGGTGTTCTTGCATCTTACTACTTCCACAGGTCTCGCGACCAAACCTGGTTGATTTGCCATCCACCATGGTCGTTGATGTTGCCACCTTGTGTCTTGTAAATTTCCAGAGATTCCTCTAATTTCCGGATAATTGCGTGGGATTGATGCTTGATAACTTGTAAGGAGTCCCATTCCATTTTGTGGCTAGTTTGTTGTATGTTCCTGTCTAACCCTGCTTTATTTGAAACTTTCTTTATTGCTACTTTGTGTTCATTAATTCTGGTGGTTAACCTTTGTCCTGTTTCTCCTACACTGTTAAAGATTTTGTGGTAGCTTGCACCAAAAAGTGGTGCTACAACAGCTGCACCACTTTCTGAGAAAAGATACGCCATTATGGAGAGATTTGACACAAGGCAAACCAGTGTTTTATTGCATTTGTGTATTAATACATGCATTGATTCATTGTGGATATATTGATTTAGTGTATAAGATTCATTTAATTTAATTATAACCACTGATAATAATAACACGAAACGTATTAGCCAACCTGTGTCATGCAGCTGTTACGTCACATTTTGACATAATTTCTGCTGGGAAGCAGTTTCCAATTGCTGAACACCCGTAAATTTGGTGAATTATTGCCGTCTTACTAGTCCGTAACTCGTGCCATGCACGGATGGAAAAATCTCTGCTTAAAACTTTTTTCTTCTCATATAACACGAATCGTAATGAAATGCATAACTATAATAAACGGTTGAATTATTAATGGGCAGTGTATAAGATGGGTCACCAACAACAATTTTTTTGTAATATTTCCATTAATTTTTAATTTTCCCAACTACTCGTATACGAATTTAATTATGACGTTGCTCATTATTGAATAAACATGTGCTTACCTGTAGTTGACGGGCTTGCATTGGCGTATTGAGGCATTCTTTCAGAGACACGAAATGATATCGTGTCCATCCAGACTACACAATGGGGTTAAAAATGTGTTTTATCTTGCCAGTTTGGCTTTAACAATTTTTTTCGGTATCGTTATATAATCATAATCTATAATAATATATAAGGAAACTTTGTGTGTTTCAGGTAATCTCGAAAACTACTAAACCGATTTGGATAATTCTTTCACCGTTGGGAAGCTTATTTCTTTCCGGTGGACATAGGCTATGCTATTTCGTTTATTTATTATTATTATTTTTGATTATTTTTGGTTGTACTATCGAATCAGATCGCTTTGAGGTAGTTCTCCATTTCCCGTGTATTGTTTCGCTTTGTTTACATACAACCTGATCACACCCAACGTGAAAGAAAGTAGTTCACGATAATATACTGAATTTTTTTTTACTAATCTCGAAAACTACAGAACCGATTCGGATAATTACAGCTACGTAGTTGATAGCGGAGGGCTTCGATCCAAGTGCGACTATCGCAGAAAGGCAGATGGCGCTCCAAGTACTGAAGCGAGAACAAACGCCAGATAAACGAACGGCAGATTGCACAAGAAAAATGCCATGGTAACAAAAAATACTTATGACAAAAATTAGCGATGACAAATCTGTGGGTCAGTAGCTTTCATTTAAAAAAATCAGAAAATCGCTCCAGTGGGTGGCGGGGGAGGATTGTAGAAAGAAACGGCCTTGTGTTTTAAATATGTAGATTACAAGATAAAAGTACCTTAATGAAAAAGCAACTGAGTTAAAGGATTACGTATAGGTTAAAAGTACACAAGAACTTTCAAGTCCGCATTGGACCCTTCATCAGGTGTAGGTCATATGATAATAATCATATGTAGAGGATTTTAGGAAGGGAGTGTCTGACCCCAGGTCTTAAACAACCCTTAGATATAGGAAGCTAGGAGATTTGGGCTAGAGTGCCCGATAGGAAAGTGACCCGGAAGCGAAGTAGAAAGGGGCAGGAACGCTCTTATTTATTACCGGGGGGCCAGTACTCGGGGTCCGACGGTTTAACGTGCCCATCCGAAGCACGGCGGATATTCAGTGGATCGAGCGTTCGTACCTGCTGGGATCGAACCTGAGATCCTTTCCGCGGCAGTCACGAACGTTGTCCACCCGCGGCAGTGTAGGTCATATTATATGAACAGTGGGTTAAATACATCTAACGAGGGGATATGACGTATATTGTCATAAAGGGCATGCGCACTAGTGGTGAATCACTGTAACACGATAGATAACTATATGATGGTATTTGTTATCAATGAATATCAATATTTGGTAAGTCATTCTGAAATAAATATTTCCAAGGGTTTGGCACGACACACGAAGGTTATCAGTGCAACACTGTTGCATGCTGATGGGCAAAAATTTGCAGCCTTTCCTTAAAAAGAATTAAGTTTTTCGACTTTGGAGTAGTTAATATGGTGGTTTTGTCCCACAAAGGTTGATAAGCTTTTTCATGAAGTAAGCGCGACATTGCTGTGGTTGTAGATTTGGTTTTAACATCATATTTATGCTGCATCAGGCGAGTCTTCAGATTACGAGTCTTCGAAGCTATATAAATTCGATCTTTCTTCTCGGGTTCGATCACCCTCAGTGGGATTACATATTGGGTGCGTGCAAAAGATCTACCAGTGTTTGTAATCGATGCAAATTGCGTTCGCCGTCCCAGTGACGCAGTGGTCTAAGCGATGGCTTATGACCATTCGCCCGAGTTGGGTCTAGGTTCAAATCCCAGTGAGGCATGGATGTTGTGTTTGCCTTACGCCGCTGGCTCTCTTCCTTCCCTGGAACCAGTGACCCTAAATTATTGACGGGAAACTGGTTATAGCCCATTGAGTTGCTCACAGTGGTCGTTAAACCTTCAATAAAAAAAATGCGATCGGAGTAGTTATGTCACAGATTCACTGCGATGGCCAATTTTCGGCCAATAAAGCGTGCAGCAGTACAGCATATAGAGCCACTAGGTGTGTCAGAGTAAGTCATTCGTAACGAAAATCACGGACGGTGTAATATGGCATGCGATAAAGAGCACAATAGACATTGTTTGCCGTTCTAATCCGATAAAGGCAGTAACTGCAGCAGCGGCTTGCCGCAACATCTGTCAAGTGTATGGGGAGGATGCAGTTGAAGATAGTACATGACGCCGTTGGTTCCGGAAATTTCGGGACGGAGACAGAAGCTGTAAAGATCAACCATTTCCTGTATGCCCATCCGTGGTTTCTGACGAGGATTTGGACCAAGCCATAACAAATGAACCACATCCAACCATTCAGGAATTAGCGGAAACGTTGTCGGTACACAGAACAACAGTCGAAAGACGGATGCATGCTTTTGGGTTCAGCACCAAGTTCGGTAACTGGGTTTTGCACCAGCTTTCTGCAAAGCAACGTAAGAAGAGAATCCGTACCTGTCTTTCTTCGCTTTCTCGTCACAGAAATGGACAGTTTTGGGGACAAATTGTAACGGGTGATGATAAATGGGTACTGTACCCTATTGTAAAGCGTCGACGGACTGTGTGCCAAGATTCGGAGCCTGCTCCATTGACCTCAAAAGGAGGACTGCATCCCAAAAAGACTTTGTTGAGTGTTTGGTGGGATGTCCAGGGAATAATCCACTGCGAGGTGTTGGGCACCTAACCGAACGATAAATGCTGACCTCTACTACCAACAGTTGGACAGATTGCGAGAACAACTGACATCGAAGAGGTCAGAACTCGTCAATCGCAAAGGCGTGATCCCCTCATCATGATAACGCCAGACCTCATGCTGCTTTAATCACTCGGCAAAAATTACTGGACTTTGGTTGGGAAGTGTTACCTCACCTGGCGTATTCTCCTGATCTGGCACCTACGGACTACCACCTTTTTTGATCGTTACAGAACGCCTTCGCTCTCCAAATATACGATGATTTGGACGATGTGAAAACGGTATTACATGACTTTTTGGACTTTAAAACACAGGAGTTTTTCCGGCCTGGGATTCATCTACTCATAGACAGATGGCAAGAGTTCATACAGAATGACGGCAATTATGTGAAATCCTAGGTACGTTGTTTGTTGTGTTCTCCTTTTTTCTTTGTAGCCTACATAAACGGGTAGAACTTATGCACACATTCAATGAATTACAATGGTGGGACGAAACAGCCATATTAACTACTCCAAAGTCAAAAAACATAACCCTTTTTACGGAATGGCCGCAAATTTTTGCCCAGTGCTGCAATGATGACCTTCCGTTTTTCGTGCCAAACCCTTGGAAATATTTATTTCAGAATGACTTACCAAATATTGACAAAAACAAATGCCATCATATAGTTATGTATCGTGTTACGGTGATTCACCACTAGTGCGCATGACGTTTATGACGTCTTATCCCCTCTTTAGATGTATTTAACTCACTGTTCGTATAATGTGACCTACACCTGATAAAGAGTCCGAAGCGGGCTTGAAAGTTCTTGTGTGCTTTTAACCTATAAGTAATGCTTTAATTAAGGTGCTTTTACGTTAAAGTACTTTTATCATGTAATATCGTGACGGCAATAATTCACCCAATCTGCAGTGTAAGCACGAAACATTTTTGGGAGTACTTAACACCTTCCAGGATGCAAGAAAACGTAACTGTGATGTCACAAATATTTACCTCTCAGTTGTAGTTAGTGGCGATGACGTGTATTATGCAACACTAACAGTGCACATGTATCATAAATAAGTAATTTTTAAGCGGTCGTTGAATTAATATAATTTGATTCTGTTTCATACCAGTTTGTGTTTGAAGGGCTGTGTCTAGTACAAAAATAAATAATAAATATACGTGTCTGTCTGTGTCTACAAACATGTACGAAAAGTTTATACACAGTGCGTCAAAGAATTTTTAAGACTGGCGCTAAATTTCAGCCTACGGTGGCGCCACCAGTGTAATCGTGAATGCGTTATAAACCATGACCATCTGCTTGCTTTCTGCCAAAAGTACTGCGCAGTTGTTAAAGTAACTCAAACGAAACAGCCGTTCATTAGAGAAGTAAAAATTGTTTCATGTTGAATTATTAAGTGGAACAAAGTGCTGTTATAAAATTTAACGCAAAACTTGGTAAAAGTGCCTCGGAAACGGACCAAATGACGAAACAAGTTTACGTTGAGTTTTGTTTAAGTAGATGAAATGTTTTCCTGTGGCACCAAACTTTTTTGACGGAAGAGATACGCTAGAAGATGATAAGCATATCGGAAGACCAAGTTCATCTAGGACACCTGAGATTATTGAAAAAGTGCGTGATTTCGTGGCAAACAATCGATGTGCGTCACTAAGAATGTTGGAAGAGTCTTTAAACATCAACAAAGAAACGATTCGAACCATCCTGCATGAAGATTTGGGCAAAACAAAAGTCTGTGCTAAATTTGTTCCACACACGTTAACCAATGAACAAAAATCAAGGAGAAGTGCACATTGCAGAGACATCACTTCAGCCGCTGAAAATGATCCAAACTTCTTAAAATCGATTGTTTAAGGTGATGAAACATGGTGTTTTCAATATGATCCTAAAACAAAGCGACAAAATGCGGAATTGAAGTAAAAAAACTCGCCACAAGCCAAAATAAACAAGAAAAGTCCCATCGAAAATCAAAACAATGCTCATTACATTCTTCGATAGTAAGGGAAGAATTTGTTCCAAGTGGACAAACGATTACTGGTGAGTTTTATAAAGAATTTGTTCATAAAGTCCACAAAGAATTTGTTCCAAGTGGACAAACAATTACTGGTGAGTTTTATTTAAAATGTTTTGAGGCGTTTGATGGGCAGAATGCGTTGCATTCGTCCAGAATATCGGGATGAAAATAATTGGTGTTTGTTGCACGATAATGCACCCAGTCACAACTCAGTTCTTGTTCGTAGGTTTTTGGCGAAAAATAACGTCTGTGCGCTGAATCATCCACCGTCTTCGCCTGATTTATCACCCTGCGACTTTTCTTTATTCCCAAAACTTAAAATGACGTTAAAAGGGTGTTATTTTGATGATATTTCGACCATACAAACAGCTTCGACGCGTGCTTTGGAGGCAATTCCGCAAAGTGAACTGGAGCAGGCATTCGAATCATTATTAAATCGCTGTAATAAGTGTATTGAAGCCGGAGGGGCTTATTTTGAATAACAAACCAAAACAAATTATAATTTCTTGTTTCTATTTCATTTTACAAACCCAGTCTTGAAAATTCTTTGCCACACTGTGTTATTACCACAAACAATGTGACCCGAACTGCGAAGTAGTTCCGCGGCAACAGTGTATGTGCGCATTAGGGACGCACAAGAAGATGTTCAAGAAAATCTCTTAGCGTAGTCTCCTGTAAAATAAGTGTGAAAAAAAAATGGCAAACTAAAGAAAGTCTTCAGTTTTTGTTTTAGTTTTTACTGATGATCGAAATTCCTGCGGATGTCAAACCTCTTGAGCGTTTTTCAGGTCAGGGCAGAGCAGTCAGATTGGGGTTGATCTCGTAGTTCTCTGTCAATGAAAGTGATCTTTGAGTGGACAGGTGCCCGCTTAGCCTCTTCACGATTCAAGCCTCTCTATCAAACGGCTCAGCTGGCCCCCGACACGCCCGGCAGCAGCTTCCAGAAGAGCAGCTGAAATTAGCTGCACGTGGCATGCTGCGCTTGAGGTTCTTGTGGGTGGTCCCGATCACCTTCGAAAGTCGCTTTTGTCCTCAGCCGCACGAAATCATGGCTTAGATTTCAGCTTTTCTCTAAAAGACGTCGAAAAGAATACTTTGAAAGAAGTATTTAGTGGTTGAATGCCGAAATCTTTGCGTTTCTCAATTTCCAATCATTTATTATGATTCTGCTTCAGCTTCAGCTACCGTGTCAGTACATTCGATCTGGGCTCTGTCCAAGAATATCGCACGCACACACATACAAACTACGGGAGCCACAGTGATCCCGTGCTACAGAAGAAAGCTAGAAAAAATGTCGCTGATGCCACGTCATAAGTGTCGTGAACAACTTCTCCGAAGGTAAAATTGGCATTAAAATCGATGCTGCGAAAGAGTCGTGATGCATACTTTTGCACGACATGCATAGAGTTTCTGCGAGGGTAAGGGGAATAAACGGGGATCACGGAAACAGTGTTAAACACACACAAAAACGAACATAGTTTTACTTTGTCTCCTCTACTATTTTTTACTATACATACACATACAGGCGTACAATGTGATCGCAAATTCCCGCAGCCCACCCCTGTTGCATTCATTGCACACGCATGGAACTCTAAAAAAAATGTAACGAGGAGTTATGAGATATTTTACAAGATTTTAGAATTAATTCTTTTCCAAGTAAGGGATATTTACCGGTAAGTGCTTTTCAGTCAGCATGGGAATGTTCGAAGATCCTATCTATAGCGGTATGGGTAATTAGCGAGAGTTGCAAAAATATTGTTCCCAGGCAGTTAGTTGTTCTTTATATTTGACAGCCAGTTCAGAAAACTGCTTCTTATCGTTTTATTGGCCTACGCTGCTATCATTTTGATCCCAAAAGCGCATCGAGACGGCTAAATAAATTTATTGCTCAGGTGGCGTCGGAGAATCGCCCTCTCCTTGGAGCTAGAGATCGATAAGGGTCTAGGAAAAAAGTGAGGGAGAGAAATCTCGAGGCGATAGTCTGAGAAGGAAGATTTTTTCGGGTTTCCGAACAAGGACAGTGCAAGAGAATGAAAAATTACGTGCAATTAGAGTAACTAAGGAAGAGCGAATAAGTAGGGAACAGGATAAGTAACACGAGAACTGAAAGATTCAAGTAGTAATGCAATAAAAGAATTCTAGAACAACTTACACTATGAATTTCAGCCATTAATAAATTAATTGAAACTAGAACTTTCTCAATTATTCCTTTGCTATATATTTTCTGCAACTAACTGCAATTAGGCTTAGGCATCGAAACCGAAGGGGGATAACAACAGCCGTTTTACAAAAGCAACGAATAAAGAAAGGGGGAAACCATTAATTATTGATTAGAAATATTCACCATTTTTAATGACGCTCGCATTCATCCTTTTCTTCATATTTGATGCAACCCGCTGAAGAGATTTTGATGCCAGATTTAAATTATACAGCTCAGAATTTTTTTCGGTTTTTCTACTGGGGTATTTTAGCATAACAGTCCTTTTTGAACCTTAAAAGATAGAAATCGTGTGGTGACAGATTAGGAAATAAAGGAGGCCACAAATTTCGGGAAATAATGTGGTCACCAAAGAACTCGTGTATCATTTGCAATCAGGGTCTTGGCTAAACCATCTCGAGGGGGGGGGAGGTGAAGCCCCACCAATCATATTTGAAGCCCCCCCCCTCCAATAATCTTAGAAGAACGTCGAAATAAGGTTTCTGTTTAAAAAAGAATTCTAAATCATTATTTAGTTCGGAATATTTTATTTTAAATCAGAGATCAGTCATCGAAAAATAAATAATAAAAACGAACTTCTAATGAGAAATTTACATTTGACCATTACATACTACCGAAGGACGTGCTTGGAACTGCTTCTTACTTAAAGACACGCCCCAGGGATCGCCGGGTATGTAATGCGTTTTATTACGGTTTTTTTAGTGTTTAGTCATAGGTTCTTTTCGAGAGTTGGCAACACTCTATGAGCTTGGCGGACGTGGACTTCAAATGGACGTTCAGAAATTTTGGTCTTGTACGCTGAATTTGGTGCTGCATTACTAGTTGTCTTCCCTTGCGGTGTTCTCTCTCTCTCTCTCTCTCTTGCTGTTAATTGCCTTTTACTTGCGATGGGATATTCTGCCTGCCTCCGAAGCCTGGGACCCCATGGCGTTTTCACCCCAATAAACCAGACCAATCAGCCAGCACTCAGAGAATATATAGGAGCCACTACTCACTCTGTATCTTGTTTAAATTGCGGGGTTACAAAAGTTTGGCTTCCATACTGTCTGCATACAGAATCTGTTGCTTGCACTAACAAAGGCCCCAGCACTGCGCAATATTACTGCAGTACTGATCAGTACTCCTCACCACAGCAAAGTAATTGCGGTCCACCTGTATATTCCCGAAAACCCGCCGAAGATGGGGGAAAGATCAACACAAATAATATTAATGTTGCGCTGAAAGTGTTATATAAGATCTCGAGGTTGCATTAGTTATAAGGAAAATTAAATTAATTCATTTATTTAATTAATTTACATTTAAAACGTATTTAAATTAAAAGTGACAATCATTAATTAATTTATTTTTTTCTTTACGGAAGAAGAGGGATATGTTGAGTACGAGGTAGTGAATAAAAACAATTTAAGCCCTATTAACTACCCTTTCTCCCGAATGTTCCTGGTCAACCGGCGGCTCTGTTTCCATTGATGTTGTAGCATTCCAACATCAACGGAAAACATCCCTGCGTTAGTTATAGCGCCATCCCTCTGAAAACAGAAATGGGGTTGACTTTCAAGAGGCAAATAAAATATTACCTTTCTTTGGTAATGCAAATTTTTTGGAGTTTGAATGAAATAGGTTATATATAACCAGGTATCTTACGTCGGAAGGCAGCATATCGTACTTTGAGTAGAGATTGTCAGTCTTTCATGAAACGCAGATTTTTCACACTCTATGTTCTATTGTTTTGACTATTAACCTGTTTACATGGGTAAAACTACCCACCACAAGTAAACGAAACTTTATATGAAATATCTATACCTTAGTGAATGAAGCACATCGACCATCGATATTACTGAAGTCGCTTTTTTTATCAGATTAATTAACTTCGTGCACATCACGTGCTGATATGCAAGAAGTTTCAAAATATTTGTGTCTGCTTAATAAATCCATTCTGAAGAGAGTTAGTTCAATGAAATTACTCCACTCTGAAGAGCGCGTTTTTTTCAATGATTTTCTAGTCAATTCAATGATTTTCTAGTCAATGCAATGCTTTTCTAGGACAGTCAAATTAAATAATTTTCTAGGAAAGAATCCATTCAATGATTTCCCAGGAGAGAGTCAATGCAATGATTTTCTAGGAGAGTCAATGCAATGATTTTTAGGGAGAGTCAACTCAATGATTTTCTAGGAGAGTCCATTCAATTATTCCTACGAGAGAGTCAATAGAATGATTTTCTAGGAGAAAGTCAATTCAGCAATATCCTAGGAGAGAGTTAATTCAATAATTTTCTAAGAGTCAATTCAACGATCTCCTAAGAGAGTCAATCCAATGTTTTCCTAAGAGAGAGTCAATCCAATGATTTCCCAAGAGAGAGTCAATCCAATGATTTCCTAAGAGAGAGTCAATCCAATGATTTCCTAAGAGAATCAATTCAATGAATTCCTAGGAAAGTCAATTCTACGATTTTCCAGGAGAGAGTCAATTCAATTATCTTTTAAGAGTTAATTCAAGGGAGAGTCAATTCAATGATTTCCTAGGAGAGTCAATTCAACGATTTTCTAGGAGAGTCGATTCAATGATTTTGTAAGAGAGTCAATTCAATGATTTTGCCTCCCCGTGGCGCAGTGGTTTAAGCATTGACTTATGACCTTCATCCGAAAAGGGTCCGGGTTCGAATCCCGGTAAGGTATGGATGTTGCGTTTGTCTCACTGCAAAGAGGCTCTCTTCCTTCCCTGGAACCAGTGGCAGTAATTTAGGGACGGGCGACTGCTTATAACCCCGTAGAGTTGTTCACGGTAGTCGTTAAACCTTCAATAAAAAAAAAAAATCTGTGATTTTCTAGGAGAGAGTCAATTCAATGACTTTCTAGAAGAGTGATTTTCTAGGAATGACCCAAGACCGTGAGAATCGTGTGAGCTCCGTGATTTTCTAGGAATGACCCAAGACCGTGAGAATCGTGTGGGTTCTGCTGTATGTTGTAGAAGTACGCACAAATGATGTGTAGGCTATGGCTGAGATGCTAGATATAAGGTGTAGTTGTGTAGCCACCTGAGTCCAAAACAGCTGACAGATCAACACAAACAACAACGGCTGGATGGAAGATCTCATTCAGTTTTTGCAGCGTTATGAAGAAGATCCAGATTTACTGGAAAGGACTGTAACAACGAGAGAAGTCTGGGTGCACCATATTCACCATAAAATCAAGATACAAAGTATGGAGTGGAAAGACCTTCCATTCTCAGTAGAAAAATACCCAAAAGTGTCCTCTCTGTTATGGAGTTGTCAACAGCTTCAGGCGGAAAGAACTAATGAAAAAGGAAAAGGTCCTATGTAACGAACGAAGCTGACAACGAGAAGAATATAGAAAATTCTTGACATTCTCGACACACACAGAGTGTTCATACGAAAACTAAGGGCAACTTATCTGCCCATCGAGTGACTGCAATCCTGATAGGCTTGTTACTGAGGATGACATTGGTTATTCAGGGCACCCACTGTTGGAAAGGAGTCAACAGGAAGCAATGCAGCTACTGGTAACTGTATATAACGACATATATATATAATATATATGTCGTCATATATATATAATATATGGGACAGATACTGGCAGAACTAGTGGTGTTGGATTTATAATAAACAAGAAACTGAAGGATAAAGTGGTAGAAGTTGAAAGTTCCTCTGACAGAGCTGCACGACTCGTTATCCAACTATCGAGAAGATACCAGGCTCAGATTATTCAAACGTATGCACCCACCACAAGTCATCCTGAAGAAGAAATTGAAGAATTTTATGAGGAAATTCGTCATCTAAATAATAAAGGTAAGCAGCACTTGAAGATAATTATGGGAGATTTCAATGCAAAAATAGGGCACCGGCAACAGAATGAAACTTCAGTAGGTAAATTCGGTCACGGCAACAGAAACCAGCGTGGAAATACTCTCGTTGAGTTTGCAGAGGCAGAAGGATTTTTTCATCTTGAATTCCTTTTTCAAGAAAAAAGCCACACAGGAAATGGACATGGAGACATCCAATTGGGACGACAAGTGAAATTGATTTTATTATGTGTAACAAAAAATTCGTCATCGAAGACTGCAGTGTGCTGAACAAGTTCAACACAGGTAGTGACCATAGATTGGTGAGATGTAAGATGCACCTCAACACTAAACTGGAACGTGGCAAGCTCATAAGACAAACAGAATGTATTGACATAACCAACCTTAAAAAACACCATAATACTTTCAAGTTGGAACTGAAGAACAGATTCTCTGCTTTAGAAGGCCTAACATCGGAAGAAGTGGATATTTCGGAAGTTAACAGAAAAGTAACCAAAGCTCTTATGGAAACAGTAACAAAATTAGCTGGGTCTAAGAACAAGTTGCATGTAAACAAATTATCAGGAAAAACCAAAATGTTGATGCAAAAAAGAAGAGAGATGAGGACAACTAAAGAAGATGTGACTTCCAAAGTGGAATATATAGAGCTATGCAAGACAGTACGAAAAAGTATCACTGAAGACGTAAGAAAATTCAACTGTGAACTAGTGAGGAAAGCAATTGAAAACAACCAAAGCCTAAAGATAGCAAAGGGACATCTCAGTAAGGGAAGAAAACAGATTATGGCTCTGAGAAAAGAAGATGGTTCTATAACAAGAAATAGAGGCGAAATTTTGACAAGAGTGAAAGATTTCTACTCCAAATTATATGAAAGGGATGATACATGTACTCCAGACATCATGAAAGGTACCAGAGTTCTTCCAGTCCTCCCAGCAGAAGTTGCACATGCAATCAAGAACATGAAGCGGGGGAAAGCTCCAGGAGAAGATGGAATTACTATAGACATCATACAAGAAGCAAGTGGAGAAATTGAAACAGTACTCGCCCAAATTTTCACTCGATGCCTTAATGAAGGGAAGATTCCTGAGGATTGGAACAATGCTACAATGATCCTGCTACATAAAAAAGGTGACATTGAGGATCTCAGGAACTACAGACCTATCAGCCTCCTATCAGTGGTTTATAAAATCTTCACTAAAGTTCTTTCACACCGCTTGAAGGTAACACTGGACATGGCTCAACCGAGAGAACAAGCTGGATTCAGGAGTGGCTACAGCACAATAGATCATATCCATGTGCTGAGAGAACTAATTGAAAGAGCGAGGGAATATGAACTTCCATTGTGCATGGCTTTTATCGATTATGAAAAAGCCTTTGATTCGGTGAAACCATCAGCAGTTACCACGGCTCTGAAATCCTGCGGTATTGAAGATGCATACATTAATATTATTAATAACATCTATGAAAATGCAAGTGCAAAGATTCGGCTGTTTGAAAATACAACACACATAAAAATTGGAAAGGGAGTGAGACAAGGTGACACCATATCTCCGAAGCTCTTTAATGCCACATCGGAAAATGTCTTTCAATCACTGAACTGGGAAAACAAAGGGATAAAGATTAATGGAGATTATCTAACCCACCTTCGTTTTGCTGATGACGTAGTCATTTTTGCAACTACCCCATCAGAGCTGCAGAGTATGATCCAGGAACTTGCTGACAAGAGTAAAGAAGTGGGATTAAAAATGAACTTTCAGAAGACAAAAGTGATGTTCAATGCTTTTACAAGAAATGAAGATTTATCGATTGATGGAGAAAAACTGGAGATAACAGATACGTATGTTTATCTTGGACAGCAGATATCAAGTGAGGGTCACATTGATGAAGAAATTAATCGGCGTACAAAACTTGCCTGGAGAGCTTTTCAAAGAAACAGCATAATTTTTAAGAGCAATATGCCATTATGTCTTAAAAGAAAAGTGTTTGATCAATGCATCCTTCCAGTGCTTACGTATGGTGCAGAGACGTGGACCTTAACTAAAAGAGACATACAAAGGTTGCAGACAACTCAAAGAAGCATGGAGAGGTGCATGCTTGGTATAACCAGGAGAGATAAGAAGAGGAACTCGTGGATCCGAAAAATGACGAGAATGGAAGACATCATGATCAGAGTTAAATTCCTGAAATGGCAATGGGCTGGACATACTGCCAGAAGGACAGACCATAGATGGACAGCCGAAATTTTAGATTGGATTCCAAGGGACAGGAAAAGACCCAGAAAAAGACCACATGGGAGATGGGTGGATGAAATTCGTAAATATGCGGGAGTGACATGGAGGAGACTGGCACAAGACAGACCGTTGTGGAGGAAACTTGGGGAGACCTTCGTCCAGCAGTGGATTGATAATGGTTGACAATGATGATGATGATGATATATAATATTGGGATGTAAGGTCAGGTGATGCGTAACATCACAGCCTCTCCTTGACAAATGTCAACCCCGCCTTCTCGTGGTGCATCCTGTTCCCACTAAAGGGGCTCTGACGACCGCAAATAGCGGTATAACTATACCATCGGGATCAGAGGAAATGCTATCCCACACTCACCAACCCGCTTGGCCAGCGTGGTGAGTTATGGCCAAACACCTCCAAAATGACTCTACAACTTAAATCTTGGCCCTCAGTCTCCGGCAGCTGGAATGTACCTGGCCAAGGCAGCGGCCAGTGCGACATGAAGGCAGAGGGTGCTAAGAATCCCCGGAGGACCGGACTAGGCTGCCATTTGATGCTGACCTTGGCTACCTACAACGGACGCTCCCTATCTTCTGATTCAAGGCTTCTTGAATTGGAAGAGGAACTACAAAGGATCAAGTGGGACATCGTCGGGCTGAGTGAGGTAAGGAGAAAAGGAGAAGATCTCATTGAACTGAAAAGTGGACATCTCTTCTATTATCGTGGGACAGATACTGGCAGAACTGGTGGTGTTGGATTTATAATAAACAAGAAACTGAAGGATAAAGTGGTAGAAGTTGAAAGTTCCTCTGACAGAGCTGCACGACTCGTTATCCAACTATCGAGAAGATACCAGGCTCAGATTATTCAAACTTATGCACCCACCACAAGTCATCCTGAAGAAGAAATTGAAGAATTTTATGAGGAAATTCGTCATCTAAATAATAAAGGTAAGCAGCACTTGAAGATAATTATGGGAGATTTCAATGCAAAAATAGGGCACCGGCAACAGAATGAAACTTCAGTAGGTAAATTCGGTCACGGCAACAGAAACCAGCGTGGAAATACTCTCGTTGAGTTTGCAGAGGCAGAAGGATTTTTCATCTTGAATTCCTTTTTCAAGAAAAAGCCACACAGGAAATGGACATGGAGACATCCAATTGGGACGACAAGTGAAATTGATTTTATTATGTGTAACAAAAAATTCGTCATCGAAGACTGCAGTGTGCTAAACAAGTTCAACACAGGTAGTGACCATAGATTGGTGAGATGTAAGATGCACCTCAACACTAAACTGGAACGTGGCAAGCTCATAAGACAAACAAAATGTATTGACATAACCAACCTTAAAAAACACCATAATACTTTCAAGTTGGAACTGAAGAACAGATTCTCTGCTTTAGAAGGCCTAACATCGGAAGAAGTGGATATTTCGGAAGTTAACAGAAAAGTAACCAAAGCTCTTATGGAAACAGCAACAAAATTAGCTGGGTCTAAGAACAAATTGCATGTGAACAAATTATCAGGAAAAACCAAAATGTTGATGCAAAAAAGAAGAGAGATGAGGACAACTAAAGAAGATGCTACTTCCAAAGTGGAATATATAGAGCTATGCAAGACAGTACGAAAAAGTATCACCGAAGACGTAAGGAAATTCAACTGTGAACTAGTGAGGAAAGCAATTGAAAACAACCAAAGCCTAAAGATAGCAAAGGGACATCTCAGTAAGGGAAGAAAACAGATTATGGCTCTGAGAAAAGAAGATGGTTCTATAACAAGAAATAGAGGCGAAATTTTGACAAGAGTGAAAGATTTCTACTCCAAATTATATGAAAGGGATGATACATGTACTCCAGACATCATGAAAGGTACCAGAGTTCTTCCAGTCCTCCCAGCAGAAGTTGCTCATGCAATCAAGAACATGAAGCGGGGGAAAGCTCCAGGAGAAGATGGAATTACTATAGACATCATACAAGAAGCAAGTGGAGAAATCGAAACAGTACTCGCCCAAATTTTCACTCGATGCCTTAATGAAGGGAAGATTCCTGAGGATTGGAACAATGCTACAATGATCCTGCTACATAAAAAAGGTGACATTGAGGATCTCAGGAACTACAGACCTATCAGCCTCCTATCAGTGGTTTATAAAATCTTCACTAAAGTTCTTTCACACCGCTTGAAGGTAACACTGGACATGGCTCAACCGAGAGAACAAGCTGGATTCAGGAGTGGCTACAGCACAATAGATCATATCCATGTACTGAGAGAACTAATTGAAAGAGCGAGGGAATATGAACTTCCATTGTGCATGGCTTTTATCGATTATGAAAAAGCCTTTGATTCGGTGAAACCATCAGCAGTTACCACGGCTCTGAAATCCTGCGGTATTGAAGATGCATACATTAATATTATTAATAACATCTATGAAAATGCAAGTGCAAAGATTCGGCTGTTTGAAAATACAACACACATAAAAATTGGAAAGGGAGTGAGACAAGGTGACACCATATCTCCGAAGCTCTTTAATGCCACATCGGAAAATGTCTTTCAATCACTGAACTGGGAAAACAAAGGGATAAAGATTAATGGAGATTATCTAACCCACCTTCGTTTTGCTGATGACGTAGTCATTTTTGCAACTACCCCATCAGAGCTGCAGAGTATGATCCAGGAACTTGCTGACAAGAGTAAAGAAGTGGGATTAAAAATGAACTTTCAGAAGACAAAAGTGATGTTCAATGCTTTTACAAGAAATGAAGATTTATCGATTGATGGAGAAAAACTGGAGATAACAGATACGTATGTTTATCTTGGACAGCAGATATCAAGTGAGGGTCACATCGATGAAGAAATTAATCGGCGTACAAAACTTGCCTGGAGAGCTTTTGGAAGAAACAGCATAATTTTCAAGAGCAATATGCCATTATGTCTTAAAAGAAAAGTGTTTGATCAATGCATCCTTCCAGTGCTTACGTATGGTGCAGAGACGTGGACCTTAACTAAAAGAGACATACAAAGGCTGCAGACAACTCAAAGCAGCATGGAGAGGTGCATGCTTGGTATAACCAGGAGAGATAAGAAGAGGAACTCGTGGATCCGAAAAATGACGAGAGTGGAAGACATCATGATCAGAGTTAAATCCCTGAAATGGCAATGGGCTGGACATACTGCCAGAAGGACAGACCATAGATGGACAGCCAAAATTTTAGATTGGATTCCAAGGGACAGGAAAAGACCCAGAAAAAGACCACATGGGAGATGGGTGGATGAAATTCGTAAATATGCGGGAGTGACATGGAGGAGACTGGCACAAGACAGACCGTTGTGGAGGAAACTTGGGGAGACCTTCGTCCAGCAGTGGATTGATAATGGTTGACAATGATGATGATGATATATAATATTAAATGCACAGTCATTCCTACGTACTACGACATGTAGTGAAATCTCGTCTATGCATTTTTCAAGGGACCGAGTAAAATCAAACTATAATAAAAAAAGCGTACAAACGAAACAGAGAAAAGTTCAATATTAAAGGTAATTCAGAATTTTTGGATCGGCAACATTTTACGTATAAATGAAAGAAACGTATAAACGGGGTTCTGCTGTATGTTGTAGAAGTACGCACAAATAGATGTCACAGCATATAGCCGTTGATAGATCTGAAATTTGGGCATGCCATTTAAAAATTGTCTAGGAGGACGTTCATCGATGTGTCATCTACAAAAGACTTACCCTATCTGTGTGAAATACACTCATCGTCAAAATAATAGTCTCACCGAGAAGGAAGCAACCGACAGGAATGAAACATGGTGGGTAGGTTTGTCATCGTGAGATATGCAAATGATTCAAGTATCATGCTCGGCCGAGCATGTGACGACAGCAACGAGGGGTCATAGCGCTGTGCCTGACTAGCTATATAAGGTCGTCCTGTTGCGCGTGCTTGCCATTCTGACTCGTGCTGTTGTGTTGGTTGCGTCCTTTGCAAGTGAAATATGCCACGGAGAAAAGTACGGAAGCAATTCGAGTAGTTGGAGGAGTTCGAGACGGGCCGCATCGTCGGGCTCTGGGAAGACGTATTGAGCGCCATACCGGTCGTGCGGATATCACCATAGCAGGTTGTTGGCAGCAGTGGATAGAACAAGGCACGCAGCAGCGGTAGGAAGGGTCTGGGATACCTAGACGAACCACGGAGAGAGAGGACCGACGGGTTCTCTGATATGAGAGGAGTGACCCAACGGCCACAATTGCGGATATTCACCGAGCAGTGGTGCCCTCCATGCATCGTCAGATTAATGCCAGTACCATTGGAAGACTTCTGCACGACGTAGGAATACACGCAAGCAGACCGTCACGACGACTGCCCTTAACACCATTGCATCGTCGTCAGAGACTGCAAGGGTGTCGTGCCAAACTGTCAAGGAGCCACTCAGAATGGCAGCGGATGATCTTCAGTGACAAGCCCCACTTTTACCTTTTAGGAGATGACCGACGAATAAATGTGTGGAGGCACCGTGGCCAGTGCCTAGATGAACGGGTTGTTGTCGAGCGTCACACGCCCAGAAGGCCTGGTGTCATGGTGTGGAGTGCAATTGCCTACGATGCCAGATCACCTTTGCTGTTCATTATAAGCACTTTGCTAGCCCAACGTTACGTTAATGAGGTACTGCAACCATTGGTCCCACCTCTTCTAAACTCTCACTCCGGTGCGATCTTCCAACAGGACAACGCTCGTCCGCATACAGCTGCTGTCACGAGAGCTTGCCGCCATGGCCAGATCTATCGCCGTTTGAAAATGCGTGGGATGCTATTAGACGCGCTATTCACACTCTACCCCTACAGCACAATCTGCAGGAACTGCGTGAGAAGATTCAAGCTGCATGTGATGGCTTATCGCAGGACACCATTGGGAACCTGTACAATTCCATGCCGAGACGTCAGACATGCTGTGTGAGCAAACATGGCTGCCCGACGCCATAGTGAGAGACACTACTTACTGTCGTGTAGCTCAATAAATATATCCCATATCAGTCTCAATATTTAATCATTTATTGTTCCTGGTAACCTTTACCTTCCTCCCGAATAGCATTGCAGTCCGACACGTCCTTCTGAATGCAACTGCTTTTTTGACGATGGGTGTATATTCAACGGGGAATAAATCAGGTGACATGGCTTTCCTAAGAATGAACTCTACCAGTAGTTTTCCAGCTGGTTCCTCATGCAAGTACAACCGATACTGAAGTGCTTGTAGATGAACATTTATATGAACTAAATGTATCCCACGAGTAGCAAATTCACCGATGCGGTTGTCTGGCAGGGACTTACTGTTGGGTAAACACATTCTGTGTATGATACGAGCTCATAACCAGAGCATTTTATTGTTTAATTCTGTTGCAGAGATCAAAAATCAAAAGGTATTGAATGTTTTCAAGCATCAGGTCTAAAACGCACACCAGTTACGACGGGATAAATAAACTAGAGGTGCAAAATACTGTGTATGCTACTGTGTGTGTACAAAGGGCAAGCATCTCATACCTGTTACCACACCGTTTCCGTGACAGATTCAAACATTTACGCCCTCACAAAAAACCGGACGTGTCGCTGAGTTTTGACTTCTGCCATTTCTTCCGTCAGTCAAAAACTGCACGGTCGTATCAGAATGATATGACCACCTACCTAATAATGGGAAATAACCACATTTGGCCCGGATGACAGCGGCGGATGGCGTTGCATGGACGCAATGAGGCCCTGGAAGGTTGTTCGAGGCACATGTACCCATTCGGACTGCAGAAGAGCACGGAGGTCCCGGAAATGACGTGGTTTTGGGTCGTCACGTCGAATCTGTCGATTTAAACAGTCTCAAAAGAGCTCTATGGGATTATTATTATTATTTTTTTTTTTTGATTGGAGGTTTAACGACCACCGTGAGCAACTGGATGGGCTATAAGCAGTCGCCCGTCTCTAATTTAGGGCCACTGATTCAAGGGAAGGGAGATAACCAGGGCTGTAAGACAAACACAACATCCATGTCCCACGGGATCCAAACCCGGACTCCTTTCGGACGATGATCAGTAGCCATCGCTTAGATCACTGCTCCACCGGGGCGGCTACTATGGGATTGAGGTCGGGCGATTTCGCCGGCCAAGAGAGAACGGAGACTTCGTTGTCGTGTTCCCGGAACCAGTCGCGCATTCCCTTAACGATATGGCAGGGCGCATTGTGCTGTTGGTAGACAACATCACCACCAGGGTAAACGTCCAACATGAAGGGATTCTTGTGGTCAGCGAGGATGGACAAGTAGACATTGGCGTTCAAGGACCCCTCCAGTGGTACCAGCGGTGCCAGATCATACCTGGAAAACATCCTTTAGACATGCACACTGCCACAACCGGCTGTACTTGACCGACAAGTGTGTCCGGGTATTGGTTCTTATGTGTCTGATGCCGTATCTGCTACCACCCGTCACTTCTTTCGAGTAGAAACCTCAATTAGTTGGAGAAGGCAAACTTTTCCCTCTCTTCAACAGTCCAATGACGGTAGTACTATGCGAAATGCAGGCGTCGTTGCCGATGGACCTGGGTCAACATGGGCGCCTTGACGCAGCATCGCCTCCGAAGATCCATGCGTAACAGGGGTCGCTCTACTGTTAACGGAGACATGTACCTGTGTGCCCCAGCATTCATTTGCGTGTTCACTTGCTGCAATGTCGCGCGTCGATTGCCCTTTACCATTCGATGGCGGCGACGTTCTCCTGTGGGGTCGATGGCCTTTGGAGCTCCACAGTTATGACGTCGAAAGGTACTTGGTGTGCCAGCCGTCCACTTTTGGTTCACCCTTACTACAGCACCTCGCGAACAGGCTAGGAAGTCTGCTGTTTCCGAGATGCTTCCACCCTTGGCAGGATAGTCGATGATCATTCCTTTTCGAATGTTTGTCGGATCGCTACCTCTGCCCATTGTGCTCGTGTCATGCACTATGGCTCATCTGTCTTGGCCGGCTGCTTATATCTCCGTGTGGTCAACCTTGTCCAGTGAACTCTGTGACACGTCTGGGCGGGTACACTGTGATTCCGGGAGTTATCATATTATTCTGATACGACTGTGTAAGTCCGACGGAAGAGTAGTCAAATTATGGCGACGTGATCTTCACTGTAAAAAATAAATGGTCTGAATTCACGGAAAATTCCTGAAAATAATGTGCAGCAAAGTTGCCGGTAGGTGTCTGTGTTTTAACGAAATTTCTGTTTTTAAAAGTTCCCGATTCATCTTCTGTTGTTAGTAATGCCGTTTATTTCGAAAAAAGACGGTTTCGGATATTTCCGTATTTATACAGAACTTTCACAAAATCGAAGACTCTTAATTTTCCAGTCTTTGCACAAGATGTTAGTTTCCCTTAATCAATGGTGGGATTCGGTCCGGTGTAGTTTTAGTTGGCTCAACAGAAGTTCTCTGAGCCAGCAAGACATACAGTAATGCTCGCGTTCAAGGTAGGACTTGAACTGCGCGATGATGAAATGTTTTTTGTCATTAATGAGGATGAATTAGTCATTTTATCTTCCTTTGGAGCTTATTGTTTTTTTGAATAGGCTTGTTATAGTTTTGTTTTTTCTATAGGAGGACTTATCCTAAATTAAGTATTTTTTTCATCGTGATTTTTCGAAACAACAGAATGCTTTGGAAACCGAGGTCTTTTTAAATTGATAATGACTTTCAATTATCTTGAAGAAATGATGAAATGTATTGCTTTATACACTGAAGTGTCGAAAGCCATGGGATAGCAGTATACAATTTTTTAACTGGCGCTGCCGTCGTATAAAGGCTTCGACGCACGCCATGATTTTTATCAGTTGCGTGGTGTAATCTTGTGAGTCAGGTTGAACAACCGCCAGTAGGAGCATGGCAAGCCGACGTAAATAATCGGAGTTTGAACGAGGAATAGTAGTGGGAGCCAGACGGATCCACGGTGTCACGTTTGTACCAAGAATACTTCATGGAAGGCATTACCACCCACCGTGGACAGCACAGTGACCGACCACAGGCGCCGAATGACCGTGACCAGCAGCATCTGACCAGGATTGTCCATTCCAACAGACAAGCGACACTGGCTCAAGAAACATCCACATTCAATGCAGGAGGTAGCAGAGACATATCTATCAGGTCATTGCAGCGTAATTAACGTCGATAGGGTATGGGGGCAGAGAAGTCCCACCAGAGTTCCTTTGTTAACACCACGACATCGGACACAACGCCTCACCTGGGCTCGTGAACACGGTAATTGGACCTTGGAAGACTGGCAACATGTGGCGTGGTCCGATGAGTCACGCTACCAGTTGCTACCCCCGCACGGGGATAACTGGTTTTCCAGTTATTTGGGGAGCGGCGCCCCCACGGCCCGAGCTCACCTTGTGACGGAGTACTTTTCGTTTACTCATGAACGATAACATCACGGAAGGGACAGCTGTTCATCCAGCTGATAGGGGATGGCGTCCCCACGGCCCGAGCCGATTTTCTCTTATTGTTTTGCTTTATTCGTCTTTAGTTCATATATTGACATGTACCCGCCTCAGTTGTAGGCTGCTGAGGTTGTGATGAGGCGCTTGCTCCGGGTTTTGTTCCTCGTTCCCTTCCCTGTCTTTTCTCTTTTATGTTACATTTTCTGTTTTTCCGGAGCTGGTTAGCTTAGACCTACCTGCATGTTTACCGTGTGCGGTGACCCGTACAGGTGGAAATGGGGATGCTGGAGGCTGAGGTATTTGGGGGCCGGGTTGTAGTGTCTCCAGATGCCAACACTCCTCTTTGCCCTCTGCTTCACCCTAAACGGGAGGCTGGAAGTTAACCCACTCCTAGTCAGGAAGTCTGTGGCCGAGTTGCGTCCAGGCTTCTAGCGCCTTGTCGTTTTGTTCGGCTGGGTGAGTTTGGGGGTAGGGTGGGTATGCCAAAGGGGTGTTCCCCGGGCACGGGAAAGTCTGGGTGCACGCCGAGCGTATGTCTGCCCTACCAAATTGTTATATCCGTTGACTATCCCTAGAGCCGTGTCCTGCGTCCTCTTGGGCTTGCGGACCTCCGGCTCTCCCTCGTTGGGCTCGGTAGTGGGTGGGGAGGTCGGCTGACGAATTTTTTTTCTTTTCTTCATGACAAACCAAAGTGTTTCCCAAGCTACAAATTTAAAGCGCCCTGTAGAGGAAGGTCCACCTTCCTCAACAAAGAAACTTGTCTCAACTAACTGCAATGCTCTGTTTCTGTTAATCAAATCTGGTGACTTTTCACAGTCCCTAAGTAGCAAGAGTCCTTTCTGGATCAACAAAGCTCTGCAGGCCGTTGCTGGCTCTCCAAAGAGTGTCAAGAAGCTCCCTTCAGGGAATCTTCTCGTGGAAACCTCTAATCTACGCCACAGTGCCACCTTGCTGGAGACGACCGTTTTGCTTGGCATTCCTGTTCAGGTTTCTCCCCACGGTTACCTCAATTCCTCTCGCGGTGTAGTCAACTCCCGCGACCTGCTTGACTGCAGCGATGAGGAATTGCTGGAGGAACTTGTTGAGCAGCATGTCATTGGGGTTCGGCTGATTCTTTTTAGGCGGGATGGGAAATCTATTCCCTCCCGTAACATCATCCTCACTTTTGACTCCCCAACCCTGCCTACTTCCATCAAGGCAGGTTATTTACGGCTTGATGTTCGGCCGTATATCCCAAACCTCTTGCGATGCTTCAGGTGCCAGCATTACGGTCACTCGGTTGGTTGGATTGGTTATTAGATTTTAATGGCGCAAGGGCCATGGTTGGCCAAAGAGCGCCAGACACAAAAAAAAAAAAAAAAAAAAAAAAAAAAAAACGGGGCATAAATCGCAAAATCTGGCTGACCAAGTAAAACCGAACCATGAGTACAAAGGAAGGGCCAAAAAAGACAATGAAACAAACAGTATGAAAAACATGATACAATGGTGAGAAACAAGCCGATTAAGTAAAACTGAGGAATGAGAATGATAAAACACATTACGAAATCGAACACAACTACACAAAGGATGAGTCACTCTCCTCCCCCACACACTCCAAGATAATGCTGGCCGAGGGCGAGGACGAACTGTCACTCTCCTCCCCCCGATGTTCCTCTATAATGTTGGGTGAGGGTGGGGACCTCGCTGAGTCCGAGACAGTTGCAATGTTGGTCAGGTGGACCGCGGCAGGTGGGTGGACACGGCACACCTTTGCAGATTGAGGGCCGGGTCTTCCGCACGTGCAGGCTGTCTGCTGGGAACCGGAAGAGTCGGTCGTCTTCAAAGAGAAGGCGCAGACTCAGATGGTCGAATATGCTGGAGCTCGGTGAAATCCACCTGTGTCGCTTGTTCAACTGTAGATCGCTTGGCAAGTGCGGCGAGAGCTACAGGGCGCGGAACAAAGGGCTGCACGGGTTGCGGCAGAGACTGAACCACTGCGGCAAAAGTACGCTGTCGGTTGTTGGGAATACCCAACTTGGCCTTGGCAGCAGGGTACGAGAGGCCCTCCAGGGTCTTGAGGCGCTGGATCGCCTTCTCGTCGTTCCACTTCGAACAGGACCTGGCATAAGCAGCGTGGGAGTCACCACAGTTTACACAGCAGGGCTCTGAAGTGCATCCAGTCCCTTCGTGGTCTCGGGATCCACAATTGGCGCACCTCGCAACACTGTTACAGGACCGCTGGGAATGTCCATACCTCTGGCACTTAAAACAGCGTAGAGGATTTGGTATATAAGGACGAACTGCACATAACAAGTAACCAGCCTTTATTTCAGTAGGTACCTTCGGGCTGTTAAAAGTCAAAATAACATTTCGTGATTTGATCAGCGCGCCATCGCGCCTGAAAGTCATGCGTCTGGCAGCTATGACACCCTGATCAGCAAGTTCACACACAAGTTCATCTTCATCGCAGACCAACAAGTCGGACTCAGAAATGACTCCTTGGAGGTGTTGAGATACGGATGTGCCGTCACTTGAACTGGAATATCCTGAAGTCTGGTCAACTGCAGAAGAGATTTGCTCTGAGAGAGAGTGCAAGTTTCCACAAGCAGGTCTCCAGAGCGTAGCTTCTTCACTGACTTCAAAGAGCCAGCAACACCCGCAAGTGCCTTCGAGATGAAAAAGGAGACTTTGAGGAAAGTTTCAACATCTGGTCAGTAGAAGAAATGACGAGAAAAGTAGCTTGAGGTATCGAATCTGCAAGTGTAATGCGACGTTTCTGAGCTGACGGCTCAACACCTGGATCTAAAGATACGTCGCGGTGATGTCGTTTTTCAACGAAAGTTCTCTTCAGTGTGTTATGTGTGGGAGGTGGTTGAGGCAAATTTGGCGCCTGATCAATCACCATATCCTGTTGTTTTTTAAATTTTGAGGAGGGTTTATGTTTCCCCATGGGAGTAAGAAAGAATTCATCTGCAACGTACTCCGCCCACAATCGAGCCCAACAAGGGAGAACTGGAGGTCCGCAAGCCAAACACATGACGCAAGACACAGTTCTAGAGCTTAGTTGCAAATATAGTCCGTTGGCTGTGATCACACGCACTCGGCGGACACTTCGGCCTCCGGGTACCGTCATGCCAACGCCTTTGGCATGATCCCACAGCCCCCGGGCTCACCCTGCCGTGCCATACGACAAAAAAGCCGCTAAAGCCCTGCACACAACTTGGTACAAGACTTCTGACCAGAGGTGGGTTAGGCTCTAGCCTCCCGTTTACAGCGAAGCCGGGGTCGAAGAGGAGTGTTGGTACACAGGAGGCACTTAACCGGTCTCCTGCGACCTCAGCCGCCAGACATCCCATTTCCGCCTCACGGGTCTCCGCACGCGGCAAACATGCAGGTAGGTCTAGCACCCAAACCAGCTAAAAGGAAAAAAAAAGAAATCCAAAGAAGACAAATCCTGGCAGTGAACCTAAACGGAATCTCAGCAACCTACGAACTGAGCGGTTAATATAAAACAGTTAGTGGTGGAGGGTAACAAAACCACAAGACCGGGGTGTTAGTACATAACGTGGTAGAGATTAGGTAGAGAATACAACACGGGCAACTAGCCAGTGGAGAAAATAAATAAAAACGAAAAAGCGAGACACAAGACCAGCTCGGGAACGTGGGGACGCGACTCCCCAACAGCTGGATGAACAGCCGTCCCTGCAAACACCAACAGCACCGAAACAAAACAAAACAAAAAACAAGCTGTGGCATGACATCAGATGTTGACCAGTCACAAGGTCAGCTCGGGCCGTGGGGGCGCCGCTCCCCAAATAACTGGAAAACCAGTTATCCCCGTGCGGGGACGGTCACTCCCAGCAGTCTTGCCGTAATGTTGCAAAGTGTGGTCGCTGTGGTTCCACAGAACACTCTTTGGCGGAATGCTCTGCAGAGTCTGATCATTGTGTCAACTGTGAAGGGTCTCATTATGCTTTTTCCAAGCAGTGTCCAACGTGGTTAGAGGAACAGGCTATCCAACGCCTAAAGACAACTGAGCATCTCTCTTATCCCGAGGCTAGACGGCGGATCGCCCCTTTACAACCAGGGCGGCGGTCCTATGCTTCAGTTGTAGTGCAGAAGGCTTCAGTTGCGGTCCAGACTGAGGTGACCATCCCAGCGCGATGTCCTTATGATTTTGAGGATATCGTTGCTGCTGGATTGGAGGCGCTGAAGTCTCGTCGCATTGCATCCAAGGCGACATCAACATCGTCGCCTAAACCTCCCTCTATGCCGAGAACATCTTCGGCCATCACAGGACCCAGGTCCAGGGCACTGGAAAGAAGAAGCCGGAAAAGGTGAAACCAGGTTCACCCTCCCCGAAACAGAGCAGGCAAAAATCACCTCTCAACACAAGGGGGTAAACACAGCCCTGTGTTACCTCCAGACACTGCGATGGATTGGAGGTGATGGACGACATTGAGACTTTCTAGTCGTCTGTCTTTTTCTTTCTTTCATTTCATTTTTCATTATGGCCACACTCATTCAGTGGAATTGCCGAAGTCTGCGATCACGCATTGATGATTTGAAAGGCTTACTGGCTTCGCACACACCTGTGTGCGTTTGTCTCCAGGAGACAAAGCTTCGCACGACGGACACTCCTTCGCTGCGGAGACATTCCTTTTTCCGCAAAGATCACCAGGACGGCGTTATCGCCTGCGGAGGAGTGGCCGTCATTGTTCCTCATGGTGTTCCTGTCACTGCAGTTGCCCTTCGGACGACCTTGCAGGCAGTGGCAGTCAGACTATCTGTGCACACTCTGTTCACGGTGTGTTCCGTCTACATACCACCAAATGAAGCTGTAAGCTTTTCGGATCTGGAAGATTTAGTTGACCAGCTGCCGCCTCCTTTCTTCATCTTAGGAGATTTCAATGCACACAATCCGTTGTGGGGTTCTACCACTCGTGACTCCAGGGGCCGTGTTGTTGAGTCCCTTCTCTCCAACACGTCCCTCTGTCTCCACAACACCGGGGCAGTCACTTATTTTCATGAACCCACCCGCTCGTACTCAGCCATTGATCTGTCCTTGAGTTCGCCATCGTTATATCCTGACTGGTCCTGGAGAGTGTCTGATGATCCCCTTGGCAGTGATCACTTTCCCATCTTTCTCCGTCTAGCAGGTGACGGGTACCGTCATCCTACTCGCCCTGCTAAATGGGCTATCGATCGAGCCAAGTTGGACTCATTCACGGCTTCAGCGACCATTACTCCAGTCATGGTGACCTCGGGTACGATCGATGAAGCTGTTGCGGCGGTAACGGATTGTATTGTGCAAGCTGCGGACTTTACCATCCCTAAGACTTCGACTAAACTTCCACGTTGCCCGCGACCTTGGTGGAATTCCACTTGCAAGGCAGCTCGTCAGGCCCAACATCGGGCTTGGGGTAGGTTTCGTCGGTACCACATCGACGCGAACCTACTTGCTTTCAAGAATGCCAAATCTTACGCGCGCTTGGTACATCGTCGTAGTCAACGGGAATCGTGGATACGCTACGTATCCGGGATTAACACCACTACTAGCTCTAAGATCGTTTGGGACAGGATCCGCAAGATTCGGGGTAAGTACCCTTCTGGGGAAATCTCCATTCTTGAGAGTGGTGGAGGAACGGTTGCTGACGCTCAGGGTATTGCTGACTGTCTGGGCGCCGCATTTTCTTCGGTGTCCAGCAGCAGCAATTACCCTGCTTCGTTCCGGCAGTTACAGCTGCGACTTGAACGGTCCAAGGTTTCATTTGGACCGTTTTTCGCTGCCGAATATAACAGCCCGCTGACTGCCGTTGAACTGAAGATTGCCCTGAATCGGTCCGGCCGAACATCTGTCGGGCCGGATAACATCCATTAGGAAATGCTGAAGCACCTTTCACCGTCCTCTCTTGAATGTCTGCTAGTCCTGTTTAACAGGATCTGGCACGAGCATGACTTTCCCGAATCTTGGCGCACTGCCATTGTCGTTCCTATTCTCAAACCTGGTAAAGATCCCGCTAACCCGTTGAACTACCGACCAATTGCTATGACGAGATGCCTCTGCAAAGTCCTAGAGCGCATCATCAATTTTCGTTTGGTTTTTTATTTGGAATCACGTCGCCTTCTTTAACCCCATCAGAGTGGTTTTCGGAAATTCCGTTCCACCTCAGATCATCATCTTCGCTTTGAGACATCTGTCAGGGAGGCGTTTGTCCGGCGTCAACACATGGTCTCCGTGTTCTTTGATATGGAGAAAGCTTACGACCGCACCTGGAGATACGGCATTCTCCGTGATCTGCACGAGTGTGGATTGCGGGGAAACTTACCATCTTTCATCGCCGGATTTCTCCAGGACCGGAGTTTCCGTGTGCGCGTTAGGTCGACCCTCTCTGCGTTCTACCCACAAGAGCAGGGTGTCCCTCAAGGCTACATTCTTTCTGTGACATTGTTCATCCTTCGTGTAAATCATATTTTCAATCTGCTTCCTCCGACGGTTCGTGGCTCCATGTACGTGGATGATCTGAAGATCTCTTGCGCATCTGTCAACATGCGTACTATTGAGCGACAGCTGCAGTCGGCCATTAATAAGATCTCTACCTGGGCCTCCCACGATGGATTTGGCTTCTCAACCCAGAAGACCGTTTGCGTGCATTTTTGCCGCAAACGGGGCCTTCACCAGAGACCCCAGTCTCCGTCTGGATGGTACCACCATTCCTGTGGTGTCAGAAGCCAAGTTCCTTGGGCTAACTTTTGACCGAGCACTCACCTTCCGACCTCACATCCAGTCTTTGAAGGTGTCGTGCACGAAGTCATTGAGTATCCTGAAGGTCCTCTCTCGAACATCTTGGGGGATGACAGGTGCTCAATGCTTCGCATTTACCATTCTCTGATTCGGTCAAAGTTAGACTTCGGATGCATAACGTACGGTTCCGCACGTCCTTCCGTGTAACGGCATCTGGATCCTGTCCATCACCAGGCTCTGCGGCTATGCACTGGTGCTTTCCGTACCTCTCCCGTGCATAGCCTGTATGCCGAGGCCCATGAACCGCCGTTGTGCGTCCGACGTAAGCAGCTGTCTCTTCAATTCTTCACCAAGTTGAAGTCTCTTCCTGATCATCCACTGCACGGTTCCATTTTCCAACCGCAATGTGTCCGCCTATTCTCACACCGGCCTTCCTGTGTTCCGACGTTTGGGATTCGGTTGTCGAACTCAGTGCGCGATGCTGGTCTAGACTTGTCAAGGATTGGTTTGACCCGGTTCTACAATGAACCGCCTTGGCAGCTGGTTAAAGCAACGGCTGACCTTTCCCTTTGTGTGTGGCCAAAGTCTTCCACTCCTGCTCTGGTGTACCAGCAGCTTTGTGCCGAGAAACAGTCTCTCTTCCCGGATTTCGTGCTTGTATTTACTGACGGGTCGAAATCCGGTGAGGTTGTTGAATCCGCTTTCGTGTGTGGCGATGCCTCCCATGCTGAGAGGCTTCCGCCTGAATCCACCGTCTTTTCGACAGAGATGCGTGCGGTACACCTCGCTTTGTGTCACATACAGTCTAGATCTCATCGTCGCGCTATGATTTGCTCCGATTCCCAGTCCGTCATCCAAGTCCTTTCTTCTCCAGAGGACACGGACTCACCGGTCATCCGTGATGTCCGTCGTCTTCTTGGAACTTTGGAGGGTAATGGCTTCCTGGTCCGATTTTGTTGGGTTCCTGGCCATGTTGGGATCCGGGGTAACGAGCTGGCAGATCTCTCTGCCAGGTCTGTTTCCTCCATGTCGCCAGCTCGGCTGCCACTGTCTTTCCGCGATTTTAGACCATTGATCCGGACGTTTCTCCTGGACGAGTGGCAGTCCCTGTGGTCTCAGCAGGGCAGCAATAAGCTTCATTCTATCAAACCACAGATCGGACTATGGAAGTCTAGTTTGCGGAAGAACCATCGTGAGGAAGTTGTTCTTGCACGTCTCCGCATTGGGCACTGTCGTTTTACTCACCGCTTTTTGCTGTGTGGCGAGGGTGTCCCGGTGTGTGAGGCGTGCAACTGTCGTCTCACTGTCTTCATGTTTTGTGTACTTGTGTTCGGTTTTGTGATAATCGTTTTCGTCATTTTCACTCTCATCTGTTGGACGAAGGAGCAGCTACGCTGCAAACTATTATCGGCGAAGCCTGCGACACGAGAGCAGTGTTTTCGTTTTTACAAGAAATTGACTTTTTTAAACTCATCTAGATTTTAACTTGTTCACTATCATATTTCATTTTTACCACATCAGCCTGTTTTTAACCTTGTGTACGTTTTTTATTGATTTTGTTTTGTTTTGATGTCTTTTGTTTGGCGCTCTGTGGCCAACCATGGCCCTTGCGCCATTAAAATCAAATAACCAACCAACCAACCAACAAGTTGCTACGAGCTGATGGTAGGGTTCAGGTGTGGCGCAGACTCCAGGAGGCCATGGACCCAAGCTGTCAAAAATGTACTGTCTGTGCAAGCTGGTGGTGGTTGCATACATGTGTGGGGTGTCTTTATGTGGTGGTACGGTTTGGGTCCTCTTAAACACGTAATTAACTGGTAATCGCTTTGTTGCTCTGATGGGTGACCATTTACAACTCTTCATGGACTTCATTTACCCCAACAACGATGGGATTCTCCATGCTGACAATACACTATGTCATGGGACCCAAGTTGTCCAAAATTAGTTCGAGGAGCATTCTGGACAGCTCGGACGGATGGTGTGGGCACCACCACGTTCGCCCGACATTAACCCCATAGAACACTCATGGGACGTGATGGAAAGGTCCATTAGTACCCAAGATCCTGCACCCATAAGTACCAGGGAACTGTCGGCTACTTTTCAGACGGCATGGCTCAACATCTCTCCAGAAGTCTTCCGGCCACTTGTGGAATCGATGCCACGTCAAGTTGCTGCAATTCTCCGGGCTAGAGGAGGTCCCACATGGTACTAGGTACGTATCCCATGACTTTTTGACTTTTGGCACTTCAGTGTGGTATTACTTCACAAAGTTCCTAAATTTAAAATTTACTCTTGATAAGTTATAATAGCTTTTGTGTAAAGGGGTCGACAGACTGATACATGGACATCATACGATCACCTGTCAATAATTTAAGTACCATACGATAATGTAGTTCCCCATCTGAGGATGAGCTCGTAGCGAGCTTGAAAGGTCTTATGGTTTTAAACTACGATATTATTATGTCTTTCAATTGTAAATTAAAGATTTTAGTAAGCCAGTGGTTTTAAATAATGTTTTATTGAATATCGTGCAAAAACGGAAGTTGTTTTGTTCAGATTGGACCATACGATAACACTGTACAATAGCTGGTTCACAAAATGGCGGAGAGGGGAAGGATTATCCGGTGCCACAATAACCAAAATTTCATGCTGTAATGCTATCTATACAATATGCGAAATCACTACAGAACTTCAAAATCAGGTCCTCCGACAGACGATTGAAATTCAAAAGTTAATCAAACCTCAAGTAATCCCAAGAATACCTCTTATTACTGGAAATTTTCTGTCATATGGATTCGGTAAAGTGAAAACTGAGTTTTTCTGTTAATATACGAAAGAAATTGCGAAAACGTTACTGAAAATTCAGAATTTTCTGTTTAACACATCTTAAAAACGGCAATTTACCGTCAATATAAAAAAGAAATTGCGGAAAGGTTTCTGAAAATTAAGAATTTTCCGTTTAACACATCTTAAAAACGGTAATTTACCGTCAATAAAAGAAATTGTGGAAAGGTTTCTGAAAATTCAGAATTTTCCGTTTAACACATCTTAAAAACGGCAATTTACCGTCAATATAAAAAAGAAATTCCGAAAAGTTTTCTAAAAATTCAGAATTTTCCGTTTAACACATATTAAAAACGGCAATTAACCGTCAATATGAAAAAGAAATTGTGGAAAGGTTTCTGAAAATTCAGAATTTTCCGTTTAACTCATCTTAAAAACGGCAATTTACCGTCAATAAAAGAATTTGTGGGATGGTTCCTGAAAATTCAGAATTTTCAGTTTAATACATCTTAAAAACCGAAAATTAACGTCAATAAAGGGAAACAAATTGCGGAAAGGTTTCTGAAAATTCAGAATTTTCCGTTTAACACATCTTAAAAACGGCAATTTACCGTCAATATAAAAAAGAAATTGCAGAAAGGTTTCTGAAAATTCAGAATTTTCCGTTTAACACATCTTAAAAACGGCAATTTACCGTCAATATAAAAAAGAAATTGCGGAAAGGTTTCTGAAAATTCAGAACTTTCCGTTTAATTCATCTTAAAAACGGCAATTTACCGTCAATAAAAGAAATTGTGGAAAGGTTTCTGAAAATTCTGAATTTTCCGTTTAACACATCTTAACAACGACAATTTACCGTCAATAAAAGGAAATGAATTGCGGAAAGGTTTCTGAAAATTCAGAATTTTCCGTTTAACACATCTTAAAAACGACAATTCACCGTCAATAAAAGAAATTGTGGAAAGGTTTCTGAAAATTCAGAATTTTCCGTTTAACACATCTTAAAAACGACAATTTACCGTCAATAAAAGAATATGTGGAAAGGTTTCTGAAAATTCAGAATTTTCAGTTTAATACATCTTAAAAGCTGCCATTTACCATCAATAAAAGAAAGGAATTACGGAAAAGTTTCTGAATATTCAGAATTTCCCTATTAACACATTTTAAAAACGGCAATTTACCGTCAGTATAAGAAAGGAACTGCAGAAAGGCTTAAAAAATTCAGGATTTCCCTGACGTACGAAAAATCCGTGAAATTTAGGTTTTTTCCCCATCATTTCACGGAAAAGGTTGTGTCAGAAATATGCTTCCGTAGTTTACGAAAGGAATCACTGAACGTGTGTCGTGAATTGCAGATAATTTTTGCAGTATAGCCATGGCAAGCGGCTCCATGGTTAATGCGGAATCCACAGTGTCTGTAGTAATTACATGTAGTCGAATTTCTGGCAGTATTAAAAAATTCATGTACATAAATATTAGATCACCTTAACGTGATTATTATGATCTTTAATTGATTTGCATTGTATACAATTCCAAACAGGAACTTCTAACGCTTCCATTAATACGTCCTACTGCAACCATCTACTATCTATCGGTAAATTATATAATTTCAGGCTTTTGTTATTTATGCATGCAAGAGTTTATGCAAATAGGCATTGTAATCTAATAGTATTGCATCATTTTTCTCATCGCTACGATACTCGAGGATACACTAAGTTTGTGATCCCCAGAGCACACAATATATTTGTTGTTCAGAAATATTTGCGCAACCTACCCTCGTTTGTGGAATGAGTTGCCGTTACATATTAGATCTGGTGTCCTCTCGTTTCCCGAATATCGTTTCTCCTAATCATGTGGTTCGTTGAGGCCCATTCTTCCTATATATATATATTCCCCGTTCCCCTAATATTGTTACTGCAATTCCCTTTCCCCCTTATATATTTGGGTCAGAAGTAACGATTCCCGTTTCCCCTAATAGTTCGGTCAAAGTTACGATTAATTCCACAGCGTCACGTTCAATTCTTATTTATATTGGTATTTTTATTTGAATTTGCAAAGAAAGAGCGTCAAGCCTTTCTTTTATACAGATTACATAACTGGTCGACAGAAGCATAGATAGCTACAATAACATTTATATACAGTTTGACATAGAACAAAAAACTTAAAAACACTCATGGCATTGAAAATAAGATACATCGTAATAATTTGTTGAATCACTAATTAAATCAGCATTTATTAAGCATTGAATGGCATTCAGCAACAGTATTTGCTAAGTTACCTCATATCTGTTAAATTAAATCCAGCAGATGACATAAAACTAATTAAACTACATTCTTCGTTAATATATTCGTTTGTCAACTTTATTATTTTTTCATTGTTTTTCTGGTATTTAAATTTGAGGTGTAGAGGCCGGTTTCTAACGTCCATCTGATTTTTTACGGTTTCCAACCGTAGGTTGAAGAAGCGTATATGCTCCAGCTTTTTCGTTCCGTGCCTGTCCGCAAGATAACTGGCGTAAAAATGGTTCGATTTCGATGAAATTTTAGTATATGGTAGGGGACCACCTGGGGACAAATCCTACTGAAAATGGGACGAATGAGGTCAAAGAAAACGACGTGGGAGCGGGATCCATTCCATTGCCCTTATGCATCATAACTTGCATAAATATCGTTCGATTTCAATGAAATTTTACTATGTGGTAGGGAACCACCTGGAGACAACCCCTGTTTAAAATGGGAGAAGGGGGTCAAAGGCCAGGACATAAGAGTTGGATGCATTCCATTGCCCTTATGCGTCATAACGTGCGTAAAAATGGTTCGATTTCGTTGAAATTTTAGTATGAGGTAGGGGACTACCTGGGAACGAACCCTATTGAAAATGGAGGGAATGGGGTCAAAGGTAAGGACATAGGATTGCGATCCATTCCATCGCCCTTATCCCATATTATTAAGGTGGACGTCAAGTAATTTTGCTTCCTACACTTCCAATGGAAAAACTTTTGTACACATTTCCTTCACAATTAATGTGTTCCCAAGGATGAAAGTTTGAACATCGATTAAAATAACTTCATATTATAACTTGGAATACTCAATATTTTCTAAAACATAACCATAATTATATTAAAAATCAATCACTTTTCCTTTGGTGGTGTTGAAACTATAAAAAGGATGGTGCGACCCGTACTTTCATGACGTCAGTAGACAAACAAATGTTGGATTGCATAATTATGGTTATGTTTTAGAAAATATAAAGTATTTCAAGTTATAAAATGAAGCTATTTTAATCGATGTTCAAATTTTCATCCTTGGGAACACATTAATTGTGAAGGAAATGTGTACAAAAGTTTTTCCATTGGAAGTGTAGGAAGCAAAATTACTTGACGTCCACCTTAAACAACTGAGATAGCTTTACCAACAAAGCATATGCATAACAAATTCTCTGCGTCACCATGGCAGCAAATCACCGGACCAGAACGTTCCTCTGTGGTTATCGCGAAGACATGAAGACAAGCGAAGCCGTTCGTTTCTTTCCTTTGCGTCTTTAAAAAATGCTTAAAAATCAGAAAAATATTTTTCTTATTTTTTTTTTTTTTTTTTTTTTTGTAAAAAAGGGACGATAATTGTAAGTTTATGCTGTAAAAATTGCAATGCATTATAATTTATAGTTTGCCATATATCCGTTTTTTTTAATGGATCTCATTGCGAAATAGAGAATTTTGTGAAATTTAGAAATTTAATTTCTCGTAAACTAAATCGAAATAAAAAAAGGGGCAACGAGGTGCAAAAATTTGGTCATGGAACTACATGCCTACAAAGTTTCGTGGTTCTGTTGCTGTTAGTGTGTCCGGAACGCGACCTGATTGCACTTTTTTGTTTACCTTAACTTTGAAATATAATAGCTCTTGAAGTTTCGCTAGAATCGAGAAACTGTTTATTTCAGCGTGTTCTCCATTCAATTCTCTACAAACGCTTTAAATTTCATATTTTTGTGTTTAATACGTTTTGCGCTGCGAGCTAGGAAAGCAAGAGTGTTGCGAAATTTCTAAAACAGCGGCAGCAGCAGCTCCTTTTTTTTAGAATAGAGAGATATAAATTGTGCTTCTGATTGCCCCTGTATTGATATTATTGTGAGTATTTGTTGAATGTAATAGATTCTTCCCCTTTATTATGATTGTGATACAAGCAAACCAACTATTTTGTATTTTACTTATAGTTAACTCGCATTATAATTTTTTTTTTTGTAATTTCCTTCACTAATAAGTGTCGTAAATAACTTGTTTGTCTTGATGTATTCACATTATGTTTTGGACACTATCCAGTTTGTATTGTTATTGTGTTTGATGTAGTTAATGCTGTTTGTTGTGGTGTAGCAAAAACATTACACTAAATACAAATTCAAAAATTAACACTCTGTTGAAAGACAACAGTGCAAAACTGAAACAAATCAAAATTGCAGTGGCATCAGCTTTGAAAAATGAGCGACTGGGCAAATTCCATGGGAACAGTGCGTTGATAAATGCGCTTTAAAAGCTTCGTTTTGCTATCTGGTAAAAATGTTCACTTCTCTGAATTCTACACACCACTTCACTGAAAATGATACATACATCTAAAGAAGAGAGACCTTGGTTAGGTCTCTTGGAACAGCTGGTCATCTCATTCCATTTTATTTAATATAATTGCCTCTTAGTAAACTGAACAGAAAATGTTTCCTTCAACTTAATGGCACTCTCATAATAGTTGTTAAAGATCTAACGATAGCAGATAGCGTCGCCATGGAAATGAGAAAGCTTGCGAATGACAACGCAATGATGTTGCCTAATGTTTCTCGCGGGACATAATGACAGTCTCGTGATTTTTCGAGACACATAGAAAAGGAATGCGTATAACATTTTCAACTACTGTTGAAGTCTTGAGTTGTCCTGCTGGAATATGTTGCAGTTTGCAGTGTTGAAACCGGACCTATTTCACTTGCAGTTATGCAGTACCATCTTTTATCGACACTTTGTTACTGTGACGTGTTACAGAGAGCAAGCACGTGTCAAGACGACAAATCTGTAGTGATACATTCTGTTGGTGCAGCTTAATTAGTTAGAGCAGCTCAGTTCGGCGCGAGGATACAAATTCCTGTTTTTACATTAGCACAAATAAATGCCAATATCGTTTTTGCCGTGAAGAAAAATTTACAACAATTTTCTTTTAGATCCTAAACACAACATGACCCACTTTTTTTGTGCAAAAAATATTATCTTTTTTTTTTTTTTCTTAGTGGCAACTATGACAGTTGAACTCATTACTCTGCTTCAGTTCACGTGACCATCTTTCGCGTCACACATGACTACGGTGTATTTTCCACTTTCGTCAAATGATCCTCTGAATGGTGTTTGGAAAATACCTTCCTTAATGTGGACGTCTAGTGGTTTTGCTTCTTGTAAGTTGACAATGATGATGATGACTTCCAATGGGCAAACTTCTGTACACATTTTCTTCATAATTAATGCGTTCCCAAGGATGAAAATTTGAACATCGATTAAAATAACTTCATATTATAACTTGGAATACTTGATATTTTCTAAAACATAACCATAATTAAGCAATCCAACATTTGTTTGTCTACTGATGTCATCAATGTACAGGTCGCGCCATTTTTTTTCTCGTCTCGACACCACGAAAGGAAAAGTTATTAATTTTTAATATAATTATAGTTATATTTTAGAAAATATTAAGTATTACAAGTTATAATATGAACTTATTTTAATCGATATTCAAATTTTCATTCTTGGGAACGCATCAATTGTGAAAAAAATGTGTACAGAAGTTTGCCCATTGAAAGTATAGAAAGCAAAATCACTAGACGTCCACCTTAATTCTTCCATGGCTACAATAGTTTTTATATTTCGCTGTTGTACAATAGGATTAAGTGTCTTATTCATTTAGTTCTTGCCAGCACCCTCTGAAACAAAAACCAGAAGAGCCGAGCTTCTTTCCTCAGGTCCGAGCTACTTTCCAGTAAATCTCAGCGAATGATAGCATCCCATTTAATTATCAACCAAATCAACCATTCTTAATCCGCTGCTGGATTAAGTTCTCCCCAAGCAGTGACATAGCCATGATTAAATTTTCGGGAGGGGTTTTCGAATTTGAAAATTTATTTTCACTCTACGTTATATATATATGTTGAGTTTTTTCTCTTTGTCACATTTTATTTTCATACGAAGTTCTTCTATTTAATTTTACCCATTTTTCATATACAGACTTATATGCTATACTACTTATGCAAGTATATGATGGATAATAGGATTAAGTGTCTTATCCATTTAGTTCTTCCCAGCATCCTCTGAAATAAAGACCATCATTATCCTGTCTATTCAAGTATGGCGTACGCTCCAATATCTGCTTTTTTTTATTAAATTGATATGCGCATAGAACAAGTAAAGAATTTTAACATAATACAGCTGCTTGTTATGAAGTGCAGCAGCACAAAGTTCAAAGTAACACAAAGGCCAGCCGTTGTTCTTTTCCTTCAGAAAATCTATTGATTATGGTACATCTTCGGGACTGATGTATAATATTATATATCACCTTCGGGACTGATGTATAATACACAGTCGAGTCACATTATTGTAACCACTTCCTACTTTTGACGTCAACAGCGCGTAGCAAGTGAAAGAAAGCACGTGCCGTGAGCTGGCTTGCAGGGTATATAGGATGTGCTGTAGGCAATCTGAAAACATATAACTTGTTGCTGTCATGGATAAAAGGAGCGATTTATCAGATTTGCAAAAAGGGATGATTACTGGCTTTCGGGCCAAGGGTGGCAATGCTTCTGAAACAGCGCAGTTTGTGAGCTGTTCGCGTACTGCTGTGGTTAAAGTGTATCGTGATTAGAGAAATGGCATCATTGCAAATAAGCGAAGTGCAAACTGCAAAGCACCACGTGCCATTGATGTGAGAGGTGAACGTCGGCTTCGAAGGTACGTGATGGCCGATCAATGGAGAAACTCACTGGCCGAATGAACCAGGGGGCTACCGGAAGTGTGGCTCAGCAAACCCTGCTGCATACGGGACTCCGATGCAGACAGATTGTCAATGCACCTATGCTAACGAAGGTGCATCGGAAGAAAAAGGCTTATATTTGTACGACAGTATCGGAATTGGACCTTCCCTGATTGACAAAGGATTGCCTTCTCCGATGAGTAACGTTTTCTGCTTCATCGAACGGATGAACGTTGGCGTATAAGGCGAGAAACATCGGAGAACAAACACTCTGCAACCGTTATTGGAAAAACACAAGCTGGTGGGGAGCAGCGTTATTATCTGGGGAATGTTTTCGTGGCATTCTATGGATCCAGTCATACATATGGAAGGCACTATGCACCAAATTTGTTATGAATTCATCCTTGCAGACCACATACACCCATACATGCTGATTGTCTTCCCTGGGGCGGATGGGATCTTCCAGAACAACAATGCGACGTGTCACACAGCTAGAAACGTTCGATAATGGTTGAAAGAGCACGATGAAGACTTCAAAGTACTTCCATGGCCCCCTAATTCCCCAGACTTAAACTCAATTGAGCATCTGTGGGACCACCTCGAACGTGTTGTTCGCTCTATGGATCCTCCACCACGCACCTTCCAGCAGCTGTCAGATGCACTGCAGTCAGCATAGCTCCACATACCTGTGCACATGTTCCAGCACCTTATTGAGTCACTCCCAGACCGTGTATCTGCTGTCCGCGCTGCACACGGCGGTTACTCTGGATATTAGTTGGTGTTCATTATAATGTGACTCGACCGTGTGTAACATCTTCGGGACTGATGTATAATACGTATCTATTGACGCCATCTTCAGGGCTGATGCATATGTATATCCCTATGGATGCTCATACCATCCAATCCAGTTAACCTTTCTTGTCCTGTGGAGTTTCGTAAGTATGTTTTCAAACGCCTGACCGATGAGGAGGTTTGTTCCCGAGCACTAGTTGAAACAGAAAGAGTACTGTGCATCTTTAACAGGGAATGGACAATGCTTCAGTGGCTATACCAAAATGTTCATTTCTAAGTATAGAGCTCCATTTCTTTTTGCACAAATTTATCTCTGACGTGACAGAATTATACAAGAAAACCATTATCTGAGGACGCCCGTGGTTCTAGTGATTGGGCGTATGCGTGTAAAAATAAAGAGCTCTGTCAATTTTCTATGGAAAAAAATATGAAACAATTATTTTAATCTTGCGACATTTTAAAAATTTTGGGGACTGTTTAAATCCTCAAAACTCCTTCTTCCCTGGCTACGGCCATATTCCCAAGTGTCATCCACAATTCTTTGTCTTAAGTAATTATTTTCCCAGGGTGGTGAGTAGAACCCTTGCTCACGCGTGGCACTACGGGTGGACTGAGCCCACCCAACTTTTCTTAGAGTCCACCACCTTACCCCCCCCCCCACACTCCCCTTCAAAGAGGCAAGCAGTTAGAACATATGGCAGGCACAACCATCTAAGGCTCTAGAGAACTTGGATAAACATTCGTGAATTCCTCAAAATCACAGAAAATTTTGTTACATAAAATTATTTCTTTTTTAATTTAGGGTTTGTGTTTCTGGGAAATGGAGGGAGTCCTCTGTAGAGGTCTTCATGGGCCTTATTTGGTGCGCCTAGACCGAACCGACCCGGCTCAGCCCTTTTCAGATATTAGACACTCGGTCCGGCCCGTGACGTGCTGTTTTGTATTATTTTGCCTTTCTATTATACACTGCTGGCCACCCAAAATGCAACACCAAGAAGGACACGAGATAGCAAAGCCAGATTTACTGGACACATAACAACAGATACAAAGATGAAACGATTAAGCTTACAGGCCAGTGCGACTTGCAGAACACGCAGACATCAATAGTTCGTGTGGCCCCCATGGCTGGCAATAACGGCCGCTACACGCCGCGGCATCGAACGAAAGAGGCTTTGGATGTCGGCTTTGGTTATGTCTGTCCAGGCTGCTTCCACACGTTGCCACAGTTCATCAGGCGTAGCCGCGGGTGGTGCTTGCCGGGCCACTCGGTTGCCGATGAGCGACCAGACGTGTTCGATGGGCGACATATCAGGAGAACAGACGGGCCACGGCAGCAGTGACACCTGGTGTGCCGTGAAGAATTGTTGCACGATGCGTGCCACGTGCGGTCTTGTTGAAACGTGGCAGCTGGCAGGTCCTGCAGGTAAGGGAGGACTACAGGCTCCAAAACGTCGGAGATTTAGCGGTGGCTGTTGAGTGTACCGGTGATGCGTACCAGAGGGGTGCGGGTGTCATATTCAATTGCGCCCCAAACCATAACGCCCAAGGCGACGGACTGGTATGGTGATGCATAATTCAGGCGTCATACAGTCTCTCGCCGCGGTGCCGCCACACGCGGATCGGACTATCGTGGTGTTGCAGGCAGAAGCGGGATTCGTCGGAGAAGACAATGTCGTGCCATTCCGTAGTACAGGTGCGGCGTTTAACAGCCCACTGCCGCCGCACTCGCCGGTGGTGTAACGTCAATGGTAATCGGAGCAATGAGTGCCGTGCGACAAGTCCCCGCTCCTGCCGACGACGTCGAATGGTGCGTGCTGACACAGGTTGTTGCGCAACACATCCTAATTCCTGCGCTAACGTTCGTGATGTGGCGGTGGGAGCCGTCAATGCCCGCCGCACAGCATGCCGGTCCTCTCGTTCGGTGGTGTGCCGCGGCTGCGGCAATCGCTCACGTCGGTCCGTCCGTCCCTCCTGCACCCACCGAATCCATACTCGCCTCACTGCGGCTGGATGTCGTCCCACACGGGTGCCGATGTCTCGGTGCGATAAACCGCTGTCGGGATAAGCCACTATTCGTCATTTGTCGAACTCCGAAAGGTTCTGGAATGACTGCCGTATTCTGCGACGAGGCATCAGGAAGCTTCCCACGCACAGGTCCGGCAGCACAACACGCTTCCAGTACTTACACCCCGCCTTCTGTGCACCCTTCTTATAGTGCTTCTCGGTGGCGTGCCGGGAGCACATGTTTTGCATATGCCCTGAAATGGTAATCGTTTGCATGTCCTCTCGCGGGCGAAGCATGCTATGAATTTCAGGCCAATCGGATGCTTCCTTCTTGGTGTTGCACTTTGGGTGGCCAGCAGTGTATTTTATTAAATTGTGAAAATTAAATAATGAAAGGAGATATTATTGAAAATATTTAGTTGAATGTAAGTCTAAAAATATTAACTGAACTTTGGCAATTAATACACACAATTGACGTGGATTAGGAACATCAAACAGAAGCCATCGCTCTTTCCACGTTTATAAGTGAGTCACGGAAAAATTCTCATCAGCCGCCATCGGGAATCAGTTTGGCAGTTAGTAGTATTATGTGAGTCTGGAGAATTCGAGGCCGCAGTAATAGCATGTCCGGCGCGTAAATGGAAGACCCTAGGTTCGATTCCCTGTGGCGGCCGATAAGAATTTTTCCGTGACTTACTTATAAACGTTGAAAGTGCGATGACTTCTGCTTGATGAACTTTGGCAATTATCGAATAAAATAATCTTTAAAAAGAGAGAGAAATGGACTTGGCGCGTTCTAAATGTCCCTTTTTCTGAACTGCAGGCGGTAACACTACAAAAGTTAATTTCTGTAGGGATTTTGGATAGGAGAAACAAACTGTGTCGCCCCCTCTTTCTCTCTCTCTCTCTCTCTCTCTCTCTCTCTCTCACACACACACACACACACACACCATCTCACTGCAGACAACCCCGTCCCCCACTCCGCGAAACACACACACTCTCAGGGTCGAATCTGTTTGTTGTCAATAAGCCCCAAAGTGTTTATACAATTTTAATATCTACAGATGGTAAAAACACTGTAAGCGCTTTTCCTCGCCTCTGTGATTACGTCTTGGGCTATGTCATGGAGGGAAGTAAAGCCACCAAAACATTTAAACTGACCAGAAAATCGAGAAATACGACTTTTTTCTTTCTTTACCATTGCGATAAAAAGAATGTATCTACTTGGCCAGTCCCGGTCATAAATGTCTCGGAAAAAGCCCGGTCCGAGCAGAACGCTAGTCCTCTGAGCTAATGCCTAAGAGAGTAGTAGAAAGACACCATTTCTTTAATTATTGTTTAAAAAGATGAGAACAGAAATAGATATTCCTAGTCAGGTTACAAACTGAAGTTCACAATCGTTCTTATGACAGCAAAAGAAATGAAAAGAAAAAACGACGTTAGGTAATCTAAAGTTGCGAAGAAGGAAGAAATAGTAACCTGTTACAGGATACGAAGATTCGTATCCATGTACGTAGTATTTATACACTGAATAAATACTACTTACAGTGTGCACCTGAAAACTATATACTACGTACAGTGTGCACCTGAAAACTATATACTACGTACAGTGTGCACCTGAAAACTATATACTACGTACAGTGTGCACCTGAAACTTTTTTTTTCACTAAGGATAACATTACCAGCTGGAATAAATCAGCAATATTTATTCACAATTAAATATTTTATTTTAAGATGCACTATAGTTTCTCTGAGCGTTTGGCTTGGCTTCATCAGGACGAGTGCCATTTATCCTGATGCAACATATTAATACTTGACTGTGAACAAACGTTGCTGATATATTTTATCTGATCATCACAAGTACTGTAGTCATAAAATATATTAAAATTTTCAGCGTCGGGTATTATCTTTGGCCAAGATTTGTGCCCCCCAATCAGGTTTAGCCCTCCTAATAGTCCACGCAAATCTGAGCGGCTGACATCACCACTGCGATTGCTCCAAGAATTTTCCAACAAATTACTGGCAACACGCAGCGTAGTCTGGTCTTTCCAAATAGAACGTGAATTCCTTCCTTAAATTTTCTTCCAGCAAAATTAAACAACAAAGGTGACACAGAATCTTCGGGTGTAATAAGCACGTCTTTTGAATCCGTTCTGACGCAAATTATATTTATCAAAGCTATTCAAAGTCAATGGAACCGGTATGGAAAACAATAGTATCTGACGGAAGAAAGAAGTTTTTGAATCGGGGTTTTAATCCCTGAGATATTGCTGTAAACGGAATCGTGAGCTTACGCCCTCTGGTTGGAGACTTGTGCGTTAAGAAAAACATGAATTTATATGAGAAACATTTCGCACCGGACACGCTCTCCAACACAGAAACAATTTTCCAAATCGGACTCTCTTTTCTCCATATGATCGGTATCGGTCCAAGAAAAAAAAAATATTCGAGTTTTCAGAATCCCAGATTTTTCTACAAATACATCAGAAGCAGATATTAACACTTATGCCCCTGGTGGCCAAACCATTCTTTACCTAACATTAGAAATTATGTGAAAAATATTTTCCATCAGGTCTTGTATGCGATACAGGAAGAATTTTTCAAATCGGAGTTTTAGGAGCAGAAATAACGCAGAAAACGTAATTTACCTTTGTGCCCCCTAACGGAAAGTCTATGATTTACTTGAAAATTTTGAATTTATAGGGTATGATTTACTTGAAAATTTTGAATTTATAGGAAAAAAGTTTCGCATCGGAAACACTATTAACAAAGAAGGAATTTTTCAAATCGGACTCCTGGAAGTAGAGATATTGACAAAAATAAGATATCCATCTACGCCCCCTGGCGCAGAAATCATGCATTATTTTAAGAAGAAAATGTTTCTAAAAGGTTTGTCGACATGAGTAGTATCGGTCTACTACGACGTTTTTTTCAATCGAGAATTTAGAAGCTCATATTTTGCTGCAAATACATCAGAAGCGGAAATTAAGATTTACGCCGCCTGGTGGCCAAACCATTTTTTTTACAAAAAACAGAAATTATGTGCAAACGATTTCAAATCAGGAGCTGTATCCTGTGCAGAAAGAATTTTTCAAATCGGAGGTTTAGAAGCAGAGATATAGGGGGAAACGCAATTTACCTCTACGCCCCCTAGCGGAAAGTCAATGAATTACTTGAAAATTTTGAAATTATATGAAAAACATGTCACACTGAAAACACTATCCAACAAAGACGGAATTTTTCAAATCGGACTTCTATAAGTAGAGATATTGACAAAAATAAGATATACATCTACGCCCCCTGGGGGAGAAACTGTGGAATATTTTAAGAAGAAAATATTCTGAAAAGGTTTACCGATGTGGGTGGCATCAGTCCACGAAATAATTTTTTCAATAGGTATTTTAGAAGCCCAGATTTTATGGCAAATACATCAGAAGCAAAAATCAACACTTACGCCTTCTGGTGTCCAAAGTATTTATTACCAAAAATTAGAAATTATATGCAAAAGATTTTCCATCAGGAAGTGTATCCGCTGAAGAAACTTTTTCCCAAATCGGAGCTTTAGAAGAATGAGTTATCGGGGGAAATGTAATTTACATTTACGCCCCCTAGCGGAAAATCTATGCTTAATTTGAAAAAGGAACTATATCTAAAATACTTTTCTACATAAATGGAATCGAAAGATAAAAAAAATTTCAATCGGATGTTTAGAAGCAAATATGTGGAACAAAACGTATTTTTGAATTCGACATCATCTGCATTTACGCCCTCTAGCGGCTAAATTGCACATCGTAAAAAAACAAACGAAATAAAGGATCATCATTCTCATATTTCAAACGTCCCAAAGCAAAAAGAATTTTTCAAATCGGACTAATAGTTCTAGAGATATCGTGGGTATAGGTGGACGGACGGACAAACCGATAAGCACGATCTTTTTAACAAAAGACGTGCTAAAAAGGACATATATGTTTCGTGGCAGGCAGTCATGCTAAAACTGCATTAAATTGCTGAAATCGTCGTTAGAGTGATTCTTAGATTTTACTAGCGGCAAGCAGGTAGAGAACCCATGCAAAACGCACACCTTCATTGCCACTTTGAAGAGATCGTAGCTTTACAGCTCTCTCCCCTACGTCACACGTTTCTAATTGAGTACAATTAAGCCTATATCACATTTTTTTCACAGCAGTCTGGCGTACGAAGAAGCAACCATTTTCCCGTAAAAATGTTTGCACTGCGAAACACCGTGCACTGCAGAGAAATCCACAACATTATATGACTATGCACGTCGATACTCGTAAGAGAAAGGGACGATACGTAAGAGAAGAAATATGTTGTTACAACAGGAATGCATCGGTGTGCAAACTTGAAAATGAATTAAAAGTTATGACTCTGATGTCAAACTACACACATTATTTACGCGACTATTTTGATATTAGGGAACAAATACACGTTGGTTATCGCACAGCAGTACTTCCTTGCAATTCATTTGGGACTTTTCATGCGCCTTATTTGGCCAAAGAGCTCCATGTCATGAAACTATTTGCGAAGGTCAGTAAGGACACCAACAGTGAACTACTATATATTCTCTTTTGAGCAAAACAAACTTTACTGTGAAGACGAAAAGTAGAAACATATTTTTTTCTTTGCCATTACACTCATCGTCAAAAAAATACACTGTCTACCAACAAGTAATTGGACACCTGTGATAGCAAAGGAAAACGAAGTTTATTCCCCTTCAATAGTTGGTGGAGCCTCCACGAGCGGCGATTACAGCTGCGACCCTCCGGGAATACTCTCAATTAGGCGTTGTATGACGGCTAGCGGTATTTTCTTCCACTTGGCTTGGAGAAGACAGGCCAGTTCCTTCACCGATTTCGGACGGTGGGGGCACCCCTTAAGTCGAAGCTCCAACTCTTCCCACAGGTGCTCGATAGGGTTAAGGTCCTGCTCGATAGGGTTAAGGTCCGGGCTCTGCGCAGGCCAGTCCATTTGATTAACCCCATTGTCACCATACCAAGCCATGGTGGACCTCGCAACATGACATGTGGCATTGTCATCCTGAAAGTAACATGGATCCACCCCGTAAAACTGCCACAACGTAGGAAGCGCATGGTCATCCAGAATGGTGCAGTAGGTCTCGGCGTTGAGTCTACCAGGAATTGCGACCACGGGTCCCATGCCATACCAGGAGAAACACCCCCATAGCATAATTCCACCGCCGCCGAACTTCACAGTTGGAACAATACATTCCGGCAGGAGGCGTACTCCAAGCAGACGCCAAACCCAGACCCTGCCATCCGAACGGTAGAGGGTGAACCTTCATTCGTCGCTCCAGGGAACCTGTTTCCACTGTTCAACGGTCCACTGTTGACGTTCTTTGCACCACGTTAGCCGAGCAGCGCTATTGGACTTGGTGATCAAAGGCTTGTGGGCGGCAGCACGTCCATGATAACCGAGCAGATGGGCTTTCTTACGGATGGTATTCATCAAAAGAACACTCCCGGATGCCTGTTGAAACTCCTCGCGGATGTGACCCATCGATTTGGTGCGGTTCTTCCGAATTTCTCTGGCCAGCACCCGTCGGTCTCTAACTCCCAGTTTTGTGGGTCTGCCGTGTAGGTTCACATTCTGACAGTCACCTCTCATCTTCCACTTGCCAATCACGTAGGCCACTGTCGATTTTGGGTACTTCAACTCGCTGGATATGTCACGTATGGATCGACCATTTCTGTGATACCCGACGATTACACCTTTCTCGAAATCAGAGAGCTCCGAACTGCGTGGCATCTTGCATGCGGCTGGTTGCGCTGTTGTTTCCCACACGATATTTAACGGCGGCGGCAGTGACGTGTATCAGGACCGCAGATATCGTCGATTGCAGGGGTGTCCAATTACATGTTGGTAGATAGTGTATTACACTCATCGTCAAAAAAAGAGTTGCACCCAGAAAGAAGCAACCGACAGCAATGAAACTTGGTGGGTGGGTTTGATATCGTGAGACATGCAATGGTTCAAGTATCACACTAGGCTGCGTACGTGATGCAAGCTAGGAGGGGTCGTAGCGCTGTGCCTGACCGGCTATATAAGGTCGTCCCTTTCCGCGTGATTGCCATTCTGACTCATGCTGTTGTATTGGTTGCATTCTTTGCAAGTGAAGTATGCCTCGGAGAAAAGTTCGGAAGCAATTCGAGCAGTTGGAGGAATTCTAGAGGAGCCACATCGACGAGCTCCGGGAAGATGGATGGTCTTATCGCCTTATTGAGACTTATACCGGTCGTGCGGATATAACCATAGCACGCTATTGGCGGCTGTGAATAGAACAAGGAAGGCAGCTGCGACCGCAAGGGTCTGGGAGACTTAGACGAACCACTGAGAGAGGACCGACGGATTGTCCGACATGCGCAAAGTGCCACCCCAGTAGCGCAGTGGTCTAAGCGATGGCCTCTGATCCTTCGTCCGAAATGGGTCCGGGTTTGAATCCCGATGAGGCATGGATGTTGTGTTTGTCTTAGAAGCTCTTAGCTTGCGTGAGTGTTTTCAATGCTCAAACAACCCAGGGTTCACTACGAGAATGTGGCTGATAAGCGAACCCCATCCACCCATCCCATTGGGGCACATTGGATCATTCAGTCTTAGATAGCCTGAAGTCCGATTTGTGTTAAAATTCTGGCATTATCTCGCGAGAAAGTAGTGTACTTCGAATGAATCCATCTCTCGATTTCATCTCACAAACAGCCGCTTCTGTAACTAGCTGTACACCTTTTCTAGATTTTGGGTATGGCAGGGAAATCTCTCAAAAATAAGCACTGGAGTATCTTGGTCCTCGCCTTTTGCTCAAATGTAGGTTTTCAGTTCCTCGTTGGGAATGCGAGTTAAGATAGGTGGCTCTCTCACTGTGCATTCATTCCACTTAATCAGTTCAGTGTAATCTTGCAGCTAAGTTAAGAGCAGAGATTTTAAACTATATGATCCTTACAGAATGTGGTCGGTCTTCTCTTGCTCCAATGATCCTTCTCATACCCAATTCTCTGATGTGATTTGTAGATCTGTAACCATACCTAGAAGAAGACTTTTGGGATGGGCAAAGTAGGCATTTCGCTGGATTAAAGGGTCAGTGACATTCTTTAAGCTTAAAGGTAATATCTTGAACATTGAATCATTTCCCACTGTAAAAAATAAGTGATCTGAATTCTCCATCTTTGCATGTACACTTCTTTTTGATCCTGAACCAATTTGGTGAATACACTTTTACTACGAACTCCGCTGAAATAATCGAGTGCTTTGGCGGTTTCTGCGATGACATATAAAGACGGAGAACTCTATTGGCCGCTGTCAACCACATACTTTGTGCTAGTTTTCCTGGGTTCCTGTTGGCAAGATCCTGGGAGCAGTTGCCGGATATGACAGCATTTGTAACATTAAGTAAATACTGTTGATCCGAGCTGAGAATCTTAGCGTCAACAACAGGCAACATATGATTTCCAGCGATTCTTTTGTACTATTCGATAGGGAATGACTAGTAGTATTCCAAAGCCTTCCCAATAAGGCCAAAAACCGTGTACGGGCCTGTACTGATTCCGTCAAGGTGCTCCGGTAAAAAATAAGTGATCTGAATTCGCGGAAAATTTCTGAAAATAACGTGCAGTAAAGTTACCGGTAGGTGCCGTGTTTTTCAGAAATTTCCGTTTTTAAAAGTGCCCATTTATTTTAACCCGTATTTTCACAGTTTTTCCGTAATCAGAAATTCCATTTATTTCAGAAAATATCCATTTCAAGTTTTTCTGTATTTAAACTGAAATTCAGCAAAATCGACGAGCCTGCACTTTTCAGTCCTTACCCAGATAATCCTTCCGATGAGGTCAGGATCTAACCCCAGACGTTTAAGTTGGCTCAAAAGGTAACGTGCGCCTTTGACCACTGAACCACAAATGCTCTCTGGCAATCTGTCTCACGTACATCGTGAAACGAATCCCGCGACGATGAAATTTTGTTTATGTCATTAATGCGAGAGATTCAGTCGTTTTATTTTCTGTTGGAGCTTACTGTTTTTCTGAATAGGTTTGTTATGCTTTTGTTTTTATTTTCTGTAGAAGATCTTACGCATTTTTCATCGTGATTTTTCGAAACAACAAAAGGCTTTGTAACTTGATATTTTTTTAATTTTTTAAACTGACAATGACTTTCACTTATCTTTAAAAAAGGTGAAATGTACTTTTTTATAGTATTAAAAGAACTAAATATCAAATTTACTCTTGATAGCTATAATAGCTTTTGTCTTAAGTTGTCCAAAGACTGATACACAGACATCGTATAATCATTCATCTGTACAACAAGTACCCGGTTTCTTAGAGTAACACAATATATAATGAGTAGCAGGTGCACCAAATAGGGGAAAAGTGAAAATATCGTGTGCCACAATAAACAAAATCCATGCGATATACTTTCCACAACATCCGATCTCGCTACGCAACTTCAAAATTCGACAGACGATTGAAATTTAGAAGTTAATCAAACCTCAAGTATTTTAACGAATCGCTCCTATTACCGGTAATTTATCATCATACGGATACCGAAAAAGTGAGAACGGAGATTTTCTGTTAATATACGAAAGAAATTGCAGAGAAGTTTCTAAAAATTCAGAATTTTCCGTTAACACATCTCTAAAACGGCAATTTACCGTCAATATAAGAAAGAAACTGCGGAAAGGTTTCTGAAAATTCAGAATTTTCCGTTAACACATCTCTAAAACGGTAATTTACCGTCAATAAAAGAAAGAAACTGCGGAAAGGTTTCTGAAAATTCAGAATTTTCCGTTAACACATCTCTAAAACGGCAATTTACCGTCAATATAAGAAAGAAACTGCGGAAAGGTTTCTGAAAATTCAGAATTTTCCGTTAACACATCTCTAAAACGGTAATTTACCGTCAATAAAAGAAAGAAACTGCGGAAAGGTTTCTGAAAATTCAGAATTTTTCTTTAACAAGTCTCTAAAACGGTAATTTACCGTTAATGTAAGAAAGAAACTGCGGAAAGGTTTCTGACAACTCAGAATTTTCCCGTGGTACGAAAAATACGTGAAATTCAGGTTTCTTTCTGTCATTTCACAGAAAAGGTTGTATCGGAAATATGCTTCGTTAATTCACGAAAGAAATGACGGAAAGTTGCCCGTAAATTTCAGAAAATGTTTTACAGTGTAGGTGACCAAAGGGTAATTCATTTGCATGCAGTTGGCGTGAAAACCACTTCAACTTCCTTTGTTACTTCTCTTCTTACAGTTTTATTACACCTCTATTTTTTCCAGTGTTTACTACTGCACCATCACAGCCAACGACTCTTAGGTTTTCAGTATACATTTTTTTGCTTCCAAAAAAATCAATAATGCTCTCGGAGATATAAATTGCAGTACCAGACCTTGGTGTTACATGTCCCAAGTACTCACAATCAGGTTCCCCTCCTAGCGAAATATGCTCCAACAATATAGTCTTGCAATAGAATTTGTCTTGAATTAATGTACGGATTTTTGGAAATAAAGTCCCAGTAATTTCCTACCGGTGATTGTTGAAGTTCAATCCTAGCTTTCTATCTCTCTCTCCTTATTTTGTTTTTGTCAATCACATGTGTAGCACACTCCTTCTAAATTATTCAGACATCCTCCAGCACCAAGCTGTCTATAGCAGCAGCGGCTCTATCCGCTATTCCGTAACGGTCCGATGCTCTTGCTAAAGAAGGCAAGCTAACCCTCATTTGCTCTTTAGTGGACGTTGATGTCGATGAGGTTTGCTGTTCAGAATCTTTAAATACATCAGATGGAGTTTAGGAGATAGTGGATTGAATCGGCTTTATTTCAACTCCGAATTCGTAGGAAATCGGTGCTTGAGGAATCAGGTGTCCTTTCATAAGCGTCTGAATCTGAAGAATGTTCATGTTCAACATGCACAGAGTTTGAAGAATGATCTTTATAACTAGACGAAGCCTTTGAGCCTATAGCTCTCACTGCATCTTTTGCTCTCCTCTGTGCTCGCTTTTACAGCTTCAGGGTAAAAGGCACATCTGTACATCCTATGGCCACTTTCGGGTGGTGTGTTGGTCTAGTAAAAACGTTTGCTCTTCTTTTGGTACTTTACATTGTCTTTCACAACCGCATGCATGGAAAGTGCGGCATTTACAAACTGCTATATCAAATAGCCATTTACTCTCTTCTCTGAATTATCTACTTTCAACATGCAACTCTTTACTTTCTTTCTGTTTAAGTAAGACTTTATCAAGTTTTGATATTTATCGTAATAGTGTCGAATTCTTTGCGATATTCTAGTCTCTGACGCAACCGGAATGGAGGCTTTCTTCCAGATACAAACTAACTTTTGGCTTGTAAAATGTGCTGTTACAGCAAAGGCTGGATCCGACCCCGTTTCTAGTTTTAACGAATTGCGAGCATTAAGATTATCCAAAAGTACATCTTCATATGTCGGTAAAACACGAACGGTCATTTCCTTCGGCTCTCCAAAGACCGAAAAACGTACAGTGGAGCGTGTAGAAACTTTGACCTTTACAGTTTTTGCCTGGTTTCCCTTTTAAGTCAGCACAATAAAGTTTCACAACAAAAGTTAAAAAAAAAAAAAAAAAAAAGCAATTTCTCTCCTTACTGTTAGAAAACTGCATAAAAAGCAGGACTAACCTGAAGATTGTAGCTCTAGCAGACTGTAAACGGTAAGTCGAGTAATAGCTGAATTGTAACATGTCCGTTTTAAATTAAAAACAAGAAAGATGACACCGAATTTTCGAGTGTGATAAGCACGTCTTTTGAATCCGGTCTGACGCAAATTAAATTTATCAAAACTATTCAAAGTCAATGGAGCCGGTATGGGAAACAATAGTATCTGACGGAAGAAAGAAGTTTTTCTATGGGTTTTTAAACACTCAGATATGGCTGTAAACGCAATCGTGAGCTTACGCCCTCTGGTTGCAGACTTGTGTGTTAAGAAAAACATGAATTTATATGAGAAACATTTCGCACCGGAAACGCTCCCCACCACAAAGAATTTTCAAATCGGACTTTTAGAAACAGAGATATCGACAAAAATAAGATGTGACTTTACGTCCCCTGGTGGGAAAACCACAATATTTTAGGAAGAAATTCTCAAAAGGATTCTCCATATGAGCGGTATCGGTCCAAGAAAAAAAAATTTAGTCGAGTTTTCAGGAGCCCAGATTTTGCTACAAATACATCAGAAGCAGAAATGAACACTTATGCCCCCCTGGTGGCCAAACCATTCTTTACCAATCATTAGATATTATGTGAAAAATATTTTCCATGAGGTCTTGTATGCGCTACAGGAATAATTTTTCAAATCGGAGTTTTAGCAGCAGAAATAACGCATAAAACGCAATTTGCCTTTATGCCCCCTAGCGGAAAGTCTATGATTTACTTGAAAATTTTGAATTTTTAGGAAAAATATTTCGCATCGGAAACACCATTAAACAAAGAAGGAATTTTCCAAATCGGACTCCCAGAAGTAGAGATATTGCCAAAAAATAAGATATACATCTACGCCCCCTGGCGTAGAAACCATGCATTATTTTAAGGAGAAAATGTTTCTAAACGGTTTATCGACATGAGTACTATCGGTCTACAAAAGACGTTTTTTTCAATCGGATTTTGGAAGCTCGTATTTTGCTGCAAATACATCAGAAGCGGAAGTTTAGATTTACGCCCCCTAGTGGCCAAACCATTTTTCACCAAAATTTGAAATTATGTGCAAACGATTTCCCATCAGGAGCTGTATCCAGCGCAGAAAGAATTTTTCAAATCGGAGATTTAGAAGCAGAGATATAGGGGGAAAGCAATTTACCTTTACGTCCTCTAGCGGAAAGTCTATGAATTACTTGAAAGTTTTCAAATTATATGAAAAACATGTTACACTAGAAAACTATCCAACAATTTTTCAAATCAGACTTCTAGAAATAGAGATATTGACGAAAATAAGATACACATCTACGCTCCCTGGCGGAGAAACTCTGAAATATTAAAAAAGAAAATATTCTGAAAAGGTTAATCGATGTGAGTGGTATCAGTCCACGAAATAATTTTATCAATCGATATTTTAGAAGCTCAGATTTTATGGTAAATATATCAGAAGCAAAAATTAACACTTACGCCCCCTGGTGGCCAAAGTATTCTTTACCAAAAATTTGAAATTATACGCAAAATATTTTACATCAGTAAGTGTATCCGCTGAAGTTTTTTTCAAATCGGAGTTTTAGAAGAAGAGTTATCGGGAAAAATGTAATTTACTTTTACGCCCCTTGCGAAAAATCTATGCGTAATTTGAAAAAAGTAACTACATCTAAAATACTCTTCGACATAAATGTAATCGAAATATAAATTATTTTTTTCAATCGGATGTTTAGAAGCAAATATGTGGATTAAAACGTATTTTTGAATTCGACATCTGCATTTACGCCTTCTAGCGGCGAAATTGTACATCATAAAAAAAAAAAAAAAAACGAAATGAAGGATCATCATTCGTATAATTCAAGCTTCCCAATGCGAAACGAATTTTTCAAATCGGACGAATAGTTGCAGAGATATCGTGGGTACAGACGGACAGACTGACGGACGGACAAACCGATAACATAAGCACGATCTTTTTTTACAAAAGACGTGCTAATAAAGAGCCAATTAGTGACGTAAAGACGGTATTCCTCTAGACGAGTCGGGCATTAATGCCACTAGACGAGACGAGGATTCACCTAGACTACTTCCTTATTTCTATTTTTTTTTTTTTTTTTCGGAGTGACGGTCATTCCAAATCTTTTGTGCACTATAAAGGCAAAATTTGCACTTAATGACGTACTACAGTATTCAAAGCATATTGCTCTGACATCGAACTCATTGCGGAACCGGAAGATATTAATAAATTTCAGGGAAAATTTGCACAATTACTACCTATGTGGGTAGACATCTTTTCCGCCCTGTTACATTTGGAATCTCCGAACGTCACTTTTTGTGGTTGTTTTTGGCCCACCCTAATAAATAGCCCTCCTTAGTCCCCACTCCCCACCCGGACCCAGTTGACGAAGAATTCTCTTGACGAACTAGAACGTGTAAGAAAGGTATAATATGCTAAATTATGCAAAATTACATTTAAAAAGAAATAATTGTCTTTTCCCTTTTCTATCTCTCAGGGAATGAGCCCGAACCGCAGTACAGTGGTGGATCCAGAGGGGGAAGGGGCGCCCTCCCCTCAGGACCAAGGAAAAGCTTCGATTTGTTAGGTTTTAATAACGGAGTAATTTTTCGTGAAAGAAAGAATTACTTCTTTTCTTAATTAATTGGAAGAATATATAGACATACTAAGAACACTTTTTTTCATTTCGAGCGGAAAAAATGTCCGCAGTTATTCCCGACACTTGCGCCCCCCCCCCCCTCACGCGCTCAAATACAGCCGTCTAAGCGCCGCTCACTAACAATCAATCGGTCGCTCTGATTACTTCATCCACACGTGCGATGTAATCGTATGTTCTTGAAGTTGATGGGTGCCCCGAGCGTGGGTCATCTTTAGTGGACGTTTTTAAATATCCTAAATCATTCACATGTTTTTGAAACCATCAGAGCTCATTTTCCTTCAAATGCTGCTTGCAAAATTTCAGATGTTTCTTAGGGCAGTTTCCAGCAGCTTGATGAGCATTCGCTACTGGTTCACATCTGCCATTGCGAAATCCGCCACACCACTAACACACAATACTATTCAACAGGGGAGAATAAAAGCAGGTGTAGACTATAAACTATGCATGACCTTGAGCAACCGCATCATCGTCGTATCTGTAAACAGAACTCAAACATTGCGTACTCAGCAAAATAACTACAGACGTACTTTTTGAAAGAACCTTGTATTTCTGACCCTCAGATCGTCCGCAAAAGAATAAATAACACGGACAGAAAAAACGTATCTTAAAAATAATTCATGCAAAATAATGTCATTAACGCAACATGGAGATAAGAATGGCGTTTTATTAAGCCCTGCTTCCTATTAGATAGTTACGCTTGTGTATTTTAAAGAATGTCATTCCAACGATTTTTGAATTATTTTGTCTTACGAATTTGGAATTTGTATTTTGAAGAATCTCTTCCCCATTTTTTGAATTTCGAATGAGCACTATGTTATGTAAGAAAGTTGCGCACTTTGATGGATGATGGTCCATTCCTTCTTGCGAGTTTCTAATGAGCGCTGCTTTTGTAACGAATCTGCATTTTGACCGATAACTTGCCCCATCATTTTCATGAAGATTCGCAAAATGACTATCGGGATTTTAGCATTTGTAAGTATCATAGTCAGTGACGTGAAGAAGTTTTGATAATGCTCCGATGCGAACTTGCAATTTCTAGGAATTTTCTCCGGTCGTAGCAGATTGTTCGACCTGGCATTATCGAAAACGTTCATCATAATGAAGTCAAATCTCAGGGCCATCGATTTTTCATCGTTTTCTAAATAGAGTGACAGATGATGCTTGTTAGTTCTGGCAGTTAATCCTTGATATCAAAAGACACGCATCATTGGCGCTCGAGCCACTCGCAGTCTACATTGAAACATCGCGGCTGATAAAACATTTTTCTCTGCTTATATTTTGACGATAACTAGAGAATCCTTTTCCTGTTTCCCAATGTTGAAACAAAAACGAAGAAAGATTGGAGAATTTGTCAGTAAGTGGGAGTCAACGGAACCGGTTACGTACTGTCACATACGTGCTTAGCATAGTAAAATCTGCTAGCAAATGTGATCGGTAAGGAAACAGAAGAAAGACCCAAGCTGTCCGCGAAATAAATAAATAAAACGCCGCTGCAGATACAGGGTCATAGCTATTTATAAATTCTAGTGTACCATCATCATCATCAACTATTATCAATCCGCTGCTGGATGAAGGTCTCCCCAAGTTTCTTTCAAAATGGTCTGTTTAGCCAAGTCTCCTCCACGTTATTAACGCATGCTTTCAAATTTCAGCTGTACCAGTTACGTTCTAGTGTGTGTATATATATATATATATACATGTTATATATATAGAAGCGTCTGACAATGGCTAATTCGGTTCGCTGATAGGGCTATATATATATTTTTTTTTTTTGATTTGAGGTTTAACGACTACCGTGAGAAACTCAATGGGCTATAAGCAGTCGCCCGCCCCCTAATTTAGGGCCACTGGTTCCAGGGCAAGGAGACAGCCAGTGCCGTACGACATACAACATCCATGCCTCACCGGGATTCGAACCCGGACACTTTCGGACGAATGATCAGAAGCCATCGCTTAGACCACTGCGCCACAGGGAGGCGGGAGGGGGTATTCGTCCCGGTTTTGTTCATTGAGTATATCCTTAATTTTATTTTGCTCTTTATAGCAAACCGAATAGGCCACACTTTTATGCAGAAATGTGAGAGATTTTCTTCGTGATTACTCCTGACGAAGCCATGAATAATTTCTGTCACATGTTATGCAATCCCTGCATGTTTTTCTCCTGTTTGAAATTTTGTTTTGTTTGCTTGCACTGGTACATGTTTGTTTTGCAAATTTTATTTTTTTATTTTTTATTCATTATTTTTCATTTTATTTTTTATATATTTATTTGCTTAAACTATTTTCAGCTTGCCTATCCCTTGTTGTCCTTATATATACACTGGTGATCAAAATTAAGAGAATCTGCACATTTTGTCGATTTTCACAAAAAGTACGCAACCAAAGGTACGAATTATGCCGCCGAATAAGAATCCAAATTTGCAGTGTCGAATACGCAAGCGTACCCGTGCGTGTGGGCGGAATTGTGACAGCGGAGGTCATGAAAAGCGCACGTGGCGTTTTCCGCGATTAGTTCGCTCGTACTCCTCGACGACATTCGTTGTGTTTCTTGCAGGAGTTGGTTCAATTTCATAAGCAATCAGGTAAAATGAGTTGCCACGTACGTATTGATGATGGAATGAGGTGAAGAATCGTCGGTAGATTGGAGGCAGGGCAATCGCAAGTGCAGGTTAGCTCAATGTAACGCCCAGTGTCGTCTGCAACTTGTGGAAAGAATTTAAGAACATAGGATCCATATTGAGAAGTCCTGGGCAAGGTCGTCCAAGAGCCACGACGGCCAATGAAGATCGTTATTTGGCACTTTCAACTATAGGCTCCACAGGAATGCTACAGCTGCACAGCTATCTTGTGAGCTGCATGCCGCCACTGGAACTCGAGTTTCAAGGGTTACTGTTTCCCGAAGGCTTCATGAAAGAGGTCTTTTTGCCAGAATGCCTGCTGTTTGCGTCCTGCTCACTTCAGCACACAAAAGAGCGCGTTTAGCATGGTGCAGACAACATCAGCCTTGGACCAGACTTCAGTGGGGTAACGTTCTCTGCACAGACGAGTCGTGATTCAGCCTGGACGCTGATTCTCGACATACCTTCATCTGGAGAGAACTTGGGACCCGATACCTTTCATCCAACAACCGCTATGGCAGCGGAGGTGTCATGGTATGGGCAGGCATCATGTGGGACGGCCGCACACCTCTCCATGTGTTTGAAAGAGGCTCCCTGACTGCTTAGAGGTATAGGGATGAGATCCTACAGCCCTATATTCGACTTTTAAGGTGCGCAGTTGGCCCTCGGTTCCTTTTTATGGACGACAACGTTCGTCCACATAGGGCTCACCTGGTCGACGATTATCTTGAAAGTGAGGATATTCGCCAGATGGATTGGCCCGCCAGATCGCCAGAACTAAACCCTGTCGAACATGTCTGGGACGTTCCCCCTCCGAGAACCATCCAGGAGCTGAAAAAGGCGTTGCTGCAGGAGTGGGACCGACTGCCACAGGAGCTCATCAACTGCCTCGTTTCCAGTATGACATCGCGCTGTGAGAACCGTATAACTGTGAGAGGGGACCATACCCCATATTAAAGTCATTGTATGTTCAATTTTGCAACGTGGATTTTGGACATTCCTGCGCTGATGAGCCTCATTGACGATCATGAGTGCGTACCATGATTGTTGTATGGTATAATTTTTTCTCTTATATAACTGTGTATCCATACCAAATTTCATTAAAATGTGCCCATTAGTTTTTCAGAAATTCGACTAAATGTTCAAATTCTCTTAATTTTGAACATCAGTGTATATATGTACGCACGCATACATATAGGTTTCCGTAAATCAAATAAAATCAATGAACGCGTGCATACATGGGTTTACGTAAATCAAATAAAATCAATGAATGCACGCATACATTGGTTTCCATAAATTAACGATCAAATTGAAAAATTGTTATAACTCAAAAATATGCAACTAATTTGAATTAAATTTTGTGAAAATCTGCATTGTACTAATATGTTACACAAAATTGCAAGGCCATTTTATACAAAGCCTTCACAATTTGCATTTGATATAAAAAGCAAAATAAATCAGTATTTCAAAAATTCAATTAAAAAGAGTCTCAATATGGAGTGAGGTCACCCCGAACACCAAATATTTTGATGTGAGGAGCGACAAGAGCTTGTCGTGGATGTAAGTGCTTTCTGTTTCCTTCTATCTTGCTCTATAGTGAATCCAATGTTGAACTTTTAACAACCAGGCCTCGGAAACTTTTTGTGGATCAGAATATCATAACGCCCGAAACTGTCTGTTGCTGTTTTCAGAATTTCTCTCCTCTCCTTTACAAGCTAACAAAAGAAGGCTCAGAATACCATAACACACGAAACTGTCCGTAAATCCTTTCAGAATTTCTTCCCTCCCCTTTGCAAGCTAACAAAAGAAGGATCAGAATACCATAACACACGAAACTGTCCGTAAATCATTTCAGAATTTCGTCCCTCCCCTTTAGAAGCTAACAAAAGAAGGCTCAGAATACCATAACACACGAAACTGTCCGTAAATCCTTTCAGAATTTCTTCCCTCCCCTTTACAAGCTAACAAAAGAAGGCTCAGAATACCATAACACACGAAACTGTCCGTAAATCCGTTCAGAATTTCTTCCCTCCCCTTTACAAGCTAAGAAAAGAAGGCTCAGAATACCATAACACACGAAACTGTCCGTAAATCCTTTCAGAATTTCTTCCCTCCCCTTTACAAGCTAACAAAAGAAGGCTCAGAATACCATAACACACGAAACTGTCCGTAAATCCTTTCAGAATTTCTTCCCTCCCCTCTACAAGCTAACAAAAGAAGGCTCAGAATACCATAACACACGAAACTGTCCGTAAATCCTTTCAGAATTTCTTCCCTCCCCTTTACAAGCTAACAAAAGAAGGCTCAGAATACCATAACACACGAAACTGTCCGTAAATCCTTTCAGAATTTCTTCCCTCCCCTTTACAAGCTAACAAAAGAAGGCTCAGAATACCACAACACACGAAACTGTCCGTAAATCCTTTCAGAATTTCTTCCCTCCCCTTTACAAGCTAACAAAAGAAGGCTCAGAATACCATAACACTCGAAACTGTCCGTAAATCCTTTCAGAATTTCTTCCCTCCCCTTTAGAAGCTAACAAAAGAAGGCTCAGAATACCATAACACACGGAACTGTCCGTAAATCCTTTCAGAATTTCTTCCCTCCCCTTTAGAAGCTAACAAAAGAAGACTCAGAATACCATAACACACGAAACTGTCCGTAAATCCTTTTCAGAATTTCTTCCCTCCCCTTTACAAGCTAACAAAAGAAGGCTCAGAATACCATAACACACGAAACTGTCCGTAAATCCTTTCAGAATTTCTTCTCTCCCCTTTACAAGCTAACAAAAGAAGGATCAGAATAAAATAACACACGAAACTGTCTGTTGCTCCATTTAGAATTTTTCCCCTTCCCTTTTATCACAATTTGCCCTTTATGAAACTCCGATAAATCGACAGCTTTTCCCATTCTGACTCCGAACACTCTACTAACCGAAAGCCAGTCCTCGGGTTTTATATATACTGTTCTATGAACTTCCCCTGCGCCACCGTTCGGTCTTCAGCCGCACTCATTTCTCTAGGCTGGAGGTGGTCATAATAAAATGGCTCATCGATGTATAACACCTCTTCTATCAAGGCTGTAACAGGTTTTAATAACACGTTACTACCCAGCAAAGACAGTCTTGCTGGGTAATAACACGTTACTACCCAGCAAAGACAGTCTTGCTGGGAAAGCACTAAATCCAGCGCTGGCAGCCAGAAGCAGCCTAGCACTATGTTGCCGGTACCCATAAATCAATAAAATGTCCCTGCCGCCAACACATCGGCCAGCAGTTGGGGCCAGCAGCTGGCACCCTCGTCAGTTCTTATACGCTACAACAGGACCATCAGTTATCCCTTACAAGCAGTGGCTGCCCCATGCTGCCCTTAAGCGGTCCTGCAAGTACTTGCCATAATTAGTGACTAGCCTAATGTGGTCCGTCAGTTTCCCGGCAGTGGCATGCAGCAATCACGAGATGCAACTGATGGGTTGACTTACCTGATCCGCCAATTGTCCAGTAGTGGCAACAAAAGAAAAAGAAAGAAAGAAAAGAAAAAGAGAAAAGATCATCACAACTCCTCAACGTTTCCCGGTCAGCACCATTTGTTCTTCTTCCCGTGGTCGATGCTGAATGACGTCATGACTCGGTCGTTGCTATTTTTCGCACAGGAAATTTATCTGCATGACATCACGGTGCTGTGAAAGCTTTCTCAACCGGTCTAAGAAAATTCTTCGGTGGACCATCATAGCATCAAACCCATGACAGTTTAGTTGGAAAAGCAGATACTTTAACCACTACTCTACGTTGTCACGTGCGCTTGCTTGCTTGAAGGTGAGCTTCTTTTCTGCGCGATGTGAAATGACACCTCCTTTTAATTTTGCAATACTGCACATTACTTTTCGTAAATTCCCATTTTGTATGATTCACAAATTTATTTTTTCAACTTAACGATTTTTTTATTTATATTGAGGGAACTTCACTTGTTTTCAAAGAATGTACCAACTTAGACATTTTCCAAAACTTTTGTGCTGGTCTTGAAAGGCGATTGCTTAATTAATATATTTGCATGTTCATGTCACATTCTGTTACATTTTTAACATTGTATCTTTTTTTCTTTTTTTTTCAAAGGTCCGAAACTACGTTTGTTTTAAATAAGAAATATATTTTCTTATGGTTATGATTATTTTTGGCAGCGAATTTGTGTATTCACCCATGGAAGAGGCATATTCACATAGCGTTGCTTAATTTTTTTTCAAGTTCTTGATCATTTTGTAATGAGTTTATACAGATTGTTTTTTCAGAAATAATCCTTTTGCATTATTCTTAGTTTTTCAAACACAACGATTTTTTAATGTCTTTGGGAGACCTTTGTTTGAAGCGGTTTAGTGTATGTTAACGAACAATTATTCGGTACAGTTACTAAGTTTTAGAAATTATTTCTTGTTTGTTCATGGGAATGGAGTGAATGTGTTTCATGGCTGCTTATATTTTCGATTCTTAGTGTGTTAGTGAAGGAATTTTGCTGCGAAATGAGTTTCTATAAATATAAGACAGTAATCGACTATTTCACTATTTCTTAGAGTTCATTATTTATGTAATTTTCCTCCGACGTTTATCTTCGTGAACGCAACATTTCACAAGGAAATTAATTCGTCTCTCTCTCTATTTTTTTTTTTTTTATTTCTTAAGATCCAGCAAAATAACAGGGTGGCGATGGCTCCAACTAAATAGTGCCACGAGAGACTGCGCACGTGTTACTTCTGCCCATGCGTAGTCCCGCTGCTTCCACCTCGTGTTGAAGTTGCTTCGGTTGCCAGCTCAGGTACACTCGTGGCGCTTGCCCTTAATTCACAACGATGCGGCAGGACCATCAACGGCTGCCAACTGATTGCGCTGCCATCCATTGGATCGCTACCGTACCGTGTGCGACAGATTTCAGCCACCAGTGATTCATCACTGCCAGCTGTCGGACAGCAGTTCTCTAACACTTTGTTTTTGCTGGGTTAGGACTTAGGAAGTACTGTATGTTTGATAGAGAAAACAAACTAGAAGTTGAAGTTAGTAGGTGAGAAAATTCATCTATGAAAATCATAGTTTCTTTAGGAGGATTTTACAGGAATGATGATTTCATAAAAGTCCAGCGTGGCTGTATATGAAAGTATAATTTTTCCTACTCTGATGTACGGCAGTGAAACCTGTTTACTCCTGAAGAAACAAAGAAGTCGTTTGTGAGCTGGAGACATGCGTTATTTGCTCGGATTTATTGCAAGACATTTTTTGATCATTTGAGGAATGAGGAGGTGTTGTAGATGTGTAATGCAAAGCAAAATTGGTAAGCAGGGCCCTGGGCCGTCATATTTTTGGGGCCCCTGAACTTGTATATACAGAACATATACAACATATGGTATTATTACAATATGTGGTTATTTTTTTATTCACATATGGCATTATTACGTTATATACAACATATGGACCCAGCAAAGAAACAAGCGTTGGGAAACTACTGGTTGGCAGTGATGGGTCACTGCTGACTGAAATCTGCCGCTCACGGCCCGGTAACGGTCCGTTGGTGGCAGCGCCATTAGTTGGCAGCCATTAATGGCCCTGCAGCATCGCCGCAAATTGTGGGCCTCCAAGCAAGTGCCACTAGTGGCCCGTAACTGGCAACCGATGCAACCCCAACATCAGGTGGAAGCAACGGGACTGCGCATGCGCAGAAGCCAAACGTGCTGTATCTCTCGTGGTACCAGTTAATTGAAGACTACGCTATCGCCATTGTGTTATTTTAGTGGATGTTAAGAAGAAACAACCATATGTAGAAAGGCGAATTAATTTCTTATAATGAAATGCCACGTCGACGAAGATATCAGATTAAGCCATGAAATACACCCACTCCATTCCCATGAATAACAAGAAATAATGTGTGTAATATTTCGTTTTAACATACACTAAACCGGTTGAAATAAAAGTCCTGGAAAAACATTAAAAAACGTTCTGTTGAAAAAAAAAAAAAAAAAAAAAAAAAAAAGAATTATACGCGTACAAAATTTATCAATTATTTGGAAAAAAAAAAAAAAGCAACGCTATGTGGTTATAATGTACTCATCCATGGGTTGAATACACAAGACTGGAGGAATTCACTTCTAAAAATAACGAGAAGTAAAATAAAATATTTTTCCTCTTTAAAACAAATGTAGCTTCGGACAGCGGAAAGGAATGATACAACGTTAAAAATGTAACAGAATGTGACATGAACGGGTAAATATATTATTTCAACAATCGCCTTTGAAGACGACAAGGACAGCACGAAACTTTGGAAAGCGCCTTTAAGTTGGCACACTCGTTGAAAATGAGTAAAGTTCCCATAAGGTAAAAAAACCAAAAAAAATGTTTACGTTGAAAAAATAAATTTATTAATTATATGAAACTGACATTTATGAAAAATACCTGGCAATATTGTCAAATTAAAAAGAGAGCCATTCGTTACACATCCCGCAGGAAAGAGGCTCAGCTTGAAGCAAACGCTTGTGTGTGACAAATCAGTCCCGTTGGTAGAGCGCTCGCTTCACACGCAGACCATCCAGATCCAAACGGACGTTTTTCAGGACCTGTTGAGAAAATTTCCCCAGCGCAGTGCTGTAATGCAGAAGTTTCGTAAGGTGAAAAAAAAAAAAAAAAGGAGTTGTAACTTTGGGAAACTGCGGCTATCCTTAATTTTATTATTTTTTTATGGCTACTCCTTGGAAATTGGCGGACAAGATTCGGCAAGCCATCAGTTACGTCACGTGATTGCCGGCTGCCACTGCCGGGAAACTAGCGGAAGACACTAGGCTAGCCATCATTTATGGCACGTGCTTGCAGGGCCGCTCAAGGCCCACTTGCGGCATCTACGCCTGTGATGGATAACTAATGACCCTGTTCTGGCATATTACAACTGATGAGGGTGCCACTGTTGGCTCGCTGCTGGCCCATGTGGTGGCCGCCCGTGCATTTTATTGGCGGTTGGGCGACGGCAACATAGTGCTGGGTCACCGCTGGCAGCTAGAAGTGGCCCAGTGCTGGCCCAGCAAGACTGTTTTTGCTGGGGATATACAGTATATACAACGCATGAGAATTATTATATACACCACCATCACCACGTTATCCCTATGAGAAGAAATATTCAATACCCGGTAACTTTTTAAATATCACTTGAATGAAAAATGGTACATGACCAAAATTGTAGAACTGCATGAAATGTACCAAATGCATTCACGTTTTTTTGTTTAGCAAATTACAAGAAAATGGGTGCTGAAAGATATAACGTTTCTTTCCCATTCTACAAATTATTCAACTAAAATTGAAACAGAAGAAAACAAGAAATAAACCAGCCCCATTTCCAGACAATATGACTCACCGAACTAAAATGCCGATATGCGGCACCCCTCATTGTTATTTGTGTAAACAGCGACGATGGAAAAAATATATTAGTAGCCCAGCTGGGCAAACCCCAGTGATAAACATACGTGCACTTCTTCGTATGCATAACACAAATGATTGTTTAAAAAGGAGAGAATAATTTAGAAACAATGCGATTTGTGCGTGGTCCTCACTGCCCTCAAGCCTCACCCACGCCACTCGGGATCGGGAGGGAGGTCGGCTTTCTTTGTTTCTTATTTTGTCACAAAAGATCCACCCAGCACCTAACTTTCCTCCTGTTTCCTTGGGAAATCAAAGCTACAAGCAAGGCTTTAACCTTTTAACGACCATGACGCAAAAAGCTTGCATCACTCTAAATAACATATAACGCCCGAAACTGTCTGTTGTTTCACTTCTTTTTTTAATAACAATACTGACTGAGGGTGACTGCTGATCCCCCATAGGTCGAGAAAATTTGAAGAATCAGTAAGGATAAGAAATCTGACTCACACTAGACAGGCGTTTCGGGCGTCTATGGCCGTTTGTACATACGGGCGTTATGGTCGTTAAAGGGTTTAAAAAAGACAAAAGAACTTCCAACTTTCAGGATTGGTGTACCTTCTTTTCTTTAAATAAAAAAACCCCTGCTGCCAAAGAGTTTGACGTTTTGTAAACCTATAGACTTGTGGCTTTGGGGGCCCCAGTTCAGGTGGGGACACTGGGCAACGTCCCCGTTGGCCCACCCCTTAAGACGCCCATGGGTGCAGACAAATATTTTGACGTAAGTAGTTTGGTAATGTTGAAAGAATTAGTGATGAGATTATTACTAAAATAATTCATTCAGCCCAAGTGGCAAGCAAGAAAGCTAAAGGAAGGCCCCATGGAAATCATGGGAGAACAGGATTCCGGAATGTCTGCATAATAATAATAAAAAAAAAAATCGAGGCATTACCCTGGTACTCCTTGTAGATAATTTATGCTATGCATCTTTGGCATGCCGAGGTCTTCGTGGATATGAAATAAAACGAATGATTCGAGAGTATACATTTATTTACGCACAACATATTGCATTTACTAGTATTCGCGTCACTCACAACCACACAGAGCCACAGTCCGGTATATATTAAGTGGAATTAAATCATAACACAAATAATGAGGTTTACTAATTCCTGACATTGAGCGCGGTACATAGGTGGGCTGATTAATGAATGTTATTTTCGTAAAACCAATGAAAGAAGATATGTGAGTCATAAAAGTAAATATTTACTAAACTCTGGTGGCGGCAATTCCAAATACGACTGTTCAGTTTTTCAAAAACAATATTTATTATTATTATTATTAATTATTATTATTATTATTATTATTATTATATAAAAACTCCACCTCTTCTTTCCGGGACGGGTACGACGTACCAAGTCTGGGAAGTGGTATTTCTTTCTCTCTGTTGTCCAGGTACTTCCTTACTATCCTACAAGTGTTCAGGATAGCTGCCTTCTATAGTTCCATGTAGGTGTTAGGTTGAAGGTCTAGTGTCTGCATAGAGCTGTGAATGGTCTCAGTTACAACTCCTGTAGCTGATGTTACTATGGAGACGGTGGTGACGTTCTCCATATGCCACATTTCCTTGACTTCGTATCGTAGGTCGTTATACTGTATTTTGACAGCTTCTCTCCGTGCGTCTTCTGGATGTTGCGCGTGTTGGGCACGGCTATGTCAATGAGGTATGTTGACTTCTCTTTGTCGATCAGGACGATGCCAGGCTGATTTTTTTTTGGGGGGGGGGGTCTTGTCTGTTCTGATTGATCTGTCCCAGTACATCTTGTGGGTGTTGTTCTCCATTAGCGTTGTTGGCTCATACTTGTAGTAGGGGACAAGCTCAGTTGTAATGTGGTGGTGCTTTCTTGCCATCTTCTGATGGGAGGATCTTGGCGACTTGATTGTACCTGTTCGTGTACTCTGTGTGATGTCTCTGCATCCTACTGTGATATGTTGGAAGGTCTCTGGTACTTGATGGCATTGCCTACATGTATCGCTTTCCACTGACGTGTCCTTAAGGATATGCTTCCGGTAGTTTCTGGTGTTTTATATTATTATTATTACAGAGATTCCACCTCTTTTTGAGGTTTTTCTTCCCTTCGTTCCGGGACGGGTACGACTTACCAAGTCTGGGAAGTGGTATTTCTTTCTCTCAGTTGTCCAGGAACTTCTTTACTATCCTACAAGTGTTCAGGATAGCTGCCTTCTGTAGTTTCATGTAGGCGTTAGGTTGAAGGTCTAGTTTCTGTATAGAGCTGTGAATGTTCTTAGGTACAACTCCTGTAGCTGATATTACTATGGGGACGGTGGTGACGTTTATTATTATTAACATAATTATTATTATTCAGATTTTGACAAACATAAAATTCACCGATGGAATGTGATGTAACAATGAGCCCATCTGCGCATGAGCAAATTAAAATCTGACCTCAAGATAGATAGAAAAGCTAAATCGCAAGTGTGTTAATGAGGAGGATTGGTAATTTTTAATCTAAGGTATCTACAGGTTATACCTCATCGTGTTATAAATCATTTTAAAGCTCTTGTCAATAGCAGAGAATTTCCTCCTCTTGGAAGGACCGAGAGAAAGCCAAATTTGGCTACGACGCATTGTTGTCATAGTATCAAAATTGCATTTCTGTAATGGCTTTTATTACATTTAGCAATAGGCTCTCGTAATTTATGTAGACTGCAATGAGATTTTTTTACATTTATGCAAAAGATGATGAAATAATATTAGTAAAATATACTGTTGAGTAACAATGGAATTTATTTCTGCGTCACTTCATAAGACAGCATTTAAAAATTAGATTTCAACAATGATTTGGAATACTTCGTTACCCCTTTTCGTTATATTGAATTTTTTTGTGTGTGAGACTTACTTTACTACTGTCGGGAAAGATGTATTACATCAGAAAGTCAATGAGTATGAAGTACAGACGGTATTGTGTATGTGATGGATGTGAATGAAGCTCGAGTTGTGCGCCAAGATCGCTGTAAATGGAGCCACTTGATACACTAACAGTAAGTAAATCCTGGAACCATGAGTTTCAAACGTTTCTTTTGCTGACGAGCTTTTTTTGAAGAGCTAACTTCTGAATCTCAGAGAACAGCTTAGTTGTATGTATGTGTATGACTGGTCTGAATGCACAACCCAAAGGCAAGAAACATCATGGGAGTTCAGGCGTGACGTTTAGTGTGGAGAGCATAACGAGAAGAAACCAAAATTTGCATAAGTCAACAAAACGGAAAGTGAAAAGGGCACTCAATATACGTCATGAGTTCTTAGCGTAAAACAACAACAAAACAAAAAGTTTAGATTTTTCTTATCTTCTATTTTTACCTGCATAACTTTTTATCAGCAGGAATTTTTGAAACTATTTTCACTTTTTTCTGTCTCTTACCTTATCATTGATAATAAAATGCGTCTTTTACCTATTATTATCAAAGGCATACTGAATTCTCCTAAACTGATATTCCAGTCATATCCGTACTTCTGCGTTCTGGCAACTGTCAATTTTAATATACAAGGTAAGTCGGGATCCATAGAAAAAAAAAGCACATACAATTACACCCAAAATAACTGATTGCTGTCTAGACACGGTACCAAACAATGGAGATAATTGCAGATTAAAAGATGAACTTTTATTTACAACTTAAAACCATATATACATGCGAGATCTTTCAGACCCACTATGGGTCCATCATCAAGCACCGCAGAGGAGTGGTTCCGGGATTATAAAGTCGGGAAAAACAACCCACAATGCATTGGCATGGAGGCGCCGTTCAAGCCCACGCATGCGCACTTGTTAAATAACCAAACGTGCAAATATTACAAAGATACAATAAACGCTTTTACGATGCTATGCACAATGGTGTAAAATAAAATGTCTCCATGATGAGGGTAATGTCGACGGCATGTCGTCATTACAACATTGGTTAGCAAATAGAGTTATATACATGCTTTCAGTGAATAATAAGCCAGTCTTAGTTGCAGGTGTTGCTAAGATCTTGGTGTTGTTCCAGTCCGGGATGTGTTGGCCTTGTTTAACTAGTCGGGATAAGGCAGTGGTACCCGATCCAGTCCGGACATTGTACATGTGTTCAGAAATACAGGTAGCGACAGTTCGAATCGTGGATCCTATGTAATTGGTGTCCTGTATATCAGACTCAGTAGCTTTTAATGGAATAGAATAGACACCTTGCCTTTGGAACGTTTTAGCCTTATCCCGATCCCTCCTAATCAAGGAGAATAATTTATGCGTGTGCGTATGCCAATAGCTATGTTCTGTTTTTGGCAAGCCTTTTTTAAAATGTATATAACCTCAGGAACATAGTCGATAGAACCGACGTATTTAACCGTTTGCTCATTTCCTCGTAAAGAGGTGTAGGTGGATCGTTGGCATTTACGAAGTTGCCTTGCCACAAAATCCTGTTGGTACCCGAACCGGGAGACCAAATCAAAAATAAATTTAATTTCTTTATTGCGATTTCTAGCGGGAGAAGAGTGTGACTACGCCCTGCGAAACAGAAAAGACAACGCTGCACTATCTTTTGTGTCAATTTTTGTTTGTTTCGGGGTGTTTCTAGGACTAGAGTGAACGTGGTTTGGGGGAGTAGGTACCGATTCATCCTTTCCCGTTTTGTTTAATACATAGATTGCGAAGCGAAAGAATGTAATTACCATTACAACCAATCTCTATGGCGTAAAGTTCAAAATTTAGGCCTAACATCAGAATACATAAACAATGAAGACATCAAACGTCATATACGAACGTTTGCAGTTCTTGCATTCATTCCACCCACTTGTGTAGACGATGAATTTTTAGCCATAATGGAGGATGCGCCCACAAATGATGCGGTTCAAGAAAATAATTTTATGGTAGATCAGTGGATGGACAGTCCTGTTATTGGTCGAATATGGAACGGTTATAAAGAGCGTCACAGAACGACAGATTCCGTAGAATCGTGGCACGACAGATAGATATTAAATAAATCTGTAAGAAAATCACATCCAAATATATTAGAACTTTTGATTAAGTTAAAAGAGAACGCGTAGATCTATGACATCCAAAGAAAATAACATGAACTTAATATGCCTAAAAAAAAAAAAAAAAAAAGACAATATATATAAATTTGGATAAAATAATTGAGAAAACGATTCATGATTTCGAAACCGGAAAGAAGACACTAACTGAATGCATACGTGCTATGGCATACACAGTGAAACTACAATAATATGTTAGATAAGTTCTTAAAATTGACAAAGTGCTACCAATCACAGCTATTTTCACTGCATTTTTTCTGCCAAAGATTTATCCTGCATTTGCGAAAATAAAAATTAAAAGAAGACTGAGTAGTCTCGGAAACCACGATAATAATTTTGCAGGAACGAAATCAGACTACCTCCACTGGAAACGCAATATGCGGCTAAAAGTCTGAGCAAAACTAAATAACAAGTAAATAACACGAACTCAAATAACGCAGTTTATTAAGCGACTGTGGAAAATGTAAGGGGAAGGGAGGACGAATCGCCACTCCTGTCAAAACCCGAGGATGAAATGGCACGATTTTGAGCAGAGGATGAAACGGGAAAACGATAAATCGGGACGTCACCGTTTGGAGTCACAGGCTCTGAGGTGGGAGATTGCGCAGTTCCTTGAAGAAGCGGCCTCCTCGGGGCCTCTTTCCGTGTACAGCTCAAGAGATTAGCCAGATGCCAGCGCCTCTGGTGAGTTACAGAGAATTAGAAATCATTCGTTTCCAGGAATGGAATATTCAGCAGTAAGAATTTCTTTATGGCCATCGTAACGATCAACATAGGAGGATGTTCTCGATGCTTTTTCGAAATGCTATTAGTAAGGTAATAATATTTAGTTGGATTATAAACAGCATTTCCCAGATCGATCTGCTCTGTATGTTTGGGAGCCCTTTCAGTAAATGTTTGTTGTTTTATTGCCCTCTGCAGCGATCAGTAACACGGTAGCCGAAAGCACAGCCAGACTTCATAATTAGTTTATTGCTCTTCTGGCGACACGGTATCTTTCCTCAATGCAAGGGGAACACCGGGGGAATAAATCTAAATGTAGGACATTGAGGGCGAGAGAGTTCGGACAGAGAGATTAGAGGGAAAGGATTTTGGTAGAGATGTGAGTTTTCGGGCTGAAGGCTAGATTGAGATGATACGAAGGAGACGCGAGGAGAACGAGATCATTGGTTAGAACCGGAGATATTTGAAAGAACGATAAGTAGAAAACGGAACTGTTAAGCAAGTAAGACAGTGCCTAAATAACTAAGATTAATTTCAGAACAAACCGGTAGTAAGCATTAGATAATAATAAAAGGTAGATTTAATATCGCAAGTACATTTACTGTTTTCTTCATGATATGCAGTCATTTGCAAAAGTTTAAGACCACCTGTTGATATTAGATTTCTGCCGATTACGTCAGCTACTGTTTGTATTACTCAACTTCCTGTCGGTGTTGTATCATCCTACAGCGGCAGATGTTCGTAGAGTTGGGGGACGTGTGAGAGCGTCAGTTTACTTTTGGTTTCCACGCTGAGAGGTTTTCTACGTAATTCTCCATATAGGGAAAAATGGGCAACAAAGCGTCATTAAGTGTTACTTAGAGGGCACAAATAGTGACTTTATATCATGAAGGATACTCCGAACGTCACATAAGCAAAAAGGTAAAAGTGAGCAAAACTACTATTCATAATACGATCATGAAATATCGAGATTACACTTGAATTTAGCGACCGAAAGAGAAATGGACGTCCAAGGAAAACAACCCCACGTGTTGACAATGGCATAAGGCTAGTACAGTTATGCCTTCTCCGACGAGTTCGTGCAAGAAAATCAAGACCTTTCTACATTCAAAAGGGTCTGATATTAGAATCAGCACTGTTTCCCGACGTCTCAGCAAAGATTTTGGATTAAAGTCTTCTAACCCTGCACATAAACCTTGTAACGTATACTCTAGATTCAGTTTCCTTTTGATTTTTACTATCTCTGGTTATTTTATTTTACTATGTAAATTATCTTCTTACTGAACGAGATGTTATTTCTCCCGCTGAATGAGATCTGGCAATGAGTGTAAGTCATGACGTGGTGGTGGCCAGTATAAATAGGCGCGTTCAACGATAGCAGGGAGAGCGTTTGTTTATATGGGAGAGCTGTTGTTTATGTGCGAGAGAGCTTTTTGTTTGTGTTACGTGAGAGAGCTTTTATGTGTAAAGAGATCTTCGTTTATGTGAGTAGAGCTTCGTGTATGTTGGAGGATACCAGGACTTTCTCTGAATAAAGCTTGTTTTGTAAGTACGTTTTTCTCAGTTCATAGTTCTGTCAGATCTTTGTCTGGCTGTTAGGTTTATTTCATTAGTTGTTATTATTAACAACCAGCATTAAGACTTTATTCATCTTAATTACTACTACAACATTACTAGCAGTTAAAAGTTTGTTCATTATTATTACTACAATACTAGCAGGAAAGTTTATTCATGATATAATTAACAAACAACAAGCATTAGAGGAAGTATTAGTAGTAGAGGCCGAATTCATTATAACCTAGACTAACCTATGTCATGAAAAAAAGGGACTCCAGTTTGCGAAGCGTCATAAATCGTGGACTGCTGAAAATTGGAGCCCAGTTCCTTTTTCCGATGAATCAAGTGTGCGTCAATTTGAATCACATGAAGCATATGCTCGACGACCAAATGGCAAAAGTTCTGATAAAAATACGCTTAGTCAGATGATATGTGGTGCTATGTCAGCATGCGGTACTGCTTCATTATCCTTTTTGCTGACAGGCACTACCATGACTGGTCCTTTTTATGTGGAAATGTTACATGAGAAGCTGTTAACGAATATGCAAGTGCACAGATGCACAATCTTTATGCATGATGGTGCTCCATGCCACAGATCAAAGACAGTAAAGGACTACCTGCAGAGGAAAAACATAACTGGGCTTGACTGGCCCGGTAATAGTCCCGACCTTAACCTCATCGAAAATTTGTGGACCATTTTAAAAGACAAGGTAGCAGAAAAACAGCCATCAAATTCCCAACCTTTGATTGCCGCGATAAAGTACGTATGGTGCAAAGACATTTCAAGTGACTACTGCAAATCCCTCATTGAGAGTATGCCACATCGTATTCTGTCAGTTATAAAAAAAAAAAAAAAAAAAGGCGGCCACGCAAAGTACTAATTTCGGTCTTTTTGTGTACTAAAGAATGTACGTATTCATCTGTGGTGTCATTTTTTTAAATGTCTCTGACTAGTAATCAGTTGTTTCTTTGAAAATCTTAATTTTCAATAAATTGGCAGGTGTCTTAAACTTTTGCAAATGACTAATTTTCATTCACCAAGCGTTGCAATTGGGCAATAAGAACGAACCGAAACGGGAAACAAAGTGCGCCTTAACAGATGACCCTGCTACCGGAGCTTCCTTTTTCTTTATTTCCCGTAAAGTATCAGAGGACGGGATCAGGGGATTACTTTTGTTAGATCCAGCAGTGAATTCAGTAGTGTTTTCCTTCGTAACCATAATGGACTTGTCACTCAGCTTACGCGCCTGTTCAATTTTGCTGCATTGATTTCCATTCTAGCCTGTAGGAGAAACCAACTCCTATAAAATTAATTTGGATGACTGCCATCATAACAAAGGAGCTTCCATTCTATTTACACTGGAAATATTACGATTCGTGAGACACCGTACTAGAAAAATTCCGACACTGTTCCTGTAACATCACTGTCACAGTCATGACCAGTGACTAAAAGTAAGTTTCCAAAATCACTGTTTAGGTGGCGCAGTTAGCCATGTTACGATCATGTCAACGCTTTGAGATAAACAGATTCAAAATCACTGATACCACGTAACAGTTCATCCTGTTTGAATTCCGAATGTTTTTAAAAAAATCTTCCTTTGCAAGAGAGTTTTAGCCTTGGTGATGTCGATGGTTCAAGATAAACCGGGCGAGATCGTTATCACACTAATCCGTCAGGTAACAATACATTTTTAATCTGTTACATTTAGTGCTCAGCTCCTGTCTCGATGATTCTCCACTATGTTCCTGCTTTGTTTTGTATCACCACAAAGGGCGATTTTGTCATTGTTACAAGTAAGAAAGTGACTAACCATCCCTCTATCTGTACGGCGCTCGCAGCACTCTCATAAACGGTGATTTCATCACTGTTACAAGTAAAAAAGTGACTAGTAGTTCCTATTCCTTTACGACGCCGTCACTTGTTACGGGGTCGTTTATCTCTTGTTGACGGGACTGCTCCTTTCCGTTTGGGTTCGGCACGTACGTATGATGAGTCGCAACTCTTTGCGGATGCTGCGAAAGAATATCACTTCAGGAAAGTATCACGATTAGCATTATCGAATTCGTCCTTTGTTAATACTTAAATCGCTTATTGGGAATGTGCTGAAGTTATATTAATTACTGAATTCATTATGATTGCTTTACTTTCTACTAGTTATCTACACGTTCTACATAACTTCTCTTTTAATTCATTTACTCATTATTCTTGCTTCCCCGGTCCCGAAGACATCTTCCTTCCTCTCAGCCCGATGTTTTTTTCTTCGTCGATTCCATCGCCAAGTCCCCTTTTCAAAATCTTACTTCCTCAAAGCATCATCCCCTAAGTTCTGACCCCTCCAGACTGCTTTGCTTGACCGCTTGTTCCTCGTCCCTGACTCTATAGCGTCTCTGATGCAATAAGCTAATCACAGTCTCGATCGCCCTGTAGATGACAGTTCCCCTAACTACGGCATATGCTATAAAACGATTAGGCACTTTAAAGTTTTCTAAAACGGCTTTTTACTCAAAAGAAACGCTTCCCTTCGAAACGCGCTTTCACAAGTCCAATTACAGATAGCCTTTTTCGAGTATACCGCTGGAAAATTCCCTTCTTAGAGAAATAAATTTATACACAAATGCTTTAAAATTCTACATCCGCGTAAGATATTCTTCTCGGAAATGGTGATTTTGTCACTGTTACAAGTAAGGTGTCTAACTATTCATTTTTCTTTACGTGGCCATCACTTCTGTCGTAAACGGTGTTTTTGTCGCGGCGTAAAGTCACCGTTATTTCGGCAGAAATTTTACTGTCGTCACCAGAGCCCATTCAAGAGGGAGACTAGGGAGGATGTAGCCCCGGGTCCCGCATTTTCAAGGGGCCCCAGAATTATGCACGATGCTTGAAGAATTGGCAGAGTTCTACAGCTTCTTCTTTTTTTTTTTTTTTTTTTTTTTTTGCAGGTAGCATAACAAAAACTATACGAAACTGCCTTGTGAAAGAAATTTTCTATTTTTTCTTACTTTTTTAGGAGGAGTCTGCAAAAAATATAGTCTCCCGCAGTCCATCTTCAAATCTTTCGAAACCATTACAGAAGATTTTTTTTTTTATAATACGTCTTTAATTTAGGGAAATTTTCATACATTAAGAATTCATTTGAATCCTGACATTTAGATCATATTATTTTGCCTACTATTTCGATACAAGCTGAATCCCACCCTGGAGAGAGGGCAGGGGGATTAAAACAGAACTGAACTGGTATCCATTTTTCAACCATGCATTTGTACACTTTCTTGCTACCACTGATTCGTCCATGAATTATACGTAGGATACACACTTCAATTCGGCGGGGATATTTTTATGGTTTCCTCATCATATTTTGGGCATGTTTTCTTTTGGGTAGTTTTATTGATCAACCGATAGTAAAATACCAGATGTGTCACTAATACTGGGTCCCTAAAATATTCTTTAGCCCCCGCGCCTCCTCTGGTCATCACTGTGACAAGAAGACCACAGTTAAACCCACCGCTACAACGATTTGACTGCTTCGTTTACGTTTGGTTGAGATACAAGTAAGCTCTTGTTAGAACACATTATTCCTTATTAATGCATACATGATCGTAATAACACATTTTTACTGTTTAAATGATTTAATGTGATGAAGGTAATTATTAATTCATTCAGTAAACATTAGAACTTCCAGGTTCGCAACAGACCCATCTTCAGATGTTAGTAGGAGAATGGAACTTCTCCTACTAACATCTTCCATTCTCCTACTAACATCTTCCATTCTCCTACTAACATCTGAAGATAGGTCCGTTGCGAACCTGGAAGTTCTAATGTTTATTGTATGAATTAATAATTACCTTCATCACATTAAATCATTTAAACAGTAAAAATGTGTTATTTGAATCAAATAAGATCGTGTGTAACGTACCAGGAGATGTGACGTACCTGCCAGAAGGACTCACACGACATAAAGGCAGATAGGAATCAGAATAAAATGTCCGCGTAGCTCAATTGGTAGAGCAACTTATTCCGGAATGAGTGGACCCGGGTTCGAATCCTGGCGCGGATAAAAATGACGGAGAAATTTACGTCGTTATACGTGTAAAGACGGCGAAAATATACATAGAAAGTCATACATGATCATTTAATAATATTTCTTTGCTCTGCTTGTCTTTTCTGTTATCCACGAAAAATGCGTTAGCGCCTTTATGCCTAGGAAAAAAACTGCTCTAGCTCCGCCAAGGCTCTTCTACAAAACCGTGTACTACTCACAGAAACTTTGCACGACGCTAGTGATACCAGCAAACGTACTTTGAGAGCGGCTCCACACCAAGCAAATGATTGTTGTATGTTGTTCGCGGCTTCTACCGTTGGTACTTGAGGAAAGTAATCATTTGAAGAAAAATATTACTGAAATTGCATCTACCATTAGCTGAGAATTATTGCCGCAGCGTCCGTGAAACGTGCTACCAGCTCGCGTTGCTTTATTTAACGGATTTTCCTGTCGAGTTGAGGAACAGATTGGTGGTTTGTCGAGTCCGGGGTTTTCGTGGTTTGAACTCTTAACCCTGCGGAAAGAGAGAGAGCCAGATGCGGTGCTAATGATGCAGAACCGGAGCTTTGATGGATGATCCGTGGGAGAGTGTTCGAGGTGTTAGTCGGCGACCACCAATCGATGAGCCCACTTCATCGTCATCGTGCATACATAGGTGGATCAAGAAACGAGGGGGGGTTGGGTTATCCGCGTCGCCAAATGACGGGTAATTAAGCTCACTCGGCTGCCGTGGTATATATGGACTTCATCCGCACACTATACTCCCCTCCTCCTGCTTACCGCGCAAATTGCCGAACTATCGAGAGCGCGAAATCTTTCACCTCAACTTAGTTCTTGAGAAAGGAAGCAGGAAGGGAGGGGGAAGGCTGCTTCTGTTGCTGACTACAAGTACTTTTTTTTTTTACTTCTTAGTTATTTCATCGATCCCTAGGAGAAACTGAAATAAACACTGAGAGAGAAGTGTTCCTACAAAGCATGTTAACTATGATAGTATCAGTTTTCTTACTGTGTGGGTCCTTCTCTGAAGTACATTCGTGAGAAGAAACGAGAGAACAAGAAATGGTATTACATGCGTACGACTAGTATCCTTTAATGCGCACTCCAGAAGTCTGCTGCCATGTCTCGATTGTGAAAACAGGAATTTGTTGGTGACGCGGATCGAACCGCGTCTTCTCGTCCCGGAGTGAGAGGTTTTAACTGACTAAACTACACCGACGTAATGTACCTATTTATCTATTTATTTTTATTTATTTGTAAGCACATCCCTACAGATGGTATATCTGGTTACAGGAACTGCTGTAGTGATATTCACAGTCTTGCAAAACATGCTTTATGAAAAAAAAAATTACTTACATTAAAAATATCCGGACATTCTTCAAGTGAGTTGTGAAGCCTATACGTTTTGCATAACTGTGAATTTTTTCTAGCATCAGTTCTGCAAAATGTCACTGCAAATAGTTCACATTTTGTCCTCGGAAAACGTAGGACACGGAAACTTAATTGGTTTGCAATTTGAGTATCACCAGTCTCTCCATTGATGACGCCATACAGGAACTTGAGTTGGAGAGCCTTCCTTCTCGATTGCAGAGAGGTCATCTTGAAGGAAGTCAGAAGGTCAGCCGTCGGGATGTCCTCTATATAAACACCAATCGATTTGTAAAGCAAGGTGTCTAAGAAGTTTTTTTTTAGCTTTCTCGATTTCATTTACTAGAGTTACGGGGCTAGGGCTCCAAATGATCGCAGCATACTCCAGTGAGGATGTTACCGTAGTCTCAAAATGCGAATAAGTGTCTGAGTATTCGAGAAATACTTAGAATGTCGCATGATAAATCCAAGACTTCTGTACGCTGTACGTACAATTCTTTTGTTATGACTTTTAAAGTCCAAGTTCGAATCAAACGTGACTCCCAAGTCCTGAACTTCGTTTGTCCGGCTAAAAGAATAGTCGCCAGCTTTGTAGTAAAAAAGAATTGCGTTTCTTTCCGGCGAAAAGGAAACTACATGACACTTGGAGATGTTGGGGTGGAGATGTTTTAATGCACACCACTGAAGCAGGTTATTGACGTCAGTTTGAAGGGCAAGACAGTCGTCAAGAGTCTGTACATTGCGAAAAAGCGTGAGATCATCAGCGAACAAGAGACAAGGGTCATCAATTCAAAAAGGAAGGTCATTAATGTATGTGGAAAACAGGAGTGGTCCTAAATTAGAGCCTTGGGGTATTCCAGACGGGGCAACATAGGGATAAGAAACATGGTTGTTATAAATAGCAGATTCGGATCCCAGAAAAAACACAAGTGTTTGGAAACTGCTGGCCACCAGTTGGCAGTGATGGGTCACTGCTAGCTGAAATCTGTCACTCAAGGTACGGTAGCGATCCGTTGGTGGCAGCGCCATTAGTTGGCAGATCTTGATGGCCTTGCAGCATCGCCGTGAACTACGAGGATCCACGCAAGGGCCACTAGTGGCCCGTAGTAGGCAACTGAAGCAACCCCAACAGGAGGTGGAAGCAGCGGTACTGCGCATACTCTGAAGCAACACGTGCACAATCTTTCGTGGTACCAGTTAGTTGAAGACGATGCCCTTACTATCGCCTTGCTTTAGTGGATGTTAAAAAAAAGAAGCCATTATGTAGAGACGGATTAATTTCCTAATGAAACGCCACGTCGACGAAGATTACCGTTGGGGGAAAATTATTTAAATAATTAATGAACTGTAAGAAATAGTCAATTAATCTCATGTATTTACAGAAACTCATTTCGTAGCAAAATTTCTGCACTAGCACACGAAGAATCGAGAATACAAACAGTCATGATACACACTCACCCCATTCCCATGAATAACAAGAAATAATTTCTGCATAATCTTCTTATACTAAACCGCTTCAAACAGAAGGCTCGGAAAGACATTAAAAAAATCGTTGTGTTGAAAAAAAAAAAAAAAAGAATTGTACGAGTGCAAAATTAATATTTTGGTTAAAAATTATCTAGTATTTAAAAAACAAAACAAAAAACAACGCTATGTAAATATAATGTACTCATTCACGTGCTGAATACACGAGAAAGGAGGAATTCGCTGTTACAAATAACCGGAAGTAAAATAAAATCCCATTCCTATTTAGAACAAATGTAGCTTCGGACCGTGGAAAAAAACAATACAACGTTAAAAATGTAACAGAATGTGACATGAATGTGTAAATATATTAATTAAACAATCGCCTTTCGAAACCAGAAGGACAGCACAAAATTTTGGAAAACGTCTTTAAGTTGACACACTCATTGAAAGGGAGTGAAGTTCGCTTAAAGTAAATAAAAAAATCGTTACGTTGAAAAAATAAATTTATGAATTATATGAAACGTACATTTACGAAAACGAACTCGCAATGTGGCGAAATTAAAAAACATAACCCTTAGTTTGACATCGCGCAAGTTAGAGGCTCACCTACAAGCTGATGGTCACGCGTGGCAAACTAGTGTAGTACTTAGAGTATCCGCTTCGCACACCAGCAATCCTTGGTTCAATCCCAGTCAGATCCATCGGGGGATTAGCCGGACCTGTTGAAGAAATTTCCTCAGAGCCGTGACATCATGTAGGAGTTTCGTTGGCGGGAAAAAGCAGTTGTGTGTGTGCGTGCGTGCCTCTGGTGAACTGTGATTATTATTATTATTTTTTTACTGCTACTGGGAAATTGACGGACAACATTCGGGAAGCCATTAGTTACGTCACGTGATTGCCGGCTGCCACTGCCGGGACACTGACGGACCACATTAGGCCAGCCATCATTTATGGCACGTACTTGCAAGGCCTCTTAAGGGCCGCTTGTGGCAGCTCCAGCCTGCGATGGATAACTGATGGCTCTGTTCTGGCATATAACAACTGACGGTGTGCCAACTGTTGGCCAGCTGCTGGCCTGAACTGCTGGTCCATTTGGTGGCCAACGGGACATTTTATTGACGGTTCATGTAACGGCAACATAGTGCTGGGCCAGTGCTGGCCCAGCCAGACTGTTTTTGCTGGGATCGGTTGATAAGATAGGACTTCAACAACAAGGACATCAGGTTATCACTGAGGCCAAGACAGTTAAATTTCTTGAGTAAAATGCCCTTATGAAATTTGTCAAAGACTTTAGCAAAATCTATGTAAATAACATCAACTTATGGTCCTCTGTCAATAGATGACAAAAACTATCCTCTGTGATGTGGAATAGGTTGGTAAGCGTTGATCGTTTCTTCACAAAGCTATGCTGTGCAGAGCTGAGGACACTTTTGAAGTGATCATAGTGGTCTGCACGGGCCTTAATTTGGAAAGCCCGGCCCGTTTCAATTTTTTTAAATTAAAGCCCGGCCCGTAAATTTTCAACAATTACTAAAACACGAATTAGACACCTGGTGCACTCGGTCATTCGACTCCTGAAGAGTTTTCGTTTTCTTAATTGCTACACGTATTCTATTACAATAAACGTTAATTCGGAATATTCCTGTGACTCTGTGTAAGTCACGTGACGTCTGAGGAGAGAGGGTTGTATACTAAAAAATATTGCATGTAAACGACAATTTCCATGCCTTTCAAATTTTCTGGGTTTTCAAATTATCATTGCCTACCGCCGGACCCTGAAAATCCTTGGGGATGAGAGGGTCGGGTAGGATTCGAAAACTACGAAATATCCAGAATTATGAGTCCGATCGTTCTACTTTACATTGTCTACAAGCACATATTCCCCGGAAGCTATTTTTTCGCGAAAGTATTTCGCTTTCTTAAACTCCATAATAAGTATGGAAGAGTATTTATCAGCAACACTGAACTGAGTATATGCTAGGAAAAACAACGACAGACTGCCCAACTAACCAGTGTCACAGAAGTTTTGAAAACGGCTGCCTGAGAGTATAAATGGAGAAAATACGGCACAGATTTATACACAGAAGTAAGTTTCTCCCAGCCCATTTCTCCCGTGCCATTTAAGACAACTTAAAAGCTTTTCACACATCTAGAGAACAAAGTGCCGCCGACCAGAAACAATAAAAAAGATCGTCTGCGAGCTGGTGGCTCGGTTTATAAATGCTACAGTTAATAGCCCGCCCTGGAGCATGAGAGGAGGGTGAAAGTTAGAGAGAGAAGGAACCACATTCACATTGATAAACTAAGGGAGCTGACCCACTCCAAATTGTCTTGTTGGAGGGGAGCATGTCGTAAAACTTCTATTTTTTCTAACAGCGGAAATTATTCAATCTTATCCTGCTGCAGTATGCTGTGAGATTTCCAAAAGAGAAAGGCACCGTACAGCGATTGTTTTGCTCATAAAAAAAAAAAAAAAATCCTGCTCGGCCCATGTTTGTTTTACATTAAATATTGAAGGCAGGTGAACGTCACGTCACGGTTTCCCGACTTAGACATGAGCAAAGGCCCGGCCCGGGCACGTGCAGACCTCTAAGTGATCATATAGCTTAGAAAAATAAATAAATAAATAAGAGACTCTACTATTTTCGTTGACATGGGCTTCACCCCTGTAGTACGTCACATCATCTCCCTCTTATTTTTTTGTTGTTTTTTTTTCGAAGAGAAGAAGGAATTTTTCATTAATTACAGGCGATGTGGGAAACGAACATCGCATATTTTTGGAAGAACCCAACGACCAGTAGAAGCATTCTTACGTTCGGGTGCCAATGTGAAAACGGGAATGTTTTGGTGACGGGGATCAAATCCTCGTACCGGAGTGAGTTGTTCTGACTGACTAAACTACAGCGACGTAATGTATCGCTGCAGATTGGTCGTCTTGACACATGTTTCGCCTCTGTAGTACGTCATAACATAACGTATGAAACTTAAGAAACCAAAGGAGAAATTCCAAAAAAAAACAACAACAAAAAAACATGTAGACTATCAGTTTTCATGAAGATAAAATGGCTAGTAAAATCCTTGCTCGAGACATAATTCTTACAGTATAATTATGATACAAAAAATAACTATCTATAAAAATATAGTCACTCAAGTTTATTATGACTCTGATATCTTCAGGGTTACTATGGGGGGCAGGTGATATAGCCATCATTTCACTTCGAGAAGGAAGGTCTGGAATTCAGTCTAACGATTTTCGGATTTTCGTGTATGTATATGTGCATATTTTGTATATACACTATATTGACAAAAGTCACCGGACACCTAGAGAAGAAACACAACATAGCATTTACTGACATACATTAGTACGGCGTCGTTCCACCTTTGGCCTTAATGCATGCCCTGACATTTGGAGACATGCTTTCGACAAGATTTTGGAACATGAGCTTCCATTCAGTACATAATGCTGCCGCTAACTGTTGCTTAGTAGTAGGCCTTGGTTCCAAACTTCTTATGCGGCGCTCTAATTCATCCCATAGGTGCTCTAAGGGATTAAGATCAGGGTTTTCTGCTGGCCAGACCACACACGATACGGAATTATCGTCAAATCACGCCGTAACAGTCCTTGCTTTATGGATCGATGCATTATGCTAATGCTACCAACAAGGCTCGGTTTCATAGTATTGCCAAAGAGTTGGTAAGGCATAATCGTCCATTGTCCACGATAACCAATGGGCCGGGACCATACCACGAAAAACACCTCCACACGAGTACACTGCCAGCTCCAAACTTGACCGTAGGAACAGTACACTGTGGTAAATAGCGTTCTCCAGGCTGTCGCCATACCCACTCACGGCCATCAGAATGATGGATTGTGTATTTGGATTCATCAGTCCATGGGACTCGATTCCATCGATCTACGGTCCACGATAAATGTTTTTTACACCATGCTAAACAACGAGTAGAGATGAAAGGCTTATGAGCAGATGCACAACTACGGTAACCCATGAAATGAAGTTCTCTTCGAATGGTACGTGTACATACCGAGGTTCCAGCATTTTTATTCAGCTGTACACTGAGGTCTTGTGCAGTACTCCGTCGATTAGCCGTAACCAAGAAGGTTATATTACTGGAGACACCACTGGCTCTGCCGCCATAGGTCATAGCTAATCTGTGGTATGACGTCACAAGCAGGCAAAAACGAACTAAAATATGCCGTTGATAAAAAAATAAGCTTGTGTATCATTGATAAAGATTATTGAATTACTCATTTTATCTGTTTATACGCTTAGGAGCTTTTGTCCCATTGGTTTCAAAGCAGCTTCTTTTCTACAGCTGCGTCGTGCCTGCTCATGACGTCATTTGCAGCACCCACGGTGACTTATGGCGGCCGATGCTGCATGGATAGGAGTGGTGTCTCCAGCAATACAACCTCCTTGGCTGCAACGACTCTCCTGAGGCTTCGATGTCCTCTATCACTGATTTTCTTTGGTCTGCTGGTACGTTTTGCTGCTTCAGGCACGCCATGTGTCTTCCACTTATGCAGCACATCTAAAACAGTTGACTTGGGTATATTTAAACGCCTCTCGGTTTGTGTCATGGACAACCCACTGATATAACACCCAACGATCTTTCCTTTCTCAAAGTCAGTTCTCTCCCGCCGCGACATTTTCCCTCAACATCACATTACGATACGATCGCGGTCAACTGCAGGCTTGTTTTTATACCGTTTGCAGCTGTACTGCGCATCTCAACAACGCAGTGGATCCGTTCATTTGCTTTTGAAGAGGTGTTCGGTGACGTTTGTCAATGTAGTGTATATTTCACTTCAATTTAAAGAAAAAGACGTACCTATCTAATCTCTCTCTATATATACTGTATGTATACAGTATATCAGGAGCGAATATTCAGGGTGTGCTAGGTGTGCGACGCACACCCACACAGAGTAGGAATTTAATCTACATTATCGATATTATTTTTTTTTTCATTTATTTCTAATAAAACTCGCCAGAGTTTGTCCTAAATCTTCAAGTGGTGGTTGAAATTGATTTCCCCATATAATGTTTTCATTAAGTGGAGAAGGTTCGTTCAGTATGCGTATCGCATTCGCGCTAAGATCTTCGGGTGTGCTATTTACCGAGTGCATGTTCGATCATGTCAAGCAACTGTGATACAAGAGCTACCCAGATGGCTCTGCAAGTAACTTTTTTATTTCCCTGTGGTTCAAAATTACAGCTGATCTCTCAGGGTGTGCTGCTCCCCAAAAAAGCACCACTTGCAATCCGACTATGCTCAAACAACTGTGGTACAAGCGCTCCCTAGATGGCGCTGTAGGTCACGTTTTTATTTCCCCCAAGCAATTCAGCTGATCTTTCAGGGCGTTCCAGGGCCGCGGGTGGCCTAGTGGGCAACGTTCGTGACTGCCACGGAAAGGGCCTCAGGTTCGATCCCAGGCAGGTATGAACGCTCGATCCACTAAATATCCGCCGTACGTCGGATGGGCACGTTAAGCCGTCGGACCCCGGGTACTGGCCCCCGGTAATAAATAAGGGCGTCTTCGTCCCCCTTTCTACCTGGCTTCCGTGTGACTTTCCTATCGGGCACTCTAGCCCAAATCTCCTGGCTTCCTATTTCTAAGGGTTGTTTAAGACCTGGGGTCAGACACTCCCTTCCTAAAATCCTCTACATATGATCTGATCTCAGGGTGTGCTTGCGAAATACAGCACCGCTTGCAATCCCATTGCGCAACGCAGTTCAGCGTTGATGCGAGTTTCTGTTATATTATTTTGGTTTTTGGATAAGAAAACTAGCCAAAGTTTGTCCTAATGCTTTGCGTGGTAGCTAAAATTAATTCCCTTATGCAATGCTTTCGTAAAGAAAAGGTTTGTTGCTTTGTTGAGTAAATAAGACATAGTAAGTAATATTCGCATGTGCAGGTGTGCTGTGTAATCAGCGGACACCTAGGTACGTAAAGCAGCTGTGCTCTCCAGATTTCGTTGCAGGCCACGTTTTTATTTTCTCGTGGTTTCAACGCACGGCTAAAAGCATCTCAGAATGTGCGTGCCTACAAAAGCACCACTGATCACTTTTGTTTCCGCGTAGTCATCATCATACAGTCCAAAATTCTACTGCGAATCGTTTTTCTGCCATTTCGTCGCAGTGTGAATCGATGTGTTGATGAGCACAGATTTAAAAATAGAATTTGAATTTTTGTTATCCATATAGGATGGGGAACAGTGTTGACGATGTATTAAGTGTTTCATTTTCGGCCAGAGCTTTTCCAGAATGTGTAAATATAGTTAAGGAAGGTAATTGTCCTCCTCTTTCAAACTTACTGTGCAAGCATAAAGATAAAAAAAAAAAAAAAAAACGAGTACACGAGACATTTCTTTGTTTCACAATACGTTACAGTAGAATGGTTAACTACATGTGAAGTGCGATCAAGACTATTTTGTTGGCCTTGCTTACGGTTCTCCAAAGAGAAAAGTGTTTTGTGTACGAACGGTTATTCCGATCTTAATCATTTAGCCGCAGCAATGCAAATACATGAGCACTCGCAGTCACACTCTTAAGGTATTTGGAAAACAAAGAATTGACACTCTCATTGACAAGCTGAGAGAAATTGAAACAACCAGTCATAATAAAGATGTGAAGAAAAATAGAGACATCTTGAAAAGAATAATTGATTCTGTATGCTATCTGGCTAAGCAAGAACTACATTTCAGAGGTCATGACGAGTCCGAAGATTCGTGTAATCTGGGCAATTATATCTAATTTTTAAATGCGCTCCGTGAGTATGACCCTCTTTTAGACAGTCATTTAAAATCATCGACTGTATTTCGAGGAACTTCTTCCACTGTACAGAATGATATTATTAACGCTACATCCAACGTGGTTAAACATGCTATAAAGAGAGAAATGACTTCAACCACATTTGTGGCCATTCTCTTGGATGAACCTTCCGATCCCGCCCCGGTGGCGCAGTGGTCTAAGGCGCTGGCCTCTGATCATCCGTAAGGGGTCCGGGTTCGAATCCCGGTGAGGCATGGATGTTGTGTTTGTCTTACGGCACTGGCTCTCTCCCTTCCCTGGAACCAGTGGCCCTAAATTAGGGGCGGGCGACTGCTTATAGCCCATTGAGTTGCTCACGATGGTCGTTAAACCTCCAATAAAAAAAAAAAAAAAAAAAAAAAAAAAGGAACCTTCCGATATCATGACAAAATCCCAGCTATCAACTATTTTACGTTTTGTTCATAATGGGCAAATACACGAAAGGTTCATCGGTTTTACCGACGTAAGTGATGACAGAACTGTTAGTGATCTTTTTAAACATGTTGTAAATACAGTTGTGGAATTTAATATTAAGGACAAGTTGGTCGGCCAAGCTTATAATGGTACCTGTGACCTGTGTAATGAGTGGATATACACTGACGGAAAAAAAAAAAATCCCAACACCAAGAAGGGGTTGTGTGAGATAAACGACAGTTGGTAGGCGGTGAGAGTACATCTGTAAGATGACGTCTATGCAAGTTTCGCGCTCGGCGCATACGTGTGGCGCTAGTAGCGCCCTCGGAACATGCAAAGCAGGTTTGCTGTAAATATGTGCTGTAACGTTCGTGAGCATTAGTTATCGTTGAGATTCGACGTAGTGTGTTGATGTTAGTCGAGAAGGCCTTTAAGAAGACGAAGAAGCCATTATCAACAGCTCACGGAGTTTGAACGAGGTCGTGTAATAGTGCTACGAGAAGGTAGATTTTCGTTCCGCAATATTGCAGAACGACTTGGCAGGAATGTAGCCACTGTGCATGATTGTTGGCAGCGGTGGTCAAGGGAAGATACTGCCTCAAGAAGACCGGGTTCCGGCTGGCCACGTGGCACTACTGAGAAGGAAGACCGCCGTGGCGCATCGTACCGCGTCTGCGGCAGCATTTGGAGCTGCAGTTGCCACCACAGTGACACAACGAACTGTTACAAATCGGTTACTTGAAGGACAGCTCCGAGCCAGACGCCCTGTAGCGTGCATTCCACTTACTCCAAACCACCGCTGTTTGCGACGTCAGTGGTGTCAAGCTAGAGCTCATTGGAGGACGGAGTTGAGATCTGTTATGTTTTCTGATGAAAGCCGGTTCTGCCTGCGTGCCAGTGATGGCCGTGTGTTGGTTAGGAGGAGGCCAGGTGAGCGCCTGCAACCAACCTGTCTGTGGCTGAGACACACTGGACCTACACCTGGAGTTATGGTCTGGAGAGCTATTTCCTATGACAGCAGGAGTACTCTCGTGGTTATCCCACGCACCCTGACGGCACAGTTGTACGTCGGTCTGGTGATTCAACCTGTTGTGCTGCCATTCATGAACAGCATTCCAGGGGGTGTTTTCCAACAGGATAACGCTCGCCCGCATACCGCTGTTGTAACCCAACATGCTCTACAGAGTGTCGACATGTTGCCGTGGCCTGCTAGATCACCAGATCTCTCACCAATCGAGCACGTATGGGACATTATTGGACGACAACTCCAGTGTCACCCCCAACCAGCATTAACCGTCCCTGTATTGACCGACCAAGTGCAACAGGCATGGAACTCCATCCCACAAACTGACATCCAGCACCTGTACGACACAATGCATGAACGTTTGCGTGCTTGCATTCAACATTCTGGCGGTTACACCGGTTATTAATGTACTAGCATTTCACATGTAAAACGGCTCTTCTCACGCTTACATTAAGCTGTGATCTTGAAACATTAATCGATTAAATATGTTACCTATACAAATGTATTGCCGCCATTTCATTCCTCTACAACTATTTTTTCGTGGTGTTGGGATTTTTTTTTCCGTCAGTGTATTAATGGGTTGCAGAGAAAAGTTATTGAACCCTACTCTTTAGCAATATTTACCCATTGCTACGCCCATGTTTTGAATTTAGTTCAGAAGCAAAGCCTCTCGAATATCAAGAAATGGGCATTTTTTCAAACTATGGGTGGATTAGGAGCATACTTTTCTAAATCATCAAAAATAATACATGTTTTGCAAGATTTTGTTGCAAAAAAAAAATTCCGTCCGTTGTACCAACCAGGTGAAACTTCCCGTTTAACGAACACTGTAACTTGTTACAGAAGTCAACTTATTGAATTTTTTTGAAAACATTGTGGAGAATTCTGGTGAATGGGACGTGGAGGCTGCAATCAAAGTACGCGGGTTTTTGTCTTTCGTGCAAAAATTTAGGACCATTTTGCTTCTAGAAATATTTTCTAAACTGTTTACCTACATTGATGTCTTGAATAATATATTACAAAATTCATCGTATGACATATTGCATTGTTGTAAAAAAGTGCATGATACTGTGCAATAGCTTAGGAATGATCAGAAACATGGATTTGATGTCATTTGGGTTTCTGTTGCAAAGGAAAATCATGTGATTGATGAATCAAAGACGAAAAACATCTGAAGAAGAGGAGAAAAGCGCGTGTCTTCGATTATACCAGGAAATAGTCGACGGCATATGCCTGGAGACGGAAGAAAGATACTCCTCACTTTGGAAACTTGAATGATCAGTATGCAAAAACTTTTCCTGATGGAATTCTAGAGAAATTAAAATATTTCTACGAGCCACTTTTCGACAACGTTCGCTTAAAAATGAACGAAAAGTCCTCTTTTCTTCTTTTGAATTTGCGAGGAAACAGTGCACCAGCTTGTAAAATTCATACAAGAAAATCAACTTCGGTATGCATTCAAAGAGACTTACAAATTAGAGGAATTGTTCATGAAGATTCCGAGTTCTACCGCTACAGTCGAACGCTATTTTACTGCGATGAATCGAATGAACACCTGTTTTAGAGGAACGCAAACACAGGAAAGGTTAAACGGCTTAAGTTTACTCGCGTTCGAGAAAGCATTGCTGGCAGAACTGAAGAAAAGTCACACGTTTTACGATGATGTGATCACGCAGTTCCTGCGGCAAAACAGGATATAAATAGCACCTGTACTGAGATCTATCCTGGCAAAACAGGATAGAGCTCAGTACAGGTGCTATTTATACCGATTCGTAATATTCACACGCGTCGTTGTTTACCTGCACTGCTTTGATCGGTTGCGTCGATTTACATATATTTATATCGTCATCATCATCAACTATCATCCGATATACGGTATCGTCAGAGTTGGAAACGGGTCAAAATTTTTGGACCCGGACGTCACATAATTTTACCCGACCCGGATCTGTAACTAACCCGGACAAATCAGCTTTGAACAATAGTATGTATATAGGGTGTTCAAAAAGTCTCTCCACAGTGGGGATCTCAGGTTATATGGAAAGCAAATAAATAATGTATTATGGGAACGTATAATTCTCTCACTTATACAGGAAGAATTGAAACTGTCGTCCTTCTTCATTTGTAAGACATATTCTAACTACACCGGCGGAAAGTGAAAAAAGAACACCAAGAAGTAGACGTCTGATACCAACGAAATTTATACAGCATAATAACGGAATACAGAGGATAACGTGATCAAAACATTATGGTAAAATACAGCTGTATTTGCTGGTAAACTGAAAAATAACATTTCCATGTAACATGGTTAGTACGAGGTTGAACCGCCACGAACTGCATCACACTGTGCAATTCTGGCATGGAGTCTGTCCTACAGATGTTGGATGTAAGTTTGGGGTATTGAGTTCCAGGCATCCTCAACCTGGACGCGTAAATCGGGGATGGTCGTGACTGGCCGTGAAGACCGGATAAGTCGTTGTCCCATAAAATCCCACAAGTGCTCAATGGGAGACAAATCCGGTGAACGTGCAGGCCATGGAAGTTGTCTCACACCCTGAAGTGCATGTTGCGTTGCACGTGCCGTGTGTGGGCGTGCGTTATCTTGCTGTAAAACACCACGATTGACCGACCTTACAAATGGCACAAAAACGGGCTGAATGATGTTGTTGATGTAGGAGGTGCTGTTTAACGTACCCGGTACAAACACTAGTTGTGTACGGGAGTGATAGCTGATCGCTCCCCACACCAGGAGACCAGGTGTAGGCCCTGTGTGTCGCTGGCGAATGCAAGAAGGGTGGAGACGCTCCCCTGTGCGTCTGCGAACACGCATACGGCCATCGGAGGCTCCCAAGCAGAATCTGCTTTCATCGCTGAACACGACAGATCGCCATTGCGTTCTCCAGTGAAGACGTTGGCGACACCACTGCAGCCGTTCCTGACGCTGGGCTGGAGTCAGAGGTACACATGCCAGAGGCACACGTGCACGTAGTCCTGCATCCAGCAGACGGTTGCGAATTGTTCGCACAGTCACCTCAGGTGCAACGGCAGCTCGGATTTGTGTCGCAGTGGATGTTCTGCTTGACAACGCCGCTCTTCTTATGCGTCAATCGGTCCGCTCATCAGTCCGTCTGTGACTCCCGGTTCCACGTCTTCTCGCGTGGGAATGTTCCTTGGACCATCTACGCCACCATCGTACCACCACCGATACTTCCCGTCCAATTCACCCCGCAATACGACGATACGACCACCCGGCCTCGCGGAGTCCGACTAGACGACCTCGCTCAAAGTCCGATATTTTCTGAAATCGTACACGTCTTCCATGTCCAGGCATTGCAGCTTCTTCAGGGTCTTCGCACGTGTCCGTACGCCGACGACGGATTACATTCACTTCGCCGTACTCCTTAAATACCACCGACGATAATTTGCATATTATGCCGTGTTGTGGCGTAAGCGCACATCGGTTGGTCCCGAAATTAACATCACACCTACGTAAACTCGACCCCATTAACATATGTAAATTTCATGATCGTCCGCCAATTCCTTCTTCGTATTCGTTTATCACTTTCCGGCAGTGTAGTTTACACATGTTTTCAAACACATGTGCGAGAGTCAAAACGTTCCTCCACAGTAATGTTAAGGCTGTTCCACCTAATTTTAATGGCGCTACAGGCAAAAATTTTGAAATAAGTAACTTGCGGTGTGCTTAATTTCAGTTTTTGCTGTTTTCTTTATTACATATCAAGCTTCAGAATATGTTTCAGAGCAACACCAGTTTTCACGAGCTTCTTATGAGTTGAAAGTTTCCAGAATGTGGATGTTGATTTCATCGTTGCCCCCTCAGAAGAAAGAGACAATTTTTCCTTCTGAGGGCACTCTTACTTCATATTGCATGACAAATAATTTTTTAGTCAACAGGCACCCAGTATGGAGCACAAAATTCCACAGTGCGCATTTTTCTTTGAATTTTTATTTTTTCCTTTTCGAAAATAAAACGGAAATAAAACTGTGTCGAAATCGGGTCAAGACTAACTTGACCCGACCCGTTTGACCTGCTGGAAATTGTCGATTCGTTGACCAGTAACCCGTTTCCATCTCTGTATATCATCATCATCATCACCAACCATTACTAATCCACTGCTGAATGATGGCCTTCCAAAACTTCTTCCACAACTTTCTGTCTTCAGACAGTCTTCTACATGTCACTCAGACATGCTTCCGAATTTCATCTACCCATCTCCCACATGGTCATCTTCTGGGTGTTTTTCCTGTTCTTTTGGAATGCGGTCTAAAATTCAGTTGTCCAACGGCAGTCAGTTCTACTAGCAATATGTCCAGTCCATTGCCATTTCAGGGATTTAACCCTGATCGCAATATCATTAACTACCCTCACTTTCTTGATCCACGCGTTCTTCTTCCTATACTTTCTGGTTATACACTGGCGTGCAAAAATTAAGGACGAGGCGGTTTTCCGAATGTAACGTCGCGCAAAAGTGCTCCACATCGACTCAAATCATACCATAAGATCCCCAAGATGTAAGGATATGGGACAAGTGAGCAAAACCGTCTAAACAAGGAATCCAAAGAATACAAAGGCACTTTATTGAAAATGTAGCTTCGAGCACAACTGGACAAAAGACAGAAACGTCCACGTGACAGGCGGCTGCGAAGAAAAATCCGGTCTTTAGTAGGGGGATATGATCACCCCTGACTGCGTTGCAGGATTTACAACGTCTGTCCATGCTGAGGACGAGGTTGTCGAGGAGCTGTTGCATCGCGGCCCATTCCTCTTGTAGCGCCAATTGCAGCTGCGGAATCGTTGCTGGCGGCTGGTGACGTGCTGCTAAGCGTCTCTCGAGAAAGTCCCACACGTGTTCGATTTGAATTAGTTCCAGGGACCTTGTGGGCCAATCCATGAGTTGAATATCTTCACTCTCCAACAGCTCTGCGACAGCCACTGTACGATGAGGTGTAGCGTTGTCGTCCATGAAGAGAAACTCAGGACCCACAGCACCTCTAAACAGACACACGCGAGGCAGGAGAACCTCGATACAATAGCGGGCACCAGTGACTGAACTTCCTTGGAAGATGTGGAGGTCAGTACGACTACCAAGCATGATACTGCCCCAAACGAGAACTCCACCACTTCCAAACCGGTCCCTATTGATGATGTTGGAGGTGTGATTGCGTGTTCCCTGCTCTCTCCAGATGTGTATACGTCCAAAATTGCCCGTCAGACTAAATCGGCTCTCATCCGTATAGAGAACTCCACCCCATTTTCTGACGTATTCAGTTCTTGTGTTCTTGGCACCACAGACACCGCCGATGAGCAAGCGTTAATGGAACACACCGTATTGGTCGTCGTGCAAATAGACCACCTTTGTGCAGCCTCCTGACCATGGTAAAACTCGATAACGGACGTCCAGTTGTCTGTTGTATGTGCCTTGCGATTTCTCCCGCTGTCTTTCGTCTGTCTCTTCTCGCCTGTAGGAAAATATACCGGACGTCCGCCGCCGTGGTTGCTCGTGGATGACCACTGCTAAACTCTCGGACAGCTGTTCCAGTCGTTTGAAATGCTCTCCAAGCTCGTGAAACGATGCTGTGAGCGATCCCGAACTCCTCGGCCACACTAGTCACACTTCGATCTTCTTCCAACTTCCCAATGACGCGACCTCGGGTAAATTCATCCAAATATCGTCTACTGGATTGCCTGTTGGCCATATCACACGGTGGCAGCAACTCGGCGTCGTTCAAACCGATGTACACCGTGCAATAGCTTTCCTCGAATTGCTGAGCGTACACCGCCCGTGTGCTTTATACCCTTCAGACACTCCCCCTCCCCCACTACGTCATGCTGCATATATGCGCATGTCCTACCGTACCGGACCCTAGTCTATATCCTGAGTGGCCTTTCGGTCCGTTTTGCCTGCTCGTTCCGCTGCTATGTTAATTTCTCCTCTTCGTCCTTAATTTTTGCACACCAGTGTACCAATCATGCACTTCTTGATGCTTCTTTCAGTAATTTGGCGCCACGGAATATCGTTTTTTGTGCTTTCCAACCGTAGTTTGAAGAAGCTTATATGCTCCAGCTTTGTCCGTCCGTCCGCACGATAACTCGAGTAACAATGGTTCGATTTTGATGAAATTTTAGTATGTGGTAGGGTACCACCTGGGGATGAACCCTATTGAAAATGGACGAAATGGGGTCAAAGGTCACGACATAGGAGTGGGATCCATTCCATTGCCCTTATGCGTCATAACTTGCATAAATATGGTTCGATTTCGATGAAAGTTTAGTATGTGGTAGGGGACCACCTGGGAACGAACTCCATTGAAAATGAGCGAAATGGGGTCAAAGGTAAGGATATAGGATCGGGATCTGCTCCATTGTCCTTATGCGTTATAACTTACGTAAAAATGCTTAGATTGAGACAAAACTTTATCATCCTATTCCGGAAGTATACTTTACCGGTTCTGTTGAATATCATCAAAATGAGGTCAAAGGTCAGTTCATAGGAGCGATATTTGTACGGCCATTATTCTCATAAGTTGAGTAATGATTTCTGGTATGTTGGAAAGCGTATCATAATTAATGCATCGCATGATTTTACTAACTTGTTAGTTAAGGTCCAGGTTCCTGATCCATAAGTAAAAACTGGAAGGATGCAGTGATTAAACAATTTCGTTTTAAGATAGAATGGTAAATTGCTCTGGGAAATTGTACTGTTTCTTCCAAATGCTCTCTAACCAAGTTCTGTATGCCTATTAATTTCTTCTTCAATGTGTCTTCTCCTTGATATCTGTTGTCCAAGGCAAATGTGAGCATCGCCAATTGAATTGCTCCATCAATCGCTAAGTCTTCAGTTTTTGAAAAATCATCTTATATCAATTTTGATTTCAATTAAGTAATTTTGTTTTCCGCATGGCGACGGCTGAAATGTAATTGGTATAAAAATTTGCTATTGAAGTAGACCTCTTTTAACATCGATATACGAGGATTGTACCAAAAGTAATGCAAACGTGAGCATAATGTTTCGATTAACTGAAAGAGGTCGTTCAAATTGCACATGTTGGTAGAGTAACTCTTTCTCTATACATAGGTACTACTCAACATAGTCTCCATTACAAGCGATGCATTTGCGCTATCGTTGAACCCAACTCTCGTATTCTCTTTGAAAAAATTCAGGTGTGGGCTGTTGTACCCACTTCTTTACAGCCACTTTCACCTCGTCTGTGTCATCGAATTGTTGTCGCCGGGGACTGCTTCATTGGACCGAGCAGGTGAAAGTCGGAGGGCGCCAGATCAGGGCTTTACGGTGGATGGAGGACCACCGACCAGCCTAATTTGCTGATCACCTGAGTTGTTGCTAGAAATGTGCGTTGTCTCGCATTGTCATGGTGAATGTGAATCCTTTTCAGATCCTTGTTCGGTCTCTTCCTCCTTGTAAATTATCTAAGCTTTTTGAGTGTCTCAATGTACCGCTCGTTGGTCACGGTACGGCCACACTCCAGAAAATCAAGGAGAATGACATCCCTGTGATCCCAAGAAACAGTCACGATGACTCTCTGTACTGATCGCTGGCTCTTGAACTTCTTAGGCCTTGGTGGAGAGGTGTGACGTCATTGCGTGGATTGATTCTTCGCTCTTTCGGATCGTAAAGATACGCCCCCTCCTGTCACCAGATCGAAAAAAAAAAAAAAAAAAAACGTGTCTTCATTAGCTTCAAACGCTTCCAGCATATCAGAGCAGACTTCCACCCTTCTCTCCTTCAAATCTGCAATGAAGAAGGGTTACTATGGAGAAAGATTTACTCTACTGACATGTGCAATTTGAACGACTCCTGTCAATTAATAAAAAAGTTACACCCACTTTTGCACTACTTTCGGTACAACCCTCATAGAATGAACTTTTGCCAAAACAACAAAGGTGCTGTTTATTATAACATTTCTAATTTTGTTAAAGTTTTTATTGCAATTTTAGTTAGTCTTCATTAACCCTTTAACTACCATAACGCCCAAAACGCCCGTACATACAAACGACCATAGCTGCTCGAAACTCCCGTACATATAAATGAACATAGCTGCTCGAAACGCCCGTACATACAAACGACCATAGCTGCTCGAAACTCCCGTACATACAAACGACCATAGCTGCTCAAAACTCCCGTACATATAAATGAACATAGCTGCTCGAAACGCCCGTACATACAAACGACCATAGCTGCTCGAAACTCCCGTACATACAAACGACCATAGCTGCTCAAAACTCCCGTACATATAAATGAACATAGCTGCTCGAAACGCTCGTACATACAAACGACCATAGCTGCTCGAAACTCCCGTACATACAAACGACCATAGCTGCTCAAAACTCCCGTACATATAAATGAACATAGCTGCTCGAAACGCCCGTACATACAAACGACCATAGCTGCTCGAAACGCCCGTACATACAAACGACCATAGCTGCTCGAAACGCCCGTACATTCAAACGACCATAGCTGCTCGAAACGCCCGTACATACAAACGACCATAGCTGCTCGAAACGCCCGTACATACAAACGACCATAGCTGCTCGAAACGCCCGTACATTCAAACGACCATAGCTGCTCGAAACGCCCGTACATACAAACCACCATAGCTGCTCGAAACGCCCGTACATACAAACGACCATAGCTACTCGAAACTCCCGTACATACAAACGACCATAGCTGCTCGAAACGCCTGTCTACAGTGAGTCAGATTTCTTACACTTACGTGTTCTTTAAATTTTAACGACCAATTAGGGATGAGCAGGAGTCACCGTCGATCACCATTGTTGCTACTGAACAAATAAGTGAAAGAACAGACAGTTTCGGGTGCTATGGTATTAAGAGTAATACTAGATTTTAGAATCATAGTCGTTAAAGTGTTAAAGGCTTTAACTTTAACAATAATAAAGTGTTATCAACATTTTTGGAAATCTTTGTTACTACAGTATTAAAATTATGTACTGTATTCATTTGATTTCCTTTAGAACATTCTGAATTTAAAGAATAATACAGTACCAGTGCATATTGTTATAAAATGTATGTGGACAACGTTCACGTATAAGACCTTAAACCAATTTTTACAAAAATAAGACAGTACATCTTTAAAGGAAGTTATATACACTCACGGACAATGAAATTTGCGCGCCTAGAAGAAAACATGCTACAACCGCGAAACTTTACAAATAGCTAAAGTGTGTGCTGGCATGCAAATGATCCACGTTTGGTACGATTGCGCAGGACAGCACACCCTGTGGTGGTACCTGTAAGCACGAACCGGCAGCCTTATAAACCGGCGTGTAGCCGATGCCCCATGAAAGCGAAAAGCACCGGCCGACACAAGCAAGAGTACGGTGACAATAATGACTGGTAGATGCCACAGACGTCAATTTACGCAACTGACGGACTTTGAGAGCGGCCTGATCATCGGACTGAAAACCGCAGGGCGGTCGACGCGCCGTAACCCCCTAACACACACACGTGGATCGATCTGACCATACCTTACGATTGTGTTGGGAGAAGTGGACACGTGACGGACTACCATAGGGCAGAGCGGCTCCAGACGGACCAGTAAACCCACCAGCAGAAAGGATCGACGGATCGTTCGCCAGGCACGAACGGATCCCACGAGGACTCGGTCCACTATACAAGCAGATGCAGCGGATCCTGTGTGCACGAACCATTTCCCGAAGCCTCGTGGAAGCGAATCTGCGATCCCAGCGTCCTTTACGTGTGCTGCCATTAACACCGGAACATCGCCGGCAGTGGTGCCAGGCCAGACTGGCGACGTGTGGTGTTTAGAAATGAGTGCCGCCTCGTTTTGGGGACAGATGCTCATTGTTTCCGGGTGTGGAGGTCCCAGAGTTAACGGTAGAATCCCGATCTCGCTAACGAACGTCACACCTCACCTACTGCAGGTATTATGTCTGGGAAGCCATTGCCTACGATAGCCGATCATCTCTAGTAGTCGTACGTGGATCATTGATGGGCCAGCGGTATGTGGATGAGATCCTACGGCCCCATGTGCTCCCATTCCTGGCCGGGATTCTAGGTGCGCTATACGAGCAAGATAATGCCCTCCCGCACAAGGCTCGGGTTGCCCAGGACTTCCTACGTCATGTCCAGACACATCCATGGCCTGTCCACTCCCCAGACATTTCCTCTATAGAGCCTGTGTGAGACCAGTTGAAACGCCAGCTGCCGCCGTGCCGCACCGTCCGGGATTTGGAGCACACCGTCCAACACGTGTGGGTCAGTCTGTCGCAGGACAACATCAGGCGTCTGTTCGCCTCCATGCCCAACCGTATTGCAGCATGTATTGCCGCACGAGGTGGTGCGACGCGCTATTGAAGATGACCGGACTACATGCCACAGATCCCTCTGTAACTGTCCTCCAGCTCTGTTTTTGCCATCATGTGATCATTCATCTGTATCATTATGTCCATAAAATTTCTGTTCAATCCGATGCTTTCTTCTTGGTGCACAAATTTCATTGTCCATGAGAGTATTACCTTTCAAACGATCAGAAGTTTTCCCCTGAACTTTAGCACGAGATGTTTCTGCATAGTTTTTTTTAGGTTCCGCCGATTCGTGTTCGACCTAGATGACTGTATGAACAAAAGCTCACCATCTTGATCTGTTCTCAGCAAGATTTTTTGTTTGTTTGGGAGTTTAATACCCTCCGTGAGCACCTTAATAGGCTATAAGCACTCACTCTTCCTTAATTTAGGACTACTGGTTCCATGGAAGGGAGAGAGAGAGCCAATGCCGTTAGACAAACAAAACTTCTATGTCTCACCCGGGAGTCAAACCCTGACGCATCTCGGCCGAATGGCCAGAAACCTGCGCTTAGACCACTACTCCACCAGAGAGTCCAGCAAGATCTGGCAACTCTTCTGTGGCTATTCCACTAGCGACTTTTTATTCTATCCAACCATCTTATTCTGTCTTCCCCTTCTTCTAACCTTGCCAAGCATGACCATTTTTTCGAACCCATTATTAGCAAGCATCACTGTTCACAATGTGAGTTTTCGATTGCAGATAATTGTCTGATGGCTTGATTTGATCAATAACTCTTTGATTATTTCATTTTACAGTCGATGGAATTTTCAGTAGCTGTCTCAAGGTCCGTTTTTCAAAAGCATCTATGTTCTTACTGTCATTCTTCTTCAATGTCCAGCTTTCACAATAGCGCGGTTCAAAGTCATATGCAAAGCAATCAGCTTTCATAAATTGTTGGGGCTCATGGCTTTTATTGTTCCTTTCAATGAGTAAACAACTCACAAAAAATTGCAAACGGATTGAATTATATTTAGGACTGCCTCATCAAGGTTGAAGTTTTGCCATATAGTAGATTATATGCCAAAACGCTTTTTAACTTCACTGGATCTGCTTCCCATTTATTCTTTGAAATTATGCAATTGAACAGCTCTTTCTTGCCCAAGAACATGGATTCATGGGAAGATATTAATTCTTTGCAGGATGTAAAGAAGACAGTAACGGCTCTCAAAGTTGTCACCGACAAAGCTGAAAGTGGAATCACTCTTGCTACCACTTTCAGTTCTCCCGTCATTAAGTACGAAGGAATGGAAACAATTCCTCTTTCAAATTGTAGAGTCCTTAGGCTACCAAGAAAAGTATACTTTTCGCAGACACTAAGAAAACAGCAGTGGGATTTTCAGTAAATTGTTGAATACTACAGTCACTATAATGAACCGCATGTGAGCCTACTTAAATAAATTTGAGATTTTTCTTGTTCAGTTAAAGTATTCTAGTGTGAATGAGTCATGTTTATTATTTTTTTTATAACGGCCGTAATCTTATAGTAGTAAGAGTTCAACTACCTTGAGGATAAGGCAGTCCTGAATATCAGATTTCCTTGAAATTTTGTGAGACATTTCCTCATCAAAAGGAACAAAAAAAAAAAAAAAAAAAAATCCATGAGCGCCAAAACACTTCGATGTTCGAATTTTTTGAACAATCCTATTTCACGGCCGTACATTACTGCAGGAAAGACCTTTGCTTTAACAATTATGATCTTTGCTGTCATTGAGATATCTTTATCCTTCATAATCTTCTCTAAATTTGTCATTGCTTTTCTCCCTAGGGATAATCTCCTCTTCATTTCTCCACCACACTTTCCCTCGTTATCTATTCTGGAGCTATTAAGTGTCATCATATCTATGAAGACAGCAAAAATCATGTTCTTGCGCGTTATCAATGAATTGAAGCCCATTCCGAATCATCTGAAATGCTTTGATTATATCATCATTAGTTGGTTTTGATTCACACTCGTGGTCTTCATTTTCAGAGTCATCAGGAGCTTCTACGAACATTCTGTAGAATATCTTCGTCAGTAAGATGATCAACAGTAGCAATGTCCTTATCAATTTAGAGTACAACAAAGGGAAACAAAATGAAAAGAACTCCTACAAAGGATTTCGTTCAATAAAAAGTTAGTTTGCTAAAGACGTGGTTTCGAATGCATTTTAGCTGCAGTTTCAAGGTTCTCCCATAAAACCCGTTAAATAGAGAAATTTGCTAAACAAAAGTTCGTTAAATAGATGTAAGCTTTCTGTCTGAACGGCAGTTCTTAATCCTGTTCGGGCCCGATATTTAAGTCTGAATGCAGCTCGTTGTGAAAGTTATGAAGAAAGTATTAAAAGCAGTAGCGGTATTAAATCCGTTCTTCATTACTTTCTAATTCCTTTACTGGTTTGTCCTGGAATTATTTTGACTGTTGAATTAATTATGGTTACTGTACTTTCCACTTGTCATATGCACATTATACCTAATTTCCCCTCTATTTCCTTTTCCTTTCACTCATGCTCGCCAGCTATCTTCTCTCACGTCTTTCCCAATTCGCTTTCCGAAATCTTCTCTCCCCAAAAGACTTCTCGTGTCCGACCATCTCTCGACCCTTCTGCGACCCCTTCTCCCTGCTGGGACTTTCGCTATCCTTTCCCGCGTTTTTCTGACGCTTCGAAAAGCTATGCCGTCTGGGAGCGCTAAACTATTACAATGCACTAATCGCTGCGTGGGTCAGTGAAAGAATAAATGTTCACTTAAAATAGCTTTTCAAGATATGATAGTCGACCTGTAACGTACCAGGAGATGTGACGTACCTGCCAGAAGGACGCACCCGACAAAAAGGCAGATAGGAATCAGAATAAAATGTCCGCGTAGCTTAATTGGTAGAGCAACTTATTCCGGAGTGAGTGGACCCGGGTTCGAATCCTGGCGCGGATAAAAATGACGGAGAAATTCACTTCGTTATAATGGCGCCCGAACTATCCGGATGACCCGACCGTTCACAATCTCGCAATGGTGTGATGTTATTTCCACACCGCGAGATAGGAAAAAGAAGAGCAGCACTTCGATAAAAAAAAAAAATAAAAAAAAATAAGGGGGAGATGATGTAACGTACCAGGAGATGTGACGTACCTGCCAGAAGGACGCACACGACATAAAGGCAGATAGGAATCAGAATAAAATGTCCGCGTAGCTTAATTGGTAGAGCAACTTATTCCGGAGTAAGTGGACCCGGGTTCGAATCGTGGCGCGGATAAAAATGACGGAGAAATTCACTTCGTTATAGACCGTACTGGTAGTTGATGGTTTACAACACTGTTAAAGACCCTTGCCGAACTGAAAGACAACATCTTAAATATACGGTTCCCCATCCTTATCGGAAAAAGATATCTAGTGTTGAAACTTCATACTACACTGGTGTGTAACACTTAAGGACTAAGCAAAATAACGCAGTAAATAGCAGCAGCACCACTACCCAAACACAAATTAACTCGGGACTGTATCTGAGAACAAGAGCGACAGCACAAGCATAATAATGTAGCGCGACATGTGGTATGCGTGATGGGAGAACAAAATGCGCTAAAGTAGTCTAACAGCATTAGTTGAACGGAATTCACAGGACGGCGTGCATAAGTGTTACAAACGTTCGATTGTGCTTGTTGTGTGCTACAGACGAAGCCCGTCGAGAATATCTTGATGATTTTACTCCTGGTCGAATAACTGGGAGGCTCGAGGAGAGAGGGACTGTGATGAGCGTAGCCTAAGAGTTCGGTATCGCCCGTGCCATAGTATCGCTTGCATGGTCAGCCTTCTGAATTACAGGTACAACTATGCGAAAGACCGGTGGTAATCGTCAATCAAACCACCCCCATTGAAGACTGCTGTCTGCTCCTATAGGCCAAGAGGGATCGACACCAGACATCAATTTACTTAGCAAAACAACTGAACATGAGCACAGAACGCAAAATATCGCGGTTTACAGTGGCCAGGTTACTACTCAAAAGTGGACTGTTTGCCCGATGACAAATAACGTTGTTTACGCTTTCCAACCGCAGGTTGAAGAAGCGTATATGCTCCAGTTTTGTCCGTACGATACCTCGCGTAAAATTGGTTCGATTTCGATGAAATTTTATTGTGTGTGGTAGGGGACCACTGGGGACGGAACCCTATTGAAAATGGGCGAGATGAAGTCAAAGGTCAGGACATAGGAGCGGGATCCACTCCATTGCCCTTATGCGTCATAACTTGCGTAAAAATTGTTCGATTCCGATGGAATTTTAGTATGTGCTAGGAGACCACCTTGGAATGAATCCTATTGAAAATGGGCGAAATGGGGTCAAAGGTCAGGACATAGGAGTGAGATCTCTTCCATTGCACTAATAGCTCATAACTTGCTTAAAAATTGCTCTATTTCGATGAAATTTTAGTATGTGGTGAGTGACCACCTGCGGACGAACCCTATTGAAAATAGGCGAAATGGGGTCAAAGGTCAGGACATAGGAGCGGGATTCATTGCATTGCCCTTATGCATCATAACTTACGTAAAAATGCTTCGATTGAGACAAAACTTTATCATGTTGTTCCGGAAGTACACTGAACTAGTTCTATTGAATATCGTTGAAATGGGGTCAAAGGTCAGGATGCAGGAGCTAGATTTATTCCACAGCTATTATCCTCATAACGTATTAAAAATGCTTCTCTTGCGACAAAACGTTAGTATGCTGTTACAGAAATATACGGAACCGGTTGTGTTGAATATCTTGAAAATAGGGTCATAAGTCAGGACACAGAAGCGAGATTTATTCAACAGCCATTATCCTCATAACTTGACTAAAAGTGCTTCTATTACGAAACAACTTTAGTATGTTGTTCCAGAGGTATACCGAACCGATTCTGTTTAATATCATCGAAATGGGGTCAAAGGTCAGGACACAGGAGCGAGATACTTCTACAGCCATTATACTAATAACTTGAGTAATGATTTCTGGTATGTTGGAAAGCGTATCATAATCAATGCATTGCATGATTTTACTAACTTGTGTTCCATTAACAACTGCTCACCGAAGACACCGTTTACAGTGATCCAGAGAACATAAAGACTGGACAGTAGAACCGTGAGGTACGGTACTATTATGATGAGAGTAGATTTAGTTTCTCTAGCGATTCTAGACGTCAGCTAATCTGGCGTGAGGTAGACACTAAGTATCGCACGAAAACATCAATAAATAGGAGCATATATGACGGCCACGGTGTTCTCGTATGGGGAGGCATTCTGATCGATGGACGCGCGGAGCTCCAGGTTGTTGAAGGAGGTACTGTAATGAGGTAATCGTTCCCCATGTTCTTCTGTTCCGAGGTGACATTGGCCCACAGTTTGTGTTAATGGACGACAACGCCACATACCATCATATGCTGGCTGTCGATAAACTGTTGCAAAATGAAGACATTCAGAGGATGGATTGGACAGTACGTTCCCCAGATCTAAATCCCATTGAAGACGCAGGTGATGCTCTGGGGAGACACGTCAACGCACATCGGAAACTGATGAACAGCTGCTGACGGCGCTGACGGAAGAATGGACGACGTTACCGCAAGAACTGTTGGCTGGTTTTTGTTTTGGATAATGTGATGGACGCCAACTTATCAGAAGGATCGTTGTCGGTTGCAGGTTCCTGTCATTGGAGCAGGGAAGCAAATAAATAAGTAGTTAAACAAACTGAAAGTAATGACAAATGATATCGACTGCACTTATCTTTATTCTTCAGATTGGGGGAGAAAAGGGGAATATTGTTTAGTCAAAATAAATGGTATATACTTCCAGCGGGAGACGGATGTTATGGACGGCTTTCGCTGCGTTTTCTCCGCCAGATCTGTTCCTATCTTTACGTGGGTACATGCCCGCGTGAAACCTTTTCTCCTTCCCACCGAAGATCTACAACTAGACCTTCTGTTTATGACTGCTACGTGCAAATCCCCTTTACGATCTGTCCTCTAGAAAGATGCTCTTGACGTAAGAAGTTGTACTGTTAATTGCTTCCTACGATTGTCCCTGGCGGGCTCTCTGTAAGGGAGAGTCGTGTCCAACGACGGTGGGGAGAAAAGGGATGTCCTTTTGTTCGTGGGAGGTCCCACGGTTGACAAGATAATTAAATACCTTTCAAGATCTGTTGAGCACCTTTTTGGCTGTGGAGAAAATTTCTTACTATCGTTGGCACACAAAATAACCGGTTACAATTTAATTAAAGTTTGATTTCCATACAACAGAATTCATCAACAACCTAGTGCGAAGTATGGCCAGATGATGTAAGTTATGCATTGATGTTAGGGGTAATGGTGTTCATATCCTCGACTGAGGATCTTCTCTTCCCTTCGTACTGTCTCAGGCAGTGATGCATCTGTATCATGGCACCCAGTGCTATGTTGCCAATTCCGAGTAAAGTTCCTCTATACCCTTTAGTATCTGCAGTTGTGTCGGTGGTGTTTCCGTCAGCATTTTGGTAAGTAATGGAGTTCCTATGATAGTACAGACATTTTACGTGGACTAGGAACATCAAACAGAAGTCATAGCTCTTTCCACGTTTATAAGTAAGTCACGGAAAAATTCTCATTGGCCGCCACCGGGAATCGAACCCAGAGTCTTCCAGTTACGCTCCGGATATGCTTCCACTACACCACAGCGGCCTCGAATTCCTTCTGATTCACATGCACTAACTGTCAAGCAAATTGGCAGATTGCTTCTAGTCAGGAGGAATTCGAGGCCGCTGTGGTGTAATGGAAGCATATCCGGCGCGTAACTGGAAGACCCTGGGTTCGATTCCCGGTGACGGCCAATGATAATTTTTCCGTGACTCACTTATAAACGTGGAAAGAGCGATGACTTCTGTTTGGAGTTCCTATGGTTTGAATTTCACATATCCAGGCCGCTCCTGTGCGACGCAACAGGTCATCACCTATTTGGTCGTCAAGTTTTGCATTTTATGATCAGGAAAGCCTATGATTTCATAAAATCTCAGTATTTTATGATTTTTAACATCTCCGTAACATAAAGGTCCTACTGCATTTGGTATATAATGACATCGTGGACAAAACGCTTGTTGTCCACTGAAATCTCAACACCAAGAAGAACGACACGGAGATGACGGAAACTTGCATGAGAAAGAGAGTAGGCCTCACGGTAGGGGATGCAGATGATTATAACGATAACGTGTATGCAGATTTCGTGTCCCAGCACGCTCTCAACTAATCCGGTGTAGGTACAAAGATGAGATTTAAGAGAATGTGTTTCCATATTTGCATCGAGCTAATTCGGACAGTGTACCGTCGTTTGCGAGTGACACTGCCTCGCTGAAGTAGAAGGAATCCGTAAGTAGAGCTGTCAAAATTTGAGGGAGGCGTAATTGTAGGACTCCAGGGAACCGGATTGACTTTTCGGGATATCACAGCTCGTGTCGTAAAAAATGCAAACATAGTTATGCAAGTATTGCGGCAGTGGGAAGAAGAATGTTGGAAGCGACGACGTGACGAGTTGAAGCGGTTATGCTGCGTGGAGGAGAACTGAGTCCCAGCGTGGGCTGGTCATGGGATGTCGTTTGAGTAACATTTCCATACGGAGCATTGCAGCTGAATTAAACATACCAAAATAGACTGCAACTGATGTCGTGAAAAGATAGAAGCAGGAAGTTGCAACTACAGCAAGAAAAAAAAAAAAAAACGTTTAGGAAGGCCTGACAAACAGACAGAATGTGACAGAAGAGTCATGGTAAGTAATGTTAAGAAATCTCGTTCTTCCTCTGTCGTTTCCATCGCTGCTGAAGAAGGAAATGCTTGTAATGGCTCTGTTAGTACCGTAACTATGTGCAAAGAGTTGCGCAATGCGGGTTATTATGGTAGAGCAACTGCGCACAAGCCACACATCACTACCGTAAATGCGAAACTCCGTTTGGAGTGGTGTGTCTCCCGTCGCAACTGCACTATATGGGTGACTTGGAAGCTGTTCTTTGGAGTGATGAGTCAAGTTTTTCACTCTTCCATCCTGATGGGTGTGTTCGGATTTGGCGATATTCCGGCGAACGATTTTCGTCGGACTGCGTACTTCCAACTGATAAGTTTCGGCGGAGGCTCCGTCATGGTATGGAGTTGTTTTTCGTGGATGGGGCTCGGCCCGTTGGCGACTGTATCACAAAGCATTATCACTGAAGTGTACCTCGACGTTCTGGATAATTCTGCCCTACCAACAATGTGGCAGAGTCAACGCGATCTGCTTGTTCTGTGCAGGGCTGGTTTCTTGAAAATGAGGTGGAATTGTTAAACTGACCTGCTCAGAGTTCTGATTTCAATTCCATAAAGCACTTCTGGGATGAACTGGAGCGACAGATATGAAATCGACCACATCGACAGTCTTCTCTTTCCACTGTGGCAGCAGCTTTGCAGGACAAACGGAGAGTCATTGCTATCAAGACCTACCGGAAGTTGGTTGATAGTATGCCGAATACTTTAGGTAATATAGTATATACCGGAAGTTGGTTGTAATATAGGCCTACCGGAAGTTGGTTGATAGTATGCCGAATACTTTAGGTAATATAGTATACGTGATGATTAATAGGGCAACCTAGTTAAAGCAGTGATCTAATCTCTGGCATGTGATCATTTTTCTGAGGTGGATCCGGGTTCGAATCCTGAGAATGGACGTTTTGTTTGTCTTACGGTACTAGCCCTCTCCCTTCCCTGGAACCAGTGGCCTCAAATTAGGGAAGAGCGATTGCTTATATCCCATTGTGTTACTCACAGCTGTCGTTAACCCCCCCCCCCCCCCCAAGAAAAGATTAAGTGTAAGACGGTAACTGAACATCCAGAACACAAAGAAAGAAGAGGATTAACATAAAGTTATTCTCGCACAATTATAAAGGGAGATCAGGGCCGTGGGTGGCCTAGTGGTCAGCGTTCGTGATTGCCACGGAGGTGACCTCAGGTTCGATCCTGGGCAGGTACGAATGTTCGAGCCACTAAATACCCGCCGGGCGTTGGATGGGCACGTTAAGACGTCGGACGCCGGGTACTGGCCCCCGGTAATAAATAAGGGCGTCTTCCTCCCCCTTTCTTAATTCGCTTCCGTGTCACTTTCCTACCGGGCACTCTAGCCCAAATCTCCTAGCTTCCTATTTCTAAGGGTTGTTCAAGACCTGGGGATCTGATCTGATCTGATCTATAAAGGGAGATCGCATACAGAACAACGAATGTCAAATTTACTTGAAACCTGTGACTAAGCAATAGTAACTTATGATATAAATGTACAGTGAACAAAAATCTGATTCCATGTATGACTTGTACAAGCGCTATGTGCTTATGTGAACAGCACCTATAATTCAAACAGTACATCGTTTCCAACTCACTAATATTTTACTTCAGAAATCTTAAGCTACTTGAGTTCAAAGGTGAAGAAACCTTTCCCTGACCTTTTACTGACTACATGTGCATAAGAAAGTCCAGGTAAACGAAAGGTGAACGAAGGCGAGTCTAAGTGGAAAAGATTAGGAAGAGCAGAAAAAGAAGAGGAGCATGCGCAATGAAATCATGAGCGTTACGTAAATATTAGCAATCCTAATATATAATTTGCTAGAGCCCTCCTCTTTTGAGCCACTTTTTAAGTCGTCATAGCAACAACCGAGAAAAAATGTTTGTGACGTCACGCTTAGCTTTTCGTGTAGGTGACGTCATCACCTACACGCGCACAGTCCACGTGTATCACTTTGTTTTGTTGTCATAGCAACAAAGAACACAGCTGCTGTTGTGACGTCATCTAATCCAAATCATTCTCAGATGACGTCAGAGATGCGTTACGTCACACGGTCTACTCTTTAGAGATACGAAAACTTTACATCAGGAATTTTGGTTCACTACTTGAACCGGTGTTTAGCCATCTGTATGTGGCAACGTCAAGATAAAAATAGCTCACGAAAAAGAACAGGGGAAATTGATACAGGGTTCACAGTGGCGTATATGAAAAATGTTGTGTACAAGGAAGTGTTGACGAAATAGGGACTAAAGGTTTTACAAAACCCATAACAAACAGACAGCCCGTCGTATCATATTCCATAACCGACTGCTCGGGAAATTTTCAGAAAGCTGTGAGCCAACGTCGCCATCTATTGACGTGGAACTAAAAAACTCAATAAATAAATGTCAATAATTTCTGTGTCATAAATTTTATTTCCCCCGTCATTATTGAAGGGCTTTCATCTAGTATGTTATAAATTGACAGACAATGCGAAAAATAACGAAAGGGAAACATACTTGTGGCCGAGGTAAATAGAATCAGGTGGCAAAATAAATAAAGCCGCCCCGGTGGCGCAGTGGTCTAAGGCGCTGGCCTCTGATCATTCGTTTGTAAGGGGTCCGGGTTCGAATCCCGGTCAGGCATGGATGTTGTGTTTGCCTTACGGCACTGGCTCTCTCCCTTCCCTGGAACCAGTGACCTTAAATCAGGGGCGGGCGACTGCTTATAGCCCGTTGAGTTGCTCACGGTGGTCGCGTTAAACCTACAAAAAAAAAAAAAAAAAAAGAGTTAAAAGGGAAATTTTTTGCACGTATGTGTATGGAACAGAGAGAACGAGAGAGTTAAAAGCAGGGCCAAACATGAGACGGACAGACGGAATTTGTTTATACAGTTTGTGTTATCGAAAGACAGTGAGAGAAAAAATATAGTAAAAACTTGCGTGCGAAAATAAAAGATAAGTATAGAAATGGTAATATAGAGGGAAACAGGACATAAATGAGGAAGAAAAATAGAAAGCGAGTGATTGATAACGAGACGGGATGTTTTTGAGAAATAAAAGAGCGAACCGGATTGCAGCAATACTCAGAGGCGACGATCAGAAGACAATTTCAAAGGGAGAATGACAAACGTGTTATTAATACTGAAAAATAAAAGCTACTCAGAAAATGGCTTATGCGTATAAAAATAAATCTTCGTGGTGCAAAGGTGCGCATGAAGGTGCGTAAATGATTAAATGTTTACTGGAATTCAGCAAGACAATGTGGAGTTATGTGACGTCCCGCGGAATCAAGAAGAGGAAATATAACGTGCTTCGTCAGTCGTCTCTTGCAGGCGAATAGAAATCAAGCAAAAGTAGTACACGATTACGAACGCCGCGACGACGAAACCAGGAACTGACTGACTTCGAGTGAAATTATATTTTACGACTACGCGTGAACACAGCGTTTTACCATCAAAAAACCACGCGACGCATCGTTCAGGTAATCAGTGAAATTTAACTACCGTCAAAAATAGAGAATTGCGATCGGGGGAAGGTTCGATGGGACGCCGCCCCCTACTTTTCCTGTGGGTGGTTGTATCCCATCTCTGCTGCGTTTTGTTTTTCCTTCGGCAATTATACTTTGCGTTAAACCCAAAGAATGTTCAGTTGATTACAAGAAAGGTGCAAGCATTTGAAAATACCCATAATTTAATGGTGAAATACTATTCTTGAAACACCAATCATTGCTCACGGCCTCACTTTTTTCAGACAGGACTGCAACACTAATCAGTGATTTGAGAGAAGATTTTAGGAAGGAAGTGTTTGTGATAAATCTCCTAGCTTCCTACTTCTCTGCAGTAGGAAGCTAGGAGTTTTGGATTAGAGTACCCGACAGGAAAGTCGCACAGATGGGAGGATGAAAGGAGAGGAAGATGTCTTTATTTATAACCGGGAGACCAGTACCCGGGGTGGCGCACTCACCTTCCGCCCTCACATTCTATCCTTAAAGGTGAAGTGCATGAGCTCATTGACTATCCTGAAGGTCCTCTCCGGTATGTCATGGGAGGCTCACAGGCGCTCGATGCTTCGCATTTATCACTCTCTTGTCCTGGCAACGTTGGCCTATGGCTGTGTGACGTACGGATCAGCCCGGCCTTTTGTCTTAAAGCTTCTCGATCCCGTACATCACCAGGCTCTGCGCCTTGGCATCGGAGCTTTTCATAATTCCCGTGCATAGTCTTTATGCCGAGTCTAACAAACCGCCGTATTATGCCTTCGCCGTCAGCAACTGTCTCTCCAGTTCTGTACATAGCTGAAATCTCTGTCTGATCATCCTCTGCATGCTTCCGTCTTCCAGCCACAATGTGTTCTCTTGTTTTCCAACCGCCCTTCTTGTGTTCCCACTTTCGGGATACGTCTGTCGAACATGGTGCGCGATTCTGGCATTGATCAGTCGTTGATTGGTGTGGCCAAGGCTTTTCTCGACCCCACTTGACTTAAAACAATTACGAATTTAGGTGCTTATTCATCTGAGGCCGTGGGGATGATACCTTTTCAATCAGGTAGAGGGCTGGACAACCACTAGCGTGTGAATGTGGTAAATATTTTAGTAAAAAAAAAAAAGAATCGAGAGAGAGATAGAGAGAGAGAGAGTTACAGAGAAAGTCAGCGAGAGAGAAAGAGTGTGAGACAGAGTGAAAGAATGAAAGAGAGTAAGAGAGAGAGTAAGGGAGAGAGTGAAAGAATGAAAGAGAGAGTAAGGGAGAGAGTGAAAGAGTGAAAGAGAGAGTGAGGGAGAGAGTGTAAGAGTGAAAGAGAGAGTGAGGGAGAGAGTGTAAGAGTGAAAGAGAGAGTGAGGGAGAGAGTGTAAGAGTGAAAGAGAGTAAGAGAGAGATTGAGTGAAAGAAAGAGTGAGCAAGAGAGTGAGAGAGAGTGAAGGAGAGAGGGAGAGTGAGAGAGAGTGAAGGAGAGAGGGAGAGTGGGAGAGAGTGAGGAAGAGAGGGAGAGTGGGAGAGAGACAGTGACAGAAGGTGAGTGAGAGTGACAGGTGAGCGATAGAGAGAGAGAGTGTGACAGAGGGTGAAAGAGAGGAGTGAGAAAAAGAGAGTTAGAGAGAATGAGAAAAGTGACAGGAGAGCGATAGAGAGAGAGAGTGTGACAGAGGGTGAAAAAGAGGAGTGAGAAAAAGAGAGTTAGAGAGAATGAGAAAAGTGACAGAGTGAGCGAGAGTGAGCAATTGAAAGAGTGAGACACTGAGAGAGAGTGAAAGAGGGTGAGAGAGAGAGAGAGAGTTAGAGAGAATGAGAAAGAGTGACAAAGTGAGCTAGTGTGAGTAATTGAAAGATTGAGGGGAGAAGGAGAGATATAATGAGAGAGAGTAAAAGAGGGGAGAGAGAGAGAGTTAGAGAGAATGAGAAAGAGTGACAGAGTGAGCTAGAGTGAGTAATTGAAAGATTGAGGGGAGAAGGAGAGATATAATGAGAGAGAGTGACAGAGGGAGAGAGAGACAGACAGACAGACAGACAGACAGACAGACAGACAGACAGACAGATAGATAAAGAGATGGTGGGGAGAAACAGCAGCGAATGCCGAAAAGGGTTTCACTGTCAATTTCATTTTTGTTATTTACAGCTAGATAGCATTAAAATACTTGCAACGAAAGGAGAAAAATAAAATGAACAAGGACAGAAACAAGAAAATAAATTATCGATCCTAATTTCCGACAGGATCCATCATTTATTTTTCTTACACTATGTCAAAATATTCGATAAATATTCAGACGCAATACTCATGCTCTCGGACATTTTGGCAATCATGGATTTTAGGATAGTCACGTTACTATCGTTAAATTTTAGTTTTACTTTGTTACTTTATGTCATTCTTATGAATTCGTTATGAGTGGTGAAAAAAAACAGCATAAAAGCGACTCCTGTTGTGCTACTGGCCGTACAAAATCTAGGGGGGGGGGTTAAGAAAAATCTTGATTTGGATGAAAACAAGTTATACTTTATGCGCACAAAAAAAACCCCAAAAAAACTTTTTTGCGTCGTTTGTGCAGGTACCGAACCAAAATTATGTGTAGTTAGGGGATGTATTTCCGAAACTCTTTAATAAAGTCATGTTATAGTAAAAGACGCGAAAGTTTTTTATGCTCGTCTTTGATTTTCTTTTAATTTCCTCCCCAATTTTTGCAAATACAGTGGTTTATCAAAACAATGGAAGCTTCGACTAGAGTACAAGCAATGCTCTGTATCATATCACAAGGATGACGTCACCCACGATGTGGGGTACATAAAGAGGTAAAGAACGATGCTGGCTATCATGCAGAAGTTCCACAGACACAGGTGAAACAGCTGTTGTGCAGTAAGTATGGGCAATATCAGATATCAGTGACTTCAAAACAGGCATGCCTGTTGATGCGCTTCTTGCAGGAGTTTCAGTAATTAGAACCGCAAAAGTAGTAGGTGTAAGAAAAAGAACTGTATCGAAGTCTATGACTACTTATCAAAAAGGACAAAGCGTTGCCTCTAAACGTACAAATGTTGTACCCCATACGGAGATGTCAGATAGGGATAAGTGAACATTAGTACGGATTGAACAACGGAAGCAGAAGACCACGGCACAACAAATAGCAGCAGAGTTGAACGCCAGTCGAAAAATCCTGTTCCCTTTATAACAGTTCGTCGGGAACTCTCTCCAGCCGGTATTTATGGCCGTTCTGTAATTCTCAAACATCTGATTACCAACATTGTGTAAGTGATACAAAACACATAAAAACTGGGATACTAAAGACTAGCATCGTGTCATTTGGTCTGATGAATCGTCTTCCCATTGTTTCCGACCACTGGCAAAGTTTACGTATGGTGAAAGCCTGCAGAAGCGAACTACCCCGACTGTGAAACATGGAGATGGATCCCTGGTGCTGTGAGGGGCCATAACACGGCATTCCTTAGGGCCATTGGCTATTCTGCAGGGTCGTGTTACATCTGCAACGTACGAATACATTCTTGGGGACCATCTGCACCCAATGCTGAAGGCATTGCTCCCTAAGGAGCCGTGCCTGGCTTCAAGCAGATAATGCACCCATGTATTGTGCGAAACGTGTCAAGTTGCTATTCGCAGAATATGAGGATGACGTACATCTGCTACTCTGGCCACCTCAATCTCCAGACTTCAATATTATTGAACCTTTGTGGAAATATCTGGACCGGAAGGTCAGGTCACACTTTCCACCTCCAACATCTCTGGCAGAGTTAGGACATATTTCACAGGAAGAAAAGGAGGGTGATAACAAAAGTTTTGCACACGTTAATCTAAAACGGAAGCGGGTGATGCCATGGGGAAAATGATTGTCATGTCAATTTCAGACTCCCAGCAACGCAGTGGTGTCAGAACCACTCGCTATCATTGTCTGTGTGGACGCGAAAGGGTTTAGAAATAGAAGTGTGCAGCTCCTCAGGTCGAGTCACGGCGTTAGACCAGCTCTTTTACTTTGAAATAGAAACTCTGCTGGGAAAAAACTCCGACGCAGATCCACACTGCCTTGCAAAAAGTTTGTGGAGAAGGAACTCTTGATCGAAGCACAATGCGTTGCTAGGCATCGTGTTTACGGAAGGGCTGGAGCAGCATCGAAGATTATCATCGCTCAGGCCGACCTCAAGCGGCTACAGACAAAACATCTGTCACCGTTGTTGCAACGCTTCTCGAAAAGAATTGCCGTTTGACAGTCGATGAGATTGCTCATCAGTCAAATTTGTCCACCATGTCTGTTCACCGGTTTTTGACTCAATCGTCGCGCGCTGGGTGCCCCATCAGCTAACCCCAGAACAGAGGGAAGCCACAGTGAGCATCGCACAGAATCGCCTCCACAGGCTCGAAAGGGAGGACAACACCTTCCCGAACAGAATTGTCGCAATCGATGAGACTTAGACCCGTGATTTTGAGCCGGAACTGACGTCACAATCAGCGGAATGGAAGCATCCAAGTTTCCCCACGCCCTTCAAAGTGTCGTCGGCAACAATCCAAAGGGAAGCAAATAATGATTTTGGGGTACAGCGCCCAGGGTGTTGTGATCCCTGATCAAGTGTCGGTAGGGCAAAATGTCAACGCACAATATTATCGTGTCTTTCTGAGAACGAAGTTGAGACCGAAAATTCGTCAAAATCTCTTCAACTTATTGGAAGCGGGAGCGATCTTGCTGCATGACAACGCATCGTGTCATGGTGCAGCGTCCGCACGGGGACTTCTGTCGAATTATGGCTGGGAAACTTTATCCCACCACCATACATACATCCCTGATCTCAGTCCACCCGACTTTGATCTTTTCCCTAAGTTAAAAAATCGGCTCCGTGGCATCCGTTACGAATCGCTGAATGAACTGTCATTGGAAGTGACCTGAGTAATATGACAGCTGAACAAAGATGACGTACTACGGGGCATCCAGGACATACCTTATCGCTGGCAAGCTGGCATTAGTAGCGGAGGGAATACATTGAACGGCAATCAGGTAAGTTTTCTCCGTTACTTCACACTTTTCTCAAAAATGGACAGTGTGCGAAACTTTTGTTAGGACACTCGTAGTCCCAAATACAGTATCATTATCTTATGTACACGACTTGTAGAAGTCTATTCCATGTCGAATCGTTTCAGTTCTGAAAGCGTAAGGTATGCCTGCAGCTTATTAATAACAAGTTAGTAAAATCATGCAATGCATTGATTATAACACGCTTTCCAACATACCAGAAATCATTATTCAAGTTATGAGGATAATGGCTGTAGAATAAATCTCGCTCCTATAACCTGACCTTTGACCTCATTTCGATGATATTCAACAGAACCGGTAAATTATACTTCCGCAACAACATGATAAAGTGTTGTCTCAATCGAAGCATTTTTACGTAAGTTATGATGCATAAGGGCTATGGAATAGATCCCGATCCTATGTCCTGACCTTTGAGTCCATTTCGTCCATTTTCAATAGGGTTCGTTCCCAGTTTGTCCCCTATCACATAGTAAAATTTCATCGAAATCGAACCATATTTACGCAAGTTATGACGCATAAGGGCAATGGAATGCATCCCGCTCCTATGTCGTGATCTTTGACCCCATTAATCCCATTTTCAACAGGGTTCGTCCCCAGGCGGTCCCCTATCACATACTAAAATTTCATCGAAATCGAACCATTTTTACGAGAGTTATCGTGCGGACAGACAGACGGACAAAGCGGGAAAATATACGCTTCTTCAACCTACGGTTGGAAAGCGTAAAAAAAGTTCTGCAGAAACACTCGTTGTTTCATTTGTTTTGATAAACCCCTGTATGTCACAAAGGTAAAAACTAATGGTTATTCGAAATACATAAAATATAGTCATTAAATGGGCATTATCATAGAATGCGAAAACCTTAAATTTGTTGAAAATGTATAATTCCCTGGGCATATTACCCGCACTCGATATTTTTAAAGAAAAAATTCTACCTTTCTAACGCGAATTCATGTTACACACGAGGAATTTTTTTAATGCATGTACTATGTTAAGTAGAGTTTACGTTTACTTGATCTTAATCCACGCAAATGCCATGAATTTGTGCGAACTGGAAATTTGGTTGGCAGACTTGATCAAAACTGTAGGGATTTGTTTGGCAGAATAGTCATCCTATTCTAGTCATTATGGAGGTGGATATAGGTATAGATCTTTATGTATCACAGAAACGAAAATATCTTGTACGTCCGTGTTTATAAACAAACGAGACGCCTGGGAAGGATCTGATGAAATTTTAAATGAATTAAGTCGTCCGACAGTACATAACAGAAAACAAAAGATCGTGGAAATTTAGGAATATCCCCTATAATAAGGTAAGAAGGAGGCATCCAGAAAAATGCACACCTTACACCAAAGATACCACTCGAACTAGTAGCGGGGGAGACACTTGTGAGAAATTTCAGGAATTTTTAAGAAACTTTTTACTGGATTTTACTCTCCCACTTTGAGTCTGATTAATATCGCAAACTTTATCTTGACATAAGAATACGCCACGAAGAAACAAATGAGGATAATTTTAGTTTTCAACTAGTTTTGTTATCAGGCAAGGCTTGCCATATGTTAAGATTGGTCTTGAAATAGTTTTAGCTATTTATTTACATTTTCACCTATCTCATAATTTATTCATTTTATTTCCTGATTACTCGCTCTTTCATACTTTCTTATTTCTCGTATATCCTTAGTTCCCGTCTCATCGGAATGCGTGGGATATTCGAAAGCGTTATCCGATTTCTGTCCCTCCTCCAAATTTTCTGTGTCCATCCTTAGATTTCTTTTCGCTTCGGACCTCTCGCTGTCCCGTTGCTCTCAAGGAAATGGCAAATTGCTAGAGCTGTTAACTAATTACGTAGTTTGTGATCACTTTCCTTCCCCGTGCTACGATTGCTTCAGGCTTATCTGATTATTATTGATACAATAAAACTATTAGCTGCAAAAGTTCCTCTAACGTAAATCTCCGATTGATGTGGGAAACGCTTTAGAACTGTTACTAATGATTGCTGTTATGCCCTTGACTGCCGTAGCAAACATTTTTTTTCTTGCTGACTATAAGATGGTTAATGTGTATACCTCTAATTTAACGGTCCTCTTGAGTTTGTGTTTTTATGTAAGTTTGATTTCTTCTCATTAAATGTTTTCTGATTTAATGACAGTTTATGAGAACGATTTGACAGCAGAGTAGCTTGAGAAAACGGTTGGTTAGCTGTGGATTTTTCCACAGCGACTGGTTAAGAGCATTGTCGAGATATCTTGTTAGCAATTAGTGTAAGAGGTCTGATAAAATTGTACTTGATCTAGGACAGGAAAAAAAAAACCTTAAGTAACCTACTGTGTTGCTGTTACAGTTCCCTTCAAAATACACATCTTCTGATATTACCCACTTGCTCCAGCGGTCTGTCCAATGATTATAACATTTTAAAGGTCTCTTTTTAGGGATCACCAATAGGTTCTGCTTTGCGTTCTGCTAGATCACATTGGTTTCTTCAAATCTGCTTCCCTTCAAATGCATTTTCAACTTCAGGAACAGCCAGAAGTCGCAAGGCGCCATGTCTTGAAAGTACAGAGCTTGCCTCACTTTTGGGGGGTGCAGTGTTTGGCCAAAAAGGCTTGAATAAGGTGATACGAATGGAAAATGGCATTGTCGAGGTGTAGATTCCAGTAACTTTGCTGTCACAGCGTAGTTCTCTTCCGCCGCAATACGTCTCCTAGGCTACGGAGAACGGCCTCTCATAGTACTTCTTCTTTACAATTTGTCTATCTGGAGCGTATTCGTCACGAACTACGCGTTGATGGTAAAAAAAAATACCGTCAGCATTACTTCGACTTTGACGAGGACCTCCCGCGCTATATTTGACCTTGGCGACCTGGATTCTACCACAAGGGTGATTGAGCTAATCAGTTCAGTTGCTTCAGGTGATGTGATGCCAGGTTTGTGACAAAAAATTGATACAGGTTCTCTGCTCAACTCGCTTAGCGACAAGAATGCGACGGACACGTAGTCCACAGCGCCAGACTTTCACTGCCAAGCACTAAACCAGCCAGTCGACAGTGTAGGAAAAATTCGCCCATCCGCACTAGAGTCCAAGTCAGCGCTGTGTTCTGCTTAGTTTAGTAGAGAAAAAATGCAGTAGTATATTTTATGACCAGACCTCATATTTGGATAGAGCAACTTGTTAACATTCAATGCAAATGATATAGCGACGTGTTTCAAACGCATGTTACCAAGTGTTGTGACTAATAGATGACTTGAAGCACAAAGTGTATTCTGGCTAATGTAATCTACTAATGCTGAAGGGCCATATCAGAGAATTAAAGAGACCAATAAAAAAAATTCCCGTAACATTTATCGTGAACTACTTTCTCTTATGTTGGGTGTGATCAGGTTTCGTGTAAACAAAGCGGAACGATACGCTCAAAATCGCGAACATCTTGAAAGCGTTCTTATTCGGAAGTCAAAGAGTGTCATTTTACATAACAATGAACAAAAAGCAAACAGTGGCGGGCAGATAACAGGAAAGGTCCAAAATTATGGTTATTTTCGTGATACTGTTGGGCTATTGATGACTTCTTCAGTTCATAGTTCCGTACATAAGTCTTGTGTTCCTTCACACATCCAGCCTACTCGCCTGACTTGGCACCGACCAAATTCCACCCGTTCACGCATTTCAGCAACTACCCCGAGGACAGGACCTTCAGAACCCGGACCCCTTTCTGGACGAATGATCAGAGGCCATCGCTTAGACCACTGGGCCACAAGTGTGGCAAAGCCAGATTATAATTCACATTGTAGATTTGAAATTCAAGGCATGTATTAGTTTATATTTTATCGACATAATCGTTTCATCTGTAGCATGTTCCAATGACGGTGTCACGTACTGTTTTACAAAAGCACAATAAGTTTTATGATCTGACCATAAAATGCATATCTTAATATCTAAAACCCCGATGTAAAAAAAAAAAAAAAAAAAAAAAAAGGATTTGACACCACTGCTGGCGGCTTTTGCACTGCAGTCCAGTGCTTGACCTCTTTTATATCTTTTGCCCGATTTCAATCATTAGCAGCCCCTCCCGATTTCTCTGTCTGGCTCCGGGCCTGTATGATATATTAACTGAAAGAAAATCGAAATATTCCCTGGTAAAAGAAAGAGAGTATGAAAAATTTCGATTGAAAACTCCACGCGTTCCGCGTACATAAACGATGCGAAATTTTGTTTGTTTTCCTCACAGACGTGCTCGGTGCTTTGTTCCTTTGTAGACGGAGTGCAGCGACGGTTATTTGCGTTTGATCATATATAATCATCCACCATGCTGAACGACACAATAAGGGTTCCAGACAACAATTCCACATTTGTCTCTTACTACTGAAACGTGAGAAATATGTCAGAGCGTGCCGCATGGCCTCAGAGGCCACGTATAATAAATGTTCTCACAGGACTTTTCTATTGGTCTTCCCTTGTTTAAGAAGATGCATGGTTAAGATACTTTGAAATTATGGCTTGTTTCATTGGTTCTCTAAAATATCCATGACTTGTGGGTGTTACCAGTCACACGAACCTACCATTTCTTTTCTTTTCCTATCCCGTCAAGTCTGTTCAAGAAACTTAAGAAAACCACTCAGACGTTAAAGGCTAGCTGGTGATTTTGCTATGACGGTTTTTAATGGATGCAATTTATCAAACAGGCAGTGAAAAGCGCTAAGTCGAGTTAAGAATAAAAATTAGGAAATATAGATTTTTTACGATGTGCTCTTGAAATCAATGTACGCATTTGACAAAACATTTTTTCCCCCAAATCCTATTTTGAAAATAAAAAGGGATCAAAGATGACACTGGTCCAACACATTTTTCACATGATGCCCAGTTTTAGAAACCAGGGCAACATTTAGCTTTCACATACATTCATCATCATTAGCAGCAGCAACAGCAAATTATCAATACATTGCAGCATGAAGGTCTCCATAAGTCCTAATAACGATGTAAAAGTATCAGATTTCTGTTCTTCGCGTGTATTTATTTAATTTTAAGCTCCCTCCGAGTGCTTTTTGTTGTGTTTTAGAACTTCTAAAAAACAATGCATGCCTTCATTTCACTTTCCTGTAAAGCACAGTCGAACAAAATTCATCATGAGGTTGTTTACAGCAATACTAAATTTCTCTCTGTGATGAAGATTACTCCTCGTGAACATTCCTTCTTTAAAGGTTGTCCTGTTGGAGTGTCTGAAATTATAAGTATCCCTGATTACCTTATTCTTCTCTCCTTTCTTACGTTTTGCTGCTTCAAGCACATTTTTGGCCGTCCCGGTGACGCAGTGGTCTAAGCGATGGTTTCTGATAAAGAGAAGTCGCATATTCGTAGAGCTCCTGAGTGATAATCGATTCTTGCTTGACCTTGGATATTTTGGTGTTGGTTTAAATGTCCCTGGTATCGTTTTGTTGTGTTCTACACTCCTTTCCACTTCACAAGCAGTGATTGTGGACAGCCACATGTTTGTGGTTTTATCTGTTTGAGTGTTGCAAGGTGCCGCATTCGCTCACGTTATGGTTCGTGGTCGAGATGGCCGCAACCTCTGCTATCGTCTCTACCGTTTCAGATGTTGCTTCATCGCATTCTTCAGCGTTGAATGTGTCTGCTTCCTCACCTGTGTTTCCTGATATCTCTACTATGTCTTCTACAAGCAACGACGTCCCATATAACGATGGAACCAACTCTAGAGTCAGGGCTACTGATGTGTGCCCACCCCCACCCCAGCTTGCGTTTGCGACTGTTGTTGGTGACTCATCTCAGCGGATTACGAATTCATTTTGTGATAACATTGAACTAACCAGAGTGGATAAAGTATTGAAGATTTTGGTTTCTGAAGAATCTCGTGAAGTTAAGCAGTACAACTCTGCATTACTTCTTAGTGTCTTTTGTCAATCGTTGCCCGACACCCCCTCCCACTTTATCTAGATGCTATTTATAAAGTTGTTCCGGAAAAACAGATAGTGTCTATTATTCGTATGGGAGGGGGAATTATAGTGCAATTTACAGACCCCACTACTGTTGATAAAATTTTTCATTCAGGAATTGATATTAGACATTTCCATTTACAACCTATTCCTACTTCACATAGGCCTATTACTGTTACCCTCTCGCCGGTGCCGATAGCCATCCCGGATTCAATACTAATTAAAGCACTAGGGTCTTTTGGAGGAGTGATTGGTAAAACGAAAATTCTTCCAGCTTTAGGTCGCGACTCGCACTACAGTTCAGTGCCATATTCCCTAGTGATGAAGCTATTGTTGAACGATCCGCATCCATGGAACTCAGCATTGGCACCCGCACATTCGTTTTTAATGTGTTTGCGGGTGTCCAGTGCTTGAAGTGCAAGGCTGAAGGGCACGTCGTGTCTGAATGCCCACATCGTGTTCTACAGGACAGTTTTGCTGCCGCTGCTACTTCTATTTCCAGCCTACAGGAACCTTCATCGGCTTTATTTGCTGCTCAACCAGGAACTGCAGGAAAACCACCTGTAATACCTTCTACAGACTCTACTTCTACTGGTAACCCTGTTGCTTCAGATCCTGGATCTCGTCAATTTGATAATGTTCGACCATGTCCGACTTTGCCCTCTACTGCAGTGGGTTTACATAATCCCCTTGATATGGACACTTAAAATTTTCCACATCTGCTACCACCTCAACAGGCCACCTAGTCTCAGACAGCTAATAAACGCTCTATTTCCCCAGCTTCACCACGATGTACTCGTGCGTCTTCTCGTTCCAGTTTACGACAAAAAAAAAACGCACTTTAACCCCGCACTCTCGACGTTCTTCTGCTTCACCTAGCCAGGACAGTCAATACGCTATTTCCACATCCAACACCGATGGCAGCCTTACCGATTCATCAGAAGAAAGCATGGAAGCTGCCCATGATAGTGAATCGCAGTCTGCTTCTTCAGAAGGTGAATGCACCCTCCCCACACCCTTCTTGATTTTCGAGAAGTTTTCCAGGACAGCATTGTTCCCAATTCGCCATTAACTCTCCCTGAATTAATATCTCTCTATCAGTGTCCGAAAAAGAGCAACATTATGCAAATAACATGTGTGCGGAGGAATTTACAGCGCCTTCCCGAAATGGTTCAACAACTCGCAGCGCTCGAGGAAGTCTTTAGTAATGCCTCTCAGCCGTCTTGGGCCATCCAGTATGGTAGAAGGACAAAATATATGCTTAAGGTTCTCATGCTTAAACTTGCAGACCATCTTTAATCACCCAAATGATGCTCCGTTTTATACAAATCAGTTATTTTTTTGTTTAGCTGCTACAGGAAAAATACGCCTGTAGCAACGTTTCAACGCTCTTCTTTTGTCCATACAAATGGACGGGCACACAATTTTTTCTTTTTTTGGAGGGAACCAAAGTTTTTTTTTTTGTTAAGAATGTCTTTTTGTAGTATGTGCTTATTGTATTTTTTTTTCTTTCATCCCCAGGAAGTGTGACCAGTGTTTATTTCTCGTGATGTGAATGCCTCATGTTGTGTTATCAGTGTCGCATCGTGTTGTGCGTAGTCATCGCTGAACTTTTTGCGTCTTCCTAAATGGTACTCACGGTAAAATGGGTCCGATGAGAAAATCCCCGACTGACTTTTATGAACAGTCCTGTATATGCGTCACTTTTTTGTTACTTCTGTTAATTGCTTTGTCAGGTGAAAAGCATGATGGGATCGCCAACGCGCGACAATAATTCGGTGATTGTAAATACTTGTATATATTTGTTTCTCAATAAATACCATTTGAATTCTGATCGTTCGTCTGAAAGGGTCTGGGTTCGAATCTCGGTGAGGCATGGATGTTGTGTTTGTCTTATGGCACTAGCTCTCTTCCTTCCCTGGAACCAGTGACCCTAAATTACGGACGGGCAACTGCTTATAGCCCATTGAGTTGCTCGCGGTGGTCGTTAAGCCTCCAATAAAAAAAAAAAAAAAAAAACATTTTGGTATCGATATCCCGACAGATTTCTAGACTCAAAGAACTGTCTTTTAATGCTTATTTTGACTTTCCTTATATAACTATATTGCAGACAAAGCAGATAGGGCAGAATTAATATTGAAACGGTGAAGGAACGAAAAAGGAGCTCAGAAAAAAACTTCCATTAAGTATCTGATTCGTTAGGATGATTTATAATCCTGTAAAATGCTTTCTAAGCATGGTAGAATTCTGTTGAAGGAAGATTGGTAATCGATCTCGATTTTTGATGAATCAGGAGAAGGAAATAATACGTGTCATTTGTACTAAATGCGTGGAGAAGTGAAATGGGGGAGTGGATATTAACAGAAAATGGATCAAATAAAAACAGAGGTGAAACATGTTAGAGACCGGTTGGGTTGACAAGAGAGAGAGAAAAAGGTGACAAGGTGTAGTCTGCAGTAAACGAATTTTAACAGCTTTAGCTGGTGTTAACGGAAAAGATGGAGATATTTCAGACAATGACTTCCAGGTAAGGCCTTTATGGGCGACATCAGGAACTTTAACAATATTAGTTGCAATTCATGTAGAGTAATAGAAGAAACCTTCTTCTATTACTCTACATGGGATCATTCAGCGTGTTCTGTTCGAGTCCCCAAGAACATTAAAGATAGGAAAAGGTTTTTTCTATTACTCTACATGGATTGAAAAATGTAAGACGAAAGAACAGAAAGTGGTTCATCGAGTAGATTTAAAATAGTGGCTGGAGGAATTCTGTTCACTAGGAGATGATGCCACAGTTGAAGGGCTTCTTGGTAGACGAACGGAAGACAGAGTGAAATATTCTGTGAATGGTCCATTATAAGTCAGAAACGTAGCAAATGCATTGCGAGGCGAGATGAGGACATTCGTGATGCTAGTAACAGAAGATGAAAAGTTGCAGAGTTGTTGGTGAGAGGTAGATAGACGCAGAATTTATTTTTCATGTGTGACTGATACGAGGTTGAGGTAACTGTAATTAAGAGTAGTGTGACATCTGCAGTAGAAATCCAGTGAGTGCTATTAGTGAGGTTCTTTCTTCCCGCTTGGAGTTCGATTCTATTGCAACTTTATATACATCTGTATATACAACATCACGGTGACAGGAATAATTGAAGTTGAACTAATTTATTGTCAGCTAAAGCTTATTATGGTACGAATTAGTGGTGTCCATGAATACCTGGAGAGCTTTTGGAAGAAACAGCATAATTTTCAAGAGCAATATGCCGTTATGTCTTAAAAGAAAAGTGTTTGATCAATGCATCCTTCCAGTGCTTACGTATGGTGCAGAGACGTGGACCTTAACTAAAAGAGACATACAAAGGCTGCAGACAACTCAAAGCAGCATGGAGAGGTGCATGCTTGGTATAACCAGGAGAGATAAGAAGAGGAACTCGTGGATCCGAAAAATGACGAGAGTGGAAGACATCATGATCAGAGTTAAATCCCTGAAATGGCAATGGGCTGGACATACTGCCAGAAGGACAGACCATAGATGGACAGCCGAAATTTTAGATTGGATTCCAAGGGACAGGAAAAGACCCAGAAAAAGACCACATGGGAGATGGGTGGATGAAATTCGTAAATATGCGGGAGTGACATGGAGGAGACTGGCACAAGACAGACCGTTGTGGAGGAAACTTGGGGAGACCTTCGTCCAGCAGTGGATTGATAATGGTTGACAATGATGATGATGATGATGATGAATACCTCAGTTACTGATTCAAACCCTCATTTAGTATGCTATTTATTTATTTCCCCATCACCTCATTTTGCATTTCTCTTGTTTCATTTCATTCTCTTTCGCGTTTCGAGTCCCCAAGAACACCAAAGAGCGCGTCCGCTCTCTTTCGTTACCTCCAAACCTTACCTCTGACTCTCAGATTTCTCCCCAAGTTAAGCTCTTTGCTGTTAGTTGATTTGATGAAAATGGCATGTCATCTCAAGAGCTGTAAAACTATTTCTCCGCGTGTTCTGTTCACTGGAAGCACTGTTAAAAGTACTGCAATAAAGTAATAATACCTCTTAGTTAATATGCAGCATTTTTTATTGCTATGATAAACGCTTTTGAACTCTTACTAATAATAGTGCCTCTGCTCAAATACCACTGATGTCGTCGAGAAGTTCCTTTTTGTTGACTGCTATAGATGGTGATAGAGAGTGGCGTACTATTCTATATGATATTCTCTGTAACGAAATATTTTCCACTTCTACGCAACAGTACGTTGCCAGAAAAAATTAGTAATGAGCTGTTTAACATCTTCCAAAAAGTTTGGAGTTGCAGCCTGAACTTTCAGGCAATGAAAAAGGATCGAAAAAATGAGTGTGTTGACGATGAGAGGACGTCCTTTGAGGGAAGTAAAGCATTTGATTTGGGATCAATGAGTGAGTTAACGATTAACCTCTTTTCTGGGAGATTATACCAGAAGAAAGGCGTGACAGTTGAAAAATTTCCAATACAGATTTTAAGAAGGCATTGCTGATGGAAAGACCAGTATGCGTTCCAAGGTGCATCGTCTATGGAGGGCCATATATTCCACCGAAGACCAATACGTTTTGTAGTACAGTGTAACTTGTCTAATTCGAACAATTTTAATTCGAATTCTTGGTTGATTCGAATTTTTCATTTGGTCGCTTGAATTTTTTATATAAATGTTTAAAAAAAAAACCGTTTTATTCGAATTTTTTTGTTAAATTCGAAGAAAACTCCATTTTTGTAATATCGTATTTTCAACAATTACCTTTTAAAATAGGTACGTATACTGTTCTGGATGAAGTTCCGAGTTCCGGATGAAGCAAAAGTTTAAACCTAAAACTTTAGCTAACTGCTTCGGAAAAGCAGGCTTCCAGCACACCGATGATGAGTCTCAACTACATCAAGGTAATGGTGCCGAGTAGATTCATACCCACTGTGGGAGTATTGGGAAGACGTAGGCCGTGATGTATCGTATGAGGCTTTTGTGAGCGTTGATGACAATTTTGATGTTTGTGGTGAGCTCACAGATGATGAGATCTTGGCTGATGTTATGAATAAGAAGATCTGCTGTGTATCATCAGATGAAGAACTGGAACGGCCAGAATTTCCTGAAGAGCGCCTTCCAAATTCAGTAGAAGCCTTGGTTCACCTCTAACAGTTAAGAAAGTTTGTTGAGGGACAGCAGAATGTAAGTGACTGTCTATTTCATTCACTCGATAAACTTGAGGAATTTACACTTACCCATAACATAAATTCCAAAAATCAGGCCAAAATTTCACGTTTTTTTAAACGAAAAATATGTAAATTTACACTGTACTTTTTTTGTACGTTATGAATAAATATGTTGTCTTTTACAGTACTTGAAGGGATTTTTGAATGTGCCCATATTCAAACTTGCCTAATTCGAATTTGTCGATAGTTAGAATTATTTTTGTGGTCCCTTCAGTTTCGAATTATTCAAGTTACACTGTATTTAGAAGGGCTCCAGAAGAATCTGCATATTGGTGCTATATTAAGTGAAGATTAGAGAAACAATCTCTTGATGTAGAATGGAAACATTAAGGTCGTCTGCATTGGCAGAGAGTATGATGGAATAATGACGCAGCACGTTACATATTTGCTGGCTTGCGAGCTGTTGCCGGTCGACCAGGGAATTTTCGTTGAAGTTTCAGTTCCAAAGTTGAAGGCTTCCACCCATCGAGAAACAAGGTATGTGGTTAATCCAGACCTGGATTCACCACATACCACTCTAATTTTATCGTAAATGTCAGTAGATGACACCCCTTCCTTCCAGAGGAATCTCCTTCCATGTTGTTGGCCACACTAATGCGTATGACTGATTTGAAAACAGAGTGTCATTCAGGCGACTTAATCGAGTTTCAGCTGCCCCGTACGGTGGGTAAATGCTGCACTCACCCAACTTCCCATTCATTTGTGAAAGAATTTCGTACATTTTGTAAAACACCCTACTTAAAGCTTTCCTACGAACGATATTTCAATTCCGACTTATAAGGAGCAGAAATAGGAAAAAAGGAATGTGAGTTTTTTAATTTTATTCTGAATTTATGCTCTTCAGCGGGAAACTTACTTATGTAAAGTAAAATGTCGACAAAATGGTACTCATGGTAAATTGGGTCCGATGGGAAAATGAATTATTTCCAGTAATGTGGGATAAAATATGTACACATTCCCATTTTTACAGTCGAATAGGTGAAAACAAGCAGTGCTTATAAATCTAGCAGGGAACGTTTTGCGTTGTTACCGAAATAAGCAGTAATCCATGCTGGAATAAATAATTAACAAACCACTTCGTGAAAACTAAAAGTTAGTTATCTCTGCTTTTGCATAAATAAGTTAACCACTGCTTATCAATTACGAGCGAGACAGTTTTACTACTCAAAAAAAAAAAAAAAAAAAAAAAAAAAGGAGATGACTAGCTTCGGCGTGCGAATCAAATAAACTGAACAAATGATAATCTGAAAAAGGATATCACTACATACAAATCATTCACAAGCATTTTTATATCATTACTATAAAAGGTACCCGTCGTTGTAGTAGAAAACGCGTGAATCGGGTTTTGGGCCAGAGTTTCCCGAAGTTTTCTGATTTTTTTTTATTTTTTATTTTTTTGGAACGGGGGAAGATTCACGACCACCGCGAGTAACTCAATGGGCTATAAGCACTTGTCCGTCCTTAATTTAGGGTCATTGGTTCCATGGAATAAAAGTGCCAGTGCCGTAAGACGAACATAACATCCATGCTTCACCGGGATTCGAACCCAGACCCATCTCAAACGAATGGTTATAAGCCAGACTTTAGACCACTACGCCACAGGAGAGGCTCTGAAATTTTGAAACGGCTATTTCATTGAAATACGCCCCAGTAATGAAAACAAGTTTGTAAAATCATGCAATGCATTGATTATAATACGCTTTCCAACATACCAGAAATCATTACTCAAGTTATCACTCAAGTTATGAGAATAATGGCTGTGGAATAAATCTCGATCCTGTACCCTGACCCTTGATCCCATATCGATGGTATTCAACAGAACCGGTTCGGTATACCTCCGAAATAATATGATAAAGTTTTGTCGCAATCGAAACATTTTTACGTAAGTTATGATGCATAAGGACTATGGAATACTTCCCGCTCCTGTGTCCTAACCTTTGACCCTATTTCGTCCATTTTCAATAGAATTCGTCCCCAGGCTACAACATACTAACATTTCATCCAAACCGAAGCATTTTTACGTAAGTTATGACGCATAATGGCGATGGAAGTTATTCCGCTCCTGTGTCCTGCCCTTTGACCCCATTTCGCCCATTTTCAATAGGGTTTATGGCCAAGTGGTCCCCTACCACATACTAAAATTTCATCGAAATCGAACCTTTTTAACGTTAGTTATGACGCATGATAGCAGTGGAATGGATCCCGCTCCTATGTACTGACCTTTCACCCCATTTCGTTCACTTGAAATAGGGTTCCTTCCCAGGTGATACCCTACCTGATACTAAAATTTCATCGAAATCGAACGATTGTTACACGAGTTATCGTGCGGACGGACATACGCACACAACGCGTGACGTAATGAAGCAGATGGGAATCGCGACCACCTGCTCGCAAGAGTATGACGTCATAAAACTTTAATAGGACCTACACAAACGCGTGACGTAATGAGACAGATGGCGTGACCGCGCGCCAAAATTCTCAAACGCGAGATTGTGACGTCATAAGATTTCTAAGCATTGGAAATATTAATGGAACGACGCCATGACACTAAAAACGTTATAATTCGGGGTGGTTATTTAACCCACTAAACGAATTCTCCTAAAGTCGATATCAAGCTAAATCGATTTCTAGTACCAGAAAACGGTAGGTTAATGACTTTCATCAAAATTCTTAGAGCCGTTCTCAAAATAAAATGTACATACTTACATACAAGAATTGCTACTTTAAGGTGGACGTCAAGTAATTTTGTTTCCTATACTTCCGATGGAAAAACTTCTGTACACATTTTCTTCACAATTAATGCGTTCCCGAGAATGAAAATTTGAACATCGATTAAAATAGCTTCATTTCATAACTTGGAATACTTAATATTTTCTAAACCATAACCGTAATAATATATTCTAAACCATAACCGTAATTATGCAATCCAACATTTATTTGTCCACTAACGTCATCAAAGTACAGGTCGCGCCATCTTTTTTCTGGTTTCAACACCACCAAAGGAAACGTTATTGTTTTTTAATATAATTATGCTTATGTTTTAGAAAATGTTAAGTATTCCAAGTTATAGTATGAAGTTAGTTTAATCGATGTTCAAATTTCCATCCTTGGGAACACACTAATTGTGGAGGAAATGTGTACAAAAGGTTTTCCATTGGAAATATAGGAAGCAAAATTACTTGACGTCCACCTTAATAGTGTGGGATAAGGGCAATCGAATGGATCCCGATCCTATGTCCAGACCTTTGACTCCATTTGTACCATTTTAATAGGGTTCATCTCCAGGCGGTCCCCTACCACATACTAAAATTTCATCGAAATCGAACCATTTTTACTCACCTTATGACGCATAAAGGCAATGGAATGCATCCCGATCCTATGCCCTGACCTTTGAACCAACTTCACCCCTTTTCAATAAGGTTTGTCCCCTGGTGGTCTCCTACCACATACTAAAATTTCATCGAAATCGAACCATATTTACGCAAGTTATGACGCATAAGGGCAATGGAATGGATCCCGCTCTCATGGCGTGACCTTTGACCCCACTTCACCCATTTTCAATAAGGTTCGTCCCCTGGTGGTCCCCTACTACATACCAAAATTTCATCGAAATCGAACCGATTTTACGTGAGTTATTGTGCCGACAGACGGACGGACAAAGCTGGAGCATATACGCCTCTTCAACCTAAGGTTGGAAAGCGTAAAAAACGAGAACAAGTTAGTAAAATCTTGCAATGCATTGATAATAATACGCTTTCCAACATACCAGAAATCATTACTCAAGTTATCACTCAAGTTATCACTGAAGTTATGAGAATAATGGCTGTGGAATAAATCTCGGTCCTGTGCCCTGACCTTTGATCCCATTTCGATGATATTCAACAGAACCGGTTTGGTATACCTGCGAAATAACATGATAAAGTTTTGTCGCAATCGAAGCATTTTTACGTAAGTTATGATGCATAAAGGCTATGGGATAGATCCCGCTCCTGTGTCCTAAACTTTGACCCCATTTCGCCCATTTTCAATAGAATTCGTCCCCAGGCAAGACCCTACAACATACTAACATTTCATCCAAATCGAAGCATTTTTACGTAAGTTATGACGCATAATGGCGATGGAAGTGATTCCCCTTCTATGTCCTGACCTTTGACCCCATTTCGCCCACTTTCAATAAGGTTTGTCGCCAGGTGGTTTTCTACCACATACTAAAATTTCATCGAAAGCGAACCTTTTTTACGTTAGTTATGACGCATAAAAGCAGTGGAATGGATCCCGCTCCTATGTACTGACCTTTGACCCCATTTCGTTCACTTTAAATAGGGTACCTTCCCAGGTGAGCCCCTACCAGATACTAAAATTTCATCGAAATCGAACGATTTTTACGCGAGTTATCGTGCGGACGAACATACGCACAAAACGCGTGACGTAAGGAGGCAGATGGGAATCGCGACCATCGCTCTCCGCAAGTGTGACGTCATAGAACTTCAATAGGATCCACACACAACGCGTGACGTAATGAGACAGATGGCGTGACCGCGCACCAACATTCTCAAACGCGGCGAGATTGTGACGTCATAAGATTTCTAAGCATTGGTAACATTAATGGAATAATGGAACAACGCCATCACTAAAAACATTATAATTCGGGGTGGTTATTTAACCCACTGAACGAATTCTCCTAAAGTCGAGATCAAGCTAAATCGATTTCTAGTACCATAAAACGGTAGGTTAACGACTTTCATCAAAATTCTTAGAGGTTTTCAAAATAAAATGTACATACAAACATAGAAGAATTGCTACCTTAAGGTGGACGTCAAGTAATTTTGCTTCCTATACTTCCAATGGAAAAACTTCTGTACACATTTTCTTCACAATTAATGCGTTCCCAAGGATGAAAATTTGAACATCGATTAAAATATCTTCATTTTATAACTTGCAATACTTAATATTTTCTAAAACATAACCATAATTATGCAATTGTTTGTCTACTGACGTCATGAAAACACCGGTCGCGCCATCTTTTTTCTGAAAAATTAATGCGTTCACAAGGATGAAAATTTGATCATTGATTAAAATAGCTTCATTTCATAACTTGGAATACCTAATATTTTCTAAACCATAACCGTAATTATGAAATCCAACATTTTTTTGCCCACTGACGTCATCAAAGTACAGGTCCCGCCTTTTCTCAGGTTTCAACACAACCAAAGGAAAAGTTATTGATTTTTAATATGATCATGGTTATGTTTTAGAACATATTAAGTTTTCCAAGTTATAATATGAAGTTATTTTAATCGATGTTAAAATTTTCATCCTTGGGAACACATTAATTGTGAAGGAAATGTTTACAAATCTTTTTCCATTGGAAGTGTAGGAAGCAAAATTACTTGACGTCCACCTTAATAATATGGGATAAGGGCAATGGAAAGGATCGCAATCCTATGTCCTGACCTTTGACCACATTTCGTCCATTTTCAATAGGGTTCGTCCCCAGGTGGTCCCCTACTACATACTGAAATTTCATCGAAATCGTACCATTTTTACGCAAGTTATGACGCATAAGGGCAATGGAATGCATCTGGATCTTATGTCCTGACCTTTGACCCCATTTCACCCATTTTGAATAGGGTTTGTCCCCAGGCGGTCTCCTACCACATAGTAAACTTTCATTGAAATCGAACCATACTTACGCAAGTTATGACGCATAAGGGCAATGGAATGATGCCGCTCCTACGTCGTGACCTTTGATCCCATTTGTCCCATTTTCAATAGGGTTCGTCCCTAGGTGGTCCCCTACCACATTCTAAAATTGCATCGAAATCGAAGCATTTTTACGCCAGTTATCGTGCGGACGGACAAAGCTGGAGCATATACGCTTCTTCAACTTACGGTTGGAAAGCGTAAATAAAACAAAAACGAACAAAATCTATACTTGTGTCGGCACAAATTGGCATAAACCAGCAGTTTTTATTTACTGTGAATGTAGGAAATTTGAAGTATTGTATTTGAAAAAAAATCTAGATTTTTGTATCTTGTTGTGATCAACTTACAGTGTTTCCGAAACTCAAGTAACTTTATCCCTGAAGAGCCTCTGGGTCAACGACGTTAATTATTCTTACAAAGGCAGTTCCATATAAACTCAGACTACCTTTTTTTTTTGGGGGGGGGGGAATTGACGATAGTGCAAATGGGAAAATAACCTCACAGACGACTAACTGCCGCCCCGGTGGCGCAGTGGTCTAAGGCGTTGGCCTCTGATCATTCGTCCGTAAGGGGTCCGGGTTCGAATCCCGGTCAGGCATGGATGTTGTGTTTGCCTTACGGCACTGGCTCTCTCCCTTCCCTGGAACCAGTGACCCTAAATTAGGGACGGGCGACTGCTTATAGCCCATTGAGTTGCTCACGGTGGTCGTTAAACCTCCAATCAAAAAAAAAATAAAAAAATAAAAAGACGACTAACTGAATTAAGGAAGTATCTATGGCAACAGTTATTAGTAGTGGCAGACGATTCTGGTTTTGTTATTGCGCAGCTGTTTAAGGTACGTCTGCATTTCGCCATACAGCTATGGAGATGAGTGATTCAGAGTTAAGAAGTGAAATACGTTGTGCGAGAAATTTTGCTATCGTTTGGATAAAATGGCTCCGAAAGCAGTTGATTTGATGAAAACAGCTTACAATGATAAATGCTCGGGTGAGTCAACGATTTTTAGATGGCACCATGATTTCAAAAAAAGGGTGTTTGTCGGCAGAACTCGCTTCTAGGCCTGGTCCACCTGAAAGTTTAGTTACGGAACGTATTGTTGGTACTGTTTGGGCAATTCTGTAAGAAGATCGACGAATGACGTGTGAAAACATAGCGGCGTCACGGCATGGCGTTGTACAGATTCCTAATGGTGTTTTGCGATAAGCCATCCCATGCAGTTTGGATCTTCTCACGCAGTTCCTGCAGATTGTCCGGTAGGGGTGGAGTGTGGATAGCAGTTCCAACAGCATGCCACACATTTTGAACAGGAGATAGCTCTGGCGACGCCGCTGGCCATGGCAGAGTGTCAGTGACTTGAAGGCAAGCACTCGAGACAGCAGCAGTATGCGGACGAGCGTTGCCCTGTTGGAAAAGCGCACAGAAGTGAGCGTTCGGAAAACGTAGGGCCACTGGTTGCAGGACCTCATTAACGTAACGCTTGGGTTTCAAAGTGCCTGTAATGAACACCAAAGGTGATCTGGCATCGCAGGCAATTGCACCCCAAACCATGATACCAAGCCTTCTGGACGTGTGACGCTCGACAACAAACCGTTCATCTTGGCGCTGACAACGGTTCCTCCACAGACGGTTTCGTTGGTCCAAGACAAAGCGGTGACTTGTCACTGAAGAACATCCGCTGCCATTCCCAGTGGCTCCTTGACAGTCTGGCACGGCACCATTGCAGTCTTTGGCGACGATACAATGTGTTAAGGGCAGTCGTCGTAACGGTCTGCGTGTGTGTAGTCCTACGTCGTGCAGTAGTCTGTCACCACTGCTCGTTGAATATCCGCAATCGTGGCTGTTGGGTCACTCCGTGCATGTCGGACAACCCGTCGGTCCCCTCTCTCCGTGGTTCGTCGAGGTCCCGCAGACCCTTCCTGTCGCCGCTGCGGGACTTTTTTCTTTGGACTGTCGCCAACAGCGTGCAATACGGCGATAAGACCTCTCCGCCGCACGACCGCTATAACGCGCAGTACGGCGATAAGACCATCCCGCTTCCCTGAGCCCGACGATGTGGCCCCTCTCGAACTACTCTAACTGCTCGAATTGCTTCGAAACTTTTCTCCGAGGCATACTTCACTTGCAAAAAATGCAACCAACCCAACAGCACGAGTCAGAATGGCAAGCACGCGCAACGGGACGACCTTATATAGCAGGTCAGCCGCAGCGCTACGACCCTTCCTTGCTGGCGTCACATGCGCGGCCAAGTGTGATACTTGAATCATTTGCATGTCTCACGATGTCAAATCTACCCACGAAGTTTCATTCCTGTCGGTTTCTTCCTTCTGGGTGCAACTATTTTTTTGACGATGAGTGTATTATCATAGATTGGACACTTGCCTAATACTTCGTTGAACCTCCTTGGTCGGAGACAAGAAATTTACAGGATGACTTTAAGGTCAGAAAGCAACTCTTATACCTAACACCAGGTTAGCACTTTTTTGTCCGTCTGTCTGTATGTCCGTCTGTTTTTGATAAGTATCTTGCTAACCGTTGGAGATAGATTTGAAGTTTTGTGGATGGTTTTTACGGACTGCACATAACTGTTACCCCATGTTTTCACTTTGTGTGTCTGTTCGTCCGTCCGTCTATCCTACGTTTTCGATGAATATCTAGTGAAGAGTTTGATATGAAAACTAAAGATTTCTCGATAGCCATTAGGAACCTGAAGTAACTCTGTCGGAAGGGTAAAGAATCAGAGCTGACCGCAGCCTTCAGCAAAGTCTCAGGCTCTTTTACCTAGCAGATGTATCAACGGTGTTACACATCCCCAACCGCCTAACCCCCGACCGATAAAAGCAACAGCACAACTAAGATACCGCGAAAGTCACTAGCCCACTCCCACACCTCCCCGTGGACGTAGAACAGACACTCAGATCCTAGCTGAAGCTCATGTTTTCCCAGGAGGAATTCCTCTCAAGAAGGACTGAAAGAATACACATGCTTTCATAGGCCCCGACTTTTCATGAATACCACGAGATTGAACCAAAAAATCAGTAGAAAGTAGCATTCACTTTAAAAATTTATCATCTTTTAACCACACACATATACAAGCACATGCGCACTAAAGTAATAACATATAGTACAAGAATAATAATATATTTCAACTTAATGCTCAATGGAATTTTAAATTCCCAGATTAATTATACTTTATTGCTCATTGTCAAATTCTTAAATTAGGGCAAACGTGTTTGCACGAACAGAACATTTACGGATAAAGTCATTACCAATATTTTCTAAATTCAAAGACTGACACAGTGTCATAGCAGTTAAGTACTGTCAAATGATTTAAACGCGGTTGTGAGATAGTACTTCGCAAGTATGTTTTCACTCTTCGTAACATGGAAAATGAGCTTTCACTGGTGTATTTGTTGTTAATGGCACAATTAAAAGCTGTCACACAAGTTTATGCAGCTCTATTGAGTACACAATAAAGCGTTGTTTCGTCTTGCATATTTCCACATCTCCAAAACATGATAGAGTTAACTTTTGTCCTTTAAATGTGTCATGGAACGTGTCCCTATGTAGTTTGATTATTTATTTAAATGTGTCATGGAACGTGACCCTATGTAGTTGGACTATTTATTTAAATGTGTCATGGAACGTGTTCTTTTGTAGTTTGATTATTTATTTAAATGTGTCATGGAACGTGTCCCTATGTAGATTGATTATTTATTTAAATGTGTCATGGAACGTGTCCCTATGTAGCTTGATTATTTATTTAAATGTGTCACGGAACGTGTCCCTATGTAGTTTGATTATTTATTTAAATCTGTCATGGAACGTGTCCCAATGTAGTTTGATTATTTATTTAAATGTGTCATGGAACGTGTCCTTATGTAGTTTGATTATTTATTTAAATGTGTCATGGAACGTGTCCTTATGTAGTTTGATTATTTATTTAAATGTGTCATGCAACGTGTCCCCATGTAGTTTGATTATTTATTTAAATGTGTCATGGAACGTGTCCCCATGTAGTTTGATTATTTATTTAAATGTATCATGGAACGTGCCCTTATGTATTTTGATTATTTATTTAAATGTGTCATGGAACGTGTCCCTACGTAGTTTGATTATTTATTTAAATGTGTCATGGAACGTGTCCCCATGTAGTTTGATTATTTATTTAAATGTGTCATGCAACGTGTCCCCATGTAGTTTGATTATTTATTTAAATGTGTCATGGAACGTGTCCCTATGTAGTTTGATTATTTATTTAAATGTGTCATGGAACGTGTCCTTATGTAGTTTGATTATTTATTTAAATATTTAATGGAACGTGTCCCTATGTAGTTGGATTATTTATTTATATGTGTCATGGAACGTGTCCCTATGTAGTTGGATTATTTATTTAAATGTGTCATGGAACGTGTCCCTATGTAATTTGATTATTTATTTAAATGTGTCATGGAACGTGTCATCATGTAGTTTGATTATTTATTTAAATGTGTCATGGAACGTGTCCCTATGTAGTTGGATTATTTATTTTAATGTGTCATGGAACGTGTCCTTATGTAGTTTGATTATTTATTTAAATGTGTCATGGAACGTGTCCCCATGTAGTTTGATTGTTTATTTAAATCTGTCATGGAACGTGTCCCTATGTAGTTTGATTATTTATTTAAATGTGTCATGGAACGTGTCCCCATGTAGTTTGATTATTTATTTAAATGTGTCATGGAACGTGTCCCCATGTAGTTTGATTATTTATTTAAATGTGCCATGGAACGTGTCCCTATGCAGTTTGATTATTTACTTAAATATTTAATGGAACGTGTCAATATGTAGTTGGATTATTTATTTATATGTGTCATGGAACGTGTCCCTATGTAGTTGGATTATTTATTTAAATGTGTCATGGAACGTGTCCCTATGTAGTTTGATTATTTATTTAAATGTGTCATGGAACGTGTCATCATGTAGTTTGATTATTTATTTAAATGTGTCATGGAACGTGTCATCATGTAGTTTGATTATTTATTTAAATGTGTCATGGAACGTGTCCCTATGTAGTTTGATTATTTATTTAAATGTGTCATGGAACGTGTCCCTATGTAGTTTGATTATTTATTTAAATGTGTCATGGAACGTGTCCCCATGTAGTTTGATTATTTATTTAAATGTGTCATGGAACGTGTCCCCATGTAGTTTGATTATTTATTTAAATGTGTCATGGAACGTGTCCCCATGTAGTTTGATTATTTATTTAAATGTGTCATGGAACGTGTCCCTATGTAGTTTGATTGTTTATTTAAATGTGTCATGGAACGTGTCCTTATGTAGTTTGATTATTTATTTAAATGTGTCATGGAACGTGTCCCTATGTAGTTTGATTATTTATTTTAATGTGTCATGGAACGTGTCCCCATGTAGTTTGATTATTTATTTAAATGTGTCATGGAACGTGTCCCTAAGTAATTTGATTATTTATTTAAATGTGTCATGGAACGTGTCCCTATGTAGCTGGATTATTTATTTAAATGTGTCACGGAACGTGTCCCTATGTAGTTTGATTATTTACTTAAATCTGTCATGGAACGTGTCCCAATGTAATTTGATTATTTATTTAAATGTGTCATGGAAGTTGTCCTGATGTAGTTTGATTATTTATTTAAATGTGTCATGGAACGTGTCCTTATGTAGTTTGATTATTTATTTAAATGTGTCATGCAGCGTGTCCCCATGTAGTTTGAATATTTATTTAAATGTGTCATGGAACGTGTCCCCATGTAGTTTGATTATTTATTTAAATGTATCATGGAACGTGCCCTTATGTAGTTTGATTATTTATTTAAATGTGTCATGGAACGTGTCCCTATGTAGTTTGATTATTTATTTAAATGCGTCATGGAACGTGTCCCTATGTAGCTTGATTATTTATTTAAATGTGTCACGAAACGTGTCCCTATGTAGTTTTCTTATTTATTTAAATCTGCCATGGAACGTGTCCCAATGTAGTTTAATTATTTATTTAAATGTGTCATGGAACGTGTCCCTATGTAGTTTGATTATTTATTTAAATGTGTCATGGAACGTGTCCCCATGTAGTTTGATTATTTATTTAAATGTGTCATGGAACGTGTCCCTATGTAGTTTGATTGTTTATTTAAATGTGTCATGGAACGTGTCCTTATGTAGTTTGATTATTTATTTAAATGTGTCATGGAACGTGTCCCTATGTAGTTTGATTATTTATTTTAATGTGTCATGGAACGTGTCCCCATGTAGTTTGATTATTTATTTAAATGTGTCATGGAACGTGTCCCTAAGTAATTTGATTATTTATTTAAATGTGTCATGGAACGTGTCCTTATGTAGTTTGATTATTTATTTAAATGTGTCATGGAACGTGTCCCTATGTAGCTTGATTATTTATTTAAATGTGTCACGGAACGTGTCCCTATGTAGTTTGATTATTTACTTAAATCTGTCATGGAACGTGTCCCAATGTAGTTTGATTATTTATTTAAATGTGTCATGGAAGTTGTCCTGATGTAGTTTGATTATTTATTTAAATGTGTCATGGAACGTGTCCTTATGTAGTTTGATTATTTATTTAAATGTTTCATGCAACGTGTCCCCATGTAGTTTGAATATTTATTTAAATGTGTCATGGAACGTGTCCCCATGTAGTTTGATTATTTATTTAAATGTATCATGGAACGTGCCCTTATGTAGTTTGATTATTTATTTAAATGTGTCATGGAACGTGTCCCTATGTAGTTTGATTATTTATTTAAATGCGTCATGGAACGTGTCCCTATGTAGCTTGATTATTTATTTAAATGTGTCACGGAACGTGTCCCTATGTAGTTTTCTTATTTATTTAAATCTGCCATGGAACGTGTCCCAATGTAGTTTGATTATTTATTTAAATGTGTCATGGAACGTGTCCCTATGTAGTTTGATTATTTATTTAAATGTGTCATGGAACGTGCCCTTATGTAGTTTGATTATTTATTTAAATGTGTCATGGAACGTGTCCCTATGTAGTTGGATTATTTATTTAAATGTGTCATGGAACGTGTCCCTATGTAGTTTGATTATTTATTTAAATGTGTCATGGAACGTGTCATCATGTAGTTTGATTATTTATTTAAATGTGTCATGGAACGTGTCATCATGTAGTTTGATTATTTATTTAAATGTGTCATGGAACGTGTCCCTATGTAGTTTGATTGTTTATTTAAATGTGTCATGGAACGTGTCCCTATGTAGTTTGATTATTTATTTAAATGTGTCATGGAACGTGTCCCTATGTAGTTTCATTATTTATTTAAATGTGTCATGGAACGTGTCCCCATGTAGTTTGATTATTTATTTAAATGTGTCATGGAACGTGTCCCCATGTAGTTTGATTATTTATTTAAATGTGTCATGGAACGTGTCCCCATGTAGTTTGATTATTTATTTAAATGTGTCATGGAACGTGTCCCTATGTAGTTTGATTGTTTATTTAAATGTGTCATGGAACGTGTCCTTATGTAGTTTGATTATTTATTTAAATGTGTCATGGAACGTGTCCCTATGTAGTTTGATTATTTATTTTAATGTGTCATGGAACGTGTCCCCATGTAGTTTGATTATTTATTTAAATGTGTCATGGAACGTGTCCCTAAGTAATTTGATTATTTATTTAAATGTGTCATGGAACGTGTCCCTATGTAGTTTGATTATTTATTTAAATGTGTCATGGAACGTGTCCCTATGTAGCTTGATTATTTATTTAAATGTGTCACGGAACGTGTCCCTATGTAGTTTGATTATTTACTTAAATCTGTCATGGAACGTGTCCCAATGTAGTTTGATTATTTATTTAAATGTGTCATGGAAGTTGTCCTGATGTAGTTTGATTATTTATTTAAATGTGTCATGGAACGTGTCCTTATGTAGTTTGATTATTTATTTAAATGTGTCATGCAACGTGTCCCCATGTAGTTTGAATATTTATTTAAATGTGTCATGGAACGTGTCCCCATGTAGTTTGATTATTTATTTAAATGTATCATGCAACGTGCCCTTATGTAGTTTGATTATTTATTTAAATGTGTCATGGAACGTGTCCCTATGTAGTTTGATTATTTATTTAAATGCGTCATGGAACGTGTCCTTATGTAGCTTGATTATTTATTTAAATGTGTCACGGAACGTGTCCCTATGTAGTTTTCTTATTTATTTAAATCTGCCATGGAACGTGTCCCAATGTAGTTTGATTATTTATTTAAATGTGTCATGGAACGTGTCCCTATGTAGTTTGATTATTTATTTAAATGTGTCATGGAACGTGTCCCCATGAAGTTTGATTATTTATTTAAATGTGTCATGGAACGTGTCCCTATGTAGTTTGATTGTTTATTTAAATGTGTCATGGAACGTGTCCTTATGTAGTTTGATTATTTATTTAAATGTGTCATGGAACGTGTCCCTATGTAGTTTGATTATTTATTTTAATGTGTCATGGAACGTGTCCCCATGTAGTTTGATTATTTATTTAAATGTGTCATGGAACGTGTCCCTAAGTAATTTGATTATTTATTTAAATGTGTCATGGAACGTGTCCCTATGTAGTTTGATTATTTATTTAAATGTGTCATGGAACGTGTCCCTATGTAGCTTGATTATTTATTTAAATGTGTCACGGAACGTGTCCCTATGTAGTTTGATTATTTACTTAAATCTGTCATGGAACGTGTCCCAATGTAGTTTGATTATTTATTTAAATGTGTCATGGAAGTTGTCCTGATGTAGTTTGATTATTTATTTAAATGTGTCATGGAACGTGTCCTTATGTAGTTTGATTATTTATTTAAATGTGTCATGCAACGTGTCCCCATGTAGTTTGAATATTTATTTAAATGTGTCATGGAACGTGTCCCCATGTAGTTTGATTATTTATTTAAATGTATCATGGAACGTGCCCTTATGTAGTTTGATTATTTATTTAAATGTGTCATGGAACGTGTCCCTATGTAGTTTGATTATTTATTTAAATGCGTCATGGAACGTGTCCCTATGTAGCTTGATTATTTATTTAAATGTGTCACGGAACGTGTCCCTATGTAGTTTTCTTATTTATTTAAATCTGCCATGGAACGTGTCCCAATGTAGTTTGATGATTTATTTAAATGTGTCATAGAACGTGTCCCTATGTAGTTTGATTATTTATTTAAATGTGTCATGGACCGTGTCCCCATGTAGTTTGATTATTTATTTAAATGTGTCATGGAACGTGTCCCCATGTAGTTTGATTATTTATTTAAATGTATCATGGAACGTGCCCTTATGTAGTTTGATTATTTATTTAAATGTGTCATGGAACGTGTCCCTATGTAGTTTGATTATTTATTTAAATGTGTCATGGAACGTGTCCTCATGTAGTTTGATTATTTATTTAAATGTGTCATGCAACGTGTCCCCATGTAGTTTGATTATTTATTTAAATGTGTCATGGAACGTGTCCCTATGTAGTTTGATTGTTTATTTAAATGTGTCATGGAACGTGTCCCTATGTAGTTTGATTATTTATTTAAATGTGTCATGGAACGTGTCCCTATGTAGTTTGATTATTTATTTAAATGTGTCGTGGAACGTGTCCTTATGTAGTTTGATTATTTATTTATTATGTGTTATGGAACGTGTCCCTATGTAGTTTGATTATTTATTTAAATGTGTCATGAAACGGGTCCCCATGTAGTTTGATTATTTATTTAAATGTGTCATGGAACGTGTCCCCATGTAGTTTGATTATTTATTTAAATGTGTCATGGAACGTGTCCTTATGTAGTTTGATTATTGATTTAAATGTGTCATGGAACGTGTTCCTATGCAGTTTGATTATTTATTTGAATGTGTCATGGAACGTGTCCCCATGTAGTTTGATTATTTATTTAAATGTGTCATGGAACGTGCCCCTATGTAGTTGGATTATTTATTTATATGTGTCATGGAACGTGTCCCTATGTAGTTTGATTATTTATTTAAATGTGTCATGGAACGTGTCCCGATGTAGTTTGATTATTTATTTAAATGTGTCATGGAACGTGTCCCCATGTAGTTTGATTATTTATTTAAATGTATCATGGAACGTGACCTTATGTAGTTTGATAATTTAATTAAATGTGTCATGGAACGTGTCCCTATGTAGTTTGATTATTTATTTAAATGTGTCATGGAACGTGTCCCCATGTAGTTTGATTATTTATTTAAATGTGTTATGCAACGTGTCCCCATGTAGTTTGATTATTTATTTAAATGTGTCATGGAACGTGTCCCTATGTAGTTTGATTGTTTATTTAAATGTGTCATGGAACGTGTCCCTATGTAGTTTGATTATTTATTTAAATGTGTCATGGAACGTGTCTCTATGTAGTTTGATTATTTATTTAAATGTGTCATGGAACGTGTCCCTATGTAGTTTGATTATTTATTTAAATGTGTCATGGAACGTGTCCTTATGTAGTTTGATTATTTATTTAAATGTGTCATGGAACGTGTCCCTATGTAGTTTGATTATTTATTTAAATGTGTCATGGAACGTGTCCCTATGTAGTTTGATTATTTATTTAAATGTGTCATGGAACGTGTCCCCATGTAGTTTGATTATTTATTTAAATGTGTCATGGAACGTGTCCCCATGTAGTTTGATTATTTATTTAAATGTGTTATGCAACGTGTTCCCATGTAGTTTGATTATTTATTTAAATGTGTCATGGAACGTGTCCCTATGTAGTTTGATTGTTTATTTAAATGTGTCATGGAACGTGTCCCCATGTAGTTTGATTATTTATTTAAATGTGTCATGGAACGTGTTCCTATGTAGTTTGATTGTTTATTTAAATGTGTCATTTAACGTGTCCTTATGTAGTTTGATTATTTATTTAAATGTGTCATGGAACGTGTCCCCATGTAGTTTGATTATTTATTTAAATGTGTCATGGAACGTGCCCCTATGTAGTTGGATTATTTATTTATATGTGTCATGGAACGTGTCCCTATGTAGTTTGATTATTTATTTAAATGTGTCATGGAACGTGTCCCGATGTAGTTTGATTATTTATTTAAATGTGTCATGGAACGTGTCCCCATGTAGTTTGATTATTTATTTAAATGTATCATGGAACGTGACCTTATGTAGTTTGATAATTTAATTAAATGTGTCATGGAACGTGTCCCTATGTAGTTTGATTATTTATTTAAATGTGTCATGGAACGTGTCCCCATGTAGTTTGATTATTTATTTAAATGTGTTATGCAACGTGTCCCCATGTAGTTTGATTATTTATTTAAATGTGTCATGGAACGTGTCCCTATGTAGTTTGATTGTTTATTTAAATGTGTCATGGAACGTGTCCCTATGTAGTTTGATTATTTATTTAAATGTGTCATGGAACGTGTCTCTATGTAGTTTGATTATTTATTTAAATGTGTCATGGAACGTGTCCCTATGTAGTTTGATTATTTATTTAAATGTGTCATGGAACGTGTCCCTATGTAGTTTGATTATTTATTTAAATGTGTCATGAAACGGGTCCCCATGTAGTTTGATTATTTATTTAAATGTGTCATGGAACGTGTCCCCATGTAGTTTGATTATTTATTTAAATGTGTCATGGAACGTGTCCTTATGTAGTTTGATTATTGATTTAAATGTGTCATGGAACGTGTTCCTATGCAGTTTGATTATTTATTTGAATGTGTCATGGAACGTGTCCCCATGTAGTTTGATTATTTATTTAAATGTGTCATGGAACGTGCCCCTATGTAGTTGGATTATTTATTTATATGTGTCATGGAACGTGTCCCTATGTAGTTTGATTATTTATTTAAATGTGTCATGGAACGTGTCCCGATGTAGTTTGATTATTTATTTAAATGTATCATGGAACGTGCCCTTATGTAGTTTGATAATTTAATTAAATGTGTCATGGAACGTGTCCCTATGTAGTTTGATTATTTATTTAAATGTGTCATGGAACGTGTCCCCATGTAGTTTGATTATTTATTTAAATGTGTTATGCAACGTGTCCCCATGTAGTTTGATTATTTATTTAAATGTGTCATGGAACGTGTCCCTATGTAGTTTGATTGTTTATTAAAATGTGTCATGGAACGTGTCCCTATGTAGTTTGATTATTTATTTAAATGTGTCATGGAACGTGTCCCTATGTAGTTTGATTATTTATTTAAATGTGTCATGGAACGTGTCCCCATGTAGTTTGATTATTTATTTAAATGTGTTATGCAACGTGTCCCCATGTAGTTTGATTATTTATTTAAATGTGTCATGGAACGTGTCCCTATGTAGTTTGATTGTTTATTTAAATGTGTCATATAACGTGTCCCTATGTAGTTTGATTATTTATTTAAATGCGTCATGGAACGTGTCCCTATGTAGCTTGATTATTTATTTAAATGTGTCACGGAACGTGTCCCTATGTAGTTTTCTTATTTATTTAAATCTGCCATGGAACGTGTCCCAATGTAATTTGATTATTTATTTAAATGTGTCATGGAACGTGTCCCTATGTAGTTTGATTATTTATTTAAATGTGTCATGGAACGTGTCCCCATGTAGTTTGATTATTTATTTAAATGTGTCATATAACGTGTCCCTATGTAGTTTGATTGTTTATTTAAATGTGTCATGGAACGTGTCCTTATGTAGTTTGATTATTTATTTAAATGTGTCATGGAACGTGTCCCTATGTAGTTTGATTATTTATTTTAATGTGTCATGGAACGTGTCCCCATGTAGTTTGATTATTTATTTAAATGTGTCATGGAACGTGTCCCTAAGTAATTTGATTATTTATTTAAATGTGTCATGGAACGTGTCCCTATGTAGTTTGATTATTTATTTAAATGTGTCATGGAACGTGTCCCTATGTAGCTTGATTATTTATTTAAATGTGTCACGGAACGTGTCCCTATGTAGTTTGATTATTTACTTAAATCTGTCATGGAACGTGTCCCAATGTAGTTTTATTATTTATTTAAATGTGTCATGGAAGTTGTCCTGATGTAGTTTGATTATTTATTTAAATGTGTCATGGAACGTGTCCTTATGTAGTTTGATTATTTATTTAAATGTTTCATGCAACGTGTCCCCATGTAGTTTGAATATTTATTTAAATGTGTCATGGAACGTGTCCCCATGTAGTTTGATTATTTATTTAAATGTATCATGGAACGTGCCCTTATGTAGTTTGATTATTTATTTAAATGTGTCATGGAACGTGTCCCTATGTAGTTTGATTATTTATTTAAATGCGTCATGGAACGTGTCCCTATGTAGCTTGATTATTTATTTAAATGTGTCACGGAACGTGTCCCTATGTAGTTTTCTTATTTATTTAAATCTGCCATGGAACGTGTCCCAATGTAGTTTGATTATTTATTTAAATGTGTCATGGAACGTGTCCCTATGTAGTTTGATTATTTATTTAAATGTGTCATGGAACGTGCCCTTATGTAGTTTGATTATTTATTTAAATGTGTCATGGAACGTGTCCCTATGTAGTTTGATTATTTATTTAAATGTGTCATGAAACGTGTCCCTATGTAGTTTTATTATTTATTTAAATGTGTCATGGAACGTGTCATCATGTAGTTTGATTATTTATTTAAATGTGTCATGGAACGTGTCATCATGTAGTTTGATTATTTATTTAAATGTGTCATGGAACGTGTCCCTATGTAGTTTGATTGTTTATTTAAATGTGTCATGGAACGTGTCCTTATGTAGTTTGATTATTTATTTAAATGTGTCATGGAACGTGTCCCTATGTAGTTTGATTATTTATTTAAATGTGTCATGGAACGTGTCCCCATGTAGTTTGATTATTTATTTAAATGTGTCATGGAACGTGTCCCCATGTAGTTTGATTATTTATTTAAATGTGTCATGGAACGTGTCCCCATGTAGTTTGATTATTTATTTAAATGTGTCATGGAACGTGTCCCTATGTAGTTTGATTGTTTATTTAAATGTGTCATGGAACGTGTCCTTATGTAGTTTGATTATTTATTTAAATGTGTCATGGAACGTGTCCCTATGTAGTTTGATTGTTTATTTAAATGTGTCATGGAACGTGTCCTTATGTAGTTTGATTATTTATTTAAATGTGTCATGGAACGTGTCCCTATGTAGTTTGATTATTTATTTAAATGTGTCATGGAACGTGTCCCTATGTAGTTTGATTATTTATTTAAATGTGTCATGGAACGTGTCCCCATGTAGTTTGATTATTTATTTAAATGTGTCATGGAACGTGTCCCCATGTAGTTTGATTATTTATTTAAATGTGTTATGCAACGTGTTCCCATGTAGTTTGATTATTTATTTAAATGTGTCATGGAACGTGTCCCTATGTAGTTTGATTGTTTATTTAAATGTGTCATGGAACGTGTCCCCATGTAGTTTGATTATTTATTTAAATGTGTCATGGAACGTGTTCCTATGTAGTTTGATTGTTTATTTAAATGTGTCATGGAACGTGTCCTTATGTAGTTTGATTATTTATTTAAATGTGTCATGGAACGTGTCCCCATGTAGTTTGATTATTTATTTAAATGTGTCATGGAACGTGTCCTTATGTAGTTTGATTATTTATTTAAATGTGTCATGGAACGTGTCCCTATGTAGTTTGATTATTTATTTAAATGTGTCATGGAACGTGTCCCTATGCAGCTTGATTATTTATGTAAATGTGTCACGGAACGTGTCCCTATGTAGTTTTATTATTTTCTTAAATGTGTCATGGAACGTGTCCCTATGTAGTTTGATTATTTATTTAAATGTATCATGGAACGTGCCCTTATGTAGTTTGATAATATAATTAAATGTGTCATGGAACGTGTCCCTATGTAGTTTGATTATTTATTTAAATGTGTCATGGAACGTGTCCCCATGTAGTTTGATTATTTATTTAAATGTGTTATGCAACGTGTCCCCATGTAGTTTGATTATTTATTTAAATGTGTCATGGAACGTGTCCCTATGTAGTTTGATTGTTTATTAAAATGTGTCATGGAACGTGTCCCTATGTAGTTTGATTATTTATTTAAATGTGTCATGGAACGTGTCCCTATGTAGTTTGATTATTTATTTAAATGTGTCATGGAACGTGTCCCCATGTAGTTTGATTATTTATTTAAATGTGTCATGGAACGTGTCCCTATGTAGTTTGATTGTTTATTTAAATGTGTCATGGAACGTGTCCCTATGTAGTTTGATTATTTATTTAAATGCGTCATGGAACGTGTCCCTAAGTAGCTTGATTATTTATTTAAATGTGTCACGGAACGTGTCCCTATGTAGTTTTCTTATTTATTTAAATCTGCCATGGAACGTGTCCCAATGTAGTTTGATTATTTATTTAAATGTGTCATGGAACGTGTCCCTATGTAGTTTGATTATTTATTTAAATGTGTCATGGAACGTGTCCCCATGTAGTTTGATTATTTATTTAAATGTGTCATATAACGTGTCCCTATGTAGTTTGATTGTTTATTTAAATGTGTCATGGAACGTGTCCTTATGTAGTTTGATTATTTATTTAAATGTGTCATGGAACGTGTCCCTATGTAGTTTGATTATTTATTTTAATGTGTCATGGAACGTGTCCCCATGTAGTTTGATTATTTATTTAAATGTGTCATGGAACGTGTCCCTAAGTAATTTGATTATTTATTTAAATGTGTCATGGAACGTGTCCCTATGTAGTTTGATTATTTATTTAAATGTGTCATGGAACGTGTCCCTATGTAGCTTGATTATTTATTTAAATGTGTCACGGAACGTGTCCCTATGTAGTTTGATTATTTACTTAAATCTGTCATGGAACGTGTCCCAATGTAGTTTTATTATTTATTTAAATGTGTCATGGAAGTTGTCCTGATGTAGTTTGATTATTTATTTAAATGTGTCATGGAACGTGTCCTTATGTAGTTTGATTATTTATTTAAATGTTTCATGCAACGTGTCCCCATGTAGTTTGAATATTTATTTAAATGTGTCATGGAACGTGTCCCCATGTAGTTTGATTATTTATTTAAATGTATCATGGAACGTGCCCTTATGTAGTTTGATTATTTATTTAAATGTGTCATGGAACGTGTCCCTATGTAGTTTGATTATTTATTTAAATGCGTCATGGAACGTGTCCCTATGTAGCTTGATTATTTATTTAAATGTGTCACGGAACGTGTCCCTATGTAGTTTTCTTATTTATTTAAATCTGCCATGGAACGTGTCCCAATGTAGTTTGATTATTTATTTAAATGTGTCATGGAACGTGTCCCTATGTAGTTTGATTATTTATTTAAATGTGTCATGGAACGTGCCCTTATGTAGTTTGATTATTTATTTAAATGTGTCATGGAACGTGTCCCTATGTAGTTTGATTATTTATTTAAATGTGTCATGGAACGTGTCCCTATGTAGTTTGATTATTTATTTAAATGTGTCATGGAACGTGTCATCATGTAGCTTGATTATTTATTTAAATGTGTCATGGAACGTGTCATCATGTAGTTTGATTATTTATTTAAATGTGTCATGGAACGTGTCCCTATGTAGTTTGATTGTTTATTTAAATGTGTCATGGAACGTGTCCTTATGTAGTTTGATTATTTATTTAAATGTGTCATGGAACGTGTCCCGATGTAGTTTGATTATTTATTTAAATGTGTCATGGAACGTGTCCCCATGTAGTTTGATTATTTATTTAAATGTGTCATGGAACGTGTCCCCATGTAGTTTGATTATTTATTTAAATGTGTCATGAAACGTGTCCCCATGTAGTTTGATTATTTATTTAAATGTGTCATGGAACGTGTCCCTATGTAGTTTGATTGTTTATTTAAATGTGTCATGGAACGTGTCCTTATGTAGTTTGATTATTTATTTAAATGTGTCATGGAACGTGTCCCTATGTAGTTTGATTATTTATTTTAATGTGTCATGGAACGTGTCCCCATGTAGTTTGATTATTTATTTAAATGTGTCATGGAACGTGTCCCTAAGTAATTTGATTATTTATTTAAATGTGTCATGGAACGTGTCCCTATGTAGTTTGATTATTTATTTAAATGTGTCATGGAACGTGTCCCTATGTAGCTTGATTATTTATTTAAATGTGTCACGGAACGTGTCCCTATGTAGTTTTATTATTTACTTAAATCTGTCATGGAACGTGTCCCAATGTAGTTTGATTATTTATTTAAATGTGTCATGGAAGTTGTCCTGATGTAGTTTGATTATTTATTTAAATGTGTCATGGAACGTGTCCTTATGTAGTTTGATTATTTATTTAAATGTGTCATGCAACGTGTCCCCATGTAGTTTGAATATTTATTTAAATGTGTCATGGAACGTGTCCCCATGTAGTTTGATTATTTATTTAAATGTATCATGGAACGTGCCCTTATGTAGTTTGATTATTTATTTAAATGTGTCATGGAACGTGTCCCTATGTAGTTTGATTATTTATTTAAATGCGTCATGGAACGTGTCCCTATGTAGCTTGATTATTTATTTAAATGTGTCACGGAACGTGTCCCTATGTAGTTTTCTTATTTATTTGAATCTGCCATGGAACGTGTCCCAATGTAGTTTGATTATTTATTTAAATGTGTCATAGAACGTGTCCCTATGTAGTTTGATTATTTATTTAAATGTGTCATGGACCGTGTCCCCATGTAGTTTGATTATTTATTTAAATGTGTCATGGAACGTGTCCCCATGTAGTTTGATTATTTATTTAAATGTATCATGGAACGTGCCCTTATGTAGTTTGATTATTTATTTAAATGTGTCATGGAACGTGTCCCTATGTAGTTTGATTATTTATTTAAATGTGTCATGGAACGTGTCCTCATGTAGTTTGATTATTTATTTAAATGTGTTATGCAACGTGTCCCCATGTAGTTTGATTATTTATTTAAATGTGTCATGGAACGTGTCCCTATGTAGTTTGATTGTTTATTTAAATGTGTCATGGAACGTGTCCCTATGTAGTTTGATTATTTATTTAAATGTGTCATGGAACGTGTCCCTATGTAGTTTGATTATTTATTTAAATGTGTCATGGAACGTGTCCTTATGTAGTTTGATTATTTATTTATTATGTGTTATGGAACGTGTCCCTATGTAGTTTGATTATTTATTTAAATGTGTCATGAAACGGGTCCCCATGTAGTTTGATTATTTATTTAAATGTGTCATGGAACGTGTCCCCATGTAGTTTGATTATTTATTTAAATGTGTCATGGAACGTGTCCTTATGTAGTTTGATTATTGATTTAAATGTGTCATGGAACGTGTTCCTATGCAGTTTGATTATTTATTTGAATGTGTCATGGAACGTGTCCCCATGTAGTTTGATTATTTATTTAAATGTGTCATGGAACGTGCCCCTATGTAGTTGGATTATTTATTTATATGTGTCATGGAACGTGTCCCTATGTAGTTTGATTATTTATTTAAATGTGTCATGGAACGTGTCCCGATGTAGTTTGATTATTTATTTAAATGTGTCATGGAACGTGTCCCCATGTAGTTTGATTATTTATTTAAATGTATCATGGAACGTGCCCTTATGTAGTTTGATAATTTAATTAAATGTGTCATGGAACGTGTCCCTATGTAGTTTGATTATTTATTTAAATGTGTCATGGAACGTGTCCCCATGTAGTTTGATTATTTATTTAAATGTGTTATGCAACGTGTCCCCATGTAGTTTGATTATTTATTTAAATGTGTCATGGAACGTGTCCCTATGTAGTTTGATTGTTTATTTAAATGTGTCATGGAACGTGTCCCTATGTAGTTTGATTATTTATTTAAATGTGTCATGGAACGTGTCTCTATGTAGTTTGATTATTTATTTAAATGTGTCATGGAACGTGTCCCTATGTAGTTTGATTATTTATTTAAATGTGTCATGGAACGTGTCCTTATGTAGTTTGATTATTTATTTAAATGTGTCATGGAACGTGTCCCTATGTAGTTTGATTATTTATTTAAATGTGTCATGGAACGTGTCCCTATGTAGTTTGATTATTTATTTAAATGTGTCATGGAACGTGTCCCCATGTAGTTTGATTATTTATTTAAATGTGTCATGGAACGTGTCCCCATGTAGTTTGATTATTTATTTAAATGTGTTATGCAACGTGTTCCCATGTAGTTTGATTATTTATTTAAATGTGTCATGGAACGTGTCCCTATGTAGTTTGATTGTTTATTTAAATGTGTCATGGAACGTGTCCCCATGTAGTTTGATTATTTATTTAAATGTGTCATGGAACGTGTCCCTATGTAGTTTGATTGTTTATTTAAATGTGTCATGGAACGTGTCCTTATGTAGTTTGATTATTTATTTAAATGTGTCATGGAACGTGTCCCCATGTAGTTTGATTATTTATTTAAATGTGTCATGGAACGTGTCCTTATGTAGTTTGATTATTTATTTAAATGTGTCATGGAACGTGTCCCTATGTAGTTTGATTATTTATTTAAATGTGTCATGGAACGTGTCCCTATGCAGCTTGATTATTTATGTAAATGTGTCACGGAACGTGTCCCTATGTAGTTTTATTATTTTCTTAAATGTGTCATGGAACGTGTCCCTATGTAGTTTGATTATTTATTTAAATGTATCATGGAACGTGCCCTTATGTAGTTTGATAATTTTATTAAATGTGTCATGGAACGTGTCCCTATGTAGTTTGATTATTTATTTAAATGTGTCATGGAACGTGTCCCCATGTAGTTTGATTATTTATTTAAATGTGTTATGCAACGTGTCCCCATGTAGTTTGATTATTTATTTAAATGTGTCATGGAACGTGTCCCTATGTAGTTTGATTGTTTATTAAAATGTGTCATGGAACGTGTCCCTATGTAGTTTAATTATTTATTTAAATGTGTCATGGAACGTGTTCCTATGTAGTTTGATTATTTATTTAAATGTGTCATGGAACGTGTCCTTATGTAGTTTGATTATTTATTTAAATGTGTCATGGAACGTGTCCCTATGTAGTTTGATTATTTATTTAAATGTGTCATGGAACGTGTCCCTATGTAGTTTGATTATTTATTTAAATGTGTCATGGAACGTGTCCCCATGTAGTTTGATTATTTATTTAAATGTGTCATGGAACGTGTCCCCATGTAGTTTGATTATTTATTTAAATGTGTTATGCAACGTGTTCCCATGTAGTTTGATTATTTATTTAAATGTGTCATGGAACGTGTCCCTATGTAGTTTGATTATTTATTTAAATGTGTCATGGAACGTGTCCCCATGTAGTTTGATTATTTATTTAAATGTGTCATGGAACGTGTCCCTATGTAGTTTGATTATTTATTTAAATGTGTCATGGAACGTGTCCCTATGTAGTTTGATTATTTATTTAAATGTGTCATGGAACGTGTCCCCATGTAGTTTGATTATTTATTTAAATGTATCATGGAACGTGCCCTTATGTAGTTTGATAATTTAATTAAATGTGTCATATAACGTGTCCCTATGTAGTTTGATTATTTATTTAAATGTGTCATGGAACGTGTCCCCATGTAGTTTGATTATTTATTTAAATGTGTTATGCAACGTGTCCCCATGTAGTTTGATTATTTATTTAAATGTGTCATGGAACGTGTCCCTATGTAGTTTGATTGTTTATTAAAATGTGTCATGGAACGTGTCCCTATGTAGTTTAATTATTTACTTAAATGTGTCATGGAACGTGTCCCTATGTAGTTTGATTATTTATTTAAATGTGTCATGGAACGTGTCCCTATGTAGTTTGATTATTTATTTAAATGTGTCATGGAACGTGTCCTTATGTAGTTTGATTATTTATTTAAATGTGTCATGGAACGTGTCCCTATGTAGTTTGATTATTTATTTAAATGTGTCTTGGAACGTGTCCCTATGTAGTTTGATTATTTATTTAAATGTGTCATGGAACGTGTCACCATGTAGTTTGATTATTTATTTAAATGTGTCATGGAACGTGTCCCCATGTAGTTTGATTATTTATTTAAATGTGTTATGCAACGTGTTCCCATGTAGTTTGATTATTTATTTAAATGTGTCATGGAACGTGTCCCTATGTAGTTTGATTGTTTATTTAAATGTGTCATAGAACGTGTCCCCATGTAGTTTGATTATTTATTTAAATGTGTCATGGAACGTGTCCCTATGTAGTTTGATTGTTTATTTAAATGTGTCATGGAACGTGTCCTTATGTAGTTTGATTATTTATTTAAATGTGTCATGGAACGTGTCCCCATGTAGTTTGATTATTTATTTAAATGTGTCATGGAACGTGTCCCCATGTAGTTTGATTATTTATTTAAATGTGTCATGGAACGTGTCCCTATGTAGTTTGATTGTTTATTTAAATGTGTCATGGAACGTGTCCTTATGTAGTTTGATTATTTATTTAAATGTGTCATGGAACGTGTCCCTATGTAGTTTGATTATTTATTTAAATGTGTCATGGAACGTGTCCCTATGTAGTTTGATTATTTATTTAAATGTGTCATGGAACGTGTCCCTATGTAGTTTGATTATTTATTTAAATGTGTCATGGAACGTGTCCCTATGTAGTTTGATTATTTATTTAAATGTGTCATGGAACGTGTCCCCATGTAGTTTGATTATTTATTTAAATGTGTCATGGAACGTGTCCCTATGTAGTTTGATTATTTATTTAAATGTGTCATGGAACGTGTCCCTATGTAGTTTGATTATTTATTTAAATGTGTCATGGAACGTGTCCCTATGTAGTTTGATTATTTATTTAAATGTGTCATGGAACGTGTCCCTATGTAGTTTGATTATTTATTTAAATGTGTCATGGAACGTGTCCCTATGTAGTTTGATTATTTATTTAAATGTGTCATGGAACGTGTCCCTATGTAGTTTGATTATTTATTTAAATGTGTCATGGAACGTGTCCCTATGTAGTTTGATTATTTATTTAAATGTGTCATGGAACGTGTCCCTATGTAGTTTGATTATTTATTTAAATGTGTCATGGAACGTGTCCCCATGTAGTTTGATTATTTATTTAAATGTGTCATGGAACGTGTCCCTATGTAGTTTGATTATTTATTTAAATGTGTCATGGAACGTGTCCCTATGTAGTTTGATTATTTATTTAAATGTGTCATGGAACGTGTCCCCATGTAGTTTGATTATTTATTTAAATGTGTCATGGAACGTGTCCCTATGTAGTTTGATTATTTATTTAAATGTGTCATGGAACGTGTCCCTATGTAGTTTGATTATTTATTTAAATGTGTCATGGAACGTGTCCCTATGTAGTTTGATTATTTATTTAAATGTGTCATGGAACGTGTCCCTATGTAGTTTGATTATTTATTTAAATGTGTCATGGAACGTGTCCTTATGTAGTTTGATTATTTATTTAAATGTGTCATGGAACGTGTCCCCATGTAGTTTGATTATTTATTTAAATGTGTCATGGAACGTGTCCTTATGTAGTTTGATTATTTATTTAAATGTGTCATGGAACGTGTCCCTATGTAGTTTGATTATTTATTTAAATGTGTCATGGAACGTGTCCCTATGTAGTTTGATTATTTATTTAAATGTGTCATGGAACGTGTCCCTATGTAGTTTGATTATTTATTTAAATGTGTCATGGAACGTGTCCCTATGTAGTTTGATTATTTATTTAAATGTGTCATGGAACGTGTCCCTATGTAGTTTGATTATTTATTTAAATGTGTCATGGAACGTGTCCCTATGTAGTTTGATTATTTATTTAAATGTGTCATGGAACGTGTCCCTATGTAGTTTGATTATTTATTTAAATGTGTCATGGAACGTGTCCCTATGTAGTTTGATTATTTATTTAAATGTGTCATGGAACGTGTCCCCATGTAGTTTGATTATTTATTTAAATGTGTCATGGAACGTGTCCCTATGTAGTTTGATTATTTATTTAAATGTGTCATGGAACGTGTCCCTATGTAGTTTGATTATTTATTTAAATGTGTCATGGAACGTGTCCCTATGTAGTTTGATTATTTATTTAAATGTGTCATGGAACGTGTCCCTATGTAGTTTGATTATTTATTTAAATGTGTCATGGAACGTGTCCCTATGTAGTTTGATTATTTATTTAAATGTGTCATGGAACGTGTCCCCATGTAGTTTGATTATTTATTTAAATGTGTCATGGAACGTGTCCCTATGTAGTTTGATTATTTATTTAAATGTGTCATGGAACGTGTCCCTATGTAGTTTGATTATTTATTTAAATGTGTCATGGAACGTGTCCCTATGTAGTTTGATTATTTATTTAAATGTGTCATGGAACGTGTCCCTATGTAGTTTGATTATTTATTTAAATGTGTCATGGAACGTGTCCCCATGTAGTTTGATTATTTATTTAAATGTGTCATGGAACGTGTCCCTATGTAGTTTGATTATTTATTTAAATGTGTCATGGAACGTGTCCCTATGTAGTTTGATTATTTATTTAAATGTGTCATGGAACGTGTCCCTATGTAGTTTGATTATTTATTTAAATGTGTCATGGAACGTGTCCCTATGTAGTTTGATTATTTATTTAAATGTGTCATGGAACGTGTCCCTATGTAGTTTGATTATTTATTTAAATGTGTCATGGAACGTGTCCCTATGTAGTTTGATTATTTATTTAAATGTGTCATGGAACGTGTCCCTATGTAGTTTGATTATTTATTTAAATGTGTCATGGAACGTGTCCCTATGTAGTTTGATTATTTATTTAAATGTGTCATGGAACGTGTCCCTATGTAGTTTGATTATTTATTTAAATGTGTCATGGAACGTGTCCCTATGTAGTTTGATTATTTATTTAAATGTGTCATGGAACGTGTCCCTATGTAGTTTGATTATTTATTTAAATGTGTCATGGAACGTGTCCCTATGTAGTTTGATTATTTATTTAAATGTGTCATGGAACGTGTCCCCATGTAGTTTGATTATTTATTTAAATGTGTCATGGAACGTGTCCCTATGTAGTTTGATTATTTATTTAAATGTGTCATGGAACGTGTCCCTATGTAGTTTGATTATTTATTTAAATGTGTCATGGAACGTGTCCCTATGTAGTTTGATTATTTATTTAAATGTGTCATGGAACGTGTCCCTATGTAGTTTGATTATTTATTTAAATGTGTCATGGAACGTGTCCTTATGTAGTTTGATTATTTATTTAAATGTGTCATGGAACGTGTCCCTATGTAGTTTGATTATTTATTTAAATGTGTCATGGAACGTGTCCCTATGTAGTTTGATTATTTATTTAAATGTGTCATGGAACGTGTCCCTATGTAGTTTGATTATTTATTTAAATGTGTCATGGAACGTGTCCCTATGTAGTTTGATTATTTATTTAAATGTGTCATGGAACGTGTCCCTATGTAGTTTGATTATTTATTTAAATGTGTCATGGAACGTGTCCCTATGTAGTTTGATTATTTATTTAAATGTGTCATGGAACGTGTCCCCATGTAGTTTGATTATTTATTTAAATGTGTCATGGAACGTGTCCCCATGTAGTTTGATTATTTATTTAAATGTGTCATGGAACGTGTCCCTATGTAGTTTGATTATTTATTTAAATGTGTCATGGAACGTGTCCCTATGTAGTTTGATTATTTATTTAAATGTGTCATGGAACGTGTCCCTATGTAGTTTGATTATTTATTTAAATGTGTCATGGAACGTGTCCCTATGTAGTTTGATTATTTATTTAAATGTGTCATGGAACGTGTCCCTATGTAGTTTGATTATTTATTTAAATGTGTCATGGAACGTGTCCCTATGTAGTTTGATTATTTATTTAAATGTGTCATGGAACGTGTCCCTATGTAGTTTGATTATTTATTTAAATGTGTCATGGAACGTGTCCCTATGTAGTTTGATTATTTATTTAAATGTGTCATGGAACGTGTCCCTATGTAGTTTGATTATTTATTTAAATGTGTCATGGAACGTGTCCCTATGTAGTTTGATTATTTATTTAAATGTGTCATGGAACGTGTCCCTATGTAGTTTGATTATTTATTTAAATGTGTCATGGAACGTGTCCCTATGTAGTTTGATTATTTATTTAAATGTGTCATGGAACGTGTCCCTATGTAGTTTGATTATTTATTTAAATGTGTCATGGAACGTGTCCCCATGTAGTTTGATTATTTATTTAAATGTGTCATGGAACGTGTCCCTATGTAGTTTGATTATTTATTTAAATGTGTCATGGAACGTGTCCCTATGTAGTTTGATTATTTATTTAAATGTGTCATGGAACGTGTCCCCATGTAGTTTGATTATTTATTTAAATGTGTCATGGAACGTGTCCCTATGTAGTTTGATTATTTATTTAAATGTGTCATGGAACGTGTCCCTATGTAGTTTGATTATTTATTTAAATGTGTCATGGAACGTGTCCCTATGTAGTTTGATTATTTATTTAAATGTGTCATGGAACGTGTCCCTATGTAGTTTGATTATTTATTTAAATGTGTCATGGAACGTGTCCCTATGTAGTTTGATTATTTATTTAAATGTGTCATGGAACGTGTCCCTATGTAGTTTGATTATTTATTTAAATGTGTCATGGAACGTGTCCCCATGTAGTTTGATTATTTATTTAAATGTGTCATGGAACGTGTCCCTATGTAGTTTGATTATTTATTTAAATGTGTCATGGAACGTGTCCCCATGTAGTTTGATTATTTATTTAAATGTGTCATGGAACGTGTCCCTATGTAGTTTGATTATTTATTTAAATGTGTCATGGAACGTGTCCCTATGTAGTTTGATTATTTATTTAAATGTGTCATGGAACGTGTCCCTATGTAGTTTGATTATTTATTTAAATGTGTCATGGAACGTGTCCCTATGTAGTTTGATTATTTATTTAAATGTGTCATGGAACGTGTCCCTATGTAGTTTGATTATTTATTTAAATGTGTCATGGAACGTGTCCCTATGTAGTTTGATTATTTATTTAAATGTGTCATGGAACGTGTCCCCATGTAGTTTGATTATTTATTTAAATGTGTCATGGAACGTGTCCCTATGTAGTTTGATTATTTATTTAAATGTGTCATGGAACGTGTCCCCATGTAGTTTGATTATTTATTTAAATGTGTCATGGAACGTGTCCCTATGTAGTTTGATTATTTATTTAAATGTGTCATGGAACGTGTCCCTATGTAGTTTGATTATTTATTTAAATGTGTCATGGAACGTGTCCCTATGTAGTTTGATTATTTATTTAAATGTGTCATGGAACGTGTCCCTATGTAGTTTGATTATTTATTTAAATGTGTCATGGAACGTGTCCCCATGTAGTTTGATTATTTATTTAAATGTGTCATGGAACGTGTCCCTATGTAGTTTGATTATTTATTTAAATGTGTCATGGAACGTGTCCCTATGTAGTTTGATTATTTATTTAAATGTGTCATGGAACGTGTCCCTATGTAGTTTGATTATTTATTTAAATGTGTCATGGAACGTGTCCCTATGTAGTTTGATTATTTATTTAAATGTGTCATGGAACGTGTCCCCATGTAGTTTGATTATTTATTTAAATGTGTCATGGAACGTGTCCCTATGTAGTTTGATTATTTATTTAAATGTGTCATGGAACGTGTCCCTATGTAGTTTGATTATTTATTTAAATGTGTCATGGAACGTGTCCCCATGTAGTTTGATTATTTATTTAAATGTGTCATGGAACGTGTCCCTATGTAGTTTGATTATTTATTTAAATGTGTCATGGAACGTGTCCCTATGTAGTTTGATTATTTATTTAAATGTGTCATGGAACGTGTCCCTATGTAGTTTGATTATTTATTTAAATGTGTCATGGAACGTGTCCCCATGTAGTTTGATTATTTATTTAAATGTGTCATGGAACGTGTCCCTATGTAGTTTGATTATTTATTTAAATGTGTCATGGAACGTGTCCCCATGTAGTTTGATTATTTATTTAAATGTGTCATGGAACGTGTCCTTATGTAGTTTGATTATTTATTTAAATGTGTCATGGAACGTGTCCCTATGTAGTTTGATTATTTATTTAAATGTGTCATGGAACGTGTCCCTATGTAGTTTGATTATTTATTTAAATGTGTCATGGAACGTGTCCCCATGTAGTTTGATTATTTATTTAAATGTGTCATGGAACGTGTCCCTATGTAGTTTGATTATTTATTTAAATGTGTCATGGAACGTGTCCCTATGTAGTTTGATTATTTATTTAAATGTGTCATGGAACGTGTCCCTATGTAGTTTGATTATTTATTTAAATGTGTCATGGAACGTGTCCCTATGTAGTTTGATTATTTATTTAAATGTGTCATGGAACGTGTCCCCATGTAGTTTGATTATTTATTTAAATGTGTCATGGAACGTGTCCCCATGTAGTTTGATTATTTATTTAAATGTGTCATGGAACGTGTCCCTATGTAGTTTGATTATTTATTTAAATGTGTCATGGAACGTGTCCCCATGTAGTTTGATTATTTATTTAAATGTGTCATGGAACGTGCCCTTATGTAGTTTGATTATTTATTTAAATGTGTCATGGAACGTGTCCCTATGTAGTTTGATTATTTATTTAAATGTGTCATGGAACGTGTCCCCATGTAGTTTGATTATTTATTTAAATGTGTCATGGAACGTGTCCCCATGTAGTTTGATTATTTATTTAAATGTGTCATGGAACGTGTCCCCATGTAGTTTGATTATTTATTTAAATGTGTCATGGAACGTGTCCCTATGTAGTTTGATTATTTATTTAAATGTGTCATGGAACGTGTCCCTATGTAGTTTGATTATTTATTTAAATGTGTCATGGAACGTGTCCCCATGTAGTTTGATTATTTATTTAAATGTGTCATGGAACGTGTCCCTATGTAGTTTGATTATTTATTTAAATGTGTCATGGAACGTGTCCCCATGTAGTTTGATTATTTATTTAAATGTGTCATGGAACGTGTCCCCATGTAGTTTGATTATTTATTTAAATGTGTCATGGAACGTGTCCCTATGTAGTTTGATTATTTATTTAAATGTGTCATGGAACGTGTCCCTATGTAGTTTGATTATTTATTTAAATGTGTCATGGAACGTGTCCCTATGTAGTTTGATTATTTATTTAAATGTGTCATGGAACGTGTCCCTATGTAGTTTGATTATTTATTTAAATGTGTCATGGAACGTGTCCCCATGTAGTTTGATTATTTATTTAAATGTGTCATGGAACGTGTCCCCATGTAGTTTGATTATTTATTTAAATGTGTCATGGAACGTGTCCCCATGTAGTTTGATTATTTATTTAAATGTGTCATGGAACGTGTCCCTATGTAGTTTGATTATTTATTTAAATGTGTCATGGAACGTGTCCCTATGTAGTTTGATTATTTATTTAAATGTGTCATGGAACGTGTCCCCATGTAGTTTGATTATTTATTTAAATGTGTCATGGAACGTGTCCCTATGTAGTTTGATTATTTATTCATATGTGTCATGGAACGTGTCCCTATGTAGTTTGATTATTTATTTAAATGTGTCATGGAACGTGTCCCTATGTAGTTTGATTATTTATATAAATGTGTCATGGAACGTGTCCCTATGTAGTTTGATTATTTATTTAAATATGTCATTAAACGTGTCCCTATGTAGTTTTCAGGTATCAGAGTTCAAATCATCCTTTAAAAAATCGCAGAGAGTTTGAGGCGAAATGCTTGTATCAATTAAGAAGTTTTCAGCATATCGTAAAAACTCTTTGGTTTCAGTACTGAATCTGGTTTGCAAACCGGTTAGCTCATGATTCAATATAATTTCTTTATAAATTCTGTTATAGCGATCTTCCGCTGTGAAAACATTCTATCCCGGTGACTCCTGTTTACAGTTTCGCAACCGAAAATAGCTTGCGGTGGTAGCTCGAGCACCCCTGTATCTCCCCTTTTCTCTTTGTAGACTACAAGAGCACAATTAAACTAAAAGAAAAAAAACCCTCGGTATTGTTAGATAAAATTAAAATGTTGGATACAAATCCAACATATTTAAAAATTTAAAAAGCATGCATTTCCAGAGGAGACCGGGAGGGCCGAAACATACTTTTGCCCCCGCGGTCTAATCACTGAGGGGGTGATCGCCCCCGTCGCCCTCGCGTAGTCGGCGCCTATGCATGCTTTATTTTTTTCTTTATTTAAAAAACATATCTTGCGTGTGCATGCAATATAGTATTCATGAATTAACTATGCATTTTTTTTTTTTTGTGATAGCACAATATCTTAGGGTCATTGCTGTTAATTTTAGGAGGGCGGACTCGTTGGACCCCTCCTGTTGGTGCGCCACTGTCGTGCATAAGGAAGAATAGAAGACATATGATCAAAGTAAGAACCTGAAATGGCAATTGGCTGGACATATTGCTAGAAGAATGGTCCACCAATAGACAACTGAAGTATTTGACTTGATACCAAGGAACATAAGAAGACCACGTGGGAGATGGGTGGGTGAAATTCGAGAGCATACCAGAGTGACATAGAACAGAGAGACAGACATTTATATTATAGAAGGCACTTAGGGAGACCCCATCCTTTTTTTTTTTATTGGGTGTTTGACGACCACCGTGAGCAACTCAGTGGGCTATTAGCAGTCATTCGACCCTAATTTAGAGCTGCTAATTCCAGGGATGAGAGAGAGCCAGTGCCGTAAGACAAACACAACACCCATGCCTCACAGGGATTCGAACCCGGACCCATTTCAGATGAATGATCAGAAGCAATCACTTAGACTACTACCCCACCAGGGGAGACATTCACGCAGGGGAGACATTCACTCAGCAGTGGGTTGATAGTAATTGATAGTGATAATGATAATGTTCTTTGCTATCACGACCGTTTATTGCTCTCAAAAATTAAGGATTTGTGTTTCAACTAAAGATCTACCACAAGTAAATTTTATAGAATATGAATATTTAATCCTTCACGTTAAAGAATTTATATTCAGCGGGTTGCGTACGATTTTCTTTAATGTGGGACTAATTGGAAGATATCAGTTCTTCTCACTCCTTTAAATATACTGAAGACAGAAAATGCAAATGGACTTCATTCAGAAACCGAAAGGTAGTCTCTGAGAAGCATGAACTCAGCCGAAGAAAATCGAAAGCACGCTTATTGGATTTCCCTTACACATGAGTTGCAACGTGTACATCGATGAGATCATTGTTTCGTTGAACATCAAGCGGAAATTTCCATGACGTCATTTCCGGATCGCGTCGCGCCAGCTGAGGATCGGTGAGCTAATGGTTCGACATTGCAAAAAAAAAGTATTAATCAAAACAATCACGAAATCAATTAAAGCAAGTATAGATTTTAGTATGTGAATTAATCATAATAGTGGTAGCCAAAAAAAAATCTTTTAGAGTTTTTTTTTTTTTTGGGGGGGGGGTTGCTTTTCTACTGCAATCTTCCTTTTATTTCATTTTTTGATCCATGCTAAAGTTCCAAGCATAATAGAATTTTCAATCTCGTATAGCTGGACACATTGACTAATAAAACGTTCTTGTTGATAGGCGGGCAAATTACGATTCTACGAAAATCTGTTTTCTACGAGGGGTGTCCGATAAGTGTCCGGATTTATATTCCTATCAATTACAGGAGAGAAAAAAAAACAAAAATACAGGATGCATAAATATGACACTCACATATGTAATACAGTGGTACAAACAGTCAAAGTCACTTTTCCACTTATTCTCCGTTCAGCACAATGCATTTCCTCCACCGATCAACAAGTCGATTCATTCCGGTATAGCGAAGAAATCAGCAGAGGTGTTGCGAATCCATTGACGGACACCGCTCGCAGATCGTCCATGCTCTCATAGTGATGGCCACGAAGCCTATTCTTCAAGGGATAGAAAACCTGAAAATCGGAAGATGCCAAGTCCGGACTTTAAGCATGGTGCGGAAGTACGGTCCACTTCCATTTTGCGATTTCTGTTTGCACTGGTTTAGCAATATGCGAGAGAACGTTATCATGCTGAAGCAACACTTGATTGCTTTTCATTGTTGGCCGTTTGGTCCAGATACGCTGCGCAAGTTTTCTCAATGTCTTCACATAGGCCTTTGCAAGTATTGTTTCATTTTTTACCAAGTTCTCAACCAGAAGGATACCGTGTTTGTCCCAGAAGACAGTAGACGTGACCTTGGACGTCGACGAACCAACTTTGAACTTCTTTGATGGAGGCCAATTCGGATGACGCCAACGCATACTTTGTCGTTTTGTCTCCAGTTTGAACTGATGAATCCACGTTTCATCGCCTGTGATTATGCATCCCAGAAATGCGTCTCCCTCATCATCGTAGCGATGTACTACACTGAAGAGCAATTGAATTAGAGATACCTGTCTAGTAACGTGTAGCACCACCTTTCGCCCTGATGACGGCGGCGATTCGTCTCGGCATGGACTCGACAAGACACCGGAAGCGTTAGGAAGCCATACGGATCCACGACCCCTGAACAAGCTCCCACAGTTCGCGAAGATTTGATGGAGGGGGGCGGGGGGTCAGAGCCTCGAACATCTCTCTCGATGGCATCCCAGATGTGCTCGATGGGATTGAGGTCAGGTGACCTAGCTGGCCAAGGAAGAGAGGTCACGTCGGTGGAGTGTTCATCCAACCATTCGGATACAATTCGGGAGCGATGGCACGGTGCATTTGTCTTGTTGCAGGATGAGGTCCCCAGTGGGATGTTGAAGACGCACAAACGGGAGCAAATGGTCGTCCAGGATATCCCGGTAACATTACCTGTGAGGGACGATGTCACACGTACTAGGGGTCCCATTTCAGTCCACGTCAGCAGTCCCCAGACGAGAATGCCACCCCCCACCACCACCAGCTTGAAGAGTACCCTGCTGGCAAGAAGGATCCATCGCTTCATGCGGTTTGCGCCGTACTCGTATCCTACCATCCACATGTACCAACGTGAATCTCTACTCATCAGTCCAGGCAACATTTCCCCACATGTCTAGGGTCCAGTGGCGATGTTCCCGCGCCCATGCTAATCTTTGCACCCTGTGATGTGCGGTCAGCAGCGGTATTCTTGTGGGAACGATGGCTTCTGTACCCCATAACAACGAGATGGTTCTGGATGGTGTGGCTGCTTACACGTTTTTGTGCACCAGCGTTAAATTGCCGAGTGATTTCTTGCACTGTTGCCCGTCTATCCGCTGTTACAATGCGAGCTAGCCGACGAAGACCCCGCTCATCCACACGCTGTTGTCCACTGCAGTTGGCCCTTGCAGGGATGGTTTTACCGGATTCGATGTGCTCACGGTGCACCCGTGATACAGTGGCTCGTGAAAAGCCCAGTGCCTGCACAACTTCCGAGATGGAGTGACCCATTCGTCGGCCCCCGACAATTTGCCCACGATCAAATGCTCTTAGATCCTTCGTCTTACCCATACTGCGTCCGACTCTTACTGATTCCCGTCGCATCACTCCTTATATTGTCGGATCGCTGCATACGTCATGTCGTTTCCGTTCACAGGGCCTCCCACAGCGCCACATTTGCATAACGCCAGCTGTCTCTAATTCAATTGCTTTTCAGTGTAGTTCATTACAAATGTATAGCTCTTGGAGTTTACGCACCGCTGTAAGCAGTCTGAGAACCCATCTGGCACAGATCTTCCTATAGTTGAGATGTTTATGAATAATTCATCCAACAGAATCTTTACTGATATCCAATTCCATGGCAATATCCCGAACACGAATGCCGTCTGTCCCCTTTAATCAAGTCGCCAACCCATTTTAATCAAGTTGCCAACCCATTTAATCGTTTTATCAGTCACCGCCGTGTTAGGCCTACCTGACCGTGCCTCACCTTCAAGGCTCTCGTGGCCAGCTTTGAATTTCGTAACCCATTCATAAAACACTGAAACGAGACATAGCCGCATCACCATACACCGTCCGAAGTCTTCTCGTAAAGTCCACGGCCTTTACGCTTTCTTTCGTTAAAAATTTCATTACTGCTCGAACTGAACACTTAACATAGCCGCCATTGTTTTTGATCAACAGCGCTACCTAACATTAGTATCAAGCCGCTGCGCTTTTACAGTGCTTCACTGAAAGTAATCGTAATAGTTCCACGCATACATACGATCACACACACGGTTTTGTGTCGACTGAAATAAAAATCAGGATACTTATCGTATTACCCCTCTGTAACGTACCAGGAGATGTGACGTACCTGCCAGAAGGACGCACACGACATAAAGGCAGATAGCAATTAGAATCAATGTCTGCGTAGCTTAATTGGTAGAGCAACTTATTCCGGAATGAGTGGACCCGGGTTCGGACCCCGGCGCGGATAAAAATGACGGAGAAATTTACTTCGTTATACCTCGTACTAAACAGAGCAGAAGTCAAATCAGTCAGCAATAGATGGAGAGGTTAAATTGAAGATATATTTCATTGAGGCAGATAATTAATTTCCAGTTTCTCGTAAGATACACATGAAAACATGCGTCTTCTGTGGCGTTGCTAACTTTCGCTGTGATTGCCTGCTTGTTGCTGGAGATGGATCAGTCTTCTACTTTAGTTGAATAAAAGCTTACTTATTATGCTGTCATTTTATCTACACTGAGCTAGTTTTGCATTAGGAACACCCGTTCGTATTCCAAGCGATATTGAAGTACCACAGTATATCAACGCCACGTCCGGCTACTATAAATTGTGCAAACCTATCCTCTGTACGTAACTACAAATTGGTTTGTAGGCAACACAAACCAATTTGCCAGATAGTTCAGGCCTGGAGGGCAGGTGCCAGAATTTCGGAAATAACTGCACTTGTTGGCTGCTCTCGTACTACTGTATCAAGGGTGTACCAGGACTGGATTAGAAATGCACAGACATCCAGCAGAAGGACTCACATTGGTCAGCCACACTTGTTGGCTGCTCCCGTACTACTGCATCAAGTGTGTACCAGGACTGGATTAACCATGCACAGACATCCAGCAGAAGGACCCACATTGGTCAGCCACACTTGTTGGCTGCTTCCGTACTACTGTATCAAGGGTGTACCTGGACTGGATTAGACATGCACAGACATCCAGCAGAAGGGCTCATATTGGTCATCCACACTTGTTGGCTGCTCCCGTACTACTGTATCAAGGATGTAACAGGACTGGATTAGACATGCACAGACATCCAGCAGAATGACTCACATTGGTCAGCCACACTTATTGGCAGCTCCCGTATTACTGTATCAAGGGTGTACCAGGATTGGATTAACCATGCACAGACATCCAGAAGAATGGCTCACATTGGCCAGCCACACTTGTTGGCTTCTCCCGTACTACTGTTTCAAGGGTGTACCAGGACTGGATTAACCATGCAGAGACATCTAGCAGAAGGGCTCACATTGGTCAGCCACGCTTGTTGGATGCTCCCGTACTACTGTATCAAGGGTGTACCAGGACTGGATTAGACATGCACAGACATCCAGCAGAAGGGCTCATATTGGTCATCCACACTTGTTGGCTGCTCCCGTACTACTGTATCAAGGATGTAACAGGACTGGATTAGACATGCACAGACATCCAGCAGAATGACTCACATTGGTCAGCCACACTTATTCGCAGCTCCCGTATTACTGTATCAAGGGTGTACCAGGACTGGATTAACCATGCACAGACATCCAGAAGAATGGCTCACATTGGCCAGCCACACTTGTTGGCTTCTCCCGTACTACTGTTTCAAGGGTGTACCAGGACTGGATTAACCATGCAGAGACATCTAGCAGAAGGGCTCACATTGGTCAGCCACGCTTGTTGGATGCTCCCGTACTACTGTATCAAGGGTGTACCAGGACTGGATTAGACATGCACAGACATCCAGCAGAAGGGCTCGTATTGGTCATCCACACTTGTTGGCTGCTCCCGTACTACTGTATCAAGGATGTAACAGGACTGGATTAGACATGCACAGACATCCAGCAGAATGACTCACATTGGTCAGCCACACTTGTTGGCAGCTCCCGTATTACTGTATCAAGGGTGTACCAGGACTGGATTAACCATGCACAGACATCCAGCAGAATGGCTCACATTGGCCAGCTACACTTGCTGGCTGCTCCCGTACTACTGTATCAAGGGTGTACCAAGACTGGATTAACCACGCACAGACATCCAGCAGAATTGCTCACATTGGCCAGCCACACTTGCTGGCTGCTCCCGTACTACTGTATCAAAGGTGTACCAGAACTGGGTTCACCGTGCACAGACATCTAGAAGAAGGCTCACATTTATTAGCCACACTTGTTGGCTGCTCCCTTACTACTGTATCGAGGGTGTACCAGGACTGGATTAACCATACACAGACATCCAGCAGAAGGACCCACATTGGTCAGCCACACATGTTGGCTGCTCCCGTACATGGTGAACCCACTCCTGGTACACCATTTACTGTATCAAGGGTGTACCAGGACTGGGTTCACCATGCACAGACATCCAGCAGAATGGCTCACATTGGCCAACCACACTTGTTGGCTTCTCCCGTACTACTGTATCAAGGGTGTACCAGGACTGGATTAACCATGCACAGACATCTAGCAGAATTGCTCACGTTGGCCAGCCACACTTGCTGGCTGCTTCCGTACTACTGTATCAAGGGTGTACCAGGACTGGATTAACCATGCACAGACATCCAGCAGAAAGGCTCACATTGGTCAGCCTCGCTTAGTTTACCCTGGAGGTGAGTGTCTGTTTTATGGCTGGTATTTCAGAAACGACTTGCAGCAGTCACCCAGCTTACCCACCAAAGGTGCAGTTCGACCTGTTTTCACATGCCCCATGCGCAGTACCTTGGTTCCAGAGCCTGAGTACAACGAGAGTACCCCATGGTGACGCCCAGTCATCGCAAACAACACCTCTCATGACAAAGGGACGTCGGCAGTGGAGCCTCGACAGCTGGAAGAAGGTTGGGTGGAGGGATGACTTCCGTTTCCTGCTGCACCATGCTGATGGCCAGGTTCGTATATGGCGTAATTTTATGAGGATTTAATATAGGAGGTTTAGATAGTGATATTAAACCCATCCTCGTAACACATTTTCCATCTCGCCATCTAATTTTCTTTGCTTCATCGTGCTTGGGAGAAACTTTCATTTCCCTTATCTATTAAATCAATCTTTGGGTAGGCACCTCGTTGTCCCATATACTGACACTTTTCTCAGGGAGTTAACAATAAGTCGAGCTTTCAGCTGGATTCTACCTCTCTTTTGTTTAGACACCTTTGGTGATCGAGAGCCATTTTCAGACTCTCGGATCCTTTGATAGCGTTTCCGAAAAGCACGGCGCATCCAGTAATCTTTCCGAGTTAATTAGCGGACGCCGCCTTTTCCCAGGCTCGGAAGTCATGGTGGTGATGGAAGAATCGCTTGCGAAGGTGGGAGTGTTTTTACTTTTCGCCCGAGGCCGAAGCGGGTTTTGAAAGAGGCGAAGTTTGGGTCGGTCGGAAGGGGGTCGAAAAAAGTAGTCTTCGATTGGAAACGAGAGAGTAAGGAGGCGTGAAACTTGGTAAGAGCGGAAGTAGGTGTCCGCGGGCTCCAAGGGCAGGAGTTTCACCGAACTTCGAGGAAAGAGGCTAGCCGAGAACCGAATAGTTTGAGCTAGCCGAGAACCGAATAGTTTGAGCTAGCCGAGAACCGAATAGTTTATTCGTCGGGGAGTCAAGCATTTTAAAAACACCCGCGGAAGGAATATAGGCAGAAATAAGGGTCGTAATCGCGAAGGCAGGATTTTTACTCAACGGAGTGAAACCCTAGGAAAGCCTCGTGTCAGAGATATTGGATAACACTTGTTAGAAATATTTTGTCTTCCTCTAAATATTTACAAGATGTTTTTTCCAAGTTAGCAACCGATAAATTTATCCATTATTCCGCATATTTTTTGCAACACGTTTAGTGTGAGTTATCTCGGCAATAACATATGACACTCATTATTTTAGTTTAAGGCAAAGATATATCGTCCGAATATCACCGAACTTTATTATACAGTAAACAGCATGAAGCTACAGACACTATCTCCTGGTTGCGTAGTTGGGGTTCAACAGTAAAGTGGAGGTGGTGTTCTGACCTGGGGAGCTTTTTACCAGCAAGCCCTAGGTCCGTTGGCTATCATTCCACAAACACGGAATGGTGGACGCTACAGAGTCCTGTTAGCCGACCATCTCCATCCATATCTGCAGGAAGTTTACCCTGACAATAGTGCCATTTTTCAACAACACAACGCACCGTGTCATCGGTCTCGTATAATTACTGAGTGGTTGGATGAACACGACAACGAATTCGCTTTTTTGCTGTGGCTCCCAAACTACCCTGATTGTTACCCAATTGAACATTTGTGGGATATGCTATAACGGGGCGTGGGAACTGGTGATCCTCCTCCACGGAATGAGTGTTAACTGACGTAGCTACTACAGCGGTTATGGGCCATAGTTACGCGCGGACGATGTTCGACACCTTGAAGAATCTGTCCCTAGGCGTCTGTGTCCCATGATTGCACAGAAAGGTGGACCATCGCGTTGTTAGGTAGGTGTCCCTGATGCAAAGCTAACTCAGTGTATTATCCTTCTGTCTGTCCGATATCTCCTCTTCGAAAAGTCGGTCTTCAGAACTGTTCTTCATTGAGGACATAAGTTTTCACTCTGTAAGCAAAAGTATTTCGACACCTTCACGTACGCAGATAAACATGCAGAAGCGAGCATGAGGTGTGTTGGGTGCTGCATGTGAAACGGAACGTAGTCCAAACTGTCAGAAAGCATCGGAAAAGACTATGCCGCGAGCAGCTGGCCTGACTTACGTACTTGAAAGGAGCATGGTGGTTGGATACCACCTAAATAAAAGAAATTAATGCGTAGCATTGCCCCTTTTCCGGAATTCCCCAAATCCATAGTCGCTGATATTCTTCAAACTCCACAGTCGCAGTTGGTGCCACAACAGCGAAGCCACGCTGTGGGAAAAGGTACAAACCAGTGATTGTGCCAAACGAAGCTTTATTGTGAAATGTGAAGGTGGTGTGCACGTCCTCTGCCATAGACCTGGCTGGCGACATCCAGCGAGATAGTGGCTCCTAACCTATTTGCATCAGCGGTCCGGCAAAACGTTGGTGAAACTTTCGCGGAACGGCGATGCCGAAACAAAACCTTTGGGCTATTTTCGAGCATTTAAATTCGTTATATTTTATATTATAATGATCACTGCGAACAGTCTATAATTTATATACTAGATTATTATATGTCACCTACTTACAGTAAATAATCAATATACCACAATATTCTTCTTACCGTTAATATCCTTTTTTTCTGGGGTCAATGCGACGTCTGTTGCTGCTGCTTCGCGATAATCTTCTCGAGTGGTGGATCCAGCGTTGTTTCTGCAAAGGTGCAGTGCTCCATTAATGCCCATTATGTTCTCTTCGATTGCTGATACGGCTGAGAAAGGTTTTCTCGTGATCGAAAAAAGTTACCAATAATTTTAGAGTTTTGTCGTTGGGACTTGGATATTCTTTCTCCATAATGCCCCCAAAAACTGCGTCAGAGATGTGGATCTGAATATAGATACCAAACTGGCATTAGCAGGAAGTTCAACAAAGCTGTCTTTTTCCTCGTGAATGAGGCTGCAAGATTTTTTTTTTTTTTTTTTTTGAATGGGGGTTTAACTACCACCATGAGCAACTCAATGGGCTATAAACAGTTGCCCGTCCCTAATCTAGGGCCACTGGTTCCAGGGAAGGGAGAGAGCCAGATTTCTCTGGTTTCAGCACCACCAAAGGAAAAGTTATTGATTTGTAATATAATTATGGTTATGTTTTAGAAAATATTAAGTATTCCAAGTTATAATATGAAGTTATTTTAAACGATGTTCAAATTTTCATCCTTGGGAACGCACTAACTGTGAAGGAAATATATACAAAAGCTTTTCCATTGGAAGTATAGGAAGCAAAATTACTTGACGTCCACCTTAAATATTATCTTCCAAGGTTGAGGAATGCTTAATGGGCTATCTTCATTACAGCATCTATTTGCAAATTTGTGGATAAAAATACTTTCTGATAATAGCATTCTTCATTTTGAAGAAGGAGTAGCAAGAACAGTTGCTTCGTCCCATTTAGGGAAGTGGATACCTCCGTGAACTAGACGAGACAGGGCTGTAGTCATAGATCCATTTTTAACATTGTATTTATGTTCAGTTAATCTAGTTTTTAATATCCGAGTAGTTGAACCAAATATAACATCTATTTGCACCTTTAGGGGTATGGTGTAAATTCCATGTTCATTCCGTTCTTCCAAGCGGTCACGGAAGAAGCTGTAATTGCGTTATGAGAACGTGAACACATGCATTACGCGTTGTATGTCGATGTCAGTTACGATGTTTATGTTTATTTCAAATTGCAACGGTTCTTTTGCAATTAATGTTTTCTGAAGATGGATTCATTGTGTATCCAAAAGATCTAAAAAAAGTCTATTTACTTCAAACTTGTCGTTGTTTTTCTTAACTTAAGGATATTTAAAGCAAGTTTAAAAATCGTTTAAAGACGGTTCGATGTTAATATACATATTCAGGCCTGGTTTGAGGAACAGGACGTCCAAGTGTTGGATAGGCCAGCCCAAAGGCCCGATCTAAATCCAATAGAAAGTTTGTGGGGGCGAAGTGGAACGTCGAATCCGATCTCGGTTGGTAAGATCTTTTTCTACGGTAACTCTGGCAGAAGATTTGCAGGAGAACTGGAGGAAAATTCCGGTTCAGAGACCTACCAGCATATCATGGAAAGCATGGAAGGGTCGCTGCTGTCATAACGGCCAAAGATGGGCCAACTAGTACTGATTTCGGCTTAGAAATACTCTTGTTTTCCCTCGACCTGGGAGTCCGAATTCTTTTGTGTACGTATTGTACTTTGGTAACGAATCGACGAGCCGAATTCAGTAATTTAAATGAACATAGCATGCACTCTAGCTCTGAATGTACATATTTTTTAATCTTCGATGTAGGGTTTAGAACTTAGAAACTTGATACAACAGTTTGCGCCTTTGCGTAGAGATTCCCGCACAACAATATTTACATTTTTTGCTGTTTTATATTCACTAACTCACAAGTATTTTAGAATGGAAATTTTGCAGTAGGTTTCTTCGTCGTCAGCATAAGGAATCGACGACGCTTTCAAAATGCTATCGGCAACTGTCGTAGAATTATAAAACAGCATTTCCCACGCAATCGAGCTTAATATGCTGGCTAAATACTTTATCGTTATATTATTTTATTGCCTTCTGCAGAGATCAATGCACACCAATGGAGTAGCACACCCAGACTGCATAATGAGTTAATTGCTTTCTACGGCGGTAGAGAAACGCGGGAAGGAATAGCAGGAGGTCCACACAGAGAAGGGGGACAGGGAGAAGAGTCTGACACAGAGGTCGAAAGGCATCGAGTAGGGAAAGATATTTAGGGACCAGGATGCTTCTGGCTTCCGAAAGGCGAGAGAATCAAATTTTACGAAGAGTTTGTGTAAGTACGGAAGAGCTAGAAATTAAGAAACAGAAGAAATAGCGAGAGGAGTGACAACTTTTTTTTTTTTTTTTTTTGATTGAAGGTTTAACGACTACCATGAGCAACTCAATGGGCTTATAAGCAATAGCCCGTCCCTAATTTAGGGCAACTGGTTCCAGGAAAGGGAGAGAGTCAGGGCTCTAAGACAAACACAACATCCATGCCTGAACGGAATTTCAACCCGGACACATCACGGAAGAAGGGTCACAAGCCAGCGCTTAGACCACTGCGCCACCGGGGAGGCGTGAAAACTTTAAGAAGTTCAAGAATATTCCAGGACAAACCAATAATGAACATTAGATAGTAATAAAGAACAGAATTAACACCGCATGTGCATTTAACACTTTCTTCGTAACATTCACAATGAGCTGCAATTAGACAAAGATATCGAACCTGAACAGGAAGGAAAAGTCCCGTGAACAAACTGCTCAACTACACTTTAGTAACGATCCGTTAACATACGACACCAAAGACCAATAATCTCCTGGACGCTTTCAGAGACTATTGCGCTGACTAGTAACCAACGGAAAACCTCATAGAAAAATACTCTCTTCGTAGACTGTCTTCCACAACACCTCACAAATGGCATCAAAACCATGAGATTGCTTTAGGGTGTTCAATTCTAACTAGAATCAGGGTAGTATCCATGAAGGGACTAGAAGGAAGAGTTAACTTCCCTTTATTGTAATAGTGGTAAATATGAATAACCTTTAATATTAACTGCAATGGAACAGGCAAGTGGAGAATGATGTTAATTTAATGAATTTCAAGTAAATACTTAGAAATTTTTAGTGGTTAATGCTTAATGTTATTATGTAAATAATTAAGAACCTTGCATTTTAAGACTATTTTAAATGTCGAAATCGTGGTAAGTTTCCCACGATTAAGACACTAAAAATATATTTCTGGTTCTATTTGCGGAGCCAGCAAGTCTAAAATAATTAGTAGGTCTGCTAACTTCCTTGAGAACGATAACGCGCCGTATGTCGTGTTTAGGTATCTACAATAGAATACTGCTTTCGCTCTTTAGTAAATGGATCTAAAGAACGATAGGCGATACTACATCGGAATGACCAAACGTTCTTTTGGAATTAGGATCAGCGAACATAAACGGGATATACGAAAGACTGAAAAAATAACCACTGCCCTTTCAAGAGAAGCCAAGTTCAAGTCCACCAATCCTATATGGAGTGATGTAAAGAAAGTAGCTTCATACTCCACAAACAAATCTACTACCATTCGCGAAACCTTCAAAATCTTGACCAGCTGCGAGGATTGAAATGATAGCGTCTCTCTGGAGTTGCCACGTATTTGGAATCAGTTCTTCAAATAATGCTGCGTTTTCCATGGTACCGCGTGCCCAAACAACGTTACCGTGTTTCTTCGAATTAACGCGTTTGCCCCTATTCATTTATTGCCTAGTCAAGTCACCGCGTTCAAATTGTTGAAACGTTCTATATCCAGTTCGCAGTAACTGTCTACCTTCCTTGAAAAAGCCATCTGGTTGATGTGCGAAAGCTTGGAAAGTTTTATTTCTATTCCAGGACAAGAAATTTCGGATTATTAGTATAGTTATACTGTTTTGAGTAAATGGATCTTTCGGGCTAGTAGTATTAGGCCGTGGACATTTTTGGAAGCGGGAAAGAAAAAAGCTTTTTGTCGTGGGTTCGGACATGCGGTCATTGCTGGAGGCGAGGGTTTGGAAGTTAGTCGTTTAAGAATGAGAGAAGATATTTTGAAGAAGGAGGAAGATGACGTGTTTTGCCGGGAGTTTCTAACAGAGAGAGCGAGAGAGAAGTTGAGGGGATTTTGAAGGAATTTTCTAGAAGGGGCGATTGTCTTGTGGGGAGTCATGGAGGAAGCAGGTAGTTAACGAACCATGAGCTTGACTCCAGGCGAGAACTCACTCTATAATCGCAGGTGTCCCGGATTTATCATGAATAAAGGATAAAAGGATTACGTCTTAGACACCAAATCGCTTTTCTTCAATGATGACTTACTCTTAATGATTCTACGTGCTTTTCCAACGCTACAAAATGCCGCCCCGGTAGCGCAGTGGTCTAAGCGACGGCCTCTGATCATTCGTCAGAACGGGGTCCGGGTTCGAATCCCGGTGAGGCATGGATGTTGTATTTGTTTACGGCCCTGGCTCTCTCCCTTCCCTGGAACCAGTGACCCTAAATTAGGGACGGGCGACTGCTTATAGCCCATTGAGTTGCTCACGGTGGTCGTTAACCTCCAATCAAAAAAAAAAAAAAAAACCCTACAACTTCTGATTTAATCATATAACGGCATAAGAAATAAAGAATGAAAACAGCATTGTGACAATATTTGTCCAATAAAACTTTAAGGAAGTGGATTGAGGACGAAAAAAAAAAAAGCTTATTTGTTTATTATTTAGCTGTGGTTTCAAGAAGCGACAATAGTCAGGAAAAGGCAAAAATGGAAAAGGAAAATCATCAAAGTGTTTTGTTCTTTTTCACTTCTCCTCCTTCCTCCTTCTGTCAAGAAACCGTTGTCAACGTCATAAATTGGGGCATTTCGACTTAATCAGCAGCGTCAACAAATTTCGTTCTTTGTCGTTACCTAATATTTTAGCAAAGACTGAATCAGAAATAAAAAAAAAAATCTGTTAAAGGGTCCGGACTATTTCGACATACTCCTCTCTGCTTCCAAAGGACTTTTTCTCTCAACTTTCTGTTGGATACTTCTAGCACACACTCCGTACTAATGTCATGCAGATTTTAGCAGTATGTATTAAAAATATCTTTAGAATAGCTTTTCAGGAAAATAACCAAGATGACAGAGAAGAATAGTACAGACATCAGATGACGTGTACGTGATGTCAAAACAGTCGTAGTTCTCTGAGAGCACCTGATGTTCAAAGGCGTATCTAGGATTTTGGACGCTTTTGGTCATTCATTAGATAAAGCGCCTTAGTGAAAAAAAAAAAAATTAAAACCTAATTACCATAAAAATAATAAAAGTTTTAAACTATGAAAAATAGCTAGTACGAAAAATTATTACCATAGTATTTTCTTATAAGAAATATGGTATTTGGTAATGAAAATACTTTTTTCCCATTTTCAGTGCACATCACAAAAACAAATGTCTAACATACAAATTAAATTTACCTGACTTTTCGTGTCCTTAACTTTTCACAGATTGAGCAAATAACATCCTGAAACTGTTTCTATGCACAGTTCATATTAGGAACCACCCAGAAAACATACTTCCCTTTCTGCCACGTGAATAGCTCGCGACCTGTCCACAAATCTCTTTCGTCCTCACTCCAGTTCTGCGAAACTTTTAATTTTCTTGCGCTTCGGAAGCGGCACTCATATCCCCAAAATGTCTTTCTCTGTAAGATCTCTCTCGACTTTCTATGTCTGACTGTTCTATTCGTCCTTCCTGTGTTGCCACCCTAGCCATTCCTTCTCGCGTTCTTCTGCCACCATGAAGAGCAGTAAATTCATTATTGTACTAATAATATATCCTGGGAATCCCCTTATTACCCTCTGCGAAGGCTTCATTTTACACACTACTTTCCACGGAAACGTAGATTTGCTAACCCTATTAATGACCACCTGCTAGCTTTTCAGCATCGTGAAGCAGTGGTGCTTCTCGTCCCTCGTTTTGCACATACACAGTCTATCAGAATAATATCACCACCCCTGCAATCACAGTGTACCCACCCAGGCGCGTCACAGGGAGCACGTGATGAGGTCGACCACACGGACATATAAGCGGCTGGCCAGAACAGATGAGCCATAGGAGCCGCGGACGGCTTAGTGGTTAGCGAGTCAGACTGTCAATGCAAGGTCCTCAGGTTCGATCCTGGGCTGATACTTTCAGAGATGGTGTGATTTACTAACAATCGCTGAATATCCGCCGTGCATCGGACGAGCACGTTAAGTGACGGCCCCCAGGCTGGACCCACTGGTTAAATAGGCATCCTTTCCTTTGCCCCCTACTCCCTGAAATTCTCTCACCCCTCTATGTGCAACATCGAACTTGTACGGTGGCGCCATCTACTGTACTCTAATCTCACTACAAAATGTTCTGTCAAAGTCGCTAGACTTGCTCTCATTCCTTCCGTTTCTGTGTCCTGCCCAAAAGGCGATCTCGCTGTAGGTGGCTGGGACCTAAACTCTACTCACTGTGGACGGAAGTCCTACAAGAAATGCCAAATACTTGATCGATGTGTAAGGTATGGAAGTGTGTTGTGCTGCCGGACCTGTGCGTGGGAAGCTTCCTGATGCCTCGTCGTAGAATACGGCAGTCATTCCAGCACGTTTCGGAGTTCGACAGATGACGAATAGTGGCTTATCGTACCGAGACATCGGCGCCCGAGTGGGACGACATCCAGCCACAGTGAGGCGAATATGGATTCGGTGGATGCAGGAGTGACGACCGGACCGACGTGGGCGATTGCCACAAACGCGGCACACCACGGAACCAGAGGACCGGCATGTTGTGCGGCCGGCATTGACTGCTCGCACCGCCACATCACGAACGTTAGCGCAGAAATTAGGGTGTGTTGCGCAACAACCCGGTCCCCGTTTGATTGGGGAAGATGGTATGTTGCTGGAGGGTTAGCCTTTCTACAAAGGCTATCATCCCCCTCCTGTTAACGGAAGATTGGATGAGCAGATCCAATCTTCGCGTTCTTTGCACACCTGGGATCAGTGTGTTTCTCCATTCGGCGAAGCCACTGCATTCAAGTACGCAGTGTTCTATGCTTGCCGTTCTCTTTCCACAGGGACAAGTGCAGTTCCTGATGGCAAATCTGCCTAGGTATTCAGGGCTGATGCCATGGCCACTGAGTACTTGATTCAGGAACTTATTTGTCTGTGCTCGTTTGGTCGAGACTTTCGGAAACACTCTGTGTGTCTTCCTCCCTGTCTCTCCCGTGTCCCATCTGACCTGCCATTCGGTCATGGTCCGACGTGCTAATGCTGCGCGAGTACACCTTCGCGGCGTTCTGCATTGCACGTCGACCGTCTCTTTCAGCGTGGCTGCCTTCGCCAGCTGATCTGCCCTTTCGTTTCCTAGGGTTCCGACATGGCTTCGTACCCAGTGGAAACTAACTGCCCCATCTCCCTCTGCCCTCAAGAGGGTTTTGATCCCTCTGGACGATGGGGTTTCTTCCCCTGAATCTACTCAGAGCCTGCAGTGCTGCCTCACTGTCCGAGTAGAGTTTTATTCTTTCTTCACTACGCCTGGGGAGTGCCCAGGTGAGTGCCATCTCTATCGCCAGAAGTTCTGCCTGGAAGACAGAAGCGTTCTGCGATAATTTCACGCTTCCTGCAGTGGCTTCGTTCCCGTCCGAGAACGCACAGAAGCCTGCCCCCACTTGTCCCTTCAACTTTGAGCCGTCCGTGAACAGCTCATGCCCAACTCCCGTGGGTTTCTCCTTGTCCCACGGTGGGCAAATTTCCTCGGCAGGGTGGATCTGCCAGTCCACACTTTCCATCTCCATGTCGGAGGCTCGATGCGGCGCACCGAGAAGGTAGGCGTCCTCGCCTGACCTTAGGCAGTGCATTGCTGCCTCCTTTCCACTACTAGGTCTGCCGGCTCGCACCCCGCCAGCACTTGGAGTGCTAGGGTTGACGTTGTGCGAAAACAACCGGTTATCCCTAGTAGGGCCAACCTTTGGATTTGGTTTATCCCCTTCTTCATTCTGACTGTGGGATTCCACCATGCCCCACTTGCATACGTCAGAATTCTTTCAATTCCTCTCTGATAGATGGCCTTCTTGGTTTTGCCCGTTAACCTCATGCCATTCAATCTATTGAGAATCATCGTGCACCTTGTTCTAAGGTGCCTCAGGTGTGGCAGCTCTGATAGACTCTGATCCAGGACCACACCCAAGTATTTCATTTCACGCACCGCCTTGATAGTGCACTCTTGGAATCTGCACTGGGGTGGTGTTTTCATTACTCCTCTCTTAGCTATTGCTAGCAGAGTGGTCTTCTCAGGAGCGAAGCACAGTTTGCTTTCTCTGCTCCAATTTTCTAGCACATCCAAGGCCCTATGTGCTTCTCTTTCGATCACGTGTCTCCCTGAGGCGGAGACCACGAGAACGAAATCGTCCGCATAGGCTTGAATCTCCACTGCGGGCCCCAGGTCTAGGTTCAGTGCTGAATCAGCAACTATATTCCACCAGAGCGGCCCGGAGTTGGATCCTTGCGGACACCCTCTATGGTACGAACGCGAGGATTGCCCATTCCCCGCTTCGAACTCGACTCTTCTATCAGACAGGTAGCTGCTGATCAGTTTGAACAGGTTCCTAGGACAGCCAAGTTCTTTAAGTCTGGTTAAAACCATTGGCCACCAGACACTGTTGAATGCCCCCCTCACGTCTAGTGAGATGAAGCAGGTATGGAGCCCCTCCGCTTTGTTCCTCTCTGCCCTCTCTCGGAGGCTGCGAATTGCCTGCGTTGCGCAACGCCCCGGAAGGAAACCAAATTGGTTCATGTTTAGCTTTCCCTGCTCCATGAGGAAGCCAAGCGCTCTGTTCGTTATGAGCTTGTCCAGCACTTTGCTCCACGCCGAGAGGAGGCAGATGGGCCTATAGGCTGCGGGATCATTTTTGTTCTTTCCGGTCTTGTTGAAAAAACTAGCACCGCTGTTTTCCACAAGTCTGGGAAGATTCCCCTCCCGAGGCATTCGTTTAGGAGCGCCACAAAATACCCGGGATTTGCATAGTAGATTTCTCTGACTATGCTGAGGTCGAACCCATCCTTGCCTGGTGCTTTGCCCGTATTTAGACTGGAGAGGGCATTCTCCACTTCGTCTCTCGTGAAGGGGGGTCCTCACCAGTGTCCGGCGGGATCCGACTTTCTTCCCTTATTTCTTTTTGTTGAGGGGAGTCCTCTTCTCCCTCGTCTCCTTGGAAGTGGTAATCCAAGAGACTTTCTACGGTACCAAAGTGGAATATATAGAGCTATGCAAGACAGTAAGAAAAAGTATCACTGAAGACGTAAGAAAATTCAACTGTGAACTAGTGAGGAAAGCAATTGAAAACAACCAAAGCCTAAATATAGCAAAGGGACATCTCAGTAAGGGAAGAAAACAGATTATGGCCCTGAGAAAAGAAGATGGTTCTGTAACAAGAAATAGAGGCGAAATTTTGACAAGAGTGAAAGATTTCTACTCCAAATTATATGAAAGGGATGATACATGCACTCCAAACATCATGAAAGATACCAGTACCAGAGTTCCTCCAGTCCTTCCAGCAGAAGTTGCACATGCAATCAAGAACATGAAGCGGGGAAAAGCTCCAGGAGAAGATGGAATTACTGTAGACATCATACAAGAAGCAAGTGGAGAAATCGAAACAGTACTCGCCCAAATTTTCACTCGATGCCTTAATGAAGGAAAGATTCCTGAGGATTGGAACACCGCTGCAATGATCCTGCTACATAAGAAAGGTGACATTGAGGATCTCGGAAACTACAGACCTATCAGCCTCCTATCAGTAGTTTATAAAATATTCACTAAAGTTCTTTCACACCGCTTGAAGGTAACACTGGACATGGCTCAACCGAGAGAACAAGCTGGATTCAGGAGTGGCTACAGCACAATAGATCATATCCACGTACTGAGAGCACTAATTGAAAGAGCGAGGCAATATGAACTTCCATTGTGCATGGCTTTTATCGATTATGAAAAAGCCTTTGATTCGGTGAAACCATCAGCATTTACAATGGCTCTGAAAACCTGCGGTATTGAAGATGCATACATTAATATTATTAATAACATCTATGAAAATGCAAGTGCAAAGATTAGGCTGTTTGAAAATACAACACACGTAAAAATTGGAAAGGGAGTGAGACAAGGTGACACCATATCTCCGAAGCTCTTTAATGCCACATTGGAGGGTGTTTTTCAGTCGCTGAGCTGGGAAAACAAGGGGATAAAGATTAATGGAGATTATCTAACCCACCTTCGTTTTGCTGATGACGTAGTCATTTTTGCAACTACCCTATCAGAGCTGCAGAGTATGATCCAGGAACTTGCTGACAAGAGTAAAGAAGTGGGATTAAAAATGAACTTTCAGAAGACAAAAGTGATGTTCAATGCTTTTACAAGAAATGAAGATTTATCGATTGATGGAGAAAAGCTGGAGATAACAGACACGTACGTTTATCTTGGACAGCAGATATCAAGTGAGGGTCACATTGATGAAGAAATTAATCGGCGTACAAAACTTGCCTGGAGAGCTTTTGGAAGAAACAGCATAATTTTCAAGAGCAATATGCCATTATGTCTTAAAAGAAAAGTGTTTGATCAATGCATCCTTCCAGTGCTTTCGTATGGTGCAGAGACGTGGACCTTAACTAAAAGAGACATACAAAGGCTGCAGACAACTCAAACAAGCCTGGAGAGGTGCATACTTGGTGTAACCAGGAGAGATAAGAAGAGGAACTCGTGGATCCGAAAAATGACAAGAGTGGAAGACATCATGATCAGAGTTAAATCCCTGAAATGGCAATGGGCTGGACATACTGCCAGAAGGACAGATCATCGATGGACAGCCGAAATTTTAGATTGGATTCCAAGGGACAGGAAAAGACCCAGAAGAAGACCACATGGGAGATGGGTGGATGAAATTCGAAAGTATGCGGGGGTGACATGGAGGAGACTGGCACAAGACAGACCGTTGTGGAGGAAACTTGGGTAGACCTTCGTCCAGCAGTGGATTGATAATGGTTGACAATGATGATGATGATGATATATATATATATATATATATATGTATAAAGAAAGATGTCGACGGTGTTATAAAAGATTATGGAACCAAAAATCTAACGGACCATCTGAAAGTATGCGCACCTCCAACAAAGCGTGGAGAGAGTGAATAATCTAAATGCATTAAAAGAAGATACATTTGTGTAATGGTAAATAATGATTCCCATTTGTAATATACTCCATGGTCACGGTCAAAGTCATCCATTACTTCTGGATTACGCAAAATAGTGGCATTAAAAATGGCACTAAAATTTAGCAAGTAACCAAATTTTATTATTAAAAAAGGATTTCAGTTATTAAATATCAAGCAGTTATTGGGATGAATATGCATATTACGTTTATAAGTATATATACATAAATTGAGTTTAGAATTTATAGTTTAAAGCAGATTTGTCCAGGTCAGTTACGGGTCCTGATCGGTCCCGGTCCGAAATTTTTTACCCGTTTCCAACTGTAGTGCGCGTACACGAAGATGGTGAAAATCATGTAAGCAATGTGTGTTCTCCTGTTTCGGAATATGTTTTTGTAAAGTCAGCAGTTTTTATGTTCAGGAAATAAATCCTGAGATTAAGGAGTGGAAAACCGATCTTCGGTAAAGGAGGACTGAAAGACCAATGATGTATTTAACATTTTTAAAACTTCTGAAAAATTTAGCACTCACTGTACCATTTTCACAGTAATACACTTACTATACAGGTCTCTATGAGTTTTCACAATAAGTCAACTTCGGCTGCCTCTTCTCAACCTTCGCAAACGCTCATTTAGCTGCCCATAAAAAGGAGGCTGTTCTGCACGATTCTGCTGTCAGGTAGCAGCTCCACTCACAGCGGGAGCTGCAGGACAACATTGGGTGAGGTCAAAGGTCACCGATAGGGGTCTTTGTGCGGGTGTCGCAAGTTTGGTTAGAAAGTGACGTCGTTGACAAGAAGACTGTCAACGGAACTTTCACGCGCCCGCAGACGATTCCCCTCGCCAGATGGGGAAAAGGGGGTGGAAATGGGGGTGTGTGTGTGTGTGAGCTGACTTCTTTTATTCGGAACTTGGGGTTCGCCGTCCGACGCGAAGAATTACTTCTCCGGCCATTGTGAAATTGCCTTTGTGTGTATTTCGTTACTGCCGTGATTTTGGACCGATCTGTTTATGGTTTGACGGTTTCCATTCTATCTTAGAATCATGCCTGTATTGTAACAGATCCTCGCTTTGACTAAATGTTCTGCGTTTTGAACAGCTTGAACGTTTAAATTCGTCTCTTGGTGTTTTATTACTGTTCACGTCCTGGTAAAAACTATGATTAAAAACATCTAAATTTTGTTTCATCAGCGGTCTCAACAGGGGCGTACCGTACGGAAAAACTCGTGGCCTTCCTCCGCAAAAAATATCTTCCAGGCACTTTTGCAAAAACCTATTATTTTTCAATTACTGAATTTTTTAAATTCCATAATATTAACTAGGTTTTAGGGATGTTTTAATATACAGGGCGTTTCAGAAAATTTGATATCATTTGAGATGTCTGAGTAACTATAAATAGTCTAGGCAAATGAAACTAAACAGGCTTAATGTTGAGCAAAATAAGATTTATTCATAAAAATCTGAATGAGAAATTTAAAGGTGTGTGTATTTCATGAACAATTTCACAAGTTTTCAATATGCCTGTGGCATGGCACATGTCAAGTCGGTAGTCCAGCTCCTGCCAAACACGATGCAGCATGTCACTCATGTGCTCAAATGTGGCATAGGGATTTTCTTCGCCCCAAATGCGAACCATTATGTTTGTTGACTTTGCCATTCGTGTATGAAATGTCCCCTCATCACTGAAAACAAGACGATTTTCAAACTCGTCTTCTTCAAATTTCTCTTGCATATCGACGCAGAATTGCTTACGCTTTTGCTTGTCATCTGTCTTTAAGGCCTGAACGATCTGTCTTTAAGGCCTGAACGAGCTGTAGCTTGTAAGGTGTCAATTCGCAAGCGTTTTTTTTTTTTGCGACACGCCAAACTGTTGTTGGAGGAATTTGGGTTTCCAGACTTGTGCTTCTTATGGACTTACTGGGGCTCCGCAGAAAATGTTTCCCGAACCCGCTCGACCATCTCTTCAGCTACTGATGATCGACCGGATCTTTTTGCCTTGTACAGACAGCCTTCCACTTTGAACTTTTTGGTGCCATGCCCAAATCTGCATTGCAGTTGGTGCATTTGAGCACATGAGGGGCATGCTGAATCGTGTTTGGCAGGAGCTGGACTACCGACTTGACGTGTGACGTGTCATATTAAAAACTTGTGAAATCGTTAATGAAATCCACATACCTTTGAATTTCTCATTCAAATTTTGATGAATAAATCATATTTTGCTCAACAATTTAAGCCTGTTTAGTTTCATTTGCCTAGACTATTTAGTTACGCATGTACGTATTTACACCTGAAATGATATAAAATTTTCTGAAACATCCTGTATATTCAAATTCTTTGGAACCTACAGGTATTTTTTGTAAAACCAAAACTGTTGTACTTTATTGCATGTAACACAAATGTGCACGTTGTAATTAAAATGATCTCTAGTTTTATACCAATGCAAAGTATTACAAAACACGTATTACAAAACTTTGGCGTAGTTAATCGTATTACATTTGCGTGATATGATTAAGTACGCCAAAGTTAATCATATCACGCAAATTGTATTTTTTAGAGAACTAAGGTCATCCTCTTTCAAATGCCTCGCGATCACACGCAAAAAACATACGTACTAGGGGTGTTCAAATGAAAAGGTACGAAACGTCATAAGAACGTAACCGTTAACATATTTGCTTATGCCGCTATGGGAGAACGTAGCGACACATCTAGGGATGCGATTGGAGTCGCCGGCGTGGATCGGAGCATGCGCGGGCGCCCGCATGCGCAGGAGAGAACAGAGGCTCTTATAAAGAGCGCCGTCCAATTGACGCGGCAGTGCGTGTGAGGACAGGATGGCGTTCACATTGCAAAATTCGACGATTGAGGAGCAGCGAGGCGTTATCCGATTTCTGACAGCGGAAGGTGTTAAACCGGCCGCTATTCATCGCGGAGGGTGTGGTTCTGCTCCATGATAACGCGCGTCTACACGTCTCCAGGGTCACACACGTGGAACTGGCCAAGTTCCAGTGGGAGCAGCTTGACCATCCGCCCTACAGCCCGGACATGTCGCCCTGCGATTTCCATGTGTTTGGTCCCCTGAAAAAACATCTGAAAGGGAAGCGCTTCCACTCGGACGACGAACTCAAGGACGCTGTGCAGGACTGGGTCTCGTCACGGCCACAGGAATTCTGGGAACAAGGAATCCTTCTGCTCGTTATTCAATGGGATCGTTGTGCTACGGCCTATGGTGTATACTTTGAAAAAAGTCTTCATGTATACCCACAGTGTCGTTTCGTACCTTTTCATTTGAACACTCCTTGTATAACTGCCATGTGACAGTCTGTAATGACCTTTTCTGATTTATACGAAAATACAGAACTAAATATGCAAATAGATAAGTAACAATCAAAAGTTGTTGCACAAATAGAGTAAAATTACTTAAGCCGATGAGCCACTGCATCATGGCCACCCCCAGCCTAGAGAAATGAGCGCGCCTGGAGACCGAATGGTGGTGCAGGTGAAGTTCAGAGAGCAGTATACATACAACCCGAGGACCGGCTTTCGGTTAGTAGAGTGTTCGGAATCAGAATGGGAAAAGTTGCCGATTTATCGGAGATTGATAAAGGACAAATTGTGATGGTACGGCGCTTCGGAAATACAATCTCGGAAATGGCGTGGCTTGTGGGTTGTTCACTGGACGAACCGTCGTCCAGCCGTTTGTAGTCCGCAGCTCATTGATTCCAGAAGAGAGCGTAGACTGTCGCGCATTGTTCACAGCGACCGCAGAGCGGCAGTGAGACAAATCACCCGCAGTTACAACAGTGGTGATCAGGGCAATGTGTCGGACCCCGGGTACTGGCACCCCGGTAATAAATAAGGGCGTCTTCCTCCCCCTTTCTACTTGGCTTCCGTGTCACTTTCCTATCGGGTCCTCTAGCCCAAATCTCCTAGTTTCCTATTTCTAAGGGTTGTTTAAGACCTGGGGTCAGACACTCCTTCCTAAAATCCTTTACATATGATCATTTGATCCTGCACTTTCACTGTCTCCAGGGCCGGATTAAGGGGCTCGCTATAGGGGCTATAGCGTTGGGGCCCCCCATGACGAAGGGCCCAGGAGGCATGCCTGGGCAAATAATACAGTGAGGGCGAGAGAGGTATATGAAACAGTTTTCCTTTTGTCTCGTATGTTTTCCATTTGATTGGAATCAGAATATGGAAGACGAACAGATTTCAAGGCAGTTACTCACCAAGAGCAAAGGTTTCACATCGTTGTGTGGAGCGTGGTCCGCGAGATAGTTTCGGCTTTTTCACAACCATCCACCCACACCTCCAAGTTTGCACTTGGAACCGTGTGACGTATATTCTAAATAAACTTTCCTTTTTAATTTCTGTTTCTTTCCCTATGTAAATCTTGAGTTTATTTTGTTATTCTTCACTCTTAACGTGATATCTTTCTCTCAAACAAGTACGTTTGGCAACACAATTGAGGTTGAATGCACGTGACGTATGCCTGAGTTCTGATAAGAACAAGAGAGAAAAACGACACTGATCTATTGCTTGAGAGCGTTGTAAGAGAGAGCGTTGGATTGTAAACTGATTATTGAAAAAAGCGTTGTGTGGTGTGTGGAGAGTGTAGTGCAATAGGCTATGCTACGATGTGTTTGCTAAATCCTGAAAAAAGCATCTTTTTCCGTAAGTTGACTTACGGAAAAAAAAATGTCTTTTTCCGTAAGTTGAAAAAGTAAACATGTAAACATATCTTGTTAAAAAAAAATGTCTTTTTCCGTAAGTTGACATGTAAACATGTCTTTTTCCGTAAGTCATTTGTTTACATGTTTCGTCTGTCCGTTAAGGTTTCTTTCATTTAGGAATTATTTCTTAGTATGTTGATGTGTTAAAAAGACGTAGAAGTAGAAAATACTTTTACGCTACAACCGTTGATGGCCAAAGTGCCCTGTTGCTTCGCATTGCATAACAAAAAATATGCACTAAGAAAAGTGTACAGCACTTAATCATTAGAAAATCCAAGACAAGATCTAGAGATCTTAAGCTTTTAACTCATGTTCTTGTAAGAATAATGAACAATACAGTGACTGTTATGAAAACTCTGCAGATAATTTAGTAGTTACAGATTCGTGTTTTAACGGACTTCATAATAATTCCCCGTCATAAATTCTTTGCGGGCCCACTCAGATGTCTTAGCCTAGGGGCCCACTAAGGTCTTAATCCGGCCTTGACTGTCCCCGGCGCAGTCTTAAGAGCATTAGCGTAGCTTTAGACGCCACTTTCCGTGTTGGAATCTCCTATTTTGTAAATAAAACATACACAGCAATTAGTAGTGATCCCTTCAGGGAATTCCGATTCGCCCTCCTCATTAGCGTCCTGGCCATGCAAACATGGAAAACTAAGCAATTAGAAGATTGTAGAACAATTGAATTTTCATGGCCCCATGGATGCTATTTTGATAACCATTTTTTAGAGAACGCACTTCCTAGGGGGGATTACGTAGGGCGACATAAAATACAACAAAAGACTTATTACTTGGCAAAGTTCAAATTATACTTTAAAGTTAAATATACTGAAAAATGACGAATTTTGAACTGGGTGGGCGGCAGGGTGAGCAAGACAAATTTCAGCGTGGGCTCAAGCCCACCCTAGCATTCCCTTGGCGACGTCCCTGATTACCAACAGGATAATGCGCCATGACACACTGCCAGAATCGTCAAGAAGTGGTTCCAGGAATATGCTGGTGACTTTCTGTTAATGCCCTAGCCTCCAAATTCACCTGACATGAACCCAATCAAACATTTGTCGTTCGACTTGGAAAAGCGGGTTCCAGCTAAATCGCTACCACCCCGAATTGTAAGGGGACTGGAGTACCTGCTGTTGACATTATGGTACCAGATACCCCAGGATACATATCGCCACCTCATCGAATCAATGCCTCGCCGAGTGGCAGCTGATTTGCGGGCTAAAGGGGTTCCTACAGCTTATTAGGTAGGTGGTCATAATGTAATGACTTATCGGTGTAAATTATTTGCTCTTAAATATAAAAAAACACACTAAACATAATGTCGTAATGTTTTGCACATAATTAAATTTTTTTTCTCACGACTCTGTTATAAAGCAACAACAACAAAACAGGTCTTGTTTTTTCATTTCCGCGAAGAACACCTTTTAGTTCAATATATTCTAAAGGATGCGTAGTTATGTGCGAATAATTGTAATACATAACGCCTTATCCTCACTGATACAAAAATTTAAATCATGCAAATGATATTTCTTTCACATTCTCTTTTAAATATGCATGTATAGGAACTATTGCTATAGATGTGAAAAAGGTCCTAAGTCCTCTGGAATAGCTGCTTTCCTGTCATCTAATTTTTATAATCTAAAGCGAAGATGATTTCTTGAAGATTTTGCTTATTTCCTTAAAAAAATGCTTTTCTTTTTAATACTTCATTCAAACCTGCCGTCAAAATTTTCTAGCTATTTCTTTGACCTGTTTAACACGCAGCCCAAAATTTTGTAAAATCCTTTTGCAGAGGCTAGAGACCCTCTTAACCGTGAGCCCCCACCCCCACCCCCAACGGCCTCAAGCCAGCGTTCAGACATATTTTGCGCACCACAGATAAAGACATACTAGCGTAACATACGGGTGCGTTTCTTTAAAATGTCTTTTTTATTAAAAACACCATTTATGGATAAAAACTGATAAAAATTATTTCTGGACATTGGGTGGTACAGACGCAAATCAGAAAAGAAGAAACGATTAGAAATAAATCATGGGGATTTGTGTAACATATGTTGAACCTAAAAAGGAACTGTGAACGTTTCTGTATTTCTGTTAAACGTATCTACGTATAGTTTTTCTTTATTGCTAGACAGTAGCATATACTGGTGACCCATAAACAGTGTTTTGTGCGGCTCGCTCTTTGGAAGAGTTATCGAGGTATCCCATCCCCGAGAAAACGGTAGACTATATCAGCATCACCGTTTACTGCTTAAACATCTTCTTCATATGTCTAGAATCATTTCAGTTTTTGTATTGAAGCAATAATTAATAACATTTTCCCCATTTCTCTGGACTACAGAAACCTAGCAAAATTTAATATAGGAACGAAATTACTTCCATTGCTAAGAAGCAAAAGACAAGACCCGTTCTCTGAGACAGTCTGTCCATTTTTATGAATTCTATTGCGATAACTGAATTCAGAATTTGTAACAGTTCCTTCAATTTTACTGAGAATGAAACTCCAAATGCGCTAAAAATAATTTTTTTTCAAGACTTTCCTATTAATAATAATAATATCCTTGCAAAAAATCTCTCGAAAAAAACTGGAAATTTTCCAAATTGCAAGAATTTCGGTGCAAATTCATAAAGTGAGAGAAATCACAGAATGCGAAAATTCGTTTATATTTAATTACTTTCAAATGGAGCAAGTAGTTTTACTGTAACTGAAAGAGACGTTACAGAACTGCAGTTCAAGAATTTCTGTAATCGTAAGGCCCAAAAATCAGTTAATCAGATGCAGATCTCGTTTGAGTAAATAAATAAATAAATAACATAAAAAAATATAAAAAAGCAGCAACCCAAAAGTTTGTGAACCTCAATACATTAAAGCACACAATGTATTTCAAATTTCTATCCCAAATTACTGATAAAATATTTGATTAGATTGTATTGATAATTTAAGTGCAACTGGAAAATGTGGTCCGAGGTACAGTGTATCAGTGCAAAGCGATAGGACTTCTTAGATTTCAAAGTGGAGGAAAGGGGGGGGGTGCATCAAAAACAGCGTTTGGCTCAACAGAACATTTGCTACGTAGCTTTTTTTTTTTTTTTCTGAAGTCGTCAAAATGGCAAACAGACTTTGCCGTTCTAGCATAACTATATTGAATTACAAGTGCACTCACTGTCATAAAAATCCGCGCACCAAGAAGGAGGCGTTGATTGAAATGAGATTTTAGTAGTGAGATGGTAAATACCAAGGACAGAAGTGATTGCAATATCGCAGCAGCAGAACGATTTCCCGCGGGCATACGGTACACATTCCGGTCAGTGTTAGTACCGCGTCGGGCCGCCTCGTACTCGGATACATGCGGTGATACGTTCCAGCATGGAGTCAAAGAGACGCCGTATGTTATCCTCGGACAGATTGAACCACACTTCTTGCAACTAACGCTCTAAATCACGAACACTGGGACATGGAGAAAACTGGCGTTCCATCTGGTCCCACACGGGCTGGATGGGCGGGAGATCAGGCGATCTGGCAGGCCACTGAAGCGTCGAAGCATGACATGGGAAACTCGAGCCGTGTGCGAACAGGCGTTATCTTATTGGAAAATGCCTCCGGGCCGTTCCGCCAGGAAATGCAGCACATGGGGCCGCAGGATATCCTGTACGTAGCGGTGAGCTGTCAACGTCACTCGGATCATTGCGAGGAAGTCCGGCTGTCATGCGCGATGATCTCCCCAGACCATCACGCCTGCAGTTTGGGACGTGTGCCGCTGTACAATGAGGTTGGGATTGTAGCGCTCACCTGCGGTCCACCCCACACTGACACGGTGGTCGTCCGTTCCTATACAGAAGCGTGATTCTTCGCTGAACACTATACGTCGCCAGTCCGTAGCATTCCACGGTTGCTCGCTGCTGACACCATTGCAATCGACGCCGACGATAGTCAAGTGTTAATGGCAGAAAACGTAAGGGCCGTCGAGAGTACATATTTGCCTCAGCCAGTGTTCTGGCGGACATAGGAGTCCTTTGTACAGCCGCCACATGCCTCTGGATGTTGGACAAGGACGTCGTTGCATCGATGCATGCCACTCTCACGATTCCACGGTCCTCTCTGCTGGTGGTGCGTCTGGGTCGTCCAGAGCCAGTCCGCCGTGTCTGGGTGCTTTCCCGTGTCCATTGCTCCCAACACGATCGCACCGTATTGTCCGACCGGCCCAAATGGCGGCCGATTCTGCGCGCCGGCCACCCTGCCTCTCTCTCTCATCCGGACTATACGGCCTCGTTCAAACTCCATCACTTGCTCGTACGCACATCTACGGCGGCTCCTCGGCATGTCTATCGCCCAGGAATCTCACCTGACACTTACGGTGCACTTCGGCATGAATGTGGAGTCTGATGCGCGGTGCCTTATAAGCCCCCAAGGATTGCGATTTCAGCGCCGGTCTTGGAAGCGCGAGCATGCGGAATCGCACGGAACTGTAATCATTTGTATGTCTGCCATTCCCGTATCTTTTTTTTTTTTTTTTTTTTGATTGGAGGCTTAACGACCACCTTGAGCAACTCAATGGGCTATAAGCAGTCGCCCGTCCCTAATTTAGGGTCACTGGTTCCAGGGAAGGGAGAGAGCCAGTGCCGTAAGACAAACACAACATCCATGCCTCACCGGGATTCGAACCCGGACCTCTTACGGACGAATGATCAGAGGCCAGCGCCTGAGACCACTGCGCCACCGGGGCGGCCTCCCTACCCGTATCTATTCGCTGAGTTTCGCGTTAATCGCACGGTTTTTTCTTGGTGCGCGGATGTTTATAACAATGATTGTATATATGTATATATACATACGTTTTCTGGAGTTGGCATAAGGTTTACGGTCCCTGGTGGTAAACAGGGTTGACCAGCAGGGAAGTATTCCCCAAGGAAAATGGAAACCCTCTCGAGCAGAAGTGTCTATAGAATTTTTTCTTGGAAGAGAAGGGGGCGACCGAAAATAAAAGTTTTTGAAATCTATGGGGACAAAATAAAAGTTAGTGGGAAATAGAAGAAAATGCTAAATCATTGTTTTCAGCTGTAAGTCGATGATGCATTTTTATTAAATTAAAGCATTTTTTACATTGTAAAGCATCTTTTAACAAGAAATTAAACACTTTCGGAGGGGAGGGAGGCTTAGCCTCCCTCCTCTCAGTACGCTCCTGCTCTCGAGCTTTTCAGGTTACTTGTTTTCAGGTAAAAATGTCCTTTACCTTCCCATCCAGACTCTCTCTCTCTCTCTCTCTCTCTCTCTCTCTCTTAATGCCCCCAGAATAATTCTCCCACCCTTCTCTAAAATATCTATGATGGATTCAACACCGTGTAGGAGATCCACTGTAAAAAATTGCAGGGTCAAATTACGGCAGATACACCGGCAGCTGAGTGGCCACTCAATAAACCGTAATTTTACAGTACCATACCGTAACGTTCATTAAAAGTCTAATGACCGGAGAAAAAACAACGTGTTGGCCACAGGGCCGGTCGACTGACTACACGTGAAACAAGAAAGGTGACACCGAATTTTCGGGTGTAATAAGCACGTCTTTTGAATCCGTTCTAACGCAAATTAAATGTTTCAAAGCTATTCAAAGTCAATGGAACCGGTATGGAAAACAATAGTATCTGACAGAAGAAACAAGTTTTTCATTCGAGTTTTTAATCCCTCAGATATTGCTGTAAACGGAGTCGTAAGCTTACGTCCTATGGTTGCAGACTTGTGCGTTAAGAAAAAGACGAATTTATATGAGAAACATTTCACACCGGAAACGCTCTCCAACATAGAATTTTTCAAATCGGGCTCTTAGAAACAGAGATATCGGCAAAAAGAAGATGTGACTTTACGTCCCCTGGTGGGAAAACCATGCATTATTTTAGGAAGAAAATATTCCTAAAAGGTTTGTCGACATGAGTAATAACGGTCTACAAACGACGTTCTTTTCAATCGAGAATTTAGAAGCTCATATTTTGCTGCAAATACATAAGAAGCGGAAATTAAGATTTACGCCCCCTGGTGGCCAAACCAGTTTTTACAAAAAATTAGAAATTATGTGCAAACGATTTCCCGTCAGGAGCTGTATCCGGTGCAGAATTTTTTTTCCAAATCGGAGGTTTAGAAGCAGAGATATAGGGGGAAACCCAATTTACCTCTACGCACCCTAGCGGAAAGTCTATGAATCGCTTGAAAAATTTTGAAATTATATGAAAAACATGTCACACTGAAAACACTATCCAACAAAGAAGGAATTTTTCAAATCGGATACTGGAAGTAGAGATATTGACAAAAATAAGATATACATCTACGCCCCCTGGCGGAGAAACAGTGGAATATTTTAAGAAGAAAATATTCCGAAAAGGTTTATCGATATGAGTGGCATCAGTCCACGAAAGAATTTTTTCAATCGCTATTTTAGTAGCTCAGATTTTATGGCAAATACATCAGAAGCAAAAATTAACACTTACGCCCCCTGGTGACCAAAGTATTCTTTACCAACAATTTGAAATTTATGCAAAAGAATTTCCATCAGGAGGTGTATCCGCTGAAGAACAATTTTTTTCAAATCGGAGTTTTAGAAGAAGAGTTATCGGGAAAAATGTAATGTTCTTTTACGCCCCCTAGCGGAAAATCTATGGGTAATTTGAAAAAGTAACTATATGTAAAATACTCTTCGACATAAATAGAATCTAGAGGTAAAATAATTTTTTCAGTAGGATGTTCAGAAGCAAATATGTGGAATAAAACGCATTTTTGAATTCGACATCATCTGCATTTACGCCCTATAGCGGCAAAATTGTACATCTAAAAAAACGAAATAAAGGATCATTATTCGCATATTTCAAGCTTCTCAATGCAAAATTAATTTTTCAAATCGGACGGATAGTTGCAGAGATATCGTCGGTAGAGACGGACGGATAAACCGGTAACATAAGCACGATCTTTTTTTACAAAAGACGTGCTAAAAACATGCATATAACCACTTTAAGAAGAACGTTGCCAGATTGTCAAGGTTAAATACAGTTCAGACAGTTTAAACACCGTGAACATGTAGTTTATGTAGCGAAAATTGATGGTTGACCAACAGGAGGCGTGCTTACGATCTGCAAATCGTCTTAATCCGGGTGAAACACTGCCTATTCAATTTTTAGCACGTCTTTTGTAAAAAAAGATCGTGCTTATGTTACCGGTTTGTCCGTCCGTCTGTACCCACGCTATCTCTGCAACTATTACTCCGATTTGAGAAATTCTATTTGCATTGGGAAGCTTGAAATATACGAATGATGATCCTTCATTTCGTTTTTTTTTACGATGTACAATTTTGCCGCTAGAGGGCGTAAATGCAGATGATATCGAATTCAAAAATACGGTTTATTCCACATATTTGCTTCTAAACATCCGATTGAAAAAATTCTTTTATCTTTCGATTCCACTTACGTCGAAGAGTATTTTAGATATAGTTACTTTTTCAAATTACGCATATATTTTCCGCTAGGGGCGTAAAAGTAAGTTACATTTTTCCCGATAACTTTTCTTCGAAAACTACGATTTGAATTTTTTTTGCTTCAGCGGATGCACCTCGTGATGGAAAATCTTTTGCATATAATTTCAAATTTTTGGTAAATAATACTTTAGCCACCCGGGGTCGTAAGTGTTAATTTTTGCATCTGATGTATTTGCCATAAAATCTCAGCTTCTAAAATATTGAGCCTCCCCGGTGGCGCAGTGGTCTAAGGCGCTGGCCTCTGATCATTCGTCCGTAAGGGGTCCGGGTTCGAATCCCGGTCTGGCGTGGATGTTGTGTTTGTCTTACGGCACTGGCTCTCTCCCTTCCCTGGAACCAGTGACCCTAAATTAGGGACGGGCGACTGCTTATAGCCCATTGAGTTGCTCACGGTGGTCGTTAAACCTCCAATCAAAAAAAAAAAAAAAAATATATCGATTGAAAAAATTATTTCGTGGACGGATGCCACTCACGTCAATAAACCTTTTCGGAATATTTTTTTTTTCAAATATTGCGTGGTTTCTCCGCCAAGGGGCACAGATGTATAAAATATTTTTGTCAATATCTCTACTTCTAGGAGTCCTATTTGAAAAATTCCTTCTTTGTTGGATAGTGTTTTCAGTGTGACACATTTTTCATATAAATTCAAAATGTTCAAGTAATTCACAGACTTTCCGCTAGGGGGCGTTGAGGTAAATTGGGTTTCCGCCTATATCTCTGCTTCTAAAACTCCGATTTGAAAAATTCCTTCTGAATCGGATACAGATCCTGATGGAAAATCGTTTACACATAATGTCTAGTTTTTGTAAAAAACATAGTTTGCTCGCCAGGGGGCGTAAACCGTAATTTCCGCTTCTGATGTATTTGCAGCAAAATATGAGCTTTTAAATTTCGATTGAAAAAAACGTCGTTTGTAGACCGATGGTACTCATGTCGACAAACCTTTTAGAAATATTTTCTTCTTAAAATAATGCATGGTTCCTCGCTACATCTCTGCTTCTAAATCTCCTGTTTGAAAAATTATTTCTGCACCGGATACAGCTCCTGACGGGAAATCCTTTGCACATGATTTATAATTTTTGTAAAAATGTTTTGGCCACCAGGTGGCGTAAGCCTTAATTTCCGCTTCTGATGTATTTGTAGCAAAATATGAGCTTCCAAAATCTCGATTGAAAAAAAAGTCGTTTATTTATTCTCTACTTCTAGGAGTCCGATTTGAAAAATTCCTTTTTTGTTGGATGGTGTTTCCAATGCGAAATGTTTTTCCTATAAATTCAAAATTTTCAAGTAAATCATAGACTTTCCGCTAGGGGGCACAAAGGTAAATTGCGTTTTCTGCGTTATTTCTGCTTTTAAAACTCTGATTCAAAAAATTCTTCCTGTATCGCATAGAAGACCTGATGGAAAATATTTTTCACATAATTTCTAATGTTTGGTAAAGAATGGTTTGGCCACCATTCTAAGTGGCATAAGTGTCAATTTCGGCTTCTGATGTATTTGTAGCAAAATCTGGGCTCCTGAAAACTCGACTAAAATTTTTTTTTCTTGGACCGATACCGCTCATGTGGAAAAACCTTTTGGAATACTTTCTTCCTAAAATAATGCAAAATAAGATGACACTTTGATATATATATATCAAAGTGTCACTTTACGTCCCCAACAGGGGACGTAAAGTGTCATCTTATTTTTGTCGATATCTCTGTTTCTAAGAGCCCGATTTGAAAAATTCTATGTTGGAGAGCGTTTCCGGTGTGAAATGTTTCTCATATAAATTCGTCTTTTTCTTAACGCACAAGTCTGCAACCATAGGGTGTAAGCTTACGACTCCGTTTACAGCAATATCTGAGGGATTAAAAACTCGAATGAAAAACTTGTTTCTTCTGTCAAATACTATTGTTTTACATACCAGTTCCATTGACTTTGAATAGCTTTGATAAATTTAATTTGCGTCAGAACGGATTTAAAAAACGTGCTTATTACACCCGAAAATTCGGTGTCATCTTTCTTGTTACAGTGTGCATGTACTGGTAGCAAGTGCACTTAATATTATTTTATGCAAATGCGTTGTTTCTCCACGATTGGAAGTACAGAGACAGTAAATTGAGGGGGTTTGAATCCTCAAATTTGGCCCTGAATATCAGCAATTTGACATGGCGGCTTTTTCCTAAGATTCGTTATGGTCCTACAACACTGTTTTTCAAAATCGTTGGCAGCAGGGCGCGAAACTTCCTAAACTTTTGTGTTTTCTCATTGATTTTATAGCTTGCAATTTCATTTTTGACAGGTTAGTTAAAAAAACATAACACTTTTTTTGCGTTACACTGAGACGTTAAATTTAAACGTTGAATGAAATAATTTTGAGTAACTTTGAACGAATATGAGAGCACGTGAAGATATATCTAGGTCAATTTAATCAAAATACAGAAGTCTCTTCTTAATCATTGCTGTCCGCAAACGCGAAAATTTTAATATGCACTCATACAGTTCAATTCAATTCATTTATTTTGCTGAGCTAAGAACTAGTGTTACTTAAATATCTATTAAAACACTGCCCAGCCAGGAAGCAGGGGAAAAAGGCCAGCCAGGCCTGACAAGGTCCATGCTCCCTAGGCTAGTTTTACATTGAGATCAGTAGTTGTAGTTAAAAACCAAAGTTTCGTAGTAACAATAAAAAAAAACAAGTTAGTAAAATCATGCAATGCATTGATTATGATACGCTTTCTAACATACCAGAAATTATTACTCAAGTTATGTGGATAATGGCTGTGGAATAAATCTCATCCCTGTGTCCTAACCTTTGACCCTATTTCGATGATATTCTAAAGTTTTGTCGCAATACAAGCAGTTTTATGTAAGTTATGAGAATAATGGCTGTGGAATAAATCTTGCTTTTGTGTAATGAACTTTTACCCCATTTCGTTGATATTCAACAGAACCGGTTCACTATACCTCCGGAACAACATGACAACGTTTTGTCGCAATCGAAGCATTTTTAGGTAAGTTATGATGCACAAGGCAATGGAATGGATCCCACTCCAGTGTCCTGGCCTTTGACCCCATTCCGCCCATTTTCAATGCGGTTCGTCCCCAGTTGGTTCCTTACCACATACTAAAATTTCATCAAAATCGAACCATTTTTACGCAAGTTATGACGCATAAGGGCAATGGAATAAATCCCGCTTTTATGCCCTGCCTGACCTTTGACCCCATTTCGCCCATTTTCAATAGGGTTCGTGCCCAGTTGGTTCCCTACCACATACTAAACTTTTATCGAAATCGAACCATATTTACGCATGTTATGACGCATAAAGGCAATGGAATAGATCCCGCTTTTATGTCCTGACCTTTGACCCCATTCCGCCCATTTTCAATAGGGTTCGTCCCCAGGTAGTTCCTTACCACATACTAAAATTTCATCGAAATCGAACCATTTTTGCGCGTTGTGATTCATAAAGGCAATGGAATGAATCCCGCTCCTATCTCCTGACCTTTGACCCCATTTCATTTATTTTCAATAGGGATCGTCCCAAGGTGGTTCCCTACCACATACTAGAATTTCATCGAAATCGAACCTTTTTTACATAAGTTATGACGCATAAAGGCAATGGAATGGATCCAGCTCCTAATGTCCTGACCTTTGACCCTATTTCACCCATTTTCAATAGGGATCGTCCCCAGATGGTTTCCTATTACATACTAAAGTTTAATCGAAATCGAACGATTTTTACGCAAGTTATGACGCATAAGAGCAATGGAATGGATCCCGCTCCTGTGTCCTGACCTTTGACCCTGTTTCGCCCATTTTCAATAGGGTTCGTCCCCAGGTGGTCCCCTACCACTTACTAAAATTTCGCCGAAATCGAACGATTTTCACGTGAGTTATCGTGCGGACGGACAAAGCTGGAGCATGTGTGCTTCTTCAACCTATGGTTGGAAAGCGTAAAAAAAGGGGTAATGATATATGAAAAGATAATAAACATTAACATTACAAATAATACCATTGAAAAAACAATTTACATCACGATATACAAATCATAGTATTAGTCATAATTTCCATCCACTGTAACCATTAATTTGAGGTGCTGCAATTCATTATGAAGTTTTTTAATTTTCTTTTAAAAAGGTTAAAATTATTTTAAAAAGTTAGTTCCGTCGATAATGAGTTCCAGTACTGAAGGCCAATGTAATTTATACTTTGCTTCATAGTCTCAATTTTCTGATGAATAGGTCGAATATGTGATTTAGTGCGTGTGTCATGTGTGTGTATTTGGGGTATAATTTGTATGATGTCGGCGAGTAAATTATTCTTAATGCGTCTGAACATAATTTTCCCGATATAGAAGTAATGTAATTGGTTAATCGTAAGAATGATGTATTTGTTTGGGAAGACTCTTGTGTTATTATATAGTGTCAGTTGTGTATTTCTATCAAATTTTAGATCTATTAATCTTATATATTTGCTCTGAAGAATTTGAAATTTGTTGAAATTATATTTAGTCGTGTCCCCACGATAAGATAGCATAATTAATATGAGTGTGTAAACATGGTATAGTATAAATGAATTAGTGTTTTATAGGTAAGGTTTGTGAATACCAAGCTGATAACTCCAATGTTTTTGTAGAGTTTGAGAAGAAGAGAGTCCACATGTTGGTTCCATCTAAGGTCTCTATGTAAGGTAAGTAGTATAAAAGGACGGGTCCGAGGGCAAGGAGCAGCTCCTTCTAGAGAAGGAGCAGGGGCGTGGCTTGCGGCAGAAGGATGGGGGCGTGGCGTGTGACCGAAGGATATGGGGGCGTGGCAGATGACGCTAGTGTGTTGGGTCGATGCTGCCCCTAGCGGTGCTTTTTGGAACTTTCGATGGACCTTTGAGGGATGGCAACGACCGAGTCGGGGAAAGGAGATGTGCTGCCCCCTAGCGGCGCCTCTTGGAACTTTTAATGGACCTTTGTTTTTGAGGGATGGCAACGACCGAGTAGGGGGAAGGGGATGTGTACGTTGCCCCCCTAACGGTGCTTTTTGGAACTTTTCTCGGGAGATTTATTGGACGTTGACAAATTTTTAAGAAGTCTTTTCAATATATTTTTTTTTTATTTTCTCGGGAGATTTACTGGACTTTGTCAAATTTTTGAAGGAAGTTTTTTTGTCGTTTCCAATTTTTTTTTACTCGTATTTTTTTTGTCCTATTTTTTCTCTCTAATTTATTTTATTAAATGTATATTTTCAGGAATTCCCTGAGGTATTATAAGTTTTATAGACGTTGCATTACTTTTTTAATTTTCTCGGGAGATTTATTAGACTTTGTCAAATTTTTAAATGAAGTTTTTTTGTCGTTTCCAATATGCTTTTTTTTTTATTAAATTTATATTTTCAGGAATTCCCTGAGGTGTTATAATTTTTATAGACGTTGCATTATTTTTTTAATTCTTATATTTGTCCTGCCTCCAATTTTAGTTTACGCGAGGAAAGGCTTTGTTTGAAAAGATTTCGTTCCCGTTGATTATTGTTCCGCCATTTTAGTTTCACCACGTTGTCATTTTGTGAGCCATGTGGTTTGGGATGAGTCACCATTTTCTCTTTGACTCAGAAAATTTTGTATGACACGTGTTTTGGGATGAGTCATTATGATAGCAGACATGACATCAGCCAACGTTGTTTTCTCCTCAGCGGGGTCGGCTTTATTTATTTTTTTTTATTTTCTCGGGAGATTTACTGGACTTTGTCAAATTTTTGAAAAAAGTTTTTTAGTCGTTTCGAAAATGTTTTGTTTTAATAAATTTATATTTTTAGAACTCCGTGAGGTGTTATAATTTTTATAGACGTTGCATTATTTTTTTAATTCTTATATTTTTCTTCCCTACAATTTTTATTCAGACGAGGAAAGGCTTTGTTTGAAAAGATTTCGTTCCTGTTGATTCATGTTCCGCTATTTTTTCTCAGCCATTTTAGTTTCACCACGTTGCCATTTTGTGAGCCATGTGTTTTGGGATGACTCACAATTTTCTCTTTGCCTCAGAAAATTTTGTATGACACGTGTTTTGGGATGAGTCATTATGATGGGTGACGCATTCGTGATAGCAGACATGACATCAGCCAACGCCATTTCCTCCGCGGGGTCGGCGGTTGACGTCATTTGAGATTCTGTACACACATTAAATTCCAAGACTGATTTTTTTTTCAATAACTTGATCATTTTGCAACGAATTTATTCCTTATTTTTTCCTCATAATTTCCCATTTTATATTCATAATTTTTCAACGTAACGATTTTTTTATTTTCTTTGAGGAGACTTCACGCATTTTCAACGGACGTTCCAACATAAAGACGTTTTCCAAAGTTTTGTGCTGCAGACATAATCTTAAAACACGATTGTTTATTAACGTATTTACGTGTTCAAGACATTTTCTGTTACATTTTTTAACGTTGTACCTTTTTCCACCGTACAAACCCACAATTTTTTATGCATAGTTAAAATGTTTTTTTTATTTATTCATGATTATTCAGTGAAATGTACCTTTTAATGCATTATCTTAATCTTTTTTTACTAAATGCTTGCATACTCGTTAAACTTCTCGATGTACCAACATTATTTTATTTTCTAACTAACAACTACTTTTATCGAGGCTTTATATTTTTCTGTCTATGAAGAATTTTTTAGTTTATTCTCTCAAGATATGAGAATTATTTTAACGAAATCCTTTCACATTTCTATCGCTAAGAATTTTCCTTAAAATAAGTCCTGGACTACAGTTCGCTTTGTCTGGTTAGAGATGTTTCATCAGTAGCATGTTTCTGACCAGATAAGGTCTCCGTTCAGTTACTGCCTGAAGCGATGACGCATGGGTGACGGGTGCGTCGTGATGTCATCCTTGTGAACTTGGAATGTCATCATACTGCTTGAAGCGATGACGCACGGTGACGGGTACGTCATGATATTATCTTTGTGAACAGATCCCAGAAGAATTTCAGAAACTGTTTCAACTTCAAACCAATGACGTTTCTTCCAATGTCGGGGGTCAAAAAGGCATCCTGTTTGCTATAATAAAATTTCGTACTTTCACCAAAAATCATATTCTTAAACGCGCTTTTTTTTCATGTATAACTAAATTTTTATTGTTTACTCACCTCATCAAAGTCAATCTCATTCATTTTCTTCATTTAGTTCGCTTTAAATTGAGATGTTTCAAAACTTCGCGTATATTTCATTCACTCAATGTCCGGTTCTCAAGTGTCTGTCCCTTCATTTTCAACTTCTGTGCATGCTGCATTTTTTCTTTAGACGTTTAGTTTCATTGACCTTTTTTTCGTTTTAATTAGGTTTTCATTATCATATTTTTTTATTCATTGTCTCAGCAGAAAAAGCTTTCATTCTGGAGACATAGCGACTAAGTCCGTACTTCCTCTAAACATTTTTATTTCACGTTTTACTAATTCGTCAGAAAAGCAGGTTTTCCCAAACTCCCATAGTGAAAATATTGTATTCTCCTTATTTTACTTATTATATTTTTCCTTCTATTCAGTGTTATATGATTCTTCAAACTTTGGTTTATTTTTATGAAACTTATTTTTTTCTTAGTTTTTTTTTTCTGATCCAGACTATCAATCTTTTCCTATCGATTTAATTACTCTTATTTTCCCATTCGACTTTACTTTTGAACAGAAATGTATCTAAAATGTTCAGGAGTATTTTAGTCTATAAGGCCGATTCTTCCCTGTTTCAAATAAAGTCATGTAGGATTTTAGTGTAAATGCCCCCAAATCTTTAGAACTTACTTTTCATAGTTAGATACTAATTCCTCGAGGTTTAAATTAAAACATGAAAGAAGAGTGTTTTTACGCTCTCTCCAGTGTGTGACCTTTCCCCAAGAAATTAACTTTGGAATCCCCCTTCTTTCTACCGGAAAATGACTATCTCCTACGACTTTTTCATACGTCTACTGCTTACAGGAAAACCTCATATGGCATGAAATCACTTTGCTTGGGAGATTAAACTAAATTCTGGTTTTGAACTTTGAATGCAAACTCAAGCTCGCAAAAGCATAGTTTTCTGAGTGAACTTAAACTGTCTAAGATGACAAAATCTAAAACTGCTGACTCAGTGGGACAGAGCGTTTGAACTTTGCCCTTCATTCTCCATTTAAGAGATCCGTCGTGAACCACTAGACGGGAAGTAAGCAGACCCTGATTTAGTCCACTGTTTCCAAGGAAGGTAGAAAGCTAGTGTCGTAATTCAAAAGCTCATAACTCAAGCCTCCCCAGGATTCAATTTCGGACGAACGAATACTCAGATGTCAATGCTTAGACATTGAAAAATTACTTCAGACAAATATTTTCTTACTTAAAGTGCTTCAATTCAGAATTTGTACTACTTAAGATTTCCCTTACTCAATATTTTTTCTATCTTAAAAACTTCTAAAGGGTTGATTTTGAAAAAAAAACAAAAAAAAAAAAAACGAGTTCCCACAAAAATGTAAAATTTCCTCAGATTGTATGAGGGGCACGTCTCTTCCATTGTCAGGAGGAAAATAAAAAGGGGGAGGGTGCAAAAAGAAAAACTACGAGGTTCGACGTATATTTTAAAACGCAATTGTTATTGCTCATCGGCAAATGGACATGGAAACAGAAATATTCTTTTGCTGAATATTAATATTTTTAAAAATAAAATTCGCAGCCTCGGTGGCACAGTGGTCTAAGCGATGGCCTCTGATCATTCGTCCGAACGGGGTCCGGGTTCGAATCCCGGTGAGGTATGGATGTTGTGTTTGTCTTACGGCACTGGCTCTCTCCCTTCCCTTTAACCAGTGACCCTAAATTAGGGACGGGCGACTGCTTATAGCCCATTGAGTTGCTCACGGTGGTCATTAAACCTCCAACAAAAAAAAAAAAATTGATGAAGCTTGAATGTTAACCATTTCTTTCTCTTCATGTTCCATTCCATAAACTTTCTTCAAATTCCTATATATCCAAGAATTTTGTTAAATGTCCAAGTTCGACTCCCCCAGAAATTTTCTGAAAATGATAGTTTCTCTAAAAAAAAATTCCAGAATAAGAATCCCTTCACTGAAACAAGAAATTCCTATTCAAAGCATTCCATCCCTCTTTCTACTTCAAATACTCTATTTGTAAATCTAAGGAAGTTTTTTTTTAATATTCATATGCTTTTCCCTCTAACTTTAGAAGATATTGTCTTAAAATGTATGTACATATTACAATAGTAAAATATCTTACTACTGCTTGATGTTCAATTCACTTCACATTGTCTTAAGGAAATTCGTTCATTTTCTCATAACACATAGACACGTTATTTTTCTTCCCATTCACTTCAAAGACTTGAGATCAACTTAATGGAGTCCTTTGATGAGAAAAACTTTCATAGGAAAGCATAAATTTGCCCAAAAAGTACATTAAAAATAAACAAATGTTGAAAGTTCCTGTACAAGAAGAAATTCTGTTGTAACTTCTAAACGAAAAAAGACAAATTCTAAGAAAATATGTAAAAATGTTAATTGGATTCCATATTAAAAAAATTTAGTTGAACAAAAGTGTCATTCTTTTTTTTTTTCTTTTTTAAATGTATGCACTTTCGGAACAGTTCATTCTTTCTTAGGGTTAAAAATGGAACACTTCATTTTTTCTTAGTGGACAGCTTTGAGAAAATACATTTCATTAAAAGCAGGGAAATTCTCATAGAATAACATGGGAAAACTAGTATACATAAAAAGACTGTTTCGAAAAAAGTAAAAATCTGTTGAAGTTCGTTTTCGAAAAAGTTGGAAATAGAATATAGTAAAAACAGTCACAGCAAGTTCCTGAAAGTTGAAAATTGGATGTACTAAAAATGTCTAAGGAAAGAATTTTTTATAAAACACAACTGTTTTAGTTTTCCCAGGCTAGAGGGGTCTTCAGTGAGAGCGCTTCTTCTTTTTCAACACAAAGAATGAAGCGAGTCAGTTTGAAACATTTCAAACTCCCCGAAAATAAGCCGTGTACTCTGGTTTCGGCTCAATACTGTAAAGCATTGCTCTCAGACCAGTCGGAAGTCCACCCGATTGGCCGCCTGATGGAAAACATCAGGCCCATTTCCCTTAATAAATACCCAAATATCCTTAAGAAAAGTCTTTAGCAAAAAAATACTAGTTTCCCATTAAATCAATTCATTCTGTTACTATTTTAAAAAAGAAATTTCTTTTACTTTTAAAATTCTTGAAAGCTTATTATTTTGACTCATTTCAATAAAAAAACATATATTCACTAAATTTAGGTTAATAAAAAAAATAATTTCACAAAATTTATATCTTAGAATGAATAAAATACTTACACTTAAATTTAGGCTCTGGAAATAGAAAAAATTACCTTAAACATTTCCAAAAAAATATTTACTTTCTTTTTTAAAACTTGAATTCTCACTTTTTTTTCAGTAATTTACCTACCTCCCTCCCCCTTCCCTTACCCAAATTTTTAGGAGCCCTAAAAAGGACTTTTTTTTCAACAGCTGCTGTTTCCTCCAACTCAATACAAGTCGTATTGGATTACGTGCATGTCGTGAACCGTTTTCAACAAGTTCGTAATGTCCAGAGATTCTAAAAATTCTTTGTAGATGAGTCCCTTCGAAGCAGCAACGAAAGATTCCGCTACAACCACAGGCTGCAGCATAGCAACGGCGCAGGCAAAGTGAGTGCTAAACTTAATATTCATGGAATCAGAGCAGGCATGCTCCATGATGTTGTTAGGCAATTCACGATAGGGCAAGAGACATTCCGGACATCGAAACAGTAGGTTTACCTTTTCTTCTATTTGTGTCGTGAGCACCTCGGTCAAGATGAAAATCAACTCTTCATCAGAAATGTTCGTTCCTGGACGATTCGTACTCTGCAGCTCTAACACAGCTTTTCTAAAAATGGATCCAAATTGCAGCTGAGTAATGCTTTTCCATATGTCGTCGCATTTCTCCAACAGTTCATCAAATTCTTCCCACTTTAGTGTGACGGAAATGGGGTTTAATCGACGGAAACCATGAACTCTAGGGAGATATGTTCAAAGGAATACACACAACTGACCCCCACTTCTCCGGCAGGAGAGGAAGAAACAATCAGTTCACTGTTGACAATCACTTCGTCAATCCTTGCTCGGAAACTATATGAACGTTCCATAAACTTTCGGAAAGTTAGAGCTGACATAGTAATTCCATTTTTGGTGGGCTAGAAAGTTTGTCCGTCATAACGATAACTCCGGAGATGGACTCTGACTGAGTTTGTGAAATCAGTAACTTTCACCACAACTTTTCCTCCCAAAGGAAAATGATGGGGGGGGGAGATCATTTGTAGTTGGAGAACGATTCATAATGTTCGGCTCAGCTACGCAGGCTTTCTTAGCAACAGACGAGGAAGTGGTCGACGAACGCTTCATCATGATTCGGGAAATTGAATCGTTAGCACACAACAAGGAGGAAGAAGGCACAAGTGACTCAGACGAATGCACAAGACGAACTGATGGTGAAAGAGCACTGTCTTTATCTGGTTTGTTATCAGCAGACAAACAAACGGTGGGCCTTGGAACTGATAACAGAAGTTGGTAGTAATCCTGTTTACTGCGTGAGCGAGTCATGAGACAATGGCGTCTGTGTTATCATCTTTCTGAAGGTTAAATTTAGCCTAATATTTGGAGCGTTCTTTTGACGCGGTAGACCATGACTCCAATAAGAATTCGTTGGCGGAAGCATCTGGAGTAGAGAACCTGATCTCAGAGTTAATGAAACTGGTTTAAATCCGTTTCTCTTAAAAACAAAATCTCTTTCTTGCCCGAGAGATACAGAAGCAATGCACGACAAAGGTTCTAAATCTGATTCATTGTCCATGTGAAATCCGATGCTATCTTTTCCAGTTCGGTATTTGTTTATTAAAACAAAGTTGAAAGTCTCCTCGCATTCTTTCTCAACAGCGCGCTTGATTTCTTGAATCAATGGGGTCCAAGGGTAAGGTTCTAAAGTCAAACCGCTAAAAGTGTATTTCAGATTGGGGTCCCCAAAGGCAACATGCTGTCTAGGAATGTTATAACACTTTCCGAAAATTTTTATTTTTGAGAATTCACCACTCAAATATTCCACTTCATCTTCCAAACGAGAATAGTAATGAATCGCTTGAGCAGGGGAGAAGAGCTGAGAGTAACGAAAATTCAGATTTTCCTTGTTATGACGAAGAGACAACATTTTTTTTCAGGTCAACACACTCACACCAAGCACCGAAGCGATAATGAGTCAGGAAGGCAGGCAGGCAGGCAGGCAGGCAGGCTTGCGATAAGGCGTATGACGTCAGGTTTCCGAGAGATGAGTAAGCAGCTTTTCCCCCTTTCCCCACCTGCTTGTTCTGTCAGAAGGTCTAACCCTTTTGAAATGTTGGGGAAAAATTACTCCCCTAATTACATTTACAAAGAAATTTTCTAGAAATGCGTACATGAAGACACAATATTAAAGTAACAACATTCCTCAATTTATATTTAAAAAAAACAACCTCTACTGGTTTTAAAGTTCCTTCTCTTGTAATTCTTTTTCTCGCTAAATGCATCTTTGACAACCCCGAAAGCTGAACTTCTGTTCTTTTCAAAATGATTTGTTCCGAAAGGGGTTCACTCCCTGAGGAAAGCAGATTCAAAGCAACGTGATCACTCGTTATTTCTGTACAGACAGTTAAAACTATGATCAGCAACAAATTTGAAAAAAAAAAAAAACATTGGACTGTCTCCACACATTTTTAAAATGACGTCATTTGAGAGGAGGTTTTTCATGACAAATTTCTTCCAACAGGAAAAGAATGTATGCGAGCAGAGTAAAAATTTTGAGTCTTCGCGTGAGCAAATCGAGACGAAATATCTTCGCATGAGAAAATTGAGACGAAATATCTTCGCATGAGAAAATTGAGACGAAATATCTTCGCATGAGCAGAGTAAAAATTTTGAGACGAAATATCTTTGCATGAGCAGAGTAAAAATTTTGAGACGAAATATCTTCGCATGAGCAGAGTAAAAATTTTGAGACGAAATATATAAGCAACTGAGATGAAATATCTTCACGTGAGCAAAACAAACATTTTGAGACGAAATTTTTTTTCTATGAATCCAAGCGAGCAGCAGCAAAAATGACGGAGGCATTTCATAGAGCAGATAATTTTTTTTCTTGAGGGAAATTTTCTCGAATAATGAGCGAAGACTTGAATTATTCATTCTCTTCCTGGGCAAAGTGTGCCGTGTGGACCCCATGCCAAGCAGTTTATCGACATGGAGTGGTTCGAATACAGGCAGCTATTTTGTTTTTAATTTCTTCCGGGGAGGCTCTTCCGATTCTAATGAATAATGCCCATAAGGAAGAGAATGAATATTGTCCTGGGATACGACGCGCTTGTTGTCATATGGGCTAAGAGATGTTTTGTTTGTGGCAACAGTGAAAACCGAATGTTTCATGCTTCGAATGCAATAGCTCATGTTCTTCTTTTCTTGCATATGAATGAGTGAAGACTTGAAATCATTCAAACGAAGCTGTTGGGAAACTACTGTTTTGGTCACGCTTTTAGCTTTTTTACTTCTTCTTCTTCTGTAGCAAAAGCATACATCTTCGGTCTAAGACCAACAAATTCTTTTATGGCTCTTCCTTGGGTCTCGTCTTTAAATTTCCCAATTACTTTTTTATTTTTCAGACAATAGAGCGGGTGGCCTGTGCAGAAATCACTCGTGTCTAATTCATCTTTAATGTTTTCCATATCTTTATATAGATCTTCTGTTTTGATGTGATAGAAGAAACTATCAGTATCCATATAAAGAATGGAAATGTTGTCACGATATAAAGGCCTCATCACTTCATAATGGAAGTCGTACATTCTAGTTTTAGAGATGTCTAAAATGGCGACTCCCAAATAAATGGGTTTGTTGAAGGTGAGGTGAGTGACATTAAAATGCATAGACACAAGAAAATTTCCATCAGCTTCATCTTTTAGTATGGAGCGGTCTTTAAAATTGGGCTTACTGAGCAGCTTTTTCAGTCGATTGTCTTCGCACACCAGCTCAACTTTGGTTCGGTTGCGAATATTTTCCATTGTTTTGCCAAAAACGGAATTGTTCATCAATTTGAAAAAATCTTTCTCAAACTCATTTTTTGCCCTCTTTCTCATTTCAGTATTAAGCTGAATATAAGGTTGCAACCACTTGCTTTGATCAAAGCTTATTAATCGATGCACTTTTGTTATGACGAGACCCGCTTTGACTGCCTGTTTGAGAAGACGATAATAAGCCACGTACCTGGATTTTTTATTTAAAGTAGTTAATAATTTGACCTGCCTGGTTCCAGGTACTACCTCCGTTTCCGGACAGAAAGGCAAATCCGAATGAAGATCGTGAAGAGAGTCAGGATAGCTGATGTCAACATCGAGAAAGTATCCCGTGCTGGCATCGTACGCTATACACGTGACATCCAACTGCTTCAGTTCTTCATCGGAAAGCCACCGGAAGTTATTCACCGGAAGTGACTCATTTATTCCAAAACCATAAAGGTTCGTAGAATCGAGATAAGAGATGAAGCTGGTTTCTTTGGAGGCATCAACATTTTTCAGATACTTATTATTGGCCTGAGCATGCCGCTTCACACACATACACAAGCCACCCCGCTTTCCGCTCTCTAGAAAAAGTAGCATATCATAGTCACTTAAAAGCTGGAGAGAAACTTTAGTACATTTGAGCATGGCGGACCAACTTAATCCAGGACAACTGAAAAACCAGGCAGGATCTAAAGTATAAGTGTCCTGACAAATATTTCGGAAATTTTCAAACACGTCGGCCAAAATGAGCACATCTGTTTTTAAGTACACATCTGCATACTGACCTAAATTCTGAATCTTCATGACCGTCCATACTTTTTTGGCATGCTCATATTCTTCATCTGTTATATGACAATTCGTTAATTTGTTGAAGAAATCCTTTTGGGGAGGTAAAGAAGTTTCTTCTAACTTGTTATACGACGAAATGTAGTCATAGGGAAAGATGCCTTTCTGCGTGAGGAGATTGAATTCTTCATCATGAGGAATAAGCTGTCGTGTAATTTTAAAATGCGTTCTCGGAAGATTATTTGCTAATTTCGATAAACTGCTTGGCATGAATCGAAAACTGTCCAGGAAACGAACTTCAAGCCCACCCATCTTTTTAGAAAAAGAAATAAATTTCTCGGTCGACTCGGGGATCACGCTAATTTCTCCTGGAAGGCAATCTAATTCCTTGATGATAAAATGCGAGTCGTATCCCGAAAGGTTGTGCATCAGAACTGGAACAAAGGAAGGATTTTTGAAATTGATATTGCAGGAAGCATGTGCGGGTCCTCTGAATTTCCCAGTACGATGATCGTGGTCCGCCACTTTCTTTTTGGATTTGCTGCATGAATTATATCCACCTTCACCACAAATATGACATATGCTTGCTTTCCGATAGACATCTTTTTCAGCCTCCGTCAATGCAATCATAGGGATATTTATTTTATAATTTTTTTCAATAACTTCCACATCTTCTTTGAGAGTGTGAAGGAAATGACTCACAACTCCCTGCTCTGCTCTATGAGTTCGGAAAATATCATAACGACCTTCCACATCTTTTATGAAATAAGCATATGATATAACTTCATGAGATTGGGTTGGCGTGGTGAAAGACTCGCTTGGATTCGGGATCGGACCTTGAACTGGTTTTAAGACGCTCTCAAAATCAGCGTACACAACGAAAGGAACCCGCTGACTGAATTTGAAATCTTTAAAAGTTAATTCCTTGTCTTCTGGCATCTTGATGAGGATAGTCTTGTTTTTATTGCATAATTTCTTGTGCTCATTTAATTTTTGCTCTCCATTGTACCTCGTATCATAAGTTTTAAAACATTTTTTGCAGATGTGTACTTTACATTTGATGGAAGACAATTGACTGGAAATAAGCCGCTCAAAATTTGTAATGTAAGCAAAGTGGTTGCAACCTCCGTTTTCTAAATACAACAAATCTCTGTGGTCCGCCAGCTCTACTTCACATACTTTAATGGGAAATATTTTACCAGCTTCATCTATCCCGTAAATGTTGATGCTGATATTGTTGGTCTTTTCAAATTTTTGAATGTCAGAAATTTTGACGGGATAGTCCACGCAATCCCACTTGTAGCCGCCTTCAAAATAAGGATCGTTAAGATAAGAGGCAACCCTATGACGATTAAACTTTTGATTTTCAAGACGTGGGGTACACACGGCATATTTGAAGCAGAAGACGTCTGAATTTGTAACGTTCACAACAGCATATTTCTTCTGAATATGGATGGGAAGCATAATAAAGGAACCTCCTCTCAATGGCCTAAACCGATTAACCCGGAGTTCGAACCACTCCACGTGAGAAAACATCCAGCCGGATCCTTTCAGTTCGCATTCAGAACATTCAGTGAGTAGTTTCCTGGACATGATATCGAAAAATTCCCCGAGATTTATCGACCGATACACTGGCTTATTAGTTGTTTTTAAATTCCGAGAACATATATCAAATTGCTCCGGGTCATCGGGTTTAGGCTTTTCAAAAGCTGCCTGCATAAATGCATTTACTTTAATGGATGGGTGGGCTGCCAGTGCATGTTCTAGAATGCTTTCAGAAGAATTTTGGATGCCATTCAAAAATGTGGAGAGACAGACCGCTGTTTCCCCTTCCGGAACAATCTTAAATGTTTGTAATCGGTTCTGAGCCACCGACTGCACTTGGATGTAAGCCCCCATATTCAATGGAGGAACAATGGGAGCTTCGGAACTGGGGTCCTCAACAACGTGGCTGGGGTCTGCGACATCATGGCTGGGGTCAGCAACAACTGCATGACTGGGGCCTGCAACAACTTCATGACTGGGGACTGATGCATTGGAGAGGCCCGCTGTATTTGAAGGGTCTACAGCATTGGAAGGGCCCGCTGCATTGGAGGGGCTAGCAGCCTTGGAGGGGCTTGCCGAAGACGCATTTAACGAGTTCCCCCCACCTGCATTCTCGAATGGCATTTAAAAATATGTATCTGCAAGTACGCATTTCTAGAAAAACTCTTCCTACACAACATACACGGAATGAGTGCCCCAGAATGAATTTTGACATGTCTCTGTAAATTTTTTTTCAAAGTGAAGACCTTCTGACAGATCTTACAAGTGAAAGGGGAAGGGGGTACGTCAGACACAAATGAGGAAAGTAGGTCTTGCGACATTGGAATTTCCTCTAATGCCTGAAACACTTCTGAATTTTGCAAAAATAGCTGTTCATCTTCCAGCCACCATTCTTTCTGTGAAAGAATAATAAAAAAAAATTAACCCTCTCCCCTATCAAAGCATTTTTCATGAAATAAACATTTAAAAGGGAAATTCCTACGTTGAGAATACATTTTTATGGGAGCTATCGTAAAAATATGAATTCCTAAAATATTTGAAAACAAAGAACTATGTTTTAAACGATTCCACTAACATGAATTTTCCTTCCTGAAAATCTAACTTAAATCGTATGCAAAAGAACTCACATACCGCTAACATGTTTTAAACCCCTATCAACGCATTTTCATGGAATAAACATCAAAATGGAAAGTTCCTACGTTGAGAATAAATTTTTATGGGAGCTATCGTAAAAACATGAATTCCTAAAATATTTGAAAAAAAGAACTAATGTTTTAAACGATTCCACTAACATGAATTTTCCTTCCTGAAAATCTAACTTAAATCGTACGCAAAAGAACTCGCATACTGTTCCTAATACACTAGTATATTTTTTCCTTAAGGGAATCCTCTCACGAAATTCTAACAACATCCTAATTCAAACAACTTTGGGGACCTAACAATAAATAAAAACATTGCATGCTAATAAACGAACGCTTACCTCTTCCATTGCAGAAACTGAAGCAAAATCACTTTTAGATGCCATTCCAAAACACGCCACTATATTCAGACAGCGAGACAGTTGATAACTAAACGTAGTTGAAAACTAAACGTACGTACAAAACCAAAGCAGCAGAAAAACTGAGAGGGAGGAATGAACAACGCCAGTTTTATAGCAAACAGGATGCCTTTTTGACCCCCCGACATTGGAAGAAACGTCATTGGTTCGAAGTTGAAACAGTTTCTGAAATTCTTCTGGTATCTGTTCGCAAGGATGACATCACGAAAAACCCGTCACCGTGCGTCATCGCTTCAAGCAGTATGATGACATTCCAAGTTCACAAGGATGACATCACGACATACCCGTCACCGTGCGTCATCGCTTCAGGCAGTAACTGAACGGAGACCTTATCTGGTCAGAAACATGCTACTGATGAATCACCTCTAACCAGACAAAGCGAACTGTAGTCCAGGACTTATTTTAAGGTAAATTCTTAGCGATAGAAAAGTGAAAGGATTTCGTTATGATTAATTTTCATATCTTGACAGAATAAACTAAAAAATTCTTCATAGACAGAAAAAATAAAGCCTCGATAAAAGTAGTTGTTAGTTTGAAAAGTTAGAAAATAAAATAATGTTGGTACATCGAGAAGTTTAACGAGTATGCAAGCATTTAGTAAAAAAAGATTAAGATAATGCATTAAAAGGTACATTTCACTGAATAATCAAGAATAAATAAAGAAAAACATTTTAACTATGCATAAAAAATTGTGGCTTTGTACGGTAGAAAAAGGTACAACGTTAAAAAATGTAACAGAAAATGCCTTGAACACGTAAATACGTTAATAAACAATCGTGTTTTCAGATTATGTCTGCAGCACAAAACTTTGGAAAACGTTTTTATGTTGGAACGTCCGTTGAAAATGCGTGAAGTCTCCTCAAAGAAAATAAAAAAATCGTTACGTTGAAAAATTAGGGAAAAAATAAGAAATAAATTCGTTGCAAAATGATCAAGTTATTGAAAAAAAAATCAGTCTTGGAACTTAATGTGTCTACAGAATCTCAAATGACGTCAACCGCCGACCCCGCTGAGGAGAAAACGACGTTGGCTGATGTCATGTCTGCTATCACGACATGCGTCACCCATCATAGTCACTCGTCCCAAAACACGTGTCATACAAAATTTTCTGAGGCAAAGAGAAAATGGTGAGTCATCCCAAAACACATTGCGGACAAAAGATAGCGGAACATGAATCAACAGGAACGAAATCTTTTCAAACAAAGCCTTTCCTCGTCTAAATTAAAATTGTAGGGAAGAAAAATATAAGAATTAAAAAAATAATGCAACGTCTATAAAAATTATAACACCTCAGGGAATTTCTGAAAATATAAATTTAATAAAAAAAACATATTGGAAACGACAAAAAAACTTCCTTCAAAAATTTGACAAAGTCCAGTAAATCTCCCGAGAAAATAAAAACATAAATAAATAAAGCCGACCCCGCTGAGTAGAAAACGACGTTGGCTGATGTCATGTCTGCTATCATAATGACTCATCCCAAAACACGTGTCATACAAAATTTTCTGAGTCAAAGAGAAAAGTGACTCATCCCAAAACACATGGCTCACAAAATGACAACGTGGTGAAACTAAAATGGCAGAACATGAATCAACGGGAACGAAATCATTTCAAACAAAGCCTTTCCTCGCCTAAATTAAAATTGGAGGCAGGACAAATATAAGAATTAAAAAAATAATGCAACGTCTATAAAAATTATAACACCTCAGGGAATTCCTGAAAATATAAATTTAATAAAAAAAAACATATTGGAAACGACAAAAAAACTTCCTTTCACAAATTTGACAAAGTCTAATAAATCTCCCGAGAAAATTAAAAAAATAATGCAACGTCTATAAAAATTATAACACCTCAGGGAATTCTTGAAAATATAAATTTAATAAAATAAATTAGAGAGAAAAACTAGGACAAAAAAAGTACGAGTAAAAAAAAATTGGAAACGACAAAAAAACTTCCTTCAAAAATTTGACAAAGTCCAGTAAATCTCCCGAGAAAATAAAAAAAATAAATAAATATTGGAAAGACTTCCCAAAAATTTGTCAACGTCCAATAAATCTCACGAGAAAAGTTCGAAAAAGCACCGCTAGGGGGCAACGTACACATCCCCTTTCCCCCACTCGGTCGTTGCCATCGCTCAAAGATTCATTAAAAGTTCCAAAAAGCGCCGCCAGCGGGCAGCACATCTGCTTTCCCCGACTCGGTCGTTGCCATCTCTCAAAGATTCATCGAAAGTTCCAAGAAGCACCGCTAGGGGGCAGCACTTCTCCTTTCCCCGACTCGGTCGTTGCCATGTCTCAAAGATTCATCGAAAGTTCCAAAAATCACCGCTAGGGGGCAGCATCGACCCAACACACTAGCGTCACCTGCCACGCCCCCACATCCTTCGGTCACACGCCACGCCCCTACCTTCTGCCGCACGCCACGTCCCCCATCCTTCTGCCGCAAGCCACGCCCCCTGCTCCTTCTCTAGAAGGAGCTGCTCCTTGCCCTCGGACCCGTCCTTTTATACTACTAAGGTAATCCCCAAACAAAGTAAGGAGTTAACTTCTTCTACTGTATATTTGTATCATGGATTGATAATGTGATAGAAGGAGGTTGTGAAATATTTTGTTTTGAGAAAATTAAAAGATTTTGTTTTGGTGATATTTATTATTAATTCATTAGAATTTAGCCAATCTGAGATGTTATTAAGTTGAGTATTAACATTCATAATAGTGTCAGTCGTTGAATTAAATGAAGTGAGGATGGTTATGTCGTCTGCATAAAGGAGTAAATCAGTATCACTTATTGTAATAAAGATGTCGTTAATATATATACTGAAAAGTAAGGGTCCCAAAATTGAACCCTGTTGAACATCAGTTGGTATGAATCGAAGAGTGGAGTGTTGTTTGCTAATGTGTGTATATTGTTGCTTGAGTTCCTAGCTCGGTAATTACATGAGTGCATAGCTCACTACGTACATGTAGTTAAGAATTAGTTTCGAGTTCTGTTCATCGCAGCTGCGAACACCCCACACGGTAGTTAAACCTAACCGCGTTCTTCAACGACTTGACACGCATCCAAAATTCACGCGGTACAATGGTCGTTACTGTATGTAAATCAAGAATGTTCTGTCTGCCTAATTTTATTGCAGATTAACTAGAGATCCGCTGACGATATAAAATGCTATTTCACATGTTGTCTGGGTAAACTTTAAACTGTCGTGTGGCTGTATGATGTAATCGAGTTTCTGAATCTATCTCATCACAAATAACGTGCTTGATCAGCTGCGACGAAGAAGAAAACATCGAATTGCAGAAAGGGCAGTTAAAGCCATTCCTACAATCTCGTTCTCCTAATCCTTGAAAATAAGTTTTTCTCGGAGGATATGAGAAATGATTTCAGGAACTTCTTGTTTGTGAAGACAGATGAGATATGATTCATCAAAGAGAAGATATGCGCCGCATTTATAGTTCCAATATTTCGGCACGTCTTTTCGCTTACTGGAAGGATCACCACATTAGCAAAACCACCAAGCTGAGGCTGGTCAGATACCCCCGAGTTCCCCATCGCGACTTACGATTCTAAAACATGGACCTTATAAAATGCAGCATGTCGCAGACAGAGTTGAGGCGCTTGAATTGATCTGGTATAGACGCAGGCTGAGAATATTCTAGGTTGTGCATAGGACTAATGCATCAATCTTGAGAGAGCTCAGTGTAAACGCGCACGAGCGACTTCTTCCGACAATCCAATGACATTTACTAACCTTCTTCGGCCACATCATCCGGCAAAACGGTTTAGAAAAACTTTGTATTCAGGGGAAAGTAGACGGCAAAAGAACGTCCCCCAGACAGATTCATCGATCAAATGAAAACTCTCAGAAATCTATCAGTTCTATGGAGAAAAGACAAGAATGGCGAACTTTGACTGCCGACAGGATGTGAATTGAGTCACGACTCTCGAACCGAGCTACGGAGAAAGAGAGTGAGTGAGTCTTACTATCCACGTTAATGAAGACGTATAATGTTTCTATTATTTGAACGATTTTTTAGGAGTTTCGTTAACAGGTTAGTGACCGTATTTTTAACTCGCTGACGAATTGATAAACTGATGTATTAATTAGTCCTTAGTTAACTTGAACATACTGTCACGTCGCTCGTGGAATCAAATGCGTGAAGCGCCACACACAGGAAGGGACCAGAACTGTCAGGTTCGAGATGTGGATCAGAGGGCAGTTTAGAACACAATGCGAATGCAAGTATTTTTCAGAGAGCGTTAATATTAAACAAATGAAACAGAGTTTCGAAGGTACTTAACACAGCACGATTTCTCTAATACAATAGAACTAACGTAAAGTGTATGTAAATTAATACACCTGACGATAGCTTTGGAGTTCAGAAAAGTTAATAGTTTTCTTTCCCCTGCGTGCGTTGTTGGCTTGGTTAATTTTTTGTATTGTGGTGGACGCCAACTTATCAGAAGAATCGTTGTTGGTTGCAGGTTCCCGTCATTGGAGCAGGGAAGCAAATAAATAAGTAGTTAAACAAATTAAATGTAATGACAAATGATCTCGACTGCACTTATCTTTATTCTTTAGACTGGAGGAAGGGGGGATATATTAGTTGGTCTCATTGAATAGGAAATACTTCCAGCGGGTTGATAGATTCTCGGGTGACTTCCTCTATGTAATTGCCGCTAGAATTTCTTTCTACTTCATCCTATGCAGATGCGATTCCTCTGACTTGTGTCCGAGCAAAATCCTTCCTTCTTCTCCACTCAAAATCTCCAAGCAGACTCCCCATTTATGACTCCTATCCGGTCCCATTCCCGATATGTCCTCCAGAAAAAATGCTCTTGATGTAAGTAGACTGTTAATTGCTTACTCCCATTGTCCCTAGTGGGCTCTCTCTGAGGGAGAGTGGTCTCCAACGACGGGGGAAAAGGGAATGTCCTCTTGTTCGTGGGAGCTCCCGGTCCGTGAAAGAAGGCTTTCCCAGAAATGAATCTGTGCTAAGCTCCTTTTTAACTGAGGGTAAATTTCTCTAGCTGTCTTTCGCACACCAAAACAACAGAAGTTACAATTTAATTAAAGGTTAAACATTTCTGTATAACAGCGTTCTATATCACTATCTGGCTTTGAACAGAATACACCGCATTAGTTTACGGCATAAAACACCGGCTTATCTTCCGAATTGGTGAGCATTTATTTCACTTGGGCATAAAATGATTTAACACTGAGGGGTTAATTATGTACATTCATGTCTCCAACTCAGCACACACACTCTTCTTTCTTTGACAGTCACAAAGGCCGAAGTGTTGTCACAGTGGTGTTTCGTCTCTGTATTTCTTAGTTGCTGTTAGCTGGACATCTCAGACGATCGCAAGGCTCGAAGAACACTGCAGGCATAATATATATAAACGCCCAGATCCGTCTGTCTTTCAAAAACGCTTGATGTCACAACAACGTCTGCATTGTTGAGCCATCACTTATCGAATAATTCGTTAGTGCCTTCGCGATGTCAAAATGATTCCCTGCTATATAATAGCACTCGATCTCTTTTAGATTTCAAGGTGATCGCGTGCTAATTTAAAAACATTGGATTATTAATGGATCGAGTTTTATTTTTCGTAACTACAAAATTCGAATTGAATTTTTAATATCACAGCAAGTTGAGTTTGCATATTAATTTCATTTAGTACAATTGGAATATTAATTTCTACGCTTAAATTATTTTTTACTTTTTAATTTAATTAACTTTCCGAGTTTAGTGCTGATAATCATACATTTTGCAAAATATCGATCAATTTAAACGCTGTAACCTACAACGAAAACAAAAATCTTGAGTTATCAAAGTGAGCAAGATTGCATCTTAAAAGCAGATGTCGCCCCAAAAGCACAGTGTCGAAAATTTAGATAGTTCCGATTTGTAATACCAGATGTCGCATTATTTTGTAGAAAAAAGCTTTGTTATGAAGTTTCAAACTAACCGTTGAATAGGACAGTCTCAAACAAGCCGTGAAGGGAATAACAAGTGTGCCGGAGAAAAAGATATTTAACGCGAAAGATCAAAGAAAAAGTTATTAGGGTAAGCTTACACTAAAACAGCTTTCCGAGTTTAGTGCTGATTATATTACACAATTTGTAAAATATCGATCTATCTAAACGCTCTAATCTGCAATTATTAAACAACAAATATTTTACATAGAATCCTATTTATCGCGAGGTCTTTTTACAAACGGAAATAAATAGCATATAATTTGTAGTTCTAACATGAATGAGTTCTTACTGTAAAAGTTTTTACTGTTTCCTTGCAGAAATCCGGCGTCTATCTGATTTGTTTTCAATCTGCTTCAATTAAAATTTTCACTCCGTCATAGGACGGGCAACAACCCCTATATATTAATATTTATTTAAAGCTTAAAAACAACAGTCCAACGACGGGACATACGCTAGTCAATTAATACACGGTCATATTATTGTGACCACCAGCTAATATCCAGAGTAACCGCCGTGTGCAGCGCGGACAGCAGCTAGACGAGCTGGGAGTGACTCAGTAAGGTGCTGGAAGGTGTTCACAGGTATGTGGTGCCATGCTGACTGCAGTGCGTCTGACAGCTGCTGGAGGGTGCGTGGTTGAGGATCCATAGAGCGAAACAAACACGATCGAGGTGGTCCCACAGATGCTGAATTGGGTTTAAGTCTGGGGAATTAGGGGTCCAGGGAAGTACTTTGAAGTCTTCATCCTGCTCTTCCAACCCCTCTCGGACATTTCTAGCTGTGTGCACGTCGCATTGTCGTGCTGGAAGATCCCATCCGCCCCATGGAAGGCAATCACCATGTATGGGTGTTCGTGGTCTGCAAGGATTGGTTCATAACGAATTCAGTCCATAGTGCCTTCCACAGGTATGAATGGACCCAGAGAATTCCACGAAAACATTCCCCAGACCATAACGCTGCTCCATCAGCTTGTGTTCTTCCAGCATAGGTTGAAGAGTGTTTGTTCTCCGATGTTTCTCGCTTTATGCGCCAACGTATATCCGTTCGATGAAGCAGAAAACGCGACTCGGCAATACTTTGCCAATCAGTGGAGGTCCAATTCCGATACTTCAGTGCAAATGCAATCCTCTTCTGCAGCTAGCATAGGTGCAGAGGCCATCCGTCTGCATCGGATCTACATACGCAGCAGGGTTCGCTGAACTTTCGTTTTCGACACACTTTTGATAGCCCCCTGGTTCATTCGGCCAGTGAGTTGCTCCACTGTAGCGTATTGATCGGTTCTCACGCACTTTCGAATTTAACGTTCACCTCTCACATCAATGGCACGTGGTGCTCCGCAGTTTTCACGTCGCTTATTTGCAATGGTGCCATTTCTCCAATCACGATACACTTTAACAACAGCAGCACGCGAACAGTTCGTGAACTGCGCTGTTTCAGAAATACTGCCACTCTCGGCTTGAATGCCAATAATCATCCCTTTTTGCAAATCTGATAAATCCCTCCTTTCATCCATGATAGCAACGAGTGATATGTTTTCAGATCAAATGATCATATGTAGAGGAGTGTCTGACCCCAGGTCTTAAACAACCCTTAGAAATAGGAAACTAGGAGATTTGGGCTAGAGCGCCCGATAGGAAAGTGACACGGAAGCGAAGTAGAAAGGGTGAGGAAGACGCCCTTATTTATTACCGGGGAGGGGGTCAGTACCCAGGGTCCGACGGCTTAACGTGACCATCCGACGCACGGCGGATATTTAGTGGATCGAGCGTCCGTACCTGCTTGGGATCGAACCAGAGGCCCTCTCCGTGGCAGTCCCGAACGTTGCCCACTAGGCCACCCGCGGCACATGTATGTTTTCAGAATGCCTACTTTATATACCCTCTAAGCTAGCTCTCGACAAGTGCCTTCTTTCATTGGCTAAGCGCTGTTGACGTCAAAAGTAGGAGGTGGTCTCAATAATGTGACTCGCCTGTTTATTTACTAACAATGAAGCAATTTTATGGCTGATATAAAGTTCTTTTATTCAGGGATTTTGTTTAATTTAATCCCAGCGTTTATTTAGTTTTTGTCCACGGTTTACTTCAAATCTAAGATCCGCGAAAGCAGCGCTTTCTAAATTTTTTACCGTGCGTACATGGAGACATAGCTCTATTCCCGAAGAAAACCCTGTTCTTCTCTCCCCTCAATTCGCATCCAATAAAAACCCTGTTTCTCTCTCCCCTCAATTCGCATCCAATAAAAACCCTGTTCTTCTCTCCCCTCAATTCGCATCCAATAAAAACCCTGTTCTGCTTTCCCCTCAATTCGCATCCAATAAAACCCTGTTCTTCTTTCCCGTCAATTCGCATCCAATAAAACCCCTGTTCTTCTCTCCCCTCAATTCGCATCCAACAAAAACCCTGTTCTTCTCTCCCCTCAATTCGCATCCAATAAAAACCCTGTTCTTCTCTCCCCTCAATTCGCACCCAATAAAAACCCTGTTCTTCTCTCCCCTCAATTCGCATCAAAAAAAAACCGTGTTCTTCGCTTCCCTAAATTCGGATCGAATAAAAACCATGTTCTTCTCTCCCCTCAATTCGCATCCAATAAAACCCTGTTCTTCTTTCCCGTCAATTCGCATCCAATAAAACCCCTGTTCTTCTCTCCCCTCAATTCGCATCCAATAAAATCCCCGTTCTTCTTTCCCCTCAATTCGCATCCAATAAAAACCCTGTTCTTCTCTCCCCTCAATTCGCACCCAATAAAAACCCTGTTCTTCTCTCCCCTCAATTCGCATCCAAAAAAAACCGTGTTCTTCGCTTCCCTAAATTCGGATCGAATAAAAACCATGTTCTTCTCTCCCCTCAATTCGCATCCAATAAAACCCCTGTTCTTCTCTCCCCTCAATTCGCATCCAATAAAACCCTGTTCTTCTTTCCCGTCAATTCGCATCCAATAAAACCCCTGTTCTTCTCTCCCCTCAATTCGCATCCAATAAAACCCTGTTCTTCTTTCCCGTCAATTCGCATCCAATAAAACCCCTGTTCTTCTCTCCCCTCAATTAGCTTCTAATAAAAACCCTGTTCTTCTCTCCCCTCAATTCGCATCCAATAAAAGCCCTGTTCTTCTCTCCCCTCAACTCAATTCGCATCCAATAAAAACCCTGTTCTTCTCTCCTCGCATTCGACATCAACTTTGACTTTGTTAAATGCCATTTTCCTCCGTATTTCTCGTTGCGAGCTCTTTGTTTTCCAAACCAACATCTAAAAACTCTCGCCTGGGCTGACCGCCAACGTACCCCAGTCAAGTGTTTTTTTCTCCAGTCAGAACAAATGCCCTCTGCCTAAATCTCTCCCCGGTAGGAAAACACTTTCTAATAAACGGAAATACTGGCCGTACAAAAACAATACTGGCCGTACAAAAACAATACTGGCCCTAAAAACAATTTGTTTTGAGCTTGCACACAGTCCAGTTAAAAAAGTATGACCACCCCTAATGTAAGAAGGAACCGTAACCAGCAGCTAGATGGCGTGCGTAGTAACATATGCAAATCATGAGTATACGACGTTAGCAACTGGAATTTCTTCCGTGCTAATTGTTAACCATAAACGTGCAATTAACAACGAATATGCAAATATTGAGTGCGTACCTAATTCACAAGTTTACTTACCAATGCCGTCTGAATGCTTAAACTTCATTTCATGCACGTACTGTTGTGCAAACCAAAAGGTTAATGAGACTTGACATAAAAAAACTTAAAGCAATATTTACACTAAAAAACTAATGATATAAGTCTCCATATTTACAATCAGAAACTAAAAGAAATTATCTAACGAATGTTAAAAATTTTCTTCAAAAACCAAAATACGTAAGATTCTCACGGAAATTCAGTTAACATCCAAGCTCGGAAACAAAAGAAAGTTCAAAAACCACTATGTACTGCAACACGTAAATTCATGCAAAAACCATACCAATTAAAAGATGAACAGTTCAAAAAGGAAATTTAAAGCAATTTTTCTTTTGTTCGTTAGATAATTTCTTTTCGTTTCTAATTGTAAATTTGGAGATTTGTATCGTTTTGCTTTTTAGTGTAAATATTGCTTTAAGATTTTTAATGTCGTCTCATTAACACGTACGTGGACCTCTCGGTTTGCACAACACTCCGTGCATGAAATGTAGTTTAAGCATTGAGGTACCATTGATAAGTAAACTTACAAATTAGATACAGGGTGTCCCACAAAGGACTCCCTGATTTTAAAATTAATTAACTCGGAAACGGAGATCGATAGAAGAATAAAACAAGTGGTATGTTTATTTGAAAAGCCGTAAAAATTTGATACAGAAGTTTCAAAATTACTTAGAAATGTTGCCGACAGGTGGCGCTGTACGCTTTAGTCGCAGTAGGGCGTCCGAGAAGTAGTCTATAAAATGTCCTTTGCAAGCAGTCGTTGCAATCACATGACAATCGATTCAAAATGTGCACCTTTCGCAGCACAGAGATGGCGCAAACGAAGAATGAAATTTTCAGTCACCCTCTGTAGTGTGTCAACTGAAATGGAAGCACATGCCTCACCGATCAACTCTTCAAGCTCGTCCAGTGTTGCAGAATTGTTCTGGAAAACAGTGTCCTTCAATGTGCCCCACAAAAAGTAGTCGCAGGGGGTAAGATCGGGTGAGTATGGAGGCCAATCCATGCCTGTTCCAGTAAATGTGGAATAGTTCAAAGCAATGACTCCATTGCCGAAGTATTCCTCAAGAAAGGCAAAAACCGCTGGGGTACGGTGTGGTCGGGCCCCATCTTGCATAAACCACGAAGTGCCTGATACTTGAGTATACCAGAAAAACACGTTGCTCCACGGAATACATGGCTTCATCCACTTCCTTCAGTACGTTAACCTCCTTTCACGTTTCGACAGCAAAACTGTCCGAAGACTGATCGCTCTATGCTTCACAGCATTATTTACAGGACTCCGCACTGCGACTACAGCGTACAGCACCACCTGTCGGCAACATTTCTAAGTAATTTTGAAACTTCTGTATCAAATTTTTACGGCTTTTCAAATAAACATACCACTTGTTTTATTCTTCTATCGATCTCCGCTTCCGAGTTATTTCATTTTAAAATCAGGGAGTTCTTTGTGGGACACCCTGTATGTACTCAATATTTGCATATTGATATGCAAATCATGTAAGAAAATCAAAAGGACACGAACTCGCGGACAGTATGCAGTTGCACGTGAAGGTGGAGGGATGGGGGAAGGGGCCTAACACATTTGGAAAACGCGATGGTGGTTGGCTACCGACTGAAGGGTGGCAGCATTACAGAAACTATCGCTATCGTGGGCTATTCAAGTCTTGCAGTTGATGAAGTGTTCCAGGAATAGAAGGAAACTAGCAAGATCTGCAGCATCGGGGTAATAATGGACACCCCAGCAGCATTGACGACAGTGGAAAGAGACTGTTATTCCGACTAGTACGATCTAACAGACGGGCCAGAGTGGAACAACTGGACAGGGCATTTAATGCAGGCACATCGAGGAGCGTATCTTAGACCACAGACCAACGAACACTGCTCTCTATGGGTCTCTGGAGCTGCCGTCTATTCAAGGTACCCATGCTGACGGCCAGACATCGATGATTACGGCGATGTCTGGGTACCCATGCTGACGGCCAGACATTGACGATTATAGCGATGTTAACGGATATTTACTGTCTATTCAAGGTACCCATGCTGACGGCCAGACATCGACGATTACGGCGATGTCTGGGTACCCATGCTGACGGCCGGACATTGACGATTATAGCGATGTTGACGGATATTTACTGTCTATTCAAGGTACCCATGCTGACGGCCAGACATCGACGATTACGGCGATGTCTGGGTACCCATGCTGACGGCCAGACATTGACGATTATAGCGATGTTGACGGATATTTACTGTCTATTCAAGGTACCCATGCTGACGGCCAGACATTGACAATTATAGCGATGTTGACCGATATTTACTGTCTATTCAAGGTACCCATGCTGACGGCCAGACATTGACGATTATAGCGATGTTGACGGATATTTACTGTCTATTCAAGGTACCCATGCTGACGGCCAGACATCGACGATTACGGCGATGTCTGGGTACCCATGCTGACGGCCGGACATTGACGATTTTAGCGATGTTGACGGATATTTACTGTCTATTCAAGGTACCCATGCTGACGGCCGGACATTGACGATTATAGCGATGTTGACGGATATTTACTGTCTATTCAAGGTACCCATGCTGACGGCCAGACATCGACGATTACGGCGATGTCTGGGTACCCATGCTGACGGCCAGACATTGACGATTATAGCGATGTTGACGGATATTTACTGTCTATTCAAGGTACCCATGCTGACGGCCAGACATTGACAATTATAGCGATGTTGACGGATATTTACTGTCTATTCAAGGTACCCATGCTGACGGCCAGACATTGACGATTATAGCGATGTTGACGGATATTTACTATCTATTCAAGGTACCCATGCTGACGGCCAGACATCGACGATTACGGCGATGTCTGGGTACCCATGCTGACGGCCGGACATTGACGATTTTAGCGATGTTGACGGATATTTACTGTCTATTCAAGGTACCCATGCTGACGGCCGGACATTGACGATTATAGCGATGTTGACGGATATTTACTGTCTATTCAAGGTACCCATGCTGACGGCCAGACATCGACGATAACGGCGATGTCTGGGTACCCATGCTGACGGCCGGACATTGATGATTATAGCGATGTTGACGGATATTTACTGTCTATTCAAGGTACCCATGCTGACGGCCAGACATTGACGATTATGGCGATGTTGACGGATATTTACTGTCTATTCAAGGTACCCATGCTAACGGCCAGACATTGACGATTATGGCGATGTTGACGGATATTTACTATCTATTCAAGGTACCCATGCTGACGGCCAGACATCGACGATTACGGAGATGTCTGGGTACCCATGCCGACGGCCAGACATTGACGATTATAGCGATGTTGACGGATATTTACTGTCTATTCAAGGTACCCATGCTGACGGCCAGACATCGACGATTACGGCGATGTCTGGGTACCCATGCTGGCGGCCGGACATTGACGATTATAGCGATGTTGACGGATATTTACTGTCTATTCAAGGTACCCATGCTGACGGCCAGACATTGACGATTATAGCGATGTTGACGGATATTTACTGTCTATTCAAGGTACCCATGCTGACGGACAGACATCGACGATTACGGCGTGGATTTGCTTCTGAGTGAAGGCATTGGACCACCGAACAGTAGAAGAAAGTCGCCTTTTCAGACGAATAACGTTTTCTGCTTGATCGTGTGGATGATCGACGGAGAGTACGGCCAAGACCTGCTGACAGAAATCGTCCCGACAGGATGCTCGAGAAGAAACTGGCAGGTGGTCGCTGCGTGCTCTTACGGGACATGTTTTCCTGGGAACCAATAAGAGCAATCACCCTCTCTATCGCACGATGAACTCTTCAGTCAACCTACATACTGTATTGTGGCGGATCAGGTGTTCCCATTTACGATGACTGTCTACCCGATGGTATGGGCTGCTTCCAGCAAGATCATGTTGCTACACGTGCGCGAGAATGGTTTGAGAAGCATTTCCAGTGACTTATGTTTACTAAACTGAAACACTTCCATTAATGGCGTAAAACTAATACACAATTTAAGCCGAGGTTTCGCGCTCCATCCGGAAGATTCGTCTGGGCTATGCTATCAAAGCTTTCTTAAAAATAGCAACTTACAGTGCTGCTATACAATGCAAACATTTCGATACTATCAAACAGTTCCATTTTAACTTGAGGTCCGTGTTTACACATGCTCACGCGTGGAGTCCGTGTTTTAAAAGTGCACATAAGACATGAAGAGGGATTACCCGATGTTTCTTTGATGCTTGTTTAGGAGATTCCTCCAGGAATCTGAGAACTCAAAAGACAAGCTTTGGCTGCATGGGTTTGGGTGGGTCATGATCTCGAGAATTCGGCGCGTGGCTGTGCCTACGTGGCTTATATAGAGTGCTATCCTTTTCATCATGCCTCCTTTTTGGGTGACTTCCTTGCATAAAGCGGTTGTCGCTTCCAGTCTTTAATTCAATATTACGGCGGGTTCAAATGCCTAAACCCAGGACACCTAATACCACAAACAACAACAGTTTAAGTTATTGTGGGCCCATTACATATTACCCTAAGTTCTCTTTCAAATTCGAAAACATCGTTAAGAAGTATGGAGTAAATGTGGCTATTAAATCTCCTGCGTCTATACATCACTCTATCTACATCATTGAATCATTACATTATAACCACCTACCTAATAGGCTGTAAGACACTTTTAGCCCGCAAAACAGGGGCCACTCGGCGAGGCATCGATTCGGTGAGGTGGCGATAGGTATCCTGGGTTATCTGGTACCAAAATGTCAACAGCAGGTCCTCCAGTGCTCGGCATCAGCTCCGATATTTTCGAGTCTAAAGTTCCGTTTATAGTGCCCTCCCAGTTCTAGTTTTGTGTTTTTCGTGTATCTAAAGGTCTAGTGCATCGTTTTGTTCTACTATCCGATTCGTAAGTACGATATTTTCTTCATTCCAAGCTTTATTTACCTTCTGGTCGAGCTGGCCAGAAGAACTGCTGGGCGCCGCCATTGGTAATGACGGCTTCCGGTGGAGATGTCATGTTCGGTAGCCCTACTTCCACTCTTGCTGAAACCGGCGACGCTGCAGCTGGGGCCGCTACGCTGATTTCTCCTCATGGCGCTGTTCAACTGCCCTCTTCTGGTGCGTCATTCGGCACCTCTTCTGCTGCTACCCAGTCAGACAGCTCCTCTGATTCAGCTTCTACTGTGACTTTTACTGATGCAATGCATACTCAAGGCGTTGGCCTCTGATCATTCGTCCGAAAGGGGTCCGGGTTCGAATCCTGGTGAGGCATGGATGTTGTGTTTGTCTTACGGCACTGGCTCTCTCCCTTTCCTGGAACCAGTGACCCTAAATTAGGGACGGGCGACTGCTTATAGCCCATTGAGTTGCTCACGGTGGTCGTTAAACCTCCAATCAAAAAAAAAAAAAATGCATACTCACGATGACGTCACTCCTCCACCTTCCACAGCAGCTCGATTGCCATCGTCTTATTCTGCTGCAGCGACCTCTGCATCTGATCGCCAATCCTCGATTGTGTTACAGCAAGTCGATGCTTTGAAACCTCATGTTCGTCGCACCGGCAACTCCATTCATCTTCATATTCCGGTGTCATCTGTTCAAGCTCAACAGGCTGCCCCGGTGGCGCAGTGGTCTAAGCGATGGCCTCTGATCATTCGTCCGAAAGGGGTCCGGGTTCGAATCCCGGCGAGGCATGGATGTTGTGTTTGTCTTACGGCACTGGCTCTCTCCCTTCCCTGGAACCAGTGACCCTAAATTAGGGACGGGCGACTGCTTATAGCCCATTGAGTTGCTCACGGTGGTCGTTAAACCTTCAATCAAAAAAAAAAAAAAGCTCAACAGTTCTCCTCGCATATGGCTTTAGGAGTTTTTTAAAGCCCTTCCCGATACCAAGTTGAAAGTTTATGCTACGGCAGTTAAGCAGCTTTTATCTCCATCTGCTATTACTCATCTCTATCGTCGGACTCGGACTATTGTTGTTTATCTTTCTCAACCTGACCATGTGACTTCTCTTTTGCAGAAAGGTATTACTATTAATAATAACCTCTTGATGCCCAAACCTGTGATACAGCGCCCGGTTAACGTGTCGTTTTATCCGGTGCCACCTGAAGTCACAAATGTCATGCTCTTTTCAGTTATCTCATCTCTTGATCGCGTTGCCGGGGACGTCGTAACCTACTCGGCAGCGCCCAACGACTTCGCGGATCGCCATATTTACGGTGCTCGTCGCATGGTGCCTGTCATTTTTTCTTCTCAGAAAGATATTGCAACTTTACCTACACAACATATTGTCCATTGTCACGGTCAACGGAGACCTATCGATCTCTTAACTGAGTTCCACTGCAGCAAGTGTAAAGGCCTAAGGCATTTTTATAAAGAGTGTCCTGGACCTTCCTCTTCTTCTGGACCCTCTTCTGGATTAATGTATACATGAGTGCTTGTTGATACGACCCCATTTGGTTCTCGTGCAGAGCCTGACTTACGTGCTCCTGATTTTACTGAAGCTCAATTTCCTTCTCTCCTTGGTTCTTCAACTTCACCTGAACCGTTTTCACCTCCTTGCTCGATTTCTGAGCAGGACGCTTCTGCTCAGGTGGTGCTTTCTACTTCTCCTGGTGAGGCTCCCTCTACGGAGGTGGCCATGGTTACCATTGATTCATCGGTAACTGATCTTGATGATTACCGCGATACTTTAATGACTGCGCCGGACACTCCTGGACTGTTTCACCTTCCTATTACTCCTACTGTAGATCCCACCAGTGTGGATGACTTGGCCATTACTGATGAGACTGTTGTTGATTCCAGTGGCCGATACGCAAAACGTACCGTCTTCAAAGCTCCTAGTGCTCCAGCTAAACGTGGACGTCCACGAATGTATCGCTCTCGCTCATCTTCTAGCACTCGTTCTCCTCCAGCGTCCCCCAGGGGGTGTAGCCTTACGGAAAATCCAGAGGAACTCGCAGAAGTTGCGCTCCAAGCGCGATTTGAACAGTTTTGTCAATATACCGTTGTGCTCACTTGACCCTTTACCCATAGACAACTGTTTCGCTTATTTTCGCTCTTCCGGGATCCATCGTTTGATATGGCCTCTTACCTTTCTCACTCCACATTTCCTCCGGATGATGTTCATCGTCGGCTGACGTGTACAAGAGCTGACCTTGAGGCTCTTTGCAAGGCTGACTGTACGTTCCTTTCTTGTTATCAACGGCTCTGTGAAATGGAGGACACTGCTCAACTTTCTGCTTCATTTATTCGTCATTCCCCTGCTGATGAGTAGGACTTTTCCTGACTTATTACTTGCCCCTTGACTATAGTCCTGCGTTTTTACAGCTTCCTCTGGTCTTTCATTTCCTTCCTTATCGGACTTTATAGTACGTCATTGTATGTAATTTATCCCGGATCGTTTCCGGGCCATTTTTGTACGTATGTCATTTTCTGTTCTATATCTGCATCAGTGATTTTATCTTGTTACATGCATTCATCTGTAGATATTGTCATTCATTGTTCTTTTTTATGTTTTCATCGCCCGAGGTGCGATTGTATTATAATTTTCTGAATAAATTGTTGAACTCCTCCAGTTCCCGTACATTTCGGGGTGGTGATGGTTTAGAGTGAACACGCCTTTTCAAGTCCAACCACAAATGTTCGATTGGGTTCACGTCAGGCGAATTTGGAGGCCAGGTCATTAACAGAAAGACACCAGCATGTTCCTCGGACCACTCCTTGACGATTCTGGCTTTGTGGCTTGGCGCATTATTCTGTTTGTAATGGCCATTACCAGCAGGGAACGCAGTTGCCATGAATGAGTGAACTTGGTTCGCAACTATGTTCAGATACCTGACAGCTGTCAGTGATTGTGCTATTATGATAATGGGGCCTAAAGTGTCCCAAGAAAACATCGCCCAGAGCATAACACCGCCGCCGCCGCCGGACTGTTTCGGCACAACAGTGCATCTCCACCGTTGGTAATCGGCGTATCCGCGCTTAGCCGTCTACGTGATGCACCAGGAATCTTGATTCGTCTCTCATTCAAGGGCGATGCAATTTTCCGGTTTTCTGATATGATGATGTTACGTATTGAACAATAAAACTGGCGATTCAAGCATGTCTGATTGCTAGGTTAATAATCTTGACCTATCAGAATTTCTTCAAATTTCTGAACATGTGCACGTGGACAAAAGGGATTGGACAGCCCTACGCAGGCGCAATGGTGTGCTCCCGCAGCAGATACGTGATTGATAAAGTATAAAAAACGGCAATGGGGGTACGCTCAGAACAGTCGCTGATAAAATGGCTAGAGCGCTGTGAGTTTGCAAAGGGAGTTATAATAGGCAGCTAAATTGGAGGTATGAGCATAAGAAGCATTGCTGTCATACAGGTAGCTAAATCGACTGTGGCCTTTGTCATCAACAAGTGGAAGAGGACGGAACATTTCAGTAATTCACTTCGCTCTGGGAGACCCACGACACTGCAGCCCAGGGACCGGAGAGAGATCCAGAAATCCAGGTCCCGATCAATGCACGTCATAGCATATGAGTTCCATATGACCACAGATGTTATGGACTGCACGAACATACTTCGAAGAGACCCCCATGCACTTGGGTATCATGGCCAAGCAGCCGCCCATAAACATCTCTTCACAAAGAACAGTAAAGCCACACAGCTTCGACTGTGTCAACAGCAAAACAATTAGATATTGGAGCAATGGCGTCTGATGTTATGGAGGGACGAACCCTGCTTCACAATATTACGATCGGATGGACGTGTCTGGGTTTGGCCGTTACCCGGAGAACCCGTGCTTCCGGAGTGTACAATGTTGACTTTGAAGCACGGAGAGGCTGGAGTTATGGGGCTGTTTCAGCTGGTACCGTGTGGCTCCAATTGTTGTTATTCATGGCAACCTGAACTCTGTTCTGTATAGAGATATCCTGGATAACTCAATGCTCCCAACGTTGTGGCAGTTCTACGGACACAACGATTGTTTCTTCCAGGACGACTATACCACTAGCTATGTTTCCAGGGCTACAATGGAGTGGCATGAGGCAAATCAGGGTCTCTCGGATGGAATGGACTGCTCAGAGCCCGGACGTTAATCCCATTGAACACCTATGGGATGAACTTGAACGACGGATGAGGTCTAGACCAACACGACTTTATTCAATGGCAGAGTTGGCCGATGTACTCACGGTGGAAAGAAGGAACATCCTGCTCTCCGTACTCCATGGACTTGTGGACAGTTTACCTCGACGAGTGGGTGCTGTAATATCTGCAAATGGAGGACCTATCCACTACTGATGTAAATGCAATACTGTTTTTCTATTTACTTGTGGACAGTTACCTTAACGGGTAGCTGTTGTAATCTCTGCAAATGGAGGACCTATCCACTACTGATGTAAATACAATACTGTTTTTCTATTTACTTGTGGACAGTTACCTCAACGGGTGGTTGCTCTAGTCTCTGCAAATGGAGTACCTATGCACTACTGATGTAAATACAATACTGTTTTTCTATTTACATGTGGACAGTTTACCTAGACGGGTGGGTGCTGTAATATCTGCAAATGGAGAACCTATCCACTACTGATGTAAATACAATACTGGTTTTCCATTTACTTGTGGACAGTTACCTCAACGGGTGGCTGCTGTAATCTCTGCAAATGGAGGACCTATCCACTACTGATGTTGTTTTTTTGTTGTTGTTGTTGTTGATTGGAGGTTTAACGACCACCGTGAGCAACTCAATGGGCTATAAGCAGTCACCCGTCCCTAATTTTGGGTCACTGGTTCCAGGGAAGGAGAGAGCCAGTGCCGTAAGACAAACACAACATCCATGCCTGACGGGATTCGAACCCGGACCCCTTACGGACGAATGATCATAGGCCAGCGCCTTAGACCACTGCGCCACCGGGGCGGCCACTACTGATGTAAATACAATACTGGTTTTCCATTTACTTGTGGACAGTTACCTCATCGGGTGGCTGCTGTAATCTCTGAAAATGGAGAACCTATCCACTACTGATGTAAATACAATACTGGTTTTCCATTTACTTGTGGACAGTTACCTCAACGGGTGGTTGCTGTTATCTCTGAAAATGGAGGACCTATCCACTACTGATGTAAATACAATACTGGTTTTCCATTTACTTGTGGACAGTTACCTCAACGGGTGGCTGCTGTAATATCTGAAAATGGAGGACCTATCCACTACTGATGTAAATACAATACTGGTTTTCCATTTACTTGTGGACAGTTACCTCAACGGGTGGCTGCTGTAATATCTGAAAATGGAGGTCCTACCCGCTATTGATATAAATACGATACTGTTTATCGATTTATATATCGTATCCAATCACTTCTGTCCACATAATGTATAAGTGATATGCAAAATTTTAAAGAAACTCAATACCATAGGGGCCGCACCGGTGGACGAGTCGTCCGAGCTGAGATCTTTCGAGTGAGGTGTGGTTGTTCTGGGCGCTGAATCTGTCCCTTCCCTGGAGCGGGTGGCCTGAAATTAAGGACGGGTGACTGCTTACAGCCTTTCGAGTTGCGCATGATGGTGGTGGAACTCCAAAACAAAACAAAAAATATACCGTAGAGCACATTCATGTGTTTGTTTGGCATGGTAACGTTTTTGTTTGTTACGCAAAATCACACTAGGAAATATTTGTCGGAATGCTTTGCGAATTGTTGGATTTGTGTCAGCAGTTGGGTTATACAAATGATTGTCGTTGCGAATCAATCTCGTGATGACTGAGGGATATAAAAGGTCAAAACGGCTCGGCGTAGATAAATTTGGTCATCCTCACCTGAGCGTGTAGACCACTGTGTTGGAATGATCGCTGTGGCAAAATCACGTATAAGGAGTGAAAGCGCCTAGGGGACGTTATCGGGAATCCTAATATCACCAGAGGCTTCACAGGACCGGTTCGTTCTCCCGCCGCGCCTCTCAGACGAATGTGGGGACAGCCGTTGGAGGGAGTTACGGTCGTCTCTGTAGCGTAACTGGTGCCTTCAGGCGGACGTCCGAACCTCTCGTGGCGCTGACAGCAAGCCGTAGCAGTCCCACAATCCACAGCAGACGATATTTGACGAGATGTACAGGCAGCTATGTATAAGTATATACGGACTATGTGAATCACAAATAGGTTGAAGCAAGTTTGCCCTCTCGCCAACTATTGCGACGACTTCCACTCGCAGCAGGCAATCGTAACGCAAAGTTACAGTGGTTTCGTACCAGACACGCCTGGCGGGACGAATGGTACCTTGTAGTATTCATCTTACTTCTGTCTCAGTTCGGAGGATCACCGATTGATAATCTGGAGGCGACATGGTCACTTGGATGATCTTGCGAGCATAAAAAAGCTCTTCAGCTTGGTGCCGTTGGTTTGAGGCGCGATAATTTCAGCAGCCATTTACCACTCGTACGCGCAGTGGGTACAGTAACAGCCCAGCGATACGTCGATGAGATGCTGCAGTCCTTTCTGTTGCCCTATCTCTGTGAAATCCTTTATGCTCAGTTTCAACAAGACAACTCCCACCCACACACTGCCAACATCAGTGCCTACAAGGTGTCCAGGTGCTGCTCTAGCCAGCGCGATCTCCAGACCTCTCCAACAGAGAACGTGTGAAATGTCATTGGTACACGATTTAATATCTGTGCACGACTCCCTCGAAGTGTCGCTGAATTGTGGACACAGGTCAACGACATCTGGTCAGCGATACTTCAGGACATCATCCGGGAACTTTTCCGCTTGGTGTCACGCCGTGTTGCTAAATGTATCACCCAGCATGGAGGTTAAACGACTTTCTTACTCAGGCTAACTGTCTCTTCGCCTATAGTATTCACCGAATCTCTCAGAAATCAAATCACTTCTTTCCCACCTAATTGCCAACATGTGTAGCAAGTTTCGTCTCATTTTGTACATTCCTTCATGGTGTAGCATTTTCTGTGTCTAGCAGTGTATATACTTTCGGTGGCTTTAGTAAAATTTTTGCGGGTGCGCATGAAGTGACTTCTACGCAATACTTTGTTGACCATCGATCTAATAAGTAAGGCGTTCAAGGTAATAAAAATAAAAAGGCAACTGACCAAGACAATCGATCCATTTAATAAAAATATGAAGACCATAATATTATAAGATGAGTAAAAATATATATCTACAATAAATACACAGTTTCCTTTGCCGCAAAGTTGTCAACGTGACGTCCTGCATGGAAATATATGTCCCTTTTGCCTTGAGGAACAAAGACCACCTAGAGAATGTTTCACGAGTTCATTCTTTGGCGTGAACTCTGAGAACTTTTAGGATCCTAGAGTTTTAACGGCACATACACTGGAGACGATAAAACACTTGCGGCCAATCCTTTGCTCTCACAGAACCATAACAAAAGCCCTCGGAGTGCGAAGAAGGTATATTTCTAGACCTTGACGTCATTGTGAAGGGAGACGGAGTTCCATGTTGGCGGCAGCTCCCACGCGTTGTGGAATTATCCCGATCGCACGACGCATGTTTTTCGAAATTGGTTTCAGCACTAAATGCACTGAGGTTACCATGGGCTAAGACAAAGTGTAATGGTATTGCTTTTATTTAAAGCACTAGAATGTTAGATTTAAAATTCATCAAAATTCATTGTATTATCTTAGTATATACACAGTCGAGTCAAATTATTGTGACCACCTCCTACTTTTGACGTCAACAGTGCGTAGCCCAATGAAAGAAGGCACGTGTCGTGAGTTGGCTTGGAGGGTATATAAGGTGTGCTGTAGGCATTTGGAAAACATATTATTCCTTGCTGTCATGGATAAAAAGAGCGATTTATCAGATTTGCAAAAAGGGATGATTATCAGCTTTCAAGCCGAGGGTGACAGTATTTCTGAAACAGCGCAGTTCGTGAACTGTTCGCGTGCTGCTCTATTTAAAGTGTATCGTGGTTGGAGAAATGGCACCATTGCGAATAAGCGACGTGAAAACTGCGGAGCACCACGTGCGATTGATGTGAGAGGTGAACGTTGAATTTCGAAGGTGCGTGAGAGCCGATCGACACGTTACAGTGGAGCAACTCACTAGCCGAATGAACCAGGGGGCTACCGAAAGTGTGTCTAAAACGATAGTTCTGCAAACCCTGCTACGCATGTGGCTCCGATGTAGACGGGTGGCCACTGCACCTATGCTAGCAGCAGAAGAGGATTGCATTTGCACGGAAGTATCTGAATTGGACCTACTCTGATTGGCAAAGTATTGCCTTCTCCGATGAGTCATGTTTTATGCTTCATCGAACGGATGGACGTTGACGTATAAGGCGAGAAACATCGGAGAGCAAACACACTTCAACTACTGCTGAAAGAACCACAAGCTGGTGGGAGCAGCGCTATGGTCTAAGGAATGTTTTCTTGCATTCTCTGGTTCCGCTCATACCTGTGGAAGACACTATTGACCGAATTCGTTATAAATCCATCCTTTGCAGACCACGTATATACCCATACATGCTGATTGTCTTCCCTGGGGCGGATGGGATCGTTCAGCACGACAGTGCAACGTGTCCCCACAGCTAGAAATGTCCGAGAGTGGTTGGAAGAGCACGATGAAGACTTCAAAATAATTCCCTGGCCCCCTAATTCCTACAGATTTAAACCCAATTGAGTGGGACCACCTCGATCGTGTTGTTTGCTCTATGGATTCTCCACCATGCACCCTCCAGCTGCGGTCAGATGCACTGCAGCCAGCATGGCTCCACATACCTGTGAACACCTTCCAACACCTTATTGAGTTCCTCCCAGCTCGTCTAGCTGCTGTCCGCGCTGCACACGGCGGTTACTCTGGATATTAGCTGGTGGTCACAGTAACGTGACTCGACCGTGTACATGACAATCCAATTGGTTTGTTTCTTCTCTTCGTAGCTTCTAACTTTTTATTTTTATATTTTTAGACAACAGTTGTTTTCTTTTAGGGTTTTTTCTTACGAACTCTTCAAAACATAAACAGCCGCCCTCGATAGTCAAGTGGTCGGAGACGCGGGCATCTAGCTGATCGTTGGAGTTGGGCGATTTGAGATCCGGGTGAGGCATGGATGTTGTGCGTCCTACGGCCTTGGCTCTGTCCCTAAATTAGGGATGGGAACTCCTTATGGATGCTCGTGGATGTTGTTAACCTCCTAACAACAGAAATAAAGGAGGGAGGGATTGCAGACCATCCCAATACTACTTACTATAAGTAGTCGAAGCCTCACGAAATCCAGTCGTTCTTCTAACAAGTAAAAGTATAAATAACAAGTTCATTTGATCGACATTATTAAATAAGGTACTGATTTGCTTCCTTTTGAAAAGTTAACTACCCTTTCTAGTATCAAGTATTAAGAGACTCGCATTTCTAATTTTTAGCCACTGATTCCAAGGAGGAGAAAGAACCAGAGTGTCAAATAGTCAGAGGTGATGCATGCTTCGGGCTAATTGTCCGAGCAGCACCCATGTGCAACCTCTGGATGATGATTTGGTATGGCCCCTAATTTACCCGGTTGTAATTTAGAAGCACTGTCTCACGGGAAAAGGAAAAGGCTAGGGCCGAAAAACCCCACAAAAAGGCAGAGCATCCATGTCATCCTGGATTAGAACCCGGACCCATGTCGGATAACTGATTTGAAGTCAACGTCTCGTTATACTCGGCCGCCCGATGAGGCTAAACTCTTAATGAGGCATGGATGCTACGGTTTCCTACAACTTCGTAGCGTTATCCTCTCACCTCCTTAGAAACAGTGGACCCAAACTAATGACGGTTTATTCATAGTTTTATATGGTAGCCCAACTACGAGATTAACAATAAAGTCATGTAAGAATAATGCAAAATTATTGTCTTACCATGATTTGCAATGCATTCGAGAATGCGGTGGGGCATTGATTCATACATGTGCCGAATATTCTCCTGTAGTAGTGCTGACCAAGAGGCTTGCACTTGGTGTTACAGATCGATTTGGTGTGTTTAGAAGCATGTTATTTGTACTTTTATTATTTATTTCATTTATAACTTTATTTTTCTCAAAGTAGGATCAATTACTGACAGACACGCATCAGCTCTTCAACTCCGGAATGGTGGATAAAAAGCAAGAATGCAATATAGGGCAGATATGTTTTCCTTCAGAAACACTCGAAGGCGATACACAATATGGAATACACGTACAGAAAAGCAAACTTCTTCACACGACAAATGAGCACAACACGTCGAACAATAGCTATATGACTGACCTCACTATATTGCAAAACTCATCATAGTATTCCCTATGGATAATTGTGTTTCGCTTGGATAGACAACCTGACATCCGATATGAGAGTTGAAGAGCTTCCGGAGTTGAAGAGCTGATGCGTGACTAGAGTTGTCGTTTTGGTACTGGGTAAAAGGTTTTGTGTTCTAAAAGGTTTTGTGTGCTTTCAATGACGTCATTGTGGCAAATTTACGCACGAGATTGTGTGCGAGGCCAATAAAAACAGCATCATGCTCAACATTTTCCATTTGTTAATGTTTCAGAAGTAAGTATTATACTTAGGTGATATGGAGTTTTGCTCAACAGTGGCCACCGCAAGCAACTCATTGGGCTGTAAGCAGTCGCTTATCCCTAATTTAGGCCAACTGGTTTCAGGGAAGGGGACCCAGTGCCGTAGTACAACGGCCATTCCATAAAAACAGAGAGTAAAATTACACGAAATGAAGAAATATACGTACAGAAAAATACATGTTATTCTTTCCCAAAGTATCTTCCCTCGGATGATACGCAACGGTCCTCATCGTTCTGCCCACTTTTCAAAGCATGTGGGGAATGCATTTTGTGGAAGCTACTTTAGCGACCCCTGTACAGCTTTAATAACGTCAGCATCTGTGGTGAATGTTGCCCCACGGAACTTCTCCTTCATTGTTGGAAAGAACCAGAAATCGCACTGGGTTAGGTCAGGACTGTATACAGGCTGTGGCATGATTTCAATACTGCATTTCGTAAGAAATTGTTGAACACAAGCAGCCACATATGGGCGGGCGTTATCATGGTGTAGGATCCACTTGCCCACCAGTTCCGGTCGCTTAATCGATCTGTGTCGTCGCAGACGCTTCAAAACTGAAATGTAATACCCAGCATTGACAGTAATTTGTAGAGAAACGGCACGCTGATGGACTACACCTTTATGATCAAAGAGAATTATCATCATCACCTTCCCAGCTGATATGGTTTGGCGGCGAGCCTGTGTTTTTCCAGACACTCCTTGCGCGCTTCATGAGGGGGTCGAAATAGTGTGGACCCATCTTTCATCGGCAGTTATTACGGTCTCTAGAAAGTTTGGATCCTTTGCAATCATTTGTTTCCACTCATGACACACCTAAATTCTGGCTAATAATTGTTCTCTCGTCAGGTGATCAGGTACCCATCTGGAATACACTACACGATGCAGCAATAAGTTGTCACGTAGAATGCGGAATGGCGACGTTTTTAAAATATTAGTTCACGCCGCTATGTCTTCACACCTCATTCGTCGATCTTCTTGCAAGATTGCCCAAACAGTTTTAACAATACGCTCCGTAACAGCACTTTCAGGTCGACCAGGCCTAGGAGCGAGTTCTGCCTTTGTCTTGGAGGAGACGACCAACAAAACCGTCTGTGAAGGCACCGTTGTCAGCGCCAAGATGAACGGTTTGTTGTCGAGCGTCACACGTCCAGAAGGCTTGGTATCATGGTTTAGGGTGAAATTGCCTACGATGCCAGATCACCTTTGGTGTTCCTTACAGACACTTTGAAAGCCCAACGTTGCGTTAATGAGGTCCTGCAACCAGTGGCCTTACGTTTTCTGAACGCTCACTCCTGTGGGATTTTCCAACAGGGCAACGCTCGTCCGCATACTGCTGCTGTCTCCAGTGCTTGCCTTCAAGTCACTGACACTCTGCTATGGCCAGCGGCGTGGCCAGACCTATAGCCGGTTGAAAATGTGTGGTATGCTGTTGGACGCGCTATCCACACTCAACCACTACCGGACAATCTGCAGGAACTGCGTGAGAAGATCCAAGCTGCATGGGATGGCTTTATCGCAGGACATCATTAGGAATCTGTACAACTCTATGCCGAGACGCCGCTATGTTTTCACACGTCATTCGTTGATCTTCTTACAGAATTGCCCAAACAGTACCAACAATACGTTCCGTAACCGAATTTTCAGGTCGACCAGTCATAGGAGTGAGTTCTGCCTACACACACCCTTTTTTGAAATCATGGTGCCATCTAAAAGTCGTTGACTCACCTGAGCATTTATCATTGTAGGCTTTTTATCATTAAATCAAATGTTTCTGGAGACATTTTACCCAAACGATAGCAAAATTTATCGCACAACGTATTTCACTTCTTAACTTTGAATCACTCACCTTCATAGCTGTATGGCTAAATGCAGACGTACCTTAAACAACTACGCAATAAAAAAAACCAGAATCTTCTGCCGCGGCTAATAACTGTTGCCATAGGTACTTCCTTAATTCAGTTAGTCGTCTGCGTGGTTATTTCGCACCTGCGCACTGTCGCCAACTCAAAAAAAAATTACTTTTGATTTTTTATGGAACTGTACAAACACACAATCCAGGGCTCACTCTGGATTTGAACCCATACCCATTTTATTTGCAACCCGTCTCCTCGTACCACTCAGCCACCGGAGTGATAATAAAGGCGTTCTAAAGTGTTAGTGAGATCAGTATGTTACTGAGTAACAGTAATTTTCTCTGTTGAGAAAATCAACATTGCACTCGACATAAAGCGTGAGCATAGTCTACTCTTAGTGAAGACATTGTGTTACTTGTCACAAGCGAGTCTGCAATCCTTAAGCCTGTAAAACGTTGCTTAGAATCACTTGTTCCAGAGAAAAGGGCAAAATCAGGGCCAAAGGGCAAACACATCATTCATGTCCCATCTGGAACTCCAACCTGGGTTCAATTCGGACGATTACACTGAACAACAATGGTTTTGTTACAAACAGATCTTTAACGGTTTTGTATGTTTTTACGGGTGCTGAAACCAAATACGAAGTCACAATCGCTCCACTGGGCTCCAATTTCTTGTAATGGAACTCTCTATTTGGGTGAATGTTGTGTTACTTAAAGGCATTTCCCAATGCTTTCCAACGGAGACATCCGTCTGCAATCAGGATAGCTGTGTCTCTGAGAGTAGACATACTGGGCCCCCACTTCCTGCTGTGCAACTCCTTCTGGGAAGGAGGAATAAAGTAGAATTTTTGTCATTTGAATGCATTGAATCGGTATACGTGCATTTTCTCGTGGTTTTAAAAAGTAATGTGGATTGTGCAAAGTGTACGTTAAATAATGCCGCGTACTTGTGGGAACAATCCAAGGAGTTTCTGCTACATTTGTGGACAATTTACTTTAAAGTCTCAAAGGCGACATTTCACACCGTTAATTAGAAAATCGTGTGCACTTTATTTCCAGTGCAAAATGGGTGATGAAGATAAATTTTGAGTGCCTCACATTTGTTGTAATTCATGTGTAACTTTGTTGACTGGCTGATTGAAGGGATCACGTCAAATGCCATTTGCGGTACCAATGGTTTTGAGAGAACCGAAAGACCACTCAACAGACTGTTACTTCTGCATCAGTAAGATATATGGAATTACAGCTGAGACCAAAGACACGATTCGGTATCCCAGTATTTCTCTGGCCGTAGGACCTGTTCCTCTTGGTCTAGATCTTTCTATTCCTGTACCTCCACTCATGGAGTTTAGATGGTCGTGATACTAAATCTCCTTCGCTGTATAAATCCTCCCAGTGAAGAAGATTTGAAGTAAAACAAGACTATGATTTCTGGGAAGATTCTGTGCCTCACCTTATAAGTCAGGAAGAATTAAATTACGTGTTTCGCGACTTTCATTTTGCAAAAAGTCATGCCAAAATATTGGCTTCAAAAAATTGAAGGGACGGAATCTTTTACAACCAAGTATAAAAGTATGTAGTTTTCGTCGACGTCAGCAAGAGTTTGAACATTTATTTTCGAAGAGTGGTGATCTTGTGTACTGCAAAGATATAGACTTATTGTTTAAAGCCTTAGGACAGCAACACAAACCCGAAGAATGGAGACTTTTTATAGGTTATAACGAAGTAAATTTCTCCGTCATTTCTGGTCTACGCCGGGAATCGAACCCGAGTCCGCTTATTCCGGAACAAGTCGCTCTACCAACTGAGCTACGCAGACATTCATTCTGACTGCAATCTGCCTTTATGTCGTGTGCGTCCTGCTGGCAGGTACGTCACATCTCCCCCCAAAGAGGGCCGGGGGCATGGCCCACGTGTCAGCCGTGACCATGAATCGTCGCAGGCAGCCACCCACTGTAGAACGTGCACTTGAGAACTCCCAGTCAATCTAGTGTGTGCAATGCAACGTCACACACATTTATTTTTCGAAGCGCTGGAGAAGAGATTTTCTGATTTTTCCTATATCGCGGTGTGGAAAGAACATCACACCATTGCGAGATCTTGAACGGTCGGGTCATTCTGATAGTCCGGGCGCCATTATAACGAAGTAAATTTCTCCGTCATTTCTGTCCACGCCAGGATTCGAACCCGGATCCCCTCATTCCGGAATAAGTCACTCTACCAATTGAGCTACGCAGACGTTTGTTCTGACCACTATCTGTCTTTATGTCGTGTGCGTCCTGCTGGCAGGCACGTCACAAGGTTCCTCAAAAATAAGCATAAAAGTTGTCCTTTTTCATAACGTAGACATATATCCGTCAGTACCTGTTGCATATGCTGCCTACACGAAAGAAACATATGCAAATATGAAACTGTTGCTTCAAAGTATAGTATTCAGAAAACATTCACGGAATATTTGTGGCGATCTTAAAGTGATAGCTTTACTCCTTGGTCTACAACTTGGATATACAAAATACTGCTGTTTCCTCTGTGAATGGAACAGTAAGGACAGAAGTTCTTATTACACTAAAAAGACCTGGCCTAAAAGGGAGTCCTTAATTCCAGGTAATAAAAATGTTGTTGCTGAGCCTTTAGTAAGTCCTCAGAAAGTGTACTTACCATCGTTTCACATCAAGCTGGGTTTGATTAAAAAAAATTGCAAAGGCATTGAATAAAGATGGAGAAGTCTTTCGTTTTCTAAAGAACAAGTTCCCCCAAATATCTGAAGCCAAAATTAAACAAGGCATTTTTATTGGTCCACAAATAAGGAAACTTATGCGTGATCTTGCATTTGAAGGCACTTTGAATGAGACTGAAGCTGCTGCATGGAAGTCCTTTAAAGATGTGGTACTGAACTTTTTAGGTAACCGGAAGGCAGAAAATTATAAAAAAATTGTTACTGAGCTTCTAGAAAACTACAAGTCCATGGGATGCAATATGTCCATTTAAAATACATTTCCTTCACTCGCATGTGGACTTTTTTCCCACAGAACTTAGGAGCTGTAAGCGATGAGCTCGGAGAACGTTTTCATCAGGACACATGTACCATAGAAAGCCGCTACAAAGGAATATGGAGCCCTGAAATGCTAGCTGATTACTGTTGGACTCTAGAAAGGGATGTAGTACAAAAAAGTACAGAAGAAAATCTAAAACAACTACTTTTTAAGGTAAGTGTAATTAATTGCTTGTAGCGAAATATACGTGCCACAATGAAGGCTTATTGACACTGAAACAACAGGTTGTTCGAGAACTATGCCAGATAGCACAATTTAGCAAGCAGATTTGTAATCAGCATGGCAAATATTGTATGATTCAGCATATGCAGTCTTTGTAACAAACAAAAAGCTTATTTTTCTTGTTCAGTGTTATTCAGAAGCCTGCGCTTCTGGTAACTTGGCCACCGAGCTGGCTTCCACATGAGAGTTTTGCTGGTGAAATGGTGATTCCCATGTACACTCTCGCGAAATCACTCGAAATGAAATTTCCATGAAAAAACGTAGTTGTCTGACAAAGAAGAGTGTAAGTATCCGACAGAACTGAGATAACAAAATCCTAGGTAAAATTAGTAGAGAACGGCACTAAAGCTTATGTGGGAATGTTCTGCCACGTGCAACAGCGTTTAGGTGGTTTAAAGAATTTCAAGAAGGTCCGTCAATCAACATGCAATGCAGGTGGTCCAGGCCGTCTGGTGCCGGTTGTTACAGGTGAAGCGATTAACAATGCTGCTGTTATAGTGAGAGAAGACCGTCTAGTGACAGTGAAACAATTGGGAGAACTACACTGAAGTGCCAAAAGCCATGGGATAGCAGTATGGAAATTTTTAACTGGCGCTTACGTCGTATAAAGGCTTCGACGCACCGCCGCGATTTATATCAGTTGCGAATTGTAATTTCGTGAGTCAGGTTAAACAACCGCCAGTAAGACTATGGCAAGACGACTTGAATTATCGGAGTTTGGACGAAGCTTGGTAGTGGGAGCCAGACGGATGGGACATTCAACATTCCTCGATCCATAGTGTCACGTGTGCACCGAGAATACCTCATGTAAGGAGAAACATTATAGGAGAAACATTTAATGCTGAATGTCAATTAATCCGCCCTTTGAAAAGTATATTTGCTTTTCAGATGTGTTATAATGAGAGCTTGACGTTGATAGAAAAGTATGTAGTAAACAAATGTGCACTTACGGCCCCATCATTATGACCAAACGTCCATGAGTGGACGCGTCCAGCACCACGTAGCACTGACGGCAGGAACAGACGTGGAATATACGGCTCTGACAAGGCGCGTTGGTTCGTCATTAAAAATTTTGGCGTGGGGAAACGGAAAAAAACAAAACAAAAAAACTTGACGGAGTTTGAGCAGGTATCAAGGAAGGTGGACACCAATATCCCAAAGACGCAGATATTTTTTGCGCGAATTGTCTGAAGAGGAACATATATCCCAAGGAGGTTTGAATAAAGTGGAGATGGCAACAGCCCCTCTCCCTGTGCTTCTGGCGTGACGTCACTTTTTATCAGCTGACTACGCCAATGCGCCCAACCCGAGAATCTCCTGCATATCTCTATGGGGAAATCGCGATTTCAAACGGGTTTTTCGGACCCTTACTCTATTCATACAGTCATGAAAAAAAATTGAGGCTGAAGCATTCATTCTCATAATTAAAAAATTCTAGAAAAAATAGGAAAATATGTGTTGGTATTTCTTTAAAAAATTGAACAAGATAATGATTTTTTGAGCGGAAGTGCATACTGCACATGTGCAATGAACCATGTTTAAAATATAACCAAAACCCTAATGTTGAGAAATACGAAGTCCGAAATATTCTTTGTTTGCGTCCTTGGTTTGCATGGTACGCATGCGCTAAGCGAAACTTCTTTTGGCACAGGAAGTGACGTCACGTCTCCAAACTCCCTCAGACTTCCACCACCACACAGAGAGGATCGGAACAGCTGATATGTTTTGCCTTCACACAAAACGAGTCATTTCACCTCCTCTTCTTCTAACCTCCTTGATATATCCACTCAACGTGCCGGAAACGGAAGAGCACCCCCTAGTTGACAGGTGAGATGAACGCCGGTCCGCACGACAACTAACGATCCCTCACTTAACGGCAGAGTACAACCAGGGCGCCCACAGAAACGTTTCCTAGCAAGCAATTCAGCTGAAGCTCTTGCGGATGAGTCTAAGGAGTTAGGGGACTGTTCATGTGCCCATGCAGTCCGACCATCATCCACAGCTTCCCGTGCAGTCAGCACAGGAGGATCACGAGTGGGCATTGGACAAATAGAAACGAGTTGTATGGTCAGATGAGTACAGACTGCAGCTTCAGCAGGCCCCTGGACGGGCCCGTTTCCACCGTCACGCCAATGAATAGCTGCAGCCAGACTGCACGGTTGGGAGGAAACATGCCGGCAGTGTTACCTTTAATGCTATTAGGGATGTTTACATGGGCATCGTTCAATGCCTTCATCTCCGCTGAACATACTCTCAGAATTAAATCTTACCTAGGCAAAATCTGCCATTCATTGGTTATTGGATATCCTGATGGCACTGGAACTTCCGTGCCACAAAGCCCACAATAACCAGAAGTGGCACGAGAATAACGACCAAGCATTTGCTGCGTTCCTCTGGCTGCCAAGTTCCCTGATTTGAATTCCATCGAACATTTGTGGGATGCGGTGGAACATGACATTTGCTTGTGTATGTTGCCAAATTCTGGGACATCATTCTGTCCGGCTGATATATAGAATATATGAGGATACATTCTGCGGTATAGTGGAGTCAATGCTATCCGTGTTCAAGCGGTTATATCTGCGGAAGGTGGCCCGACATACTATTAGGTAGGATGTCATAATGTCATGAACCCCATAAATGTATGTCGCTTGTAGTTCTACGTCACATCTAAGGGTTGGAAAGGCGATTCCACCTAACGCTTGTAACGCTACTTCACAACTAAGGATTATGGGGCCGATTCTTCCCTAACGCTTTTAGTATTGCGTCACATCTAAGGATTAGGAATGAGATTTCTCCTAGCGCCTGTAGTGCTGCTTCGCATCTAAGGATTATGACGACAATTCCTCCTAACGTTTATAATTTTTTCTTCACATCTAAGGATTAGGACGGCGATTTCTCCTGACGCTTTTAGTACTGTGTCAATCTGAAGTTTAGGAGGGCGATTCCTCCTCCTAACGTTTGTATCTCCGTCACATCTAAGAATTAAGACGGCGATTTCTCCTAACGCTTCTAAATCTGGGTCACATCTAAGAATTAGGTGGGCAATTCCTCCCTATGCTTGTAGTACTGCGTCACATCTAAGGATTAGAAAGGCAATTTCACCTAAAGCTCGTAGTTTTCCTTCACGTATAAGAATTAGGAGGGTGATTTCTCCTATAGCTTGTAATCCTGTTTCACATCTAAGGATTATAAGGTTGATTTTCCCCAACGCATGTAGATCTACGTCACATCGATGGATTAGGTGGACAATTCCTCCCAACGTTTGTAGTTCCCCGTTACGTTTAAGGTTAGAACGTCGATTCCTCTTAGCACTTGTAGATCTGCGTCACATCTATGGATTGGGAAGACGATTCCTCCTAATTCTTTTAGTACTCTTGTAATGCTGTAGCACTCTTGTCTACTATCTGAGGATTAGGAAGGCGATTCCACCTAAAGTTTGTAGTTTTCCTTCACGTATAAGGAATAGGAGGGTGATTCCTCCTAGTGCTTGTAGTCCTGTTTCACATCTAAGGATTAGGAGGTTGATTCTTCCCAACGCTTGTAGACCTACGTCACATCTGTGGATTAGGTGGATAATTTCTCCCAACGTTTGTTAGGCGTTACGTCTAAGGTTAGAACGTCGATTCCTCCTAACGCTTGTAGATCTGCGTTATATCTAATGGATTAAGTGGACAATTCCCCCCAACGCTTGTATAGTTCTGCGTTACTTCTAAGGATTAGGAATTTGCTTTTTCCTAACGATTGCAGATCCTCGTCATATCTATGGATTAGGAGGACGATTCCTCGTAATTCTTGTAGTACTGCGTCACATCTAAGGATTAGGAAGACGATTCCACCTAAAGCTTGTAGTTTTGCTTCAATATAAGGATTAGAAGGGCGATTCCTCCCAGTGCTTGTAGTTCTGTTTCGCATCTATGGATTAGGAGGGCAATTCCTTCTAACATTTGAAGTTCTACTTTGCGTTTCAGGATTAGGAGGACGATTCATTCTGAAATCTAGATCAAAACAGAAGAGATACAGAATATCACATTTCGAATGCTAATAAAATGAGACATGAGGCGTTTTTAGTTTATAAAACAAACGGCTTTTTATTCTTAATGAAACCTTGTTTTTTTTCCTTGCACAGTAACACGTGAATTCATTGATGGCGTAGAAGGGAGTAGTCTTTAAAAACAGATTTTCTCCCATCCAGAGGCTTAGTTGCACCTGTACAAAGATTCAGCTCAGAGACGCAGAGTACAGATTATTCGATTCACTGGCCTTGTCCTCGGTTTCATCTTCACGATTCCGTATTTTAGGAGATGCTCTGCTGCTGAAGGAACATCTTGGGCACCTACATGTGGACACACACAACTCACAGTGAGATCACTTGTTTCACTTTCCATTGGAAGTACATATTGCATTCAACCAAAAACATTTTGATTTATCTGTCAGTATTGCGACCGTCGTGAGGCTAACACAAATGATATCTGGAATGTTTTACGAAAATAAAAACGTACGATATAAGAAAAAAAACCCCAAAGACATCAACAATCACTATATAATTTAATAACCATGACTGAACTTGCATATCATTTTTTTATTCATTGCGTAATATAGTTAACAAACAGAAAAAAACACCCCTACATATATTCCAGTGGTTCTCAACGGTTTTTCAGATTGAGGTCAATCATAGGGGAACAACTATTAACTACCAAAGATTATATACTTTTTCACTTATTCAACTACAATCGATTTCTTTTTATCTTTTTCAAGCAATCAAGACCTTTGAAGGCTATAAAATGAGCCTGCAAACATCCAGGTTAATGGACGATGTGAACTATATAAGACACATCTCGGATGGCCGAGTCTAAACTGTAGTAAAAATGGGCCCGACAAACACAAAATATACGCTATGCCATTCTTTTTGCTAGAATTTGATGGCTGTTTTCGCTGAATAATCAGCTTTCTTAAAGTAAGAAGTGGAAAATCTAAGAAATAATGAACTGATAATTTACTAAAAGTTCATCTTTGACATTTAGGAAAAAAATTGCTGATGTTTTAATGCAGAATTATATTCTCAGCACTAATATTTACGATTCCTTTGCCTTTGTTTTCAAGGCGAACAGCCAAGTAACCTCTCTTTGACCTCGCTTTTAACATCACTCTAGGAACCTTAATTGAGAACCACTGAATTATGTAACTTTCAATGTAACATTAAAGTAACAACAAAATAATCTAGTTCTCACACGAGGTTAGTTTTCATAAAGATACACATGAAGCTGAAAAAGTCTTGATACAAATTTACTGAATAAATCCGGAGCTCACATTTACTTGACCACATTGCACGGCACATTATATTTTCACTGCAAGTTAACAGATAACAGCCATGACGTAGATTTCTCTCATGTTTTAGGTACCTCTTACACATAATATTCTTAAGAATTGAAAAATGATAGTGCAAAAGGTACTTGGGCGGATAAAAGGAGAAATAGGGAGCAAATAGTAATGAAAAATACTTCAAAAAGTTGCAATATAACTGCAGTTAAAACCATAATTACTTCTTATTAATCGGGAACAATGTCTTGATAAATTTACATGATATTTGAAAGCTTTCGGATCGTACGGTTATCATGACATATTATTCAAGAAATATATATCCTATTTTTTTCTGTAAGCATAGATCTAAGAAGGGCTTTGTTAGAGAGACGACATCCATCGAACTGCGGTGTATTAGCACTTTTTCCAAATAAATCAACGCCTTCACGTCGACTACCTTGAATCAAGGAATGAACAATTTTACTTGCCAATACTTCTACTCTTTCTATGACCCCTTAATCGAAAAATATAAAATTCATCCTTGTAGTTTTGCAATAGTCGAGTGAATGCGTTCTTCTGTTTGTACGGTGCTATTCATGGAGATCATAAGATTCTTACAACGCGCTTGTGTAACACCAATTTCTTAATTTTTCGATCGTTTTCCAATTTGTTGTGAGTTTCTGAAGCGTAAAAAATGAGAAATATAAAAAAATTATCCTCCAGCAAACGAAAAAATAAAGCTACAATAACTAAAGAAGTGACAAAAAAATAAATAAATGGAACACTGGCAATCTTTGGAACTATGCAAAAATGCAAAAGTCAGCAGTTACAATTTTGGATAATTTAGCATTAAGCGTTAATGAACGTAACGATTTCTTTTAAATCTGAAATATTTTTTCATCCGGAGCTTTTCATCAAACGATAAAAATCCTTCATTACTTTTTTCTTTTGCTGTTCATGTGAGAAATTCTTTACTCCTTTTACTGCAGAGAGATTTCGAGGAGTATTATTTTTCGGTAAATCTGTAAATGTAAAATCGCTAAAATTCCAAAGAAAATTGAAAAATAAATTTATGCCCCTTTTTGAAGTTTTTGACATCTGAAAAAATAAAATGAAAAAGTTTTACGTATTATGTAAATATAGCCTAAGCATGTAAATCGTCACGTCAAGTATACAACCGTTCTGTTACATGAGAATTTTTTAAAAATAATTTAATTCAAGCACAAACCTAGTTAATGCTATTTTTTTTACAATAAGAATCATATAATGCGATAGGTTTTAAACAACGCACTAGTATTTTTAGATAGAGTTTAAAATATTATTAGGAACTTTTTTTGAAGTCTTTTATGGACATTCGAGGTGGTTGTGTGAAAAGTGTGTGCCGTCACGAGAGCTCTTACTAAATGCATTACAATTCTTTCAGTGGAACTTAAGAATTCTTGTAAGCTGCCAAATCCAGATATGTTAAAGGACTGAGATGAGGGGGAAGGTTGGTGTAAAGTTCATGAAGGCATACGATCATGTCGAAATGCTTTTTGCGTATGAACAAAATAGAATGTAGATTGGGATAGAGCTCTCTGGTCTGAAAGACCAATTTAGTAGAAAATAATTATAGTGCACAGCTGCAAATAAAGGATTGACAAGATGCTATTATGCACACTGTATAATAAAGAGCCTAAATTTAGAAAAATAAATATATTTTAAAGATGTAACAGAAAATAAAACTTATGTACAATGCTTTTACAAGAAAGGAAGATTTAGTCGTTGTTGGGGCAAATCTAAAAATAACCGATGCATACATTTACCTTGGACAAGAGTTATCAACACAGGCCACCACGTCGAACAAGAAATTAATAGGTGTATAAAAATTGACTGGAGAACATTAGGAAGGATCAGTACAACCTTCAAGCGCAATCTGGCATATTAAGGCTTAAAAGAAAAGTGTTTAATCAGTGCATCCTTCCAGTTCGATCAGAAACATGGATCTTAACTAAAAACAGTTCATTTAAATATTTGTAAATATCAGTAACATCTAAACATATAACAATCAAACTGTATTCATAATAAATTGGATACATTTCCGGGCGACAAATACTTCGCATCTAAACAGTGCATGTTTCCAGTCACGAGACAGATCATGTTTTTTATTATAACTTTGTGTCAATCCTTGAATATCGAGTATTGTTGAAGCAAACAATACTCGATATTCAAGGATTGACACCGGTTTTTCAATACTATAAAATGCATAGTAATTAGGGATGAAACAAAAAAATAATCACTTTCCCTTTGTGTTTCGGTTCCAAGAAATCATTCATTTGTGTTAGCCTCAGTATACTGTACAAAGGAATCGTGAAGAGCTGGACATTCTGTGTCCCAAGTACGCGTTTTACAAGCACGACGCAAAAAAATTTACATATGTACACATGGAAACTTCTCCTCTGTATTCAAACAAAAGATAGAAACGAAACAGATACCGGTCAATATGCAAAAGACAACTAAATTTCAAAACTAGAAGTGCTCTCACAATTTCAGTACATTTGATTTCAATGATGCCTCTCGGTCCAAAGTTCTTCTCTCAATCTCAGTAATTCAGTTTCTTCTTCTTCTTTCAAAACGGAGTCTTCTGACAGTTCATTGTATAGTTTAACTTCGTGTGAATCTACCATGAAAGGTAAATTCAATCCACCGGTCCTCTTGACTTCACCATCAGAGGGACAAAATAAAAATAAAAATATTATTAATAATAATAGAAACAAGAATGAGGACGTTTATGTACAGTCTTGTAGTCTTCTGAGCACACATAATACAACTCCAATTTGTTTTCATTTATTGGAGAATATTTCCTTCCTCGTAAGCGCTCAGTTGGGAAAAAATAAAATATACCCGTTTGTAACGTTACCACCAAGACTTCCCATAATGCAGCTGGGTAAAGGAACGATGGAGACCTTGATGTGTCAGAATTGTGCTTTACAAACGCGTGGGAGAATACAAATTATATTAAAAATTAGAGTGTCTGCGGCAGTTAACTTAGAGTACAATTGAATATGCCTTTAATATTCTCGAATCGTAAGAACATAGAAATATGGCCACTGCAGGGTACGACAACAATACTACAAGCTTTGTCTTATACAATTAAAATGGTTGCATCTTTCTAGGTAATATCACCATTGCTTTATTTTCTTTGATTATACAGATAATGTAAAGGATTCTAGAATACTTAAATTAATGCAAACATGTAACAGCATTCTGATTTAAATTAAATAAAGTAATAAAAAAAGTGAACTCCCTGAGTGGTCTAAAATATGTTTTATTTACCTTTAAAATCTAATTGAAAAAAAAAGTGCAAATAAAGTAGGCAATTTTCGTGACATGGATCTAGGAATATGTGCTAAAAATTTCCTTTTCTATTTTGCATGTTACTAATCTTTGTAACCTGCAGAACCAGAATCTTATATTCGCTTTTTACTTTTATTGTGCATTTCGTTATATTTAAAGTTAATCTTAGGCAAAAACTTAAAATTTTTTATTCACTTCAGGCATTATATTCCCGTTTTTATTAAAAAATGAATGAAGTACTTTTAGATGTGACAATGAATTTCTGTTTTTGATACAAATCTGATGTTTTATATACGCAATTCGTTTCTATATAAAATATCTTCGAGTGTAATCTTTGCATATTATTTTCATAAAAATGCTTTCATGAGTTTAAACTATGTTTACTAATTAATCATGTAAATAATTATTCTTTCAAGAACTATTAAACTCGAAAAATATTTTCTGCGTTAGAACATTTAAATATTGGTCGAATATAATTTAAGGAGTTCAATATGAACAACATGACTTTGATATCTATAAAACAGCAGTTTTTTTTCACGAAAGATTTAAAAAAGTATTTTTACTGCATTATTTACATTCTGGAAAACATTATAAATTACAGAACTACAGCGGTGAATTTAATATTCGCGTAGTCTCACTGCAACAACCCATTTTGAAATTTTCTAAAATAAATCTGTTTTCTCTTTGATTATTCTTGGCGTAGGGTACGTTCTCTAACGTAGTTATATTACATCCCATATTTGTTCGTGTAAATAGATAATTTATAAGTTGAAATTAAGTGAATCGAAAATATATCAATTTACACATGTAATCAAATAACAGTAAGTCGCTTCTGCTTTTTTAAAGAAGAGAATATATAAAATTATTATTTTGTTTCCAATCTATCTGACGTTAAATATACCTGCTCAAAAAAAAAAAAAAAAAAGACAGTTTTCTGGGTCGGGGATGAATCCCCTTAACTTAAAAATCTGATGGTCGAATTTGATTCTTGCGTCTCATTAAGAGATTTTCCTGACTCTATCTCACCCAACTACCTAATGCAGCGGAAAAGTTCAATGGAGCTCAAGCAGTCATTGAATTTTTGAATGGGTGCCATGCATCTTTCAAAATTTGTAAATAGGAAATCAGCCAAGAATATCATTTTGGAAAACCTTTCAATATTTGCGAAAATACAATAGAAAAATCATAAATAAATTTCAAGTGAGGTATTCATTAATGGGAAGTGGATTGACAAAAAAGTACTAGCTGCTAGAAAACAACTATGTATTCATGCATTTATGCATGTGTGCATTCATGCATGTGTGTCAATTAATGCATGTAGCAGTTGGTGTATTGTGTTTATCATCTTATATTACACATGTAGCAAACAGTCTGCCGTTTCCTCTTTAAGCGCCTCAGTTTTACTAGAGAATACCTCAACAAAACTTTGAACTACTTGCATTGTCTCCAGTAAAAGAAATAAATAAAAAAATGGACTGAAGCCATTACACCCAATGCTGGTGAAAGTTCCCTAGCTGTATCATCAGACAACTGCATTTAGCGAAATACCTGCATTTGGATCTAAGAAAAACCGAAATTTGTAGATTTAACGATCGGAAGACCACCGTCACTGAAAAAGCAACAGCTCGTGCTGGATTTCCAGTTTCTCTGATATTTTTTATTATTTCGTTTGTTTGTGGGCTTAACGACCAACGTGAGCAACTCGATGGGCTTTAAGCAGTAGCACGTCCATAATTTAGGGCCACTGGTTCCAGGAAACGGAGAGAGCCAGTGCTGTATAACACAAACACAACATCTACGTCTCACCCGAGATTCGAACCCGGACCATCACGGTCGAATGGTCAGAAGCTACCTTGCACTACTGCGCAACAAGGGCAGCACCTTTTGTTGCGCCTGTAATGATTAATACCTCAAGTTTACGACTAAATAACGAAAATCAGGTGGCCGACTAATGAGAGGCTAGGATTACTGGCTAATTGTCCGATTTAGTTATCGATGAAGCATGGATGGTGTATTGTATATAATTATATATTATATCCTAGCATTTCGTGTTTTGTGGTGAGTACATTATAATATATTATACGTACAATAGTCAACTTAATATGATCCTGAATACATACTTGGACATAGCTAATTAAGCAAAGACAATCAATATCCCCGCAATCTATGCACTAATATATTCTTTTGGTGTCATCAGGTGGTCAGACACAGATCGAGAATTGTGAGAGTAAGTATGAATACCGAACGAGATATGCAAGGGCGGCCGTAAAACTCATCACGTTCCCACAGGAGAAAGGAGTAATGGGCATATTTAGTATGATATGACAACACAACGCCCAAATTAGCTCCCCACGTAGATATTTTTAGAAAAAAATAAAAAGGCAATAAAAATAGTATGCTTGATGTCATCTATGCTGCAGACAAAAATAACTCTTATAGATACGTACAACATTTTTGCCGGTGGTGGGATTGAAACTCACGGCTTTCTAGCGGCTATTCTCCCAAATGAACTACGCCGACAAAGCTTATCGCCGCAATTTTGCCGATTGACTCATACGTCACCCCAGCAGTACGTCAAGTACGTCATGATGCCACATAGTACTTTACACACTAATCTATATATTAATTCTATAAGTTTTTTTACTGTGAGTCCTATTTTGAGAGAACGGCTGAACGTAAAGATCATAATAAAGGTCTTACCAATATACCAAATTCAACAGCACGTGAGTCATCCGCATGCTTTTCCCGTAGACTTTACATGGAAACTTTGCCACCCCACAACGCCCGAACCGTTGCCCCAATCTCATTTTCTCTTCGACTGGCACATCTACATGGTAATACCTTTATTTTGATACTGCCTTTATTTTGATATATAAAATAAAGGCATTACCATGTAGATGTGCCAGTCGAAGAGAAAAATGAGATTGGGGCAACGGTTCGGGCGTTGTGGGGCGGCAAAGTTTCCATGTAAAGTCTATGGGAAAAGCGTGCGGTTGACTCACGCGCTGTTGGAGGCAGTAGCATGGATGGGACTGAGATATTCCGAAGTCTTCTCTTTTCTGAGCGAACCGTTGCGCAAAGCAACGTTAGCAGGCATTCGTATCAAAGTTCTTCTCATCGGAACAGCGAACACTCTCGAAGACCTGATTGCGTTATGCCGTTGGACTGTGTTATGTATATATACAATTTCATATTCATTCGATCCAGTTTATTCACGTAGGTAAGACTTTTCCCATTATGTAAAGATGTAAATAAACATTCCGTTGACCATTGTTAGGGAAAATATTACAGGCATCTGCTTATAGCCCATGAGTTGCTCACGGTGGTCGTTAAACCTTCAGTAAAAATAAAAAAAAAAGAAAAAACTCACGAAACTAGGTCTTTACTGAAGTGGTTGAATGAATTTGTCAATCAAATAAAGTTTACGTTTATTGTTTCATGTGAGTTTATTCTTTAAAAAAAAAAAAAGAAGATTAACCGTCGATTCCGACAGGTTTCGTCTAGTATACTTTTATGGCTAAAGTACTTGTGATGTTGAGACAGAATAAATTAGCAAAGTTTATTCACAACTAAATGTTTTAAGATGTACTGTAGTTTACACGAGCGTTTGACTGGGCTTCGTCAGAATAAATGGAGCGTAAAAATTTAAATCATTGTGACATCATCAGCTTTCTGACCGTCACGGATTTTGGTGAGTTGTTTCCACGCGCTTAAAAGAAATGGAATAGATATGATGTCGTTGACAAGATATGAAGCGTTGCGGTATATGTGGAAAACTTCTGATTTAGTAAGCTTGATAGTCGAATCAAGGTTATCAATAAATTTAGCGTTTTCAAACCAAAATTTATTATTATTTTTGTGACAATGTTGGGCTATTGGTGACTTAGCCCAACATTGCTGTTAAGTAGTCTACAGCGACTTGGGCTATAGACGACTTAAGTCGTGTACGGCCCAACATTCTCATGAAAATAACCATACATTTTGGTTTGAAAACGCTTAACTTTTTAATGAGCCTGACTCGACTATCAAGCTTTAATAAATTAGAAACTTTTCACTTATGGAACAACTCTTCACGGCCTATCAACAACATAACATCTACTCCATTTCATTCAAGCGCGTGGAAACAACTCGCCAAAATCCGTGACCGCCAGAACGCTGATGATGTCACAATGATTTCAATAATTACGCTCCATTTGTCCTGATGAAGCCGAGCCAAATGCTCAGTGAAACTATAATAGATCTTAAAATAAAGCATTTAATAAATGCTGCTGATTCATTCTACACTCCTTTAACGTTAAGTGAACTGGACGTTCTTCCCTGGAATCAGTGGCCCTAAATCAGGGACGGGCGACTGCTTATAGCCCATTGAGTTGCTCACGGCAGTCGTTAAACCTCCAATAATAATAATAAAAAAACAACAGCAAGACGCTGAGATAGATAATTCATTTAAGGAAGACCAGATGCAAAAGTGAAAGCAAAAGAAACTGCATGGAACTCATCCAAACTAGTTAGACAGGTCAAAAGTTGACAAAAACATCTCAAACAAGGGGCTGAAGATATTATAGGACTTATGACAACCGTTTAAGATAGTGGTTCCAACCAAAAATCCCAAAAAACTCATCTGAAACATGATACATGTTGACGAAGCTGTGTATGCAATGAGACCATCAAACACATTTATTGGGGACGCTATTCAGCATTAATTATTACACAACGACGTCAATTAGCTCAGGATAAATATAAATAATTATATTTTACGTCAACTGACGCAGGATACAGGACAGTCATTGTCAGAAGTACCACGGTACATTTTTCTTTTGTTCGGGGATTTCACCTTCCACCATGAGCAACTCTCAACATGAAAAGCAATTTTGGGCAGTTACTAATTTAAATATAACAAGGTGCCGAACGTTTGTTAGTGGTAAAGAAAGCATGAAATCAAAAATTTTAACGACCCCCCCACCCCCACCCAAAAAAACAAAAAACAAAACATGAGCTATAAATTTCCTGGAGTAGAAATCGTAGACGTTCAGCAAGATCGAAAAAAATATGGAATAAGAGTTTTCGAAGTAAAGATTTTGAAAATGCACCAAGATTTTGAAAAGGCTTCACAAAAGGGGAAAAATACGTTTGGGAAAGTGATAGCTCTAATAAAAGTGAGTGAAATCATCAAATAGATGTTGCTATCAACCACGCTTGTGAGCAAAATGAATCTACGATTGGATAAGCGTTTCTACGAAGTAATTCTTATCCCTGCGTTGACACGAAAAGATACTGATATAAAAGTGTTTTTGACAGAAATGAGTTCCTGATAAAATAAACTTCCCGGTGAGCAAAATAAAAATAGGTAATGTTCACTCCCACGGTCAAGTCGGTTTCAGCGAAATAGGGTTTCTCCACCACTCCCCCCACACACTTGCCCGAAGGACATTTGTGACTACGCAATGTTTCCGCTTGACGCCCAAGAAATGAAGCGATTAACTCAGATGGAGGAATCGTCTTATTACAAAAAAAAAAAAAAAAAAAAAAGGATTTCTGCCACAAGATATAAAAAACAGCAAGCAATTTTTATTTTATCGCTCCGATCGCATGTCAGATTGGTTTCAAACCAGCTCCTTCTTAAAGGACTTTCACCTCATAACTGCGTATAAAATCGGATTTCTTCTGACCTGCTTAGCTGTGGAGGAGGTGTGGATTATATCTCCTCTTTCTTTATAAGCAGTCACCCGTCTTTAATTTCTGGCCACTGATTCTGGGAAGGGGACGGAGAGAGAGAGAGAGAGAGCGCCATTTGACAGGCGCATCTGCCATGCTTCGGGGGGGCAAGTCGGGGCCATCATAGGCGAACAATGGTCAGAAGCCAGCGCCTCAGACGACTCGGCTACCGGGGTGACCTTGCAGGTTTCTTCTTAACAGCTGATTTCATGTGTTCTTTATAAATAAATACTTCACAGTGTTACGTAGTTCAGCCCACCAACTTATGACCTAGAATCAGCGACGCGTAGTGAAACTTGTAATACCAAGATTATTGTAAGAAACCGGTTGTAACTTTCCACAGAGAAAACACTTCGCACAAAAAAGAAAGAAAGAAAGAAAGAATGTGTAAACCGTGCTCTTAACCTTCCAGAGTGTTATCCAAATCTCATGCTTTTCAGGTATATACTGTATCTTGATGAATATTTTAGAAAGAATGTAATGGACATTCGTCAGGTTGTTACAAGTAAAACAGCTTGTGAATATGTAGCAACTGAATAGTGTCTTACAGGCATGGACCGACTTTACTTATCCACTTTACATATATGAATGGGCTAGATACATGCATTTTTCGAGGACATAATGACTGGATATTGTTGTGTCAGAGAAAGTTAGCACTAATAACCTTTTTTATATAATCTCATAAGTTAAAATTATTTCCCATTTTCGTTATTTTTCAGGTCTGCATTGAGGTAGTCCCTTTACTGGTTGTTAGATGTTGATTGTGACCCACGTTGGGCGCCAGTTGTTACGATCTCGTAACGAGGTCGTATTGTATATTACACTTTCGGGTTCGATGTTTATGCCTGGATGCAACTCGTTGCGGATGCTACGAAAGAATTTCATCTCACGAAATGTGTCAAGATCATTTGCGGTATTAAACCTGTTCTTTATTACTATCTAATTCTCCTTAACGGGTTGTCCTGGAATTATATTCATTACTGAATTAATTCTGATTACTTTCCATTTGTCATGTGCACGGTCTACCTAATTTCTCTTCTATTTCATTTCCTCCTCACTCCCGCTTCCTAGTTAGGAAGTCATCCTCCTTAACCTCTTTCCCAGCTCGCTGTTTGAAATCGTCTGTTTCCAAAAGACTTCTTAGCTTGACCTCCTGTGTGTCCGTCCTTTTCCCCTCTCACTCCAAAGAAAATGCCAGCGACCGACGCTTCCGATGCAATAAAAGAATCAAGCCGCCCCGATCGCTTTTTTCAGATGACAATGTGCATGATTCCAGCGTAGGCCAATAAAACAATTAAAGCACTTAATGTTTTATGAAACGGCTCTTCCATACAAAAGTGACTGTCTATTAATACTGGTTTATAACTTCTAATTACCGATTGCTGCCGTAGATAGAATTTACCGCTAGAAAATTCCTTGCTTGGAAATGGATTAATACTAAAATCCTTTAAAATCTCCTCCTAAATCCAAGTAATATGGTTTTCATCTTGCCATTAATGAGATAGGAAGTTGACCAACCCTGTTTTCTGAGAACAAGCTGTTCGGTTTGGAAATGACTTTATTGCTCTAGAAATGATTTTATGGCATCAGCGTCAGCGTAGAAAGAGATTCGAGCACATGGCTTTTTCATACAAATTTAGTTTTTAGTGGGAGATTTCTCACACGAGGTGGGTGAAAGTCGTCGCGATAATTAGGATCCAGAAACTGTCCAGTTGGTCTGAGGAAAGTATACGCTGCGTTTTTTGGCTGGGGGACGGGAAAGGACAACAGAAATTTGCTGACATTTGAGGAGGGCATTTCAGGTTCCAATCTCTCGCAGGACGAGTGAAAATATTGATTTTGATTTTTTTTATTTTTTTTATTTCAGGTTTAACGACCACCGTATGCAACGCAATGGACTATAAGCAGTCGCCCGTCCTTAATTTAGAGCCACTGACTACAGGGAAGGGAGAGAGCCAGTGCCGTAAGACAAATACAAAATCCATGCTTCACCGGGACTCGAGCCCAGACCCAACTTGGACGAATGGTCAGAAGCCATTGCTTAGACCATTGCGCAACCGGAGGGGGCCTTGAATTTCCGTTGATAAAATGAAAGATCGACGCGGAAATGAAGTTGGAATAGGGAACCTGGCAACAAAGTAAGCGAGAAAAACGCCCGATAGAATAACGTGCAAACAATAAAAAGAGTTATGTAGGTTTAATATAGGAAAATGGCAAGCATTTCCGTAACCAGCCCCATTACTGCATTCTGTAAAGAGCAGCACTGCAAAAGGGCGAACTCCTCGTTCATTTCGTCATCGGGAAAAATATAGCCAAAATCCCGGAACTGCTTAATTACCTTACAAGGAAAGCCTCGCGAAACCACGTGACCGGGCGCTGAGAGAAATCCAGAGAACAGACCTGTAACAACATACGCCACATGCATGAGTATGAAATGGCTGGATACAAATGACTTGCGGGTGTACGTGTTTGGGTACACGCATCTTACAGGTATACCTGACTAAGCCGCCCCGGTGGCGCAGTGGTCTAAGCGATGGCCTCTGATCATTCGTCCGAGCGAGGTCCGGGTTCGAATCCCGGTGAGGCATGGATGTTGTGTTTGTCTTACGGCACTGGCTCTCTCCCTTCCCTGGAACAAGTGACCCAAAATTAGGGACGGGCGACTGCTTATAGCCCATTGAGTTGCTCACGGTGGTCGTTAAACCTCCAATCGAAAAAAAAAAAATACCTGTCTAAGTACAATCAGCAAGCGGATATACACGTCTGGGTGCAAACTGCTTGCGGGTATACATGGCTGTACACATATTGCTTATGTCAGGATACTCACAGTTAACGAGTTCAAATATCTGGTTACACAAAACCTATAGGTGCTTATGTCAGGATACTCACAGCTAACGAGTTTAAATATTTGGCTATACAAAACCTACAGGTGAACCTGTTTAGTAGGTACACACAACAGGAGAGTATTCAGGTGCATCCACTCAAACGAAATGCATGTCTGTGTAGACACTGTATACTAATATACGTGCATTTGGGCACACATTTTACGAAACACATTTCCCAGTACACAGATTTTACGACATAACTGGGACTGGAAACACGCAAACAATATATATATAATAAGAAGCCTGGAGAGGTGCGTGTTTGGCATACACTGAAAGGATAGAAAGAGGATTTCGTGGATCAGGAAAATGACGGGAGTTGAGGTCATTATATTCAAGGTAAAATACCTGAAATCGCAATGGGCTAGACATATTTTTAGAACTGACCAATGTTGGAAAACTGAAGTACCAGAATAGACAAAGTCATCGCTCTTTCCACGTTTTCTTTAATTGGCACACATCAACCCAAAAATTGTTATCCAGACACCGCTGAGATTGAAACCCAGATCCCTCGGTAACTAGCCGCGTGCGTTCGCCTTACGCTACGGTGGCCAACAATACACGGCGCTATGTGTGTTTATCTGTCAGTATCTGACTTCACAAATCTGTAGAGATGGGCTTAGCAAATGAGACGTCTCCATCTGGTGGGGCTTAACGGCACAAGCTATTAAATTATAGCTACGTAGAAAGAGCGATGACTTTGTCTATTCACATTGTCTCCACGTATTTCGAAGATTTTCACTGAAATATCAGAACTGAATCTCAAGTAGCAAAAAAAAAAAAAAAAAAAAGACACAGAAGAAGACCATGTGAGAGATGGAAGGATGAAATTCGTAAATGAGTCGGTTAGCGGCTTAAGAGAGAAAGTTGTGAAAGAAACTTGGAGAGATATTCCTCCATCAGTGAACTGATACTGTTGATAATTATTATAGTTTTTACAGTGCGTGTCGTATGGAAGGGAAACGCGCGGTACTTATATAGAGCACAAACATGTATTTATATACAAAGACTGCAGGCAACTCAAGGAAGCATGGAGAGATGCATGCTTGGTGTAACCAGGAGAGATAAGAAGAGGAACTCGTGGATCAGAAAAATTACAAGAGTGGAGGACATCATGATCAGAGTAAAATCCCTGAAATGGCAATGGGTTGGACATATTGCCAGAAGGACAGATCATCGATGGACAACCGAAATTTCAGACTGGATTCCAAGGGACAGGAAAAAACACAGAAGAAGACCACATGTGATATGCGTGGATGAAATTCGAAAGTATGCGGGAGTAACATGGAGGAGACTGGCACAAGACAGACCGTTGTGGAGGAAACTTGGGGAGACCTTCGTCCAGCAGTGGATTGATAATGGTTGACAATGATGATGATGATATATCAGCGAAAAGTCCAACATTAGATACTGGGAAAGGCACAGATAAGTGTAAATTCCCGACTTTGAAACGTAATTTTTAAGGGTGCATAAAAAAAAGAAAAAGAAAAAGAAAAAGTAAACGCTCTGTGACTGAACATTTATTCCGTTGAACACCTGTAAAATATGAGAAGTGCAACTCTCCAGGAAGATTTTTAGAGGTCATGACACAAATACGTGCGAGACTTTGTGAAGTTTTTCATGCGTTTTTAAACAAGAATTTGTTTTATCCTTCAGAAAAGGCGTTGCCGGCTTTAACATTCACATTGAAAGCTACGTGATCAAACAAGCCTTTAAAGGGAAGAGTAAATTGCCTGCAAAAAAGCCATGAATCCTTTGACATTATGAACAGAGGCAAATAAAAAAGAAATTCGCGGTATTTGCCCATCTATCTGCAAGTAAGCTTAAAAGTATCGTTTTACTTGTCTATCATTAAAGCAATTTAATGTCAGGGACTTAAATATACTCCAGAGCTGCTGCTCAAAAGAAAAACCAACAAGGCGCTCAAGGCTCCATTAGAGCAGTTCAAGGTAATGGTACAAGATATTTGCCACTCTTCCTGAACTACCCAAAGAAACAACAATACATATACAAATGAACAATATCATTCATGAGCAATGCATATGGTAACCAACAGTCTCTCACTATCAAAAAAATTGAAAGGTAAACAAAAAATCACTGCCTCTTTTGATAACTCGGGGTAACAGAATGCAAAATGTTAAGTCCTAGTTTTGTGCTGCTCAAAACGACAAGCAAAATGCGAAGTACTACACTTGAGTTAATTCAAGGTAAAATAAAATGCAAGATATTAAGCTTCACATAATTACTTAAAATAAGGTATTCAGCACTGCTCTTGTAATCCCCAAAACAGCGGTTAGGTTATTGAGCACATCATTTTAACTACTAAAAATATTTACAGATAATTAAGCGCTGTTTTGGGGAAACTCAAAGTAAAAACGAACAAGGGCTTATGCGTCACTTTTAGACTAAACAACGAAACAGCCGAGAATATCTAGCAGAGCTTTTTAAAAGTTCAGAACAGACGGGAAAGGTTCAAAGCAACATGTTGAGGAGAGCCAAGTATAGAGTTGTGTAATGTCCTTAAAAGTATCTGTTTCCCCTTAATTTTTTATTTAAGTTCCGCTAGTGTTAAAAAACAACAACTTGGAATTTGAATCATAAAGGTACCCCATCCCAGATAGGCAATATTTGTTTATTTATACACTCAGTGGAAGCTGAAATATGACCACCCCACAACATATAAAAGGCTGTATTGTGTTTGAAAAAAAATGTCTTGTGGGGGAAGGCAGTTTTCAGTTGGTTCTGAATAACGTCAGTTAGCTTGTACAGTTCTTTAACGGCAACAACGCTGCAATGTAACTGATTTTGAGCGAGTTATGTTTTTTGGTGCTAGAAGAGCAGGTATTTCCATCACTGAAACAGCTCCTGTAGTAGTATGTTAGAGATATGCCTACATATCTATAACATGTAAGCAAAACGACCAGCTTCCACAAAATCTGGGGTGAGAAATGAAGGTGGATGCCCGAGGTTTGATATCCATAGAGCGTTTTGTGGGAACGAATAAGTCGATTTCAGTGGAGCAAATTATTTTAGAGTGTAATTCAGAGACTTCAGGAAAAAAACTGAGCAAGACTATATACCCCGTTCTTTTTAGACTAAACAGTAAAAGACCAATTCATAAATCCCTGCTGTCACCGTGTCACATGCAGTTGCGTCTAGTATGGGCCAGAGAACGACAACACTGGACTAAAGATGACTGAAGAAAGGCTTTGTTGAAAGATAAATGTTTTCTTTTATATAATGTTAATGGTAGGTAAGCGCATGAATTGTACATTCTCTGCTCGCGCGTGGTAACGGTATCATGATTTGGGAAATGCTTTGTTTTAAAACACTGCGTGGACTGAGGACAGATCACGTTCACACCACATTTCTGCTTTTATTCTGAAAGCGACGGGGTGTTCCAGAAGGATAATGCACTCTGTCATTGGGCCTACACTATGCGGGAATGATTCAAAGAATATTCTGATTAAGGCATCCTTGCCGCCCCGGTGGCGCAGTGGTCTAAGGCGTTGGCCTCTGATCATTCGTCCGTATGGGGTCCGGATTCGAATCCCGGTTAAGCATGGATGTTGTGTTTGTCTTACCGCACTGGCTCTCTCCCTTCCCTGGAACCAGTGACCCTAAATTAGGGACGGGCGACTGCTTATAGCCCATTGAGTTGCTCACGGTGGTCGTTAAATCTCCAATCAAAAAAAAAAAAAAAAAAAAAAAAAAAAGGCATCCTTCTTTAGTGGCCTAATTTCTCCAGAAATGAATGCCCTTGAAAATTTGTGGACAAACACATCAATCATGTCTCACCGGGATTCGAAACCGGACCGGTGTCTGACGAATGATTAGAAGCCAACGCTTCGTATCCCTCGACCAATGGAGCTACTTTCAAATGACTCAGGCCAGATTCCTGTTTTGTTTTGGAGCTTAACAGCCAGCGCAAGCACTACTAACGTCTGTAAGAAGTCGTTAGTTATGAATTTGGAGCTAGTGATACCAGACCAGGACAGAGCCAGCTCCATTGGGAAAAGACACAGCCCAGCCTTATCCAGGATCCGAACCCATGCCCATCTCAGACGAATGATCGAAGTCCAGTGCCTCAGACCACTCAGCCACCAGGATGGGGTCTCAGGGTTGCTTTGTGAACCGAGTACTATGACCGTTGCCTTGTGACATCTTTGCTACAGCAGAAAGCCTAACTCGATAGTATGTAACTATTAACAGTCCAATATTTGCTATGCACATATTTCTGTCTTTTCAACAGCATTTTATTTACCTCAAACAAAGATCTTCGCTCTTTCCACGTTTTATAAGTGAGTCACGGAAAAGTTCTCATTGGCCGTCACCGGGAGTCGAACCCAGGGTCTTCCAGTTACGCGCCGGATATGCTTCCGCTACACCACAGCGACCTCGAATTCCTCCAGACTTTCACACGCTAACTGCCAAGCCAGTTTGGCAGGTTGCTTATTGGAGCCCCGCACAATGCTGGGGATTCGCCAAAGATGGTAAGCAGCAACTGAAGAAATGATAACTGGAAGACCCTGGGTTTGACTCCCGGTGGCTGCCAATGAGAATTTTTCCGTGACTCACTTATAAAACGTGGAAAGAGCGAAGATCTTTGTTTGATGTTCCTGGTCCACGTTAAATGTCTGTATTAATTATTTTATTTACCACCTACGTCCGGAAACTGTATTTCCGTTTAAACCAGGCTGTAACAACAAGAACATAACTTCCTTCTTTCTGACTTATTTTGCTGTTATAAAAAAATATGAAAAAAAAAATGTTTTTTTTTCATATTTTTTTTATAATCTGCTTCAACTGCTCGGATTTTCGTTGAAGATCATGAAGAATGGCAACGTTTTGGGTGGAACTTTTTGAAAGAAAGCAGATTTTCTGCTTACTGAAGTTCGTTCTGCATGAGGAGTGAAGCATCCAGATCAAATTCTTTAACGAAACTCTTGCGGAGAACACTCGAAACAAAACACAATCCTCAATTATTAATGAAGCTTGTGTAACTAACTCAGAAGGGTGAATGCAACTATTTTTTACGAAACCTATGGTACGCTGAAATGTATGCTGTGAAGAGAAAAAAAAAATCGTTCTTAGAAGTCACATACACAGTTTTATTACCGTAGTGCTTTTTTCAAAACTACTATTCTTTGGGAAATCGTGCGAATTTATGTATAACATGAAGTTAAGAAATTTGAAGACATCCTTAAAAATAAATGCTGGAAATAGTTGAAAAAAGGCTAAATGTCAGAGTTATGAAAGAGTGCTGGTAGATAAGAACTTCTCTCCAAATATTTTTTCAACAGTGAAAGACGGCTTCCACAAGTTTTCTCCAAAACTTACGATTTACCGGTTAAAACTGCGATTCTAATTCCATTTTTTTGTCAATATTGGTACGAAAGAATGTTCATTTTTTGGGTGTTGCTTTTAGCATTGAACACAGACTAGCGGTCCTTCGACATATTTTTTATGTTTAGCAATATATTTGAGACTTATTCATGACACAGCAAAGTAATATCGAACTGTAATTGCCCGTCACATCCCTTAATGTCCTTAAAAACCAGCAGATGAGAGTCCAAGCCTCATTTCCACATGTCATCGATATAAATGCCCTCAGAAAAAATACTTTTCTTTTAAGACAGTAAGGAATGCTATTTTTCAACATTTCGCTGCGCTATATAAATGTAGATCTTACCAGATCTTTACAGCTTCAGCTTTCTTTGAAAATATCATGACCAAATTTTTGCTTTATTCTCGAGTTCTTTATGTAATCATATCTTCTGATTTCGCAGCAGAGACTGTGCAAAGAAGCATATCTTCTGAGTGTGAGTGATTTGAAATTACTGTATTTAGATGCGTTGCGTATTAGTGGCAGCATACATTTTTTTGAAATATTTCTGGTAGGATGGGGTGAATAATTTGAGTGAAACAATATTTCGCTGTTCAACTATTCCTCCGTTTAGAAGGCTTCATGAGTCATCTTTATGTGTTATATGCTGTAAACACATGTTTTGCTGAAGATTAGTTCGCTTCGTTTTGTTCCGCACTTTAAAGACTCATGTAGTCATCTGATGATATAAGAGGTCGCCGCTTCAAAATTAGAGCCACTAATTTTAGGAAAGGGAAGGACCATCTCTCGAAAAACAAAAATAACATCCATATCTTTCTAGGCATTCGAACTCAGAATTCGGAGGTCTGCGCCGTAGACTGCTTTATCACTGCTGACTCGGAAAATATCGCGCACTGTCCCTCGGAGTCCGATAGTTCCGCTGTTAGTGAGAGCTCGCAATCTTTCGCGTTTAAAGCTCTTCAATATTCCTAATAATAGAGTGCGTGACTTTTTATGGACAAACTTCCTCTTTGCTTTTCAAAACACTAAACATCAACATACATATTAAGATATGATGTTCTGTGGTTTCCTGATAATGTTGCAAATTCATTGTTATATTTTTGGCTCCGCGTCTGAAAGACTCCCATTAAAACACTATTTTCAGATCACGTTTTAAGTAATTTTTGGATTTTCGTATTTTAAACTACATTCGTAATTTCAAGACCTCATCAGTTCCAGGCTTTGCTCTTATCAACGTATAAATCCCAAGAAATTTCTTTCAGTCAAAATTTTACTACATTCCAGAGAAAATTTATATAGGAATTTATTAAGCCGCTAAAAATGTCGATGGTGACGAAGAAATTTTATAAAAGTTTAAAGCAAAAAAGGAGAATATTCATAGCATGTGGGAAAATGTGTAAACAAGAAAGGTGAATTGTTTCATAAAATGTGGGTCAAAAATTTATCTTCTTCTTCTTCCAAACCTTTTAATAGCCAATTGAGGTTATAGGTTTCTCTTATCTCTTTCCAAATGTTCCTGTCCTGGGTTTGTCTTTTCCACAGCTTTCCTACAGTTTTGTTTATTTCATCCATCCATCTTCCCTCTGGTCTTCCTACTCTTCTCTTTCCTTTATATGGTCTCCATTCTGTTATTAATTTAGTCCATCTATTATTTTCCATTCTTGCTATATGGCTAGCCCATTTCCATTTTAAATTGAGTATCTTTTCACCTATGTCTAAAAATTTTGTTCTGGATCTTATATCTGTATTCTTTACTTTATCTTGAAGTCTTATATTTAGTAGGGATCTTTCCATTTTACGTTGTGCTTTTTTGCAATTTGTCTAAGATGTTTTTCTTGATAGGCCAGGTTCCAGCGGTATATGTCATAATGGGTATTATACATTAATTGAAAAGTTTCGCTCTGTTTTCCAGCTTTATTTTATTACATAGAATCTTCTTTAACTTCCCAAAAGCTGTCCACCTCCTTTTTATTCTTATGTTAATTTCTTCCATAATTCCCTGTGTTCTTTGTGGGAATTAGTTTTCCTAGGTGTATGCATTCTTCCAAATATTCTATTTCTCTATCATTTATTCTAATATTTTCTAGTGTTTCGCTATTACACTGGCGGAAAGTGAAAAAAGAACACCAAGAAGGAATTGGCGGACGATCATGAAATTTACATATGTTAATGGGGTCGAGTTTACGTAGGTGTGATGTTAATTTCGGGACCAACGGGTAAGCGCTTACGCCACAGCGCGGCATAATATGCAAATTATCGTAGGTGGTATTTAAGGAGCACGGCGAAGTGAATGTAATCAGTCGTAGGCGCACGGACACGTGCGAAGACCCTGAAGAAGCTGCAATGCCTGGACATGGAAGACGTGTACGATTTCAGCAGTTACCGGACTTTGAGCGAGGTCGTCTAGTCGGACTCCGCGAGGCAGGGTGGTCGTATCGTCGCATTGCGGAGCGAATTGGACGGGAAGTATCGGTAGTGGTACGATGGTGGCGTAGATGGTCCGAGGAACATTCCCACACGAGAAGACGTGGAACCGGGAGTCACAGACGGACTGATGAGCGGACCGATCGACGCATAAGAAGAGCGGCATTGTCAAGCAGAACATCCACTCCACTGCGACGCAAATCCGAGCTGCCATTGCACCTGAGCTGACTGTGCGAACAATCCGCAACCGTCTACTGGATGCAGGACTACGTGCACGTGTGCCTCTGGCATGTGTACCTCTGACTCCAGCCCACCGTCAGGAACGGCTGCAGTGGTGTCGCCAACGTCTGCACTGGAGAACGCAATCGCAATGTATCGTGTTCAGCGATGAAAGCGGATTCTGTTTGGGAGCCTCCGATGGCCGTATGCGTGTTCGCAGACGCACAGGAAAGCGTCTCCACCCTTCTTGCATCTGCCAGCGACACACAGGGCCTACACCTGGTCTCCTGGTGTGGGGAGCGATTAGCTATCACTCCCGTACACAACTAGTGTTTGTACCGGATACGTTAAACAGCACCTCCTACATCAACAACATCATTCAGCCCGTTGTTGTGCCATTTGTAAAGTCGGTCCATCGTGGTGTTTTCCAGCAAGATAACGCACTCCCACACACGGCACGTGCAACACAACATGCACTTCAGGGTGTGAGACAACTTCCATGGCCTGCATGTTCACCGGATTTGTCCCCCATTGAGTACGCGTGGCATTTTATGGGACAACGACTTATCCGGTCTTCACGGCCAGTCACGACCATCCCCGATTTACGCGTCCAGGTTGAGGATGCTTGGAACTCAATACCCCAAACTTACATCCGACATCTCTACGACAGACTCCATGCCAGAATTGCACAGTGTGACGCAGTTCATGGTGGTTCAACCTCGTACTAACCATGTTACATGGAAATGCTATTTTGATCACGTTATCCTCTGTATTCCGTTATTATGCTGTATAAATTTCGTTGGTATCAGACGTCTCCTTCTTGGTGTTCTTTTTTCACTTTCTCCCAGTGTATTAAATTGGTTTGACATTATTTTTGTTGTATCAATATTGATTTCTAATCCAATTTCTTTTGATAAATCTGTTAGTTCTATCATTTCTTTTAATTCCATTTTATTTACTGAAATGAGGACTATGTCGTCTGCAAATCTTAAATTGTTCAACTTTGCTCCATTTATATTGATCCCCTTTTCTAACCAAATTAATTTGGTTATTATGTGTTACAGCTTTAATGCAAATAGCTAGGTGTCTTATTATATTTGCAATAGATATTTTCTGGGAGCTGTCCAAGGTCCAGCTTTAGCCTAACAGTCAACAGAACACTTGAATCTGGGCTGCGGAAAATCTACATGACTTACACAAGGTGCTGCTTCATTCTGAGAAAGTTATGTGGTGAGCTGTATCACCTGAGGGTAATTGCCCGTTTTTCGAATCCTCGGTAAATGATGCTGCCTACAGAGAAATTGAGCAGCACTTTGTTTGAACTGAATGAACTTTACTTTTGGTTTCTGCAGAATAGTGCAAAATGTTGCACCTCTTAAAGAAATTATGGACATGCTCAAGGACTTTTTTGGTTATCACCTGATATCCAAAAATCTTTGGCCACCATGCTCTCCTGATCTAATGCCATCAGATTTTTTCTTGTGGAGTTACTTGAAGGAAATATTTTACAAAGATAACCCATGCATGCTGAATGATATGAAGATGGAAACTTCGTGGGCAACAGATTCAATCACTGCCGCTAATGTTAATGTAAATAGCAAAAACTGATACAGCAACTAAAATTGACTTTGGGAACACTGTGAAAACCAGACAAAATTTTACAAAAATATTTTGACTCCTGCCTACGGATTAAATTTTTACATATTGAAAACCGAAAGTTACGGAAATAGTTTAATTCACAAAATACAGTGAAATTGAAGAAGGAGATATAACGAAGAAATATATGATTCGCACAGGCCTTGTTTGTTAAGGTGTGAAATCAAATTACATAGATTGAAATAGTTCGATCATGTGAAGTGAACAAATGAAGAAAGATTACTTATACTCCAAGTCTACTTAAGAGTGTACTGTGGTGGAAGGTAGGCAACAGCTACCTCCGCTACGAAAAGTAGTCCCTAACGTTTACAGCGAAAAACAACAGAATTACCTCTCAAAATCAACATTTTTGTTTGCTCAACAGTTTATCAATATCATTTGATAGTTTATTTTAAAATGAGAAAACATTTCAGAAATGGGTCTGGCATGGGAAGTTAGTAAATCAAGAAGAGCCTCGACTTTCCGGCTGCTGACTGTCCAGCTGTGTAAAGTATCTTTGAGGGGAAGGGGTCGCTGTGCAAGGGCTAAAAAACTTCTCCCGTCATTCACAACACGGAGACAATAAGTTGACAATCGGAGAAGTGCGCTTAAGCAGCCGTAGGGGTTTCTTTGATGTACGGACATAAATGCGGCTGTCAGTACGGGAATAATGATTCACAGCAAGAACACATAAGTATGTAATATGACGCTGATTGATACCGTTCTTTCTTTTCCCCGGAGTCGCTGTTTGCCGGCTACTCTACTCTCTGCAATAGTACACTCTGAAGCTGATTTGTAGTAGACGCAAGACTTCAGCATGAATATTAAGACAGCGAAAACAATGGAAAGATTGAGTCTTGCAAGATTGGAAAAGATTGAGGGTGTCTAGCTGGAAGAGAAAGTAAACTACAAACGGAGAGAGGACACAGAGAAGAGCCTTGAAGGCCCTGAAAGCTGATATCAAAACTATTAAACAATACACCTAGTGCCATTATTTCCAAAATCTTTATTATTTTATAGTGATTTGCGATTCACTTTCGAAGTCTTCCTCTATAGTCAAACACATACACACGGAAAAGTGAACCGCTGTCATTCCGAGGCGAACTGAGCAGGCATGAATGGAAGGATGCGAGCATGGTCAATAAACCAATAAACCATACTACGGAGTGTGGAGGAAACAAATAAACAACCATAGCAACACAGTTTTATTCTGTATCCTCACTGATTATAGAATAAGACATACTAAATACCCGGCATCCTGTTGGTTTATTTATAGATTTTACTGCAATTTCAAACAGCCTGAAATAAAATTAATATCAATTAACGAAAATTATGTATGTGAACGCATTAAATGAATTTATATCTTCTGCTACTTAGTTCTCACATCATCGCTTGCGGACGCAAAACAAGAAATTCCTAAAACACTAGAAATGATAACACATTGAGTGTGAGTATATATTGCTTCTTAAAAGTCTTGTTTGTTTGTCTATTGGAACCCTTCTTGACGCAAAACATATCTGCCGGTTGAGAGCCCAGTGCAAATAAATTGTCACAAATGCGGCTTGGACAGTTGGGAAGCCAACCTTCAGTCAACTGTAACACCATCTTCCCCGATGCGCTTCAGAAAGTAAAATTGCGTAAAAGTAAGTAAACAAAAAAACACACACATGCAGAGGTTACGGAAAACTCAAAAAGCATGGAGAAATGTAAGCTTGGTGTAACCAGGAAAGATAGAAAGAGGAGCATATATGGATCAGGAAAGCTGGAAGAGTTGATGACAGCATGCTAAAGAACTGACCACCGTTGGACAACTGAAGTATCAGACTGTATACCAAGGGACAGGAAAAGACTCAGAAGATCACCTATAAGATGGGTGGAATTAATCAAGGTAGCGTATTGTGAAAAATACTTGGGGATGCCTATATTCAGTAGTAGATTGAGAATGGTTCGTGATGATCCCGTGTGTACTTATAGTACCACTTTGTCCAGCCAATGTGGACAAAGTGTTACTATAAGTTGCTTCCATTTGTAGACATGATATCTCCATATCTAGAAGTTCGGTTTGAACATTTTTAGCAGATAGCCATGAGATAATGATGATTGTTAGAGAACTGATGATGATGATTCATGCATTTTATATATAATATCTGAGATGCACAGTTTGATAGCTAGGTATCATTCCTTCTTTACTGGGTTATATTGTCTTACAGTCAAAGAAAAAATCACAGCAAAGATATAACAAGGGCATTTTCGTAGTAGGTAAATACATTCGGCAATGTGTAAAAACATGGCATATCCTAATTCGTATACTATGACGCAACTTTTCGCCAATAGGTTGCTCTGCTTTGCTTATTATTACTCGGCATGCCCTTCAGGATAGCTGCCTATCAGTCAATGAGGATATGACATCATCAAAACTGTTTTTTTCTTGTTTTGTATTGCATCTGGGTTTCACGACCACCATTTATCAACCCTTTAGGATATAAGCAGTCGCCCGTCCCTAATTTAGTCCTTCTGGTTCCAGCGAAGAGAGAGAGAGAGAGAGAGAGAGAGCGAGACAGAGACAGGACCGGCTGAAGTCTGTAATTACCTTACATTGGGGCGCTGTGTCTAGAGATTGGGGCGCTGTGTCTAGAGGAGCGCCATTAGCAACGCAACTCTTTTAAAATTTTAAATATAATGTATCATGTGTGTGTGAGAGGGGGTTCTCGATCTCTTATCACCTTATTTCGTTTAACAGCCTAGAAAAACTAGGAGTGATTTTTAAACCCAGAAACGGTACTGACCAATTTATCTTGACGTCCCTGCTTCTTTGGTCACAGGCCATATTACTTGTCACCCCTGTCAATGCATCTTCTTTTTTTTTTGTTGTTGTTTTTATTGAAGGTTTAACGACCACTACGAGCAACTCGATGGGCTATTAGCGGAAGCCCGTCCCTAACTTAGGGCCTCTGGTTCCAGGGAAGGGAGAGAGCTAGTGCCGTAAGACGAACACAACACCCACGCCTCACCCGAATTCGAACCCGGACCCTTCACTGACGAATGGTCATGAGCCAGCGCTTAGACCACTGTGCCACCGAGACGGCCAATGCATCTTCGCTCGCTTTCAGTTTTATCTTTTTATGAGGAAACAAAAACAACGTTCATATGTTTTGCACGAAGCAAACCTAAGAGGTGCTAAAATTTTGCGTACGAATAAGGAGAGTTGGTGTTGTGAGACTATAATTTTGTTGATTTGTTTCTTTTTATAAACAGAACGTTTTTTTCCAGGTCTGTCAAAGTGGGTGAAATAATCATTGCCCATGTGGCAATTTAAATCATTCCGAAAGATCCTGAAACATCTTGTCTCTAACTTTTTGGCGGTGGAAAAGGGAAGAGCATATGAAATTTGCAAACATTACGTAAGTTTCCACCAGCGAAAATTTTACTAAGAATCGCCGAAGAAGGACTTTGCATCGGAGATCAAACATTCCTTGAGCTGGCGCTAGAAAGAGCCCGTGCCATCACACAAGTGCACCATCAGCGCACAATCCGAGAATCGAAACAGGGCCAATTCTCACAAATGGTCAGAAGAAGCTAGGCCATTTGACAACCTCAGATCATTTGACAACCGGGCCGGTCATTTTGATATGAGCGGGAGAAATTAGATTTAGGCAATATTTTTGCTTCTTCACACCGTACGTTTAAAATCAGAGAAAAGGGGCAAATATAACGTGATGCCACCGCACGAGAAAATTACGCATGCAAAAAATCGGAAAGCGCGCATCGTTGAACACGGTTATAGGCAGCCACTGTTAAAATCATATTTTTTTCCAGTTCCAAGGGCAAAAGGCGAAATATTACCGGAATACAGCATAAATTTATGCTCCTCATAATGGGATAACTTTACGTCAGAAAAACTGAGAAGTTCGTAAAAAAATTAATCATTACTACAGAAGAAAAATGCGAAACTGCTTTATTTTTTAGACATTCTTTTAGAAGCCCAGGTGTAGTGTTTGATGTAAATCTTACGTTATGCCACCTCACAGAAAAACAATGATTCTTAAAAACTTTGCGGGAAATATCGTATAAGGTTACAGCTGGTCGCATATCAAAGAATTTTCCCCCAATGGGAAAGTTCTGAATTTATATCTCTGAAGACTGATGGGGAAAAATGCTGTAGCAATAATCCAAAAATCATTCTTATGCAGTGTATTCATGATTAAGTCAAGCAGCCGATAACGAGTAATATTTTCAAAGCACATTCTGATTTCCCAGATACACAATCTGCCCGCTAGATAGCGCAAGTATAGGACAATGCATTTCGGCTTATTGAAGACCCATTTTGAAATTTTAAAGTCCGGTTGTTATAGCCAAAATCACACTACAGACCTTATCATACATTGTTTAGCTTTTCTGATGTAAAATTTTCTTTAATGGGAAAAGCAGTGTGAACATTGAAATGGATTGCAAAACTTTCCCTAACTGAAAAATTTTGCATCAGAAAAGCTAAAAGCTTAAAATGTTTCCTAATGAGGATATTTTACTTCGAGAAAATTAGAAGTTTATAGGAAATTACGCAGAATAGGCTACAGAAATCGGACTTCAAAATTTTCGAAATCGGAATTCAGTGAGCAGATATACTTTGCTCAATACCAACGTACTGCTGTGCCATCTAGCGAGAAAATTGTGTATTTCAGAAATCGGAATATTTTAATTATTTCAAAGCATTGTTAAAATAATTTTTTGTCCATCGGAATGGGAAACATAATATATTATTGAAATAAAAATCCAAATTTGCCCTTCTGAATGAAAACCAAATTCGCATCACAGAAGGCTGAAACATTCATGGAAATATTTTTTTGTTATTGCAGCAATTGGACGTCAAAGGAACACTTTAAATCAAATGGAAATGTCATGCCAAACACACATATATATATTGACCATTTTACTTCGCAGAAATGAATATTAACTCCACCTAATGGAGAAATTGCGCCCCTTGTGAAGGTGGAAACTCATGGAAAGTTCTCTTTTTCTAGAAATCGTATGAGAAAATAGTTTTAAAGAATTAGTTTTCATTTATACATTTTCTGAAATGTCGACGAAAATGTTGTAGGCCAAATATTGTTAGGCAAGATTTATCTTATCTTGTGGTACCGAACGAAAACGTTATTTCACATCTACGTTTGTCTAGGTTTTCAATTGGAAGAGAGCAGGGCTATGGGTGGTGGTCATATTCGTAGTGCGGGGAGCACGGAAAGACACGTACCCCACAATTTCAGAAAATTTAAATGCGAGTGCGGGCCTGCAATGGAGCAGCAAGTATGAATGGGAGGTTCAATGGAGTCGCTACGAAGTTCAAAGAGGAAGAAGAAAGAGTTTAATTCATACACACAGACTGCCAACTGTTAGATTTAGCTGTAATTCGCTTTTGTGAGAAAGTTAAATCACGGCAAAACGCTCTCAATGTAGAGAATTCCTTATATAACATTACTAGCGACCCGGCCCGGCTTCGCGCGGTAGCAATTTAGAATTTACGGCGAATCTCTAGAGAGAGGATTATTACGCTCAACAGGCGACTGTCTTTCTGTTTGTAAAGCCATTCTTTGTCTGTCTTTTGTCAATCGAGATTCTGTTTCGTGGAAAGGTTCATTATGACGGGATAGACAAATTATTTTAGTGTCCGATGTACTACGACCTATATTCGATTTTCGTCTCGGCATACTGTTAATGCAATATTTAAATTTTTAATTGAAGAGCTACTTAAAAAGATACATACGTGTGGACGAAAGCAACTACGCATTTAGTCTGTGCGAGCGCCGATGTAACTACACATTTAATCTGTGGCCTAACATACGGCCAAACCGGCCGCCACGCATGCGCTCGCGTCTTTTTCCTAACGGCCGCAGCGCATGCGCGTCGCGTCTTTTTCCCAATGAGAAAAAAGTTTCGTAAAACGGTCGCCATGCTTCGTTGTTCAGGCAGTGGAAGCCACGAAAGAATGCGAAAGGCAGTGTTTTTCTTTGGCTTGTCACTAAAATCGTTACTACTCGGCTCCCTTTTGTCATAGATTAATGTTTCATGTACCTAAATATTCCTCGACAAATGCTCTATGGAATGGTAAAAACCTTATCAAAATCCGTTTAGCTATTCTCGAGATTAGCCCCAACAAGCAAACAGACACCTACCGAGGACTTTGACATGAATCTATGTATAGATTCATGTATCAGCAAAAGAATTTGCAATATTTAAAAGAATATGTAAAAAAACAGGGGACCTAATTTTCAGAAAACTTTGCGTCTTGTCAAAAATACGCTAGACCTTTTGTCATCGTTTATTATCACCAGTGATTGAAGAGTAATGCAAACAAAATATGCTTGTTATTCACTTAAAATACCCAAATTTTGTGTCATTTGCGGAGAAACTGTTTTCAAGAATTGCCACGTCCCGAAAGGAAAACATCGGTTTGCACTTTTTCGTGACCCCACGCAACAACTATTTGGTTAAAGTACGCCTATGGTGGAGAGATACTGTAAAGACTCTAACACTTTATCAAAAATGTATTTTGATAAAGTGTTAGTCTTTAGAAACTATTTGAAACTTTTTTTATAAAGTGTTAGTCTTTAGAAACTATTTGGATAAAGCACGCCACTGAGAAGAGATACTGTAAAGATTGCAACACTTTAATCAAAAATGTATATAAAATGTCTGATAAATTTTATGTATTTTGAGGAAAGCAACTTTGGCATTCAAAAAAATTTTGATTTTTTCTCTTTACGAAATCAAACCTGGTTTTATTGCATTTGCTAATCTGTATCAAACGTTTTTTTTTCTTTTTTGATTGGAGGTTTTACGACCACCATGAGCAACTCAGTGGGCTATAAGCAGTCGTCCGTTCCTAATTTAGGGCCATTGACTCCAGGGAAGTGGACAGAGCCAGTGCTGTAAGGCAAACACAACACCCATGCCTCACCGGGACACTATCAGAAGTATATGGGAAAGTAATATACGGAACAACTGATTATGTCTCCAGTCAGTTTCCAAAATCAAATCTTCCGCCCCTGTGGCGCAGTGTTCTAAGCTATGGCCTCTGAGCATTCGTCCGAAAGGGGTCCGGGTTCAAATCCCGGTGAGGCATGGATGTTCTGTTTGCCTTACGGCATTGGCTCTCTCTCTTCCCTAGAACCAGTGACTCTAAATTAGGGACGAGCGACTGCTTATAGCCCATTGAGTTGCTCACGGTGGTCGTTAAACTTTCAATAAAAAAAAAATTCATTAGCTAATTTGAATCAAAACTATAGCAAGGTAATAAATACAGTGAACAACTGATAGTGTCTCAAATCAGTTCCCATTTTGCTGGACGAAATGCTTTTTCTTTAACTCAGCATTCAAATTTCTAATTTCCTTGCTTAGTCCCTGCGCGATGCGATTCCCAATTTTTCTTCTAACCGTTAAAAAAGAAGGCCGGGCCCGTGGAAACCTTCAATGAGAGTCAATAAGCGCCGGGACCTGGGTGATCACTAAGAAGAATCGCAGACGCTCATCAACATTGTTTTTCACTGAAACGAACATTTCTTTGTTTGTTTGTTTGTTTGTTTGTTTGTTTGGGGCTTTAACGAAAACCGCGAGGAACTGAATGCGATGTAAGCAGCCGCCCGTTACTAAATTAGGGCCACTGGTTCCAAGGAAGGGAGAGAGCTAGAACTGTAAGACAAACACACTATCTATTCCTCAACCAGGATTCGGGCCCGTTTCCATCTCGTGTGACGTACTACAGAGATGAATCAATCACGTATCAAGACGACAAATCTGCAGCTGTACTTTCCGTCCGTGTAGCTTAGTTGGGAGAGCAACTTACTGCGAAGTGAGGGTGCGCAGGTTCGATTCCCGTCATGGATGAATAATGTTTTCACATAGGCGTCCGAACGTAAAAATGGACCTACTGGCGTTTGGGTTCTTTGAAACATGTGGGATGTTTCTTCCACACATAGTCTGGAATTAATGGAAAATTCCTACATCCCTTAAAAAAAAAAAAAAAAAAAAAAAACACGTTAAGAGGGAGATGGTGTGACGTACTACACAGAGGCGAATCACGTGCTAAGCTTCACTCCAGAGCGATGGGTGACGGCTTCGATCTTCGTCACTGAAAAACTTGTGTTTTCACACTCGGACAAATGGTCAGAAGACAACGCTTCGAACCACTCGATCACTGGCGGGGCCGGAACGGACTTGGTTTCTTTATTTTCCCTAGTAACACAGGAGAGAGCTGCCCAGGTGACGCGGTGGTATAAGCGCTGGCTTATGACCATTTGTCCGAAATGAGTCCGGGTTTGAATCCCGGTGAGGCATGGATGTTGTGTTTGTCTTACCGCACTGGCTCTCTCTCTCTCTCTTTCATGAAACCAGTGGTACTAAATTAGAGACAGGAGACTGTTTATAGTCCATCAAGTTCTCTCGGTGGTCGTTAACCTTCAATAAGCACACACACACAAGTGTTCAGTTTGAAAACATTTCCGGGAAAATCGTGTTAGAGAGAAATTTGCGGTGCAGGAGAAATCTACTATAGAGATCGTTTAAAAATCCTTCAAAATGATGTTACATATGTGCACAGAACCCTGGCGTCGATAAAAAAAAAGGGCCGAGAGGGAGTACTTGCCCTCTCGTGGGAATCTTAGTATGCCGTTTGAGTTCCTCAGGGGCAGTGGCGACGGAACCGAACGGGCTGCCAGAGCCCGGGGCCCGTCAAAAATTTCAGCCAATATTTTTTTTTTTCGTTGTTTTGTTTGGCATATGTGCGATTGTTGTGATGTGCCTTAGAAAGTTCCTCTAGGTAAGTGGTTGGGTGGTCCTAATCTCCAACAAAGCTCCTTAGGCATTGTTTTTCTTCTGTTTGTTCCGGGAAGCGGGAACGGAGTGGATGCACCTGCACCACGATTCGAAATTTCGGGTCCGGTCAACGAATTTCACTTTCCGCTGACCCTCTCAGGGGTACTACAAAAAGGTTTCACGCTATAAAAATTTTATGTTGAACTTGCGGCTGTTGTGCAGTAAAAACAATGAGAATGTGCAGTCGAAAATAATAATACTGAATTTTCCCATTGCACGTTGGAGTAGAGTGCACATTACAGTATAAAAGAGTATGGGAAACGAAGAACTGAAAAATATATTGGGTTGTACAGTAGCCATTCACTGCTGAACAAAAGTCTTATGAAGTTTCTTCTAGAACTTTCTCTTGAGTATGTAAGTTGCCAAAGAGCAAAGGATAAAAAAAAAAAAAATACAGGAAAATTTCCTTATTTTCCAATATGCTGTCAAATTATACTTATATATCTTTTTTATGTATTTTATGAGTCAGATCTATCATACACTGTAAACATTTTTCTGAAATTGACGAGAAACTTTCCGTGATTCGTTTCGTGAATTAACGAAGCATATTTCAGATACAACCTTTTCCGTGAAATGACGGAAATAAACCTGGATTTCACGGATTTTTCCTACGACAGGAACATTCTGCATTTTTAGAAACCTTTCTACAATTCCTCCGTCTTTTCCGTATCCATATGACGAAAACATTCCGGTAATAGAAGAAATTCGGGGGAATACTTGAGGTTTGATTAAGTGTTAAATTCCATAGTCTATCGAAGAATCTGATTTTAAAGTTCTGTAGCGAGATCGGATATTGTAGATAGCATGAATTTCGGTTATTGTGGCACAGGATATTTCTCCTCCTCTCAACCATTTTGTGCACCAGCTATTATAAGCTATTACACTCGTACATTGTGTCACCGTAAGAAACCGGGTATTTAAATTATTGTACAGGTGATTGTACGATGTCTCTGTATCAGTCTGTGGAGTGCTTAATACAAAAGATATTGTAGTTATCGGAAGTAAATTTTATATTTAGAAGTTTTATGAAATAATATAAAACTACATTTCACCACTTCTTAAAGTTAATTGAAAGTTACTGTCATTTAAGAAAAAAGAATCAAGTTTCAAAGCATTCTGTTGCTTCGAAAAATCACGTTGAAAAAAAAACAAAAAAACTTTAATTGTGGTAAATTCTCTTAAGATATGATGTTGCATTTTTAGGCCGTACAGGTGTGAATAGTTCTGCATGAATGTGCGCTTTCATACTACGCAAGACACTTAGTATGCATTTGAGAAAATCTGCAGGAGACTGTGGGTGTGATATAACTGTTGCACAATTTTCATAGACGTACATGACAATCGTGCCGGGTTAATAAACTCTTGCTGACGCATTTAACAATGCGATGCGCTTCCTTCTTCTCTTTCTACGTACACCAGAAACTAATTTTAATCTTTGTGAAAGCTCACGTTCGTGAATCCGCATTAATTACGTTTTCAGAAAGGGCGATGAAAAACGTTGACGACAGCGCTTTGCTCAATGACTCTGGAATTAACGTGTAACTTCAACAACGACGAAAAAAAAAAATTAATAAAATTTGCCAAATAAAAGTAAGGAATTCTTTTCTTTATTGTTTTTTTTTTATCTTGTTTTGCATCGTCTCTCGGCGCGATGTGCAATCAGCAGCGAACGTAAAAAGGAGACACATCAACAATAGGTGTCTGATGTTTTATAGTCCAATTACTCCGCGAAGCTTTGCACTGGGAAGCGACATGGACTCTGAGGGATAAATCACGACCAGTTGTGATTACGACCAAGACATTTTGACGTTTGTAGACGAACGCCACAATGAGCTCCTAGCAGCCATTACGAGCAGCCAGCTAGATGAAGAAATCGTCGACGCAATCGTCTGCGTTTCCGTCGGTCGTGCGGATGCCTGAGTGAGCGGTGTATGGGCAAGGAAGACCGGCCGGACTACAGTCGACGCATTCTCAGTCTAAAGGGTTCTTTTCCTTCACAGAAATTGTGCTACGACGGCACTTTTTTTTTTTTCTTTTTTGACGGAAGCTGAAAGCAAAGTAGGTTTATAGGAGGATGTGGGAAAAAAAAAAAAAAAACATGCCCTAAAATGCAAGTGTAGTGATGGAGAAGCCTGTAAGATGATTTGAACAGATATTCTTCTGAAATAACGGTTTATACAATGGAACTTAAATATAACGATAGTGGCGGACTCAGTGGGGGCGGCCCTGAAGCACCCCCCCCCCCCAATGATGTGTCATATGGTCCTTCGTTCTTTGTTATTGTCTACTTATTTTTGAACATATTTGTATATATTTTAAAATACGCATTTTGCAAATAATTGAAAACGCACTTTAATACGGCTGAGATATTTTTTTTATCGCTTCCCAATATTTTGGGAGACTTTTTCTCCGGGGTATTTGCAATTGCATCTTCAATATTTTGGGCGTTCCTCATAAAGAAATCAAAACGCCATTGTATAACGGGCTCGCATAATACGAAGTTTCGCATAAACCGAGGTTTTCATATATCTCTTGGACATCGTAATATTCTCCCTTGTTATTTTAACAGCATATTACAAAAAATAATTTTTGAAGAAACGATATATATCGAAGTTCAGCAAGTTATCAGCACACAAAATAAGTGGCAGTTATCCAGTTTTTTTTTTCACTGGAAAACAAGGAATTACGTGCTGTTGACAACACTCTGTATAGATAGATCTGTTAGCATTAAGACAAAAATGTTTAAGTCGCCCCTTTTACTAACCCCCCCCCGCATGCTGCTAAACATACATCTTCAAGCGAAATGCTGACATTTTTACCCTCCTGTCACTACCAGAGATGTCAACGGGTCGGGTCAAGGTGTTCCTGACCCGATTTTGACCCGGTTTTATTCCCGTGTTATTTTTGAAAAGAGAAAAATACATTCCAAAGAAAAATGCGCGTTGTGGAATTCTGTAGTCGATACTGGTGCCCACGGAGTCAATAATGATTTGCCATGCAAAAACATATTGTCATCTCTTTCTTAAAGCAACGAACATTTCCACCCATCGACGTCAGACGCACCGACACCATGTCGTAAAAAAAGACACTTCCTTTGCGTTCTTTTACAGTGCGATTATCCAGGGCAAGGTACAGGCGAACGCCATTCGCCTGCTTCTCAGCTGATTCACTCTCTCCGTGCGAAGTTCACTGTATGACTAAGAGTTACTTTTCACATCGCATCTTTTACATTGAGCATTCAGAGGTTTTCGATTGATGTGCTAACATCCCGTTCCCATGACATGTCATGTCGAAATTAACTCCTTTATTTGTTAATATGGATGGATTTAATATTAAGGAGGTTGAGAAAGGCGTCGAGGCCAACGAATACGTGCGTGTTGAAAACCACAAGGTGAAGAGTGAATGCTGGAAATTGTTTCGTCTCATTAAAGAACCGGTGAATAATTCTGTGTTGTTTGGTTTCGCTTGTTGTTCAAAATGTGAAAAATGTATAATTACAAAGAAAGATGTCGACGGTGTAATAAAAGATTATGGAACCAAAAATCTAACGGACCGTATGAAAGTATGCGCACCTCCGTCAAAGCGTGGAAAGAGTGAACAATCTAAATACATTTAAAAAATACATTTGTGTAATCTTAAATAATGATTCCTATTTGTAATATACTCCATGGTCACGGTCATAGTCAGAAATTACTTCAGTATTACGCAAAATAGTGGCACTAAAAATGGCACTAAAATTTAGCAAGTAACCAAATTTTATTATTAAAAAAGGATTTCAGTTATTAAATATCAATCACTTATTGGGATGAATATGTATATTACGTTTATTTGTATATATACATAAATTGAGTTTCGAATTTATAGTTCAAGGCAGATGCGTCCGGGTTGGGTCGAATTATGGGACGTCCGGGTCCGAAATTTTTGACCTGTTTCCAAGTCTGGTCGCTACCTTTCAATCATTGAATTTCTGTTAAGAAAATCTTAGTGCATTTAGAAACGTCTTAATAACCCATCAGGGGAAATTAAAAAACATAAAAACAGTGACCATGATTAGCACAACAGAAACAAGAATTGGCTCAGTTCGGCGTGACATGTAACAAGAAAAAATTTCAGATTTTTGGCAGTTTCTTTGATTTTTACGTTCGTTAAATGTTTTGCTTATTGTAGACTAGCCTAGACGGCTGTTTTAAAGCTTTAAATAAATATTCATATATACAGGATGTTGCGCGACCTAGGACGGGCTGAAATTTTATCTCACTTTGATATCTCAAAATTTAAATTTTTATTGTAGGTTAGAGCGTTCCAAACAGATCTGGGTATTTATATTTATAATAAGGCTGATTCATTTTCATGAAATTATTCTGCAATGCGAAAAAGAAAAATGAAATAAAACACGGCATAACACCTACGTAACAGAACAAACGTCGCAGACAGTTGTTGAATCACGTGCGTGTTGCCACAGATGAAGTCCTTTGTCTTACTAACTTTATTTTACTGTATATCCCCTTGATCCTACGTATCTTGCGATAGAGTGAGCTAAGTTCCAATTTCGGCCACCGGATAAAAGCAGATGGCGCTGCAAGTACTGAATGATATCAGAACATTAGGGATAGACATAGCCTATTATTTAGGTTTTATCTCACTCATATTATTTTGCTAACTATAGTTTTCAATTAACAAATATTATTAACCTTCGATTAATTGATAAATAGTTTATGATAAACTAGTTTTGACCTAACATAATGTGATATGCTTAAAAACAGTCCTTTTTTTTGCGCTTTCCAAAAGCGCATATATGCTCCAGCTTTGTCCGCCTGTCCGCACGATAATTCTCGTAAAAATGGTTCGGTTTTGAGGAAATTTTAGTATGTGGTAGGGGACCATCCGAGGACGAAACCCTATTGAAAATGGGTGAAATGGGATCAAAGGTCACGACATAGCAGCGGGATCCATTCCGTTGCCCTTTTGGGCCATAACTTGCGTAAATATGGTTTGATTTCAATGAAATTTTAGTATGTGGTATGGGACCACCTGGGGACGAACCCTACTGAAAATGGGTAAAGTGGGGTCGAAAGGCAGGACATAGGGGCGGAATGCATTCCATTGCCCTTATGCGTCATAACTTGCGTAAAAATGGTTCGATTTCGATGAAATTTTAGTATGTGGTAGGGGACCACCTGGAGACGAACCCTATTGAAAATGAGCGAAATGGAGTCAAAGGTCAGGACATAGGTTTGGGATCCATTCCATCGTCGTTATGCGTTATAACTCAAGTAAAAATGCTTCGATTAAGACAAAACTTTATCATGTTGTTCCGGAAGTATACTTTACCGGTTCTGTTGAATATCATCGAAATGGGGTCAAAGGTCGGGTCATAGGAGCGAGATTTATTCCACAGCCATTATCCTCATAACTTGCGTAATAAATTGAGTAATGATTTCTGGTATGTTGGAAAGCGCATCATAATCAATGCATTGCATGATTTTACTAACTTGTTTATCTATGCGGTTATGACGAAATTCGCATATATTGAATGTTTTTTACTCTCTCTCTCTCTCTCTCTCTCTCCCTCTCTCTCTCTCTTTTCAACTTCGTTATATACGGGGCGACCGTATTATTCCTATTTAAAAGAAAATAATTTAGTTTATGCAGTCATATATTATATTGAAATACGCCATGAAATATATACCTCACCTTTCAGAAAACCGTCCCTCCCCCCCCCTCGTTTTTCGTGGTTTAACCAACATCATGAGGAGCAGCTCAGAGGGCTATAAGCAGCCGCGCGTTCCCAATTTAGGGCTATTGGTTCCAGGGAAGGCAGAGAGCTCCATAAGAAAAAACATACCACCCATCGGGAATTTCATCCCGGACACAACTAGGTGCTTTAGTCGGAAGCCCAACCCTCTGACCTCTCAGTCTGCTCTTTGGGATCTTGCTTTCTGCCCAAGTAGCAGCAACAAGAAAATCTTTTTATCTGACTTTGGACTTCATAGGAAATTTAAAAAAGTCAGGATCTTGTTTGTGACCAGGTAGCAATCACCAGAAAAAATTCTACTGCTTCCTTTTCTTTTTTATTCCGTAATGATGCCAGAATGTCTGAAGATATAAGACATGAGATCTTATTCTTATGCATCACAGTAAACTCCTGAAAAATCTTTGCCGCCCGGTGGCGCAGTGGTCTAAGGCGTTGGCCTCTGATCATTCGTCCGAAGGGGTCCGGGTTCGAATCCCGGTGAGGCATGGATGTTGTGTTTGTCTTACGGCACTGGCTCTCTCCCTTCCCTGGAACCAGTGACCCCAAATTAGGGACGGGCGATTGCTTATAGCCCATTGAGTTGCTCACGGTGGTCGTTAAACTTCCAACTAAAAAAAAAAAAAAATTCTTTGTGTTCTTTCTTTTATTCAAAATGAAGCGACCCCTCGGAAAATTATAACAATTTTCAAGCACAGAATTGATTTCCGGACTTGCACTAATTTTTCATTAGACACGACCTGGTGTTTCTGGGGAATACCACAGTGCTACTGAGTTGCATTAGTTTGCGAACGCTACATGTTTAGAATTCGTTTAGTCAGATGCAAGGAAAAAGCCCCAAGGTCATCAAAAAAATATGAGATAGTACATTTTTGTTTCACCTGGCAAACATTACGATTTTATGTAAGATATAAAAAAAGTTTACTTCTTCTTTTTCTTTTTTTATACGTTTAGCGTTCAGACATGCAGTCGTTAATGTCAGACAGGAAAAATATGCTACCGGTTGAGAGTCGGTAAAAGGAGAACGGCTGCTAAAAACAGTAGCCAACTGAGAAGCATTCTTCGATAGCTGAAAAACTTTCCTGAACGCCGTTACCTAACGGCAAAGAAAACGTTTCCTAAAAGAATGTGAGGGATTTTGCATTGGCAAAGAAAGAAGGAACACGCTGTAGAAGGTAAGAAGAGGAATAAAATCGGAATGCTGTGTAAGAGATTTCGCTTTACTAGAAGAATTCTTACAAAACACCACTCAAAGAAGAAAAGCCAAATATAGTAAATTTTTCTGTAAAAGTATATTAATTTCTACGGAGTGTTCTATGTAATTTTAGCATATCATTACGCGTTATATACAAACAAGAATTCAATTAAACATAAATTGCTAGTTAAATAAATCACGCTGGGCGCTTTTAGAATTCGTCTTATTAAAGATCTACATATATGTATACGTAAGCAAGCAGCACATTCTGAGCTTTAGAAATTAGGACTTTCTGAAAATGCTGTATTGAATATTTGAAATTGGAAACAATAACTTAAAAACACCCCAAATCTAACTTTATATTTTAATAAAATCACTACGAAAGCTGCTGGGCTATAATCCTTCTGCTTGCGGCTCCACTTTTTTTTTTAATGTTAACTGCTAAATTTCCCCTTATTTTCTTGCTCTTTTCATGTGTCTGGAGTCCCTTAAATGAAGCAGCTCTTTGTTACCACATTCTGTCATTCCTTTTGTACCATATTAGAAAATTATGGAAGTTCAACCAGGTGAAACTATCTTTTCCATTTAAAGAAATAATCTCAAAAGTTTGAAGTTTTAATCACTAAACGAATAAACTAAGCGCTAATTAGGTTCTCTCTATCTTTTTTGTTGCTAATGGAGGATTTAAGGATCCTCGGTAGCAACTCAGTGGGTTATTAGCAGTTACCGGTCCCTAATGTTGGGTCACTGGTTGCAGGAAGGGGTGAGAGCCATCCGTAAAACACACAACACCCATAGCTCTCTGATATCTAAATCAGAAACATATCGAATTATACCACTTAGCACTTGAAGTATAATACCACCTGGGCGGTGTCCGTATCTTTTATCTCCCAAATTTATAAATACTTCTTAAGGTAACGAACTCCGTAATTTAAATCGTGTAGAAAACAAACCTCAGTGCACATTAGAAACACCACCTTAGTGCAATTCACTGAAAGCTAATGATAAATATGAAAGACTGATATCATCAAGCTTAACTTTTACGGAATATGGCATTTTCGCAAAATTCTTGATTCAAAAGTTTTTGTTGTTTATTGTGCATTCCCATGGCCATAAAAAAGATTGTTTTTTGATTTTTATAAAAAATTACTAACAGATAAATTCTGTAAAGAATATATAATTTAAAAAATTGCCATGTTTCACTATACTTATACATTTTACGCAGTGTAAGAACGCATTTAGTTGATGGCCTCATTCAGCAGGATTCATTAACACATAGAAACGTATCAGGTAAAAAGTAGGGACCTCCATGAAATTCGTGTTGAAACTGAATTATTTAATAAGTTGCTAAAATTCAGTTACTTCGAACAGTAAAAAGGCACATAATATTTAGCTATAAGCCAGACACAGTTTTCTCATATACTCTACCAAGAATCCAAAATCGATAAGTCTTAAATAGCATGTTTTTTTTTTTTTTTTTTGATGTATTGCATTTTTAAGACAGTCTCAGGAAACACAGCTGAAAAATGAATTTTTTATGTGTTTTTCCGACAGGTGTCAGAGTAAGATTTCGGGCTGGAATTTGCAATATGACTCTAAAAGAACAAAAGGATATTTTGAGTTTTTATGCGTTCCCTGAAAGTGCCGTTAATCGCCAGATGGAACCATTATAAAAATTCTCCTTGGTGTGAAGAACCAAAATTTTGGAAGACTTTGGTGTGGATACAAATTAGAAGGTGGTTTCTTCGTTTCTGTAGGGTTTTTTTTTCTCTGCGTAATATGACAGGTTTGATAACAAAACGTAACAAATTAAATAAGCACGGAGTTTGTGCTGTAAGAACGCAACTTCCAATCAGATGGCGAAAAATTTGGCCATATGAGGACATGTACAAGGGAAGAAACATTTTGGTATGCACAAAAGCACTGTGTTTGCTGCTGTAATCCCAGTATTGCCAGCAGTGCAATATAATTAAAATAATTTGAAAAACTTTATGGAGCATGGGAAATAAGCAAATAGTTGGCAATGCTTTTCTGGTTTAGTCCCATAGTTGTAAATGAGACACACGTGGTCAAGATACTAAAGTAAAAAGTTCTATAAATGTGCGTAGTTATCCTTAAAAAGATCCTGTGTTGTATTTGCCGTTAGCTATAAAGCGCTTGTACATAAGCATAATCTTATTCATAAAGTGCTGAACCATCAGTATGTGCTTCTAGTAAGTTGTAAGAACACTAAACTGTCTTTTATACAGGGTGTTCGTAAACTGTTTTGACAAAAGAAGAGGAGTGATAGTGTCCATCAAGACGAACAATATTTACAATGGAACCTAGGGTCGCATTCCCCTTCGAGTGTCATAAAAGAGTAACTTTGAAATACGTCCAACAAGCACAAGACGTCAACTCAGACGTCATTTCTTTCGTGCCGGAGAAGTAGTACATCGCCATCACCGTCAAGCATTTACCGTATGCAAATTGCCAGAAAAAAGACGCAGCATCCACAGTTGCAGCTGATTGGCTTATCAAGGTGCAGTAGACACTTCCTGAATGCCACATATCCCGCACGATTGATTGGACGTGGCGGACCTGTGGCATGGCCTCCACGCTCACCGGACTCAAACCCACTGGACTTCTTCTTCTGGGGGCACATGAAATCATTGGTGTACGAGACGCCTGTGGATTCCGTGGAAGATCTCGTCGCGAGAATCGTTGTTGCAGCGGACAGAATAAACACGACACCAGGAGTCTTCGAGAGGATGCGCCAGTCTTTCATTCACCGGTGTGAATTGTGCAACGGCACCCATGGCCGCCACTTTGAGCATCTACTTTGACTCTATCTCTGATCTCCATAAACGGGATTGTGCAACTTATGATGTCGTTAATTCTCTTTCTTTGCACTGTTGTAAGTTCAACTTGGACATTACTCTTTTCTGACACTCAGAGTGGAATACGACCCTAGGTTCCATTGTAAATATTCTTCGTCTTGATGGGTACTATCACCCCTCTTCTTTTGTCAAAACAGTTTATGCTGCCACAGTAGTTATTCTATGATTAAGAATCTTATAAACTCGGCGAAGAAGTCATAATTCTCCTGCGACGGTGTTCAGAAAATCCACACTTCTTTTTCTTTAGCACACATGTTTTTCACGATGCAGGTTTTAATATTTTTTCCATGAATTATGGTGATGTGTTCTTGGAATTGCTTTTTGTCTGACTTCAATTTCTGCTTGTTCTCAAGTTGTGTTTTCCCTCAAAGCCTGGCCGTTTCTGAAGCTGAGTGTGTACTTCCGCTTTGAGCAATCTAATTTTTGATTATTTCTGAATAACTTTGTTTTTGCACTTCGAAGGGATCTCATTGCCTGTTCTTTAAAACACTCTTTAAGAACTTTATTTTTTAAAGATATCTGCATTTCAGATAGAGCTTTCTTGCCCGCTCTTCTCTTGCATATCAATCATCTCCTTTCTATTTCAAATAATGAAATCCGTACTTCTGCTAACAATAGTAATATTTGCATATATTACGTGATAGGTATTCCGCATGGATCTAACAGAAGCGTCAAAAAGCATCATAATCAACGTAATAAAACTCTGATTATGATGCTTTTTGACGCTGGTGTGTGGCGTTTGATTCATGCAGAAACCAGCCTCATATTGCAAATAAAATAATGTAAGCGTCAGAGAACTTCCTCCAGTTGTCATGCCAAACATGTATATTCATTAGAAATAGTTATCTTCTTCATTTTAATACTTTATTCCAACTACACTATTTTCATTAGAAATTCTGCTTCAACAGAATTGGATTCCTCTTTCGAGAGTGTTCATTGTCAGACAACATAACAAATAAATGCGTTGTTCTGTCCTGCTGGTTGCTAATAGACTGTCGGATAGATTACGTTGAACTTTTGGCCATGTTTAACGGTAGTGTTTAGACTTTCAAGAACTGAAATCAAGTTATTTTAGTACTTGTTTGCTCAACAAAATTCTTATTATACGAAGCTGGACCCTTTTGTTCTTCCTGGAGCTGTTGAGGTTCACTGGAAGTTTTGCCCTCCTGAACCTAAACTTCTTAAGATACGAGGTCCGATCAAAAAGTTCCGAGACTAGGCCGATATATAACAAAGTACTTACGTTACTTAAGTCGGACTATGATCTCCCTCTAAGTAGTTTCCTTGGGCAGTGATACACGGCTGCCAGTGTTTTTGCCACTGTTGGAACGCTCCCTGGAAGTCCTGTTCGCGTATCGTATCAAGCACCGGCTGCGATTCGCGCTGGATCTCGTCCACGGTTTCAAAACGGCGACCCTTGAGCTTCAGCTTCATCTTCGGGAACAGAAAGAAGTAGCAGGGGCCCAAATCCGGCGAGTAATGCGGGTGAGTAAGGGTAGTCATGCTGTTGCGGCTGCAAAACTGGCTTGTTGCCAACGCTCTGTGAGCTGCCGCATTGTCGTGATGGAGCAGAAAATCGCCCTTGCGCCACATTTCAGATCATTTCCGGAGAATGTCCTTCCTAAGACGACGTCAGAGTTTCTTGCGGTGTTCCGTATGACACATTAACGATGGTAGCAATGTCTTGAATGGTTCTCCGACAATCCTCATGCACCAGTTCTCTAATTTTGTCTACATTTAAGGGGGTTTGCTCGTGGACGGTCATCCTGACCTCTCGTCGTCTTCCAGTGCCGTTCTGTCGCTCTTGAAGCACGAGTGCCACTCAAAACACCTCGCACAGCTCATTGCTTCATTGCCCTAAGTTTGCCGCAACATTTCATTCGTCTCCGTTCCAGATTTGCCGAGTTTGACGCAGAATTTGATGTTCGCTCGCTGCGCTAGGTTGCAGTCCATACCGAAATCGCAGCTGTGCTCTGCACGTGGTCACCAAATATCTTGTAGCACAGCTGCCGATGTTCACAGAACGACGCCACTCGGCACAATGACTCACGATGGTCACTGCCCTCGACCGCTTCTCGCGGATCCGCGTACTGCCATCTGTTGGCGCACTACTACTTAGTCTCGGAACTTTTTGATCTCACTACTTATATGTCAAACATGCAACCTGTTCTAGTTCTACAATAAATTGCACAACTAGAACTACAATAAAGAAACTAGAACTATAATATATTTTTATGGTAGTTCTAGTTTTACAATAAACTGTAGAACTAGAACTACCATGAGAAGAGCTGCAAAAGTACGATCTCGATTGCTAGGTCGGTTGTTTGTGAAAAAGTGTGTGCTTCTAATTTAGGTTTTATATGGTCGGAGAGTTGTTCAGCCGAACAAACATAAACCATAGACCTAATGCTATTTTTATCCATAGGGATCAACTTTAAGTACCCTATTGCAGGGCCTGATTTCTGCACGTGCACAGGGCCTCAGAATTTGGGGGTCCTCCAAACTACTTTGAAAAAAGTTGATAAAACAAAAACAAAAGGCTTCTTTTTTAAGTCATCAAATTGAATATACATATACAGTACAGTGAGTACAATGCATTGATTGATTATGAAGCATTTTGCAACATACCAAAAGTTACCTTCATAGAATACTTTGCTTCTGAGTGAAAGGCAAGAGGTTCTCCCATGTGGGCAGAATTCAGACAGATGGGCAAAGCCAGAGCGTAAATGAGTCTTCATCCTCTAGTTGGAAAGCATAATAAAAGACACGTACTCTGGGGTCACTACTTGGGCAAAAAGTGGTGCTGTCTTAATCCAAATATTTTGGTTTGGACCTCGATTTCCTACAGTCCAAAATTTTCATAAAACTGAAGTGTGATCTGCAATTCCGATATTCGGATTTTGAGTAGTAAATATCTGAATTTCAAAAAATTCCAAAACTGCCATAAACAAACCTCAATAATTTGAAATTTGGTACAGTTCTTTATAAACCTGTGAATTCCAAAACAAACCGGACAAAAAAATAGCGGCCATCCGGGTCAGTAGCATTAATAATTCACTGGCCAGTGGACCAGGTAATTCGAACGCTGCTGTTGCAATAATTTATCCCACACTGTGTGTGTTCAGCTGTAACACTCTGTGAGGGATTACTTCTTACAGCTTAAACTACTATCAGATCATCATTTCCATTAAATTTATGGTAAACTAGAGGTTTTAAATTATAACTCTGGGAGGACAGTTATTTGCTTCCGTAAATGATACTATAAAGCAAATACAAAATTCCAGAGCAATTAATGTTACAGGTGTAAGCTCTGCGGGTGCGGGGAAGTACAATTGGTGTGAATGCTCGTGTATTACAAGACACATTGGCTATAAAGTTGACTAGCATGTGGTATGTGTTTTAATGCTTTTACTACTACTCGTAGAAAAACTGCTTGCAACAAAATATTTACCAGAAAATATTCTTTTCAACTGTTGACCGAAATTTTTTGATCGAGGGGGCCTCGGACATGGGATATGCACAGGGCCTCGACTGACCAAAGTCGGGCCCTGCCATATTGTAGTATTCAGAAGTTTAGTTCAAATGTTTTAAAACTGCTCAATAATTAAAATTTTCTGTTGCTGAAGTCTTCTTAGTTATGGCTTCTCTGATAGTAAAAAACTAAAGGACTGACAAAAAAGTACGTAGTATATGAGCATAAACGTATTTGCGCTTTGAAGAAATGTAAAGCCGGCGATAGCTGATTCCTAGTAAGTATTGCAAACTCGCATTTCTGGAAAGACAGATGACATGTCTGTTGATACTCGCTACGAAGATAGGAAACAATCCTGTATGTGAGGAAATTATATACACTCATCGTCAAAAATAATAGTTGCAACCAGAAGGAAGCAACTGACAGCAATGAAACTTGGTGGGTAGGTTTGACATCGTGATACATGCAAATGATTTAAGTATGACGCTCGGCGGCGTATGTGACGCCAGCAAGGAGGCGTATGTGACGTCCCATTGCGTGTGCTTGCCATTCTGGCTCGTGCTGTTGTGTTATTTGCATCTTTTGCAAGTGATGTGTGCCTCGGAGAAAAGTTCGGAAGCAATTCGAGCAGTTGGAGGAGTTCAAGAGGGGCGGCATCGTCGGGCTCCGGGAAGCGGGATGGTCTTATCGCCGTATTGCGCGCCCTACTAGTCGTGCGGATATCACCATAGCACGCTGTTGGCAGCAGTGGATAGAACAAGGCACGCAATAGCGACAGGAAGGGTCTACAGGACCTCAACGAACCACGGAGAAAGAGGACCGACGGGTTGTCCGACATACGCGGAGTGACCCAACAGACACGATTGCGGATGTTCAGCGAGCAGTGGTGCCCTCCATGCATCGTCCGATTAGTGCCAGCACCATTGGCAGACAGCTGCACGGCGTAGGACTACACGAACGCAGACCGTTACGACGATTGCCCTTAACACCATTGCATCGTCGTCAAAGACTGCAATGGCGTCATGCCAGACTATCAAGGAGCCACTCAGAATGGCAACGGGTGATCTTCAGTGACGAGTCCGGCTTGTTTCTTGGAGGAAATGACCAACGAATCCATGTGTGGAGGCATCGTGGTCAGCGCCAAGATGAACGGTTTGTTGTCGAGCGTCACATATCCAGAAGACCTGGTGTCGTGGTTTGGGGTGCAATTGCCTACAATGCCAGATCACCTTTGGTGTTCATTACAGGCACTTTGACAGCCCAACGTTACGTTAATGAGGTCCTGCAACCAGTGGCCCTACCTTTTCTGAACGCTCACTCCGGTGCGATTTTCCAACAGGACAACGCTCGTCCGCGTTCTGCTGCTGTCTCGAGAGCTTGCCTTGAAGGCACTGACACTCTGCCATGGCCAGCCTCATCGCCAGACCTATCGCCGATTGAAATGTTCGGGATGCTATTGGATGCGCTATCCACATTCCACCACTACCGCACAATCTGCAGGAACTGCGTGAGAAGATTCAAGCTGCATGGGATGGCTTTTAGCAGGATACCATTAGGAATCTGTGCCGAGATGTCTGGCATGATGTGTGAGCAAACATGGCGGCCCGACTCCATACTGAGAGACACTACTTATTGGCGTGTAGATCAATGAATATTGGCCATCAGTCTCAATGTTTAAACATTTATTGTTCCTGGTAACCTTTACCTTTCTCCCGAATAGCTTTGCAATCCGACAAGTCCTTCAGGGCCCAACTATTTTTTTTGACGTTGAGTGCATATTCTTGTTTCGGACGTGAACGACTACCATGAGCAACTCTAAGGACTATTAGCCGTCGCATGCCCCTGATTTGGGGCCACTGGGTCCAGGGAAGGGTGAGGTCCAATGCCATAAAACACACAGACTAGCCATTCGTCATCCGGAACCACTTGGATGAAAAGTCAGAAACTAGGGCTTGGACCGCAACCCCGTTGGCGCAGGGGTCTAAGTCTTGGATATTGCAACGGACTCTTACGCTGCTTCTCGGTAGGAGCCATGACTTTAAGGATAAAGAACCTCTCTTTGAGGGACTGTGATTTTCAATCAGCGACAGAGTAACTTAATACCTCGGTTAAAGCCGAAAGTACCAAATATAAACTGCCAAATTTGGGTACCATAAACACTTGCTCCTCATTGGTGGATTTAGTTTGATTTTATATGATCCCTTATTCATAGCTCAAGAGACAGTTTGTCTATTAATGTTTTTTCAAGTATTGATAACTACTTAATCTTCTTTTACGCACTGCATTGCCTGCAAATGCTTTCACTCCAAAAAATCTTAACGGCCAGAGAGCCAAAATCTTCCCAACCGAACGGCATTTATCTTCGCAATACCTCCTGGAATTCCATTAATATCAGGTAGCTATAGCAACCAAATCGTTCTAGTAGCTACTTGATGCTGTGCAGAAGAGTTTCATGTCTAATAAAAAACCACATGTTTCATAATTCATTTTCGTTTTCAGTTCTTTAAACTAAGAATAAGTGTCATTCACCCGGTGGGCAAGTACTCAAAACGAATGCTTATCGCACCGAGGGTCTCAATACTAGTCTAACATGTGCACCGAAGTAAAATCGTATGGTTACGGTGGCGACATGTTTCCTTCAACTTTGGGCTTTAGTTTGTCACCAAAAATACTATGCTTGTGTGACGTACCTGCCAGCAGGACGCACACGACATAAAGGCAGATAGGAATCAGAATAAAATGTCCGCGTAGCTCAATTGGTAGAGCAACTTGTTCCGGAATGAGGGGATCCGGGTTCGAATCCTGGCGCGGATAAAAATGACTGAGAAATTTACTTCGTTATAATGGCGCCCGAACTATCCGGATGACCCGGCCGTTCAAAATCTCGCATTGGTGTGATGTTATTTCCACACCGCGAGACAGGAAAAATCAGAGAATCCCTTCTCCAGCGCTTCGAAAAATAAAAATGTGTGATGTTGCATTCCACACAGCAGATTGACTGGGAGTTCTCAAGTGCACGTTCTACAGTGCATGGCTGCCTGCAACGATTCATGGTCACGGCTGACCCATGGGCCATGCCCCCGGCCCTCTTTCGGGGGGGGAGATGTGACGTACCTGCCAGCAGGACGCACACGACATAAAGGCAGATAGGAATCAAAATAAATCCCGGCGTAGACCAAAAACGATGGAGAAATTTACTTCGCTATACTTGCCTATTTTTTTTTTTTTTTTAATTTCAAAAGAACACTATTTCTAATAGAACTCAAATTAAAATTCAGAATAATTGAGCACTACACACATTTCCCTGTTAACAAACGTATCGTTGTGAGATTATTTTTGTCTCCATACCAATGTGTGTAATGTAATAGTGTGGAAACGGTATTTGCTGGATGACGTGAATGGGCAGGGCACGGTTCGAACTCTGAGCATCTGCTCTCCAGCACTGTGCCGTTACTAATCCTCTTTGCTTGCTCCGGGTGTCCTGTGCAGTCAACAGACCCAGAGTGATCCTCCTGTTTTATGGCGTGCCATTCAATTTTCCTTTCTGTTTGATGATATTTTTACTGTTGCTATAGTGATAATGACAACAGGCTACAGTTTTTAACGTTATTACTTTTACTTTGCAGTCCACGTATTTACGTTCTTCGGGTGCCTGAACGGAATAAACTATTGTCCTGATTTCTCATTAAAATTACACACACATATATATGTGCTGGACTTGTTGCCAGAAGAACGGATCACCGATGGACGACCGAAATTTTAGACTGGATACCAAGGGACAAAAACAAGCCCACAGAAGAAGACAAAGTGGGAGACCGATGGATGAATTTCGAAAGCATTCCGTAGTAACATAAAGGAAACTGGCTCAAGATACATAATTATGGAAGAAACTTGGAGAGACTTCGACCCAGCAGTGGATTGATAACGGTTGGGTGTGACGATGATGATATCATCATCATCATCATCATCATTAAAAACAACAACCATTATCACTTCACTGCTGGATGAAGGTCTCCCCAAATTTCTTCCACAATTGTCTGTCTTGAGTATGTCTCCTCCATGTCACTCCAGCATGCTTTCGAATTTCATCCATCCATCACCCATGGAGGGTCTTCTCCTGGGCCTTTTCCTGTCCCTCGGAATCCAGTCTAAAATTTTGGTTGTCCATCGGTGGTCCGCTCTTCTGGCAACATGTCCAGCCCATTGCCATTTCAGTGATTTCACGCTGGTCATTATGTCGTCCACTCCTGTCATTTTCCTTATCCACAAGTTCCTGTTCTTATCTTTCTTGGTTACACCAAGCATGCATCTCTCCATGCTTTTTTGTATGTCTTTTTTAGTTAATGTCCATGTCTCTGCTTCATACGTAAGCACTAGCAGGATGCATTGATTAAACACTTTTTTTTAAGACATAATGGCATACTGCTCTTAAAAAATGTACTGTTTCTTCCAAAAGCTGTACATCCAAGTTTTAAACGCCGATTAATTTTTTCATCAATGTGAACCTCACTTGATATCTGCTGCCCAAGATAAATGTAGGTATTGGTTGTCTCAAACTTTTCTCCATCAATCGATAAATCTTCGTTTCTTGTAAAAGCATTGTACATCACTTTTGTCTCCTGGAAGTTCATTTTTAATCCCCCTTCTTTACTCTTGTCAGCAAGCTCTTGGATCATATTCTGCAGCTCTGAAGGGGTAGTTGCAAAGATGACTACGTCATCAGATATACTGTATATATATAAATTTGGATTTGTGTATAATTTAAGTACGATGGCGATAAAAAGCTTTCGTATTCTGAACGTACTAGAAGATACACAAACACCTAAAATCCACATTACTCCCGAATCATATCCCAATTCTTTTGCTTACTCATTTATTCTGGCCGTACCAATATTTTAGAAAATTTTTGCCCGATCAAGATCAAAATGTTTATTTAAGGAATATTTCTCTTCAAAAATTCTACGTTTTAAAAATTCTGAAATGGCATTGTCTTCCAAAATCAACGTTTCTACAGAAAGTGTTGAAAATGTGACCAGAACTTTGCTCTGTAACACAGAATAATACATTAATCCCGCGTGTATTTAATTATCTAATTTCTATTATTTGCATTGCAACAAAAACCATACTCCCCTCTACAATTGATCCATTGTTCTCAGAATAAGAGGAAGAAGGGATCTTGATAGCTCTGACGGAGGTAGAGATTGTGGATTACGTAAACAGATTATTATCTCCGCTTGAGTTACAGCTTATTCACTTGCAAATAAAAATAAGTCGTCAAAACCGTTAATTTTTCAGTGAATGCTTACATCTTTCAATACGAGAACTTACAGTTTTTCCCAACTACATATCAAAAAGATGAAATAATAAAATTAAATAGTTTGATTTTGAAAATTTCTGCTATCTAATTTGAGACTTTAGACAAATATTTGGGATTTGGATGACACATAAAGATTAGATGACGGTAATAAATCTGCAACGAAAATGGTGTACTTTTCCCAAGGACGTTTTTTTAACTCATCTTTAACAACAGTTTGACAAGCAATAAATGCAACAAAATGCCATTAAGCAGATCGAAGTAATCGGTCACCACGTTCCGAGCTTCAGTGACTTTCAAACAAACATGCTGAAGACATTCAGTCACAGAAAGATGGAAACCTTATGGTTGCTTAAACAGCATCCTATTTTGTATATACCTTATTGAAACCACGACGAAGAAATCATTGAAGGCATCGTATCTTGTACTTTTATTCTCTCTTCCCCCTCCACTCAATACCTTTTTGTTGCTTCAACAGTTTCTTTGCCTTGGGATGATTGGATAAGGCTTTCTAAACGCATAAATCTCCATTATAGAAGTAAGGGAAGATGAACCATTTTCTTTTCACTTAGAATTTTTCTTGAATGCAGGTTGCGGTAAATAAACGTTGATGTATTTGCGCTTTAGTTAAACTGGGAAGTTTTCATTTCTCTTGATTTAAGTATTAAATGTGTAGCTGACACAAATGGAATTAGTTTTAATGGGCATTTGGACGACATCAGGAAGATATCAGAGCTGCACGGGTAGAGGTCTGCACGGGTCTAATTTGGTGAGCCCGGCCCAAAACCGTGTGTTTAAAACCCATCCTAGCCCGTCCCGTATCAGACACTGGGCCCGTCAATTGCAGCTCTTATTTAGACCAGGCCCATGATGTGCCATTTCGTATTATTTTGTCTTTCTATTGTATTTTATTAAAATATGAAAATTAAATAATGAAATGAGATATTATTTAAAATATTTACTTGAATGTAAGCCTAAAAATATTAACTAAACTTTGACAGTTATAAAATAATATTACCTTTAAAGAGAGAGAAAAACGAAGCTTAAGGGTGGCCAGAATCTCCCTTTCTCTGAACTAGTAGGAGGTAACACTATAAACGTCAATCCCTATACAGATTAGGGATAGGAGAAAAAAATCGATGTCGTCCCACTCTCTCCTAAAAACACACACATAAACACCCTCATCCCACTGCAGACATCCTCTGTCCTCCACTCTACACAACACACACACTCGCTCGGGGTTGAATCTTTTTTGTTGTCAACAAGCCCCAAAATAGTTTTACCATCTTAATACCTACAGATTGGTAAAAACACTGTGATTACCTCTAGGAACAGTTAAACTCCCCACGAAATCGGGGAACACGACTTTTTTCTTTCTTTACCATTGCGATAAAAAAGAATGGGTCCACTTGGCCCGGCCCGGTCGTAAGTGTCTGGGAAAAGGTTCTCTAAAACTAAAAAAAGGCCCGACCCGCAGACCTCTATGCACAGTCACTCAAAAGGAAAATGCGATCACATTTCCTTTAACGACCATAACGCCCAAAAAGCCCGTACGAACAAACGGCCATAGCCTCCAGAAACGCCTGTCTAGAGTGAGTCAGATTTCCTACACTTACTTGTTCTTCAAATTTTCTCAACCAATGAGGGATCAGCAGGAGTCACCCTTAGTCATTATTGTTGTTATTAAACAAAAGAAGTGAAACATTAGACAGTTTAGGGCGTTATGGTATTTAGAGTGATATAAGATTTTTGGGTCATGGTCGTTAAAGGGTTAAGCTATTTCCTTTGTGAGTACTTTGTGAACTAGTCACTTATATTGTTTTTATTTCAACAGTTTTAATTGGTTCAAACTGTTTAAAAATTACAGAACACCCTTACTGAATAATTTTCTAAAACACTTGAACAAACGTTCATTCCTGTTTCAATTAAATTATGCTGTTGATATATGTTTTTATTGCCGAATATTTCATTGCTGTAATTTGATAAGCAACTGATGTCAATGCTCGATTCTTGAAAGGAGGTTTTCGAAGTTCAGTTTTTTTTCTGTATTCAGTTCTTTCATACTTCGTAACAGGACCAGTGTCGCATCCACGGGGAGGGCCGCCCCTCCCTCCCTTGTGCTGACAGAGCGAAATTCAATTCTAAATATTTTTTATTTAATATTAACTGAAACTGCGAAATTTAATTCTAAATATTTTACTTTATTCATTAAAAACAAAAAGTGCTTTTCTTTTTAATATTTCTTTCAAAGCTGCTGTCAAAATTCCCCGTTATTTCATTAAGCAGCTTCATATGAAGTTTCTGCCAAAAATTTTGTAAAATATTTTTTGCTGAGACTAGAGGCTCTCTTAGCCGTGAGCCCCCCCCCGCACTGCGGGTGTTGCGGGGGCTATAAGTACGGCCCTGTGGATAAGAACGCTACTGTAACGGACTGCAACGAATCAGTTCAAGGTTACCAAATTAGGTTGAAATCAGTTTGAACGAATAAATTAGCTGTCTGAGAAGGGGATCGAACGCGGCTGGAACAGGTGAACCTGCGTATCAGAAACCGTTGTTTTCCTCTTAGCTGTGTAATTCAAAGCAGTCATTTAAACGGATGATTGACACTAATTCTTTCTGACTGATTACGTGCGCTAAAATGGTTACAAGAATGGTGACGAATCGAATCTAAGAAGAAGAGGGATGTTTGAAATTGATTTCTACTTAGTAGCAGGACGCCCATGTCAGTGGGAGAATTCCTTCTCCATCATGTCTTATGTCATAGAAAAGACATGATATAGAAGAACTGCCTTAGTGGCATGATGTAGATGTCAGTGGGGAGCAGTCCTTCTCCATCATGTCTTGTGTCATAGAAAAAACATGATAGAGAAGGGGACTGCCTTAGTGGCATGATGTCCATGTCAGAGGGGGGGAGCCCTTCTCCATCCTGTCTTGTGTCATAGAGCAGAGAAGACGATTTTTCATGGAGCAGAGAGTAAAGGACTATAAAGGAGCGCTCATCTCGTGTGCCAGGTTTACGGTCGGTACTACTCAGACGACAGGGAGAAAGGAGTTGTTTTTCCGTAGCTTTCCTAAAACCCGGCCGCTTTGCGAACATTTCTGTTTCGAGAGCGCAGAGACTTTTGAGGGACCATTTGGTTCAAGTACATCTTCTGCTTAAAGAGTTAAAGTCCACATTTCAAAATGACGAAATGGTTAAGTTGCTCGTTTGTGATATGTGCGTGTTCTTTTATTTGAGCACCGATACAGGTGCCTTGATTCGGAGGTTACTTCAAATAGATAGCCACGGAGTACGGACTTTTAGTCATAAATACAGTCGTAACTCCTTCATCTTGGACACTTTGCTCTCATCCTATTTTCTTTCTAATAAGAGTGCTCTAAATTACTTCTCAATGCTTCAAAATACTTTCCGACAGAAAAATCTCCGATGTAAGGAGATGGTAAACGAAAACTTAGTAGTAATCCCGATGAGAATTAGAAATGTTAAGCAGACCTTCCAGTGTAAATTATATTCGAATAATACTTAATTGTGTCTTGATACACACCTAATGAGCATTAACTTGTCGTCTTCAGATCAAATCTTACGGCTGGCATTCTACAGCTCTTTAAGTACTTCGTAACATAAAATTCTAACAGCCAAAGGAAACCTGAGATAATGCATGAATGTGCTATTCGATTGACTTAACAAAGGCCGTGCCAGCGCAATATCTTGGTATACACGTATAGTGCTTTAGTATGTTATTTTACAGATACATGTGAATAATACTTGTCTTTTCGTAGATATAAATTGCTTGCACTGCCTTTACGCCCTTTTTCTAAATACATACGAGGCGTATACAACACATAAGTAATGCTTAAATGTGCTTTCCGGCAAACGTAGTTGACACGTACGTAGTTTGTAACTCCTGTTTTACATTGGTATAACATAAGAAAGCTTAAAGCTTTCAAAATCGTTTTATTCAGAGATATAAGGTAAAGGTTACGTTAAATTTTTAATCAATACAGAGATTTTAAAATTCAGTTTCTCTTCTATTTTCCAACATTTGCTTATTTTTCTGTATTGTGCTTTTTCATGAATCGTTTCCTGAACGGGCATTGGCACAAACTTTGTGCAAAGCAGATTGATACCGAGAGAAAAGTGAAAGATGCTGAACTGCTACACACACACACACACACACACACACACACACACACACACACACACACACACACACAAATATGACTGAGAAATAAAAACCGCTGCAAGCAATAAAATCATTTGTGTGTAATCCCATCTACGGGTATGCACATGAAAAATTATAATATGAAACAAAAGCACAAACTATTTACCTTTACCGTTCACTATCATAAAAATTATATGGTGTTATGATTGCTTTGGAAACTGAACTCCCTCCAGAGACATTTCTTCGGTTATTAGTATCTCAACAGACCAGGTGATACTCGAACAAGTTAGTAAAATCATGCAACGCATTGATTATGATACGCTTTCCTACATACCCAGAATCATTACTCAACTTATTACTCAAGTTATGAGGATAATAGTTGTGGAATAAATCTCACTACTGCGCCTTGACCTTTGACCTCATTTCGATGATATTAAACAGAATTGATTCAGTAGACCTCCAGAACAACATACTAAAGTTTTGTCGCAATAGAAGCATTTTTATTAAAGTTATGATGAGGATAACGGCTGTGGAATAAATCTCGCTCCTGTGCCCCGACCTTTGACCTCATTTCGATGATATTAAACAGAATTGGTTCAGTATACCTCCAGAACAACATGATAAAGTTTCGTCACAATCGAAGAATTTCTACTTTAGTTATGACGCATAAGGGCGATGGAATGGATTACTCTTCTATGTCCTGACCTTTCACCCCATTTCGCCCATTTTCAATAGGTTTCCTCCCCAGGCTGTCCCGTACCACAAACTAAATTTTCATCGAAATCGAACCAGTTTTACGCGAGTTATCGTGCGGACGGACAGACAGACAGACTGGCAAAGCTGGAGCATATACGCTTCTTCAACCTACGGTTGGAAAGCGTAAAAAACGGCCAACTGTGTAATCGGTAAATCATCCACACCATTTTCCCAGACAGTGTGGGATCAATAAGGTGAATAAGGTGAACAAGAACTCTCTCTCTCTCACTCTCTGAAGAGCGGTCATGGCCGATCTGAATGTAGAGTTTTCCCGGAATAAAGAACTTTGTTCCCTATTTCCAGTCCGGATCTCAATGTTGGCGAATTTGCTACCCAACAAATCACGCTACGAAGGGCACTGCCGAGATTTGTTTTCCCTTTGTAAGGAAGAAAAACTATGGTGGATGTGACCATAAAAACACAGGTGTGAACGTCACGTGAAGATGCTTTATCATTTAGCATGCAAAACGTAGAACATAATAGGCAATGAAACCTTGTTCTGAAAACAAACAGAACATACTTTCACTCTGCGTTGTTAATTTACCAAAACGAAATTTTCTATTCAGCACAAGTGGCGGTAATTTGTATAACAAAAAAGAATAAAAGTTTCATTTTCATACAGCATAATCACCTCATAATCACACTGATGCGCATTTTTCTTTCACATAACAGAAAGTTTACTTTGGGTTTCGTGCAGATCTACTTTGTGTTTTGTTGTAATTTTGCCATGCGTTATTTACTTTGCGTCATTTTTGTTGGCGATAGCAATAATCCAAATAAGAAACAGAGGTGCAGAATATGTTCTTATTTGACGATATACTGTTGACTTTTGGGTAATGTCCCGGGTTCTACTGCGAATCAGGGTAGTTATTTTAGACCAAGATTTGACTGGCTGCGTCGATAAGGAAAAATGTGAAATAAAACAGGTTTTAGAGATAAATTTCTATAAAAAATGCCTGATACCTACGAGGGCACTTTAAAAAAAAATGCAAATAGAATAGCCGATGAATCCTGAGATCGGCCCAAATAAACTGCGTTTGAATTCTCAGGCAAAATTTCCATTCGAGCAACGGAAACGTGTTGCATTCTAAAACAGGAAACGGAAATAGTATTTTAGTTCCGGCCTATTTCATGAATAGTAAGACAGAATGCCATTAGTATTTCAGTGAAAGTGGTACATTGTCGTGTGCGGGTGAGCTTCCATTTAAACGATTTTTTTAAGTTGGTAACTTTTGCTGTTTTTGATATTACTGCGAGGTTGTCATTACAGGAAACATGATGGATGTAAAGCCGTGCAACCTTTTCTCCTAGATAATCGGAGTTTGATTTTCAAAGGAGACTTGGCTGTTTCGTTGCTTCTTCTTTTCTGGTTACCAGTTCTCTCCCTCCCATAAAACTATTTATTTTAAGTTAGGAGGTGTTGATAAATTATTTCAGTGTCAGAAAACTGAAAAATACATACTCTTAAAATGTTAATACTGATAATAAAGTTATTACGAACCCTAAATATTCTTATAGAGAAGCTAACCAATAGTCAAAAAATACCTTACAATTCTTTAACATGTGTTGAAAGAAATTACTGTATACTTCAACTAACCCTAGCGTGTCGCCTTAAATATAGTCGCATTTCTGAAAGAAACCGAAAAAAACTGATTGTAGGCCTTTCAAATAATAATAATAATAATAATAATAATAATAATAATAATAATAATAATAATAATAATAATAATAACAATAATAATAATAAAACAGACTTAACCATTTGTGCCAGTCGTCCATTATTGACACATAAGTGCTGTTAGACTGTAATATTCAGACTATCTAAGCAACAAAAAATTAACAAGTATGCATAACTGGCTGCAGAGATTAACACGTTCGCCGAGGCGAAGTTTTTCGGCGATTTTTTTGTAGTACGTTACGACCCACCGGTGGGGTCGTAACTGTATCGATATAGTGCCGTACGACACACCGGTGGGTCGTTTAAAGATATATACATAAAGTGACTGATATCCACTACAGATTTATGTATATAAACGCTTTTTTCCTCCTCTGAAAAATGTAGAAGTTAACGCGTTACGACCCACCGGTGGGTCGTAACGCAGCAAACGTGTTAAACAGATGTGGAAGCTGAAAACCGTTCAGATACGTCCGCTAATTATTTCTACAGTTTGTATAATTCCTCAGACTTTTAAAATTCAGATTGAGCCACCTCAGGCCCAAGATCCAAGAGGCATAGATTATCGATACGTTGACACATCCATCGTACTACGGATTTTTAAATCATGAATGGCTGTACCTGTGCCTTGCCATAAATGCCATTGCTATAGATGAGAAGAGCAAATAAATAGTTATAATAAATAAAAGGAGGAAACAAAGAAAAAAGCATTATGTAAAAATGGAAAGCAAGAACTTCTCCTCATCAAGAATTTCGATTATGATTTTATTGAATAGCGTGAATATCGACGGTGTGAAACCCATTCACTGTAACTTCGCAGCTTCAAATGTGTCACAATCTGAAGTTATTAAAAAATGACAGTGTACTGTTATGAAATTATAATATGATCAATGGGTTTATTGTGTCTTACACAAATATATTACATGCACTGAAACTTTCCTTTTTATTACTCGAGGGACACTACCATTTGGGGATTGAGCCATTTGCTAGGAAGGGTTAGTCACTCCGATGGAGAAAGAGGGGAAGTATATCTGGCAGAATCGCTGATAACCATAGCAACAGAACAAAAACTATTCCTAATTGTCTAAAGATATCTTACGTTTTAGCTCCATTTGGTTAAGTATTTTGAAGGTCTAGACTTTTCATATTACCTGACCAATCAGCGCATTCTATTTATACGAACTTGTAAAACTTACGGAGTTATATTGGAATATTTAGAACAAACAACGTTTGATCTAGGTAACGACAGCGGTCTGCGGTTTTAACGCTTGTAATTTACTAGCGGGAAATTTACCGTGCAAATATTCAATGCAATTAACTCCAAAAAAGAGAGAAAATAGTAACTCATAATGTTCACTATGTTCAATTTTGACTTCGTACTACCGATCCCTTTAAAAAAAACCAGCTGTCTTATTGTGAGACTGAGAGTTCCCAAAGTACACCAAAATACCCAATAGTCGTCTCCGTAATAAGCACTTGAATGTTTATCTCACTTTGCAAGAAAGGGAATTTTTTAAAAGCATGTGATACTTAGGGTATTCAGGGGCAGATCCAGAAACTGGATCTGCCCCTGGATACCCTGAGTATCACAAACTGAGCTGCTTTGCTTAGCTTCATGTTATTGTATCTCAACAATCGTATCAATAATTTTCGAGGTTGTTTTGTGGTTTATAATGTGGATGTGTTGGTAGTTCTAATGTTTTACTAAAAAGTCTATGCAAAAACCTTGTATTCTTTTGACGTCTTCAAACGGAACAGTGTTAGCACTGAGATATCGCCGCGAACAGGATCTCTGAAAGTGGATGCGTTCTTTTCCATTCCTGAAACTGTCTTCTCATGACTGAATTTGATACATAAAAAGTTGCTTTCAGCTTACCCTGTGAATGTGCTTCACTGCTGAGCATTGCTTGTTACTATCTTGTAACCCTCTAGGCGTGGACCGATTCTATTCAAAACCGAAAGGGGAGCACATGGAAATCATCGTTTCAGGCAGAATCGTGACGAAGTACTCAAGTCCGATTGATAACCAGAACAAATAAATGAATAAGACGACATCCATTAGAAGATGTGTCTAACCTTGAGAGATAGAGCAAAGAAATATTCTGCTCATTATATTAAGGGCATTCTATCTTTCACTGAATTAATAATAAATGTCCACTTCTTCTACTTCATTTAATCAATTTGTTTCAACAAGCATCTTTCCCTTTGGGCAATGATTTTATTATAACGGGTTTTTGTTTATTCAACTAGTGCTTTTGTCAATGAGAATCCCATAAGACAGAAATGAAACGGAATATTGAAACAAATTGAACGAATGGTAATAAACTTTTTGCATAAATCCTTAATTCGTTAAGGTCTCAAATGCCCGATTAGGACGATGTAATACAAATCGGCAAACAGTACTTTGTAGAGGTTAAATAGCTACTATCAAAGTGCATTTGATAGAGTCAGAATAGCTAATAAAAAGGGAGATGAAGTATGTTCGGATGTACATTCCGAAGGACTTTGAATTTCACTTAGCAGGAACACCAACAAACCCTATTAATCCACTATTTCTGAGATATCACGTGAATTTGATAAGCACTTGGATCTTTTTTTAATTAGCTCACATATTTGTCAACTCATCATAACATTAAATTAAATTAATAATATGCATACGTTATGCTATCGATGTTCGGATATTGATGCCATTGTTGCTCACCTTCGGAAGTTTAAGAAGATAGCCTCTAAAGCTTGCAAAACTCTAATACGCATAATTTACGGAAAGAGTTGGTCCCTTTATGAAGTTCAGTTAGGAAACGGTTTAAGATATTATGGCACCTTACCAACTTGGGAGTATCTTAGTACATTTGGGCCCCTTTACTAAGAAGTGTTAGGCTTTTTTTTTATTTTTTTTATTGGGTGTTTAACGACAATCGTGAGCAACTCAATGGGCTAAAACCAGTCTCCCGTCCTTAATTTAGGGGGCTACTTGTTCCAGGCAAGGGGAGAGTGCCAGTGCCACAAGACAAACACAACATCCATGGCTCACAGGGATTCGAACCCGAACCCATCTCGGACGAGTAGTCATAAGCCAGCGCTTAGACTTTCCGCCACGGGGACAGCTTTTAAGTTTTGATAAGTGGATTCTCAGGAACGTGCAGAAAGTAAAAATATTATAGCTCACCCGCATGGAAGTCAAATAATGATTGCTTGAGAAGGGTCAGAAGATGGCGTATCACCGGGGATTCAAAGGGGTGTGATGGCCGCAGGATTCGTCATACATATGAACCAAGAAGAACAGCCAGGGCTTTTCTAAAAAGAAGGGGAGAAAATGATAAATTCTCACTTGCGTTCTAGATGCGAACACGAAGAAGTTTCCTCTGTCGTGACGGAGGAAGAAAAAAGTTAGGGAACGCCGAGATGAAATCTGGACGAAAGATTTGAAAGGGAAAAGAGTAAAGCAGAAAATTTTGAGTAGAGAAAAGGATACACATGTTCCGTAACAGAACAAGACAAACTGTGTCCGGCCTTACTAGAAGAGCCGGATTAAGGCTTTAGTGGGCTCCTAGGCTAAGACATTTGAGTGGGCAAATGAGCTAAGAAGTCTGAGTAGGCTCCCAAAGAACTTTTGAAAGAGAATCATTATGAAGTCCGTTAAAACATGAAACTGTAGCAATATGCTTGTGATAATTAAAATTAATACCTAGCGCATTCTTCAAACTACTAAATTATCCGCCCCGGTGGCGCAGTGGTGTAATCGATGGCTTCTGATGACTCATCAGAGAAGGGTCCGGGTTCGAATCCCGGTGAGGTATGGATGCTGTGTTTGTCTTACGGCGTAGGCTCTTTCCCTTCCCTGGAACCAGTTGCCCTAAATTAGGGACGGGCGGTTGCTTATAGGCCATTGAGTTGCTCACGGTGGTTGTTAAACCTTCAATTGGAAAAAAAAAAAAAAAAAGAAAGAACTACTAAATTATCTGCAGAGTTTTCATTATAAGTCACTGTATTTTCCCTTGTTCTCGTAAGAATATGAGTTAAAAGCTTAAGATTCCTAGATTTTGTCTTGGATTTTCTAATGATTTAGCATTGTATACTTTTCTTAGTGCATCTTTTTCGTTATGTAAGAGAAGCCACAGGGGACTTCGACCATTAACTGCTCTAAGTGCAAACAGGGAGATGTGGGTGGATGGCAGTGAAAAAGCTCGATTTGTCTCTCAGACTCGATGTACAGAACGACATGAAACTTTTACTCTCGGTGAAACACTACCTTGAAATCTGTTGGTCTTCTTGCTTCTGTTTCTCACCAAGTGGAAATCAAAAGAGACAAAAGTAAAACCATTTTATAAACCTCTCTTTCTCTCTGTTTCTTTCTTTGTCTCTTTCGGTGTATCTTTCTCTCTCTCTCTCTCTCTCTCTCTCTCTCTCTCTATTTCTATCAATCTATCATTTTCCAAGGCATGCCTTCTGGGCCCTTGGTAATCGTGGGCCCCAAGGCTACAGATCCTATAGATCCCACCTTAATCCACCCCTGTTTGCTAGGGACAAAGATCTCACATTTACTAAATTATAATGAATATAGCTTTCACTAATATTATAATGAATTCAGCTTCTTCTAAGCTAATGCTTCTTCTAATGCTTGTTGTTTGTTAATTATATCATGAATAAACTTTCCTGCTAGTAGTGTAGTAATAATAATGAACAAGCTTTTAACTGCTAGTAATGTTGTAGTAGTAATTAAGATGAATAAAGTCTTATGCTGGTTGTTAATAATAATCAACTAATGAAGTAAACCTAACAGCCAGACAGAGATCTGACAAAACTATGAACTGAGAAAAACGTACTTACAACAAATTCTTTATTAGTGAAACTTCTGGCTCTCACATAAACGAAGATCTCTTTATACAACAACAGCTTTCTGACACATAAACCACAGCTCACTTCGTACAACAGCTCACTTTTACAACAACAGCTCTCCCTACGCACATCAACAAAAAGCTCTCTCTACGTATCGTTGAACGCGCCTATTTATACTGGCTACCACCACGTCATGACTTACACTCATTGCCAGATCTCATTCAGCGGGTGAAATAACATCTCGTTCAGTAAGAAGATAATTTACATAGTAAAATAAAATAACCAGAGATAGTAAAAATCAAAAGGAAAGTGAATCGAGAGTATACGTTACAAAATCATGTGAAGAAGAGCCGTTTTTTCGAGTGGTGCGATTCGTAACCACGACTTCGTACTCCAGAGTAGATATTCTCTCGACTGAAGGCAAGTAACTGATAAGCCGCAAAGCTTATCGCTGTAATTTGCCGTTTTGACTCATACATCACCTTAGCGGTACGTCACACGTACTCTAATTGTAGAAAAAGGAATTCTAATTAATTCCAGCAGATATGCGGAAGAATTACCACACATGTTTTTCGAACCTCACTGCCAGAAGATTCCTTTTAACGTTCGGATGCCAATGTGAAGAAATTTCTTTTTTCCGGTGGTGAAATGGAATCCACGTGTTCTTACTCCGAAGAGGGTTATTCTCCCGACTGAACTACTTCGGCGAGGCTTACCGCTGCAATTTGCCGTTTTGACTCATGCATTAACTCAGTGGTACATCACAAGCGCACTATAATAACAATGCCTCTTGATTCAAACTTAGCAAAGAGAACAGCCAGAAGTCGCCCCGGTGGCGCAGTTCTTTGTGCACTGACTTGTGAACGTTCTACATATTGGGCCAGGTTTCCAGTTTCAGATGAGGTACGCAAGGCGCACTTGCTTCACGGCACCGGCTCTTGCCACTCCCTGGAACCAATGGGCCCCAAACAAGGGAAGGGCGACTGCTTATCGCTCTTAGAGTTTCTCACGGTGACCACTAAACCCCGAAACAGAGGAGAGAACAACAAAATTCACGGGATTTGTAAAATCAGACATCAACAATTCCGTCCCGGTGACGCAATAGTCTATGCACCGACTCGTGACCGTTCTTCAGATTGGCCCCGGTTTTCAGATCTAGATGATGTACATGTGGCGCACCTGCTTTATGGTACCGGCCCTTGCTCCCCTTCCCCCGAACCAATGGGCCCCAAACTAGGAACGGGCGACTGCTTATAGCCCTTAGAGTTGATCACGCTGGCCGCTAAACCCGGATATAGAGGAGATCGCGGGATTTGTCAAATCAGACTTCAACAATTCCGCTTCGGTGGCGCAATAGTTTATGCACCGACTTGGGACCGTTATTCAGATTGGCCCCAGGTTTCAGTTCCAGGTGATGTACATGTAGCGCACCTGCTTTATAGCATCGGCCCTTGCCTCCCACCACCGAACCAATGGGCCCCAAACTAGGGACGGGCGACTGCTTATAGCCCTTAGAGTTGCTCACGGTGGCCGCTAAACCCCAAAACAGACGAGAGAACAGCAAAATTCACGGGATTTGTAAAATCAGACTTCAGCGAAACGCTTGAGGAATTCGGGACGAGGTAAGAATGATCCCACGAGAAATCCTGTAATTCAATGACTCTACAGCCCTGTGTAAGCCCAGGCCATCTCACAGAATTTTTCGTGAAATTTCGTAACGAGATTTTTGACAGAGGTAATGTCGCCAGACCCACGCTCAACCCCTAACCTGAAGAACCAAAGGACAAAGTGTGTTCGGTGCTGACTTCACAGGGAACCATCCACGCATTCGCTTCCCCAAACACAGGGAGTCTCCGTAAAACACCGGAAATACCGCAGACTAGATGGCAGGTAGGACTGGGAGTCGAACACCCGTCAGAAACGTCCGCCTCCGACACAGGGCATAGCGACTTAACCAACTGCGCTATGCCAGTGGTGGTAAATAGAGTTAGGAATCAAAATTTTTTTCCATTGATTTTTCATTTTTCCCTACAGTACAGAACTGTCATTCTGGGTCTCATTATCTCAACGTTTCGGATCACATAAGTACCATTCTGTAAAGTAAAGAATGACGAAGAGTGACTGTCGGTTGTTGCCACACAGCAGCAAAATTAAAAAAAAAAAAAAGATTACACGTTTTCATTTCGCCATAATAACTTCTGCGCGCCTGTGCGTTGGGTCGTAAATTTATAACGGTAAACAGTCAGCTTATAAATTCACGCAATATGTTAAGCATCTTACGTAGCATTAAAATCGTGACTGATCAAACCTACAAACTTTGTGATCACTGCTTGCCAATTTCGTACTATCTTAGCGCTAGGAAGAGTTTACTACGTTTATTAGAATATCTGATAGCCTCTGAATGATTTTTCCATTCCGTATTTAAAACTATTGTTCCTGCATTGATTCCATAATATATTGCATTGTAATAGTGGTAATCGTAATTAATCCTTAATAACAACTTGTAATGGAACGGGCTAGTGGAGAATGTTAATTTTATGATTTTTAATGACGTGTAAATAATTGGAAACTTTTAATTATTAATGCTTAATTTTAATAGGTAAATGATTAAGAATCTTGCATTTCAAGAATGTTTTAAAAGTTGAAGTCGTAGGAATCTTTCGAGAAATATATTTCCGGAGAGCCAGCAAGTCTTCTAAAATAATTAGTATGTCGGATAAATTCCGTGAGAATGATATTGCACCGGACGCCAGGTTCCTGTATCTGCAACAGAAGATTGCTTTTTTAAGGTCAGCATTTCCGTGCTTTGGTGAGTACTTCGCGTTAGTCCGTGGACATTTTCGGAGTCTGAGAAAAGGCAGTTTGGACGTGCGGTCAGCGCTAGAGGCGAGTGTTGGAAGTTGGTCATGGGAGACGTGCTGAGAAGGGGTTTTTGAGAAGGAGAAAGATGACGTTTTTGGCATGGAATTGGTGACTTCAGCGCTTACGGGAAGTCATTGAGGAAACGCGCAGTTGACGGACCCTGGGCCTGCCGCCTACCGAGAACTGAATCTATGATCGCCGGTGACCCGAATTTATCAGGAATTAAACAAATTCATGGAAATAAAGCATTTCATATCAGCCAAAAAATCGCTTTTATTCAAGTGTGATTTATTTATGGCATCTACGATGATTTTGCAATCCAGTGTTTTTCTGATTTAACGAAATAACGGTGCAAGAAATAAAGAGTCAAAACAGCACGGTAGCAGCATAATGCGAATTACTTCATACGCGTACCAGTACAAACAGATATCTGAAACCGTTTTAAGAAGATATCTGAAACAGTTTTAAGAAGGTATTTGAAACAGTTTTAAAAAGATGTCTGAAACAGTTTTAAGAAATAAAGAGTCAAAACAGCACTGTGACAGTATCACGTGAATTGCTTCACACGCGTACCTGTACAAACAGATATCTGAAACAATTTTAAGGAGATGTCTTAGACAGTTTTAAGAAATAAAAAGTCAAAACAGCACTGTGAAAGCATCACGTGAATTGCTACGCGTACCTGTACGATCAGATATCTGAAGCAGTTTTAAGAAATAAAGAGTCAAAACAGCACTGTGACAGTATCACGTGAATTGCTTCACACGCGTACCTGTACAAACAGATATCTGAAACAATTTTAAGGAGATATCTTAGACACTTTTAAGAAATAAAAAGTCAAAACAGCACTGTGAAAGCATCACGTGAATTGCTACGCGTACCTGTACGATCAGATATCTGAAACAGTTTTAAGAAGATATCTGGAACAGTTTTAAGAAATGAAGAGCCAAAACAGCACTGTGAAAGCATCACGTGAATTGCTGCACGTACCTGTACGATCAGATATCTGAAACAACTTTAAGAAATAGAGAGTCAAAACAGCACTGTGAAAGCATTATATGAATTGTTATGCGTACCTGTACAATGAAATATCCGAAACAGTTTTGAAGAAGATATATGAAACAGTTTTAAGAAGATATCTGGAACAGTTTTAAGAAATAAAGAGTCAAAACAGCACAGTGAAAGCATCACGTGAATTGCTATGCGTACCTGTACAATCAGATATCTGAAACAGTTTTAAGAAATAAAGAGTTAAAACAGCACTGTGACAGTATCACGTGAATTGCTTCACACGCGTACCTGTACAAACAGATATCTGAAACAATTTTAAGGAGATATCTTAGACAGTTTTAAGAAATAAAAAATCAAAACAGCACTGTGAAAGCATCACGTGAATTGCTACGCGTACCTGTACGATCAGATATCTGAAACAGTTTTAAGAAGATATCTGGAACAGTTTTAAGAAATGAAGAGTCAAAACAGCACTGTGAAAGCATCACGTGAATTGCTGCACGTACCTGTACGATCAGATATCAGAAACAACTTTAAGAAATAGAGAGTCAAAACAGCACTGTGAAAGCATTATATGAATTGTTATGCGTACCTGTACAATGAAATATCCGAAACAGTTTTGAAGAAGATATATGAAACAGTTTTAAGAAGATATCTGGAACAGTTTTAAGAAATAAAGAGTCAAAACAGCACAGTGAAAGCATCACGTGAATTGCTATGCGTACCTGTACAATCAGATATCTGAAACAGTTTTAAGAAATAAAGAGTTAAAACAGCACTGTGACAGTATCACGTGAATTGCTTCACACGCGTACCTGTACAAACAGATATCTGAAACAATTTTAAGGAGATATCTTAGACAGTTTTAAGAAATAAAAAATCAAAACAGCACTGTGAAAGCATCACGTGAATTGCTACGCGTACCTCTACGATCAGATATCTGAAACAGTTTTAAGAAGATGTCTGTAACAGTTTTAAGAAATGAAGAGTCAAAACAGCACTGTGAAAGCATCACGTGAATTGCTGCACGTACCTGTACGATCAGATATCAGAAACAACTTTAAGAAATAGAGAGTCAAAACAGCACTGTGAAAGCATTATATGAATTGTTATGCGTACCTGTACAATGAAATATCCGAAACAGTTTTGAAGAAGATATATGAAACAGTTTTAAGAAGATATCTGGAACAGTTTTAAGAAATAAAGAGTCAAAACAGCACAGTGAAAGCATTATATGAATTGTTATGCGTACCTGTACAATGAAATATCCGAAACAGTTTTGAAGAAGATATCTGGAACAGTTTTAAGAAATAAAGAGTCAAAACAGCACTGTGAAAGCATCACGTGAATTGCTATGCGTACCTGTACAATCAGATATCTGGAACAGTTTTAAGAAATAAAGAGTCAAAACAGCACTGTGACAGTATCACGTGAATTGCTTCACACGCGTACCTGTACAAACAGATATCTGAAACAATTTTAAGGAGATATCTTAGACAGTTTTAAGAAATAAAAAGTCAAAACAGCACTGTGAAAGCATCACGGGAATTGCTACACGTACCTGTACGATCAGATATCTGAAACAGTTTTAAGAAGATATCTGGAACAGTTTTAAGAAATAAAGAGTCAAAACAGCACTGTGCAAGCATCACGTGGATTGCTATGCGTACCTGTACAATAAGATATCTGGAACAGTTTTAAAGAAGATATCTGAAACAACTTTAAGAAATAGAGAGTCAAAACATCACTGTGAAAGCATTATATGAATTGTTATGCGTACCTGTACAATGAAATATCCGAAACAGTTTTAAAGAAGATATATGAAACAGTTTTAAGAAGATATCTGAAACAGTTTTAAGAAGATATCTGGAACAGTTTTAAGAAATAAAGAGTCAAAACAGCACTGTGACAGCATCACATGAATTGCTTCATACGCGTACCTGTAAAATCAGATATCTGAAACATTTTTAAATGAAAAAACAAAATGATGTAGGGCTTACAGGTCGTTTACTCAGGTGAACTGCACGTTGTGTAAAAATAATTCCAAGCCAGTTTCTGTATAAGCGCGCTTCACCTTATTTCAGTTTCGATCTGTAACATGGATAATGCATATATGTATGCTTGGATAGTGAAAAAATACTGAGGTGTGCTTGGATAGTGAAAAAATACTGATGTGTGCTTGGATAGTGAAAAAATACTGATGTGTGCTTGGATTGTAAATAGATACTCTTCCTAGAATTTCAAAGTTAAATTCCACGTGAATTAAATTTAAATTTTCATCGATATCACTGCACAGAACGAGAACACTTTCGACTTTACTTTGTTAAAAAGCTTTCGTAAATTGCTTTAATGTTAACTCTTGTGTGCTCTGTTAATATGAAAAGCATGATCTTGTAATACAATGAAATTTGTGACTATGATAAACTGATTTTGTGTAAATATATAAGTGAAATAACAAAGCCCTCGAGTAAATTTAAAATTTCAGAAATGTATTCAAAATTTTCTTACAGATTAGACTTAACGTTAATAAATCAGTAAAACGATTTTTCTTTGCAGAGGGGCGGTTAATGACCACCGTGAGCAACTCGATGGGTTATACGCAGTTGCGTATCCGTAATTTAGGACCACTAGTTCCAGGGAAGGGAGAGAGCAAGTGCCGTAAGACAAACGCAACATCCATACTTCGCCGGAATTCGAACCAGGGCCCAGGGCCGTAGCCAGGGAAGGGCCAGGCCGGGCTGCGCCCTACCTGTACTTCCTTTTACCCCTACTAGCGACTCGCACGACAGTATAGTGCCTGACCTCTTTCACATCTTTTGCCCAACCACTTTACATCCTTCGCCAGATCGCAATCATCAGCCGCCCCTTCCAACTTGCTTGTCTGGCTACGGGCCTGCCCTGGCCCCATCTTGGACGAATGATCAGTAGCTAGCACTTAGACTTAAAAAGATTTCGGAAGTAACAAAAAATAGACAACTCTAGTTGAATTTTTTCTTCCTGGGGTGCAAAAATTTCCAAAATAATATTTGAAAATTATCAAATTAATAGCAATGAAAGCAGATAGTACAAATAGAGAATTAAGTAAAACGGTGGTGAGATCATATGTCACCCTGTCCTCGCTGTGAATTAGCCATTGACGAAAAATAAAAATTGCCAGTTTCTTTTTCTAAAACAAAATATCATCTCAGTTTCCTTAGAGTTTGTTCCGCTTTAAGCATCTCGCTCTCATAAGCATCTTGCTCCCAGTTTCTTCATTCTCTTTAAGCATCTCGCTCTCATAAGCATCTTGCTCTCAGTTTCTTCCTTCTCTTTAAGCATCTTGCTCTCAGTTTCTTTCTTCACTTTAAGCATTATGTTCTCAGTTTCTTTCTTCTCTTTAAGCACCCTACTCTCAGTTTCTTTCTTCTCTTTAAGCACCCTACTCTCAGTTTCTTTCTTCTCTTTAAGTATTTTGCTCTCAGTTTTTTTCTTCTCTTTAAGCATCTTGCTTGATATACAAGTTATAAGTTAAGAAATTTATTAACAAATTAATAAATGAACAACATGAATGAATTAAATTTTAATGTCTTTTAATGAAATCTGGGCTTATTAATTTCAGTTTGGTGTGAGCCTTCTGACACGAATGAGTAGATGGTCCCCTGTGAAGTCGACCCCGGACGCACTTTGTCCCTTACCCACACGCAGCAGAGGAACGGCAAACAGGCTGCATTAATTTGCCGGTAACCCTCAAAGGCGCATAATTGTCTTTTCGGGACTCAATCCGTCATGGACGGACGAGGTAGATAGAGAGAGTGAGCCTTCTATGTCATGCACAGTTTCCTTCAAAATGGGCGACATCTGCCAACAATGGAAGTTTCAGGGACATTGGAAAATCATTAAATAATTCACAAAAACATTTTGATAATTGCAGAGATATGCATATCTTTTTTTTTTCCTTTTTTTTCTTTTATCGGTGCGTAAATTTTTCCAGATAGTTCACTAACTCATAAGGAAAACAGCGACGCATTAAAATGACTGTCAAATGTTTGTTGAAATTTTCCTGGAAGAATAACGGCGATTTTTAGTTGACGCAAAATACCGTTTTAATAGGTTTAAGGTTCTCTACATATTCCGACGTCGTTAAAGTTCCGTCCGTTTTCTTCCGCAGCAAAACTAAACAAATCCGCTATGAGAACAAACGGTAAATAAAGAAAAGAAACACTGAGAACTGACTTGGAGCGATGCAAGATCTTAAATTACATATGATGAATTTCGGTTCCCTTGCCCGAGTGGTACGAAGCGTAAATTTCTAATCATTCGTCCGGAATGGGCCCAGGCTCAAATCCCGGTTGTGGCATGGGACAACTTCTTGGGCTATAAGCAGTTGCCTGTCGCTAATTTAGACAAAGTAGTTCCAGGGAAGACAGAGAGCCAGTATAAGATAAACACACCATCCATGCCCCACGCGGAATTCGAACCCAGACCCATCTCGGACGAATGGTCAGAAGTCAACGCCTAGACACCTGCGCCGACAATCATTCTTTAAGTTCGGGGTCTTCTGAATATATTTAATAGAAAATTTTCCTATTAAATGCAATGAAAAGCACTTATTTCAAAGTGCAAAATACAAAGGTGCAATGAACGTGGGCTGAGAATCCAGAAAGGTTAAAGATCACTGACACGTAGAAACATCGTTTTCCGAATTAAATTTCCAACATTATAGTCTAATACGTACTTCTAAAATGACCGCTATTCCTAATAGGCGGTTAAGACTGGTAATGTTATTCTTTGAAACTCAAACATTTCTATTGTAGTGTTTAGGAAAAAATAAGAAAGGGGCAGAGAATTATTAAAAAGATAAGAAAAAAAAAAAAAACCTGTTCAATAATTGGCTAATTTTGCTTGGAAGTAGACTTCCCGCAACGCGGGTCGTCGACTGCCTAGACAAGTCTGCTGCGGAGAAAACACACCGTCTGATTAGCAACGCAAAATACCAACTGTTTATCGCATAGAACAAACAGGCACGTCACAGAGGGGGACATTGTAGCGCAAATGATACCTTGGTGAGTTTAGACGGTCATTAAACATGTTCTCTTCTGAGCAAATGCACGTTTCTGCATTGTGCTTGTACAGCGAAAAAAACAAATTGTAGACGGTCTGTCAGAGCATCAGAAAAATAGTTATCGGACGACATGCTAAAAGATTTAACGGAAATAGAAATTCAGAGGTGTTCTCTTTAAATAAAACTTCTAATAAGAAAACAAGACCGGTGCAGCGATACCTCAGTAAGTAGAGATTTGTAACTCAGCGATTCGAGAGAGCAGGGCATGTGCATCAAATATTAATTATTCTTTCCTACAAACTTAGTTCAGATTTGTAACTTCCAGAAAACAGGGTATACAATTAAAATATTTTTTCTTGCGTATATGCTTGGTACAGATTTCTAGCTACCGACAACAGATTTATCCTTAAAAGATTATTCTTTCCTAATACTAGGTATAGATTTGTAGATATTCGAAGGAGTTGAGCTAATGCTTGAAAGGTTGTTCTTGCCTGCAGACGTTGTCACACAGGAATTCGACCGAGAAGGGTTCAAGGTTAAAAAGTTATCCTCAGCTTCACACCTTTTACAGATCTGTAGCTCGGAAATGTGAGAAAGCAAGGCTTATGCCTCAGAGGAACAGACTTGATACAGATTTGTAGCTCTGAAATTTAACGTAGCAGGACTTACGCTTAGAAGATTATTCTTCAATACAAACTTGTTGGTAAGGCACACGCTTTGAAAGTTATTCTTCCCTGTAGCCTAAGATTGCTATTGTCTGTTGTTCACCTTATAGAGTGTGTACATCCACTATTCCAGGTATTTCTGCATATATGCTGTACCTATAAAACTCGCGTGCGAGAAAGCATTTATGCAAATAACAGAAACTGTTAACTGATCTTTCTCTGTTCGATGACTGACCCGCACGACATACTATAGAGGTAAAGCACATGTCAAGACGACAAATCTGCAGCGATACATTCTGTCCGTGTAGCTTAGTTGGGAGAACAACTTACTCCGGAGTGAGGAGCCGCTGGTTCGATCTGCGTCACGGACAAATTTGTGTTTTCACATTGGCGCCCGAACGTAAAATGGCCGTTCGGTTCTTCGAAAATGTGTGAAGTTTGTTCCGCACATCGTCTGGAATTAATGAAAAAAAAAAGAAATCTTACTTTGCTTCAAATAAAAAAAAAATTTAAGAGGAAGATGATGTGACGTACTGCATAGGTAAAGCACGTGTCAAAACGACAAGTTTGCAGCGATAAATTCTGTCCGTGTAGCTTAATTGGAAAAGCAACTTATTCCGGAGTGAGTGGACGCGAGTTCGATCCCCGTCACGGACACATTTGTGTTTTCGCACCCGAACTTGGGTTGTCCCTGCTCTTCGACACTCACGTTTAGGCTATTACTGTTGGCTTTTAAGGACATCGTACTTCATGTGTGTGTGTGTGTGTGTGTGTTTCATTCCATGCCTATTTAACTATTCGTTGTGTTACTGTTTTCTTTCCACTTACGTAATCATAAATCTGTTCGGTATGGTTTATGGTGAAATCGCTTTGAAAGTTATTCTTGCCTGCAGCTTAAGATTGCTATTGTTTCTAGTTCACTTTATAGAGTGGGTACATGCACTGTTCCAGGTGTATATCTGTAAAATTCGTGCTAGAGAGAACATTTGTGCAGATAAGAGAAATTTTCAACTGATATTTCTGTGTTCGATAGCTGACCCGAACTTAGGTTGTCCCTGCTTTTCGACACTCAAGTTTAGGCTATTACTGTTGGCTTTTACGATCATTGCGTGTGTGTGTTTGTGTGTGTGTGTGTGTGTGTGTTTAATTAATTCCATACCTATTCAACTATTTGTTTTCTCTTACAATTTTCTTTCCACTTACGTAATCATAAATCTGTTGAATACGGTTTCCAAATTTTCTTTCGTTTCGATTCTTACGGACTTGTGATGCATGTATTTCTATCCAGTTCAGATGCAGTGACTTCCAGTATAATTTTTTAATCATCGTGTGGTCGTGGCACCCTTCTGGGAGATTTTAGGCAGCAGTTGGCTTTGTGAAACCAGTGTTAAATTGTTCAGCCTACGTTATATTCCCTCTGCGATGATTCTTTCATAGTGAGCAACCAATTAAATTAAGAAACATTAATGTTCACCATAATTCCTTACAGCTGTGCAAAAACGAAAGAATACAAATACGCATATTTGATTGTTGATTTTGACTCTCTAACCGAATAGATCCTCAGAGAGTGAGGACGTCATAAGAGTTGCCTCCACAGGCACCTTCATAAGATAAAACTATTTTTCTTTCCTGGTTAACTTTCACCGAATATCCACAAAAACAAATCCTATACGGAAAAACAAATTTAACCACTTTTTGGTTTTAAGCTTCTTAAGTAAACTGGGAATAAAACATAAGCACAATGAAACAATTGATTGAAATGCGATAAAGAGTTTTCCATTATAAGAAAATTTCTGCTCATTTCAAACGCGGGTACCGTCCGCCCATGTCGGGTAGAGTTGCACAAAGACGACTATGCGCCCTTGAGGATTACTGGCAAATTAAGGCAGCCGGCTTGCCACTCCTCCGCTGCATACGGGTAAGTGACAAAGTGCGTCCGGGGACGACTTCACAGGGAACCATCTACGCATTCGCGTCCGGAAACACAGGGAGTCTGCAGAAAGCCCTGGTAGAACCGCAGACTAGATGGCAGGCAGGACTGGGATCCGAACACCCGTCAGAAACGTCTACCTCCCACGCAGCGCATATCGACTTAACCAACTGCGCTACGCCGGTGGTTCGGGTACATTAAGAAATAAAATTAAAAGAAATAAATTAAGCATTTAAGCTTAGTGATACTGACTCCCTAAAAGTATTAGTGTCTGATTTAATCAGAATAATGAAAGAATTGGCTTGAGTTTGCTACACAGTGAAAATAACTAAGCTTTAATTACAATTATACACTATACTGACAAAAAACCTGTTAACCAGTACGTCTACCTCGATATTCTGGACAATTATGCCCTACCAACTCTGTGGCAATACAATGGAACTGAGCTTTGTTGGTACCAGCAGGATACTTCACCGAGTCATAAAGCAAGGACTGTTACGGCGTGGTTTGACCACAATTCCGTCTCGTGTGTGGATAGACCAGCACAGAGCCCTGATCTTAATCCCATAGAGCACATATGGGAGGAATTAGAGCGCAGCATAAGAAGTTTTGAACCAAGGCCTACTACTAAGCAACAGTTAGCGGCAACATTATGTACTGAATGGAAACGCATACGCATTGCTGTGTTCCAAAACCTTGTCGAAAGCATGTGTCGAAGGGTCAGTGCATGCACTAAGGCCCATGGTGGACCTACACCGTACTAATGTATGTCAATAAATGCTATGTTGTGTTTCTCTTCTAGGTGTCTGGTGACTTTTGTCAGTATAGTGTACATTTGTTAGATCTAGACAAACTTCAGCGTTTCGGGCACCTGGTGCGACAATACTTATTCACGCCCCCACATGCTTTGTGTGTGTGTGTGTGAGAGAGAGAGAGAGAGAGATAGAGAAGAAAAGTTTGACTTCATGGTTTTTCAGCCACACAAGAAAAATATACAACATAAATCAATAGTCGCTGCCGTTGATTCTAAAATCTACGCCAAAAACAACGCTCTTTTTTGTGCCTAATTGTAAAAATACTGTATTGTTATCATATGAATATAATTGATCATCGTCCCGAATTTCAATACTCGAAAGGTATTGAAAACTCTTAGGGTTTTTAGGCCACTATAAATACCAACCTCACAGATTTTACTATCACGTGCGTGCAAGTAAATTTATGCCCACCTCTCACTGTATGTATAATATTTTGCCATTGCAGTCTAATGCAAGACTTCCCTAATAAAGTTCGACCGAACTATGCTTCAGTCAAATACAAAAGAAAAAGAACAGAAAAATTATGCTTCTTCCTTGTCGACACGACATGTACCTTATTTGCTGTAGTAAGGAATGCACGAACAAATTTTCTTGTAAGAGTCATCTCTAGAACAAACTTTCATCATGAAAGGAAAAGATATATATTTTTTCCGTGTTGGACAATATGTATGCCCTCAAATAAGTCTTGGCTTCGAAAAAATACCGAGTTTGTACAACAGACGAATATTCTTTTCCCATTTGGGGCGGTTCCTGAAAGACGATTCTGGATCTTTTCGATGTTGCGTTGAAGAGAACAATTCTCCTGTTCAACAACTCCGCAGTCATTAGCTCTCTTCTAGTTCCTGGCTCCCTTCCGTGCAGCGAAACACTTCTGTCCACTCTGCCATGAATGTTACTCTTTCAAAGTTTCATCATTACTCCCACCTTTTACAGTTTTCATTGAAATCACATCGATGCACGTCGATATTGCCCTCACTCACACAGTACAATCATTAATCATTTCGGTAACGCCCTCAGTACGATTTTTTCAAAATTTCAGGATGATATCCTCGAAGAACAAATTCTTCAGCACTTTGAATGATACATTTAAAATTATCTCTGAAGGCTGAGCGTGAAAAAGGAAATCCAAAGATTGAAAAAACAAGAAAAATGTAAAATAAATAAATAAATAAATATAAAATGGAACAATGTTTTCCCATAGTATGATCTCTTTTCCTCTTTTTTTTTCCAAAAGCGATTTAATCTGTACAAAACTAAACACCACTCTCAACGCTTTGTATTCCTTGGATCATATATTTTTCTTTGTTAAAGACTAAGAAACTCTCTAAAAGCTAAGAATAAAAGAAAGAATTGCGACATTTTTTTTTCATATCGGGACAATCGAGCGTGCTTTGGACGACATTGGAAAGGCTGATATTACAGAGAAAAAATGCGATTTATTTCTCAACAAAATTCCTTTTTTTCAAAGAAGGTTTGATTCGTACAAAACTGGGGAAAAACATAACTTCAACACTTAGAAACAGAGGTAGGAATTTTCTAAAGACTAGCGTAAGAAATATTTCCAAAGGATAAGCATTGTGAAAAAGGAAATTAGGAAATCAGCTAGTAAAAGTATTTTTTTTTCTGAAGAGAAATATTTTTCCTTTGAAAATCAAATAAGAACAAAAGATGGATTTGCACAAAGAGTAGTCAACCAAAATGAATAATTTCTTCGATCACACACAAGAAGCATTTCTTGCGACGTGAACCAAAAAATGATCTTCAGAAAGAACATTATAAAGTATAAAAAAGCGGGAATGAGAAAACAAAACTGGTAACTCTTTAGTACTGGAATGAAGATAAAATCTGGTTCTTTGTTAGGGGCCAATCCGTCTAGGATCAATTTTTGTAAGCTTTATTTTTTCTTCTCTTTCCTCTACCCTCTCTCTCTCTCTCTCTCTCTCTCTTTGTCTCTCTCTCCCCCCCTCTCTTTATGGATGGCATTTCATGGGTTTCATTGATATGCAACCACGTGCGAAATTTTTATAAAGACAACTTTAATCTATAGCACTGCTATACGAGCACGTATTACCTACCTATGATACTAATATGCAAACAAATTTAATCTTCTATGCAGGAACGTTTAGCCTGTAGCATTCCATAGAAACATTTTTCATCTGTTGCTCTGGTATGTAAGCTATTTTCCTCTACTGTCTTTGATGCTAACATCTTTAATAAGTTGCTAACAGAGTATTCGTTAACATTTAATCTTCGATGGTCGTACGTAGATACTATTATAACGCAGCACTATAGTAAGCTGCAGTTGCTTTCAACCTGTTGCTTAAAGAACTGCTAATTTTAACGAGGCACAAAAGAATTATGTATTTAGGCGGTGCGTACTGTATATGAAAGACAGCACTAACATCGCAATTTTGCAAAGTAGGAGCCAGTGACGTAGCCAGAAATTTCTTAAGGAGAGGAGGGTGTCCATGGAATTGGTTCATTGGTGAAAGCCTCATATATACATATATATTGCTTTAAATTTGTACTCAATCCACACTCATGGGGGGGGGGGAGGGGGAAGGGTCCTCGAGTCCCCTTGGCAACGCCTCTGGTAGAAACAGAAAAAGAAAATCATGTTGGCGAACATCCGTCGTTCCAATTTTGGCTCATTTGCTGACTTATTAAAAATTTCCAATTGAAACTCTTTGAGGATAGCTTTTCCGTTTAGAATTTTCACGCAATTTTTTAGGAACAAGTTTTTCCGTAATAAACCTACTTTTTGCTAAAGAGTGATAAATGTCAGTCTGAGCCTTACTGAAGAATAAGTCTATGAATAAAACTAAAATTACGTGTATCCGAAATTTGAAGCCAGTGGTTACAAATTATCAGCGCTAACAATAATTAAGCAAAAAACAGTTTTAGATAGAAAAATTATATTTCAACTTATTTACTCATTGCATATGTATGATACGTTTTAGTCAAGACTATAACGAAGGGAATTTCTCCGTCATTTTTATCCGCGCCAGGATTCGAACCCGGGTCCACTCATTCCGGAATAAGTTGCTCTACCAATTAAGCTACGCGGACATTGATTCTAATTGCTATCTGCCTTTATGTCGTGTGCGTCCTTCTGGCAGGTACGTCACATCTCCTGGTATGTTACATCATCTCCCCCTTATTTTTCTTTCGAAGTGCTGCTCATATTTTTCCTATCTCGCGGTGTGGAAATAACTTCACACCAATGCGAGATTTTGAACGGTCGGGTCATCCGGATAGTTCGGGCGCCATTATAACGAAGTGAATTTCTCCGTCATTTTTATCCGCGCCGGGCGGGGTTCGAACGCGGGTCCACTCATTCCGGAATAAGCTGCTCTACCAATTAAGCTACGCGGACATTGATTCTAATTGCTATCTGCCTTTATTTCGTGTGCGTCCTTCTGGCAGGTACGTCACATCTCCTGGTACGTTACAAGACGACAAACCTGCAGCGGTACATTCTGTCCGTGTAGCTTAGTTGGGAGGGCAACTTACACCGGAGTGAGGGGGCGCTGGTTCGATCTTTCTCACGGAAAAATTTGTATTTTCACATTGGCGCCCGAACGTAAAAGTGGATGTACTGGCCGTTGGGTTCTTCGAAAAATGTGCGATGTTTGTCCCATACATCGTCTAGAATTAATGGAAATTGGTTCTTCGCTCCAAAAAAGAAAAAAAAATAAATAAGAGGGAAATGATGTGATGTACTATACAGAGGTAAAGCACGTGTCAAGACGACAAATATGCAGCGATACATTCTGTCCGTGTAGCTTAGTTGGGGGAGCAACTTACTCCGGTGCGAGAGGGCGCGGCTTCAATCTTCGTCACGGAAAAATTTGTGTTTTCACATCCTATGCTGCTTCTTAGTCATATTTTTCACCTTTACGAATAAAACCTCAGTTTAAAACTAAATTGGATTGAAACCCGAATAAAAGTGTATAGTGTTCTTCACACCAAACAAAGCTATGCACTCTCAATTTCTGTTTCTCCCTATAACTTCACCTGATTGGTTATATAAGATATGAAACTTGTGCGTAGTTGCTCAGGGAACACACAAACAGTAGTTCAACTGACATCGACTTAAATTACCCTATAAATTCGAAAAATAAAATAAAAATAAAAGCATGTGCAAAGCTCTTGGGTGTTGCAGCAGAAAGAACGATACTATTTCTATTTCTTGTATCTATGCAAAGCATAATTTCATGCATTAGTAGCTTTGAAAAAGTAAATGCAAGTTCTGAATGAATATCGTAAAATGCTTATTTTTGGGGATCCACCCATGCGTTTGCCATACATTCGTGAAAACCGTCGAAAAAAAAAAAATCAAAAACGGACTGGATTATCAGCAATGAGATTAGAACCCACAACAATCACGAGGCTGGCAATTAGCCAACTGAGCCACGCCTGTAGTTTTGATTGAATATAACACCGAGAAAGCGGTTGATGTTAACACAGAGCGCAAGTGCTAATGCAAATCAATTGTAAAAGAAAGTAAGTGTTAAGACCGCTGTAATAGTGGTAATTGTGAAAACAGCATTGTGAGAACGCCTTGAAGATATTTCTGTAAAATTAAATCATAAACGCCAACTATGTGGTGTTCCGGGGCAAAAGCACCCATTGAAATTTTCCAATGCCTGCCATGTATCCATTAAAAAATTGTAAAAAAATGAAAGCTTAGAAATAAAAAACTCCCCTCTTTGTTCACTAATTTTGGATTCTTTTTAAAGATTTGAGCAACTGTAAAATGTGCATAAGAAAACTTAAGAGCGTATATAATTATACATTCGTTCCAATTTTAAAAATGTAGCATCGATTAAAACGTATGACTAGTTGCCATATAATCAATGTTCCACCGTAGATTTATGCATGTGTGTATGAGCATATATAAAGCTGGGACACCCACTGGGCCGCGATGGTCTAGTGGTCAACGTTCGTGACTGCCACGGAGAAACCCCAGGTTCGATCCCCGGCAGGTACGAACGCTCGAACCACTGAATGTCTGCCATACGTCGGATGGGCACGTTAAGCCGTCGGACCCTAGGCACTGGCTCCCCGGAAATAAATAAAGGCGTTTTCCTCCCCCTTTCTACCTCATTTCCTTGTCACTTTCCTATCTGGCACTCTAGCCCAAATCTCCTATAGCTTCCTATTTCTAAGGGTTGTTTAAGGCCTGGGGTCAGACTCTCCCTACCTAAAATCCTATACATATGATCTGATCTGGGCTTCCCGCTCCGAATTGGAGCACCCATTGGACTGCATGTGCAAAACTCAAGTTCCCATTGGATTTCTAGGTAGTCGGTGCCTATAAAATAACAGTAGGAAAACAATTCTTTAAAATGTTGCAAAGTGTCTGCTTTATACAAATTTAAGTTTTAATAACGATTTTTATAAATGTATTTGCATTAATTTCATGTGTTTCACGATTTCATTGGTGTAGATGAATGTATATCTGAAAAACATTTGCCCTCTAAATGAGAAAGTGCTTTGGTGGGTGCTCCAGTGTTTCCTAAAAGGGAAACGGTTGAAATATTCTGCTATATAATGTATGGGCTTGCCCGATCCGTCAGTCTAGGTATTTTGACGCAAAAGTAATTCAATATACTTTCGTTTCTGTTTAAAATGCAGTTATAGGTTCAACACGCTCAGTTAATCTTTGCAGACTTTTTAAACATCGCTCATTGAGTACATTTAACCTGAGTGATTTTTACACCGAAGCAACTATTATTTCGCGATTATTTCAATTCAGGTCCTAGGTGTATGTGTGTGTGTGTGAAAAGTAAAAAGATTTCTCTTCCTTCCCATTCACATTCCCAAACTCCGTGTTGATATCGATTTAGAAGTATGCCTGGATAATTTTAATTACACGGGTGAACTGTCGTTTTTGTTTTAATTACACGGTTGAATTACTGTTCTGTTTAGTGGAGGGAAGAGCAAATTATGTAATGCTTGAGAGAAAAAAGAAGCAAATAAAAAAAAATAGCTGTTGGTAAACCTTTCACATTATTTTCTGTCCTTTGAAAGAGTTGACCAGTCTTTCTGCATAAATCTGAAGGAGAAAACTAAGAGATATATTCGATGCATTTATATGAAGGAAGCAAATAAACGGGCAAGTGAATCAAAGCAGAAAAAATATCTGATACAGCATCCTTTGTAGGCAACTTCCTACAACCAATGCAGGCTTTCTTTAAAAGAACCTTCGTTTGAAACTTTGTATTAAATCTATTTCGTGTAGTCCATTTACGCACATAGTTAGAATACATATTTCCAACATTGTCTCTTCAGTCTACTTTCACAGCAATTTTGGTCAGTTGCCAAGAATTGAGTAGCCACTAATCATAAGGGATTACTTGAAGAATATTTCGAGGATTTTTTTCCTACTCTCTATTTTTTTAATTTTTTTGAGGGGGGGGGGTCCTTCTTTAGCTTTCTTATTCCGAAAAGCGACTTCAAAAAAATAGCTACAGATTTTTTGATAAGAAAATCAGATGGTATCATTGTCAACATGTAGATACCGTACTTTTTACAGCTTCCCATGTTTCAGAAAACTTGAAAGTTACATCACCCTGGAACAAGAATCGAATCTGCATCTTTTTCGCTTAAGAATACTATCCTTACGCCATCTGGGTCAACATAGCAAAAAAGAAGGCCTCAGGAGAAAAACTTGCACTAACTTAAACTTTTTCTGCTCTTTGCGTTTGTTTGTATTGTACTGTAAAACAAATTCTGGAATTCACGGACAATTTTCCGTTATTTCTTTCGTGAATTAACGAAGCATGTTTCTGATACAACCTTTTCCGTGAAATGACGGGAAAAAACCTGAATTTAACGGATTTTTAGTGTCACGGGAAAATTCTGAATTTTCAGAAACCTTTCCGCAGTTTCTTTCTTATATTGACGGTAAATTACCGCTTTTAAGATGTGTTAACGCAAAATTCTGAATTTTCAGAAACCTTTCCGCAATTCCTTTTGTATAGTAACGGAAAATCTCCGTTCTCACTTTTTCCATATCCGTATGACGAGAAATTTCCGCTAATAGTAGCGATTCGTGGAAATACTTGAGGTTTGATTAACTTTCAAATTTCAAGTGTCTGTCGAATTTTGATGTTCCGCAGCGAGATAGGATACTGTGGATAGCACATCGTATAGATTTTTTTTTTTTTTTTTTTTTTTGTGGCACAGGATATTCCTTCTCCTTTTCCCTATCTGGTGCACCAGCTATTTATTATATAACGTATTACTGCAAGAAACCGGGTACTTATTGTACCGATGATCATACGATGTCTGTGTATCAGTCTTTGGACAACTTAAGACAGAAACTGTCAAGAGTAAATTTTATATTAGTTATTTGTGTGTGTGTGTGTGTGTGTGTGTGTGTGTGTGTGTGAAATAATACTATAAAAAGTACATTTCATCTTTTTTAAAGATACATAAAGTCATTGTCAGTTAAAAATAATCATGTTGCAAAGCATTTTGTTGCTTCGAAAAACCACGATGAAAAATGCTTAATTTTTGAAAAGTCCTTCTATTTTTGAAAAGACAGTTATTTTCGGATCTTGAGCACTGACGAGGTACAGGTGACTCCTCGGAAAGAAGCGGTATTCAAGAATCGTACAGATCCACCTAAACTCTTTGAACACAACCGGAAAACTTTTATAGGGAAAGCATTATATGTATATCTTGGATACATGTCCCCCCCCCCATTCCTCCAAAGCTTCTGATAGCATCAAATTCATCTCACATTTCTTCGGAGCAAAGTGTCAATGAAATATTTTCAGGGCGCTATGCATGAAAAATTCTTCCTATTTTAAAGAAGTCTATTTAAAATACTAAATTAAATTTTTGTTGACCCCAAACACTATGTTATAGCTAAAATGATTTTGCAACCCGAATATAATGATATTTGACAACCTACAGCATTTAAACGTTATTGCGTCGCCCCGATAGCGCAGTAGTTTAAGCGATGGCTTCTGATCATTCGTACGAGATGGGTCCGGGTTCGAATCCAGTTGTGACATGGATGTTGTGTTTGTCTTACGGCACTGGCTCTCTCCCATCACTGGAACCAGTGGCCCTAAATTAACCACGGGCAGCTGTATATAGCCCACGGAGTTGCTCACGGTGGTTGTTAACCTCCCCCCCCCAAAAAAAAAGACTGTTGCCACCACAAATTCACGACGCCTTACAACACAAGCTTTTTCGCCATCAGAATACTATGATATATTACGATCTTGAGTTTTCAAAGTTTTCTCGACAGCAGAGCGTATTTATTTTGAATCTCAATTTTCGTCTTCACCAGAATGTTATGATATTACATAACTTGGAGTTTTAAAACTTCTGCTGCTATCAGAATGCTATTAGAACGTAGAGAATTTCAATGTTTTACTGACACAGTCGAGTCACATTATTGTGACCACCTCCTACTTTTGACGTCAACAGCGCGTAGCGAATGAAAGATGGCACGTGTCGTGAGCTGGTTTGGAGAGTATATAAGGTGTGCTGTAAGCATTCCGAAAACATATCACTCGTTACTGTCATGGATAAAAGGAGCGATTTTTCAGATTAGCAAAAAGAGATGATTATCAGCTTTCGGGCCTAGGGTGGCAGTATTTCTGAAACAGCGCAGTTTGTGAACTGTTCGCGTGCTGCTTTGGTTAAAGTGTATCGTGATTGGAGAAATGGCACCATTGCGAATGAGCGACGTGGAAACTGCGTAGCACTACGTGCCACTGATGTGAAAAGTGAACGTCGGCTTCGAAGGTTCCTGAGAGCCGATCGATACGCTACAGTGGAGCAACTCACTAGCCGAATGAACCAGGGGGCTACCGGAAGTGAGTCTAAAACGACAGTTCAACGAAACCTACTGCGTGTGGGGCACCGATACAGACGGATGGTCACTGCACCTATGCTCACGAAGGTGCATCGGCAGAAAAGGCTTACATTTGCAAGGAAGTATCGAAATTGGACCTCCGCTGATTGGTAAAGTATTACCTTCTCCGATGAATCACGTTTTCTACTTCATCGAAGGGATGGACGTTGGCGAATAAGGCGCGAAACATCGGGGAACAAACACTCTTCAACCATTGCTGGAAAGACCGAAGCTTGTGGAGTCAGCGTTATGGCCTGGGGAATGTTTTCGTGGCATTCCCTGGATCCACTAATACCCGTGTGAGGCACTATGTACCGAATTCGTTATGAATCCATCCTTGCAGACCACGTACACCCATACATGCTGAGTTTCTTCCATGGGGCTGATGGGATCTTCCAGCACGACAATGCGACGTGTCACATAGCTAGAAATGTCCGAGAATGGTTGGAAGAGCACGATGAAGATTTCAACGTACTTCCCTGGCCCCCTAATTCCCCAGACTTAAACCAAATTGAGCATCTGTGGGACCACCTCGATCGTGTTGTTCGCTCCATGGATCCTCCATCACGCACTCTCCAGCAGCTGTCAGATGCATTGCAGTCAGCATGGCTTCAGATACCTGTAAACACCTCCCAGCATCTTATCGAGTCACTTCCAGCCCGTCTAGCTGCTGTCCGCGCTGCACATGGTGGTTACTCTGGTTTTTAGCTGGTGGTCACAATAATATGACACGACCGTGTATGTTTCTTTTATAACAAGGTATGCTTTCAATTGTATTTAAACTAGAACACTGTGATATTTCATAACAAAGGACATAAATGAAAAGAGTGTGAATTTTCCTTCAAATTTCTGGAAGGAAATGTTTCAATAACCTCTATAATTTTTTCGTCCATAAGGAACGAAATGTTTCATGTTCCTGGATGCATCGCAGCAATACATATTTTCTCGTATGTAGGAAAATCTCGTGAAACATGAAAATTAAAATGTCAAAACAAATTTAGAATAACAATAATGTTAAGTACTTCGCCATATCAGTTTGTTTGGAGAAATAGTTGAATTCTTTTTTATAAATTCAGCCACTGAAAGAGTAATACGTGAGTGACTAAAAAGAACAAAATACCTTTATTACTCTAGTGCTAAATGTTATATTGGCTGTCAGTTCTTGCCGCTCAAAGAGCTATTAACAGTAAATTAATGTTGCAGTTTCACACAATTCAATATTTAAAAAGAGATTAATGGATTAGGAAATACTATGTTCTTCAGAATTATTTAGATTGCTTTCATGCTGAAAATTGGCAAAGCAAGCAATAGAGAAAAAACTAGGAAGAAAAAAATCTCTTTCTAGAGCACAAATACGAACTGTGGGAAATATTTTTATCAAGATAGAACAAACAATGAATGTCTTCAAGGAGAGATAGCATCACTAAAGACAGTTTACGGCAAAATAATTAGTCACAGTAAATCAGAGCCGAAGTCATACAAAGTCGAAAAACTCACCCGGGGAAGGGTGAGGGGTGAAAGACAATAAAATAAGCGTAGGAGACACGAAGACCGTTAATCACACGCAGTGGTACAAAGCTCTCTACGCAGAATTTTGGCTACTTCAAATATGAGTTAGCTTTTAACACTTAAATTGTTCTTACATGCTCTTATTTGTTGTTTAACAAAAATCAGTTGAAAAAAGATGTATCGTACTTGTATTTTTTGTCTTTTTCTCAAGCTGGGAGCAAATTATAAATATTCATCGCCCATTGCCTATTTTTTTTTAACATTTTTTTTTTTTTTTTTTTTGGAGAAGGGAAAATAAATATGGCAATAGCAAAACATCTTGGTTAACATCTTTTTTGTATGGCATAAATGAAGTTTTAAACATGCAAAGGAAAACAGTTGGCCTTTTTACTAATTTTTCCGTTCATGGCAAATACTGCATTTGCTTTTACGTATTCTAAACGCTGAGTCTCTCCTGTTCGTGTCCTCGACAGAAGAAGTTTTACTCCCCCTCCCCATTTAATCAGTTCTCGAAATGGGCCAGTATACGCTGGTATGGCACGCCGGCACTTCTTTTTTTCTTAGTATTTCATACCGGCACTTTTTTTTACTCAAAAGTTACATACCGGCACTAATTTTAGTAGTGGGGATTGCAGAAACATTTTTTTTTAATTTATTCATTTTTTTTTTTTGTAAGTTCAATCCTTCAAAGGAGGGAAATGGAACTAACCATAGCGCATGATCACATCTTGCTCAAGTCTCAGATCATGCCATTACAGATGTCTGTGATTTTTATTATATCATTCATTTAATATGTTCAATTTAAAGAGCTGTTTATTAGAATGAAGAACTGGGATTAGTGGATTAAACACAAATTTCAGTTTTACAGCAATGATTATATAAACTTTTTCTACTTCGGACTTTTTTTCTTTTTTAAGGATTATTTTATTTTATTTTTATTTATTGGAGGGCTAACGACCACCGTGAGCAACTAAATGGGCTATAAGCGGTCGCCCGTCGCTAATTTAGGGTCACTGACTCCAGGGAAGGGAGAGAGTAAGTGCCGTAAGACAAACACAACATCCATGCTACACCGGGATTCGAACCCAGACCCCTTTCGGACGAATGATCAGAAGCCATCGCTTAGACCACTGCCCCACCTTTTTAAGGATGGTGAGATTGCTATTAAACTAAGATTAAGATTGAATATTCATTCGCCGCCCCGATGGCGCAGTGGTCTAAGCGCTGTCTTACGATCATTCGTCTGTGAAGGGGTCCGGGTTCGAATCACGGTGAGGCATGGATGTTGTGTTTGTCTTACGGCGCTGGATCCCTCCCTTCCTGGAACCAGTGACCCTAAATTAGGGACGGGCGACTGCTTGTAGCCCATTGAGTTGCTCATGGTGGTGGTTAAACTTTCAATCAAAAAAAAAAAAAAAAAAAAAAAAAAAGAACGTTCATTCTGATTGAGGAGATTCTAATTGCCCGACTTTCTACTTCATGAAAGCCCCTATTGGAAGGGACTCGGGCTCTTAAAGTTCTGGGTCAAAGTCCAGCTGAATCACTAATGATTAGCCGAGGTTCGAAAGTGTCGTTAATCCGTTGGTCCCGGGTTATAGACTTCTCATTATAAACAAGTCTAACCCCATGCAATCCTCGGTGTAGCATAAGTAGTGCCGGCTGGGGTCCATAAACAAATTTACTCTCGACCGCCATCGTTTCTGTCTTATAGTTTTCCGCGGAATTCTCAATTACATTTTCAAACAAAAGGAGTTTCTCTTTTGGGAATTATTTTTTACTTTTTACAGTTTTAGATATTTTCAGGCGAATATATTTTCTTTTCCGGAGAGTTTTTTTTTTAAATATGAACATACCGGGACTTCAAAATTTCCATTTCGAGCACTGCCTTTAACAAATTCGATATACATCCAGAAGTATTTTTCTTTCACCTATTTGACTATCACTAAACTATTTCATAACTAAATTTCATTATTATTAAGAAAATCACAAACAATATAATTTTCTTTGTCTAAACATTTGAACGTTTGTCACACTTTGGTGGCGCAGAGGGAAGAGCTCTTACCTGCTTTAATTGTTGAATCTCTGCTTCAATCAATATACTTTTTTACGCTTTCCAACCGTAGGTTGAAGAAGCGTATATGCTCCAGCTTTGTCTGTCTGCCTGTCCGCATGATAACTCGCGTAAAAATGGCTCGATTTCGATGACATTTTAGTATGTGGTAGGGAACAACCTGGGGACGAATCCTTTTGAAAATGGGTAAGAAGGGGTCAAAGGTCAGGACATAGAAGCGGGATTCATTCCATCGCCCTTATACGTCATAACTTACATAAAAATGCTTCAAATTTGCGACAAAACTTTATCATGTTGTTCCGGAGGTATACTGAACTAATTCTGTTGAATATTATCGACATGAAGTCAAAGGTCAGGGCACAGGAGCGAGATTTGTTCCACAGCCGTTATCCTCATAACTTGAGTAAAAATGCTTCTATTGCGGCAAAACTTAAGTATGTTGTTCCGGAGGTATACTGAACGAATAGTCAGGGTGGAGAGGAGGGTTTTTCTGCGCGCGATTTCTGGTATGTTGAAAAGCGTATCATAATCAATGCATTGCATGATTTTACTAACTTGTTTTTTTTTTTTTTATTGTTGTAATGTTCATGAAGCATACTTTCACTATTGGAGGGAAAAGTTAGCATTTTCGCTAATTTTTCCGCTTTTGGACATCACGAACAAAAAAGCATACCTGGTTATTAAAAATTACTTGATACATCTTATTTTTTTCCTCTGTCATTTTTGAGAGCTATCGCCTAGTAATAATAATAACGATCCCGTATTTAGCCAGATTTCCGTAAGTTCTGTTCTCCTCGTTGTGAGCGGATTCTACTGTATTTACTTTTTAGGGAATTTATTGGAACTCGGAAACCTTTTGCAGTTTCATCACTTTGGTCTTTCACTCCGAGTTACTTCTCACGCTTAAAAGAATCGTTTCAAAACCATTTGGATCGTTTCAAAACTATTTTTGATCCGTGCTTCAGACCTAGGTATCAGTAGGAAATTGAAACAGTTTTTCTTATAGGACTTTTAGATGATTGGGGTGGGGTGTGCAAATGAAACCTAAGAGGGGCAAGTTTGTCATTTGATATACGTATATATATAGCAATTATTTCTCCAAACTTTTCAAGTACAAACTTTCTTTAGCTAAACGAGGGAATGTTCAGGATGTGAGTGTTGGTTTCGGTAGGTTTGAAATTCTTGTCTATTAAAATGAACTTAACACATTCCTGATCTTTAAACGCGATTCCCTGACTATGAGGTACGACCAGTCTACTTATTGTATTTTTAAAAACGGCATGCCCTGTTTGCACTTTTTAGCAGCAAAATAAACTATACTACTTGAACAAGTGTTAAAAATAATATATAATTGGAGAAATATTTGTAACATCAAAAGAAGGGAAACTTTCTTTTTCATTATAGCTTGAATTTATTAACATTTGGCTCGGTAAAATAAAAATGTCTCGAGGGAGGAGGGGGGGAATTGTCGTTTCCGGGAGTGCCTCTCCCCGAATGTATGCCCCTGGAAAGAAACACTGAGTGGAAATATAAAGTTTCTCTGCAATTTTCTCATAAAACAAAAAAGGCGTTTGGGATTGACTTGATCCAACTTTTCTGGTTAACTATCGATTCCGAATCTAATCCAAGTTGCTTCGAAACCATAGCTTTTGGGATAAATTTTTAACGAATATTTCATATATCTCTCATTCGTACTGTTACCATACTTTTCGAGTTCAAATCCGAGACAAAACGTAGACGAGGGTGTAGGAGTTTTTACAAGATTTTAGAATTAATTCTTTTTCAAGTAAGGAATATTTAGCGGTAGGTCTTTTTCATTCAGCATGGAAATATTCGAAGAGACTATCTACGGCGGCAAGGGTAATTAGTAAGAGTTGTAAAAAAGTGTTCCCAGGCAATCGTTCTTTGTATTGAAGAGCCTGTTCAGAAAACGTTAAGTGCTTTTTATGGTTGCATTGCCTACTGTAGCTTTTAGTACATTGTGTTCCGGAAAGCGCATCGAGACGGCTAAATCATTATAGTTCATTGCTCAAGAAGCGTCGGAGAAATGTTCTGTCCTTCGAGCCGGAGATCAAGCTCGCACATAGGAGTCTAAGAGCGGAATAGGACAGGGAGTGGTCACGAGATGATGATGGTCTGAGAAGTCAGAGATGGGTCCGGGTTCGAATCCCGGTGAGAAGGGACACCCTTTTCGCATCCCCGGACAAGAACAACACAGGAGAATGAAAAGTTACGTAGAATTGGAGTAAGTAGAAAGGAGCAAATAATTAGGAAATAGAATAAGTTGCGAGAGAACTGAGAGATTCAAGTAGTAATTTAGTATAAGACAATTCTAGGACAACCTGCAAAATAAGTTTAAAAAAATAATAAATTAATTGAAACTACAACTTTCTCATCTATTCCTTTCCTATAAATTTTCTACAACGAACTGCAATTAGGCTTAAACTTCGAACCAGAAGGGCGCTAACAACAGAAGAACAACAGCCTTGTTACAGAATTAACGTGACCGGGACAATTTTATGGACGCTTATTTAAAACGATATTATCAACGTGACACATTTATAAAAAATCTTGGATCAGATTGAATTCTATCACTTCTGTATGAATAGATCCCGTTTTTTCATGCAGCCTAAACCGAGACATGCAACCCGTGGGGTAGGAATGTTTTAAAGATTTTGACAATTTGCAGATATTTTTTATCGTATAATCAATTGTCCGTTCAACCGGAACGAAACAGCCTACCGGCCCGGGACGAGAACCTAAAACCGGGACAAACCTTGTCAAGCTGGGTCGGATGGTTTACTCAGCCGGGACTCGAACCCAGACTCAACTCGAACGACTAGCCATAAATCTATGCATCTGACCACTTGATCGCCAAGGCTGTTCAAAACTTTTGCATTGTTCTGAAGGAATATCGTTCACTTGACCGAAAATCACTTCGTCGAAAGGTACATTTCACAGAAGGGTCACTTGACCGATAAGTTCATTTCACCGAAAGGTCACCTAAAAGTTCATTTCATCGAAAGGACATTTGATCGAAAAGTTCATTTCACCGTAATGAACTTCTGAACTTTTAGGTAAAATGAAAAAGTTCATTTTACTTAAAAGTTCATTATATCGAAAGATCATTTCACCGAATGGTCAATTTACCGAGAATTTACTGAAAAACTGGCCACCTAAACATTATCGGATTATATAAAAAATACATTTTTAATTTCTATGAAACACCTCCCAATGAGTAGGTTTTTCGAAATATAACATTAATTATAAGGCCTAGATCTGTGCCTTTTTGTCAAATTTTAATCCTCCGAGCTCATAGGGTTACATAGCAAATCAAGTAAATAATGTTCCACTTTTACCCAACCATAGAATATAAATTTTTTGACCGTAGGCCAAGGTACTGGCCATTTTAAAATATTTTAACCCTACTATATTTATAAGCATTACATAAAATGTAATGAAACTTTTTATGTAAACCTTATGAACATGAGCACGCATGTTTAAAATTTTCTAAAAAGGCCTAAGCCGAGTCCTAGAGCCCTAAACTTGATTCTTTTTGCCTGGAAAAAGGTGCAACATTATTAACTTGAAATTTTATGTAAACCTTATGAACATGAGTTCGCATGATTAAAATTGGGTAAAAAGGCCTTAGCGAAGGCCTAGGGACTTAAAATTGATTCTTGATTCTTTTTGCCTGAGAAAATGTGCAACATTATTAATTTTTCTTTTTATGTAAACCTTATGAACATGAATATGACTTTTATGTAAACTTTATGAACATGATTAAAATTTGCTGAAAAGGCCTAAGCCGAGGCCTATTGTCTTAAAAAAAAAAAAAAAGGTTTGTCTTAAAAGTAAATATTTCCGTTCTCTGTGTCACGGAGCAATCAAAAGCGCAATTTGAATATAATCCCCTAACGTTTCGGTGGTCTGTCTGCCGAACTTGCACCATGCTTCAACAGATCCTGTAATGAAATCCAAAGTTTTCGATAAATTGACCCTTCGGTGAAATGACCTTTCGATGAAATGAACTTTTAGGTAAAGAGACCTTTCGGTGAATTGAACTTTTCGATCAAGTGACCCTTCGGTGAAATGAACCTTTAGATCAAGTGACCCTTCGGTGAAATGAACTTTTCGATCAAGTGACCCTTCGGTGAAATGAACTTTTCGATCAAGTGATCTTTCGGTCAAGCGACCCTTCGGTGAAGTAAACGTCGGGCAAATAAACCAGACCCGTTCTGAAGAAATGTTGAGTTATATTGGTTGGCATGTAAATCCAAAAGTGTTCGAATGCTTTTTTAAGTTGCACTTGCTTAATGGAAAGACCTAAAGAAATGTTGCCAAATATGTTTTTAGTATAATTCTTTTTTTTTTTTTTTTTTTTTTTTGCGAAAGTAGTCTCTTGCGAGCACTAAAACAAGTACCCTACTGGATGTTTCGTGAAGGCGCCCTTACGGCCCCCACCGACTACGCAGCTACGCGCCGCGGTGAGTTTCCCTAATCAGCATGTGAGTACAGCTATACTTGCCGCTGTCGATCCCATGAGTTACGAACTCCGGTGGCAAAAAACGCATACTAATTCAGTTCGCCCACAGTGGGAGTTCTCCAACCTAACATAGTTCTGCGTTCTTTTGCTGCAGGGTACTCAGCAGGAAAGACCAAATCCTCCATTTCTCAAAAGGCTTCACTGGGCCCATCCTGTTACAAGAAAAACAGGCTGCTTGTATGTGCCGTCAACCAAAAAACTAAAAGAAACGGTTTCTCTTCCTTTGAAGGATTGCTAAATGTTTTTAAGTCGCAATGTTGTAAATGTGAAATACAGCTCTTTCTAATTCACGCACGAATTTGAAAACATACTTAAACTCTGATTTTTAAATTTTAGTTTTTCTTTTAAAGTTTATAAGGAGGAAAACAATAAATGCCTACTTGTAACATGCACAAAAGAATGGTTTACTCTGTGTCATGGGCGCCAGCAGGAAATTTTTCAAGGGGAGTCAAGTGTAATTAATTAAGGTTTGGCTAATATGTAGAAAACAGTAATTCGTGAAAATGAAAGATTAATACTATTACTATTATTACTGTTGTTATTATTAATTGATGCTACTCTTGAAGAAAGTGTATGATGATAGATTTTTATGGTAAGACGCACATATCTCAAATATTTAACAAAAACAACCAAATGGTGAAATGAAAAGAAATATGAATCGAAAAGGAAAATAATATTATTAAATGAGCACTTTACTGTTGCGTAAAAGATCAGGCAAGAATTTCCTTCCACGTATCGCACCAAATTTAATGATGAGAAATCAGATAACATTAGATCATATGTAGAGGATTTTAGGAAGGGAGTGTCTGACCCCAGGTCTTAAACAACCCTTAGAAATAGGAAGCTAGGAGATTTGAGCTAGAGTGCCCGATAAGAAAATGACACGGAAGCGAGGTAGAAAGTAGGAGGAAGACGCCGTTATTTATTACCTGTGGCTAGTACCCGGGGCCCGACGGCTTAATGTGCCCATCCGACTCACGGTGGATATTTAGTGGTTCTAGCGTTCGTACCTGCCTGGGATCAAACCTGAGGGTTTCTCCGTGGCAGTCACGAACGTTGACCACTAGGCCAAAAATCAGAAAGAGGTGTTCAGTCGTAATTTTTATGCACAATCACATTCTTTCACGCACCACCGATATATCGCCCTATATAAACATATATATACACCCATTTACTTTTCTTCGATGTGGCCCTCTCTTGATACACTGTTTTCCAAGGCAACTGAAGTAACTGATGCCTACATTTACCTTGATAGCAGATGCCAAGCGAAAGCCTCGTCAAAGTAGAAATCAATAGGAGTATAAAACTGGGTTGGAGAGCTTTTTAAAGAAACAGTACAAATTTCAAGAGCAGTTCGCTATTATGTCTTAAAAGAAAAGTATTTAATCAATGCATACTTCCGGTTTTTACTTATGGATCACACACACGTGGACCTTAGATAAAAGAGACATACACAGGTTGTGAAAAACTGAAAGAAGCTTGGAGAGATGCATTCTTGGTGCAACTTGGAAAGAGAAGAAGAGGAACTCGTGGATAAGGAAAATGACAAGAGTGGAAAACATCATGATCAGAGTAAAATCAATAGAATGGCAATGGGCTGGACAAATTGCTAGAATAACGGGCCACCGATGAACCACTGAAATTTTAGACTGGATATCGAGGGACGGAAAAAGACCCAAAAAAGCACATGGTAGATGAAGGAGATAGGTGGACGGAAATCGAAAGCATGCCGCAGTGATATGGAGGAGACTGAAGACAGACAGTTGTGGTAGAAACTTTGGGAGACCTTCATTCAGCAGTGGATTGATAATACAATCCACTGCTGAATGATACAATCCACTGATGATGACATCAAGACAAGAACTGATCAAACGAAAAACTATGTATATATGTGAATGTAAGGCCAGGTGATGCGCAAACATGTCATAGCCTCTCCTTGACAAATGTCAATCCCGCCTTCTTTTGGTACATCCTGTTCCAACTAAAGGGGCTCTGGCGACTGCCAAATAGCGGTGTAACTATACCACCGGGATTAGAGAAAATGCTATTCCACACTCACCAGCCCACTTGGCCAGCGTGGTCAGTCATGCCCCCCCCCCCTCCCCTTCTACAAATGAAAGATGCTACCACAACCTAAAACTTGGCCCTCAGTCTCCGGCAGCTGGAATGAAAGGATGGATCATCGATGGACAACCGAAATTTTAGATTGAATTCCGAGGGACAGCAAAAGACCCAGAAGAAGATCACATGAGAGATGGATGAATGAAATTCGAAAGCATGCGGGAGTGGCATGGAGGAGATTGCCTCAAGACAGACCGCAGTGGAAGAAACTTGGGGAGATTTTCATCCAGCAGTGGATTGATAATGGTTGACAATTACTTCTTTAAGGAGGGAAAGGGGGATTAACGACCACCGTGAGCAACATTTAGGGCAGAAAATAGTCTCCCCTTCTCTAACTTGGGTCCATCAGTTCTAAAAAGCAGGTGGGAGCCTCTGCCGCCTTCGGGTTTTGAACCTAGACCTAGCCCGGACGACTATCAGAAATCATAGGCCTCTGACCACTTGCACACCAGGGCGTCGGATATACGTATATACACTGCTGGCCACCCAAAATGCAACACAAGGAAGCATCCGATTGGCCCGAAATTCGCAGCATGTGTCGCCCGCGAGAGGGCATGCAAACGATTAGCATTGCAGGGCATATGCAAATGATGTGCGCCCGGCACGACACCGAGAAACACTATAAGAAGGGTGCACAGAAGGCGGGGTGTAAGTAGTGGACGTGTGTTGTGCTGCCGGACCTGTGCGTGGGAAGCTTCCAGATGCCTCGTCGCAGAATACGGCAGTCATTCCAGCACGTTTCGGAGTTCTACAGAGGAAGAATAGTGGTTTATCGCGACAGCGGTTTATCGTACCGAGACATCGGCGCCCGTGTGAGACGTCATCCAGCCACAGTGAGGCGAGTATGGATTCGGTTTGGTGCAGGAGGGAGGGACGGACGGACCGACGTGAGCGATTGTCGCAGCCGCGACACACCACCGAACGAGAGGACCGGCATTTTGTGCGGCGGGCATTGACGGCTCGCACCGCCACATCACGAACGTTAGCGCAGGAATTAGGGTGTGTTGCGCAACAACCTGTGCCAACACGTACCGTTCGACGTCGTCTGCAGGAGCGGGGACATGTCGCATGGCACCATTGCTCCGATAACCATTGACGTTGACCTACCGGCGAGTGCGGCGGCAGTGGGCCGTTGAACGCCGCACCTGGACTACGGAATGGCACGACATTGTCTTCTTCGACGAATCCAGCTTCTGCCTGTAACACCACGATGGTCGGATCCGCATGTGGCGGCACCGCGATGAGAGACTGTATGACGCCTGCATTATGAATCGCCATACCGTTCCGTCGCCTGGCGTTATGGTTTGGGGCACAATTGGATATAACACTTGCATCCTTCTGGTACGCATCGCCGGCACACTAAACAGCCACCGCACCATCTCCGACATTTTAGAGCCTGTAGTCCTCCCTTACCTGCAGGACCTTTTGGCGGCCACGTTTCAACAGGACAACGCGCGCCCGCACGTGGCACGCATCGTGCAAGAATTCTTCATGGCCCACCAGGTGTCACTGCTGCCGTGGCCTGCCTGTTCTCCCGATATGTACCCCATCGAACACGTCTGGTCGCTGATCGGCAACCGAGTGGCACGGCAAGCACCACCCGCGGCTACGCCTGATGTACTGTGGCAACGTGTGGAAGCAGCCTGGACCGACATACCCCAAGCCCACATCCAAAGCTTCTTTCGTTCGATGCCTCGGCATGTAGCGGCTGTTATTGGCAGCCATGGGGGCCACACGAACTATTGATGTCTGCGTGTTCCGCAAGTCGCACGGACCTGTAAGGTCAATCGTTTCATCTTTGTATCTGTTGTTATGTGTCCAGTAAATCTGGCTTTGCTATCTCGTGTCTTTCTTGGTGTTGCATTTTGGGTGGCCAGCAGTGTATGTATATCACAAATTACTGATCACATGCAATATAATGGAAGTAAATGAATGTTCAGTAATTGCTACATTATTATGAAACAAATTGCTTTACGAGACTAAAGGATCTTTTTACTTTTTCTTCCTTTAGAAGTGACAGGCCAAAATATGCTCTTGACAAACATACACTGGCGGAGCCGAGATCCGTAAACTGAAGTTATGTAATTGGTTCTCTTTCGCTGCTGTCGTGCTCTATGTGATGTCCTGTGTGGAGGAAATGTTTCACGTCACTTATCACGTGACAATATATTTTCTCTGACCCCAGGTGACGTGTAGAGGAAGTGTACATCCACAACAGTAATCGAAAAGTGAAAATATCAGTATCACATGGAAACGCTCTCTTATCACGAAATGAATTCTGAGCATTAGTTCTGTGCTCCGGTTAGATATTCGTTTAAATCCTTTTTTGAAAATATCTAGAGCATGAGGTTAATATAGAGCTGTAATTTGAACATGTCGTTAATAAAACTGTGTTACTTAATATGACAGTGATGTGTTAATATGAAGTTTTCCATAGGTACGGATTTTATTTGTGGGCATCCGGCGAATGACGTTCAACCGGTGCTGAAACATAATTTTAGGAAGAGGAGAAGCTGGAAAATTTTACCAGTTTGAACAATTTTGCCAACTTATAAGGTGAGTAAATTTTAAGGAGTTTTTATTAGTCAAGTTGATAACGTTTGTGGAAATTTTTTCGTTCATGTTTTTTATTCTAGGTTGAAACTAAGGACGGTGCATTTTAACAAGGAATTAATTAATTAGCTTGGCTTCTTGAGTTTACAGGGAACAACATGATAAAAAAAACTGCATAGGGAAATAACTCTGAATCAAATATTGCACGTTTTTTCTAATTACAAATTCAAGTAAATTACAGGGAAAAAAAAACGAAACCAGCATTTCAAAAATTAACTTAAATAAAAATAGAAAATACGTCTCGAAAGATATAGAACAAGTTTTTTTTTTTTTTTTTCTTTAAAGCAAGTGCAAAAAATATCTGGGCTGATATTTCCTGAAGTTAAACGCATTTTGAGAACTTTTGTTTTGAAAACCAAGCAAAACCCCAGTAAAATATTAAAAAAGAAAAATACAAATTTTCAAAATGCTCTCATGGTTTTCAAAAATTTTCTTCGCTTTCTGCATTAAATAAAGAAGAAAATAATCTAAAAATGCTTACTGATACAAAGCGACCAGTATGCGCATTGCAGAATGTTTTGCGCTGCTATACTATAGTGTTTATAAATGATCTGTTTTTCATTTGGGAAATACATGCTTCATGACCAAATTTCTGAGGCCCATTTATCGTGGTGAAGACTGCATTTTGCAGTTATGTATATGTATATGAATATTTTCACCGATTCAATCGGAATTTCATTTTGTAAAACTAAAGAAATGTATATTTTTCTGTCTATCTCATTTTGTAATGATTTGGCAGTAAGCAGCGCTGCACAGGAGAAGTTGGCACTGTGTACCAATTATTCTGATGGCTGGTATTTTATAACAGTAGGACTGATGTTTTGTAAAAAAATAATGATTTCGAAAATTTAACTACATACCTACGATTAACTGATAAGCAGAGATATTCAGCTCGAACCGAGAAAATCTGTTGTTCAGTATTAACGCAACCAAGAAAAATGTGGACTAGTTTCTCATATATGGTTCAGCAAATTTCGTGTATCATACACACTAGCATAGCATCTTTAACTTTTGATATCGTCCTGGGTTGTATGAATTTGGCTCTAATAATTCAATGGATGTACAAAATCATTTTGTATGAGGTAATCAGAACCTTAGCGATTTTGAAGTGTGAAGCTATCGCAGTGAATTTTCGATTTCCCACTTTGTCTTTTATATTTATTTTCACTTCAGGTATGCTCCTATTGTTTAGATACAATCCTTGTCTTTGAGCTGCAAATTTTTGCTTAAAGTGCAGATTAAATAAAGTTATGAAATTCTAAACTCTTAAAAAGATCAACCACCTCTGTGAGTATCTACTTTTAAACACAGTGAAAACTCAAGAAAATTATCCAAACTAGAATGCAACATAGCAATTGATCTGAGCACAATATATTTGGTAATGTGTTTCATATAATTCATTATGGCCTCTTGCTGTTTGTTTTTTCTCAAACTGTGCACAAGATTCATCAGAATCTTATCCTATCGCACGTTATATATATCTTATCCTATCGCACGTTATATATATCTTATCCTATCACACGTTATATATAAAATTTATATATATATATATATATTTATATATATATTTATATATATATATATATATATATATAATTTTAGAAAGAAATAGAGGCGAAATTTTGACAAGAGTGAAAGATTTCTACTCCAAATTATATCAAAGGGATGATACATGCACTCCAGACATCATGAAAGATACCAGTACCAGAGTTCCTCCAATCCTTCCAGCAGAAGTTGCACATGCAATCAAGAACATGAAGCGGGGAAAAGCTCCAGGAGAAGATGGAATTACTGTAGACATCATACAAGAAGCAAGTGGAGAAATCGAAACAGTACTCGCCTAAATTATCAATCCACTGCTGGACGAAGGTCTCCCCAAGATTGGAACACCGCTACAATGATCCTGCTACATAAGAAAGGTGACATTGAGGATCTTGGAAACTACAGACCTATCAGCCTCCTATCAGTAGTTTATAAAATCTTCACTAAAGTTCTTTCACACCGCTTGAAGGTAACACTGGACATGGCTCAACCGAGAGAACAAGCTGGATTCAGGAGTGGCTACAGCACAATAGATCATATCCATGTGCTGAGAGAACTAATTGAAAGAGCAAAAGAATATGAACTTCCATTGTGCATGGCTTTTATCGATTATGAAAAAGCCTTTGATTCGGTGAAACCATCAGCAGTTACAATGGCTCTGAAAACCTGCGGTATTGAAGATGCATACATTAATATTATTAATAACATCTATGAAAATGCAAGTGCAAAGATTAGGCTGTTTGAAAATACAACACACATAAAAATTGGAAAGGGAGTGAGACAAGGTGACACCATATCTCCGAAGCTCTTTAATGCCACATTGGAGGGTGTTTTTCAGTCGCTGAGCTGGGAAAACAAGGGGATAAAGATTAATGGAGATTATCTAACCCACCTTCGTTTTGCTGATGACGTAGTCATTTTTGCAACTAGCCCATCAGAGCTGCAGAGTATGATCCAGGAACTTGCTGACAAGAGTAAAGAAGTGGGATTAAAAATGAACTTTCAGAAGACAAAAGTGATGTTCAATGCTTTTACAAGAAATGAAGATTTATCGATTGATGGAGAAAAGCTGGAGATAACAGACACGTACGTTTATCTTGGACAGCAGATATCAAGTGAGGGTCACATTGATGAAGAAATTAATCGGCGTACAAAACTTGCCTGGAGAGCTTTTGGAAGAAACAGCATAATTTTCAAGAGCAATATGCCATTATGTCTTAAAAGAAAAGTGTTTGATCAATGCATCCTTCCAGTGCTTACGTATGGTGCAGAGACGTGGACCTTAACTAAAAGAGACATACAAAGGCTGCAGACAACTCAAAGCAGCATGGAGAGGTGCATGCTTGGTATAACCAGGAGAGATAAGAAGAGGAACTCGTGGATCCGAAAAATGACGAGAGTGGAAGACATCATGATCAGAGTTAAATCCCTGAAATGGCAATGGGCTGGACATACTGCCAGAAAGACAGACCATAGATGGACAGCCGAAATTTTAGATTGGATTCCAAGGGACAGGAAAAGACCCAGAAGGAGACCACATGGGAGATGGGCGGATGAAATTCGAAAGTATGCAGGGGTGACATGGAGGAGACTGGCACAAGACAGACCGTTGTGGAGGAAACTTGGGGAGACCTTCGTCCAGCAGTGGATTGATAATGGTTGACAATGATGATGATGATGATGATATACAGAAATTTTCGCAACCCAGTGTTCTGTTTTATATTAATGTAGTTATTGTATAATAGATTTCTTGAAACTTTTGTTAAAATTCGTGAAATATTTCTGTAAAAATCCTGTTCTGAGGATATCAGATGAGTTTGGTATGCTCGCTTACAGTAACGGTTTTTATTTTGGTTCATCTCAACTAACATCGTGAATAATCAAATGACAGCTCAAAATGAGAGGTAATTTCTAAACGTTGTTTTAGGAAAAGTGCCGTTTCCTCTAAACCATCGAGAAACTGTTGCTTATTCCATTCATCTTCATTCTTTTCCCCAGTCCTTACAGTATAATAACGGAATTCTAAGTCACTAAATGCATTCTTGCAACCTTGTGTTTCAGGAACCTAGCTAACGCTAACCTGCTGTCTTTTAAAAACTCCCCCTAATTTGGCTCCAGTGGTTTCAGGGTAGGGGAAGAACCTACGCGATCAGACAAACGAACTATCCGTCCCTCATCCGAGACTCGAATCCGGACCTAACTCTTGGCGAATGGTCAGAAACCACCGCCTCAGACCACTTGCCAACGGGATAGAACAGGTCATATGTGTGAAATACGGGAACATATCGCGTGCACGGACTTATTTATGTGTGTGTGTGTGGGAAATGCGATGTATTTTTTTGTCCGTCTAATACGAGGACATACGTTGTGTAAGGACATATTAAGTGCGTTTGTGTAATGCAATGTATTAATAATTGTGTGTGCGTGTGCGCGATTAAAATATAAGGTGTGTGTGTGTGTGTGTGCACACATGTAATTCGAGGACGCAAGGACATAAGGTAGTGTGTGTGCGATTGATCGACGTAAGGTGTGTTTACGCAATTAGAGAACATAAGGTGTTTGTGGGTGTACGCGTGAGTGCATTAACTGACATAAGATGTGCGTATGTGCAATTAAAGAGCATAAGATGTGCGTATGTGCAATCAAAGAGCATAAAATGTGCAAGTGTTGTATTTTTAATTTAAAGACACTCGTATACGTGTGTGTGTGTGTGTGCAGTTCGTGGACATTCTTTTGTGGGCGTATGTGTAATGCCAGGACTTATTATGTTTTCGGTGCATGTGGGTAATGCCAGGATATACTACTTGTGTGAGTGTGTAGTCCGAAGGAGTACGTCCTGTGTGTATGCCCGTAATTCAAGAACATGAATATGTGTATGTGTGTATTGCAAGGTAATTGCTTTTGTGCGTGTACAGGCATGTGTTCATGCATAGAATAGGTGAGCTTGTGTGTTTTTGCAATTCATGAATATATAAAACTAATTTGTTTAGTGAGAGGAAATATAAATGTGAAGTAATGCGAATACAAGTGTGTACGTGCGTTTAAATTAAGTAACGAACTGTGATAAATATTAATCTAAAGCGAGTTGTTTCCCCTTTGAAAAGGTGTAATTTGAATGAGAAGACAATAGATATGAAGCAGAGTATCAACGTAAACTGATATGGCTTGTTTCGAGAGTTCTAAACTTGAGTATGGCTCCTGTATCAACATTAGGAATAATCAAAATTTTATTTGTAAATACTGGATATGTTACACATTTGGTCATAGAAATTATGATATATTTCAGAAATTGCAAACATCGATAATGCGGCTTTGAAAAAAATGGGATCGCATTTTTAAAATTGCGCATATCATTTTGATGTAAGGTTTTAAGTGAGCTTTTAGTTAAAGATGACAGAGCAAACAGGTTTCTAATATTTTAAATGAAGCCGTTACTTAAAGTAATGCGAAAAACCATTTCTTAAACAGATGTTTAAGTAAATCACGAAGTCGTTACTAAATACAAAATATGTGTTTTTTGAAAATCACGTTTTTTCTTTTGTAAAGTTGCTTAGTAAATGATGTTTAAAAAAATAACTCTGTTAATCCCTTATCAAAAACCAGAAACCGAGTAAAGAACTATCTCTCAGATTAACACACTTGCTAATAAAAACATAAAGGAAAAGTAGAAAGAAGGAAAACTGGAAAGTAAAAAAAAAAAGAAGGCAAAATATATATCAAAAAGGGAAGTGTGGCTTAAAAGAAATACATTTTGACTATTTAACTGCTTGATAAATAACGACAGCTCAGTAAAATTGAATGGCAGCTTGCTTAGAACAAGCTGTATAATTTACGTAAACCTCAACACATATAGATTACTGGTTTGTCATATTATTAATTAAGAACGATAAATAATGAAGTGTCATGGGTTAGCATATTTTTTATTAATAAGGAGCTCCTTTGGGTTTTGTCTATGTAATTGTTAAATAACAGTTCTAGATTAATTTTAGTTGATTTTATGGCAATATAATGTGATTTTTTTTATTTAAAATTAATTCGCTTTTCTCCTCTTTCAGTTGTTTTAATGTCTAGTTATATAAATAGTGCTAACTTTTTTAGGACGACTCGTGCTGAAAAAAGATTTTTAACTTTCTTATCGCGCATTACTTCCACGTCATTACATTTAGCAATTTTATTGAAATAACCTTACCTTCAAAACTTTAAAAAAGAAAAGAGACAGGGGCGTATTTAGAGGAGAGGTCAGGGAGCCTTGGTCTCCCGAAAGTGCTTCATTTTTTAAGCTTTTGCTTAAAATGCGACTTACATTAAAAAGAAATGCTTGAATTTAAAAACAATACATCAACTTATATTAGAAAAAATGCTTTAATTTTTCTTCTATTTTTCATTAATTTTGTTCTGGTGAATTTCAAAAACTTCCATTTTTGGTCTGGCCTCCCGAAAAAAAAAGTAATCTATATAAGCCCTTGAAAAGAGATATCATGGGAGTTTCAGACCTACGTGAAGTCGTTGTTAGCTTTATTTTGTTTCTGACAAAGAATCAAAATTCAGAAAAGGAAAAATATTTATATCATCAAGCGTAAAAAAGATGATACAGAAAAGATAAGAATTAAGAAAAATATTTCCTCATTTCCATTTTAAATACTAATCCAAGACTTATTACATCTCTGGCGATAGCAATAAAGAAGTGAAGCTCAGCTCCATTGCATTTCTATCAGCAATGATAAAGTAATATTTAAATGACCTATAAATACACCATTCATTACAATTCATTACTCATAAAGATAAAACATGTAAAAGAGCCGTTTGTAAAAACAAAACCACAATTACGTATGCAGCGATGCTTGTTAATTGGCTAATTAAAATGTGCTGTCACTTATATGCAAAGGAATGAGGAGCAAAGGAAAATTTAAGCGTCATAAATTAGCACATTTCATATGCTTTGATTACTGAAACTGATATTTCCAGTGATACGCTATATATTAAATAACCTTTATCAAAATCAGATCACAGCGGGAGACATTTTGTTTCTGGAATGACAAAGAAAAAGATTTTTCCAAATTCTGCAGTAATTGTGGCATCACTGATACTATGGCTTTCGTGAAGCATTAGCAGGTAATTGTAAATATGAGCAGTGGAAGGGGCGGTGCAGATGGTGCAATGCGCCGGTGTTCGCTGCTAAGAGGGCCTCGCATTTCTCCTGAAGTATAATCTAAACTATCTTTGTAATTTTTTTAAAATGAAAATCGATCTGGATTGTCCAAAACTGTAAAAATTCAGTTCTTACCAGCTAGTACCTAAACACAAACTGAACTCGACGGGAACATTTTTGCTGGATTGCCCTTTTGAATTATGATCTCCTATAAATACAATACTTTTAAAGAGATTTCAGTTGTTTAAATCGGTGCATAGTACATATGCATTTTTCACTCAAATTAGCTGTGCTCCTATTGAAGCTATATCAACGTCAGCAAAAGAATTCATTAGTGTTACAAATTATAAGAAATCTTCTGGCGGACAAAAAAAAAAAAAAAAGAATTCAAGGTCTTACAGACCTTCATCAATACATAGTTGATTGCAATTATCGCGATATTTTCTTAAAGTTGATAATCGCTTTACGACTATGTTTTGCTGTATCAGTAACCGTCACGAGTTCCGAAGTATAACTTAGCAAACAAAATATGATTAAGACATATTTAGGATCGACTATGACACAAGATCTTTATCATCTTTAGCGATATTAGGCAAAGAAAGTGAAAAAGAAAGGAAATGGGAGTTTGATTTCGTGATAAAGAAATGGATCCAGAGAAAACCTTAGATCCATTTCTGCAAAAGAAAATTATTGTTACAAATTTACCGAGAAAACGTATTTCAAAAAGAAATATAAAAATCGATCGTCAGTTTTTCTTGTCACATTTTTATGCAACATTACAGTTGCATTTATCTATTTCTATTTTTGAAGAAGTATCTATGTCTTGATTTTTAGGACAGACAACTACAATTTTCTTACTGTGGAATTTCAATGAAGTCGAAATGTTGTTGTTTAACGACCACCGTTAGTAACTCGATGGGATATAAGCAGTCGTTCGTCCCTAATTTAGGGCTCCTGGTTCCAGGGGAAGGAGAGAGAGAGAGAGAGCCAGTGCCGTAAGACAAACACACCCAGGCCTCAACCGGGATTCAAACCCGGACCAAACTCTGATGAATAGTCAGAAGCCAGCTCTTAGATCACCGCGCCAATGGGGCGGCGAAGTCGAAATATTCATACCTCATGAATACTCTGTCATTTGAGTGACTTCAAAATTTTTATGTGATGGCTGATGAGCAACCAACAGAAGCTTGGATAAGGGAGTGTTGTATTAATTTTTGGTCCCCAATAACAATTATGCAATCTACAAAGCAAAATAAAAATTGAACATTAATACAATATTAGTAGCGTATATTGCCTTTTCAGCTGGCTGATAAACAGAAGAAATATACTACTTACGATTGCAGGTCTCAAGATTTTTATCTACATGAACTATGTTCAAAGATTTCAATTTGGGGGCAGGGGGCGTGTGGAGGGGCTTCATTAAGGGTTTTGTACCCGGGCCATGATAAAATACACATGGCTCTTGATTGTATTAATGAAACCAAAAGTCACATTTGGGGCATTGGATGTTGAAAATGGGTTCTAGTGTTTGTTAATAAGCAGGTAATGAACATAAGGTATTTGACCCTTGCATCACTGTATTACTAATGATGTGAGTGTATGACGAAAGGGATACATTTTAACAAAGCCTATGAAGTGTAAGATGCAGTATGATTTGAAGTCATGTCAGCAAAACCTGTTGAATGTGAGATATCATACAAGCAATGCTACCAAATGATCTAGTGGTAAGCAACGGATTAGGTTCATTGAATGTTTAGTTCAATTAAGTTAATCTCGCCGGGGATGGGACAAAATATTTCCTTTTGTGTGGTGATTGACAGTTTTGGTTTAAGTTACCAACCCACAGAGTGTATATAAATTAGTGAGGGACACTATATATGGAGTTGGTGTCGGATTAAAACCTAAATTTAATCTAAAAGGAAAGTAGTCATTTCTTAATTTGAATAAACTTAAAAATCTGGAATTTTTCTCTAACAAAACAAAAACATTTATATTCTTTTTTTCTTTTTGAGAAGTGGGCTGTTAGCGACCCCCATGAGCAACCCTAAAGGCTGTGAGCATTGGCCCGTCCCTAATTTAGGGTCACTGCTTTCAGGAAACGGAGATAGTCAGACAAGCACTCCATTTGTGCCTCAACCGGGGAATCCAACCGTGACCCAGCGAGGATGACCAAACAAAAATGTACGTCACTTATATTCCAGATCTTCAGTTTTATGCAGTATAATACAAGCAGCAATCTTACACATTGCTTTTGTTAAAATACCATTAGCTTCATTCTTGAACAGAAGTGAGCATATTTTGAAAATTTGAAAAAAGCATTTCAGGCAAAGTAAGTTTTATACCTCTCAAAGATTTGTTTTTTAATAATATAAAATATAGCATAAGATTTAAGCACTAAAGACCCCCAGAAGCCAAGTAAAGAACACGCTTATTCTTTCAATTTTGTGTTAAAAGAAAAAAAAATATTTTTCTGACCCGGTAAAGAATAAGAACAATCGAATTAGACTTAACAAAATTAAATTAATAGAATTAATGTAAGCACTTAAAACAAAATAAAAAACTTAAACACGCCCTCTCCTCCCCATGAATGAAAACAATTTAAGTTAGCGATAAAGATGTGCTAACATAAAGCTCTTTGCAAAAGAAAAAAAAAAAAAAAAAAAAAAAAGGGTGTGAGCCCGGGAAGTCTTAAGTAAATAAAGTGGGTTAGCCTGAAATTACGAAAAAAGTCCGCCTACCCAATTTAGAGCAGTTATCCATTTCATGCCAGGGTAGACGGTAAAGAAAAAAAGAAAAAATATTTTGGAATTCTCGGTATACATTTTATATATTTTTTGCTAGATGTAACATCTTACTAAATATTACAAACAACTATTTTGGCAATGAAATGCTTTTAATATTTAAATGTCTCATATGTCTACATTTTTATCTGATAGGCAGATTAATTCCTATCAGCTGCACAAAGTGTAAAATGGTAAAATTAATTATTTGACTGTAAATCAAACATCACTTAAGAACAATGTCATCAAATGAAAAGACAGCCTAAACTGGGAAAAGGAAAAGAGTGTAAATCCTCGAGATAATATGAAGTGATGAAGTTTTTGAATGCCTTTCACCCATATGCAGGATAAGTCATAAAGAAATATGGCTTAAGTACAGCAGCCATTAGAAGCTTAAACTTACCCATAAATCCAGGTGAGAAAATGTAGGCGTAACCCGAGGAACAATAACATGTGTTTAGTGATTTATTCATGGAGAAGTTATTTCCCTTTTGTAAATATGGGCAGTCCTCGCCTCTTTGTCACTTCTCTCATTCGCTGCTTTCAAGTTATCACTTATGCATCGCTTCTCTTACCTTTGACAAGAACATACGTCATACTTAGGTAATATTTTCCCGCCAGTTTGAAAAGTGTTTGGGAAGCAACAGGGAGATTCAGAACTGATTGGAATCGGAAGTCTTAACTCTTCTAGCAAATTTTATTTTATTTTTAAACACATTAGTTTCTTTCACATTACCCACACCACTAAAAAGTTTCATACTTTCTTTGCATTTGGAATTTTTCCTCTCAGAAAAATTTAAGTGTGAGGATTCGCGCTTAAGGGGGCGATGCTAGGGAAAGGACAGCACCTGAACTGCTGCTCGAACAAAAGCTATCTTCCCGGAAACTCACTAAAAAGACTACAGATTTTTTCTCACCTGTTGAAAATGTCCCATTATCTTGTTTTTTCTTTATAAAACCCACACTGTTAAAAATTTGGCAGTAGCTTGCACCAAAAAGTGGTGTTTCACCAACTGCATTACTTTTGTGGCTAAGGTGATGCATGATGCATGGAAACGTACAAAACGTGATACAGTTCGCAGCAATGAGGTTGGAAACCATAATATGCTGCATAATTGCATTATGTTATTGTGACAGTGATTACCTTTACCCTAAAGGTGGTGCAGCTGGTGTAGCATCCCCTTTTGGTGCAACCTACTGCAACATTTTTAACAGTGTACCGTCAGTTGTGCGTAGTCTTTCAACGTAAACCAAGGAATATAATTTCTGCAAATATACTAATAATGGGATTGTAAATTCGTGAGTATAGTCCAGGAACTTGCTAACAAAAATAAAGAAGTGGGCTTAAAAAGGAACTTACAGAAAACAAAATTGATATACAGTGCTTTTTCAATAACTGAAGATTTATGGAGCATTCATTGAAAGATCCGATACCTACATTTACCTTGGACAGCAGATATCACGCAAGAGTCACATCGAATAAGAAATTAATACGCGTGCAAAACTTGGTTGGTGAGCATTTGGAAGAAATAGTACAATTTCCAACAGCAATTTACCGTTATGTCTTAAAAGTGTTTAATACTTCCATAACTACTTACGAATCAGAGACATGGACCTTAATTGAAAAATACATCCAGAGGCTGCAAACTATGGAAAGAAGCATGGAGAGGAACATACTTAGTAGGAGTGACAGGAAGAGAAACTCATGGATTAGAAAAATGACGAGAGTTGATGACATCATGATCTATGTAAATTTCCTAAAACGGCAACGGGCTGGACGTATTGCTAGAATAACTGGATCACCGGTGGACAAACCAAATACTAGACTAGAATCCAAGGAACAGGAAAGACCCCAGAAGGAAGTTCATGTGGGAATCTGTGGATGAAATTCGGAAACTTGTCCGAATGACATGAAGAGAGTGGCAGGAAGTTGTGGAAGAAACTTGGGGAGACTTTCACCCAGCGTAGATTGATAATGGTTGATAATTTTGATGAAATGTCGTTGATATTCGTGAAAAGAAAACTTCTCTAAATATTCTAATGTTCTCCTTGTGGTTTTTATTTCTTCTGTAATTTTTGTCCAACTCAAAAACATTGTGCAATTGAAAAATCTTATTAAAATCAGAAACGTATCTTCCTTTTTAAGGACTGTCGATGGGATGTACTTCAAAGGTCTTCTGTCCACTCAAAAATTTTTACGGTGCAAGTTTTTTTATACAGGCTGTGGAACTTTAGGTACAATCTTTGTGTATTTCTTTCTTTCTTCCCATTTCTTTTTTTGAGAAAAAACAAACCCAACACCCTTCTAACATGACAAAAGAGAATTCTTGAATTTTATTATGGCAGTAGTGTGACACGAGTGATTGTCCAGCATATGTAATAAAATTATAAAATTCCCGATTCTTTCTACATTAAGCTGAGTAGTTTTTTTAAAGAATTATGCAAAGATTGTGCTCAAGATTTTCAGAAATTTTTTGAAAAATCACAGGTAAATTATTTTAGTTGACAAGGGTACTTAACACTGTTATTAAAACGTAAGATAAAAGTCTAATCTTTCAAATGGTTTTTTCTTTGGCTCTAAATCTATTGTTGAGTTTGACAAAAGCTATATAAGAAGTGAAAATAGCGTGAAGAACGTTAGTAACGTTAAAAACACTAAAGAAGAGAAACTATTTCTTTTTAAAGTATTCGTTACCTCAGAAATAACAGTTTTGATGAAGGAGTTACCCATAACGCTGTGTAATTTAAATAAAAATATGTACCTACAGCGTTTTAGCACAATGAAATCAATTCAATGTCTACTGCATTTCCGTTAAGCATCATGCGGACAGCACAATTTATTCTAATGAAGCTGACTCATTGCTCAGCAAAGTTAACACTATGAACTTAATTTTAATTTTGTTCCAAATGTAAATATATGTTCTGCTTTAACGCGTTTTGGTGACAAGTTATTTTCAGTGAATACTCTTTAAGGAAAATTCATTTGAAGCTTATCCCATTATCATCGAAGACTAAAAGGAATCTATCATTTAGTTGATCTTAGGCAAAGGAGTAAGCAAAGTTAAACACGGCTTTTCCAGGATTTAAACCCAATAGGAGCACCTAGAAATTCTTCCCTCCACTCGTCCACTATACGTGGGTTTTTCTGTTTTAAATTCCTGAGTAGGACTTTATTTATTTCATATCTTTTTTCAATATGTGAGTGATAATTTCCCAGAATTATATGTAACGGGCCCTTCAGGTGAACATACCACATTGCTTCAAAGGGATCAAACTTCCCCCTTTCGCTTCAGTCTCCAGGAATCAAATCTGCAGAAAAAAGAAAGCACTTTTTATTGCCCTACACATTTCCTGTAACACTGGGGCTTTCAGTTTTAAACAATTTCCATCATGTACCGAATTCTTACGTAAAAATCAGTTTGATCTATCAGCATGATTAAAATATTTCTGAGACAGTTGATCATACACTGATGAAATGAATGAAAAAAAAAACTCGATACAGAGGATTTACCTGCATAAAAAAAGTGTTCTAACTTTTCAAATAAGCATTTAAACGGCACCGAATTGAAGCTGAACCCAAGAAACTGAATGTAAAGCATCGGAATCTAACGATATGTTTTGCAGATTTAAGCTCACAGCTGCTTTAGCATCGGTTGTTTACTCCGAATTTAATTTGCATAAATTTGGTTAGATTATTCGGGAGGGAACAGAAGCAATGGAGTCCATGTTTTATTTAAATCGTTCAATGTTGACGTTTAGATAAATCCATTCTTTTGAATGACGAAAATTAAAAAAAAAAGTGTTTCAAGTGTATGAGGTAGTAACTGGCATTACATATACATATATATATATATATATATATATGTGTTTAACTGATAGGTTTAATCAGTATCTAAATCGCTCATTCCTTATGACTTATATGAGTGTCATAACCAAAGTTACATATCTTTTAAGAGATCTTACATTAATCAACGCGCCAAAAGCTATACTGGATGCGTCATAGTGCACTTTATAAATAAAGTTAAAAATATGTAGACGAAAGAAATAAAATGCGAGATAAGCATTACTAGCAATGTACTAAAAACGTTCGCTTCAGGTAAAGAATGATGCTTGATTTTAAGAATATCATATCCTAGTTTTATTTCCTAATCCTAAATTTTCGAGACCTAATGCCCGTACAATATGCAAAGCAACGTGAGTCGTTGACCCGTGTCATTAGATGCTGGTGTTTTTGCAGTTGCAAGTAAATGACAGGTGAGATACAAATAGGAAAATGAAGAGGGCGTATTTGGCCTCCTTCTAGAAAATCTGAACATTGCAATTTTTGCTGTGTACTAAAGATATTTTTGCGGTATAAGTCATACTGTTACAACTTTCCCGCCGTATTTTTGTATATGTGTGTTTCTGTATGTATAATTTTTCTGCCGTATTTCAATATAACAGAATGGACGTAGTGCAATTTTAAAATGGCACGCAATATCGAAAATTTCCCTACCATGGAGAAGAACATTGTATGTGTGTGCAATATAAAAAAAAAAAAAAATATGAAAGGCGAAGAAACGAAAATTGTATCAACATTAGCTATTCTTTCTTGCATTCAGACTAGATAAAAATTGCCGAAAGTTTCTTCCAGAGGTCTGTCTTGATAATTGATAACTGACTGAGTGCCTGATCCTAGGTACTTTGTGGCGCGAAGTTGCCCAAAAGGCGCCAAACTCAAAAGGAAAACAAAGAGATAAACATAAAAATCTATATTGTTCCAAAACCCTTTCTAATTTCATCTTCTCATAATTGTTTACATACTTTCTGATTCTTCTCGTGTTCAGATGAATTTTTCTGATGTGTCTGCGGTAAAACCGGTTGAATAACAGACAGGGAAGAACGAAATTATACCTACTGGTGTTTGCATACATTATTTGTATAAACAGTTTCCATTTGTCAGCCTCCTATGTTATTAACCTGTGGCCTCCTACACAACTTAAAGGATTGACATTTTTTCCTCACTTGTTGGTTTTCATCTGCTTTTACTACACCCACAAAACACTGTTAAAGAATATCCTCGCTAAAGATATAAAACACTCACAGACACACAGGTTACTCCTATCCTCAGTTCTGTCCATGTGTGCAAAATTGCTGACTGCCGTGGTCCATAACCAAACAAAAACAAATCGTCTATCCAAATGTGGAGTTTTTCCTAGTGTCTTCTACAATTTTTATGACTTGCTAAAAATGCTTTCTGAAATTCATTCTATCTACACTTCGTTGAGAAGCTCTCCCTCAGAATGCGCTGCTTTTTAGGGAAATAAAAAAATCTAATTTTCAAATTTAAGAAATATACATGTCAACACAAAAATAGTGTATCTAAAATTTACTGTAAGAAATTTGAGTTATGGCATTTTGATTAATCAGACCAAATTTCAATAGTCCTGCAAAGCTGTGTTTTTTTTCCCAATGGTTTTAACCAATTTCTTTAGAGCAGTCTCATTATAGGTTCAAAGACCTTTATAGAGAGTGTTCTTAATATAAACGCCCTATAACTGTTCAATTAATCAAAACCAACCAAAATAACCAGTAGGGTATGAATGCTGTTTACATTTTATTTTTAACTCCATAAATAAAAGTTCAACTAACTACACTCAGCTTACTGTATACTTAATCTATGGGCATAATCAAAATGAAATTAGATCAAGACATTATGAGTAAAATTTCCGTCTAGGGATTTCACGTGCTTTTATTTGTGCTTATAGGCTTCATAAGCTGATCTAACTTACAAATTAACACACAAATCGGTTACCCTAACAAGAATTCAGTAAATACATCCGGTTTACAGTATTTAAAATTTGTTTTCGAATATGCTGTAGGCATTCTCTAAAAAAAAAAAAAAAGAATTGTTTTCCTTTATTTCATGAAACATTCAACAATTTCTAAATCTCATGCGTTGGTGTTAATATTATCAAAACTGAATTTTAGGAGGATGACAAAAAATGAGAAGAAATGCTTTAATTATTGGTATCGAAAAACGTACTACTCTATTTTGGGGGAGTAACTTCCACCCTTCGTAAAAATATACAAAATAGAGAAAAAAATAAATAAATTAAAGGGACTCGGCGCCGTAATTTTTGACGCCACTATTCACCTTAGGTCTCTCAGGTTCTCCTTATCTGACACGTGCTAAAGTGATTTTTGGCGCCATCAGTTTATTTTCCCACTTTTAAGATAAAAATGAAATGTAGATAAACAATCCCGCCTTAAAAGATTTTTAGAATAACCTTTAATGTTTAGAATATTAGGAAATATCAGAAACATTAAGAATATTTACTGTAAGATAAATCAGAAACGTTAAGAATATTTACTGTAAGATAAATCAGAAAGTTAGAAATGTTACATTTACAGACTAACTGTACAACAAGATGGGTGAAAAAATTTAGTTGAGAGAAAACAAATATGAAAAAGTATGAAATATACAGTTTACACTTCCTCAAACACATGTGGTTGAAATGCCATCCATCCCAATAATTAAGAATCTTTGACAGGTTTATAGGTTGACATTATTTTCTGTGACTGACCAAATACTAAACAGTGGATTTATTCAAAAATTCTTAGTACCACTAATTTTGTGTATGATATAACTGCTTTTATATATTCCCTATCTTTTTGTTTTTCCCTTTGGTTTTAAATATGCAAATATTGATTGAGCTTTTTGTTTACACATTTATTATAACTTATACCATTGCTTTTTATTACAACTGCAAGTGAAACTCATAGACGTTAACATGTGTTTTGAAACAACTACTGCATATTGTAATTCGAATTTGATAAGACTGTTTTTGTTAATATGCCAAAACGGCTCTCATTGATTGTTGTTTTCATTCTAATGAAGGATATTTGCTACAATTAAGGTTCCGAAACAACTGCTTTTTATTGTTGGTAACTTTAGGAAACAGTGATTTAGAAATACGCTTGTGTTGTGGTTATAAATTATATTACATATATATTCATCGGAACACTAAATACTTAATAAGATAGATCTTAAATCAAGCACCGCTGCAGCTTCGGTAATCTCTGGAAAACTCTACTTTAAATGAAACTCAGCTACAAGGGCATTAACTCTGAACAGAAACAATATTGCTGTAACAAGTTCTTTTGTGTGATGTCATGGGTATAACTATTAAGGCTTCAGCCCTTTATGTACTTAAAGAAACTTCAAACCTAAAATCGTTTCTACTAATTATGTAAAACTTACGCACTTGATAATTTTAACAACTAGCACATTTTTAAAAGTCATTAATGTTTTTGCAAATATTGTATCGTGAAAAAATTTCATTACATTAAACACAAGCGGATTTTTTATGCAGCCATGTTTCTACGTTGAAAATTTTCTTTGGCCCATTATTCTATTAAACAGATTTACGTCACTGTTAAATAAAAAGTTTGCGAATCCTTTTTTTCCCCTTTTTCTATTTTTTCCCTTGTCTCATTCATGTATGTGCTTTTTATTGATAAGAATTTACGCCTGCATTTAAACAGTTTCTACACGACAACATCTTACGGGGTTTTTTTTTATTGCACTTGGGGAAACGTTTAACACAGTTAATCAGAGATGCAGCAGTTCTATTTCTTTTTTTTTTTTTTTTTTAAAAGCAATAAATATTTTTCACTTATCAAAATGCTGATTTAAAAGACAAAAACAGGTTGTTCCTTTGAAAATACTTGGGTAAATTAATTCCATTAAGCCAACTCAAATACTGTATTTAATTTATAATATTTTTGGAACATAGTTTCAAATCCGTGCAACGTAATTTTATTTTTTAGGGACTAGGTAGAAGCGATATAGAAGCCTACACAAGTCTTAAAACTAGAGAACCGTTTTAATGTATGCATCAATGTACAGATAATTCATGAGGAAGCGACTTTTTTGAATAAATGCATAACAATTGCGTATCTGATGCAAATTACATACAGATATACATAAATATATATACAGTAAATTATGCATTCATACACGTATACATGTCCGTGTAATTTTATATAATTTCCTATACAAATGTGTACATGTAAACACATGTATATGAATGTAAAATACGTTCTTCCTTTACACTTTCCTAGATTTTGTTTTTTATTTAACTGTGTCCTGAGGTATAAATATCAACCCACTTGAAAATAGGAACGGTATTATAAAAAAATAATTAGAATAATTTAATTAATCTGAAAGATTTTAAAGCATGATTAAAACCAGGAGAAAGAAAATTATGGGATTTAACGTCATTATATACATATGCTGAATATAACGATCCTATTTTTATATAGGCTTAAAACATACGAGTGCGAGCGAGTTTTCAGTTTTGCATTTAATTCTCGCCGATATTTGATTGTTTTAGTTATCCAGAATATAAATATATGAGAATTTAGTCAAGGAAAATAGTTTTGTATCCAAATAACAAATGTGACTTTTTGCCATATCCTGCCAGCTTTAAGTTCTTATAATTCGGTTAATAATTTTTATGAATTACTATTTATGAATTACAGATTTTTTTATATTATTATTTTTATGAATTACTATTTATGAATTACAGATTTTTTATATTATTATTTTTATGAATTACAGATAGATTCTGGTCTGCTCAAGTCATCCTGAACACTGAATAAAAAAAATATATATGTAAAAGCTGTTAGCTATATTTGATTTTATATTAAAAAAAAATCAGAGTTGTGCAAAGTTTAGTCTATTGAGAATGAATGACGATGATTGTACGTATGTTGTCTCCGTGAACCAGCTGCATCTTAGGGAACTGAAATTGGCACAAAAATACAAACGATCTCACCTGGAAAGAGAGATAGACTTTTGATTGACCTTTGCTGAGTCTCGGCTGGCGGTCACTAGACTTGTTTGGTCAGTCACTTAGGGTCAGTGGGCAGTGAGGGTCTGACTGACGGCGTGGGGCGGTTGAGACATGAGCGAAGTGGGGCTGTGGGCGTGGAGGGGCGAACCGCCCATCATGAGTTCATTGCCGTTGCTACCCCCCGTCGTCATTTGCACTGGGGGAGTCATCCGCTTTTCCTTCTGGCGACGATTACAAAACCACACTCGAACCACTTCCTTTTCTAGTTGAAGACTGTCGGCGAGGTTGGTAATCTCTTGGGCAGAGGGTTTGGGCTGTTTGTGAAAGTGGCTCTCGAGAGCCCCCTTCACCGACACTTCGATGCTTGTCCGTTTTTTCCGCTTGCGTCCCTGAGCTGCTATCTTGTCTATGGACGTCGGAGAGCCCGTGGTGCTGTCCGCTTCTTCCAACCACTTCGCCAGAAGGGGTTTGAGTTTGCACATGTTCTTGAAGCTCAGTTGTAGAGCTTCGAACCTGCAGATAGTAGTCTGACTGAACACATTACCATAGAGGGTGCCTAGAGCCAAGCCTACGTCCGCTTGCGTGAAACCGAGTTTTATCCTTCTCTGCTTGAACTGTTTGGCGAACTGTTCCAAGTCGTCCGAACTGGGTGCTTCTTCGGAACACTCATCAGGATGCCTGTGCTGCTGTTCCATGTGGTGGTGGTGGTGGTGGTGATCGTCCGGGTGATGGTGATGGTGATGATGGTGATCGTGTTGCGGAACTTCCCTCATGGCAGGGTGTAGGGGCGCGCCCCCGTGGCTGAGCATCCCGTTCATGCCGTAGTGTTGCAGGTGATGGTGTGGGGAGGTGCCGCTTCCAGGGTGGGCCATGCCCCCCATGTGGGGCGAGGCGGCCAGCGACGAGTGGTGCCAAGGGTGCGACGCGGCCATGTGCTGCGGTGGACGGTGGTGGAGATCGGCCGCGTGGGGAGGCTTGATATCCTGTGCGTGGAGCGGCGGCGGCATCGCCGCCGACCACGTCCCCGGGTCGTTGTGCGGCGGAAGGCTGACCCACTGGTGATGGGTCGGAGCCAGCGCGTGACCGTTGTGATGTTGCGGAGGCATGTATTTCATCTCCGTGTCGCGGCCGTAGCCTCCGGACTGCTGCTGGGAGTTCTGCATCACCTCTGAGCTCATAGCGCTCGAGCTGGTGAGGTAAGGACTTGCCATGACCACATCTCCGCGTGCTATGCGCTCTGCATCACTGAGGAGAAGGACACTGAGGCGCTCTGCCGAGCACTCCGCCCTCATTGGATGGAGAGGCGGTGACGTCGCTCACAGAGGAGATTCCATTGGCGAGAGAGCGGAGGGCTTCTACGAGGGGGCAGTGTCACAGGTCGCCAAGGTCGCAGGCGGAGTCAGTAGTAGATGCCGCAAACCGTCAACAAACACCGCCACGCTGCTTCCGATTCCCGAACACACACACGCTTAGGACCACGCCGTTGTTCTTACGAAGTCGTCCTTCACAGTTATCGCTTTCTTCGTCTCTTTTCTTCCGCCCGAATCACTAGGTTCATCGCGGAATTCGTTTGCATACTGAAAGAACCACGGGTTGAATGAAATGTTTAAGAGCATCTCATGCGAATTAATCTTGATGGGGGAGAAATGATAGAGTGCGCATTGTTTTTCTTTAACATCTTCTTTACGGTAATCTACAAATTCCTTCTCTTATCATCGTCGCAACTTTTATTTAGCGTAAAATCTTAATATACAATGTATTTCGTCCTGCGCTTCAAAAACCCTTTATCCCATTACGAAAAATAAAAGAAAGAATGTTTGAAGAAATTAATGTTTAAAGAATGATCGAGGGCAGTTATTTATGTATGTATGTATGCGCATTTCATTTATTTGCTAACGGATATATTTAAAAATAAACCCGTTTGCTCATTCGATGAGGAATAAATTACTTTGCTCTATACCCCAGTCTATATTTTTTTCTCCCATTTATTCAATTCCTATTTTTTTCTTTTTTTACTTTCCCGTAGGTATATTTACATTCTATGAGGGTTTTATGAACGGGTGTGAAATTCTTTCATTTCACGTGACGAATAATACAAATCCATTAATTTCAAGTAGAAATGAAATAATCGAAAAATAGTATTGAAATAAGAATCAGATTTTTATCAGTAGTGGATTTCTTCGTATCTGTAGTACGAGTAAGAGTCAATGATGTACGAAAAGGTATTCTGCCCGGTAAATGTATTCTCAAATAATTTTTTAAAAATGACTGCACGTTAATATATTCGTTGTTATACATGTAAAGGATCTTTAATAATTATGTTTATATTTTTACGAAGGTTTCCTGGTGGCAAGTGATAAGGGTTCACAATGCTCGAAATGAGAGTATATGTTCTAGTTTCCGATGACACATACGTGTTGCATTTGTCCTTTCACTTTGATTCTCCTCCATTATTGGGACCTGTCACTTTAAATTAGGATTAGAGGACATACGTTTAACATTCGGTGTTCATAGGAAATATTAAAACTGGAAGCGACAGATTCATACATTCGGATTCAGCAGCTTTCGAAATAACAGTTTGGTAAATTAATGTCATTGAAGACACTCTGAAACAATCAAATTAAGCAAAATTTAGAGCCAATTGACTTTCAAACGTTGAGAGCACAGAAAAGTTTTAAAGAACTGGTGACTTATAAATAAACGTATCACACGAGTTTATTACTAACGCAATATGCAACGTCTTTGATTTTTCATCAGATTTTTCTATCTGCAATGCATTTTCTGAGCATTTAGGTTTAACTTTGAAAGTAGTATGATTACAGGAAATGCCCTTTCTCTCCTTCTCCTCTTCTCTCTCTCTTTCGTCTTTGAGCTTTTGTTTTCAAATTGCATTTCCCCTTATCAAGCAACTGTTTATTTATAAGCCTAATTTTTGCATATATCGTCTTACCATCAGTTTTGCTGGTCTGTTTCCTCCATATGTACAACAAGTTGAGGTTTCGCAAATCTATTACATTTTCTGAATTTACTCTCCGTTATGGTAGTAATGTATCATAATAGTTAATAAAAACACTGCCGCACTTAAGTTTAAAAACTTTAAATCGAAATTACACAAGCCATTGTTTAATATTAATTACGGGGCATTGTTTTTATTGTTTCAAAACAATTATAATTCGTTCGTTCCGTAGATATTAATTCACATTCTTTTCCATTATTTAAAACTATGGCTCTCCAATATTTGAGTTTTATAGGTCATCAGAAAGTGAACATTTCTTTTCCATGCGCTTGCATATTTAATGATGAAAACAAAACGAACCTAAAGCTTTGCAGTCTGTAAAATCTCATTCTCGAAAAAAAAATAGGGGATGCAAGCGCGATTAAAATATACCTGAAACAATGCCTTTCTTCTATAGTGTGTCTTATACGAATTTTGATGCTCAAAATAATATTTCGATAAAAAACGCGCCGGATGCAATCTGTACTTAATGTTCTTATAAGAATGTTGAAATGTTTAAAAATTCAAGATTAGAGTTTTCCGTTTTACAAAGCACCTCAAATGTCAGAATATCAGAACTCATTACTTATACTGTTTTTGTGGAATACTTACCGTTATCCTTTACTGATAGGTAAGTTACAGTCATTTCATTATTAATTTCCTAACAAGGAATTGTAATGTTTTGTATGCAATGAGTCATGATACATTGTTTGGTTTCTCAGTGGCTTAATGGTTTAGGAGCTGTCTTTTGGATTTTTGCTGTTCCTCTGTTCGAATCTGCTGAATGGAGTCCAGAAGTTTGATTCCTTTTTATGGCAATGGTTCTTACTTGTCCATAGAGTCTTTATCAAAATTCGAGAAGACCTTAAATGTGGGTTGTCAAAATTAAAAAGGATAAAAAGAGCACTTCTAAGTTTTCTATAGCTTCACTATTTATCGATCTTCAAACTCCAAAAAAAATTATCCACTGCCTCTTTCTTTTTTTTTTTTTTTTTTAATATTCGGAAGATTCTGCACAGCAATGATCAAATTATAAAATCTGTCATTGTAATTAAAGCTAGGAAGTGGTAAGTTTCAGAATTACTTTATATACTTAATTTAGCGACCATTCGATTATAATTTGCAATTTGTTACAAAACTTTCAAGTCCTCAAAAAGTTCGGCATGGAAAACTTGATAAAACATAATCGTCAACAATGTGTTTATTTCTCAAATGGAATAACATACTCCTAGTAGATTTAAGAATTTTTTTATCACTATTGCATATTCCTGAAAGGAGATGTTTAGGAAGCTTTATAGTTAAAAATTAAAAGAAGAAGTTAGCGTCAATGCATAAACAAAATACTACTTATTTTTGCAACTTTCTGCAAAGAACATCGATAAAAAAAAAATGTTTTATAAATGAAGAAATGCGAGCAGGGATTTTGATAGAAATCAGTGATTTCTAAACTTTCTGTAAAAAAATCAGTGACACTCTCTGATTTTTCAAATATCAGGGCAAGTAAATCAAAAGAACCGAGAATGGTTTCTACTTTATTTGGTTCTAAATTATTTGAAATTCGATGGTTACGTTTTCATTATCTGGAATGGTAATACACCAGAATTCAGCATGTTTAGGAATAGCAATACTGCGTCATCAGTAAGAACATATTATGCTGTGTTATCTTTAAAGTATCTTCAAATATGGTGCTAGTTTAAACGTATCTTCATTTTTGCTTCACTGATATATGGTGGAATAATAAAGAGCAAACGGAGGATATTTGAATATCAAGTTGAAAGTTTTAGTATTTCCTGAACGACTCAATGACTTAGAGTGAAATCTGTACGCGCACGTATCGTTGGCAGAGGTATATCATTTGATTCCCTTTTCTTCATTTTTTTTATCTTTTATGCCAAATCAGCGTTGGTATTGGATAAACAAAAATGATTGCTGCTGGCGAAGGGAATTGTAACTTACAACACAACTAGTTTTTCCTTGTATAACGTTTTTTATACAGCTGTTTTAAAATAGTAAACAAAAAACAATAAGATTTAAATTTGATTCTTCTTTGAAAAGATGAGTCCCCCCCCCCCCCAAGTTGCGACGTACTATAGAGGAGAAGCACGTGTCAAGACGACAAATCTGCGGCGATAGATTTCGTCGGTGTAGCTTAGTTGGTTAGAGCAACTCACTCCGGAGCGAGGAGACGTGGTTTCGATCTCTGTCACCGACAAATTCCTGCTTCACATTGGCTCCCGAACGTAAAAATGGATCTACTGACCCTCGGATTCTTCTAAAAATGTGTGATGTTCGTTCCACACATCATCTGGAATTAATGAAAGGTTCCTTCCTCGCTTCAAAAAGAAATTGAGATGATATGAGGTACTACACAGGTGAAGCACGTGTGAAGACGACAAATATGCAGCTACACATTCCGTCGGTGTACCTTCGTCGGTTAGAGCAACTCACTCATCAGCGAGGAGACGCGGGTTCGATCCTGGTTACCGACAAGTTCCTGTTTTCACAAAAAGTAAAAACATTTTATGGGATATTCCATCTAGATTTTTTAACGGAAGTGTAGGAAGATCGCAGAGTGAAACGGAAGTTTGGAAGTGCGGCACGAACGGAACGCGTGCCATATTGCTGCTGAAACCCGTGGGCTGGACTTGGAAGTCTGAAACGGGAAGAACGCGGGCCGGCCCTTCAGCGTTCGATCTCCCGCCAAGCCGGGTAGCAATTTTGCAAGTCTGAAACGACCCTTTCGTGTTATCCCAATCAATGCCCTTGTATATCTTCTGTGTTCATATATTGATTGCTTTTTAGAATTTGTTGCCATTTTCTTCAGTGATAATAATAATAATTATAATAAACATATTTGGACTTCAACAGAGATTTGTATAGGCCATGAATGTTCGCAGGAAATTTTAATTGAAATACTAATAATTATTATTACCTTTATTATTGCTCGAAGAACAAGACAGAAATATTCATCTCAGACATCGAAATTCAGAAAATTTCGAATGATACAGCAGCTCTGTAATTTACAATAGAATGGATGAGGGAAATAGTTATCTTAGAAATATTAATTATTCAAAAGTTTCTTTAAGCCCCACTGCAGTTGCAAAATGACAACTGGAACGATATGTGCGTGTTCTGCTTCCGGACGTTTTTTAGCACCACTGTAGTTACCGAAATAACAACTGGAACGACCTGTGCTATATTATTTTTACAAACGTTTTTATGCATTACTGCAGTTGCCGAAATGACATCTCGCACGCTCTATGTTTTTTCTGTTTCCTATAGTTTTTAAGCAGCACTGTAGTTGTTGAAATAGCAACTCGCAAGCTCTACGTTTTGCTTTATTTCCAAAAGTTTTGTAAGTGCCACTGCAGTTACCGAAATGACAACTCCTTGCTTTCTTCTGTTTCCTGAAGTTTTTAAGCCGTATTGCAGCTATCGAAATGGCAACTAGAACGATATGAATTATTTTCTGTTTCCAAAAGTTTTTGATCACCATTGCAGTTGCCGAAGTAGCAATTGGCACGAACTGCGTTATGTTCTGTTTCATAAAAGTTTTTACGCACTACTGCTGTTTCCAAAATGACAACTGGCATGATCTGCGTTATGTTCTGTTCCTTTCTATTAGAGATTCTCGCATTTCGATATTTTCTAGACACTGTTCTCCGGATGTACTCAAAATCAGGAACTGCCACATCTCTTAGTTGTGTCTATGCACAGTTAGTTATAATATCAGGCCCAGAGATGGAAACAGGTCATGGGTCAGCGGGTCAACGGCTCGACAATTTCTAGCCGGCCAAACGGGTCGGGTCAAGGTGTACCTAACCCAATCGCGACCCGGTTTTATTTCCGTTTTATTTTTGTAAGGGAAAAAATTCAAAGAAAAATGCGCACTGTTTTGTGCTCGATACTGGTGTTTGTCATACGTGTCCTGACTGAAAAATGTTTTGTCATGCAATATGAAGGAAGAGTGTAACGACTGAAAAAAAAAATGTTCTGTCATGCAATATGAAGGAAGAGTGTCCCAACTGAAAAATGTTTTGTCATGCAATATGAAGGAAGGGTGTCCTGACTGAAAAATGTTTTGTCATGCAATATGAAGGAAGAGTGTCCCGACTGAAAAATGTTTTCTAATGCAGTATGATGGAAGAGTGTATGCAATATGAAGGAAGAGTGTCCCGACTGAAAAATGTTTTGTCATGCAATATGAAGGAAGAGTGTCCTGACTGAAAAATGTTTTGTCATGCAATATGAAGGAAGAGCGTCCCGACTGAAAAATGTTTTGGCATGCAATATGAAGGAAGAGTGTCCCGACTGAAAAATGTTTTGTCATGAAATATGAAGGAAGGGGGTCCTGACTGAAAAATGTTTTGTCATGCAATATGAAGGAAGAGTGTCCCGACTGAAAAATGTTTTGTCATGCAATATGAAGGAAGGGTGTCCTGACTGAAAAATGTTTTGTCATTCAATATGAAGGAAGAGTATCCCGACTGAAAAATGTTTTGTCATGCAATATGAAGGAAGAGTGTCCCGACTGAAAAATGTTTTGTCATGCAATATGAAGGAAGAGTGCCCCGTCCCGACTGAAAAATGTTTTGGCATGCAATATGAAGGAAGAGTGTCCCGACTGAAAAATGTTTTGTCATGCAATATGAAGGAAGGGTGTCCTGACTGAAAAATGTTTTGTCGTGCAATATGAAGGAAGAGTGTCCTCAGAAGGAGAAGTGTCCCTTACTTCTGAGGGGCAATGATGAGAACAGCATCCACATCTTGGAAACTTTCAACTTATTATAAACCTGTGAAAATTCTTGTTTCCGTGAAACATATTCTGAAGCTTGATAGGCCGCCCCGGTGGCGCAGTGGTCTAAGCGATGGCCTCTGATCATTCGTCCGAACGGGGTCCGGGTTCGAATCCCGGTGAGGCATGGATGTTGTGTTTGTCTTACGGCACTGGCTCTCTCCCTTCCCTGGAACCAGTGACCCTAAATTAGGGACGGGCGACTGCTTATAGCCCATTGAGTTGCTCACGGTGGTCGTTAAACCTCCAATCAAAAAAAAAAAAAAAAAAAAAAGCTTGATAGGCATGTTATCAAGAAAACAGCAAAAACTGAAATTAAGCATACAAAATTTTACTTAATTTAAAATATTTGACTATATCGCGGTCAAAATCAGGTGGAACAGCCTTAACGTTACTGCGCAGACATCCCTTTTGACTCACGCAGATGTGTTTGAAAACATGTGTAAAACAGTTTTGTTTTGCAAATGAAACACGACAGTTTCAATACTTACTCTAATAAGTAAGTGAGTAAGTTTATATGTTCCTATGATACATTTGTTTAATTTCCATATAGCCTAAGATACCCACTGCGGAGAGACTTTTTGGAAGCCCTGTATATATATTATAGTTCAAAGCGGATTTGTCCGGGTCGGGTCCGGGTCAATTACAGATCCGGGTCGGGTCCGGGTCAATTACAGATCCGGGTCGGGTCTAATAATGTAACGTCCGGGTCCGTGTCGGTCCCGGTTCAAACATTTTGACCCGTTTTCAACTCTGATCAGGTCGTCAGTGTTCTTGTCTGTGACTAATGATGATTTAATTTTCAGAAATAGGTTCTAGTTGATGCTTGTAATAAGGTGGATTTGGTCATACTTAATGAGTAAGTTATATTGGACATTTGATATTGGACATTTGCTACCTGTTTTGTGTTTGCTTTAGGTACACTTTTTTCGTGATAGAAGAGGACATCCAGATGAAAGGAGTTTTACTGTCTCAGTGGCGTTCCCACACTTTCTTCAGGTGCCATTCTATACAACTTTCATTATGCGTTTTCTGTAGTTTAGGGTTGCAATAAAGTGACATTGAATCCTGATGAAGAATCCCGCAGCATCTCGATAGAGTTAAACTTTTTGAAGAAAAAGAGTTGCTTTTATTACGCACACACACACACACAAAAAGATTAAACCATTATAAGAATTCATTTTATCACAAGGAAAATTCGAAATATTTCGGCTTAAAATATAAGCCTAAATGAAATGTCCATTACGTTTCATTTTTTACGTTTTTAATATAAACGTCCATTTACTTTCTATTTTCACGTTTTTAATACAAACGTCCATTGACTTCCACTTTTTACGTTTATATTATAAACGTCCATTGACTTTAATTTTTGTACGTTTTTAATATAAACGTCCATTTACTTTCGATTTTTACGTTCTTGACACACCCATTGACTTTCATATTTTTACATTTTAATATCCATTGACTTCCCATTTTTTTGCGTTTTTAATGTAAACATCCATTGACTTTCCATTTTTTAGATTTTTGATATAAACGTCCATTTACTTTCAATTTTTTTCTCACTGAATAATGCAGAGAAGAATGAATGACAACGTTAATAGAATTCTAATTGATGATGCAGGCTAAATAATTCCTAACATCTTGAATACTAACTCATTTCGGATGCCGGAAAGCGAAAACTAAAGTAAAATCGACAAGGAGTGTGCCCACCGGAGTTACAAACGATTTAAAAGTAAAACGATCTCCCATGTTGGATCATCGGGTATAGGCTGCGGGATGTGGGGTGGAGTAAGTTAAACAAAATTCAGGAACGCACATGTACACGTGCTTCTATGTTCAAAAACTTTCTGTAATTTATTGAGTGTGCGAGTATTTATTGACAGTGGCATTTACCGGGAAACGGTTCCTGTGTACAATTTATCCATATCACGTGTCGTGTCCGCCTAGAAGCAACAACGGAAATGGTCAGACGGCGGTGAATTCGTACTTTCTGTTCATCTGCTAATAAATGTCACTTCCTACATAACCTTCAAAAACTACAAAATAGCACAGCACGTAATTGTTTCCCTGGTGTGGGCGTAAGCAGCAAACTCGCCGCACCTGAAATTCAGTAATAGCAAAGCAGAGTGGCTAGAGAGAAAAAAAAAAAAAAAAAAAAGTCGAGAGTGTGTCCTGGTACTCGTTATAGATAATTTATGCTATGCATTTTTCGCGTTCTAAGATGTTTGTGCGTGTGAAATAAAACGAGTGATTCATTAATTTCAGTTAAAATCGGAATTCAAGGTAGAAAGAAAAGCTGAATCGCAAGTGAGTTGCTGAGGGAGACTGGTTCTAGTTGATGCTGGCGATCTAGGATATCTATAGGTTACCAAAGATGGAAACGGATCACGGGTCAAACGGGTCGGGTCAAGGTGTTCCTCACACGATTTCTTCCCGATTTTATTTCCGCATTACCATAGAAAAGAATAAAAGAATGTTCCAAAGAAAAATGCGTACTGTGGGATTTTGTGCTCTTTGATGGTGCAGCGGAGTGAAAAATGATTTGTCATATAAAAATATTTCCATCTCTTTCTTAAAGAAGATTTCCATCGACGGACGATGCCATATCGTAAAGCGATACTTCCTTTGCGTTTGTTTTCAGTGCGATTGCCCAAGATGCAGGAAATCCCCTGTTGCCTGCTTCTCTGATGATTCATTCTTTCACACCCCGCGTGTCACATTGTAACACTGAGAGTTACTTTTCAAATCGAATCTTTTGCATTAAGTATTCAGAGCTTTACGTTTGACATGCTAACATCTAGCTCCTTGCATTTCGTGTCGGAATTAATGCCTTATTTGTTAATATGTATTAATTTAATATTTAAGGAGATAGAGAAAGGCGTCCAGGCCAACAAATACGTTGAAATGGAAGCTGTTCCGTCTCATGAAGAAACCGGAATATGTTTTACAGCAACACAAATTTCCAGAAGCTTCTGACGAGTTGAAAGTTTCCAAAATGTGAATTTGATTTCATGAGTATTCCTTCCTTCTGAGGGGCAATGATGAAATCAACATCCACATTTTGGAAACTGACCTCATCAGAACCTGGTGAAAATTTGTGTTGCTGTGAAACATATTGTGATGCTTGATATTTTATCAAGAAATCAGCAAAAAATCTGAAATTGCACATGCAAAACTAACTTAATTAAAAAATTTTGAGTGTAGCACCATCAAAATTAAGTGGAACAGTTTTAACATTACTGCGGAGAAACTTTTTAATTCTCGTGAATATATTTGGAAACATGTGCAAAACAGTTAGGTTATATGAAGAACGAGTTTCATTTTTTCTGTAAGTAAGTGAGTAGATTATACGTTTCCGTAGTACATTTTAATAATTTCCATATACCCAACGATACCCACTGCAGACAGACCTTTTAAACGCGCCCTGGTGTATATATATAGGGTGTCCGTAAAGTCTTTCCCACATTACAAAAATTAATATAAAAAAATCTATGAAAGTTGAGTTGAAATAAAATTGTTGGCAACATAATATAGCAGCATTCACAAAGTTTTTTTTTTTTTTTTTTTTTTTTATGTTCTTTAGGTGAACGCTATTGCTGAATAAGAGGGGAATTTCATCGATAATGGCTTCCATGCAAGAAAAAGCTGCGTGCGTGTTGTGGTTCCATGAGACCAAATCTTACTGTCCAGCGTCATTTCAGAAGAGAGTACAGACGATCACCACCAGACCACAAAAGCATGAAAGCTTGGTATGAAAAGTTTAAAGCGACGGATGGTGTTGGCGATCTCCCCAGAGCGGGCTGATTACCGGTTACACAAGAGGGCTGATTACCGGTTACTCCTGCAGCTGTTCAGGAAACATTTCTGTAAAGACCCAGGAAATCCATTCGCCGTAGTTTTCCCCGTGTCATGGTTCGCAAAATTTTACATAAACGTCTTCATCTGTATGCTTATAAGGTACAGATCGTTCAAGCTCTTCAGCCTGATGACCGGCCTCGCCGTGCTGCATTTACGACGGAGTTGTTGCACCTCATAGCCCATTATAGTGATTATCTGCACCGTGTCTATTTCTCAGATGACGCCACATTCCACGTCTCTGGTACAGTATATAGGCACAATGTGCGAATCTGGGGATCAAAAAATCCCCATTATACACTGTCAAAAATTGGTTGTGATAGGTTGTACCAAGAAGTGGTGCTACACCAGCTGCACCACTTTCTGAGAAAAGATACACCATCGTGTTTTGCAAACAAAACCCATCAACGTGGTTCACCTTTTCTCCACGTTATGTTATAAGGTTGCACGCAAGATTTTACAATGTTGTTTGTTGGGTTTATTTTGCACCCCAGAATGGTGTATCTTTTTTAAGAATGTGGTGCGGCTGGTGTAGCACCACTTTTTTGGTGCAACCTACCACAAAATTTTTAACAGTGTATCATCGAACAACAGAGGGCTAGCCCGAAAGCGAACGTATGGTGCGTCCTGATGCATGACAGAATTATAAAATCCTTCTTTTTTTACAGAGCCCACCGTAACATGTAACGTGTACCTGGACATGCTGGAACTTTTTTGTAGCACTTCGGTTGCATGCACTCCAACCTTTGGTTATTTTCCAACATGACGATGCCCCACTACATCGGTCAATAATGGTTCGTGAGTTCCTGAATGTCACATTTCCGGACAGATGAATTGGCCGCGAAGGTCCCATGACATGGCCACTTCGATCGCCCACATAACCCCTCTAGACTTTTCCCTGTGGTTTTATGTGAAAGACCAATTTAATTCTAGCAGTGTTCCGGATGTCGAGACGTTGAAGAGCAGAATAACTGACGTCATTGGTTCTGTCTCTGCTGAGATGTTAAACAAAACATGGCGTGAGATCGAATATCGCCTAGATGTACTCCGGGCCACGAATGGTGCTCATGTTGAGATGTACTGACACTGGGGAAAAAAAAAACTTTGCTTGTGCATCATCATTGCCGTGCAATCTCTTTCTTATACCTGCAATACATTTTTTTATATACATTTTTGTAATGTGGAAAAGACTTTAAGGACAACCTTTATATATACTGCATGATTATGTATAGTTATAAACTGAGTTTCGAATTTACAGCTCAAAAGCGGATTTGTCCGGGTAGGGTCCAATTATATGCAAGGTTGTAGCTATCAGGGGGCTGGAGGGGGCTCAGCCCTCCCTGGAAGACAAGCAAGCTCCCTTGGAAGACCGACGTTGTTGTAAATTCTCTGAATTTTCATTTTCGTTGGTTTATAAAAATTGCTCGTGTGTTTCATTATAAGCATAGATGCCTTATGTATTAGTGTACTGAACTGTTTTTGAAAAAGCGAAATTGAAATTGCACGAACGATGAATCGCTGAAAAAAAATTACTCCGGGTGAATCTGTAAAAATAGCTGCGCCAATGATTCTCAACCACACAGGCGCAATGAGGGGCAGATTTATAGGGACGCTAATGAGGCCCAGGCGTGGGTCCTCACGATGCTGGGGACCTACAAAACAGTTTTTTTTAATTGTATAAAAAAACGTTATAGAGTGTTCTCTGTGGGGATGTGCTAACGAAGCAAGCCTGGTGTGTGTGTGTGTGTGTGTGTGTGGAAGGGGGGGGGGGGGGGGTTATTGCCGAAAAAATAAAATACAAAGAATTTCTGGATTTCTGGTCCGATCGGGAGATAATCAGCGTTTATAAACTACAACTCAAAAAATTATCTGCAGGCATGTGCTAACGCAGGTAACCTATTGGGGAGTTGTCACCCCCCAGACAGCTTTCCTGGGGTAACAGATGACCGCAGAAATTTTGTAAGGTTGTAGTTTGTAAAGGCTGAAAATCTGCTCCCGGTTAGGCTACAGATCTTTATATTTTACATTTTGGGTACTAAGTCTTCCCCTTACACACAGGGTTTCTTCTGAAGAGGATGCTAGCAGAAATTTTGTAGAGCTGTAGTTTGTAAACGCTGAAAATGTGCTCTCGATTGAACAAGACATTCTTTATATTTTATATTTTTGGTATTAACCCCCCCCCCCCCCTCCTGAACCCAGATTTGCTGCGGTAGCGGATGCCCGAAGAGATTTTGTTGAATTGTGATTTTTAAACTGTGAAAATCTGCTGCTGATTTGCTTGAAATTCTTTATACTCTATTTCATATCTTTGGGAATGCTTCCCCTCCACACACACACACACACACACCCACACACCATCGGTAGCGGATTCCTGAAAGAAATTTGTTGAGTTTCACTTTATAAACCCATAAAATATGTCCACAACCGGAATGTTTATTCCCCCCCCCCCCCGATCTTCAAAGTTTGCGAATGTATGGGACGCTCTTGAGTTTTTGTCGAGTTGTACTTTGGAAACCCTCAAAATCTGACAGAGATCAGAATAGTCGTTCTTTTTTCTTCTTTGTATTTTATATTTTTGGGACAAACCCGCATAGTAATAATACAGGAAAAAGAACTGAGCAAACAATCTTTCAGCTCTATAATACACTAAATATCTCAATTAAAAAAATGCGAAATTATGAGAGTCTCTATGAGTCACAACTGGGAATGTTTACGCGGAGCAGTCAAAAGGACGGTCCCTTAATATCATTGTGGCCAGTTCTCCGGGTGGCCAGCTCCCTGATGGTCAGTTCTCCTACAACCAGGGAAAGCAGTTGCGCCAAAGGACTTAAGACCCCTTTTCATGTACGAGTGTGAAAGAAAGAGTTCAATAAATGAAAATTTTATACCAGTGTAGATAAAGTGTTATGTACACTCTTTGCGAAAAAAAACCAAACAAACCCCGAAGCGCCCAGAAGGAAACTTTCAATCTAGATGAAAATTGCTATGTGCAATATCCATGTATAGAAAAAGAAATTATTGCAATTTTAGAGTAGTTGGGCCATTTATACGCATAAAACAGCTGTACGAGTGAAACAAGTCAGTACGTTGTAGCGCCACTTATGGCTCGGATACAAGCGGTTACTCGGCGGGGCATAGACGCATTCAGTTCACGGATACTGCCCTCTGGTATAGCATCTCAGGTAGTGTCCAAATTGCGGGCCAGTTTGCCGTTATTCTGGGATGGACGTAGGTTGCATCCGAGCATGTGCGATCGGTAAGAGGCCAGGAGATCGGGCTGGCCATGGAAGAGTGTCGACATTACGGAGACAGGCCTGAGAGTGCCGTGCTGTGTGTCCTCTTGAAAAATTGCTAGGTGATGCTGCGACAGCAATGACAACACAACAGTCGTAGAATGTCGTTGACGTACCGCTGAGACGTGAGGATGGTACGGAGGACTACCAAGCGTGTCCGGCAGTCGTAGGGAATGGCTTCCCAGATAATCACTCCCGGTGTGCGAGCAGTGCGCTGGCCGGCACGTCTTTAGACAAGTGTGCACTGATCAGCGCCAAATGCAAAACCGTGATTCATCCCTGAAGACAACGCGACCCCACTGGACACTACGTTATCGGGCCCGATATCACTGCAACAGGTGTTAGCAATGCTTGCTGGTAGAAAGCGGAGTCGTCTCCTAAAATGTAGTACCCGTGCCGCAAGTCGTCTGGCAAAGGTCCGGATTACCACTTTCGTACCTTACCTGTAGACGACGCAACATGACCACAGATGGTTGCGAGCGACGAATTTGGTTCCGTTCGTGCTGCTGTTAGAATCGATCCCCGCGCTCTGTCGTTGCAGCCGGGCGTCCATTTCCCGCGTTCTGTTGGGTAGGTAGTGCCCTCCTCGAACCACTAGCGCTAACATCGTCCGATTGACGCGTTACTACGACTCAAATGCCTGACTGTACGGCACTTAACCAACCGGTTTGCCCAATTACACCTCTCTCAAACTCGCTCAACTTCTCGTATTGTACACGGATCCGACGTCGAGGCATCCTCTCCGTCCATGGAGGTTAACGCAACTGCAATCCGCTGTCAGAACTGTCTCTGCGTGCGAGCTTTGCTCTTGATATACCCTCCTCGATGCACGGTTCCCATGTGCTGTGGCAGGCCATTATTTCGTCATTGGTCGTTATTTTTCAATCATTTGCGTATTTGGCCTTGAGGTTCTTGCATGCGAAATTTCATCAGGATCAAACAACTTCCCCGAGGTGTGCCGTTTTTTTTTTAAATTCTGTATTTTTTTTTATTTTATTGATTTTTGCTCGTTTTCACGGAAAAATTATTCGTTAGTCAAGTAAATTAACAAAGAGAGCGAAAAAAACCAAGAAAAACTTGCGTCTGAATTCCTGGAAAAGGTTAGTTTGTAGTCTAACACCGAGCCCCCCTTGATAAACCTTCATCCCCCTGGGTCTGGGTCCTAGTTACGGGCCTGTTTATATGACGTCCGGGTACGGGTCCAAAATGTTTGACCCGTTTCCAACTCTGCAGGTTACATCCCCATCGTGTTATACATCATTTTACAGCTCTGGCAGGTAAGGAGTGGGTGGTCGAGAGGAAGCCAAATTCACCATGACTCACTATTTTTGAGATATTTGAGAAAATCAAACTAGGTGGCTCACCGACTACTTCCGTTACCCATTTTCGTTACATCGATTTTTTGTCTTGGTATTTATCTTACTACTGTCGGGAAAGATGCAAGCATCGAAATGCATTTTTGTAATGCCTTTTATCACATTTAGCATCAGATTCTTGTAATTTATACAGATTGCAATGATATATTGTTACGTTTATGTAAAAATGATGAAATAATGTTCGGGGCGGTAGTTTAGTAAACTACACTCACGGACAATGAAATTTGCGTACCAAGAAGGAAAAACCGGATTGAACTCAAATTTTATGGACGTCATAATACAGATGAATGATACACATGATGGCAAAAACAGAGCTACAGGACAATTACACAGGGATCTATACATGCTGCAACACGGTCTGGCATGGAGGCGAACAGACGCCTCATTTTGTCAGGCAGCGGACTGTCCCATACGTGTTGGACGGTGTGCTCCAAATCCCGGATAGTGCGGCAATCCTGAATAGTTATCCGTGATACTGCGGCTGGTCCAACACATGTTCGATAGGGGACATATCAGGGGAGCGGGCAGACCGTGGAAGTGTCTGCACATGACGTAAGCAGTCCTGGACAACCCGAGCCGTGTGCGGGCGGGCATTTTCCTGCTGGTATAGCCCACCTGGAATCCCGGCCAGGAACGGGAGCACATGAAGCCGTAGGATCTCATCACATACCGCTGGCCCGTCAATGATTCACGTACTACTACTACAGCTGGTCGGCTATCGTAGGCAATGGCTCTCCAGACCATAATGCCTGCAGTGGGGGAGGTGTGGCGCTCGATAGCGAGGTTGGGATTGTGCCGTTGACCCGGGGACCTCCACACCTGGACACGATGATCATCTGTCCCCAAAACGAAGTGGCACTCATCGCTAAACACCACACGTCGATAGTCTGTGGCGTTCCACGTCGCTCTGGCCTGGCACCACTGCACACGGAGACATCGATGTTCTCGTGTTAATGGCAGCACACGTAAGGAGCGCTGGGATCACAGATTCGCATCCACGAGGCGTCGGGAAATGGTTCGTGAGCACACAGGAGCTGCTACGTCTGACTGTATAGTGAACCGGGTCACTGTGGGACCCGTTTGTGCCTCGGGCATGATCCGTTGATACTCTCTACCTAGTGGTCTTCCTGGTCCGTCCGTAGCCACTCCGGCGTGTGGCAGTGTTGTCACGTGTCCACTGCTCCCAACACAGTCGTATGGTATGGTCAGAACGATCCACGTGGCGGGCTATTCGACGCGCCGAACACCGTGCGGCTTTCGGCCCGATGATATGGCCTCTCTCAAAGTCCGTAAGTTGCGTAAATCGACGTTTCTGGCGTCTACCCAGCATTCGTGCCACTCTTTCCTGTTGCTTTCGTCGGCCAGTGCTTTTCGCTTTCATGGGGCATCGACTACACGTCGCTTTATATGGCTGCCGGTTCGTACTTGCAGCGCCACCACAGGGTGGGCGGTCATGCGCACTCGCACCAAACCTGGATCATTTCCAAACCAGCACGCACGCACTCTTGCAAAGTTTCGCGGTTGTAGCAAGTTTTCTTCTAGGTGCGAAAATTTCATTGTCAGTGAGAGTATATGTTGACTAACAATGAAATTAACTGCTGTTGCGTCATTTCATGGAACAGTATGTGGCATGATCAGATTTCAACAATGGTTTTGAAAACGATGCACCGATGCCTATTTTCGTTATACAGGATTTTTTCACTAGGGATTTACTTTATTACTGTCGGAAAATAATTACAGTCTGAAAAAAAAAACCCAAAAAAAAACATTGAAACACATTGAACGGCTATCATTAAAAACATATTAGATATACACTGAAAAGCAATTGAATTAGAGACCCCTGTCTAGTAACGTGTAGCACCACCTTTGGCCCGGATGACGGCGGCGATTCGTCTCGGCATGGACTCGACAAAACAACGGAAGCGTTGGGAAGCCATACAGATCCACGACCCCTGAACAAGCTCCCACAGTTCACGAAGATTTGATGGAGGGAGGTCAGAGCCCCAAACATCTCTCTCTCTATGGCATCCCAGATGTGCTCGATGGGATTGAGGTCAGGTGACCTAGGAGGCCAAGGAAGCGAGGTCACGTCGTAGCAGTGTTCATCGAACCATTCGGATACAATTCGGGAGCGATGGCACTGTGCATTGTCTTGTTGCAGGATGAAGTCCCCAATGGGATGTTGAAGACGCACAAACGGGAGCAAATGATCGTTCAGGATATCCCGGTAACGTTGAACTGTGAGGGACGATGTCACACGTACCAGGGGTCCCATTTCAGTCCACGTAAACAGTCCCCAGAGGAGAATGCCACCCCCCCCACCAGGTTGAAGAGTACTCTGCTGGCAAGAAGGATCCATCGCTTCATGTGGTTTGCGCCGTACGCGTATTCTGCCATCCGCATGTACCAACGTGAATCTCGACTCATCAGTCCAGGCAACATTTTTCCACATGTCTGGGGTCCAGTGGCGATGTTCCCGCGCCCATGCTAATCTTTGCACCCTGTGATGTGCGGTCAGCTGCGGTGTCCTCGTGGGACGATGGCTTTTGTACCCCATAGCGAGAAGATGGTTCTGGATGGTATGGCTGCCTACATGTTTTTGTGCACCAGCATTAAATTGCAGGGTGATTTCTTGCACTGTGGCCTGTCTATCCGCTGTTACAATGCGAGCTAGCCAACGATGACCCCGCTCATCCACACGCTGTTGTCCACGGCAGTTGGCCCTTGCAGGGATGGTTTTACCGAATTCGATGTACTCACGGTGTACCCGTGACACAGTGGCTCGTGAAAATCCCAGTGCCTGCTCGACTTCCGAGATGGAGTGAACCATTCGTCGGGCCCCGACAATTTGCCCACGATCAAATGCGCTTAGATCCTTCGTCTTACCCATACTGCGTCCGACTCGTACTGATTCCCGTCGCATCACTCCTTATATTATCGGAATGCTGCATAGGTCATGTCGTTTCCGTTTACAGGGCTGTTCACAGCACCACATTTGCACAACGCCAATTGTCTCTAATTCAATTGCTTTTCAGTGTATATCACAAGATACGGCATTTTTCTTTTTCATATTCTCTACCTCGCTGATGATGGCTACTGTCTATTTATGGATAACACTTTTCACTTAGACACTTTGACACCTATAACTGTTTAGAATTACTACTTGACGACTACGTGAGAATGACCGTGATTTGATGGCACAAAATGAAGCGAAACATTACCGATCTTCCCAGTGCAACGCTCACTTGGAGAGTAAAAGTGGTAATGCGCACAAAATTTCTGCAAATTCACGAGCCACTTTCCGTGATTCCTTTCGTGAATTAAAGAAGCGCATTTCTGATACAACTTTTTCCGTGAAATGTCGAAAAAAGCCCTGTGAAGTTCACGGGCTTTTTGTACGCCAGAAAAAGTTTGAGTTTTCAAAAAGGTTTCCGAATTCCCTTCTTAAATTGAAGGTTTCCGAATTCCCTTCTTAAATTGAAGGTTTCCGAATTCCCGTCTTAAATTGACGGTAAATTATCGTTTTCAAGACGTGTTTTCAGAAAATTATGAATTTTCAGAAATCTTTCCGCAGTTTTTTTATATTAACGGATAAACTCCGTTTTCTCTTTTTCCGTATCCATATCAGGAAAAACTTCAGGTAATAGGAGTGATTCACGGGAATACACGGGAGTTTGATTAACTATTGAATTTCAATATTTTGTCGAAGTATTTGAGTTTGAAATTCTGTAGCGAGATCGGATATTGTGGATAGCATATCGCATGAATTTTAGTTACTATGGTTTAGGATATTTTACTCTTCTCCCACATTTTGTGCACCAGCATTTTGTGCACCATACATTGTGTTACCGTAAGAAACCGGGTATTTAAATTATTGTATACAGGTGATTGTACGATGTCTATGTACCAGCCTGTTTAGTCCTTAAGATAAAAGCTATAACAGTTATGAAGTGTAAATATCATATTTAGAAGTTTTGTGAAATAATATTATAAAACAGTACATTGCACCTTCTCTGAAGGATAATTGAAAAGTTATTACCCGTTGAAAAAAAGATCTCAAATTCCAAATCAGTCTGTTTTTTAATTCATACACTCGACGTAGATCAGGAACATCAAACAGAGATCATCGCTCTTCCTATGTTATTAAGTGAGTCACGGAAAAATGCTTATCGGCCGCCACCGGGAATCGAACCCAGGGTCTTCCAGTTACGTGCCGGAAATGCTACCACTGCACCACAACCTGCAATGTGGTTTGGCAGTTAATCACTTGTGAGTCTGGAGAATTTGAGGCCGCTGTAGTGCATGAAGCAACCTGCCATGTGGTTTGGCAGTTAATCACTTGTGAGTCTGGAGAATTCGAGGCCGCTGTAGTCCATGAAGCAACCTGCCATGCGGTTTGGCAGTTAATCACTTGTGAGTCGGGAGAATTCAAGGCCGCTGTAGTGCATGAAGCAACCTGCCATGTGGTTTGGCAGTTAATCACTTGTGAGTCTGGAGAATTCGAGGCAGCTGTAGTGCATGAAGCAACCTGCCATGTGGTTTGGCAGTTAATCACTTGTGAGTCTGGAGAATTCGAGGCAGCTGTAGTGCATGAAGCAACCTGCCATGTGGTTTGGCAGTTAATCACTTGTGAGTCTGGAGAATTCGAGGCCGCTGTAGTGCATGAAGCAACCTGCCATGTGGTTTGGCAGTTAATCACTTGTGAGTCTGGAGAATTCGAGGCCGCTGTAGTGCATGAAGCAACCTGCCATGTGGTTTGGCAGTTAATCACTTGTGAGTCTGGATAATTCGAGGCCGCTGTAGTTCATGAAGCAACCTGCCATGTGGTTTGGCAGTTAATCACTTGTGAGTCTGGAGAATTCGAGGCCGCTGTAGTGCATGAAGCAACCTGCCATGTGGTTTGGCAGTTAATCACTTGTGAGTCTGGAGAATTCGAGGCCGCTGTAGTGCATGAAGCAACCTGCCATGTGGTTTGGCAGTTAATCACTTGTGAGTCTGGGGAATTCGAGGCCGCTGTAGTGCATGAAGCAACCTGCCATGTGGTTTGGCAGTTAATCACTTGTGAGTCTGGAGAATTCGAGGCCGCTGTAGTTCATGAAGCAACCTGCCATGTGGTTTGGCAGTTAATCACTTGTGAGTCTGGAGAATTCGAGGCCGCTGTAGTTCATGAAGCAACCTGCCATGTGGTTTGGCAGTTAATCACTTGTGAGTCTGGAGAATTCGAGGCCGCTGTAGTGCATGAAGCAACCTGCCATGTGGTTTGGCAGTTAATCACTTGTGAGTCTGGAGAATTCGAGGCCGCTGTAGTGCATGAAGCAACCTGCCATGTGGTTTGGCAGTTAATCACTTGTGAGTCTGGGGAATTCGAGGCCGCTGTAGTGCATGAAGCAACCTGCCATGTGGTTTGGCAGTTAATCACTTGTGAGTCTGGAGAATTCGAGGCCGCTGTAGTTCATGAAGCAACCTGCCATGTGGTTTGGCAGTTAATCACTTGTGAGTCTGGATAATTCGAGGCCGTTGTATTGCATGAAACAACCTGCCATATGGTTTGGCAGTTTATGAGTTGCGAGTCTGGAGAATTCAAGGCCGCTGTGGTGTAGTGGAAGCATGTCCGGCGCGTAACTGGAAGACCCTGGGTTCGACTCCCGGTGGCGGCCGAATGATAATTTTTTCGTGACTCATTTATTAACGTGGAAAGAGCGATGCTTTCTGTTTGGTGTTCCTGATCCACGTCGAGTGATGAATTAATTATTCAATCGCCTCCTGGTTATTTGTTCAGTTGCTAGTACTAGTGAAATTTTCGTGCTATATGCCACGGCTCTGAAATCCTGCGGTATTGAAGATGCATACATTAATATTATTAATAACATCTATGAAAATGCAAGTGCAAAGATTCGGCTGTTTGAAAATACAACACACATAAAAATTGGAAAGGGAGTGAGACAAGGTGACACCATATCTCCGAAGCTCTTTAATGCGACATTGGAAAATGTCTTTCAATCACTGAACTGGGAAAACAAAGGGATAAAGATTAATGGAGATTATCTAACCCACCTTCGTTTTGCTGATGACGTAGTCATTTTTGCAACTACCCCATCAGAGCTGCAGAGTGTGATCCAGGAACTTGCTGACAAGAGTAAAGAAGTGGGATTAAAAATGAACTTTCAGAAGGCAAAAGTGATGTTCAATGCTTTTACAAGAAATGAAGATTTATCGATTGATGGAGAAAAACTGGAGATAACAGATACGTATGTTTATCTTGGACAGCAGATATCAAGTGAGGGTCACATTGATGAAGAAATTAATCGGCGTACAAAACTTGCCTGGAGAGCTTTTGGAAGAAACAGCATAATTTTCAAGAGCAATATGCCATTATGTCTTAAAGAAAAGTGTTTAATCAATGCATCCTTCCAGTGCTTACGTATGGTGCAGAGACGTGGACCTTAACTAAAAGAGACATACAAAGGCTGCAGACAACTCAAAGCAGCATGGAGAGGTGCATGCTTGGTATAACCAGGAGAGATAAGAAGAGGAACTCGTGGATCCGAAAAATGACGAGAGTGGAAGACATCATGATCAGAGTTAAATCCCTGAAATGGCAATGGGCTGGACATACTGCCAGAAAGACAGACCATAGATGGACAGCCGAAATTTTAGATTGGATTCCAAGGGACAGGAAAAGACCCAGAAAAAGACCACATGGGAGATGGGTGGATGATATTCGTAAATATGCGGGAGTGACATGGAGGAGACTGGCACAAGACAGACCGTTGTGGAGGAAACTTGGGGAGACCTTCGTCCAGCAGTGGATTGATAATGGTTGACAATGATGATGATGATGATGATGCAATACATTGAAAACATGCACCGTCTTTGCACGATAATTTAATTTTAAAAGATGATAGATATTTACATAGTTAAACAGATTAAAAACCCATAAGCACTTTCTGGTCGACAGTCGCACGCGTCTTCAGATGGAGGAGAACAATTGCTGCCAGTGTGCTCCCGTATATACGTCTGGATGTGATTATATGCCAAGTGCGGAGCAGCGTCGCAAGGGTATCGTACTGTTACCATCACATCATGGCTAAATCACAAATCAGACCAGGCCAATGTGGGAATATGGGGATTTGTGATTTAGCCATGATGCGATGGTAACAGTACGATACCCTTGCGACGCTGCTCCGCACTTGGCACATCATCACACCCAGACGTATATATAGGAGCACACTGGCAGCAATTACTCTCCTCCATCTGAAGACGGGTGCGACTGTCGGCCCGAAAGTGCTTATGGGTTTTTAATCTTTTTAGCTATGTAAATATCTATCACCTTTTAAAATTAAATTATCGCGCAAAGACGATGTATGTTTTCAATGTGTTGTTCAGTTGCTGCTTTCCATCTTTGGTGAATCCCCAGCACTCTGCGGGGCTCCATGAAACAACCTGCCATGTGGTTTGGCAGTTAATCACTTGTGAGTCTGGAGAATTCGAGGCCGCTGTGGTGCAATGGTAGCATGTCCGGCGCGTAAGTGGAAGACCCTGGGTTCGATTCCCGGTGGCGGCCGATGAGAATTTTTCAGTGACTCACTTATTAACGTGGAAAGAGCGATGACTTCTGTTTGGTGATTCTGTTGCTTCGAAAAATCACGATGGAAAAAATACGTAATTTGTAATGACACCTCCTACAGAAAAAATAAAATTATTGCAAACGTATTAAGCAAAAATAGGAAGCTCCAGCAGCAAATAAGATGACCAAATCAGTAACATTAATGAAAAACAAGAATTCATCATCGCCCAATTAGTTTTCCCTTGAACGTGAGTCTGATTCCTGGGACTTTCTGTCTTAGTGGTTAAGACGCGCGGGTTCAACCCAAACGACTGGGTTTCATCCCCACCACCGCAGCCGCGAAAGGGTTCTTTTTCTTTTCTTTTTTTTTTTATATTGGAGGTTCAACGGCCACCGTAAGCATCTTAATGGGCTATAAGCAGTCGCCCGTCCCTAATTTAGGGTCACTGTTTCTTGGGAAGGGTGAGACCTAGCGCCGTAAGACAAATAAAACATCCATGCCTCACTGGGTTTCGAACCCGGACCCCCTCTCGTACGAATGACCAGAAGCCATCGCTGGAATCACTGCTCCACTGGTGCAGCTAAAATGGTTCTCTCGCGTCAGAGCTGAAATATTCAGCTTGATGGATTTTGCGAAATTTCTGTCTAAATACAGAAAAACGTGAAACGTCCTTTTCAGAAATAAACGGAATTACTGACTACGGAAAATCTGTGAAAATACGGAAGCTAAAAAAGAAACGGGAACTTTTAAAAACGGAAAATCCGTTAAAACATGGGCACTTACCGGAAATTTTGCTGCACATTATTTTCAGAAATTTTCCGTGAATTCACAGCACTTATTTTTTACAGTGTATTCAATACATGTGCGTGAACCCCACTCATCTTTTTCTTTATATTTTTAATAGTAGTCGGACGCTTGTTTACAGCTCTGCTGCCTCAGTACTTCCAAGGCATTGCCCCATGGAATGGGTGCTGGAGATTCTTATGTAGAGCTTTCTTGGTCAGCATCAAATGTTCAACAAGGGAGTCTTCTCATTGCTTTTCTATCAATATTCTTCCACTAGCACACAAATATTCCACTGCGCTGTTGCAATTTCATTCTGTATGCAGCCACTTCCATTTCTCTATTCCAAGATACTCAGCAGCAGTGTTTTTGAGTCTCATTAAATGCGAAATTTAATTAAATTTTGTTACTTTGCTTGTTAAATTTGATCATCTCAGCTTTCTATCTCCCTTGTTAATTCCGGGGATTTCATTATATTTTTTCCGTTAAGAAGGATCAAATCAGCTTTGAATTAACATTACAACAAGCAAAAGTTCCTGTTTTGCTCGGTAAATCCGGGATCGTTATAAGCGGGTTGTACTATTTTAGTTTTCTGGAAATATCTGGCTCTAAAACTCTGATTTGAAAAAACAATTGTTTTGGCATGCGATAGGGGTTATTATGTGGAAAATTACGGGCAAAATTTCTAAATTTTCGTGAGGCTCAATTTCTCTGCTAATAGGGTGAACATATGTTTCTTCTTACAACTTCTTTGCAACCGTATCACCACTCTAAAAACCGAAAAACTAAAATAAAAATAAAGATCATTTTGGACGGATCACTGAGGGAAACCTCTCATGAATACTGCCTGCTTAAAATAGTATACAATTTACCCGTTAGGGGCGCAAATGTGTAATTTATTTTTCTCAATATCATTTGCAATACTTTCCAGTGGTCCGGGATCTGCCGGCTGTCATGAAATCTCGTTGCAAATATGGCTACCCAACTGCAACATTTTCAAATGGTACATGATATCTGCAGGTGAACACCTGTTTCCCCTAATTCCCGTTTGCCCTAATAACGTTTACCCCAATCGTGTTTCCCCGAAATCGCTTTTATCCGAATTCCCATTTCCCCTCATTTCGTTTGCCCTCATCTCGTTTCCCCTAATTCACGTTTGCCCTAAACACGTTTACTCCAATTTTGTTTCCCCTAATTCACGTTTGCCCTAAACACGTTTACTCCAATTTTGTTTCCCCGAAATCGCTTTTACCCGAATTCCCATTTCCCCTAATTTGGTTTGCCCTAATCTCTTTTCCCCTAAATCTCGTTTCCCTAATCTCGCTTTAATCTCTCATTTTCTAAATCTCGCTTCCCTTAAATCTCGTTTCCCCTAATTCAAGTTTACTCTAATTCTCCTTTACCATGATTCGCGTTTTCCTAAATTTATGTTTTCCCTAATTCATGTTTGTCCTGATTCTCGTTAAGCCAAATAAAACATTTCTTTTATCGTCAAAACTCAGGAAAAAAATCGTTGTGTAACATATATAATTTTTGTATCGTCAAATTCAGAAAAATATATGTATATTTGATCATCATCATCAACCATTATCAATCCACTGCTGGATAAAGATCTCACCAAGTTTCTTTCACAACGGTGTGTCTTGACCCAGTCTCTTCCATGTCACTCCCGCATGCTTTCGAATTTCATCCACCCATCTCCCTTGTGCTCTTCAGGATCTTTTTTCTGTCCCTTGGAATCCAGTCTAGAATTTCGGTTGTCCATCGGGTGTCAGTCCCTCTGGCAACATGTCCATCCGACTGCCTTTTTAGGGATTTCACTCTGATCATGATATCCTCCCCTCTTGTCATTTTCTATATCCATGAGTTCCTCTTCTTTTTTTTTACATTAATTTGACCATAAAATAAATGTTTTATTTCGCTTAACGAGAATCAGGACAAACATGAATTAGGGAAAACAAAAATTTAGGAAAACGCAAATCATGGCAAAGGTTAATTAGAACTAACTTGATAGATAAAACCTTTTTAGGGGAAACTTTCATACCGACAAACGTGTTTAGGGTAGTCTTGAATTAGGGGAAACGAATTTAGGTCGAACTGAATTAGGGGAAATGGGAATTCGGGCAAAAGCGATTTCGGGAAAACGTGATTGGGGTAAACGTGTTTAGGGCAAACGTGAATCAGGCGAAACGAGATTTAAGGGAAACGAGATTATCGCAAACGAAATTAGGGGAAATGGGAATTCGGGTAAAAGCGATTTCGGGGAAACGAAATCGGGTAAATGTGTTTAGGGCAAACGTGAATCAGGGGAAACGAAATTAGGGCAAACGAGAATTTGGGGAAACGCGATTTAGGGGAAATGAGATTAGGGCAAACGGGAATTAGGGGAAACGGATTAGGGGAAGTGAGGTTACGCATATCTGCCGGCTGTCATGACAACGCGCTGCAAATATCACCACTATCTGCAACACTTTCATGCAGCAAGTGCATCCTGCAATGTTGCCCTTTTTTGTTGCATGCGATGGCGTCTTTATGGATGACAATACTGCACTCATCGTGCTAGAATCGGGCAAGAATAGTTTGAAGAGCACGAAAAGAATTTCCGTCATCTTCTCTAGTCTCCTTAGTCCCTTGAGATGAACTCTATGGAAAATGCTGGAAAGAGTTGCACAACGTCGATATCATCTTCTCTCAAAATTGACAGATTTGGATGAAATTTTGCAGCAAGAATGGCTTTCTTCGGACCAAAACGAACTCAAGGACGGTATAGATTCTATTTCGCTTCACATACTTATACTGCCATTCGCACCGAAACTTTTGATTCATCTTTCTAGTGGCATTTCCCGCAAACATTGCAGGGGATCAAAATAGTATTGTATCTATTCACTGGACAACATTTCATATATGACGGGAAAGGAAATTTGCTCCCCACCGATTGTATACTAGAAAACTATTAGTTTCAAACGACGGAGGCTTTTAAAATATGAAAAAATAAAACACGCAACTGTGGATTAAAAAAAAAGAAAAAGAAAAGAAAAGAAAAGAAAAGAAAGGAATACACTGACCTCGTTATACCTTCTTTCTTTAAACCGCCACCCCCTTTCCGCCAACTACTCAGGGGTTACAAACTTTCTCCTACTAAATAGAAATTTCCGTCCATTTTACCGCCGCCACGCCGACAGCCATCCGCCATGATATTCTAGAGATATTTTGGTGTTTCTCATTGGAGAATACCCCCGGTCGGACCGCTTCTCAAAATCTGTCCAACAATTTCCAAATATTATTTTACAACAGACACTCCAAATCGCCCATCTTCTTAAATGTGCCCCGAAACTATGTTGGAACAGGAGCTCCTCAAAGAAGTTTTGTAGAATGGGTGAGATGCGTCTCCCCATCCCCCCACACACATAGTTTCCCTCTACTCGAGGAGATTGTAGTTCACAGTTCTGGCGCTAGATGGTGCAAGTGTGCACTTCTGTTTGATGGTTTGTCTGCGCTTCTAAATATCTTCTTGCAAAATTCCGTTTTTTACTGCATGACGTCACAGTAAAGATGGGGTATATTATCTTTTCAGAATAGTTCATAGTTTACCCGCTATGGGACAGAAATGTCAAAACTTTTTTCTCGCTATTTCTGCTCCCAAGAGACGTATCTGGATAATTCTTTTTCCTTAATATAGCTTTTGCTGTGAAGAATGCCTTTCACATATTTTCTACTTTTCCATTATTCAAAATTCCTCCGCTAGAAGTAGTAAAGTTAGATTACGTTTTACGCTACATCTGTTCTTTTAACTGTTTGATATAAAAATCGCTTTGTAGTCCTTTCAGCTAAGAGAAATTTCTTGAGTCCAATTTGTTAATTTTCGTAAGACACCTTTCAACTGTCACTGGGGAAAAGTAACTGTTTCTAGATGTTTTGTACAAACACCGTTCCATAAAAACTAAGAGTATTTTTTTTTTTGAGTTGGCAACAGTGCGAAGGGAAAAAATAACCACGCAGATGACTAACTGAATTAAGGAAGTGTCTATGGCAACAGTTATTAGCGGTGGCAGACGATTCTGGTTTTGTCATTGCGCAGTTGTTTAAGGTACGTCAGGTGCCGCCCCGGTGGCACAGTGGTCTAAGGCGTTGGCCTCTGATCATTCGTCCGTAAGGGGTCCGGGTTCGAATCCCGTCAGGCATGGATGTTGTGTTTGTCTTACGGCACTGGCTCTCTCCCCTCCCTGGAACCAGTGACCCTAAATTAGGGACGGGCGACTGCTTATAGCCCATTTGAGTTGCTCACGGTGGTCGTTAAACCTCCAATCAAAAAAAAAAAAAAAAAAAAAAAAAAAAAAAAAGGTACGTCAGCATTTCCCCATATAGCTATGGAGGTGAATGATTCAAAGTGTAGAAGTGAGTTGCTTTGTACGATAAAATTTTGATATCGTTTGGATAAAACGGCTCCAGAAAGAGATGATTTATTGAAAAATGCTTACAAAGATAAATGTTTGGGTGAGTCACGATTTTTTAAGGGCACCATGCTTTAAAAAAGGTGTTTATCGGCAGAACCAGCTCCTAGGCCTGGTCGACCTAAAAGTGTTGTTGCGGAGTGTATTGCTAACACTCTTTAGGCAATCCTGCAAGAAGATCGACGAATGACGTGTGAAGACATAGCGGCGTCAACTAATATTTCAAAATGGTCGGCATTTCGCATTCTACGCGACAAATTACTGCTGCATCGTGTCTGTCCCAGATGAGTACCTCATCACCTGACGAGAGAACAATTGTTAGATAGACTTAAGGTGTGTCATGAATGGAGATAAATGATTTGAAAAGAATCCAAACTTCCTAAACACAGTAATAACTGCCAATGAAACATGGGTCCACTATTTCTACCCCCTCACGAAGCGCGCAACGAGTGTCTGGAAACCCACACAAGCTCGCCTCATCGGGAAAAAAATCCGTCCAACAAATCAGCTGGGAAGGGGATGGTGATAATTCTCTTTGATCATAAAGGTGTAGTCTACCAGCATGTCGCTCCTCCACAAATTACTGTCAATGCTGAGAATTACATTTCAGTCTTGAAGCGTCTGTGACGACACATATCGATTAAGCGACCGGAACTGGTGAAGAGGACCTTACTCCATGATAACGCCCGCCCACATGTGGCTGCTTGTGTTCCAACAGTTTCTTACGAAATGCAGTATTGAAATCATGTCACAGCCTGCCTACTCTCCTGACCTCGCCCCGTGCGATTTCTGGTTGTTTCCAACAATGAAGGAGAAGTTACGTGGCGCAACATTCAACACAGATGCTGACGTTATTCAAACTCTACAGGGGTCGCTAAAGGAGCTTCCACAAAATGTCTTCGCCACATGCTTTGAAAAGTGGACTGAACGATGGGCCCATTCCAAATAATCCGAGGGAAGATACTCTGAGAAAGAATAACATATATTTTGCCGTACCTATGTTTCTTCATTTTGTGTGATTTTACTCTCAGGTTTTATAGAACGGCCGTTGTAGACTGTAGAAATGCTGTTGATTTTTTTTTCTATTTTCTGTAACGGGTTCCATTGACTATGAATAACTTTGAATTATTTTATTTGTGTCGGAAGGATTTAAAAGACATTACAAACGAAAATTCGGCGTCATCCTGCTTGTTTATTATTTATCTAAATGAGATTTGTATTGGAATTTTGATCACGAGCACACACAAACAAATTACAAAAGCAATCATTTGGTTGAACACAGATCTATGAATTAAACCTTCCCACGAATATTAAGTTTACTTCTTCGGATCCACCGGAAACCCGCAGGATCGAGTGGAGCATGAAAATGCGCGGTTATGTACGAAAGGTGTGAAAATTGCTCAAACACGAATAAACATCCTGCATGTAGTGCCGGTTTTGTATTCATCTATTGCGTGGGTCATCTGAAGACTGTTCTAATTCTAATGCTGATGACATTTCGTTTGTTCGCAGCAAATCTGTAATCCGTGACTAAACGTAAAACAGGATATAAAGTAACGCCACAATGGATGCCTAAACCGCTTGTTACACGACGATATTACTGATTAAATGAATTTAACTGAAGACGAAATCTCTTGAATTTGGTGAAACAGAATGACCCTGTCAAATAACTATCTTGCTAGGATGCTGTTCGGATTAACTGAACCGGCAATAAGTTGCAGTGTCTCCTTCTGAGATTTCCACCATAAGAAGTATGATAGCAGGATCCATGATGCAGTCTCATGCAAAAACTAACGGCAGGTTACTCAGATATTTTAAAAGCTAGAAGCTATTTTGTCGATTTGCAGTTCGTCGACTGCCAGTGAACTGTTGCCAGATAACATTTGTCGAGAAGAAAAATTGTGGAATATACTCATGTATAAGTCGACCTCCGCTTTTTTTGGAAGACAATCGGAATTTTTTCTCTTCTTACTGAACCGGGAGATAATTAGTCCCATTGATAATTAGCCTGGGACTAATTATCTGTTCATATTTGTTCACCGGGAGATAATTAGTCCCATTGATAATTAGCCTGGGACTAATTATCTCCCGGTTCAGTACACCGGTAAATAATTTGTCATTCATACGTCCTTGGCCCTCTGTGTGTCCATGCACACCCCTATTGGTCGCCAGCGGACGTTATCTGCCTAGGCTTGTGTTGAGTTCTATCAATGCGTAGTAACTACATGCGCCTTTACTAAAATGCCTAATTTTCTTTCTTTTTTATTTACCTCGATGAAAATTTGCAAGGGAAAATAAACATACGCATCCAGAGACCAGAAGAGAAAGAATTAGGTAAGTTGTAAGTCGCTGTACCTCATATCAGGTTTGAGAAAGCATATTTGAGCCACTTCACTGTTAAAGAATGCAGCTACAATCGCGAAGGGACGGGATAATCGTCCGCGAAACTGTGGAAGTCAATAAGCGTGCCTTCAGATGATGCGATCGTTGTTGTTGTAATGGTGACAATACCAGGGTTTGACGATATAATTCGTATTGATATGGTTGCAAGACAGCCGATTGTTCAATATTATGATAGCTCACACCGATATAATTGCTACCTGATGTCTAAATCTGGAGGGTTTCAAAATGATTCCGCAACCTCATATTAAAAGGATTAAACTGCTGTTCGTTATCCTATGTCCCACAACCAATATCAATTAAAATGCCACGTGAGTTTGGTCACGTGACAAAGCAGTAGGCGTAGTTTACTTGTAAGTACAACCGTCAATCACAGATAATTTCGTACCTCTGCAAAGTGTAGACCGTGTATAAGCCGACCTCATAATTCTGGTTCAAAAACTTGTTTTTCAAAACTCGACTCGTATACGTGTACTGTATATACACTATATTGTCAAAAGTCACCGGACACCTAGTAGAGAAAAGCAACATAGCATTTATTGACATACATTAGTACGGCGTCGGTCCACCTTTGGAATTAATGAATGCACTGATCCTTCGAGACATGCTTTCGACAAGGTTTTGGAACACAGCGATAGGTATGCGCTTCCATTCAGTACATAATGCTGCCGCTAACTGTTGCTTAGTAGTAGGCCTTGGTTCTAAGCATCTTATGCGGCGCTCTAATTCCTCCCATAGGTGCTCTATGGGATTCAGATCAGGGCTTTGTGTTGGCCAGTCCACACACAAACCACGCCGTAACAGTCCTTGAGTTTATGGCTCGGTACATTGTGCTGCTGGTACCAACAAGGCTCGGTTCCATAGTATTGCCACAGACTTGGTGGGGCATAATTGTCTAGAATATCGAAGTAGACGTGCTTTCGACAAGGTTTTGGAACACAGCGATAGGTATGCACTTCCATTCAGCACATAATGCTGCCGCTAACTGTTGCTTAGTAGTAGTTCCAAACTTCCTATGCGGCGCTCTAATTCATCCCATAGGTGCTCTATGGAATTAAGATCAAGGCACTGTGCTGTCCAGTCCACACACAATACGGAATTGTCGTCAAACCACGCCGTAACAGTCCTTGCTTTATGGCTCGGAGCATTGTGCTGTTGGTACCAACAAGGCTCGGTTCCATAGTATTGCCACAGCATTGGCAGGGCATAATTGTTCAGAATTTCGAAGTAGAGGTGTTGGTTAAGACGTTTGTCCACGATAACCAATGGGCCGGGACCATACCACAAAAAACACCTACACACGAGTACACTGCCAGGTCCAAACTTGACCGTTGGAACAATTCACTGTGGTAAACAGCGTTCCTCCGGCCGCTACCATACCCACACACGATCTTCAGACTGATGGATCGTGTATCTGGATTCATAGGACCCGTTTCTATTGATCTACGGTCCACGATAAATGTTCTTTGCACCATGGTAAACGACGAGTAGCATTCCGAGTGGAGATGAAAGGCTTATTAGCAGCCATGGAATTAAGTTCTGGTAACCCATGGAATTAAGTTCTCTGCGAATGGTACGTGCATATACCGAGGTTCCAGCATTTTTACTCACCGGTACACTGAAGTCTTGTGCAGTACTCCGTCGATTAGCTGTAAAGATTCTCCTGAGGCTTCGACGTCCTCTTTCACCGATTTTCTTTGGTCTGCCTGTACGTTTTGCTGCTTCAGGCACGCCATGTGTTTTCCACTTATTCAGTACATCCAAAACAGTTGACTTGGATATGTTTAAACGCCTCTCGGTTTCTCTTATTGACAACCCACTAATATAACACCCAACAATCTTTCCTTTCTGAAAGTCAGTTCTCTCTCTCTCCAGAGAAAGACATTTTCACTCAACCTCACGATGCCATATGACCGCGGTCAGCTGCAGGCTTGTTTTTATACCGTTTGCAGCTGTACTGAGAATCTTAACAACTCAGCGGATTCATTCATTTGCTTTCGAAGGGATGTCCGGTAGGCCACGGAAGCGATCTTAAGAGATCTAGAGATCTTGTAGCTTGAATGCCTCTCCGGCATTGAAGCTGCAAGATCTCTAAAGGTATCTTGTGGTATCTGGTACCAAAACTTTACCAGCAGATCCTTTAACTCTGGTAAATTACTTGGTTGAGCAGGCACAGATCGGATTTGCTGTTCCAACACAAACCACACATTCTCGATTGGATTGATGTCTGCGGAATTTGTAGGCCGGAACAATACCTGGTGTGCAGTGAACGATTTTCGGGCACTGTGGCATGGCACATTATCTGTTGAAATATGGCACTACCAGAGGGTAATGCTGTTGCAATGAAAGGATGTACCTTGTTAGAAATGTTTAGGTAGGTGGTACAGGTCATAGTTTCATGCAAGTGAATGACTGGATCTAGGGCTTCCCAGCAAAACATTGCCCAAAGAATTACACTTCTTCCACCGATATTTTTAAGTCCCACGGTGCATTCTGGTGCCAACACTTTCCCAGGCAAAAATGCACATGTAACCGGCCGTCCACATGGTGTAACAGAAAGCGAAATTCATCGGAACAGACGATCTTCTTCCAATTATTTACGGTCCAATTTTAATGTTTTTGTGCCCGTTGTAGACGCTATTGGCGGTGAACCGAAGTTAACATGGGTTCTCGGATCGGCATGTGGATTTCAGTAAGGTTCGATTTCAGTAAGGTTCGCTGTACTGTGTGTTGTGACACATTACTCTCGTCAACAGCATTCATATTACAGACGAGTTACACCATAATATCCCTTCTGTTGGCTCGTAAGTACGAGATTGCCTTAGCTCTCTCTCTCTCTAGCATGTATAAGCCGTTTTCGGCCTAAACCTTGCCGGCGTTTCGTGCGTTCTTTAACTCCTCGGACCCCTTTCTTAAAAGTACAAACTACGGCTGATCGCGAGCACCCCATAAACCTTGTTATCTCGGAAATAGTCTGACCTAGTCCTCTGACAATTACAATTTGACCTTTGTAAAATTCGTTAAATTCGCAGCATTTCTTATGAGAAGAAAAAGAATAACACTGATTAACAGAGCTCAGTATCAGGTGTTATTTAAACCGTTTAATAACCATCACCCCCGCCTGCAGTTGCTTCGATTCTTATAAAGACATGTCGGTCATAACGTTGTACACTATAGAGCAATCGAATTAGAAACAGCTGGCGTTATGCAAATGTGGCGCTGTGGACGGCCCTGTAAACGGAAACGACATGACGTATGCAGCGATCCGACAATATAAGGAGTGATGCGACGGGAATCAGTACGAGTCGGACGCAGTATGGGTAAGACGAAGGATCTAAGCGCATTTGATCGTGGGCAAATTGTCGGGGCCCGACGAATGGGTCACTCCATCTCGGAAGTCGTGCGGGTACTGGGATTTTCACCAGCCACTGTGTCACGGGTGCACCGTGAGTACATCGAATCCGATAAAACCATCCCTGCAAGAGCCAACTCTCGTGGACAACAGAGTGTGGATGAGCGGGGTCATCGTCGGCTAGGTCGCTTTGTAACAGCGGATAGACGGGCAACAGTGCAAGAAATCACCCAACAATTTAACGCTGGTGCACAAAAACGTGTAAGCAGCCACACCATCCAGAACCATCTCCTCGCTATGAGGTACAGAAGCCATCGTCCCATGAGGGTACCGCTGCTGACCGCACATAACAGGGTGCAAAGATTAGCATGGGCGCGGGAACATCGCCACTGGACCCTAGACATGTGGAAAAATGTTGCCTGGACTGATGAGTCGAGATTCACGTTGGTACACGCGGATGGCAGGATACGAGTACGGCACAAACCACACGAAGCGAGGGATCTGTCTTGCCAGAAGGGTACTTCTTCAAGCTGAAGGGGGTGGTATTCCCGTCTGCAGACTGTTTACATGAACTAAAATGGGACCCCTGGTACGCGTGACATCGTCCCTCACAGGTCAACGTTACCGGGATATCCTGGACGACAATTTGCTCCCGTTTGTGCGTCTTCAACATCCCACTGGGGACCTCATCGTGCAACAAGACAATGCACCATGCCATCGCTCCCGAATTGTATCCGAATGGTTGGATGAACACTCCACTGACGTGACTTCACTTCCTTGGATAGCTAGGTCTCCTGACCTCAATCCCATCTAGCACATCTGTGATGCCGTCGAGAGAGATGCTCGTGGCTCTGACCCCCTCCATCAAATCTTCGTAAATTGTGGGATCTTGTTTAGGCGTCGTGGATCCGTATGGCTTCCCAACGCTTCCGGTGTCTTGTCGAGGCCATGCCGAGACGAATCGCCGCCGTCATCAGGGCGATAGGTGGTGCTACACGTTACTAGACAGGTATCTCTAATTCAATTGCTCTTCAGTGTTAATTACACAGTGTTGTTCGCGTTTATAAACTACACTTAGTGGTCCAGTATGGTTTTCCTATTGCTATTAGTTTCGGATATAATTGAGACTATATGGTTTTGAAGCCATTTCGCACGGTAAAAAACGCTGAAATTATGCCAAAAAGACAGCATCGACAATAACTCCAAAACTAAATCAGGTATTCCCGATTTAGCTACACAGTCTTGTTCGCGTTTATAAACTACACTAAGTGGTCCAGTACGGTTATATATACACCGATGAGCTATTTCATCATGACCACCCCTATCCTAGAAAAATGAGCGCGCCTGGACACCGAACAGCGGCACAGATGAAGTTCTTAAGGCAGTATATATACAACGCGAGGACCGGGTTTCGGTTAGTAGTGTGTTCGGAGTCAGAATGGGAAAAGCTGCCGATTTATCGAAGTTTGATAAAGGACAAAAATTGTGATGGAATGGCGCTTCGAAACTACGATCTCGGAAACGGCACGGTTTGTTGGTTGTTCATGTACCGCTGTAGCGAGTACGTATCAAAAGTGGTGAACTGATGTCCAGACAAGAAACCATCGTCCAGCAGTGTGTCGCCTGCAGTAAACTGATGACAGAGGGAGCGGAGACTGTCGCGCACTGTTCATAGCGACCGCAGGGCCACAGTGCGAGAAATCACTCGCAACTACAACAGTGGCAAACAGAACAATGCGTCACAGCACACAGTTCATCGCAAATTTCTGTGCATAAGGCTGCGTAGCCGAAGACCCAGCCGGGTCCCCATGATTACTGCACGTCATGGCCAACAATGCATGAAATGGGCCCAAGGTCATTGAGAGTGGACCGTGGATGATTGAAAGAAATTGGCCAGTTCTGACGAATCAAGATTCCTGGTGCATCACGTATACGGCAGGCCGCAAATACGCCTATTACCAACGGAGACTGTGGCATCTAGATGCACTGTTGGGCGGAAACAGGCCAGCGGTGGCGGTGTCATGCTGTGGGCGATGTTTTCTTAAGACACTTTAGGTTATCCCAATAGCACAATCCTTGACAGCTGTCAGGTATCTGAACATCGTTGCGGACCAAGTTCACCCATTCATGGCAACTATGTTCCACCGAAAGAGGTCCGGGTTCGAATACCAATGAGACATGAATGTTGTGTTTGCCTTACGACACTTGCTTTCTCCCTTCCTTGGAACCAGTACCCCAAATTAGGGACGGGCGACTGCTTATAGCCCACTGTGTTGCTGACGGTGATCGTTAAACCTCCAATAAAAAACAAAACAAAACAAAAAAACTGTGCTTCCTGCTGGTGATGACCATTTGCAGAAGGATAATGCGCCATGCCACACTGCCAGAATCGTCAAGAAGTGGTTCGAGGAACATGCTGGTGACTTTCGGTTAATACTCTTGATTCGAAACTCACCTGACATGAACCGAATCGAACATTTGTGGTTCGTCTTTGAAAAGTGGGTTCGCGCTAAATCACCATCACCCCGAAATGTACGGGAACTTGATGACCTGCTGCTGACATTTTGGTATCTGATACCCCAGCATACCTATTGCCATCTCATCGAATCGATGCTTCGCCGAGTGGCAGCTGTTTTGCGCGCTAAAAGGGATCCTACAGCTTATTAGGTAGGTGGTCATAATGTAACGGCTCATCAGTGTATATATATTTTTTCTTATTTATACGTAAACTGTCGCTGTTCCAAAAATTCTGACACGGACAATGAAATTTGCGCACCAAGAATGGAGCATCGGATTGAAATGAAATTTTATGGACGTAATGATACAGATGAATGATGATACACATGATGGCAAAAAAGAGAGCTGCACGATAATTACATAGGGATCTGTGGACCGCAGTCCGGTCATCTTCAATCGCGTAACGCACTCCCTCGTACGGCGATACATGCTGCAATACCGTCCGCCATGGAGGCGAAAAGACGCTTGATGTAGTCCTGTGGCCGACTGGTCCACACGTGTTGGACAGTGTGCACCAAATCCCGGATAGTGCGGCACGGCGGCAGCCGGCGTTTCAACTGGTCTCACGCATGTTCGATAGGGGATATGTCAGGGGGAGCAGGCAGGCCATGAAAGTGTCTGGATATGACGTAGGCAGTCCTGGGCAACCCGAGCCGTGTGTCGGCGGGCATTATCCTGCTGATAGAGTGCCCCTGGAATCCCGGCCAGGAATGGTAGCACATGGGGCCGTAGGATCTCATCCACATGCAGCTGGCCAGTAAATGATCCACGCACCACTACTACAGTTGATTGGCTATCGTAGGCAGTGGCTCCCCAGACCATAATGCCTGCAGTGGGGGAGGTGTGGTGCTAGATAGCGAGGATGGAATTGTGCCGTTGACCGGGAACCTCCACCCACGGACACGACGATCATCTGCACCAAAAACGAAGCGGCACTCATCGCTAAACCCCACAAGTCCCCAGTCTGTGGCGTTTCACGTCGCTCTGGCCTGGCGCCACTGCACACGGAGCCAGCGATGTTCCGGTGTTAATGGCAGCACATGTAAGGGGAGCTGGGATTGCAGATTCGCTTCCGCGAGGCGTCGGGAAATGGTTCATGGGCACACAAGAGCCGCTATAGCTGCCTGTATAGTGGACCGGGTCCCAGTGGGATCCGTTCGTGCCTGGATTACGATCCGCCGATACTCTCTACTAGTGGTCCCCCTTGTCCGTCCGGAGCCGCTCCGCCGTGTGGCAGTACCGTCACGTGTCCACTGCTCCCAACACAGTCGGACGGTATGGTCAGAACGATCAACGTCGCGCGGGCTATACGGCGCGCAGACCACCCTGCGGTTTTGAGCCCGATGATCAGGCCTCTCTTAATGGCCGTAAATTGCGCAAATTGATGTCTCTGGCGTCTCCCCGGCATTCCTGTCATTCTGTACTCTTGCTTGTGTCAGCCGGGGCTTTTCGCTTTCATGGGGCATCGACTACACGCCGGTTTATAAGTCTGCCCGTTCGTGCTTGTAGCGCCACCACAGGGTGTGCGGTCATGCGCACTCGCACCAAACGTGGATCATTTGTATACCAGCACGCACTCTAGCTATTTGCAAAGTTTCGCGGTTGTAGCACGTTTTCTTGTAAGTGCGCAAATTTCATTTCCCTTTCAGTGTATACGGCAATTTTACTTTATTCTTTGAAAAATGTATAAGCAAGGTTCCGCTATATATGTATCATCGTCCTCATTTTCAACCATTATCAATCCACTGCTGCTGGAGGAAGGTCTCACTAAGTTTCTTCCACAACTGTCTCTGTGTTGACACATCCTCCTCCATTTCACTCCGGCATGCTTTTGAATTTCATCCATCTACCTTCCACGTGGGTTTCTCTTGGATCCATTTCTGTGTTTTGGTATCTAGTCTAATATTTCAGAGTCGTCAATCGGTGGTCCGTTCTTCTAGCGATATGTCCAGCGTATTGACATTTCAAGGATTTTACTTTGATCACGATGTCTTCCACTCTTACCATCTTCCTAATCCACAAGTTCCTGTTCTTATTTCTTCCTGGTTACACCAAGCAAGTATCTCTGTATGTTTCTTTCAGTTGTCTGCAGTCTCCATTTTGTTTTTAGTTTAGTTTAGTAAAGCACCATGTCTGCTTTATACGTACGAACTGCAAGGATGCATTGATTAAACACTTTTCTTTGGAGACATAATGGTAGACTGCTCTTCGAAATTTTACTGTTTCTTCCACATGCTATCCAACCAAGTTTTATACGTCAATTAATTTCTTCATTGCCGCCCCGGTGGCGCAGATGTCTAAGCGATGGCTTCTGATCATTCGTCCGAAAGGGATCCGAGTCCAAATCCCGGTGAGGCACGGCTGTTGTGTTTGTGTTATGGCACTGGCTCTCTCCCTTCCCTGGAATCTGTGACCCTAAATTAGAGACGAGCGACTGCTTATAACCCATTCAGTTGCTCACAGTGGTCGTTGAACCTCCAATCAAAAAACAACGAAAATCTTCATCACGTGGCCATCGCTTGATATCTGTTGCACCAGGTAAATGTCTTAACTGTAGATTTTGTTTTTGGGGTTACCTCTCTGTCTATCTCCTCCTTCTAAATTATTCATATTATAGCTATGTACATGTATATTAATGCATATACTGTATATAGTACACTCTTGCCAAGTAAAAGGAAGCACCCCGAGAGAGTCGTTCCGTCCTGATGTAACTAAGCATGCAAATACCGCATGGTCGAATATGCGAATGATTAGAAAACAACGACCAATAACTAAACAGTGGCCCGCCCAAGTACATGGGAACCGCGCATGAGGGAGATTATATCAAGAGCAAAGTTTGCACTGTGACTGCAGATACATTAACCTAGATACATTAACCTGGATACATTAACTTGCGAGGATGCCTCGACGTTGGATTCGTGCACAATACCAGCAGTTGAGCGAGCTTGAGAGAGGACATATAATTGGGCTGGTAGAGGCCGGTTGATCAAAAAGCCATATCGCCAGGCATTTGGATTGGAGCGACGAGGCCATCAGATGATATTTGTGCCAATGTGTCGAGGGCGGCACAAAGTAGCATCACGCGGTCTGTGGACGGCTGAGGGCAACGATAGAACACGAGGATCGAGCAATTGTGTGCCAATACGCCTACTACCACTGAGCAGCGAGCATCACCAGCACCGGTCGAAACAATGTTGGGCCCGGTCAACGTGCGATAGTGCCCATTGGCGTCGTTTTGTCTTCAGTGATGAGTCACGGTTTGCACTTGGCTCCGATGACCAGCGCATACGTGTCTTGAGACCAGCCGGCCAGCACACGGATGCAGCCTTTACCATGGAACAGCATGAGAGACTGTCTGGAGAGCCATTTCCTACGATAGTCGTTCATCCTTGGTAGTCCTCCGTGCCACCCTCACTGCTCAACGGTGCTGGTTGGTTGGTTGGTTAATTGATTTTAATGGCGCAAGGGCCATGGTTGGCCAAAGAGCGCCAGAAACAAGACAAACAAATAGTATTAAAAATGTGGTAAAAAGCTTAAAATATGACTGATCATGTAAAACTGAAAAATGAGAACGATGGAAGGGCTAAAAATGATAATGGAACAAACAGTATTAAAAACATGATACAATGATTAAAATCTAGCTGATTCAGTAAAACTGAAAAATGAGGATGATGATAAGGCTTAAATCTAGATACGTTTAAAATAGTCAATTTCTTTAAAAAATGAAAACACGGCAACAGAGTCACAGTGGTCATTGAGGAGCCGCTGCAGTGTAGCGGCGTCCTCGGTCAACAAATGAGAATGAAAGAAATGAAAACGTACATCACGAAAACGAACACAGGTACACAGAAGAAGAGTGACGGTGAGTCGGCAATTGCACGTCTCACACATCGGCGCAGTGTCGCCACACAGCAAAAAGCGGTGAGTGAAACGACAATGCCCAGTGCGGAGACGCGCAAGCACCACTTCCTCCCTACGGTTCCGACGATATGAGGATTTCCAGACTTCAAGATTAGGTTTAATACGATGCAGTTTATTTTCCACCTGTTGGTCCCACAGACCTTGCCACGTTCGCTTAATATGGTCGCGTACCAGAAAGCGGAAATCCCGGTGAAACAGTGGCAAGGGTGTGACGACCAAAGAGGAAGCAGATCTAGCAGCCGCATCAGCACACTCGTTACCCGAGATTCCAACATGCCCAGGAATCCAGCAAAACTGAACTTGAAAACCGGCCCCGAGCAAACGACGAAGTAACTGTCTCACATTCACGAGAAAAGGATGGTCACGGCAATCTGCAGATGACAAAGACTGCAAGACACTCAAGGAATCCGTATAGACCATAGCACGATGATGAGGACTCGACTGAACATGGAGAAGAGCGAGATACACAGCATGCATCTCCGCTGAAAACACCGTGGCCTCAGCTAGGATCCGCGCTACTGAAACGTCATCTACACAGACAGCCGTGGATCCAACGACTCCATGCGTCTTGGAGCCATCAGTAAAAATAGGAGTGTAATCAGAATTTAGGTCACGGTGCTCAGCGAAGAGCTGCTGGTACACTGACGCAGGGGTTGAGGATTTATCGAAAGATGTAAAGGTGGTATCAACCATGACACCAAGTGGGTGCCATGGCGGATCCCCAAAGCCCCTGGTCTCTTCAACAAGTGACAAGTCGAGCCCTACATCACGGGCTACGGCCGCCATACGAAGACCGAAGGTTGAAATGCACGAGGGCCGGTTCCCGAATAAACGAGCATGCTGGGGATGAAAAACTGCATCGTATAAAGGATGTCCTGGAAGAGATCTAAGTTTCAGGTAGAATTGAATAGACAGCTGCAGACGGCGTAATTCAAGCGATGGTTCGTTCGCGTCAGCGTAAAGACTGGGAATCGGAGATGTTCTAAATGCTCCCGAACAAAGACGCAGTGCTTGATGGTGAATAGTGTCCAAAGGCCGGAGGACGGAACGACGAGCAGATCCATACACGATACAACCATAATCCAGTTTCGACCGGATTAAGGAATGGTAAATACGAAGCAAAGACATCCTGTCTGCGCCCCACGAGACTCTCGAAAGGATCTTAAGAATGGATACAGCCCGCAGACAGGAAATCTTGAGCCGCCGAACGTGCGCACGGAACGTAAGCGCACGGTCGACGGTCAGACCAAGGAACTTGGTCTCCGTCAAAACTGGTATGGCTGCACGGTCTAAAAACAGCTCTGGGTCAGGATGGAGGCCACGCCTCCGGCAGAAAATGGACACACGCTGTCTTGTCGGGAGAAAGAACGAAACCATTGCTATTCGCCGTTTTAAAGATCTGATTAATTGCAGACTGCAACTGCCTTTCAATAAAATGCATGCTCGATGACGAGCAGAAAATGTGCACGTCATTAACATAGACAGTAGCCGAAACCGCAGGAGGAAGATTTGTGAGGAGACAATTAATGCGAAGGATGAACAATGTGACAGATAAAATGCAACCTTGAGGAACACCTTGTTCTTGATGGAATGTTGCCGATAGCGTCGTACCCAGGCGCACCTGGAACACCCGATTGCGAAGAAAATTTAAAATAAATGTCGGAAGATTTCTCGCAATCCGCATGCGTGGAGGTCACGGATAATACCATGCCACCACGCTCGATCATAAGCTTTTTCGATATCAAAAAATACAGAAACCAGGTGCTGCCTACGCAAGAACGCCTCGCGCACAGATGTCTCAAGGTGCAGGAGATGATCGTGAGGTGAACGATGACGGCGAAAGCCGCTTTGTGATGGTGAAATTACTTGATGAAATTCTAAAAAATGAACTAACCGGGAATTAACCATGCGTTCAAGAACTTTACACAGACAGCTAGTGAGAGCAATTGGACGATAACTAGAGGGAGACTTGGGATCCTTGCCAGGTTTGGGAAAAGGCAGAACAACTGCTTTTCGCCAAGACTCCTGGGAAACTGTGCTCCGACCAAATACGATTGTAAAGGATTAAAAGATTCTCGAGAGACGACTGCGAGAGATGACGGAGCATGTCATAATGGATGCCATCGGGGCCGACCGATGTAGCGCCGAACCGATGCAGAGCCACCCTGAGTTCAACCATGCTGAAGGGGGAGTTATATCCCGTGTCGAGAAAAGGCGCAAATGAGATTCTCTGACGTTCCGCAGTGGATTTCATTCTTTGAAAAGAAGTAGGATACGCCAGGTCACTCGACACGGAGGCAAACGCCTCCCCCTAAACAATCAGTAATCTCCCCGACTCCAGCATATGTGCAGCCGTTGCCCTCGAGAATGGAGATCTGGTGAGAGCTGTAGTTACCCCGGATCTTTTCGAATCTTTTCCCACACACTTTTCGAACTGGCACGTGAAGTGAGAGATGACACATACTGGATCCAAGACTCCCTCTTGCTACGTCGACGCACCAACCGAGCATAGGATTTTGCTCGTTTGAATGTAACGAGATTAGCATCGGTTGGATATCGCCGAAACGTAGACCAGGCCTTATGTTGAGCTCTCCTAGCCGCTGCGCATTCAGGGGTCCACCAAGGCTTCGGACTTCTGGAGAGTGTCGTCGATGTTTTTGGTATAGAAAGATCAGCTGCCTGAAGAATACAATTTGTGACTTCAAGAACCGCTGCGTCGATTGACTCTTGGGTCACCATTGTAGAAGATATCAACGCTGACGGTGTGAAGACCTCCCATCTCGCACGCTCCATCCTCCACCGAGGAGGGCGCGAGGCAGAAGATGGTAAGTTCGCATGATGCGAGAGCAAAATCGGATAATGGTCGCTCCCGTGGAGGTCGTTACACACCGTCCACGACCAGTCAGCAATAATCGATGGTGATCCCAAGGCCAAATCGATCGCACTGAAAGATCTTGTCGGTTCATGGAAGTACGTGTCAGCACCGGTGTTAAAAAGGCACAAAGAGGCCGAGGACAGAAGAGACTCTATGCGACGACCTCTCGTGCTGATGCTGACACTACCCCACAAATGATGATGGGCATTGAAGTCACCCAGTAGAAGAAAGGGTGAAGGCAGCTGATCAACCAATCTCTCCAGTACCGAGACGCTCACGTTCTCGTCCGGCGGCAGATAGACACTGCAGACAGTAAGAGGTACAGGCATAGAAATACGAACCGCCACGGCCTGCACAGTTGTGGAAACCGCGACGGAAGATACCGGAACCCTGTGAGGGACGAGAATAGCGACTCCCCCACAGGCTATATTTCCAGACGAGTTATCTGTCCGAAATGCACTGTAGCCTCGAACTGAAAGCAGGTCTGATGGTTTAAGCTTCGTCTCCTGTAGACAAAGGCACACCGGAGAGTAAAATGAAAGCAGATGTTTCACTTCATCAAAGTTCGTCCGAAAACCTCGACAGTTCCACTGAATGATTGAAGCCATGGTTATAAGTGAAATGAAAATGAAAATGATCAAACGAAGTCCGGCTCCATCGCCTCTGCTGGGGGTTCCCCCAGATCTGGAGGCGTGTGACCAGGGGCTAAGATGGGAGCATGTTTTGTCCCAAGTGTCTTACTGGGAGGCGCACGACGTTGAGTCGTTTCCTGAGATTTTGGAGGAGAAGAAATGCTTTTCTTATCCTGGGCTTTGGTCTTTTTGTTAGAAGAAGTGGCCTGAGTTCCCTTGTTGGTGGTGGGATGAGTCTGCTTCGGCGAAGTGGTGGGTGGCGCTTTCAGACCCCTAGCTCGAGACTGGAGTGCCTCCAGTCCGGCTGCGATGATGTCGTTTACATTGTATGGACATTTAAGGGGGATCAGAATGTCGGTCTGAATGGCCACCGTAGATTTGGCAACCACCACTGAAGCGTATGATCGCCGATCAGATGTAACAGGAACCACTTTTCTTCTGGCCTCAGGATAGGAAATATTTTCCACTGTTTTAATCCCTTTGGATTTCCTTCTCCTCCTTCCACTTGGGACAATCTTTGGCTGATGCCGCGTGTGAACCCTTGCAGTTCACACAAAACTCGGCCTCGGCCACACATTCCTGCAAAAGATGTTCTGTGGCACCACAGCGTGCACACCTAGGATTGCTCCTGCACGACTGCTGAGAATGGCAATAAGACTGGCACCTAAAACATCTCAAAGGGTTAGGGATGTACGGGCGTACCTCGAGGTGGAGATACCCTGCCTTGATGGATGTAGGCAGGGAAGGGCAGTTGAAAGTCAAGATAATATTCCAGGATGGGACAAACTGCCCATTCCTCCTGAAAGAAATGCGTCGCACACCCGTAACATGTTGGCTCCTCAGTTCTTCGAGAAGTTCATCCTCAGTGCAATCAATAAGATCCCGAGAGGAGACAACACCTCGAGATGAATTTAGGTACCCATGAGGTGTTATTTTAACAGGAGTCTCAAGCAGCGTGGTGGTGTTAAGAAGTGTGGTACTGTAGGCCACAGTGGACAAGAAGATCTCCAGATTTAAGCTTCAAGAAGATCTCCAGATTTAAGCTTCTTTACGCCTTTAGGAGAGCTTGCGATGGATTGAAGAGCTTTATTGATCCAAAATGGACTTTTGGCACTCAAAGGCTTTGAAGGGTCCAATGAGTGCACAAAAAAGAAACGAGCATTAGAAGAATCAGGAACATGTTTTTTTGCGGAAGGATGAGCCTTCCTCCATAGCTCTTTTGGTTGTTGCTTCGTGGGAAACAGAATTGAGAGCCATGAAAAAATTTATGAGTTCGTCCGCCGACTTCCCCACCCACAATCGAGCCCAACGAGGGAGAGCCGGAGGTCTGCAAGCCCAAGTGGACGCAGGACACGACTCTAGGGATAGCAAGCGGATATAGCAAGTTGATAGGGCAGACATGCGCTCGGCGAGCACATAGACTTTCCCATGCCTGGGGAACACCCCTTTGGCATGCCCACCCTATCTCCAGACTCACCCTGTCGTACGAGACGACAAGCCGTTAGAGGTCTGGGCTCCACTCGGCCACAGACCTCATTGACTAGGAGTGGGTTAGTTCCCAGCCGCCCGTTTAGGGTGAAGCAGGGGGCAAAGAGGAGTGTTGGCAACTGGCGACAACAACACCCAGGCCTCCAGAAACCTCAGCCTCCAGCATCCCCTTTTCCACCTTACGGGTCACCGCACACGGCAAACGTGCAGGCAGGTCTAGCTAACCAGCTCGGAAAAACAAAGAAAGAAACATGAAATGGAGAAGACAGGAAAGAAAACGAGAAACTAAAATCCTGAGCTGGCGCATAATCACAACCTCAGCAACCTACAACTGAGGCGGGAGCGTGTCAAGTGAAAAAAACAAAAAACATAAAAAAAATGTGAAAATTCACATCTAGTACATGTCGGCTCGGGCCGTGGGGACGCCATCCTCCCAGCAGCTGGATGAACAGCTGTCCCTTCGGGGATGTAATCGTACAATACGAAAAAGAAAGATGTTCCGTCACAAGGTCATCTCGGGCCGTGGGGGCGCCGCTCCCCAAATAACTGGAAAACCAGTTATCCCCGTGCGGGGGCTCAACGGTGCGTCGACGACATTCTACGACCTGTTGTGTTTCCACTTCTGTCAAAACATCACCGATAAATTTTTCAGCAGGATGATGCCCAGCCACACACGGCATGCCTATCCCAGGCTTGACTTCGTAATGCAGACACTCTTCCATGGACAGCTCTATCGCCTGACCTCTCACCGATCGAACATGTTTGGGACATGATGGGACGCCACCAACGGCCATTCCGGAATGTTGGCTAACTGTCCGCATTTTGGACACCATCTGGCATGCTATTTCTTAAGACAGTATTCGTGAGCTGTATGTGTCTATGCCACGCCGGATATCCGCTTATATCCGAGCCTGTGGTGGCATTACAACGTACTGACTTGTACCACTCGTGTAGCTGCTTTATCCGCGTAAACGGCCCAACTGATCTGGAATTGCAATCATTTCCATTTTTATACACATGTATTGCACATACCGATTTTCATCTCAATTGGATCTTTCCTTCTAAATGCTTCGTTCTGTTTTTGACAAAGAGTGCATATATACACGGTCGAGTCACATTATTGTGACCACCAGGTAATATCCAGAGTATCCGCCGTGTGCAGCGCGGACAGCAGCTACACACGCTAGCAGTGACTCAATAAGGTGCTGGAAGGTTCACAGGTATGTGGAGCCGTGCTGACTACACTGCATCTGACAGCTGCTGAAGAGTGCGTGGTGTAGGATCCGTAGAGCAAACAACACGATGAAGGAGGTCCCATTGATGCTCAATAGGGTTTAAATCTGGGGAATTAGGGTGACAGGGAAGTACTTTGAAGTCTTCATCGTGCTCTTCCAACCATTCGCGTACATTTCTAGCTGTGTGGCGCTTCGCATTGTCGTGCTGGACGATCCCACCCACCACAGAGAAGACAATCAACATGTATGGGTGTACGTGGTTTGAAAGGATGGATTCATAACGAACTCGATCCATAGTGCCTTCCACAAGTATGAGGGGACGCAGAGAATGCCACGAAAACATTCCCCAGACCATAACCCTGCCTCCCCGCCCACCTTGTGTTCTTCCAGCAATGGTTGAAGAGTGTTTGTTATCCAATGTTTCTCGGCTTATACACCAACGTCCATCAGTTCGATGAAGCAGAAAATGCGAATCATCGAAATAGGCAATCTTTTACCAATCAGCAGAGGTCCAATTTCCATACTGTCGTGCAAATGTAAGCCTTTTCTGCCGTCGCACCTTCGTTAGCATAAGTGCAGTGACTATCCGTTTGCATAATACGCTGAATTGTCGTTTAAGACACACTTCCGGTAACCCCCTGGTTCATTCAACCAGTAAGTTGCTCCACTTTAGCGTGTCGATCGGCCCTCACGCGCCTTCGCAGCCGACGTTCACCTTTCACATCAATACAACGTGGTGCTCCGCAGTTCTCACGTCGCTTATTCGCAATGGTGCCATTTCTCCAATCACGATACACTTTTACCACGCAGCACGCGAACAGTTCACAAACTGCGCTGTTTCAGAAATACTGCCACCCTTAGCCCGAAAGCCGATAATCATCCCATTTTGCACTTTGATAAATCGCTCCTTTTATCCATGACAGCAACGTGTGATATGTTTTCAGAATTCCTGCAGCACACCTTATATAACCTCCAAGTTAGCTCACGACACGTGTCTTCTTTCATTGGCTACGCGCTGTTGACGTCAAAAGTAGGAGGTGTTCACAATAATGTGACTCGACTGTGTATATACACTGAACAGCAATTGAATTAGAGATACCTGTCTAGTAACGTGTAGCACCACATTTCGTCCTGATGACGGCGGCCATTCGTCTCGGCATGTACTCGACAAGACACCGGAAGCGTTGGGAAGCCATACGGATCCACGACCCCTGAACGAGCTCCCACACAATTCACGAAGATTTTATGGAATGGGGTCAGAGCCTCGAACATCTCTCTCGATTTCATCCCAGTAGTGCTCGATGGGATTGAAGTCAGGTGTACTAGCTGGCCAAGGAAGTGAGGTCACGTCGGTGGAGTGTTCATCCAACCATTCGGATACAAATCGGGAGCGATGGCACGGTGCATTGTTTGTTTCAGGATGAGGTCCTCAGTGGGATGTTGAAGACACACAAACGGGATCAAATGGTCGTTCAGGATATCCCGGTAACGTTGACCTGTGAGGGACGATGTCACATGTACCAGGGGTCCCATTTCAGTCCACGTAAACAGTCCCCAGACGAGAATGCCATCCCCACCAGCTTGAAGAGTACCCTTCTGGCAAGAAGGATCCATCGCTTCATGTGGTTTGCGCCGCACTCGTATCCTGGCATCCGCATGTACCAACGTGAATCTCGACTCATCAGTCCAGGCAACATTTTCCACATGTCTAGGGTCCAGTGGCGATGTTCCCGCGCCCATGCTAATCTTTGCACCCTGTGATGTGCGGTCAGCAGCGGTATCCTCGTGGGACGATGGCTTCTGTATCCCATAGCGAGGAGATGGTTCTGGATGGTGTCTCTGCTTATACGTTTTTGTGCACCAGCGTTAAATTGCCGAGTGATTTCTTGCACTGTGGCCCATCTATCTACTGTTACAACGCGAGCTAGCCGACGATGACCCCTCTCATCCACACGCTGTTGTCCACGGTAGTTGACCCTTGCAGGGATGGTTTTACGAGATTCGATGTACTCACGGTGTACCCGTGACACAGTGGCTAGAGCAGGCAGAGATGCATGTGGGGATGGTTGATCAGGAACAGCTCGTTCCAATATGTCCCTTAAATTTTCTATGGGTTTGACGTCCGGTGAACGAGAGGACAATGTGGTAAGCTCACTGCCATGCTCCTGGTGCCAATCGGTCGCTAGCCGGGACCGATGGGGTGGAGCGTTATCCTGTTGAAATATCGGAACTTGGTTCGGACCGCGGCACGTAATGAAAGGGTGGAGATGGTAGGCCAGGAGCTGCGCATAGCTGGAATCAGTGACAGAAAACTCAAGGGGTACAAAGGCCGAACCACGTGAAAGCTGCCCAGAGAGTTACACCGCCTCTACCTGCCCTTTGTAACCCAACCACGTGAAAGCTGCCCAGAGAGTTGCACCGCCTCCACCTGCCTGTAGTAACCCAACCACGCGAAAGCTGCCCAGAGAGTTACACCGCCTCCACCTGCCTGTAGTGACCCAACCACGCGAAAGCTGCCCAGAGAGTTTCACCGCCTCCACCTGCCTGTAGTAACCCAACCACGCGAAAGCTGCCCAGAGAGTTACACCGCCTCCACCTGCCTGTAGTAACCCAACCACGTGAAATCTGCCCAGAGAGTTACACCGCCTCCACCTGCCTGTAGTAACCCAACCACGCGAAATCTGCCCAGAGAGTTACACCGCCTCCACCTGCCTGTAGTAACCCAACCACGCGAAAAGCTTCCCAGAGAGTTACACCGCCTCCAACTGCCTGTAGTAACCCAACCACGCGAAAGCTTCCCAGAGAGTTACACCGCCTCCACCTGCCTGTAGTAACCCAACCACGCGAAAGCTTCCCAGAGAGTTACACCGCCTCCACCTGCCTGTAGTAACCCAAATACGCGAAAGCTGCCCAGAGAGTTACACCGCCTCCACCTGCCTGTAGTGACCCAACTTGGCATGTGGGGTACATAGCTTTGTGTGGTTTACTCCACACACGCTGCCTGCCATCGGTGCGATACAGTGTGAAACGGGATTCGTCAGACCATATAACGCGTTTTCAATCATCCATGCTCTAGTTTCAATGGATCTTCGCAAACTCTCCCCAAATCATGCGATGCTGTGCCGTTAACATCGGGACACGATGTGTTTGTCGACTGTCCCAGGCGATCTGCGCCATGTGTGTACTTACTGACTTTGGGCATAGGCTTATGGGTGCTCCTTCATTATATTGTGACGTGATTTGCTGCAAACAAGCCTTCCGATTCGTCTGTACGATGAGGGCGAATCGTCGGCGCCCTTGATCATCCAATGCACATTTCATCCGACTGTTAGCGGTTTTGCCAGATTTCACGTACGCGTGGTGCACAGTTGCTACGGTTTGTCTCGGAATTCCCAACAGCTTCGCCGTTGCGCAGATTAAAAATCCGGCCTTCCTGGCTCCCACGACTTGACCTCGGTCAAACTCACCTAAGTCTCGTCCTCGGCCCATGGTGGCATTTGACGGAATGCATTACTGTGCGTACCGACCCATTCTATTTATAGCCCCAACCGGTTTTCCTGCACACCGCGATTTGCTGCTGTCCTGCTGCTTTGCGTATTTCCACCGGCGTGTACGTAATAATTTGTCTTTTCAGTGTACATGCATATGACACTTGAGCGGTTGTTGTGGCCAATCTAGAAGTAACCCATACCTACATTTACCGTGGACTACAGACATGAGGGCGACATCGAAGTAGAAATTAATTGGCGTATGAAACTTGACTGAGACCCGGAAAGACGCATTTGATAGAAACTGAACAATTTTTCAAGAGCAATTTACTGTTGTGTCTTAAAACAAAGCAGTGTTCAATCAATGCCTCTTTCCAGGTCTCATTTATGGATTAGAGATATGGACCATAACTGAACAAGTTAGTAAAATCATGCAATGCATTGATTACGATACTCTTTCCAACATACCAGAAATCATTACTCAGTTTATTACTCAGGTTATGAGGATAATGGCCGTGCAATAAATATGGCTCCTGTGCTCTGACCTTTGACCCCATTTCGATGATATTAAACAGAATTGGTTCATTATACCTCCGGAATAACATACTAAAGTTTTGTCTCAATCGAAGCACTTTTAGTCAAGTTATGAGGATAATGGCTGTGGAATAAATCTCGTTCCTGTTCCCTGACCTTCAACTCCATTGCAATGATATTGAACAGAACCAGTTCAGTATACTTCCAGAACAACAAGACAAATCATGAAAGAAATAAGGGATTACACCATGAAATGCAAATTTTGAAGATGACAATCCGATTTTTTCTGTAAATGTGACAAGCTTGTTGCAATCGAAGCATTTTTTTTGTTGCAATCGCATAAGGGCGATGGAATGGATCCCGCTCCTATGTCCTGACCTTTGGCCCTACTTCGTCCATTTTCAATAGGATTCCTCCTCTGGTTGTTCCCTACCACATACTAAAATTTCATCGAAATCGAACCGTTTTTACGCGAGTTATCTTGCCGACGGACGGACGGACAGACGGACAAAGCTGGAACATGTATGGTTCTTTAACATACGATTGGAAAGCGTAAAAAAGGTATTTAGAGGCTTTAGACATCTAAAACGGGCATAACCAAAAAAGGTAGGAAGAGGAACTCATAACCAAGAAAGATAGGAATTGGAGAAAAAAAAAAAAAACAAGAGTTGGTGACATCATGATCAAGGTGAAAATCATGAAATGGTAATTTGCTGGAGATCATATTGTTAGAACTGACCACCGTTGGACAACTGAACTACTAGACGGAATTCCAAGCGAAAGACCTAGAAAGCCACATGGCAGATGAGTGGATGATATTTGGAGTAACATAAAAGAGACTGGCTCAAGACCGAAAGTTGTGGTATGGACTAGGGAGACCTCCATCCAGCTGTGCATTGATAATGGGTTTTGTTGATGGCGACGTTCATCATAACAAAATGAGAATGTTTGCAGTAATGGGACTTACTTGATAATTACTGTAAAGAAATTTATTTTTGCAAAGTTGAAGTAAGGTGAAAATAATTTATTTTCCTTGCTTCGGAGATTTACCCTAACGAGCTATAACGAAGTAAATTTCTCCGTCATCTTTGTCCACGCCGGGAATCGAACCCTAGTCCCCTTATTTCGGAATAAGTCGCTCTACCAACTGAGCTACGCAGAAGAATCTTCCCGCTAATATCTGCCTTTATCTCGTGTGCGTCCTACGGGGCAGGCACGTCACATCCCCCCCCCGAAAGAGGGCTGGGGGCATGGTCCACGGGTCAGCCAGAACCATGTGTCGCTGTAGGCAGCCATCCGCTGAAGAATGTACACTTGAGAACTCCCAGTCAATCCGGTGTGTGGAACGCAACATCACACACATTTTTTTTTCGAAGCGCTGAAGAAGTGATTCTCTTTTTTTTTCCTGTCTCGCGGTGTGGAAAGAACATCACACCACTGCGAGAACTTTAACGGCCGGGTCATCCGGGAAGTTCGGGCGCCATTATAGCGAAGTAAATTTCTCCGTCATTTTGGTCCACGACGGCATTGAACCCGAGTCCTCTTATTCTGGAATAAGTCGCTCTACCAACTGAGCTACGCAGACGTATCTTCTCGCTGCTATCTGCCTTTATCTCGTGTGCGTCCTGCGGGGCAGGCACGTCACAGAGCACCTGAGATGGATCTCTCCTCAGTAATTTACGGCCACTGATTTCAGGAGGGAACCAGTATCTGTAATGGCGAACACAAGAACCATGTTTTTATTTCCAAGAGTCTAAATCAGTAAGAGAATGAGACGGCTTTATTTGAAACCACTCTGCCGACCCGCTTCTATTCGAGCTCTGTATACAAGATGGGTTGTGTGCTTGTCTTACAGTACTGGCTCTTTCACTTCCCTGGAAACAACGGCTCTAAATTAGGGATGAATCACTACTTATTGCCCTTTCATTCACATATCACTAAGCTGTTCTCTGAGATTCAGAGGTTAGCTCCAAAAAGAAATACAAACTTCCAGATATTTTTACTTATTGTTGTCGTATCAAACTTCTCCATTTACAGCGATCTTGACATACAACTCGTGCTTCAATAATATCCATTACACGCTGTACACAAGATCTTCTATACTTCATACTCATAATCTTTTTCTCATGCAGACACTCCTGAATCTGATCCACCCATGTCTTCCTTGGCCTTCCTCTGCCTTTACTTCCTGCCACTTGGGCTGAAAAGATTTTCTTAGTAAGCATTTCATCACTCATTCTTTCAACATGGCCAAACCACCGAAGCATATTGGTCTCCACCTTGCTAACAATATTTTGCTTCACATCACAGAACTGCAACACATTTTCATTTCTCACACAATCATATCGTGTCTTGCCACAAACCCCAGGTAAGTAACGCATTTCTCCAGCACACAAATGACTCCTATGTTTCTTCTGCAGTACTCAGGTTTCACTGCCATACATCAGAGTAGGAACAATTACAGTTTCATACACAGCCATGCGGGACTCTCTATCCTTTTATTCACTGTGGTCGTTAATCCCCCAAACAAAACAAACAAACAAAATCCCTTGACAAATTTCAAAACAGAAAGAATCGTGAAAAGTAATTTCCGATAGTAACAGTAGGACATAGCAAGAAGAAATATTTCAGAGCGATACTGAAAAGCTACATACCAATTTGCCACAGCAAAGCTGGGAATGTTTATGAAATAAACATTTCCTGTTTGCTGTGAATAAATGTTTATTATAAATAAATGTTTATTTCATAATCCTTTCCTGGAGCAAGATCAAGAGCTTAGTAATAGTATCATTACTTGCCACAAGAAAAGCAGAGGTTTGACGTTGAAGTTATGTGCCAGACAAAATTAGCATGAAGTTATTTGTCGTAGTTAAAATATCTCAGTATAAATTTGCAAGGAAATGTTCTCCAAAAAGGGACGATGAAAGCTTTTAAAACGTTCATCATGATTTACCTGTTCATTTCGTTCCTTAATCACGTCTTTTGACATGCGTACATATTAAACATACTGACGCTACCTCTCGTTTTTTTTACGCTTTCCAACCGTAGGTTGAAGTAGCGTATATGCTCCAGCTTTGTCCTTCTGTCTGTCCGCCCGCCCGCACGATAACTCTCGTAAAAATGGTTCGATATCAATGAAATCTTAGTATGTGGTAGGGGACAACCAGGAGCGGAACCCTCTTGAAAATGGACGAAATGGGGTCAAAGGTCAGGACATAGCAGCGGGATCAATTCCATCGCCCTTATGCGTCATAACTTACGTAAACATGCTTCGATTGCGACACAACGTCATCATGTTGTTCCGGAAATGTACTGAACCGGTTCTATTGAATATTATCAAAATGGGGTCAAAGGTCAGGACACAGGAGCAAGATTTATTCCACAGCCATTATCCTCATAACTTGACTAAAAACGCTTCGATTGCGACAAAACTTTAGTATGCTATTCCGGAGTTATACTGAACCGGTTCTGTTTAATATAATCAAAATGAGGTCAAAGGTCAGGGCCCAGGAGGGAGATTTATTCCACAGCCATTATCCTCATAACTGGAGCAATAACTTGCGTAATGATTTTTGGTATGTTGAAAAGCGTATCACAACCAATGCATTTCATGATTTTACTAACTTGTTCGGTTTACGAGCACGATAAATCGCTTCCTAGAGGCTGGCTGAAAAAATTGTTTAACACGTCTTGGAGAAAAAATGTGTCCATATATTTCCCAGCTCTTAAGCCTACATCGACGCACATGTACCGCCCACTGAATTAGAAACTTTCATTCAACATCGGGCTGGAGAACCTGTTCTAGCCCGAACTACAGTTTTGGCATACATTCTACAAGGTGTTGGAGTGCATCTACGTCTACAATGTCATTCACCAGACAGTCCTTTAACTGGTTCAGATTGGCATATATTCTACAAGTTTTGGCATATATTCAACAAGGTGTTGGAGTGCATCTACGTCTACAATGTCATTCACCAGACAGTCCTTTAACTGGTTCAGATTGGCATATATTCTACAAGTTTTGGCATATATTCAACAAGGTGTTGGAGTGCATCTACGTCTACAATGTCATTCACCAGACAGTCCTTTAACTGGTTCAGATTGGCATATATTCTACAAGTTTTGGCATATATTCAACAAGGTGTTGGAGTGCATCTACGTCTACAATGTCATTCACCAGACAGTTCTTTAGCTGGTTCAGATTGGCATATATTCTACAAGGTGTTGGAGTGAATCTACGTCTACAATGTCATTCACCAGACAGTCCTTTAGCTGGTTCAGATTAGCATATATTCTACAAGGTGTTGGAGTGCATCTACGTCTACAATGTCATTCACCAGACGGTCCTTTAGCTGGTTCAGATTGGCATGTATTCTACAAGTTTTGGCATATATTCTACAAGGTGTTGGAGTGCATCTACGTCTACAATGCCATTCACCAGACAGTCCTTTAGCTGGTTCCGTTTGGCATATATTTTACAAGTTTGGGCATATATTCTACAAGGTGTTGGAGTGCATCGACGTCTACAACATCATTCACCAGACAGTCCTTTAGCTGGTTCAGATTGGCATATATTCTACAAGGTGTTAGAGTGCATCTACGTCTACAATGTCATTCACTAGACAGTCCTTTAGCTGGTTCAGATTGGCATATATTCTACAAGGTGTTGGAGTGCATCGACGTCTACAACGTCATTCACCAGACAGTCCTTTAGCCGGTTCAGGTTTGGCGGAAGAGAACTTTGCACTCTGATCTGTTTTTCTAACGTGTCTCGTGCATTCTCAATGGAATTCAAATCAGGGATTTGTGGTGATCTGCGACGATGGTGGGATTCGCTGTCATGCTCGCTGAACCCCTGCTGAACATATCGTGACGATGCAGAGTAGCATTGTTGTCCATAGAACAGCCGTCACCTGCCGGATAAAAAGCCAACATTGCAGGATGGACTAAGTCGGCAACAATGTTAATATAATCCTTGGAAGGCACTTGACCTTCCAGTAATATCAGGGGGCCCCGTTCCATACCAACAGGACGTGCTCCACACCATTCACATTGAGTTGTGTTTACAAGGCATGCTGGGCCCATCGCTACATGGAGGCTCCCGCCAAATTCCCTGTCTATCGTGGTGTACCGCGACTTGTTGGAACACATGACTTCTTTTCAATCATCCACTGTCCAATTCCGGTGTTCCTGACACCAATGTAGACGAACTTTCTTGTTCATCACAGAAATCGGCCACTCGGCGAGGCATCAATTCGATGAAGTAGCGATAGGTATCGCCGGAGTATCTAGCACCATAATGTCAACAGCAGGTCTTCCAGTTTTCGTACATATTTTGCGCGAACCCACTTTTCCAAGTCCAACCACAAATGTTCGATTGGGTTCATGTCAGGCGAATTTGGAGGTCAAGGCATTAACAAAAAGTCACAAGCATGTTCCTTGAGCCAGTCCTTTACGCTTCTGGCAGTGTGGCATGGCGTATTATTCTGTTGGTAATGGCCATTACCAGCAGGGTAAACTTGTCATGAATAGGTGAACTTGGTCCACAACGATGTTCAGATACTTGACAGCTGTCAGGGATTGTGCTATTGAGATAATGTTGCCTAAACTGTACCAAGAAAACATCGCCCACAGCATAACACCGCAGCAGCCGGCTTGTTTCCGCCCAACAGTGCATCCAGCTGCCATAGCCACCGTTGGTAATTAGTGTATCCGCGCTCGGCCGTCTACGTGATGCACCAAGAATCTTGATTCGTCCGACCAGGCCATTTCTCTTAATCATCCACGGTCCATTCTAGATGCTCTTGGGCACATTTCTTGCGTTGTTGGCGATGAGGTGCAGGTGCATGGGGTCCCGGCTCGATCTTCGGTTACTCAGTCCCATGAGCCAAAGGCTGTGACCAACTGTGTGCTATGACACATTTATCTGACCAACACTGTTGTAGCTGCGGGTTATTTGTAGCACTGCAGACATGTGGTCGCTGGGAACAATGCGCGACAGCCTCCGCTCCCTTCTGGCATCAATGAGCTGCGGACGACGGTTCGTCGTTTGGCCATCTGTGCACCACTTTTGATACGTACTCGCTACAGCGGCACGTGAACAACGGACAAACCGCGCCGTTTCCGAGATCGTAGTTTCGAAGCGTCGTTCCATCACAATTTGTCTTTTATCCAACTCCGATAAATCGGCAGCTACACTATCTACCAACAAGTAATTGGACACCCTTGATAACAAAGGAAAACGAAGTTTATTCACCTTTAATAGTTGATGGAGCCTCCACGAGCGGCGATTTCACCTGCGACCCTCCGGGGCATACTCTCAACCAGGCGTTGTACGACATCTAGCGGTATGTTCTTCCACTCGGCTTGGAGAAGACAGGTCAGTTCCTTCACCGATTTTGGACGGTGGGGGCACCCCTTAAGTCGACGCTCCAACTCGTCCCAGAGGTGCTCGATAGGGTTAAGGTCCGGGCTCTGCCCAGGCCAGTCCATTCAATTAACCCCATTGTCACCATACCAAGCCATGGCGGACCTCGCAATACGACAGGTGGCATTGTCATCCTGAAAGTAACGTGGGTCCACCCCGTAAAACTGCCACAACGTAGGAATCGCATGGTCATCCAAAATGGTGCATTAGGTCTCGGCGTTGAGTCTACTAGGAATTGCGACCAAGGGTCCCGTGCCATACCAGGAGAAACACCCCCATAGCATAATTCCACCGCCGCCGAACTTCACAGTTGGCACAATACATTCTGGCAGGAGGCGTTCTCCAGGCAGACGCCAAACCCAGACCCTGCCATCCGAACGGTAGAGGGTGAACCTTGATTCGTCGCTCCAGAGAACCTGTTTCCACTGTTCAACGGCTCACTGTCGACGTTCTTTGCACCACGTTAGCCGAGCAGCGCTATTGGACTTGGTGATCAAAGTCTTGTTGGCGGCAGCACGTCCATGATAACGGAGCAGATGGGCTTCCTTACGAATGGTATTCATCGAAAGAACACTCCCGGATGCCTGTTGAATCTCCTCGCGGATGTGTCCCATCGATTTGGTGCGGTTCTTCCGAATTTCTCTGGCCAGCACCCCTCGGTCTCTAACTCCCAATTTTGTGGGTCTACCGGGTCGGGGCACATTCCGACAGTCACCTCTAATCTTCCACTTGCCAATCACGTAGGCCATTGTCGATTTTGGGTACTTCAACTCGCTGGATATGTCACGTATGGATCGGCCATTTCTGTGATACCCGACGATTACACCTTTCTCGAAATCAAAGAGCTCCGAACTGCGTGGCATCTTACATGCGACTGGTTGCGTTGTTGTTTCCCACACGATATTTAACGGCGGCGGACGTGACGTGTATCAGGACCTTAGATATCGTCAATTGCAGGGGTGTCAAATTATTTGTTGGTAGACAGTGTATTTCCCATTCTGACTTAGAACACTTCACTAACCGAAAGCCGGTCCTCGCGTTGTGTATATACTGCTCTGTTAACTTCACCTGCGCGACCGTTCTGTCTCTATGCGCGTTTATTTCTCTACTCTGGGGGCGGTCATAATGTAATGGCTCATTGGTATATGTCCTGGACTACGAGAAATTTGATAATGCATAAAACTGGAAAGTACCCAGGAGAAAGATCATTAGCTACACTCATTGTCATAAAAAATCCGCGCACCAAGAAAAAAATTGTGCGATTAACGCGAAACTCGGCAAATAGCTACGGCGAGGGCAGACATGCAGATGATTAAACTTTCGTGCGATTCCGCATGCCCGCACGTCATCAACCGGCACTTCAATCGCAATCCATGGGGTTTATAAGGTGCCGCGCAGGGGCTCTACATTCGTGCCGAAGTGCACGGTAAAATTCAGGTGAGATCCCTGAGTGATAAACATGGCAAGTAGCCGACGTAGATGTGCGTACGGGTAACTGGCGGAGTTTGAACGAGGCAGTATCGTCAGAATGAGAGAGACAGGGTGACTGATGCGCCAAATCGGCCACCATTTGTGCCGATCGGACACCACGGTGTGATCGTTTTGGGAACAATGGACACGGGAAGGCACCCAGACACGGCGAACTGGCTCTGGACGACCCAGACACGGCGGACTGGCTCTGGACGACCCAGACACACCACCAGCAGAGAGGACCGTGGGATCGTGAGAGCGGAACACGCAGATGCAACGGCGTTCTTGTCCGATATCCATAGACATGTGGCGGCTGTACAAGGGACTCCTGTGTCTGCCAGAAAAATTTCCAGACGCTTGGCAGAGGCGTAACGGCACTCTCGCCGGCTCTTACATTTTCTACCATTAACACCTGACCGTCGCCGGAGTCGATTGCAGTAGTGTCAGCAGCGTGCAACGTGGAATGCTACGGACTGGCGAAGTATAGTGTTAAACGAGGAATTCAGCTTCTCTATGGAAACGGGCGACCACTGTGTCAGAGTAGGGATGACCGCTGGTGAATGTTACAACCCCAACCTCAATATACAGCCGCACACGTCCCGAACTGCAGGCGTGATTGTATGGGGAGCCATCGTGTATGATAGCCGGACTTTCCTCTCAGTGATCCGAGGGTCGTTGACATCCCAGCACTACGTACAGGAGACCCTGCGGCCCCATGTGCTGCCTTTCCAGGCGGGGCGTCCCGGAGCCATTTTCCAACAAGAAAACGCCCGAACTCACACGGCACGGGTTTCCCAAGATTGTCTACGTCATGTTTCGACGCTTCCCTGGCCTTTCAGATCGTCTGATCTCTCGCCCATCGAGCACGTGTGGGACCAGATGGAATGCCAGCTTTCTTCATGTCCCAGGGTTCGTGATTTAGAGAGTCAGTTGCAAGAAGTATGGGCCAATCTGTCCCAGGAAAACATACGGCATCTCTTTGGTTCCATGCGGGACCGTATCATCGCATGTATCGGAGCACGAGGCGTCGAGACGCGTTACTAACGCTGACCGGAATGTGAACCGTATGCCCGCGGGAAATCGTCCTGCTGCTGTGATATTATAGTCACTTCTGTCCTTGTTATGTACCTTATCACTACTAAAATCTAATTTCAATCCCACGCCTCCTTCTTGGCGCGCGGAATTTTATGACAATGAGTGTATATGAAAATCTACTATATATTGTTTTTACCAGCTAAGGATGATGGGCGATATATAGGCGTGGTCAACTCCAGCGATTTTGGGTGTATATACAAAACGCATTTCTATCTACACCATGAAATCGTGAAGAAATTATTCATTGACGAAGATTTTATGCTCATTCGCGATTACACGCGTCAAAACCACAGATATGTTCATTTATTTAAATATTGCTGTATGAGAATGACGTTTCGAAAGACACGTGCATCGTTCTTGGATAGCTATACGACCGTGCCAGCAGGAAAACAAAACAAGCTGTTTAAATATTGTTAACTACTGACTGGCGTGTTCGAGTATTTGCTCACAGCTGATGGTGTTACATAACCTAATTACAAGGCAGCTGCCGATGCACGTGGCTTTCGTGTTGGTGACGCATACCTAGAAAACGTACATAAGGAAGCTCAGCCCCAAAGGACAAACTTATATAATTGTCCGTTGTTGATCTTTGAAAATATGGAACGCGTATTTGGCTTTTGAATCAGCCACGGAAGGCACCAGTTTATCAAATGTTACTACTGTCGATGAACGTAAAATTATTGTTGATGGAATGATAGTTTCAGTCAGCAACGCTTGAACTTCAATCAAATAGTCAAAAGCCTTGTAGACACTAACAGTGCCCAGCGATGAATCTTCATCAGAAAGCCATGCAATACACACAAGGCTATTTCTCATATACTCTCATATGTCTGATCATTATCACCGCCCTTATATCCACGAGTGAACACATGCCACAGCATGTAACAGTGACGTCACGGACATTGCATTATCAAGACGATTGCGAGTTAGAGCTTGTCGTACCACATGACCAGGCGGCTGCACTATATCCCCTGTCTCGAAACGGAAGAAAGGAGTACGAGGATTAAAATGCGCCCAAGGATGCTCAGAATGAGAAGGAAAGGAGCAGAAGACTCTACTTGTAACGGGGATTCAATACCCAGGTCCACCGGCTTAACGAGCCCTGGTATGCAGTAGTTCAAAGCAGCCTTAGAGGGATCCAACCCAAAATCAGCGCAACGAAAGCTAAATGCTCTAACCACCAGGCCACTCGTTGTCCAGTGACGCCTCTGACAAGCCAAGAATGTATACACTGAAGTGCCAGAAAAACTGGTGCACCGGTCTAATACTTGGTAGGTCCCCCACGGGAGTACAGGACTGCGGAAATACGACGGGCTATGGACTCCACTAGCTTCTGGAAATATGTTGTAGGCAATGCACACCATACTTCCTGCAGAGCGTTCCGCAATTCGGGTGTATTCCGAGGTCTCGGATTCCTGTGTTCGATAGCGCGTTGCATGACATCCCAAATGTGTTCTGCCACTTTCAGATCTGGAGACTTGGGTGGGAATGGCAACACCCCAAACTTAGATGAATTCTCCTCTAACCATAATGTGGCGTCCCGACACTTGTGTGGAGGTGCATTGCCTTATTCTAACAGGCCCAACCCATCAGCATGAATGCAAGACATGAACGGGTGTACCTCGTCAGAAAAGATGCGCACATGGCGTTGGGCTTGTAGACGTGCCAGCGGTCCCAGTGAAGTCCAGCTAAACACACCTCATACCATTACGGACACCAACCCCCGCCCACCAGCCGGTAGAGTTCCCTGTTGACAGGCGGGATCCATGGCTTCATGGAGTTTGCGACACACGAATCCTTCCATCTGCCCGATACAGTTGGAAATGCGACTCGTCAGACCAGGCTACTTGTTTCCAGTCATCAAGTGTCCAGTGGCGGTATTGCTGAGCCCAAGCGATGCGTATAGCTCTGCGTCGTGCAGCCATCAAAGGGACTCGAGCTGGGCGTCGGCTCCCAAAGCCCAAATCGTGCAGGGTACGTTGCACAGTCCGGACGCTGATGCTTGTGGAGGCTCCAGCATTGAATTCCGATGATACCTGCGAGAGTGTTGCACGCCTATCGCGTGAAACGATTCTTGACAGCCGACGATGGTCACGTTCACCTAATGTCTTTTTACGGCCACACTGGTATCGTAGGTTGGAAGTTTTGCCGGAATTCTTGTAGTCACGGTAAACCCTTGCAATGGTCGTCCGTGAAAATCCGAACTTCGTTTATACCTTGGAAATACTATGGCCCATCTCACGGGCGCCAACTATGACACCGCGTTGAAAATCACTTAAATCGTTATTACTTGTCATTCTTATGCCGAAAACAGCTCTAACAGCTGGCAAGGATGTCTATCGCTTTATATACGCCGCAGCGGACGCAACCTAGTACGCGCTTAGGTGACATTGCTATGTATTTTGCATGAACTCGTCTGTACCAGTTTTTCTGGCACTTCAGTGTACATATAGAGAGAGAAGGCCCGGATAGGATGTATCATTGCAACAGTACGAAGCCCGTGAAACAGGGAAAAGGAAAGACTCAGTGTTCAATCGGGGAAATGATTATGGTTATCACCACGAGAAAGGCATAGCCCAGCGTCATACCAACCACAGGCATAGTTGGTTCTTCGAGGTACGCCGTGATGAACACCACAGGTTTGAAACTCGAGGTGAACATCGGTTGACACATGCTATTCCAAGCAATAAACGGCTCACGAGGAGATTCAATAACAAGCTCACCTATTCACCCATCCATCATGAAAGAGGTGACCACCACAGGTTTGAAACTCGAGGTGAACATCGGTTGACACATGCTATTCAAAGCAATAAACGGCTCACGAGGAGATTCAATAACAAGCTCACCTATTCACCAGTCCTTCATGAAAGAGGTGACCACCACAGGTTTGAAACTCGAGGTGAGCATCGGTTGACACATGCTATTCAAAGCAATAAACGGCTCACGAGGAGATTCAATAACAAGCTCACCTATTCACCCGTCCTTCATGAAAGAGGTGACCACCACAGGTTTGAAACTCGAGGTAAACATCGGTTGACACATGCTATTCAAAGCAATAAACGGCTCACGAGGAGATTCAATAACAAGCTCACCTATTCACCCGTCCTTCATGAAAGAGGTGACCACCACAGGTTTGAAACTCGAGGTGAACATCGGTTGACACATGCTATTCAAAGCAATAAACGGCTCACGAGGAGATTCAATAACAAGCTCACCTATTCACCCGTCCTTCATGAAAGAGGTGACCACCACAGGTTTGAAACTCGTGGTAAACATCGGTTGACACATGCTATCCCAAGCAATAAACGGCTCACGAAGAGATTCAGTAACAAGCTCACCAACCAGTGGTGCTCACTTCTTTCCTGAACCCATCGTTCAGGAAAGAAGTGAGCACCACTGGTTTGACATTCTAGGTGAACGTCGACTCGAATGTACTGTCCCAACAACAAATGGCTGGTGATCTCTGAATTAAGGGCTGACTATAAATAAAGAGGACAGAGAAACATTTCGGATCACACAGTCTAGTGGACTCTCTTATGGATGAGACTATAACCCTTTTATGGGGCCATACTGGCGAACTGTCATTGACAGCTTCTCATGCGAAGGGGATATGTATATTACCTCAGTGTTCACTGAATTACGACTACCCCTAAGCAAAGTGAGTTGCACCCGATGACAAAAGGGATGGAGACTAAGAGGTTGGGTTGTTTCAGTTGAGAGCAAAGTTACGGACGTAATGAGCAAAAACCAAGCATTTATTGGTATTTACGGAAGGCCAAATTGTGGGCCCACAAAGGTTTGGTGCGTCATTTTTACAGACAAGTGCAAAGGGCGGCGAAAGATGTAGTCCAGAAGGAACGACGGGTGAGTCCCATTCTGAAGGACAACAGACGGCGCACCGATTCCCATTTGACGGCCCAACGTGTCACTGGTGAACTGGAAACAATATCCCGCGCAACTAAACGTTGCACTGGAAGTTCGAATGGACTACAACAGTAGACGCCCTATACGCCACCCTCTCGACAGTAGTTCGTCTATGTAAACAGCTCTGGACGATAGACGATTGAACACAAGTGAGCCAAATCACGATATGTACTCCAAAGTGCCGATGGTGGAGTCCGTATTTTTCGTCAACCACATGAGGCTACGGATCCTTCATGTAGGGTGTTGCCTATTCAGATCGGTGGGGCTGTTGTATGGTAACGGCCAGGTTTAGCTGGCATGAACGGAGACCCCTGTTGCATCCTGATCAAATGGACGACGGTTCCTGACAGGGACGGCTTGCGAACCATGTGCACCCCACAATGTTGAACCTTCACCCTGAGGGGAATGGGTTCTTCCATGGACGATAATGCCCCATATCATTAGGCTCTGTGACGTGCCTGCCCAGCAGGACGCACACGACATAAAGGCACACAGCAGCGACAACGAACGTCTGCGTAGCTCAGTTTTTAGAGCGACTTATTCCGGAATGAGGGGACCCGGGTTCGAGCCCCGGCGTGGACAAAAATGACGGAGACATTTACTTCGTTATAGCTCCTTCGTGTAGGAATGGTTCGATGAATACAGTGCGGATATCAAACATCTCAAATGCCTCCTCCCCATATCACCTGATATGTACCCAGTTGAACATCTGCGGGAGTCTGTGGAACGCTAGGTGAGGTAGTTGGGCAACCTACCCATCTCCATACCGGAACTGCGCACTGCAATACAAACAGCTTTGTTGCAGATCCCCCACAGCGTGCTCAGTGATGTAGGCGTACATCACTGAGCACGCTGCAGTGTACATGTATCATTAAGTCCTTTATATTTAAGTCGGCCTAGAATAAGCTGGTATACTGAAATTATAATTTTCTAACTGAGTGCACTAGCTTATTTTAGGATGTTAGCACTCCGTAATGCGTCTGCGTCAGTTCTGGAAACCTTTGAATGAAGTAACATAATGTCACGTGTGACGTACTACAGAGTTGACGCATATGTCAAGACGGCAGGCAGCAAGTAGAAGTGATAACCCCTTGCCGGGGTAACTAAATTGGGCAAGCATTTGGCTCCGGAGTAGAAGGATGTGAGTTCGAGGTCGCCACCGGTAAATTTGGATGATTTCATGCGCAGCAACACACACTCCGGGAGACTAAAACAATGGACTTTCTTTTTTAAGCTTTCCAACCGTAGGTTGAAGAAGCGTATATGCTCTAGCTTTGTCCGTCTGTCTGTCCGTCCGTCCGTCCGCACGATAACTCGCCTAAAAATGGTTCGATTTCGATGAAATTTTAGCTTATGATAAGGGATCATCTGGGGACGAGCCCTATTGAAAATGGACGAAATGGGATCAAAGGTCGCGTCATAGGAGCGGGGTCCATTCCATAGCCCTTATGCGTCATAACTTGCATCAATATGGTTCAATTTCAATGAAATTTTAGTATGTGGTAGGGGACCACTGGGGGCGAACCCTATTGAAAATGGGTGAGGTGGGGTCAAAGGTCAGGACATAAAAGCGGGATGTTTTCCACTGCCCTTATGCGTCATAACTTGCGTAAAAATGGTTCGACTTCGATGAAATTTTAGTATGTGGTAGGGGACCACCTGGGGACGAATCGTTTTGAAAATGGCCAAAATGGGGTCAATGACATAGGATCGGGATCCATTCCGTCGCACTTATGCGTTATAATTATGCAAAAATGCTTCGACTGAGACAAAACTTTATCATGCTGTTCCAGAAGTTTTTCTTTTACCGGTTCTGTTGAATATCATCGAAATGGGGTCAAAGGTCAGGTCATATGAGCGAGATTTATTCTACAGCCATTATCCTCATAACTTAAGTAATGATTTCTGGTATGTTGGAAAGCTTATCATAATGAATGCGTTGCATGATTTTACCAACTTGTTTAAATGTACTTTTCCTATCGCAGGAGCTAGAGGAAGAATCAAGTGCGAGTGCAACGTGTATGCAACGGAAGAACCGCCTCACGTCTTGAAAAATTATAGAGCGTCCGATCGTGCCATTTTATCTTGTGGAACTAGAGAATGAAGAGAATGCTCTTATGAAAAGAATGCTGCTGTTAGGACATTAGGATAAACAGCATCTTCTTGAGTGAGAACTTTTTTCGATTGTTCGAAAATTTGATTCTGCTTTTTACGCTTTCCAACCGTTGGTTGAAGAAGCGTATATGCTCCAGCTTTGTCCGTCTGTCTGTCCGTCCGTCCATCGGCACGATAACTCGCGTAAAAATGGTTCGATTCCGATGATATTTTAGTATGTGGTAGGGAACAACCTGAGGAGGAGCCCTATTGAAGATGCGCTAAGGATGTCAAAGATCAGGACATGGGAGCAGGATCCATTCTATCTCCTTTATGCGTTATAACTTACGCAAAAATGCATCGATTGCGACAAAACTTTATCATGTTGTTCTGGCGATACACTGAACTGGTTTTGTTAATTATCTTCGAAATGGTGTCAAAGGTCAGGGCATAGGAGCGAGATTTATTCCACAGCTATTATCCTCATAACTTGAGTAATAACTTGAGTAATGATTCCTGGTATGTTGGATGGCGTATCATAATCAATGCATTACACGATTTTACTAACTTGTTTATTATTATTTCTTTTTCACTGTGTGAGAAGTTCAGAAAGGTTTCTTCACGTTTTTCATTACAAACGTACAAATTCTATACCGTGCAAATTAATTGGGACAAGCTATTTTATTCTCAGAATTGTAATTGTGATCGCCAGTTGATGTCGGAAACCCACGTAAACCGGTTTTATCAGCTGTGAGGTGGTGTGACTGTTAGAACTTGATAGTAAGAATGTGGTTTGACCGGTTTTAAACAGGAAATAGGCATTTCAGATTCAGTTGTGAGCTTTCGTGTGTGACAGGTGGATGTTAGTTTTTGCTCTATGTGAGTACGTGTTGCTTTCGTGTATTGAAAAATGGATATATCCCCAAGGAAGCGTGAAAAAATAATTGCTCTGAAGGATCACATTTCTATGACAGTGAGAGATATCGCTTCTGCAGTTGGTGTAGGCAAATCAAGTGTATCAAGACTGCTTACGCGATACAATGCATCTGGATCATCGTTTCCAAAAACGAGAGGTAAATGTGGAAGAAAACGAAAAACAAATCCACGAACCGATAAATATCTAATCAGAAATAGTAAAATGAATCAAAAAAAAAAAAAAAAAAAAAACAAGCACCGACCTTCAAAGATATTAATTGGCTAATGGTTGTGATGCTAGTGATTCAACTGTACGCCGTAGGTTTCTGGAAGTTGGCCGGAAGGCAAGAAGACCAACGAAAAAACAATATTTGAATGCGAAAATGAAGATAAAACGTTTAGCATGGGCCAAAAAATATAAATCATGGACTGCTGACGACTGGAAAAAGGTAATTTTCAAAGATGAAACTCATTTATTTGTACAGAATTACCAAGCAAATGTCGTTACACGAAGCAACTGTGAACTCTTAAGACCTCAGCATGTCAAACAAACTGCAAAACACCCTCTGAAACAGATGTTTTGGGGGTTTTCACATCAAAAGGGACTGGAAGCTTAGTTCCTGTTCAAGGTATGATGAATTCAGCCAAGTACGTAAAAATATTACAACGTAGGATTGTTCCATTATTGCAAACTTTTGACGGGACATTTCAACATGACTTGGCCCCATGTCACAATTCGAAATTGGTCAAGAATTTCATGCTGGAAAATCAAATTCATTTGCTTGATTGGCCTGAAAATTCACCAGACTTAAATCCCATAGAAAACTTGTAGAATATTTTGAAGAGACGTTTAGGTAAATCGGACTGTACAACCAAAGAACGCATGATACCGAATGCTATAAAAGTGTGGTTCCACGATTATGAAGTCAAAAATATGTGCACTCAATTAGTGGAGTCAATGCCAAAACAAATTCAAGAGGTCATTTATGCTAAAGGAGGACATACTTCATACTAATACAGGTTTTTATCAGTGTATATCAAGGCATAGAATGACATAAAGGCATAGTTTTTGAAAAAAAGAGTGATTTTTTACTTTGTCCCAATTAATTTGCACAGTATAGTAAGTGTCGTAATGTTATAATCCTGTGGTTTTCCTTCACATAAACGAATGCATACACCATATTAGCAAATGTATTCGGACACCTCAATGTTTTGGGACAAATGGCTTTTTTATCGCAATTAGTAGTTAGTCGGTACACCTTTTGCTCGTATGACAACGGGAACACGACGAAGCGTCATACTATCAACCAATTTCCGGTAGGTCACGATAGATCACGACTGGTATAGCTCGTCATTCGTCATGCAAAGCTGCTGCCAGAGTGGAGAGCGAAAACCGTCGTTGTGGTTGATTTCTTATCCGTCGCTCCAGTTCATTCTAAAAGTGTTTTATGGGATTAAGATCAGGACTCTGAGCAGGATAGTCTAGCAATTCCACATCATTTTCAGGAAACCAGTCCTGCACACACCTTGTGGTGTGGCAAAGAGCTCGATCGTGTTGGAAGAGGCAACGGTCATTTTCATAACACTGCCACATTGTTGGTAGAGCAGAATTATCCGAAACGTTGAGGAATACTTCAGAGTTCATGGTTTGTGGTATTATAACAATCGGGCCGTGTGCCATCCACGAAAAACAACTCCATACCATGATGGTGCCTCCGCCTAACTTAACAGTTGGAAGAACACAGTCCAGGAACGACGGGAGACACCCCATTCCAAATGAACTTCACAGTCATGGTTAGGGACGTGTGGTATGTGGGCCGCTGATCTACCGTAATAACCGACACTGTGAAAAACTCTGCGCATAGTTATGGTGCTAATCGATACATTACAAATATTTCCTATTTCAGCAACGATGGAAACGGCAGAGGAAGAACGTAATTTTTTACCATGGCTCCTCTGTCGCGTTCTGTCAGTTTGTGCGCCCTTCCAGAATGTTTGTTGGCTGTACTTGCACCGTCATGCTTCCACCTATTCACGACATCACTTACAGTAGATTTTGTTATGTTTAGTTTAGCTGTAATGCTCCGTGAAGAAACGTTGCCCAAATGACATCCTATAAACAGCCCACGCTACAACTCGGAAGGTTCACGTCCACGTGGCATATCCGTTTCAAAGTTACTAATACGACTGAACATCTCAGCCTTATATACACTATAGTGATAAAAGTCACCGGATACCTGGAAGAGAAACACAACATAGCATTTATTGACATACATTAGTACGGTGTCGGTCCACCTTTGGCCTTAATGCATGCACTGACCCTTCGAGACATGCTTTCGACAAGGTTTTGGATTACAGCGATAGGTATGCCCTTCCATTCAGTACATAATACTGCCGCTAACTGTTACTTAGTAGCAGGCCTTGGTTAAAAACTTCGTATGTGGCGCTCTAATTTATCCTATGGGTGTTCTATGAGATTAAGATCAGGGCTCTGTGATGGCCAGTCCACACGCGATACAGAATTACACGCCGTAACAGTCCTTGCTTTATGGCTCGGTGCATTATCCTTCTGGTACCAACAAGGCTCGGTTCCATAGTATTGCAACAAAGTTGGTAGGGCATAATTGTCCAGAATATAGAGATAGACGTGCTGTTTAACTGGTTTGTCCACGATAACCAATGGGCCGGGACTATACCACGAAAAACACCTCCACACGAGTACACTGCCAGCTCCAAACTTGACCGTAGTACACTGTGGTAAATAGTGTTACCCCGGCTGCCGCCATACCCACACACGGCCATCAGACTGATGGATCGTGTATCTGCATTCATCAGTCCATAGGACACCTTTCCATTGAACTACGGTCCACGATAAATGTTCTTTTCACCATGCTAAACGACGAGTAGCATTCCGAGTGGAGATGAAAGGCTTATGAGCAGCCGCACGACCACGGTAACCCATTCAATGAAGTTCTCTGCGAATGTTACGCTTACATACTGAGTTTCCAGCATTTTTACTTACCTGTACACTGAGATCATGTGCAGTACTCCGTCGATTAGCTGCAAAGCCTCTCCTGAGGCTTCGACGTCCTCTTTCACTGATTTTCTTTGGTCTGCCGGTACGTTTTGCTGCTTCAGGCATGTCATGAGTCTTCCACTTATTCAGTCCATGCAAAACAGTAGACTCTGGTATGTTTAAACGCCTCTTGGTTTCTCATATGGACAACCCACTAATATAACACCCAGCAATCTTTCCTTTCTCAAAGTCAGTTCTCTCCCGCAGTGACATTTTCACTCAACCTCACAGTGCAATACGATCGCGGTCAGCTGCAGGCATGTTTTTATACCGTTTGCAGCTGTACCGCGCATCTTAACAACGCAGCGGATCCGTTCATTTGCTGTCGAAAAGGGGGGTCCGGTGACTTTTGTCAATATAGTGTACATACCTCCTCACTCACAGCACACCTTCATGCGCAATCGTTCTTTGTCAAATATTTGATTGTATTCGAATATTTTTGATAACATAATGTATATCAAACAATGTCATCATTTCATATCATGACGCAAGATTGACTTTGCGTGGTTAAAATGTATTTTAGATGACGTACTTATAAAAATGAAATGTTTGCAATTCCATGTGATTTGATGTAATATATATGAATCATAATAAAATTACTGACACAGTCGATAAAATTTTAATGAAATTTATTTACTTTTAAGTACATACAAACACAACAGACTAAAATTTAACAAAAATAAAGGTAGTTAATAAGTACCATCATAAATCTAAATGAAATATTTTACCACAACATAATCGAGCAGGTGGTAAGTGCATTTGAGATACAATTCTTTGTTTTTTGTTCTTCCTCGACTTTCTACATGATAGGGACAAGGAGGTCTAATATGAGTTTTTTTTTCCCATATGAGCTCTTCTCTTACGCATAGTCCCATGAAGAAAGAAAATCATTGGCTGTCAACCTAAAAAAAAAAAAAAAAAAAAAAAGATAAAGAAGTGAGTTATCATAGCTTGCTGACTATCTACGTAATTTAAACTGAATAAGTAATAAGACAAAACAGGGAAAAATTTCTAAATTTCTATTCGTGCACATATACCGAATCTCGACCGCGTAATTTACTGAACGAGAACTACGTGTTGAAATTACAAAAAGCTAAAAGATTTTGCAGGTACACCAACATTATTGCAAAATCCATCGTTTTAACACAATATCGTGATTTTTGAAAAAAAAAAAATGCATATACTGCCCTGTCAATAATATTCGGACACCCATCTATTGATAGTAAATTAGGTCCTACGCATGCACCACGTGTCGCAGATTCAACTATAAAAATGCTCGGAGGGCTATTATGAGATAACGAGACAACAGCACGACTGTGAATGCAAGATGCCTCGATCACAATTATGTTACCAAGATGGTGCGGAGCCCACAGTGCCCAGCGCCGTCGGAACCGCGCGGGGCAGAGGGGCAGCTGCCCCAGCAGTCATTTGTGTGCAAGGGCGGAACATCACATTTGCCCCCTCACTATTCTTCCTTTATAAATATGTCAATAATGGGAAATCGGATAGTTTTAGTTTTATTTCCTGCCATTTAAATGTGCCAAATTAGTAAGGAAAGAATGAGTGCCAGGACTGGGGAGGACGCTGATTAAAAAAAAAAAAAAGATTAATGTTTTCTTTTATTACTAAGGCCTTATAGAATAGTTTGATGATGTCTCTGAAAGGCTGAAGGATTCTTAAAAATCCGACTTTATTTAGGCCTTTGCGGATTTGGATGTATCCAAATTTGGAATTTTTCTTCTGATAGAACAAATTATTATTTTTAATTATTAATCATGACAAACGCAGAATTTTTATTGCCATTCTTGAGACGCGAGTTAAACTCTATTCGCTTCTCCAGTATGAGAACAAAAAGTTTTACGGGGCCACCTTACTTTACTAGAAAACAGTTACTCTGAAATGCCTGTGTTTTTATAAAAAAGAGCAAAACCATTTTCTGTTTCTTTAAATATAATAAAATCAGTCTTTCTTTAAGGAAAAAAAAATAGAAGGCGGAGAGGGATAAATGAAATGAGATATATATTTATAAATATTAGGGTATGCAAAAGTTTCAGTTTACAGCTACCTCTACAGCGCCCCGCTAGGGGACGCTGTAGGGGTCTAACAAACCGGCAACACGTGCGGTCAGTTCGTACATGAAACCAAGCATGGCGGTCGATAAAGTTCATTTGCGGCATTGTTGGTTATTCATGTTTAATTTAAGGAAAAGTGCGAGTGAAGCATACGGTTTAATATGTCAGGCGTATGGGGAAACGGTGATGGGTGAGCGGACCTTTCGAGAATTGTTTGCCAGGTTTAAGGAAGCTGATATAAGCTTGGAAGTTAAGCCATATGCAGGTAGACCGCAGGAACTCGCAGAGGAAGAGCTGGAATTGCTGTTGCAAGAGAATGCCACACAATCCACCACGCAACTGGCGAAACGTTTGAAAGTGGCTCAATCGACGGTGGTACTGCGTCTACAGGCCTTGGTGAAAATCTAGAAGATTGGTAAGTGGGTTCCGCATACCTTAACGGAGCGTAATATTGGTCAACGATTGTGCATCTGCATGTCTTTGCTGAAGAGTTTTCAAGGGAAGAATTTCTTGTGGAAGGTTGTCACTAGGGATGAAAAATGGGTCTATTGCGACAATCCCGTACGCAAGCAATTGTGTGTCGACCCAGGCCAGCCATCAACATCCACTGCAAAACAGGATATCCACGGGAAGAGGTGATGTTGTGTGTGTGCTGTTATATGCATGGAGTGCTGTACTTCGAACTGTTGAAACCGGACAAAATAATCACTATACAACGATATAGCGATCAGTTGATGAAACTGAACGCAGCAATCGAGCAAAAACGCCCATGGACAGGTAAAAGACGCCGCCGAGTCATCCTGTTACGCAATAATGACAGACCACATGTCGGTGCCACCACGAAGTCAACCCTTGAACAGTTACACTGGGAGGTTTTACCACACCCGCCCTACTCCCCGGACATTGCACCCTCAGACTTTCATCTGTTTCGCTCTATGCAACATGCCCTAGCCCAACAGCGGTTCACTACAGTTCCAGAGGTGGTAACTTTCGTCACTGCGTTCTTGAGCTCAAAACCCGAGTCCTTCTATCACAGGGGCATTCATTTGTTGCCTGAAAAATGTCAAAAGGTCATTGATGCTAACGGACAATATTTCGTTGAATAAATGTGTGCTGGTTTCTTGATTGTTCCTGTCTCCGTTCTCCTTAAAACGGCGGAAACTTTTGCATACCCCTAATATGTTGTTTGATGTATAATGTAAGGGCTACGGTTCTTGTGGAATTTATACTAGTGCGGAGGTGTTAAAATCAACAGAGTTTAACATGGTTTATGTTATGAGTAACGTATTACACGGTTAAACCCTATAACATAAATAAAAAGTTCAATGCTTACATTAATTTAGATTTAAAACATATAATCGATATAATCTAAATTAATATAAACGCCATCCCGTCTTGTTGAAAGCACAATAAGTTTTATTATCTGACTAAAAATGTATATCCTGATTTCTTGCCCCCGTTGACAAAATATAGTTCCAACGTCCCTGACCCTGTCACCCACCCAGTTTAAGATGTGACATTGTTCATTTTTTTTAATATTAAAATATAATCTGGACTTTACCAAGTCCAGATTATATTTTGTCAACAGGTAATGATAAGTCCGGTTTTTTTCAACCAAGTAATGATAAGTCCGGTGTTTTTCGTCGTATAGCCATACGTATTTTCCCCTCGGAAGTGCTTTGTTTACTGCTCCGTAGGAAGATTATCAAAATGGCATCCCTAGGGTCATGAAAACTTTATTGTTCCCCACACTTCCAAATCCTTAGTTTAAGCCATTTTTCATGTCAATATCGCCAGAGACGAATAAGGAGGATTAATCGAAATTCACCGAGGGAGGTCGTTACTAATTGCTCTGCTGTTTGTTTGTGCTACCAAATGTCGGATTCCAACACGGAAAGTGGAGTATAAAGCTATACCAGCTCTCTTAAGCCTGCCCCGGGGCAGTGAGGGAGAAAAAATGGCTAACGACTGCTGTGGAAGAGATGAATGCAAGACAAGGTAGCTGGCTTGAAGAAAGGGAGTTAAGGAGGGAGAAGGTAATTGTGTCTGCGTATTCTTACTTCCTCTTAACGCTAATCCAGGAAAGCATTTGCTTTCAGACCCTTCTCCTACCTCAAGCTTTGGATTCTTTTACATATTTCCCCCAAAATTCAAAAACATTTCAAGATTAATCCAAGGAAGTGGGGATTGCACGAATTCCTTTGCAGCCTGTAGTAAGAAGCATTAAAAATTATTTCTTTCAGTGTTTCGTAAATAAAGTTTCTATTAAACTTTCCCCAGCAAAAGTAATACTCGCCTACCCTGATTTGTAATTGTATCGACGTCCCTTGCTCGATCGACAGATCTAACTGATTTTTAGAGCGGAGTGATAATAGGTGATTTTTAGAGCGGAGTGATAATAGATGATTTTTAGAGCGGAGTGATAATAGATGATTTTTAGAGTGATAATAGGTGATTTTTAGAGCGGAGTGATGATAGATGATTTTTAGAGCTGAGTGATAATAGGTGATTTTTAGAGCGGAGTGATAATAGGTGATTTTTAGAGCGGAGTGATAATAAATGATTTTTAGAGCGGAGTGATAATAGATGATTTTTAGAGCGGAGTGATAATAGGTGATTTTTGAGCGGAGTGATAATAGGGTGCTATACAGGGCCGGGAAACGTTTTCCTATCTATAGATACAGGAGTGAAGATAACTTTGAATTTTGATGACTTAAGGATTTGTGAAATTTGGAAACAAATTTTAGGGATGAATGAAAGAACTGCCAGGTTTCGTTGAGAATTTGGAGAGATCGGGGTAAAAGCGGATTTATACTGTGATTTAACAAATGTTTTGATAGCTGAGTCTACTCCTGTATCTAAGATGATTGCTCTGCAAAAAAGGACCTGATGTTGACACAAATTCTTGGGGAATCTATCGCATCTAGTGAATGTGGTCTGTCATACATATGAGTGAGACACGGAGATCACTTAAATTCAGATTAAAAGAACAGCAATCATACTTTAACAAGTTAGTAAAATCATGCAATGCGTTGATTATGATACCTTTTCCAACATACCATAAATCATTACTCAAGTTATGAGGATAATGGTTGTGGAATAAATCTCGCACCTGTGCCCTGACCTTTGGCTTCATTCCGATGATATTGAACATAATTGGTTCAATATACTTCCGGAACAACATACTAAAGTTTTGTCGCAATGGAAGCATCTTATCGTAAGTTATGACGCATAAGTGCAATGGAATGGATCCCATTCCTATGTCCTGAACTTTGACCTCATTTCGCCCATTTTCAATAGAGTTCGTCCCCAGGTGGTCCCCTACCACATACTAAAATTTTATCGAAGTCGAACCATTTTTACGCGAGTTATCATGCGGACGGACAGACGGACAAAGATGGAGCATATACGTTTCTTCAGCCTATGGTTGGAAAGCGTAAAAAAGTGTGGAATCAAAAAATCTTCCATAGCCCAGCTCTGTTCGGAAAATAACGCCCAATTTCTGTTTAATGATGCCAAACTGTTCGATTATCCGAAATCAATATTTGGTCTTGACGTTTTAGAAGCCTTTCATATATTTCAAAACCGTAACAACCTGGTAAATGATTTATCTTCATCTTCATACTTATCAAGGGCATGGAAAGAAAGCATTCATCAATCTGCAGTCTGATGACCGCACGAGGCGTTTAACACGTGAAATTGGTAACATCGTCAGAAGCAAGAAATGAAAACGCTTAATCCTGACGAAGCTGAACCATAGCTTTCAGCGAAACTATAGTAGACTTTCTTTAAATTGTGAAAACTGCATTCATAAACGTTGTTTTTCTGAATTAAATGAAATACACAGTGCGTCAAAGAATTTTTAAGACTGGGTCTGTAAAATGAAATAGAAACAAGAAATTATAATTTGTTTTGGTTTGTTATTCAAAATAAGTCCCTCCGGCTTCAATACACTTGTTACAGCGATTTCATAATGATTCGAATGCCTGTTCCAGTTCACTTTGTTTAGTTGACACCAAAGCACGCGTCGAAGCTGTCTGTATGGTCGAAATATCATCAAAATAACACCCTTTTAACGTCATTTTAAGTTTTAAGAACAAAGAAAAGTCGCAGGGTGCTAAATCAGGCGAATACGGTGGATGATTCAACACACAAACGTTATTTTTCGCCAAAAATCTACGAACAAGAAGTGAGATGTGACTGGGTGCATTAACGTGCAACAAACACCAACTGTTTTCATCTCGATATTCTGGACGAATGCGACGAATTCTGTCCATCAAACGCCTCAAAACATTTAAATAAAACTCACCAGTAATTGTTTGTCCACTTGGAAAAAATTATTCGGGGATAATACCCTTACTATCGAAGAATGTAATGAGCATTGTTTTGATTTTCGATGGAACTTTTCTTGTTTTTTTGGCTATAGTGGCGAGTTTTTTTACTTCCATTCCACACTTTGTCGAATTGTTTTAGGATCATATTGAAAACACCATGTTTCATCACCAGTAACAATCGATTTTAAGAAGTTTGGATCATTTTCAGCGGCTGAAATGATGTCTCTGCAATGTGCACTTCTCCTTGATTTTTGTTCATTGGTTAACGTGTGTGGAACAAATTTAGCACAGACTTTTGTTTTGCCCAAATCTTCATGCAGGATGGTTCGAATCGTTTCTTTGTTGATGTTTAAAGACTCTTCCAACATTCTTAGTGACGCACATCGATTGTTTTCCACGAAATCACACACTTTTTCAATAATCTCAGGTGTCCTAGATGAACTTGGTCTTCCGTTATGCTTATCATCTTCTAGCGTCTCTCTTCCGACCAAAAAACGTTTATGCCACAGGAAAACATTTGATCTACTTAAACAAAACTCACCGTAAACTTGTTTCATCATTTAGTACGTTTCCAAGGCACTTTTACCAAGTTTTGCGTTAAATTTAATAACAGCCCTTTGTTCCATCTTAATAATTCAACATGAAAAAAATTTTACTTTTCTAATGAACGCCCGTTTCGTTTGAGTTACTTTAACAACTGCGCAGTACTTTTGGCAGAAAGCAAGCAGATGGTCACGGTTTATAACGCATTCGCGATTACACTGGTGGCACCACCGTAGACTGAAATCTAGCGCCAGTCTTAAAAATTCTTTGACGCACTGTGTATGATTATGCAGTGCCTGTAGTTCAACTACACTGGCGGAAAGTGAAAAAGAACACCAAGAAGCAATTGGCGGACGATCATGAAATTTACATATGTTAATGGGGTCGAGTTTACGTAGGTGTGATGTTAATTTCGAGACCAACCGGTGAGCGCTTACGCCACAGCACGGCATAATACGCAAATTATCGTCGGTGGTATTTAAGGAGTTCGGCAAAGTGAATGTAATCAGTCGTCGGCGTACGGACACGTGCGAAGACCATGAAGAAGCTGCAATGCCTGGACATAGAAGACGTGTACGATTTCAGCAGTTATCGGACTTTGAGCGAGGTCATCTAGTCGGACTCCGCGAGGTCGGGTGGTCGTATCGTCGCATTGCGGAGCGAATTGGACGGGAAGTATCGGTGGTGGTACGATGGTGGCGTAGATGGTCCGAGGAATATTCCCTCACGAGAAGACGTGGAACCGGAAGTCACAGACGGACTGATGAGCGGACCGATCGACGCATAAGAAGAGCGGCGTTGTCAAGCAGAACATCCACTGCGACGCAAATCCGAGCTGCCGTTGTACCTGAGGTGACTGTGCGAACAATCCGCAACCGTCTACTGGATGCAGGACTACGTGCACGTGTGCCTCTGGCTTGTGTACCTCTGACTCCAGTCCACCGTCAGGAACGGCTGCAATGGTGTCGCCAACGTCTGCACTAGAGAACGCAATGGCGATCTGTCGTGTTCCGCGATGAAAGCAGATTCTGCTTGGGAGCCTCCGATGGCCGTATGCGTGTTCGCAGACACACAGGGGAGCGTCTCCACCCTTGTTGCATCCGCCAGCAACACACAGGGCCTACATCTGGTCTCCTGGTGTGGGGAGCGATCAGCTATCACTCCCGTAGACAACTAGTGTTTGTACCGAGTACGTTAAATAGCACCTCCTACATCAACAACATCATTCAGCCCGTTGTTGTGCCATTTATGAGGTCGGTCCATCGTGCTGTTTTCCAGCAAGATAACGCACGCCCACACACGGCACGTGCAACGCAACATGCACTTCAGGGTGTGAGACAACTTCCATGGCCTGCACGTTCACCGGATTTGTTCCCCATTGAGCACGTGTGGGATTTTATGGTACAACGACTTATCCGGTCTCCACGACCAGACACGACCATCCCCGATTTACGCGTCCAGGCTGAGGATGCTTGGAACTCAATACCCCAAACTTACATCCAACATCTGTACGACAGATTCCATATCAGAATTGCACAGTGTGACGCAATTGATGGCGGTTCAACCTCGTACTAACTATGTTACATGGAAAAGTTATTTTTCAGTTTACCAGCAAATACAGCTGTATTTTGCCATAACGTTTTGATCACGTTATCCTCTGTATTCCGTTATTATGCTGTATAAATTTCGTTGGTATCAGGCGTCTCCTTCTTGGTGTTCTTTTTCCCTTTCCGCCAGTGTATTTCGGTTAATTTATGTAATTGTTCGATTCCGTTACTGAACCATTGAGTGATATGAGGTTAGGAATGACAGAGTGATCGGAAAGACTTAATTGTGTCACGTCACTCTGTCAACAAATGACGGAGTGATCGGAAAGACTTCATTGTGTCTGAACCCCAACATTCGTAAACGAAATCAGGATTGGAATTTACACTGCTGGCCACCCAAAATGCAACACCAAGAAGGACACGAGATAGCAAAGCCAGATTTACTGGGCACATAACAACAGATACTAAGATGAAATGATTGAGCTTACAGGCCCGTGCGACTTGCGGAACACGCAGACATCAATAGTTCGTGTGGCCCCCATGGCTGGCAATAACGGCCGCTACACGCCGCGGCATCGAACGAAAGAGGCTTTGGATATGGGCTTGGGGTATGTCGGCCCAGGCTGCTTCCACACGTTGCCACAGTTCATCAGGCGTAGCCGCGGGTGGTGCTTGTCTGGCCACTCGGTTGCCGATCAGTGACCAGACGTGTTCGATGGGCGACATATCGGGACATGCGGGCCACGATAGCAGTGACACTTAATGGGCCGTGAAGAATTGTTGCACGATTCGTGCCACGTGCGGGCGTGCATTGTCCTGTTGAAACGTGGCCGCTGGCAGGTCCTGCAGGTAAGGGAGGACTACAGGCTCCAAAACGTCGGAGATGTTGCGGTGGCTGTTGAGTGTACCGGCGATGCGTACTAGAGGGGCGCGGGTGTTATATACAATTGCGCCCCAAACCATAACGCCAGGCGACGGACCGGTATGGCGATGCATAATGCAGGCACCATACATTCTCTCGCCGCAGTGATGCCACACCGGGATCCGACCATTGCGGCGTTGCAGACGGAAGCAGAATTCGTCAGAGGAGACAATGTCTTGCCATTCCGTAGTCCAGGTGCGGCGTTTAACCGCCCACTGCCGCCGCTCTCCCCGGTGGTGTAACGTCAATGGTAATCGGGGCAATGGGTGCCGTGTGACAAGTCCCCGCTCCTGCAGACGACGTCGAACGGTACGTGCTGACACAGGTTGTTGCGCAACACACCCTAATTCTTGCGCTAACGTTCGTGATGTGGCGGTGCGAGCCATCAATGCCCGCCACACAACATGCCGGTCCTCTCGTTCGGTGGTGTGCCGCGGCTGCGGCAATCGCTCACGCCGGTCCGTCCGTCCCTCCTGCACCTACCGAATCCATACTCGTTTCACTGTGGCTGGATGTCGTTCCACACGGGCACCGATGTCTCGGTACGATAAACTGCTGTCGCGATAAGCCACTATTCGTCCTCTGTCGAACTCCGAAACGTGCTGGAATGACTGCCGTATTCTGCGACGAGGCATCAGGAAGCTTCCCACGCACAGTTCCGGCAGAACAACACACTTCCACTACTTACACCCCGCCTTCTGTGCACCCTTCTTATAGTGCTTCTCGGTGGCTTGCCGGGCGCACATGATTTGCATATGCCCTGCAATACTAATCGTTTGCATGTCCTCTCGCGGGCGACGCATGCTGCGAATTTCAGGCCAATCGGATGCTTCCTTCTTATTGTTGCATTTTGGGTGGCCAGCAATGTATTTGGGAAAATCCTGTCCATAAGCAAAACATAACGGGCCGGAAGCTGAAAATCTCAAAAAATGAGTGTCGCTCGAAGACATAGGACTGAGAGTTTATCGTCGGACTACTGAGCATTTGCGATCTGCTCCGCTACAAAAAAATCAAATTGGGCAGAGCAAAAGACCTCTTCCGTCGGTACGTTAACCATGAACATCGCACCATGTTTATCACTGAAAAAAATTTCAGTAAAATGAATGACAGGGTTTATGACACAAAAGTGAGAAGCTTCGTGTCCAGTTTGTTCATCACACCAGGCGTCAGTGATGGTTTGACTGGGTGTATCGTATCATGGTTCAACGTAGGTGCGTTTCTGTGAAAAGGACAGTAGCAAAGTCTATAAACATTTTTTTTTTTTTAAATTTGTGAAGTTTCTCAACCAGATAATGTTAAACGACCACTAAATGGATCTTCCAGAGGGAGTCAGAACCAGTTCACAAATCCAGAACCATTGGACTGTGGCTCCAGAACAATATATCTGAATTAATTTCCCGTGAGCATCCTTAAGTCCAGATCTCATTCTTCTGTTGAATGCAAATTGTGAGATATTTTTGAAAGTAAGGTCTATTCTTTCCGACATGTCAATATTGTCAGCCTAATGGGAAGTTGTAATGTTTCACTACAGTTAAACGAAAGGTACACACCGCTCTCTCACAGCTAGATAGTTGGAGCAAGGAGTGTAAACTCTGCTTCGCTCCCGAAAAGACGACACTAATGCTAATAGCAAAGAAGGGGGAACTGGTCACTCCCCCAAAGTGTCGCTTCAATGGGCATACTATTAAAGCGGTGAGAGAGATGCGGTACTTAGGAGTCATCCTTGACACCAGATTGACAGGGCTACCGCATCTTCGCTTCTTGAAGGTCAGATGCACCAGCATTCTAAATAAGATCAACGGAATGCGGCTGCCTGGGACAGCTAAAAAGGTGCTCTATAAGCGAGGGTGGAGCGCATATTAACATATGCGTGTCCCGCCTGGTGGTCAGATACGGTCAGGATGAGAAATGGTATTAACCAAATTCAGCGCAGGGCGCTATTGGGCATGACCAGGTGCTTCCGAACGACCTCCACAGCAGCGCTCCAAGTGCTGGCTGGGTGCGAACCGGCGGACCTGGTCGTAGCGAGGGAAGCAGCAATGCAGACCCTCCGCTACGGGGAAGATGTTTCCTTCCTGGGACACCAGTATCGGTCGTCCGAGGTGGAACTTCTGAGAATGGACTGAACTTGCCACCCAGCCAACGAGCTTTGTCTGAGTTGGGATAAAGCCCCCCCCCACACACAGGTCCGAGGTGGAACTTCTGAGAATGGACTGGACTTGCCACCCAGCCAACGAGCTTTGTCTGAGTTGGGATAAAGCCCCCCCCCACACACACAGGTCAGGGGAAGGAACTGTACACGGACGGTTCTAAAATAGAAAGTAGTGTAGGCGCAGGTTTCTGCGTGATCTCGGATGGCAACGAGATGCACACGGAACGAATGAAACTCTCGCCCAATTCCTCTGTGTTCCAAGCAGAGTTATTGGCGATCAGAGAAGCACTGCGTTGGGTGCTTGCTATGAACGGTGAAGGGGCCTATAGCATACACTCTGACAGCCAAGCGGCCCTGAAAGCGCTTGGCCAATTCGGGAGTAAGACTCCCCTTGTCAGAGAGATAAAAGTGCTATACAAGTCAATGGAGAGTAGGAGGGTTACCTTCCACTGGATCCGAAGTCATGTCGGTACAGTTGGAAATGAACGCGCAGACCAGCTAGCGAAGGAAGCTACTGGTAAAGAGGATATAGATTTTCAGATGCGAACGCCGCTGCAAAGTGTGCGGACGCAACTGAAATCAGCCACATTGGTGGAGTGGCAGCAGAGATGGGATGAAGGGGATACAGGTAGAAGGACATACCGTATCTTCCCCCGAATCTCGATAAGGCGCATTGAGAGTAATGGTTTCCTCAACCAAGTACTAACCGGGCACGGAGTGTCGCCGGAGTACTTCCGTAGATTTGCGGTTAGGGAGCGAGTGTGCATGTGTGGTGCCCAGACTGCAGATGTTGCACACATGATTCTAGAATGTGCTTCTCTGGCAGGGAAGAGAGCAACGTTAGTGCCATAATTGGCAAAGACGAGGGACCTCTCGATCCTGCTCGCGTACCCAAGAGCGCGACAGGGGCTCATCGAGATGGTCAAGTACCTCAAAGAGGAACAGGCGGTCTACCTAATAGAGGGGTGACCGAAGAAGAACGAAGAAGAAGGAAGAAGAAAGAAGAAAAGAAGAGGAATGAAGAACCGAAGAAGGGAAACAGATGACTCGAGCCCAGAGTCGTCACCACAGAACCTACCCTAGTCCTGTGGCAATGTAAATAATGTAAGTATTTTTCAATGTGAGAGGGCCCATTGAGCAAAGGACTTGTTTCCTGAGCGGAGATGGGTTCCTCAGTGTAAATAACCATGCTTGTAACCAGTTTGTTTGTTTGAATAAAGGGCAGACGCCCCAAACAGTTCGCGCCAGCAATTATTCTCCCAGTCAGGGGTAGAGAAAAATTTCTTTTCTAGCCCCTGCCCAAATGGCACGCACACCCGGGTCATGAAGGAGAGGTGGGAAGTGCCGGCAAACGGGGGTAGCAGTGCACTGCAGGTCCACGGACCGATCCTGTCCGGATAGAGGAATGTCGGATCCAGGCAGGATTACTCGCAACGCCGTCACCAAAAATCTTTTGAGAGAGTTCTCCTAACCCTGTTGAGTCCGCATTTTGACGGTACAGGATAATGGTCATCAGCTAGTCGTTACAGTTAAACGAGATCGTAACAGAATGCAATTCTAGTATATTTAGGGTAAATGTCTTTATTTGTTTCTTCGAAGCTCGTATACCACTGTGATGAATTAGCACTGCAGACACCACATATCTCAAATACATAGGTAATGATTCAAGTGGATTAGTGGTTGAGAACAATTTAACTTTAAATGTGAACACAAGGTTTATAACTTAAAGAGAACAATTAAGGTAGGTTTAACAGAATCTGGCTTAGCCTACAAATAGCTGGCTAACGAAGCCTCGAAGACCTAACACCTAAAGCTCATGACGATTCAAGAAGGCAATTATTTCTCTGAGGGTTTCCACCCCAAGGGGCATTTAGGCGCATATGCCTTGACCCCAGCGCATCTGTACGTAGCGCTGTGGAGAGGGAACTGGGAATATCAGGAGAGAGGAGCAGGCTGGTGTCGTGGCGGAGGATACAATATTGGTTTGGCGTGCATTCAGAGGCCCAGCGGAATTTTGGAGCAGTCACGCGGAGATGGAACCTTCGATCGGAACAGTAGCCGATTCTCCAACCACTAGGCTATTGCGGCCCTAACATGTGTAACTCACATTTTGTACCTTGTTTAGATCTTGGTGTGCTTGTCCTGCCTGACAGCCAATGATGCCACACAGAAACTAAATCCTTGGGAGTCGAGACGTGACGTGAAGTTCGGAAAGTATAACGAGTGACATTCAAAATTTACATAAAAAAAAAAAAAAGAAGAAGCAGCAAACTATAACTGAAAGTTAACCAGCTAATACACGTCGTCACAAATTTAAATTTGAGTGTAATTCTTGCAGCTTTAATAACTGGGCACGTCTTTTGATGGCTGGTGTTAAACTTAAGGGAGTACAATTTAAATAATTTTTCGTTTCACGTGTGATTCATATAAAGTGTTCAAATCAGAAATGTGAAAAAATGAGTCCAGATGTCTATCTGTCTTTGCGACAGAAAGTCGTATGAAGTGTTCAAATCAGAAATATAAAAATGAGGCCAAAATGTTATCCGTCATCCGTCTTTGTGACAGAACTTCTGGCATGACTGGTACGTTCTAAGAAGGGTTACTATTCTTTTCAAAGTAATTCAGAAAACCTATTTTGCCCAAAATTCAGCTCAAGAGAATGCTAGTACTATTCTAAATCTCATTCGGAAAAAATTCTCCACATATTTTAATTTTAGCATTGGAATAGTGAATGTCTTTCAGCACAAATGAAAAAATATTTTTTCAATCTGATTGTTAGTTTAGTTTTATACCTTGAGTTTGAACGAATGATATGGGTGAAGTGCGGCAATACAGGAACTCGGCACGGTAGCAGAGTGTCGGTGTGCTTCGTTTTATGTTGTGAAGATACGTGAAAGAGAGACATTTAGACGAATTCTCAAGAGTGCGCAGGCTGTGAATGAAATCCCTTGAACTGTGTTGTTTTCCCATTTTTATTTTGAAAGGGGGTTGTGGGGTTTAAAAACCACCATGAACAACTCTCAGGGGTTATAAGCAGTCACCCGTCCCTAATTTAGGGCCACTGGTTCCAAACGAACTATTGGACAACACACACCACTTTAACTACATCCGCGGGACTCGAAACCTGGTCCATCTCATAAGCCTCAAAACACTCAGCCACCAAAATGCGTTGCTTTTGGTGTATTGCTCCCACATGAGAACAAGGGGAGAAGTGGTCAAAAGTCATTGAACATTTATCAATACTAACGAACTTTAAGCAAATTGAAACATTATGATTTTTGTAAGTGATCAGTCACATAAGCTTCGGTAAGTGAGATATTTTTGTAAGTGATTCAGTCACGCAAGCTTCGGTAAATGAGTTATTTTTGTAAGTGATCAGTCACGCAAGCTTCGGTAAATGAGTTATTTTTGTAAGTGATTTTTTTTGATTGGAGGTTTAACGACCACCGTGAGCAACTCAATGGGCTATAAGCAGTCGCCCGTCCCTAATTTAGGGTCACTGGTTCCAGGGAAGGGAGAGAGCCAGTACCGTAAGACAAACACAACATCCATGCCTGACCGGGATTCGAACCCGGACCCCTTACGGACGAATGATCAGAGGCCAACGCCTTAGACCACTGCGCCACCGAGGCGGCTTTTTTGTAAGTGATTCAGTCACGTAAGCTTCGGTTACTTAGTTATTTTTGTAAGTGATTCAGTCACGTAAGCTTCGGTTACTTAGTTATTTTTGTAAGTGATTCAGTCACGCAAGCTTCGGTAAATGAGTTATTTTTGTAAGTGATCAGTCACGCAAGCTTCGGTAAATGAGTTATTTTTGTAAGTGATTCAGTCACGTAAGCTCGGTTACTTAGTTATTTTTGTAAGTGATTCAGTCGCGTAAGCTTCGGTAAATGAGTTATTTTTGTAAGTGATTCAGTCACGTAAGCTTCGGTAAATGAGTTATTTTTGTAAGTGATTCAGTCACGTAAGCTTCGGTAAATGAGTTATTTCTGACCTGACATAACAGAAAGTAATTAGAAAAGATGCATAAAGCTTAAGGTAGTCTGAATTTAAGTTTTTCTACTCGCCAGCTTATGTTACTGCAAGAGCTGCCTAATGTGAATGAGTTGTGTGTGAATACGAGGTCTGATCAAAAAGTTCCGAAGGCACTTCTTTTCTCCTAAAGTTGACAGAACATGGTGCTGAGACTCGGTGGCGAGCGACTTTTGACTTTAGTGCGCATGCGTGAATCTTTCCACTCTGTTGGCTGGCTCATTTAGTGAAGGTTTGGCGTTGTGAGCTCCGTGCTCGTCGTATTCTTGTCTTGTGAGCAATGACTGAGCAAGTTAAGCAGATAATCTGCATTAAATTTTGTCATAAAAAAATAAATGATTAGAAAGGCTTTTGGTGATAAAGCTATGGGGGCAAAACAAATCAAGGGATGCTATCGGCGCTTTAAAGATGAACAAACACCTAATGAGCGTGCCGAGCGTTCTGGAAGGCTCTCCACGAGCAGGAACCCCAAATAATAGAGAAAGTGCGTGCGATGAACAAACTGTAAACAAGGAGTACTCCCAGGCAGTTCCCCGTTGCCTGTTCGATGCAGTGCGGCAGAAGAGACCTGTGCTGGGGCAGCAAGGTGACTGACAGCCGCACCATGACCAAGCCCCTGCCCTTTCTTTTCACTCTTCCGGCCTTTTTGGACGAATACCGGATCCCCAAGTGAGGGAAGCCCGATGCACTCCAGACATGCGGCTTCTGGCTATTTCAGAAGCCGAAAATACCTTTGAAGGGGAGTAGATTTAAAGACACAGAAATTATCAAGAATATCACGACTCAGCGCGAATTGGTGATCCGTCAAAGTGGCGATACTTCAAAAAGTATCCATCCGACAGTGTGGCAAAAATTCTCTGCCGCCCAGCTGGCGCAGTGGTCTAAGCGATGGCTTCTGATCATTCTTCCGGAAAGGGGTCATTCTCCCGGTGAGGCATGGATGTTGTGTTTGTCTTACGGCACTAGCTCTCTCCCTTCCCTGGAACCAGTGACCCTAAATTAGGGACGGGCGACTGCTTATAGCCCATTGAGTTGCTGACAGTGGTCGTTAAACCTCCAATCAAATAAGAAAAGAAAATAACGCATGCGCAGTGAAGTCCAAGGTCGCGCGCCACCGATTCTTGGCGAAATGCTCGGTCTGTTTATAAGGAAACATACAGTCGGATGTTTTTTTTTATCACACCCTGTACGCGCCGAAATTTAACATTAGTGCGCATGCGTGAATATTTTCAACGCAGCTTTTTTTATTTACTAAGAATACGACACGCCAATGCAAAATAAGAGACGTACACGATTCACGTGAATGGCATTTTAATAGTTGGCCGTTAACTGCATTAAGCTGTGCAAACTGCAACCTTTATTCTGACAGAATATGTTCAGTGAGAATCCAAGTAATATGTTGTACATATTCATAAGTCATTCATTCAGCTGTAGCACAGAGTGAAGGAACGATACTTCCTAATCAATGGGAATCAACTCCGCAAAGTAGCTGCGGAATACAATTTGACGACATGTTTCATGTTAATTTCTGTACTAATGTTTTCATATGTTCATATACCGTTTTTTCTTCCTTTTCTTTTGCTTTTCTTACCTTTTTTCCCTTTGTGTATGTATGTGTGTGTGCACGTGGTTCATCTTTTGCGTGAGGAACTCAAATATACATTAACGAAGCAACATAGTGTGTCAAATGTCATTTGTCAGGACAGCGTCCTGGTCTTTTGTCTGAACCAGTCTAACTTGTCAGATTAAGGCGCGAAGTCTATTCTTTATTAAAAAAAATGGAGGGAAATTCAGGTGGAACAATGAATGTCTTTCACCTTGACCCTTTAAATTCGCCTTTGTTTTTTGTCTCTACTGTGGTTGTAGAGTATGATGTAAAAACTTAATTAAGAAATTACGCTTCAAATCCATGTAAACGATTCATCGCAGTTCAGTTTGCAACAAAAACAAAGAAACTGTGTGAAAAAAAATGAATTTACATACATGACAGAGAAAAAGAGACAGTGTTTTAAAGAGTTGTTTTCCGTTAAATAGAGCTCCATTGCATAATCAGGGCAATCAAAATGTCGGCACAAACAAGGACAACTGCATCTCTACAAGTCGCTTTGTTTCCATTCCTCAATTAAAAACAGAAGTCACGTATTCATACACACACACGCGCACACACACACAAATATGTTTATTTAATTTAGTTGGAGGCATAAAAAACTACGCCGCCCCGGTGGCGCAGTGGTCTAAGGCGTTGGCCTCTGATCATTCGTCCGTAAGGGGTCCGGGTTCGAATCCCGGTCAGGCATGAATGTTGTGTTTGTCTTACGGCACTGGCCCTCTCCCTTCCCTGGAACCAGTGACCCTAAATTAGGGACGGGCGACTGCTTATAGCCCATTGAGTTGCTGACGGTGGTCGTTAAACTTCCAAACAAAAAAAAAAAAAAAAAACTACATGCTGGAAGGTAAAAAATAAAACAAGTTTACCGCACTTCCTTCTATCCTTCAATATGCACACACAATCTGTTTTTTACCTTTCACGCAACAATATATTTAGTTATTCAATAACCTCAAGATGGAAACACATAAAGTAATCAATATAGACATAAATCAAGCTGTTCTTTCCATGTAACATAACCACAGAAATTTGATCATCCTGGAACGGCAACCAAACTCGCATCTCCCGATTTGCGCTCGAGTATGCTAACCATTACACCACCCAGAACAATTAAATCCAAACAACTGAGACATTAATCTGAAACGTATGACTTTGATTTCACTGCACCAGTCGAAACAAACGTGTCTCATCGTAATGCTAAGTTACATCACCAGCAAATGAGTAAATATCAAGATGGAAACACATAGAATGATTAATACAGACATAAATCAAGCTGTTCTTTCCAAAAAAAAAAAAAAAAGCTTGATTCTTGATTTACGGGAAAGAACAGCTTGATTTATATCTACATTAGTTATTCCAGTAACAGACACCTTCGTGTTCCTGATAGTGATATTCAACGTGCTTTGACAGCCTGTTTTCTCATTTCTGTTATCATCCAGCACGAATTTTTGGTTTCTACTGTACAGACTGTTATTCGCGCTAGAAGAGGGCCAATTTAGTGTACACACACACACACACACACACACACTGATTCTGAAAATTAAAGCAATATCTACAAAAAACAGTAGTTAACAGACTAGAACTGACAGAGCAATAAGCAACCTTTAGACTGGAGTGTATTAAAAATGTGAACACACAAGAACTAAGATGCATGCAAATGCAGCCAAATTATGCGCCTCTGAAAAAAATCAGTGAAATAAGGCATGAAATGATGTCACATAAATAAAGGGGGAAAATGGTACCGCAGTCTTCATTATAGAATAGAATCGCCACGGGCAGCCATGCAAGCTCTTCAGCTCCGAGCCGGGCTTTGAATGAGAGTGTCCATGAGAAACTGTGGGATAAAATATTATTCTCCCAGAAGAACATACCGTAAGTTCTCTAGCGCTGTGGGAGGAGGGGATCGCGCTGCAATCCGTCGACCTAAAGTGTTCCAAACATTCTCAATCGGATTAAGATCTGAGGACTATACCTGCTAGCCCATAAGTGCAATATATTCGCTTTTAAGATATTCATTAACCAGCAAAGCTCTGTGAGGTCGGACGTTGTCGTCTATTAACAGAAAATCCGAAATCACTCCACCTCTAAAAAGACGAGCATAAGGATCTTTGATCATGTTATGATATCGGGCTGTCGTTAGACCTCGACAGTTTCCCGTAATTATTACGTGGAGAAGCAAAAGACGATTGATCCAAATTCCTGCCAAAAAATATTATTCCACTAGCTGCGAAAGATCGGATGGTAGCGTGTACCACTTTCTCGTCATATGAATGTTCTCCGAAAATCTGGTTGCAAATTGAATCTGCCCTTATCGGTAAAAAGAACGCGTGCCCACTCTTTGTGGGTCAAATGAAAGTGTTGACAACACTGTTCTATGTGAGGTCTTCTCTGGAATACGTTCAAGGGAAAACACACAACAGGATGTCTTGTATGCTATTATGAAATTTTCCGTGTACAGTTCGTCGGGATATACACTCTTCCCAGTTGCCCCAGAGAGCGTCTGTGATAACTGACACACCTTGTTGTTCGTATTGTTGTACCCAGAGGTTAATAACAATAAGAGGTCATGTTGAGCATAAGTGATTCTCGGTCACTCTTTTCCAAGTGTCCTCAAGACGTTTTTAGTGTCCTAAAATTTTCTCCAGAGGCTGGAGATAACTGATTAGTTCACATTCAGCCGTCTGGCCACTTCAGCTTGAGATTGTCCTGCTTCTAATCTCTCTCTAGCTCTGCAATGAATCATCTAAACGAACTATCTGAAGCACAATAAAGTCTTATCGCTGCACCAGACGGTGTAAACCGCAATATTATCCATATATTCGACTCCTATCGTTTATATACTTACGTGTGACATATACATATTTTGATGTCCCGTGGCTTCCTATAGCTCAGTTGTTTCTTTATTGGCCACAGCATCTGCTGCTCTAACTCCTTGTGTATACCATTTACGAGTGATATCCGGGATGTGTTACTCTTATGACTAAATTTTTGAGGATGTTGCTTTAATTTTGATCACTAGTGTGTATAACGTTTTCCCTTTATGTTATATCTGTGCTACACCACCATTTTTTGAAATTCATTGTCTTTCTAGTGCAGAGAGTTTTATACACATGTACATTTCCACATCAGCGTACAGAGGGTGAATCGAAAGTGTTGCAATATTTGTATAAACGCATGTACTGCGGTGGGTATGTCACGCGCTTAAGCTAGTTCAAGTTGCGCACTGCAGTCAGTCGAAAGGGACATAAAGTAGTAGTCGTTGCTGTGAACAGCATTGCATGTCGTCGTTGTGTATGTGGTTGGGACGCTTAAAAGATGAACATCCACAACCGGCTAAAAGATGAACATCCACAACCGGCTAAAAGATGAACATCCACAACCGGCTAAATGATGAACATTCACAACCGGCTGAAAGATTAACATCCACAAACGGCTAAATGATAAATATTCACAACCGGCTAAAAGATGAACATCCACAACCGGCTAAACGATGAACATCCACAACCGGCTAAAAGATGAACATCCACAACCGGCTAAAAGATAAAAATCCACAACCGACTAAATGATGAACATCCACAACCGGCTAAATGATGAACATCCACAACCGGCTAAAAGATGAACATCCACAACTGACTAAATGATGAACATCCACAACCGACTAAATGATGAACATCCACAACCGGCTAAAAGATGAACATCCTCAACCGGCTAAAAGATGAACATCCACAACCGACTAAATGATGAACATCCACAACCGGCTAAAAGATGAACATCCACAACCGGCTAAAAGATGAACATCCACAACCGGCTAAAAGATTAACATCCACAACCGACTAAATGATGAACATCCACAACCGGCTAAAAGATTAACATCCACAACCGGCTAAAAGATTAACATCCACAACCTGCTGGCCATAACGCTGCTCAAGCAACACGAAACATTTGTCATGCGAAAGGGGAAGATTCCTTGGATCACTGCACCGCAACCAGAAGGTTCCAGTAAGTTCGCTCAGGTGACAGAAACCTCGACGATCAGCCAAAGTCAGGAAGGCCGCGAACCATGGTTTCGGATGCCGTGCGCCAGGCGGTAGAGGCAAATCCGACAACCAGCACTCGGAGATTATCAAACAAGCTGGGCATATCACAGACCAGCGTGGTTCGTCACCTTCAGAACCTCGGCAAGGTCTACAGGAGCTGCCGCATTGTCTCTCACGAACAGACACCAGCTGAAGCAAACCACCGAGTGGAAATGTTCATGAAACTCCAAGAAAACCCGCGCGATGTTCGTTTCATCAAGATAATTGTTACGTGCGATGAAAAGTGGGTTTATTTCCGTAATCCTAACACACAATGGCAGTGGTTGAGCCCCGGCCAGCTTCTTGAGCCTGTTGCCAAAAATGGGCGCTTCGAGCAGAAGGCGTGTTGTGGAATTTCGAAGGGATAATCTCTTACGAATTGGTTCCAGACGGTCGGACCATCAGCACCAACCTCTACTTTGAACAGCTCGAGCGTATGTATGCCGTTTTGGAGGAGAAATACACGGCACTGGTGAACAGAAAGCGCGCTCTCCTACAGCAGGACAACGCTCGGCCTCATACCGAGCGAACTACCCGGGAAAGACTCCAGGAACTTGAGGGCATCGAACTGACGCCACACCCAGCATATAGTCCAGACCTCGCCCCATCGGATTATTACTTGTTTCGGTCCATAGGCCATTTCCTTTGCGGGCGGCACTTAAACAGTCAGGAGGAGGTGGCAGCTAGGTTGAAGGCCTTCTCTGCCTCGAAGGACAAGAAATGGTTCCTCCACGGAATCGAAGAACTGGCAGACAGATGGCTAAAGACGTTGCAACACGATGGCCTATACTTTGAATGCTAGTCGGCTTCCATCGTAAAGGTACGTATGAAGATATAAAGTGATCCAAATATTGCAAAACTTTGGACTCACCCTCTGTAGAATCGAAGAACTGGCAGACAGATGGCTAAAGACGTTGCAACACGATGGCCTATACTTTGAATGCTAGTCGGCTTCCATCGTAAAGGTACGTATGAAGATATAAAGTGATCCAAATATTGCAAAACTTTGGACTCACCCTCTGTAGAATCGAAGAACTGGCAGACAGATGGCTAAAGACGTTGCAACACGATGGCCTATACTTTGAATGCTAGTCGGCTTCCATCGTAAAGGTACGTATGAAGATATAAAGTGATCCAAATATTGCAAAACTTTGGACTCACCCTCTGTAGAATCGAAGAACTGGCAGACAGATGGCTAAAGACGTTGCAACACGATGGCCTATACTTTGAATGCTAGTCGGCTTCCATCGTAAAGGTACGTATGAAGATATAAAGTGATCCAAATATTGCAAAACTTTGGACTCACCCTCTGTAGAATCGAAGAACTGGCAGACAGATGGCTACAGACGTTGCAACACGATGGCCTATACTTTGAATGCTAGTCGGTTTCCATCGTAAAGGTACGTATGAAGATATAAAGTGATCCAAATATTGCAAAACTTTGGACTCACCCTCTGTGGAATCGAAGAACTGGCAAACAGATGGCTAAAGACGGTGCAACACGTTGGCTTATACTTTGAATGCTTGTCAGCTTTCGTCGTAAAGGTACGTATAAAGACATAAAGTGATCCAAATATTGTAAAACTTTCGACTTACCCTCTGTAATTAACGTCATACTCTCAGGGTCCAAAATAAGAGGTAACTGCCCTCGAAATAAAAATTTAAATTGAAACATTTGAAAGATTCAGATCCTTCATTCAAGATGTTTCATTTGTCACTAGACAAATTCAAAACACTATAACTAGCGTCGAATTTCGAATATTTTAAGACCAAGTACGCTCATTCGTGAAGACCATATCTAACCAATTATCTTTCAAAGTTAGTGTGATACTATTTTACATAAAATTTAGTCTTGACTTGAATGAAAACCAGACATCGTCAGAATAAAGTAAAAGCTCCAAGATTCAGGTATGGGGGTTTAGATCACAAGCGTAACGAGAAACTGCAAAAATTTACATAAGTGCAAAGGGCAATTAATCCAGAAGGTTAGATAGGTCACAATAGGGACTGCGCATAGTCGATCGTATGAGAATCCAGGGCGTACATCTTCGTTTAGTCTTAATGAGCCATATTTATTAGAGTGTATGTCAACCCGCTGACATTCACTCTTTCGCTCACGATTCCATATTCTTCAAAATCCCTTTTTGTTCCACAATCACCCCACTTTATCCATTAAATTTGAAAGACATAACTGTCAGACAATTTAATTTCAATATCCCCCAGGGATCAACAATTTTAAATAAAGCCGTTCCGCACAGGGAAATGTTAGGACAACCAAACCAGGTTCACGTCAATCTCTTGAAAACTCCATTTCCAACAAGTTCACCATGAAGTTCATTCTGGAAGTTGAAATATGCATATGGCGCATATAAATTTTCTTACGCAATTATTTTTTTTATATACACTCACGGACAATGAAATTTGCGCACCAAGAAGGAAGCATCGGATTGAACCGAAATTTCATGGACGTAATGATACAGATGAATGATACGCATGATGGCAAAAACAGAGCAGCAAGACAATTAATTACATAGGGATATGTGGCACGCAGTCCGGTCATCTTCAATAGCGCATCTCACTGCCTCGTGCGGCAATACATGCTGCAATACGGCCCGGCATGGAGGCGAACAGGCGCCTGATGTTGTCCTGCGGCAGACTGGTCCACACGTGTTGGACGGTGTGCTCCAAATCCCGGATGGTGCAGCACGGCGGCAGCCGACGTTTCAACTGGTCCCACACATGCTCAACAGGGGACATGTCCGGGGAGCGGGCAGGCCGTGGAAGTGTCTGGACATAACGTAGGCAGAACTGAGCAACCCGACTGTGTGCGGGCGGGCATTATACTGCTCATTTAGCGCACTTGGAATCCCTGCCAGGAATGGGAACACATGGGACAGTAGTATCTCATCCACATATCGCTGACCTGCCAATGATCCACGTACCACTACTAGAGCTGATCGGCTATCGTAGGCAATGGCTCCCCAGACCATAATGCTTGCAGTGGGGGAGGTGTGTCGCTCGATAGTGAGGTTGTGATTGGGCTGTTGACCCGAGGACCTCCAAACCCGGACACGATGTTCATCTGTCCCTAAAACAAAGCGACATTCATCGCTAAACACCACACGTCACCAGTTTGTGGTGTTCCACGTCGCTCTGGCCTGACACCACTGCACACGGAGCCGGAGGTGTTCCTGTGTTAATGGAAGCACGTGTAATTGGCGTTGGGACGCAGATTTGCTTCCGAGAGGCGTCGGAAAATGGTTCCTGGGCACACAGAAGCCTCTACATCTGCGTGCATAGTGGACTGGGACCCACGTGGGATCCGTTCGTGCATGGCGCACGATCCGTCAATCCTCTCTACCGGTGGGCTTTCTGGTTCGTCTGCAGCCGCTCCGCCGTGTGGCAGTGTCGTCATGTGTCCACTGCTCCCAATACAGTCGGACGGTAAGGTCAGAATCATCCACGTGGCGGGCTATAAGGCGCGCCGACCACCCTGCGGTTTTCAGCCCGATGATTCGGCCTCTCTCAAAGTCAGTAAGTTGCGTAAATCGACATCTCTGGCATCTACCCGACATTCTTGTCACTCTGTTACTCTTGCTTGCGTCGGCTGGTTAAGCAAAAAAGGAAAACACTTTTCGGAAGTGGCTGATGTTGTCAGGGCCTTTGTGTTACAAACTGCTTCAAAGAAAAGTGTCCGCCGCCCCGTGGTCTGAGCGCTGGCTTGTGACCATTCGTTCTAGTGTGTCCAAGTTCGAATCCCGGTGAGGCATAGATGTTGGCTCTCCCGCTTCCCTGGAATCAGTTGCCCTAAAATAGGGACGGGCGACTACTCATAGCCCGTTGAGTCGCTCACGGTGGTCGTTAAGTCTCTAAACAAAAAAATAAAGTGTCTCTGGAATATTCCAATACTCTGTTCGTAGCATCCATTAGGTAAGTGCTACACTGATTGTCGTATTTTGGAATATTAAATTTGTGCGTCTCCGTTTAATTTGAATTAATTAAAATCACTTTAATAGCAGAAGCACTTTCTTCTGAAGCAACAGCATCCTCCGTCATAATTTTTTAAAAAATACTAAAAATGCTAAATAAAAAGTACAATAAATAGCACTGTACATTAATTCAGATAAGATACTTTCATTATTTTCATGCAGGAAAGAAGCACAAAAATTAAAACGTTCAGATTTTTACTTGATGAAACCGTATGATTTTCAATCAAGAGAAATTGAAAAAAAAAAAGTATATGTTGGAAGCATCTTTCCCCCTCCCCCCTCTCCACTCACTCGCACACAAAAACTAAAAAACTAAAGTCAGGTGGTGCTATGACACCATTCTGCTGTTGCCGAATAGTTCATATTCTGATCACGAAGCTTCATGAAAGTAATATTTTTCAAAAGTAAAAATAAACACTTTATATTGATTTTTTTTTTTGATTGGAGGTTTAACGACCACCGTGAGCAACTCAATGAGCTATAAGCAGTCGCCTGTCCCTAATTTAGGGTCACTGATTCCAGGGAAGGGAGAGAGCCAGTATCGTAAGATAAGCACAACATCCTTGCCTCACCGGGATTCTAACCCGGGGACGAATGATCAGAGGCCATCGCTTAGACCACTGCGTCACCGGGGCGGCGAAATTGAATTAAACGTGTACTTTTCCAGTGACAGTTAATAGACTTTTTGGAAGCTCCCTGTAAGTTTCAACGAGGATTATAGGTATCATGACAAACGAACGAACAGACAGACATACTGACAAACAGTCTGCGTACCGGCAAAAAATTTACAGTTTGGTAATTTTTTAATACTTGCTCAGAGTAAAAACCTCGATATTAATTTTCACCTTTCTCTCTTTTTTTTCTCTTTAAAAAGAGAAAGGGTGGGAGTTGAATGGGAAAAAAATAGCTTTTAGAAAAAAAAAAAAAAAAGAAAAAAAAAGAATTTGCTCTGGGATATAATGCAAATATTTAAGTTTCGTGCAAACTCCGTTTCTGTGAACAAACATGTCCTCGCGCTTTCATTCAGGGAAAACAACAAGCTTTAACGCAGTGTTCTATAAAAATATTTGTTTCTTCTTTTTTCATCTATTTCCAGAAATCGCAGTTTATGATTGGGTTCACATGTTGTGTTTTAGGAAAGCTGCCCCCACTGTTCTTTTTTTTTTTTTTTTTTCCTTTTTAGTTAAACGAGCGAGGAGAACATTGGGTTAGGGGAGTGTGAGAGTGTGTGTGTCAAACAATTTCCTGTCGACGAACTAGGCTACTAAGCCTCAGGCCCGGAAGCTTTAGAGGCAGCAACAGGAGAAAAAAACAAAACAATGACAGCTGAAAAAAATAATAAAAAAACATAAATTTCTAAGAGCAAGAAAAAATATTGCTATTATTATAAGTAGCGATGCTTTAAAATCAGTTTACTAACTACGAGCACGCTAGCCGCACCTGAAAATTACAATATATGACAAGCTCATGAGCAAAAAAAAAAAAAAAAAAAATCAAGAAATGAAAAACAAAAGGAAAGCGGAAAATTGGTTTACCCCGAGGTACATCACATTGAAAAACAGGCGCGGGGAGAAAGACGTTTAATTACTTTAAAGCCCTTGTCGTAGCATCGCACTGTAATTTACAAAGAGTTCATCTATGTCTCCAGCGAGAAACAATTTATACTTTTCGTGGAATTATGACAGATTGTCCGAACATGAAAAAATAACTAGTTGGAAAGACTTGGATGAAGTGATATTATGATGCTGTTACTTAACAAGTTGTTACCTTTTCAGTTATATCAACGGGGATTGAGAATTTCATTCGCAATCTCGCTATTTGAAACAAAAGATCTTCCAGATACAAAAGCCATTGTCACAAAACACCATAACAAAGGCTTCTTTAATTTGATGCACGCTGCTGTGAATTAGGGAATAAAACTGCCAAGTTAATGTATCAGTGCTTTGATAGGCATTCCCTTGCAATGAATAAATGAACACTTATCTGCGGCAATTAAGACTGAATTTTTTCTTTAAAAAATGGAAAAGGGGGAATACTTATGTGAATATATTCGAAATACATTCCTCCTGCGTTACAAAAAGAAGTGGCACGATCAGCCAATGAACAGAAGGACTTGCAGAGGCCATCTTTGGGTGTGGAGTGAAGAGCTGATGTCACAGTTCTTTGTATGTCTTCAATGTCTTAAAAATCTTTTCCTTTTAAAGCAGCTTTAACCCTTTAACGCCCAAAACGCCCGTACGTTCAAACGGCCATAGCCACCCGAAACGCCTGTCTAGAGTGAGTCAGATTTCCTGCCCTTGCTTTTTCTTCAATTTTTTTCGACCTATGAGGGACCAGCAGGCGTCACCCTCAGTCAATATTGTTATTCTTAAACAAACAAGTTAACCAACAGACAGTTTCGGGGCATTATGGTATTTAGAGTGATGCAAGATTTTTGGGTCATGGTCGTTAAAGGGTTTAGGGAATAGAAAGTAGTCACACGGTGACAGATCTGGAGAACAGCGGGATGCTGGGTACACGCACTTGTTTTTGTTCCAGAAATTGCTGCTCTGCGCGTGAAGAAAGAACCATTGCCTTTTTTTGAACTCAGGGCTGACAAGAAAAATTTTCTTCCACAATCGTTCCACAATGGACGTGTAAGCATTAATAGCGACAGCTGTACCTTCATGAATGAACTCGTGATGCAGAATTCCCTTGTTGTCGTAAACGCACACAAGCATTGTCTTGATTTTGGACTTCTGTTAACTGATCTACTTTCCTTTGATTGGCTGTGGCGACTTCCACTGACCACTCTGACGCTTCGTTTCAGGATCATAACGAAAACACCACGTCTCGTCACCTGCCACAATGCATTGGAGAAAATTTTTCATTTTTTCTACTGTCTGCAGGATCTCTTTTGCGTACTCCGCTCGTGAATGTTTCTGGTCGTCTGACAAAGCGTGGGGAACAAAACGAGCACAATTTTTTGTTTTGTCCCACATGCTACACTGCAATTTGACCAATCGTCTTCTTACTAACAACGTGCTCACTTTCCAGCATGTCGTCCCGGTAGCGCTGTGGTCTAAGCTCTGGCTTCTGACCATTCATCCGAAATGGGACCGGGTTGGAATCCCGCTGAGGCATGGATGGTGTGTTTGTTTTACGACACTGGCTGTCTGCCTTCCCTGGAACCAGTTGCCCCAAAATTGGTAACGGGAAGCTTCTTACACCCCATTGAATTGCTCACGGTGGTCGTTAAACTTCCCAAACAAAACAAAAGCATTCCAGCATCCTCAAGGTCACACAACGATTACTTTTCATCCTTTCGCGAACTTTTTCAATGTGCGTACTGAAATCGGGTGCCCTTGCTTTTCGTCAGTTTCCAAATCTTCCCACTCATCCTTGAAATGTTCATACCATCGGAATATTTGTGCACGAGATTTGCATTTTTTTTTTTTGATTGGAGGTTTAACGACCACCGTGAGCAACTCAATAGGCTATAAGCAGTCGCCCGTCCCTAATTTAGGGTCACTGGTTCCAGGGAAGGGAAAGAACCAGTGCCGTAAGACAAACACAACATCCATGCCTCACTGGGATTCGAACCCGGATCCCGTTCGGACGAATGACCAGAGGCCATCGCTTAGACCACTGCGCCACCGGGGCGGCGATTGGCAATTATCCACATACACATCACGCAACGGTTCAGCTGTCACAGATGAAGTTTTACCGATCTTCCAGCAGAAGCGGATATTTGCTCTCTGCTTCATGACAGAGCCGTGACAGTGTTCTTCCACCGAATGACGTCATGTACCGCGTAAATAATCATCTGCGCAATTCGCATGCAAATGTTGTTGCCACCGCATATCCAATAAATTACTTATCTAAATACCTTGCCTTCCCGATCGGTGTGTTTTACTGCCTCATTATTTATTTGCCGCACCGCGTATATGAAACGTGATATTTTCTACTCTCCAGAAAACGAGTACAATGTTTTTTATTTCTTTATCAAAGGAAATGAAAAAAGGTTATAAGATCTCCCTTCTAGAACATTATTCTCTGCTCCATAACCCAAGGAAGGAAGGATACAGGCTAGTCTCCCTGACATAGACATCATGCCACGTGGTACAAACAAGTTAATCAAAAATCTCCTTTCTCAAATTCGAAACAATTTTTATAGCCCGTTTAGTGCGCTATCAGTCAGAAAAGAATAGTTTCAATCATCCCCTTAAACGCCTGCTTTGAATAACACAAGGGGGAGATTCCAATGCGCAGGTTCATTCTTTCCAGCCGCGTTCGGCCCGCTTTTTAGACAACGAATATATTCGTTCGAGCTAATTTTATTCCATTTTGCTAAATCCGAATTAATTCGTTCCAGCAGGTTAAAGGGTTAAAAAGAAAATACTTTTACAAGGAAAATATTGCTTCTAAACTGACTCATAGTAAAAAGGTTAAACTCAATCCGTTAATACAAGGGAACGCACACACACACACACGGACGCATCTAATATTTTTCTGTTTGTTTTTTCTCTGCTCCGGTGGCCGAGTTGTCTGAAGCATATTTTTCTAAGCATTCGTCAGTGATAGGCTTGAGTTCGAATCCCGGATGAGGCAAAGGTGTTGTACTTGTCAGGTGGCGCCGCATCTCGGCCTTTCCTGGAACCAGGGGTGCTAAATTACTGACGGGAGGCTATTTATGGCTCTTAGAGTTGCTCATGGTGGTGGTTAAACTACGAAACTAACAAAAAATTGAAGCCCAAAATTCCAAGCGAACTCCGAGGACTACTGAGAGAAAGCGTTTTGCTGTTGTACGGCAATGCCCGTTTTGATACTGCTGCTGAAACACTCCAGCACATGAATCACAGAGAGTATGAGCTTCCTCCGTATAGTTCTGACCTCGTTCCTTTGGATCATGATGTGTTTGTTTGGTCCAGTCGAAGACGCCTTAAGAGGCCTTCGATTTGTCCCAAACCAATAGCTGATGGAAGCTAGTCATGCGTGGGTCGCTTCTCAGAAAAAGAAAGGGTTTTCTGACGGCACAAAGAAACTTTCGAAACGCCAGACCATGAGAATCAAAAAGCAAAGAGCCTATGCCGAAAAATGTCTTACGAAGTCTGTTGCAAAAGTGAGGAGGCCGATATCAGTTGAGACATCATTACTCTTACCTTTACAATTTAATGTGATTCCCACATCGAAATAGGACCACACCTTTGGAGGCTGCGCCGGTGGCTCAGTGGTCTAAGCAATGGCTACTGACCATTCGTCCGCGATGGGACCAGGTTCGAATCCCGTAAAGCATGGATGTTGTGCTTGTCTTACGGCACTGGCTCTCTCCCTTCCCTGTAGCCACTGGCCCTAAATTAGGGACACGCGACTGCTTATAGCCCAATCAGTTGCTCACGGGGGTCGTTAAACCTCCAATTAAAAACAAAACAAAAAAACACCCCTATGTTCACAGGTATGTGGAGCCATGCTGACTGCAGTGCATCTGACAGCTGCTGGAGGAGGTGTGGTAAAGGATCCATAGAGCGAACAACACGATCGAGGTGGTACCACAGATGCTCAGTTTTTATCCCCTTTCTAATCATTTGAATTGCTTCAGCTCATGTGTGGCCGAGTTTAGGACAAAATTCGATGCAGATTCTCTGCTGAACTCGCGCGCAGTCATTGCATCGCAGGGCAAGAATGCGACAGGACCGGAGTTCACAACGCTAAGGCATTAAATAAGACAGCCAATATGGTGGAAAAAATTCAAGCATGTGCACCGAAATCGCTCACCACGGAGTTTTTGCGCCGTGCTGTTTACTTTAGGAGAACAAAAATGCGAACGGAAACTTGTTGATCAGACCTCGTATACTCTTTGCGTCTTCCATCGGAATAAATCGGTATAATCTAGAAAAATATGTGGTAAATTTTGAGCAACAATTCCTTTATTTTTTACAGATTGATGCTTTTCTGTAGCCAGCATCTAGAACAGGAGATCGTGTCTGGAAATCAAAGAAACTGGTAGATAGTCAAGGAGTTTACGAAAATACGTCTGCGCATACTTTTTTATCAGACCTTGTACACTCCAAAGGATGTGTTAGAGGGGGAACCCTCTGTGCGCGAGTAATCTGAGATGCAGGCTTTTGACCATTTACCCAAGCTGAGGTCTATTCAGTTTGCAGTTTGCTGTCTACCTTCCTTGAAAAAACAATCTGGTTGATGTGCGAAAGCTTGGAAACTTTGATTTACAATCTACGCCAAGAAATTCGGATTACTAGTATAGTTAAACTATTTTAAGTGTTATAACGAAGTAAATTTATCCGTCATTTTTGTCCACGCCGGGGCTCGAACCCGAGTCTCCTCATTCCGGAATAAGTCACTCTACCAATTGAGCTACGCGGACGTTCGTTTTCGCTGCTATCTGCCTTTATGTCGTGTGCGTCCTGCTTGGAAGGCACGTCACAGTGTAATTGGCGTACAGTTCCTTCTTATTAAAGAATCAAGAATGCATCTCGGTGACAAGGATGTGCGCTGACAAAAACAGGATTCAGCTCCAATCGTTACATTAATATTTCTCGCAACAGTACTGTTGAAACATTGCGCTCAAAGCTCTTATCTCTCGATTCTCTACTACGTCACTGCACTTTGACCTCACTAAAGTGGCTATCGGATCAGGTAGGAAGTGACGTAGAAGTGGGTCAGTGAACCCTGTTAGAAACCGAGACAGATTGACGTACAGAAGAATATTGGACATGGTGAGGAATTTACGTAATAAAGAAATGGCAAATGTGAAAAATGGGAGAAGGAATAGCGGGGAAGAAGGGAAAAATAACTTTATTTTTAAAAAAGGTTAAAATTACCCTAGATCTCCGACATCCTGTACTTTCGAAATCACAGCCGGTGTTTTAGTAGTTCAGGGTAGTAAGGCCGGGATAAAACCGTGACGATCATATCTGAGGCAGACAATTCTTGCCACTGGGGTACTGCGGCCCTAGCATCTGACTCCCCCTAACATTCTTTCTTTCATTTAAAATTCCCCAACTTAAGTAACGATGAAAACTAATAAAAAATAGTAATAAAAATTTAGTAAAAAATGATGATGATGTGTAAAAAGACAAAGCTGATTTGCAATTGCTTTCAAAATTTTGAGGGACTTTCTTCCAGGTTGTTTTTACCTAGCCTCCATGCCACTCCCGCATACTTTCGAATTTCATCCACCCATCTCCCATGTGGTCTTCTTCTGGGTCTTTTCCTGTCCCTTGGAATCCAATCTAAAATTTCGGCTGTCCATCTATGGTCTGTCCTTCTGGCAGTATGTCCAGCCCATTGCCATTTCAGGGATTTAACTCTGATCATGATGTCTTCCACTCTTGTCATTTTTCGGATCCACGAGTTCCTCTTCTTATCTCTCCTGGTTACACCAAGCATGCACCTCTCCATGCTGCTTTGAGTTGTCTGCAGCCTTTGTATGTCTCTTTTAGTTAAGGTCCACGTCTCTGCACCATACGTAAGCACTGGAAGGATGCATTGATCAAACACTTTTCTTTTAAGACATAATGGCATATTGCTCTTGAAAATTATGCTGTTTCTTCCAAAAGCTCTCCAGGCAAGTTTTGTACGCCGATTAATTTCTTCATCAATGTGACCCTCACTTGATATCTGTTGTCCAAGATAAACGTACGTGTCTGTTATCTCCAGCTTTTCTCCATCAATCGATAAATCTTCATTTCTTGTAAAAGCATTGAACATCACTTTTGTCTTCTGAAAGTTCATTTTTAATCCCACTTCTTTACTCTTGTCAGCAAGTTCCTGGATCATACTCTGCAGCTCTGATGGGGTAGTTGCAAAAATGACTACGTCATCAGCAAAACGAAGGTGGGTTAGATAATCTCCATTAATCTTTATCCCCTTGTTTTCCCAGCTCAGCGACTGAAAAACACCCTCCAATGTGGCATTAAAGAGCTTCGGAGATATGGTGTCACCTTGTCTCACTCCCTTTCCAATTTTTACGTGTGTTGTATTTTCAAACAGCCGAATCTTTGCACTTGCATTTTCATAGATGTTATTAATAATATTAATGTATGCATCTTCAATACCGCAGGTTTTGAGAGCCATTGTAACTGCTGATGGTTTCACCGAATCAAAGGCTTTTTCATAATCGATAAAAGCCATGCACAATGGAAGTTCATGGAAGTTCATATATATATATGGTTGTGACGTACGTCGCTCTTAACCTCTTTGGGAAAAGGACACCATGTAATAGAAGACACTATGGCAGACACTATGTAATTTTTTGAAAATGTAAAATAATATTTTTGAATGTTTAATTTGTGACGAACGTCGCTTTTAATATCTTCGGAGCTTTGGGAAGAAGACACCATGTAATTTTTTGAACGTGCAAAATAATATTTTTGAATGTTTAATTTGTGACGTACGTCGTTCTTAATCTCTCCGGGGGTTGGGAAAAAGACACCATGTAACAAAAGACACTATGCCAGACACTATGTAATTTTTTGAACATGTAAAATAATATTTTTGAATGTTTTATTTGTGACGTACTTCGTTCTTAATCTCCCAAAGCCCCCTCCGTGCGTGCGCCATTGGCTAAGGCACTTTTTTTTCCACAAACTGGAGTGGTCTGACTCTGGTCCATCCCACATCTGTTGTGGGAAACCAGTTTGAGCCGCTCTGTTCCCCAAGTAGTCAGAAGCTTAGGTTTCTGGCTAGTCATCCAGACTGGGTACGGGTTCAAGTCCAGGATGATGAATGAATGGTGCGCCTGTCTCATGGCACTGGCTGTCTCCATTTTCTGGAATCAGTGCTCTAAATTAGGGAGAGATGACTGATTATAGCCCTTAGAGTTACTTATGGTGGCCGCTTAATCTTAATATAAAAAAATGAAAGGTACCATTTACAGGAACCTTGAAGCAGATGAACTTAACCAATAACTGAAACAACAAATAGAGGTCATCGCTCTTTCCTCGTTTATAAGTGAATCACGGGAAAATTCTCATCGGCCGCCGCCAGGAGTCGAACCCAGGGTCTTCTAGTTACGCGCCGGACATGCTACCACTGCACCACAGTGGCCAATGAGAATTTCCCCGTGACTCACTTATAAATGAGGAAAGAGCTATGACTTCCGTTTGCTGTTCTTAATCGACGTCAATTGTGTGTATTAATTATTAATTCGCCTCCTTGTTATTTGTTCAGTTGCTGTTTTCTATCTTTGGTGAATCCCCAGCATTGTGCGGGTCTCCAAGAAGCAACCTGCCATGTGGTTTTGCAGTTAGTCGTATGTGAGTCTGGAAAATTTGAGGCCGCTGTGGTGCAGTGGTAGCATGTCCGACGCGTAACTGGAAGACCCTGGGTTCGATTCCAGGAGGCGGCCGATGATAATTTTCCCGTGACTCACTTATAAACGTGGAATGAGCGATGACTTCTGTTTTATGTTCCTAATCCACGTCAATTGTGTGTATTAAGTGTTAATTATCAATAACTGAAAGTGGAGGTTCCGAGAAAATCATGCGTGTGTTGAGCTCGCAGCTCCGATATTCTTCATTTGTTGAGTACCAGCGTTTTTATGATTAATTGCAAAATTTTGGGGAAGAAAGTCAACAGAGAAGTCACGACCTTATTTTAAGGAGTATGGGAATTTAGTTAAGAACTGGAATATTACATACGTAGTAAGAAAACTGTATGTTTTTCCGATTTGCTGCAAGTAAAAGATTTTGAATTAAAAAGACAAGCATACGAACGTAAAAGTGTTGAGTAGTCCAACAAAATTTCTCCTAATAAAATCTCAAAAATGATTTCAGGAGACAGAAAATTCTTCAGGAAGTTACAGGAAGGACAATCCAGCAATATTCTTCCAATAGTTCGTCGCTTGGGAAGCGTCCTCTTTCGCAGAAATCCAAACTATTTGAATAATGAAGGCTATGCTTGTCTGATGCAGTCCAAATTAGTCTGCAGGGCTTTATGATCTCCATCGCAGTCGCCTGAGAATCTCGATATCATTAATAAACACTGAACATGCACTTTCAAGACCACACAGCGGATGTTTTACGAACAGAGCGAAAAATCCGATATCAAGCTTCGATCCTGAAAGCACTCGGGAAATGTTATAACGCACAGCATGCAAATATCCACTTCATGAAATTCGCATCGATCTCAGAATGAGGTGTTAGGCGATCCAAGCCTTGGAGAGATCACTGCCGGTTTGCACAGAAGGGTTGTGAAACTCCTGAGTCTTTAGCAAGATATCCCGCACGCGTTCAGACCATCATTTGGGAAACCGATGAGGAGACTCAGTCTGCACTCCATTGGCCGTGTTCGCTATTTGTTCGAGTGATGTAGTGATAGTGTTTGATAGGTCTGCATAGTTTAGGTCTGCTCGCGCATTAGTTTGGAAAGCTCCGTCTGACCCAGAACTTTAGGGTGTCCGGCCAGATTCAGACTTTCCTGTTTATGGGTTGGCTCGTTTCAGGCTTTCGTCCCCCATTTTCCGTTACTTACTGCAATGAATGCAAGACTTCCCCTTCAGAAACAAAGTTGCTCTACTGAGCTGAATTATCTCAGTAGTTACATGAAATTTAAGGCATAAAGTCGTGCCATTTCTCAAAGGAACTCTTCCCACAGATGAGATTTAGACCGCCCAGAACGAAGTGTGCGGGAGTTAAGATGCTCGCAAATTAAGATCGGAAAATAACGTAAAACATGAGTGATCAGTGCATCTCAGTTAGTCTTTAGAGAATCTTGTAGGATATGAATCTTGTCAGCAATCCATCATTGTTTTTGCATGTGCAGACACATTTCCAAATTCCACACTATAAGTTGGCTTATCAATAAATACACTGCTGGCCACCCAAAATGCAACACCAAGAAGGACACGAGATAGCAAAGCAAGATTTACTGGACACATAACAACAGATACAAAAATGAAAACGATAGAGCTTACAGGCCCGCGCGACTTGCGGAACACGCAGACATCAATAGTTCGTGTGGCCCACCATGGCTGGCAATAACCGCCGCTACACGCAGGGGATCGAACGAAAGAGGCTTTATATGTAGGCTTGAGGTATGTCGGTCCAGGCTGCTTCTACACGTTGCCACAGTTCATCAGGCGTAGCCTCGGGTGGTGCTCGGTTGCCGATCAGCGACCAGAAGTGTTCGATTGGAGACATATCGTGAGAACAGGCGAGCCACGGCAGCAGTGACACTTGGTGGGCCGTGAAGAATTGTTGCACGATGCGTTCCACGTGCGGACGCCCATTGTCCTGTTAAAACGTGGCCGCTGGCAGGTCCTACAGGTAAGGGAGGACTACAGGCTCCAAAAGGTCAGAGATGTAGCGGTGGCAGTTAAGTGTACCGGCGATGCGTACCAGAGGGGTGCGGGTGTCATATCCAATTGCGCCCCAAACCATGACGCCAGGCGACGAACCGGTATGGCGATGCATAACGCAGGCGTCATACAGTCTCTCGCCGCGGTGCCTCCACACGCGGATCACGCGTGGTTCTTGCCGGTCTACTCGGTTGCCGATCAGCGACCAGACGTATTCGATGGGCGACATATCGTGAGAACAGGCGGGTCACGGCAGCAGTGACACCTGGTGGGCCGTGAAGAATTGTTGCACGATGCGTGCCACGTGCAGACGCGCATTGACTTGTTGAAGCGAGGTCGCTGGTAGGTCCTGCAGGTAAGGGAGGACTACAGGCTCCAAAACGTCGGAGATGAAGCGGTGGCTGCTGAGTGTACCGGCGATGCGTACCAGAAGAGTGCGGGTATCATATCCACTTGCGCCCCAAACCATAACGCCAGGCGACGGACCGGTATGGCGATGCATAACGCAGGCGTCATAGAGTCTCTCGTCGCGGTACCGCCACTCACGGATCCGACCATCGTGGTGTTGCAGGCGGAAGCGGGATTCGTCGGAGAAGACAATGTCGTGCCATTCCGTAGTCAAGGTGCGGCGTTAAACGACCCACTGCCGCCGCACTCGCCTGTGGTGCAACGTCAATGGTATTCGGAGCAACGGGCGCCGTGCGACAAGTCCCCGCTCCTGAAGACGACGTCGAACGGTACGTGCTGACTCAGGTTGTTGCGCAACACTCTCTAATTCCTGCGCTAACGTTTGTGATGTGGCGGTGCGAGCCATTAATGCCCGCCACATAACATTCCGGTCCTCTCGTTCGGTGGTGTACCGCGGCTGCGGCAGTCGCTCACGTCGGTCCGTCTGTCCGTCCCTCTTACACCCACCGAATCCATACTCGCCTCACTGTGGCGGGATGTAGCCCCACACGGGCGCTGATGTCTCGGTACGATAAACCGCTGTCGCGATAAGCCACTATTCGTCCTCTATCGAACTCCGAAACGTGCTGGAATGACTGCCGTATTCTGCAACGAGGCACCAGGAAACTTCCCACGCACAGGTCCGGCAGCACAACACACTTCCACTACTTACACCCCGCCTTCTGAGCACCCTTCTTATAGTGCTTCTTGGAGGCGTGCCGGGAGCACATGATTTGCATATGCCCTGCAATGCTATCGTTTGCATGTCCTCTCGCGGGCGACGCATGCTGCGAATTTCAGGCCAATCGGAAGCTTCCTTCTTGGTGTTGCATTTTGGGTGGCCAGCAGTGTAGATTCCGATGACCTTTAGCTGCAATTAGGAGCATGTAAATCGATGTTATCCAAAGTTATTGCACTCTCCTAACTAGAGGACGTTGTTCGGCACAAGAGTTTGAACATGGTGTAGAACAGATTCAAATGAAAATAACAACCAACCTCGAGGCAGTTCTCACTTGGACGTACGCGATGTGATTTGGCTTCTCCGGCCAGTTAAAACGCAGGCAGCGGAGTTTCATCGTCAGCAGCAAGACGTTTATGGTCCCCAAGTCATGAGCGTTCCGAGCTTGTCAGAATGATGTTCAAATTTTGCCCGCCGTGGCAATGCGCTGGCGGATGAGAAATGCCGTGGAACGTCATCAGCATTAGCTATTAATAATTAATGAGCGCTCAAAAAAGTATTTCAGAACGCCATAGAGCACTGTGCGTCAGAGGAGCTCTTACAGCTAAGAGTTTTATAGCATCAACAATCAGCAGTAATTTAACTGTGCTTCTAGCCACGGCAGCACGGAGAGAAAAAGTGTTCCAGCCAGCCAATTCGTAGTTAGTTTACAATTCTTACGGTGCCACCAGCCGTTTGCTTCAAAGTAAAGAAAAAGCGAGGAGTATAGAAGAATCTGAAGAGACAGACAACGGCTACGAGAGAGAGTGAGAGAGAGAGAGAGAGAGAAAATGAAGAATTTGAGGGCTCCCAGAATGGAATGCGTGAATGTATCGGAACTTCCGGAAACAGGAAATCCGAAAGAATAATCGGTTGAAAATAGAATATAAAATAATTATGCATTAATGGCATAACTAAGATTAGCTGGAGACAACGCCTCATTACCAAACAATATGTCTTAACTTAGAATAAACAAAAAAGGGAACCCACAACTGTGCCTATGCCTATTTCGAGTAATACTTTCTTGTCATCAAAAGAGTTGCAAATAGGTCGAAGCGGGAAAGTCCTGACTTGAGGACCATAGAATTCTTGCATGAGCGATGGATCTCCGCAGGTTGCGTTTTCTGTTCCCAGAGAACCTTTAATCACAGTGCGTATCTCCGAGTGAGACCATGTTTCCAAGTGAGTCGATATTTCCACTTGAATCTGTCTCCACCACGTTGCCTTTTTTACGCTTTCCAATCGTATGTTGAAGAAGCGTATATGCTGCAGCTTTGTCCGTCTGTCTGTCCGCCCGTCAGCACAATAACTCGCGTAGAAATGGTTCGATTTCGATGAAATTTTAGTATGTGGTAGGAGACAACCTGGGAAAGCACCCTATTGAAAATGGGCGCAATGGGGTCAAAGGTCAGGTCATAGGAGCGGGATCCATTCAATCGTCCTTATGCGTCATAACTTCCGTAAAAATGCTTCTATTGCGACAAAACGTCATCATGTTGTTCCGGAGAAGTACTGAACCGGTTCTATTAAAATCATCGAAATGGGGTCAAAGGTCAGGGCATAGGAGCGAGATTTATTCCAAAGCCATTATCCTCATAACTTGATTAAAAATGCTTCTAATGCGACAAAACTTTAGTATGTTGTTCCGGAGGTATGCAGAACCAATTCTGTTTATTATAATCGAAATGTGGTCAAAGGTCAGGACACAGGAGCGAGATATATTCCACAGCCATTATCCTCGTAACTTGAGTAATAACTTGAGTAATGATTTCTGGTATGTTGGAAAGCATGATTTTACTAACTTGTTATTTAAATTCCTGTGCCCAAACAACGCTCTCTAGTTAGGAGAGTGTCATGTCTCGAATTGAAGAGATCTGCCCAATTTGGCAGTTTATGCCTTCAAAAGTTACGGCTAAGATGTTACACATGTTCTAGTGGCATATGTTGGGCGTCAATGTTAAATTTTACACTGGCTGATCTGTGTGGCTTAGTCTTTTGTTCGAATTTTATATCAGTTACCTGCCTAATGAACTGTTGTCATATTGTTGACGAAACAGCAAGTACTTACTCCGGCAGATCTACAAAACTGAATGGCAAGATCATCCATCGATGAAAATACACTGCCGGCCACGCAAAATGCAACACCAAGAAGGAAGCATCCGATTGGCCTGAAATTCATAGCATGCTTCGCCCGCAAGAGGGTATGCAAACGATTAGCTTTGCAGGGCATATGCAAATCATGTGCGCCCGGCACGCCACCAAGGAGCACTATAAGACGGGTGCACAGAAGGCGGGGTGTAAGTAGTGGAAGTGTGTTGTGCTGCCGGACCTGTGCGTTGGAAGCTTCCTGATGCCTCGTCGCCGAATGCGGCAGTCATTCCAGCACCTTTCGGAGTTTGACAGATGACGAATATTGTCTTATCGCGACAGCGGTTAATGGTACCGAGATATCGGCACCCGTGAGGAACGACATCCAGCCACAGTGAGGCGAGTATGGATTCGGTGGGTGCAGGAGGGACGGACGGACCGACGTGAGCGATTGCTGTAGCCGCGGCACACCACCGAACGAGAGGACCGGCATGTTGTGCGGCGGACATTGACGGCTCGCACCGCCACATCACGAAAGTTAGCGCAGGAAGTAGGGTGTGTTGCGCAACAACCTGTGTCAGCTCGTACCGTTCGTGGTCGTCTGCAGAAGCTAGGACTCGTCGTACGACGTCCATTGGTCCGATTACCATTGACGTTACACCACCGGCGAGTGCAGCGGCAGTGGGCCATTGAACGCCGCACCTGGACTACGGAATGGCACGACACTGTCTTCTCCGACGATACCCGCTTCCGCCTGCAACACCACGACGGTCGGATCCGCGTGTGGCGCCACCGCGGCGAGAGACTGTATGACACCTGCATTATGCATCGCCATACCCGTCCGTCGCATGGCGTTATGGTTTGGGGCGCAATTGGATATGACACCCGCAACCTTCTGGTACGCATCGCCGTTACACTCTACAGACACCGTACCGTCTCCGACGTTTTGGAGCCTGTAGTCCTCCCTTACCTGTAGGACCTGCCAGCGGCCACGTTTCAACAGAACAATGCGCGCCCACACGTGGCACGCATCTTGCAACAATTCTTCACGGTATACCAGGTGTCACAGCTGCCGTGGCCGGCCTGTTCTCCCGATATGTCGCCCATCGAACACGTCTGGCCGCTGATCAACAACCGAGTGGCCCGGAAAGCACCACCCGCGGCTACGCCTGATGAACTGTGGCAACGTGTGGAAGCAGCCTGGACCGACATACCCCAAGCCCACATCCAAAGCCTTTTTCGTTCGATGCCGCAGCGTGTAGCGGCCGTTATTGCCAGCCATGGGGGCTACACGAGCTATTGATGTTTGCATGTTCCGCAAGTCGCGCGGGCATGTAAGCTCAATCGTTTCGTCTTTGTATCTGTTGTTATGTGTCCAGTAAATCTGGCTTTGCTATCTCGTGTCCTTCTTGGTGTTGCATTTTGGGTGGCCAGCAGTGTAGCTCACAAAGTCACTCAATCGCCACTCACTCAGTTTTCTTTTTGTTTCATTCAAATTTAACGACCCTGCACTAGCATCTGATCCTATGGGAGAAGTCACGAGTGAGGATTTACGGCTGCTAGTTCCAAGGAGGAGAGATAATTTGGACCATTAGAGCTTTTTAACCCTAAACTAGCATTCATGGCTAGCACGAGTTGAGCATTCGGATTTAGGCCTTCTCATTCCAAGGAGAGTAGAAAATTTCGGACCATTAGAACACGCTCAACTTCCTCGTCTTACATGGTATGACAACTAAGGCCCGGCAGAATGAAGAGACAGATGCTCGTGCCCTCGACAACTCAATTATTGTGCAACTAAGCATTTTTTTACGGACTACGACAAATGAGTGGTGTGAATTAACGGAAAATTCCTGAAAATAACGTGCAGCATAGTTGCCGGTAGGTGCCCGGTCTTTTAACGGAATTTCCGGGTTTCTTTTAACCTCCGTTAGAGGTCCGCACAGGCCTTATTTGGTGAGCCCAGCCCAGCCCGGCCCGTTTCAAATATTAGACACTCGGTTCGGCCCGTCAATTACAGCTCTTGTTTAGGCCTTGCCTTCCTCGTAATGTGCTTTTTGCTATTATTTTGTCTTTCGATTGTGTTTTATTAAATTGTGAAAATTATATAATGAAATGAGATGTTGAAAATATTTAGTTGAACGTAAGCCTAAAAATATTAACTAAACTTTGGCATTTATTGAAGAATATAACCATTAAAGAGAGAGAAAAAGGAAGACTATACGCGTTCAGAATCTCCCTTTCTCTGAACTAGTTAACGGTAACACTATAATAGTCAATCCCTATACATATTAGAGATAGGAGAAAAAATCGATGTCGTCCCACTTTCTCATACAAACACACACATACACACCCCACCACACTGCAGACATCCTCCGTCCCCCACTCTACACAACACACACACTCGCTCAGGGTCGAATCTTTTTGTTGTCAACAAGCCCCAAAGTGGCTTTACCATCTTAATACCTACAGATGGTACAAACGTCTTGAGTTCCTCTCTTTGCCTCTGTGATTAGCCCAGGGCTATGCCATGGAAGTAAGTAAAGCCAGCAAAACAGTTAAACACACCAGGAAATGGGAAAACATGACTTTTTTGTTTCTTTGTCATTGCCATAAAAAATGGGTCTACTTGGCAAGGCCCGTTGCTTTGTTCTCTAAACTTAAAAAAGCCCGACCTGGCCCGTGCCGATAACTTCCGTATTTTTACAGATTTTTCGTAGTCAGTAATTCCGTTTATTTCAGATAAGTCCATTTAGGGTTTTCCCGTATTTAAACAGAAATTTCGCAAAATTGAAAACCCTGAATTCCTTAGCCCTTATCCCAGCAAATTCTTTCGCACTTGCGGGACTCGTTCCGAGGTCGTTTGGATTGTCTCAACAGAAACCGCGCGTCTTAACCATTGAGATAGAACTCCGAAGTCACACACACGTTCAAGCTAAAACTCTAATTGCGCGAGGATTTTTTTTTGTCATTAATGCGAGTGAATTACTGATTTTATTTTCTGTTGGAGCTTATTCATCATCATCATCATCATTGTCAACCATTATCAATCCACTTCTGGACGAAGGTGTCCCCAAGTTTCCTCCACAACGGTCTGTCTTGTGCCAGTCTCCTCCATGTCACTCCCGCATACTTTCGAATTTCATCCACCCATCTCCCATGTGGTCTTCTTCTGGGTCTTTTCCTGTCCCTTGGAATCCAATCTAAAATTTCGGCTGTCCATCGATGGTCTGTCCTCCTTGGCAGTATGTCCAGCCCATTGCCATTTCAGGGATTGAACTCTGATCATGATGTCTTCCACTCTTGTCATTTTTCGGATCCACGAGTTCCTATTCTTATCTCTCCTGCTTACACCAAGCATGCACCTCTCCATGCTGCTTTGAGTTGTCTGCAGCCTTTGTATGTCTCTTTTAGTTAAGGTCCACGTCTTTGCACCATACGTAAGCACTGGAAGGATGCATTGATCAAACACTTTTCTTTTAAGAAATAATGGCATATTGCTCTTCAAAATTATGCTGTTTCTTCCAAAAGCTCTCCAGGCAAGTTTTGTACGCCGATTAATTTCTTCATCAATGTGACCCTCACTTGATATCTGCTGTCCAAGATAAACGTATGTGTCTGTTATCTCCCGCTTTTCTCCATCAATCGATAAATCTTCATTTCTTGTAAAAGCATTGAACATCACTTTTGTCTTCATATTTAATCCCACTTCTTTACTCTTGTCAGCAACTTCCTGGATCATACTCTGCATCTCTGATGAGGTAGTTGCAAAAATGATTACGTCATCAGCAAAACGAAGGTGGGTTAGATAATCTCCATTAATCTTTATCCCTTTGTTTTCCCAGTTCAGTGATTGAAAGACATTTTCCAATGTGGCATTAAATAGCTTCGGAGATATGGTGTCACCTTGTCTCACTCCCTTTCCAATTTTTATGTGTGCTCTATTTTCAAACAGCCGAATCTTTGCACTTGCATTTTCATAGATTTTATTAATAATATTAATGTATGCATCTTTAGTACCGCAGGATTTCAGAGCCATTGCAACTGCTGATGGTTTCACCGAATCAAAGGCTTTTTCATAATCGATAAAAGCCATGCACAATGGAAGTTCATATTCCCTCGCTCTTTCAATTAGTTCTCTCAGTATGTGGATAGGATCTATCCACATACTAATTATTGTTTTAGAGATGTGCTGTAGCCACACCTGAGTCCAGCTTGTTCTCTCGGTTGAGCCATGTCCAGTGTTACCTTCAAGCGGTGTGAAAGGACTTTAGTAAAGATTTTATAAACCACTGATAGGAGGCTCATAGGTCTGTAGTTCCTGAGATCCTCAATGTCACCTTTTTTATGTAGCAAGATCATTGTAGCGTTGTTCCAATCCTCAGGAAGCTTCCCTTCATTAAGGCATCGAGTGAAAATTTGGGCGAGTACTGTTTCGATTTCTCCACTTGCTTCTTGTATGATGTCTACAGTAATTCCATCTTCTCCTGGAGCTTTCCCCCGCTTCATATTCTTGATTGCATGTGCAACTTCTGCTGGGAGGATTGGAAGAACTCTGGTACTGGTACGTTTCATGATGTCTGAAGTGCATGTATCATCCCTTTGATATTATTTGGAGTAGAAATCTTTCACTATTGTCAAAATTTCACCTCTATTTCGTGTTACAGAACCATCTTCTTTTCTCAGTGCCATAATCTGTTTTCTTCCCTTACTGAGATGTCCCTTTGCTATCTTTAGGCTTTGGTTGTTTTCAATTGCTTTCCTCACTAGTTCACAGTTGAATTTCCTTACGTCTTCAGTGATACTTTTTCGTACCGTCTTGCATAGCTCTATATATTCCACTTTGGAAGTCACATCTTCTTTAGTTGTCATCATCTCTCTTCTTTTTGCATCAGCATTTTGGTTTTAACTGATAATTTGTTCACATGTAACTTGTTCTTAGATCCAGCTAATTTTGTTGCTGTTTCCATAAGAGCTTTGATTACTTTTCTGTTAACTTCCGAAATATCCACTTCTTCCGATGTTAGGCCTTCTAAAGCAGAGAATCTGTTCTTCAGTTCCAACTTGAAGGTGTTATGGTGTTTTTTAAGGTTGGTTATGTCAATACATTTTGTTTGTCTTATGAGCTTGCCACGTTCGAGTTTAGTGTTGAGGTGCATCTTACATCTCACCAATCTATGGTCACTACCTGTGTTGAACTTGATTAGCACACTGCAGTGGAGCTTATTATTACTACATTTTTAATAAGTTTGTAATCATTTTATTTTTTTCTGTATACTATAAAAAAATTTCTGAAATTCACGAGCCACTTTCCGTCATTCCATTTGTGAATTAACGAAACATATTATATTTCTGATACATCCTTTTCCGTGAAATGACAGAAATAAATCTGAATTTCACGTATCACGGGAAAATTCTGAGTTTTCAGAAACCTTTCCGCAGTTTCTTTCTTATATTGACGGTAAATTATTGTTTTAGAGATGTGTTAACGGAAAATTCTGAATTTTCAGAAACCTTTCCGCAATTCCTTTTGTATATTAACGGAAAAACTCCGTTCACTTTTTCCGTTTCCGCGTGACAAGAAATTTCTGGTAATAGGAGCGATTGGTGAGAATACTTGAGGTATGATTAACTTTTAAATTTGAATCGTCTGTCAAATTTTGAAGATCTGTAGCGAGATCGGATATTGTGGATAGCATATCGCATGAATTTTGTTAATTGTGTGGCACAGGATATTTCTTCTCCACTCTTCTATTTTGTGCACCAGCTATTTATTATATATTGTGTTACTGTAAGAAATCGGGTACTTAACTTATTGTACAGATGATTATACGATGTCTATGTATCAGTCTTTGGACAACTTTAGACAAAAGCTATTATAGTTATCAAGAATAAATTTTATAGTATTTAGGAGCTTTTTTTTTTTGAAATAACGCTATAAAAAAGTACACTTTACCTTTTTTAAAGATACCTGAAAGTCATTGTAAGTTTAAAAAATAAAATTGCAAAGCATTTCGTTGCTTCGAAAAATCGCGATGAACAAGTTAGTAAAATCATGCAATGCATTGATTATGATACGCTTTCCAACATACCAGAAATCATTACTCAGGTTATGAGGATAATGGTTGTGGAATAAATCTCGCTTCTGTGCCCTGACCATTGACCACATCTCGATGATATTAAACAGAATTGGTTCAGTATACCTCAGTAACAACATACTGAAGTTTTGTTGCAATAGAAACATTTTTAGTCAAATTATGAGGATAATGGCTGTGAAATAAATCTCTCTCCTGTGTCCTGACATTTGACCCCATTTCGATTATATTAAACATAATTGCTTCAGTATACCTCAGGAACAACATACTAAAGTTTTATTGCAAAAGAAGCATTTTTAGTTAAGTTATGAGGACAATGGCTGTGGAATAAATCTTGCTTCTGTGCCCTGACTTTTGACCCCCACTTCGATGATATTCAACTAGAACCGGTTCAGTATACCTTCGGAATAACATGATAAAGTTTTGTCTCAATCGAAGCATTTTTACGTAAGTTATGACGCATAAGAGCGATGGAATGGATCCCACTGTTATGTCCTGACCTTTGACCCCATTTCGCCCATTTTCAATAGGATTCGTCTCCAGGTTGGCCCCTCCCACATACTAAAATTTCATGGAAATCGAACTGTTTTTACGCGAGTTATCGTGCTGACAGGCAGACAGACAAAGCTGGAGCATATACGGTTCTTCAACCTAACGTTGGAAAGCGTAAAAAATGCTTAATTTGTGAAAAGTCCTCCTACAGAAAAAAATATATATCATCATCATCATCATCATCATTGTCAACCATTATCAATCCACTGCTGGACGAAGGTCTCCCCAAGTTTCCTCCATAACGGTCTGTCTTGTGCCAGTCTCCTCCATGTCACTCCCGCATATTTACGAATTTCATCCACCCATCTCCCATGTGGTCTTTTTCTGGGTCTTTTCCTGTCCCTTGGAATCCAATCTAAAATTTCGGCTGTCCATCTATGGTCTGTCCTTCTGGCAGTATGTCCAGCCCATTGCCATTTCAGGGATTTAACTCTGATCATGATGTCTTCCACTCTCGTCATTTTTCGGATCCACGAGTTCCTCTTCTTATCTCTCCTGGTTATACCAAGCATGCACCTCTCCATGCTGCTTTGAGTTGTCTGCAGCCTTTGTATGTCTCTTTTAGTTAAGGTCCACGTCTCTGCACCATACGTAAGCACTGGAAGGATGCATTGATCAAACACTTTTCTTTTAAGACATAATGGCATATTGCTCTTGAAAATTATGCTGTTTCTTCCAAAAGCTCTCCAGGCAAGTTTTGTACGCCGATTAATTTCTTCATCAATGTGACCCTCACTTGATATCTGCTGTCCAAGATAAACATACGTGTCTGTTATCTCCAGCTTTTCTCCATCAATCGATAAATCTTCATTTCTTGTAAAAGCATTGAACATCACTTTTGTCTTCTGAAAGTTCATTTTTAATCCCACTTCTTTACTCTTGTCAGTAAGTTCCTGGATCATACTCTGCAGCTCTGATGGGGTAGTTGCAAAAATGTTGGAAAGCGTAAAAAATGCTTAATTTGTGAAAAGTCCTCCTACAGAAAAAATATATATATATATATATATATATATATATATATATATATATATATATATATATATATATATATATATATGCATATATTACAAACCTATTCTGAAAAATAATGAGCTCCAACAGAAAACAAAATGACTAAATCACTCGTTTTAATGACAAAAAAAAAAAAAAATGTCGCGCAGTTTGTTTTACGATGTAGGTGATTCGAATTTCCGAGTGTCTCTGGCTCGGTGGTTAAAGACGTGCGTTACCTGTTCAAGCAGTCCAAGCGGCGTTGGTTGAATCTTGACTGGGAGTGGACGGATTATCTGGGGAAAGGGCTGAAATATGCCGGGTCGCTGGTTTTGCGGAACTTCAGTTTAAATATAAAAAAAAGTTGAAATGAATTTTTCTGAAATAAACGGAATTTCTGACTACGGAAAATCTGTGAAAAATACGGGTTCGAATATACGGGCACTTTTAAAAACCGAAATTTTCGAAAAACACGGATACCTACCGGCAACTTTGCTGCAGGTTATTTTCAGAAATTTTCCGTGAATTTACACCACTTATTTTTTACAGTGTAGGAGGCAGAGATGAAAACGGGTCACGGGTCACCGTTTCAACGGGTCTACAATTTCTTGCAGGTACAACGGTCGGCTCAAGGTGTTAGAGACCAGGTTTTATTCCCGTTTTATTTTTGAAAAGAGAAAAATGTATTCCAAAAAAAAAAAATACGCTTTGTGGAATTCCGTAGTCGATACTGGTGCCCACGGAGTGAATAATGATTTGCCATGCAAAAATATTGTCGTCTCTTTCTTAAAGCAACGAGGATTTCCACAGACCGACGTCAGACACACCGACACCATATCGAAAAAAGATTCCTTTGCGTTCTTTTACAGTGCGATTATCCAGGACAAGGTACAGGCACACACCCTTCGCCTGCTTCTCAGCTGATTCACTCTCTCCGTGCGCAGTTCACTGTATGACTAAGAGTTACTTTTCACATCGCATCTTTTACATTGAGCATTCAGAGGTTTTCGATTGATGTGCTAATATCCCGTTCCCATGACATGTCATGTCGAAATATACTTCTTATTTGTTAATATGGATGGATTTAATATTAAGGAGGTTGAGAAAGGCGTCGAGGCCAACAAATACGTGCTTGTTGAAAGCCACAAGGCGAAGAGTGAATGCTGGAAATTGTTTCGTCTCATTAAGGAACCGGTGAATAATTCTGCGTTGTTTGGTTTTGTTTGTTGTTCAAAATGTGGAAAGTGTATAATTATAGAAAAAAGATGTCGACAGTGTAATAAAAGATTATGGAACCAAAAATCTAACGAACCAAATGAAAGTATGAGCACCTCGATCAAAGCGCGGAAAGAGTGAACAATCTAAATACATTTAAAAAAAATGCATGTGTGTAATCGTAAATAATGATTCCCATTTGCAATATACTCCATGGTCATAGTCAGCCATTATTTCTGGATTACGCAAAACAGTGGCACTAAAAAGGGCACTAAAATTTAGCAAGTAACCAAATTTTATTATTAAAAAAGGATTTCAGTTATTTAATATCAAGCAGTTATTGGAATGAATATGTATATTACGTTTATATGTATGTATACATAAATTAAGTTTCGAATTTAGAATTCAAAGCAAATTTGTCCGTGTCAGCTACGGGTCCTGATCGGGTTGGATCGGGTCCGGAACCAGTCCAGTTATGGGACGTCCGGGTCCGAAATTTTTGACCCGTTTCCTACTCTGGTAGGAGGACTTATCACAATTTTTTTGTTTTCGTAGCTATTTTTCGAAAAACAAAGTGCTTTGGAACTTGAGATCTTTTTAAACTGGTAATGACTTTCAATTATCTTTAAGAAAAGGGGAAATGTACTGTTTTATAGTATCATTTCACCAAACTCCTAAATATAAAATTTCCGTGATTGTGGAATAACTTTTTTTACGGGTCTTTTAGAGGTTATTTTTAATGAAAGTTGGTTGTCAAATTTTCGAACTAAAGCCTAGTTCGTCATCAGACATAGTCCTGATGACGAACTAGGCTTTAGTTCGAAAATTTGACAACCAACTTTCATTAAAAATAACCTCTAAAAGACCCGTAAAAAAGTTATTCCACAATCACTATGAATAGAGGTGCCATAAATGCATTTACAACTAGGATAAAATTTCCTTTTGATAGCTATAATTGATTTTTTTTCTTAAGGACTCCACAGGCTACATAGATGTCCTACAATCACCTATACGATAATTTAAGTATCCAGTTTCTTACGGTAACACTATAGAATAGCTGGTGCACAAAATAGGGGGAAAGGGAAAGGAATATTCGGTACCACAACAACCAAAATTTCATGTGATAAGCAAATGTCTACGATATCCGATCGCGCTACAGAACTTTAAAATCAGATTCTCCCACAGACGATTGAAATTTAAAGTTAATCAAACCTTAAGTATTTCCGCAAATCGTTTCTATTATACGGAAAAAGTGAGAAGAGAGTTTTTCCGTTAATATACGAAAGGAAATGTGGAAAGGTTTCTGAAAATTTAGAATTTTCCGTTAACGCATCTTAAAAACGGCAATTTACCGTCAATATAATTAAAGGGATGTAAGGTCAGGTGATGCGTAACATCACAGCCTCTCCTTGACAAATGTCAACCCCACCTTCTCGTGGTGCATCCTGTTCCCACTAAAGAGGCTCTGACGACCACCAATAGCGGTATAACTATACCATCGGGATTAGAGGAAATGCTATCCCACACTCACCAACCCGCTTGGCCAGCGTGGTGAGTTATGGCCAAACCCCTCCAAAATGACTCCACAACTTAAATCTTGGCCCTCAGTCTCCGGCAGCTGGAATGTACCTGGCCAAGGCAGAGGCCAGTGCGACATGAAGGCAGAGGGTGCTAAGAATCCCCGGGGGACCGGACTAGGCTGCCATCTGATGCTGACCTTGGCTACGTATAATGGACGCTCCCTATCTTCTGATTCAAGGCTTCTTGAATTGGAAGAGGAACTACAAAGGATCAAGTGAGACATCGTCGGGCTAAGTGAGGTAAGGAGAAAAGGAGAAGTTCTCATTGAACTGAAAACTGGGCATCCCTTCTACTATCGTGGGACAGATACTGGCAGAATTAGTGGTGTTGGATTTATAATAAACAAGAAACTGAAGGATAAAGTGGTAGAAGTTGAAAGTTCCTCTGACAGAGCTGCACGACTCGTTATACAACTCTCGAGAAGACACCAGGCTCAGATTATTCAAACTTATGCACCCACCACAAGTCATCCTGAAGAAGAAATTGAAGAATTTTATACGGAAATTCGTGATCTAAATAATAAAGGTAAGCAGCACTTGAAGATAATTATGGGAGATTTCAATGCAAAAATAGGGCAACGGCAACAGAATGAAACTTCAGTAGGTAAATTCGGTCACGGCAACAGAAACCAGCGTGGAAATACTCTCGTAGAGTTTGCAGAGGCACAAGGATTTTTTATCTTGAACTCCTTTTTCAAGAAGAAGCCACACAGGAAATGGACATGGAGACATCCAAATGGGATGACAAGTGAAATTGATTTCATTATGTGTAACAAAAAATTCGTCATCGAAGACTGCAGTGTGCTGAACAAGTTCAACACAGGTAGTGACCATAGATTGGTGAGATGTAAGATGCACCTCAACACTAAACTCGAACGTAGCAAGCTCATAAGACAAACAAAATGTATTGACATAACCAACCTTAAAAACACCATAAAATCTTTAAATTGGAACTGAAGAACAGATTCTCTGCTTTAGAAGGCCTAACATCGAAAGAAGTGGATATTTCGGAAGTTAACAGAAAAGTAACCAAAGCTCTTATGGAAACAGCAACAAAATTAGCTGCGTCTAAGAACAAGTTGCATGTGAACAAATTATCAGTTAAAACCGAAATGCTGATGCAAAAAAGAAGAGAGATGAGGACAACTAAAGAAGATGTGACTTCCAAAGTGGAATATATAGAGCTATGCAAGACAGTACGAAAAAGTATCACTGAAGACGTAAGGAAATTCAACTGTGAACTAGTGAGGAAAGCAATTGAAAACAACCAAAGCCTAAAGATAGCAAAGGGACATCTCAGTAAGGGAAAAAACAGATTATGGCACTGAGAAAAGAAGATGGTTCTGTAACACGAAATAGAGGTGAAATTTTGACAATAGCAAAAGATTTCTACTCCAAATTATATCAAAGGGATGATACATGTACTTCAGACATCATGAAACGTACCAGTACCAGAGTTCTTCCAGTCCTCCCAGCAGAAATTGCACATGCAATCAAGAACATGAAGCGGGGAAAAGCTCCAGGAGAAAATGGAATTACTGTAGACATCATACAAGAAGCAAGTGGAGAAATCGAAACTGTACTCGCCCAAATTTTCACTCGATGCCTTAATGAAGGGAAGATTCCTGAGGATTGGAACAACGCTACAATGATCCTGCTACATAAAAAAGGTGACATTGAGGATCTCAGGAACTACAGACCTATCAACCTCCTATCAGTGGTTTATAAAATCTTTACAAAAGTCCTTTCACACCGCTTGAAGGTAACACTGGACATGACTCAACCGAGAGAACAAGCTGGATTCAGGAGTGGCTACAGCACAAAAGATCATATCCACGTACTGAGAGAACTAATTGAAAGAGCGAGGGATAATGAACTTCCATTGTGCATGGCTTTTATCGATTATGAAAAAGCCTTTGATTCGGTGAAACCATCAGCAGTTACAATGGCTCTGAAATCCTGCGGTATTGAAGATGCATACATTAATATTATTAATAAAATCTATGAAAATGCAAGTGCAAAGATTCGGCTCTTTGAAAAAAAAACACACATAAAAATTGGAAAGGGAGTGAGACAAGGTGACACCATATCTCCGAAGCTCTTTAATGCCACATTGGAAAATGTATTTCAAACACTGAACTGGGAAAACAAAAGGATAAAGGTTAATGGAGATTATCTAACTCACCTTCGTTTTGTTGATGACGTAGTTATTTTTGCAACTACCCCATCAGAGCTGCAGAGTATGATCCAGGAACTTGCTGACAAGAGTAAAGAAGTGGGATTAAAAATGAACTTTCAGAAGACAAAAGTGATGTTCAATGCTTTTACAAGAAATGAAGATTTATCGATTGATGGAGAAAAGCTGGAGATAACAGACACGTACGTTTATCTTGGACAGCAGATATCAAGTGAGGGTCACATTGATGAAGAAATTAATCGGCGTAAAAAACTTGCCTGGAGAGCTTTTGGAAGAAACAGCATAATTTTCAAGAGCAATATGCCATTATGTCTTAAAAGAAAAGTGTTTGATCAATGCATCCTTTCAGTGCTTACGTATGGTGCAGAGACGTGGACCTTAACTAAAAGAGACATACAAAGGCTGCAGACAACTCAAAACAGCATGGAGAGGTGCGTGCTTGGTGTAACCAGGAGAGATTAGAAGAGGAACTCGTGGATCCGAAAAGGACAAGAGTTTAAGACATCATGATCAGAGTTAAATCCCTGAAATGGCAATGGGCTGGATATACCGTGTGGCGTACCTGCCAGCAATACGCACACGACATAAAGGCAGATAGCAATCAGAATGAACGTCTGCGTAGCTCAGTTGGTAGAGTGACTGGTTCCGGAATAAGCGGACTCGGGTTCAAATCCCGGCGTAGACCAAAAATGACGGAGAAATTTACTTCGTTATAATGGCGCCCGAACTATCCGGATGACCCGACCGTTCAAAATCTCGCAATGGTGTGATGTTCTTTCCACCCCGCGAGATAGGAAAAATAAGAGAATCTCTTCTCCAGCGCTTCGAAAAATAAAAGTGTGTGACGTTGCATTCCACACACCAGATTGGCTGGGAGTTCTCAAGTGCACGTTCTACAGTGGATGGCAGCCTGCAACGATTCATGGTCGCGGCTGACCCGTGGGCCATGCCCCCGGCCATCTTTCGGGGGGAGATGTGACGTACCTGCCAGCAGGACGCACACGACATAAAGGCACATAGCAATCAGAATGAACGTCTGCGTAGCTCAGTTGGTAGAGCGACTTGTTCCGGAATAAGCGGACTCGGGTTCAATTCCCGGCGTAGACCAAACATGACGGAGAAATTTACTTCATTATAATGGCTCCCGAACTTTTCGGATGACCCGGTCGTTCAAAATCTCGCAATGGTGGGATGTTCTTTCCACCCCGCGAGAGAGGAAAAATCAGAGAATCGCTTCTCCAGCGCTTCGAAAAATAAATGTGTGTGACGTTGCATTCCACACACCAGTTTGACTGGGAGTTCTCAAGTGCACGTTCTACAGTGGATGGCTGCCTGCAACGAGTCATGGTCACGGCTGACCCGTGGGCCATGCCCCCGGCCCTCTTTCGGGGGGGAGATTTGAGGCAGATAGCAATCAGAATGAACGTCTGCGTAGCTCAGTTGGTAGAGCGACTTGTTCCGGAATAAGCGGACTCGGGTTCAATTCCCGGCGTAGACCAAACATGACGGAGAAATTTACTTCATTATAATGGCTCCCGAACTTTTCGGATGACCCGGTCGTTCAAAATCTCGCAATGGTGGGATGTTCTTTCCACCCCGCGAGAGAGGAAAAATCAGAGAATCCCTTCTCCAGCGCTTCGAAAAATAAATGTGTGTGACGTTGCATTCCACACACCAGTTTGACTGGGAGTTCTCAAGTGCACGTTCTACAGTGGATGGCTGCCTGCAACGAGTCATGGTCACGGCTGACCCGTGGGCCATGCCCCCGGCCTTCTTTCGGGGGGGAGATTTGAGGCAGATAGCAATCAGAATGAACGTCTGCGTAGCTCAGTTGGTAGAGCGACTTGTTCCGGAATAAGCGGACTCGGGTTCGAAATCCCGGCGTAGACCAAAAATGACGGAGAAATTTACTTCGTTATAACTGCCAGAAGGACAGACCATCGATGGACAGCCGAAATTTTAGATTGGATTCCAAGGGACAGGAAAAGACCCAGAAGAAGACCACATGGGAGATGGGTGGATGGAATTCGAAAGTATGCGGGAGTGACATGGAGGAGACGGGCACAAGACAGACCGTTGTGGAGGAAACTTGGGGAGACCTTCGTCTAGCAGTGGATTGATAATGGTTGACAATGATGATGATGATGATAAGTAAAAAAATGCGGAAAGGTTTCTGAAAATTCAGAATTTTCCTAGCGTTCGAAAAATCTGTGAAATGTATATATTTTTCTGTCATTTCACGGAAAAGTTATTCCGTCATTTCACTTATATCAGAAATATGCTTCGTTAATTCACGAAAGAAATCACGGAAAGTGGCGCGTAAATTTCAGATTTTTTTTTTTTTTTTTGCATTGCATCTGATATATGAAGATTAACATGGCACATTACTTCAGTATTTTTATAGGGGAAAAACAACCGGTGTGGTCTCAGTTGGAGAGCGGGTGTGTGTGCCGCACATGAACCGATGAGCTATTCCATTATAACCACCCCCAGCCTAGAGAAATGAGCGCGCCTGGAGACCGAACGGTGGCGCAGGTGAAATCCACAGAACAGTATATATACAACCCGAGGACCGGCTCTCGGTTAGTAGAGTGGTCGGAGTCAGAATGGGAAAAGCCGCCTGATTTATGTGGTTTGATAAAGTACAAATTGGGATGGCACGGCCCCTTGGAACAACGATCTTGGAAAGCGCGGGGCTTCTGGGTTGTTCCCGTGCCGCTGTAGTGAGTACGCATCAAAAGTGGTGTACAGATGTTCCAAACAACGAACCATCATCTAGCCGTGTGTCGTCCGCAGCTCATTGATGCCCGAGCGGAGCGGAGACTGTCGCGCATTCTTCACAGCGACCGTAGGGCCACAAATCACCCGAAGCAACAACAGTGGTGATCAGGGCAATGTATCACACCCAATAGTTCATCGCAGACTGCTGCGCATGGGCCTGCGAAGCCGAAGACCCAGCCGTGTCCTCATGCTCATTGCACGTCATCGCTAACAACGCATGAAATGGGCCCAAGATAATCAAGATTGGACCGTGGATGATTGGAAGAATGTGGTCTGGTATGACGAATCAAGATTCCTGGTGCATCACGTAGACAGCCGAGCGCGGATACGCCGATTACCAACGGAGGCTATGACACCTGGATGCACTGTTGGGCGGAAACAGGCTGGTGGCGGCGGGTTATGCTGTGGGAGATATTTTATTGGGACACTTAGGCCCCATTATCCCAACAGCACAATCCCTGGAAGCTGTCAGGTATTTGAACATCGTTGCGGACCAAGTTCACATATTCATGGCAGCTGTGTTCCCTGCTGGTGATAGCCATTACCAACAAGCTAATGCGTCATGCCACACTGCCGGAATAATCAAAGATTGGTTTGAGGAACATGCTGGTGACTTTCTGTTAAGGCTCCGGCCTCCAAATGCCCCTGAGATGAACATAATCGAACACTTGTGGTTTGACTTGGAATACCGGGTTCGCGCTAAATCACCACCACCAACCAAAATGTACGGGAATTGGAGGACCTGTTGTTGACATTATGGTACCAAATACCCCAGAATATCATCGCCACCTCATCGAATCGATGCCTCGCCGAGTGGCCGCTGTTTTGCGGGGTAAAGGGAGTCCTGCATATTATTAGGCAGTTGGTCATAATGTAACGCTCATCTGTGTATGAAATCACAGAATGGCAGATTAATGTCTCTCAGAGTACACCGTCTCTCGAAACTGAAACAGAGGAATATCGTCTCTCAGGAGTATCGAAGCATATTCCCTTTTCTATAGTCTTAAAATAGAGTGTTGAATAAGTCAGGATGCTATGTATACTTATCGTTTATGATGTGTGTTTCTTTCGCGGTTGGAATTCTGAAATTCTCAACACTGTTTCCAAATGAGATATTTTCGGTAACTGTGAATCGACAGTACTGTAAAAAATTTGCAGAATATTTTCTGCCTGCCCTAAACGTTTCACGTCGCAGATATTTGGCGTGCGGAGAGTCGTTTTTCTGAAAGGTACATACATGCCTTTTTTATCTTCCTTTGAAATGTGCCTGTTATGAATATAATAGCATGCGTCTCATCGCGAAAGGAAAACTGCCGCCATGTATGACGAAAGTTTATGCGCAGTCTATGATTAGTATATGGTTCTTTCGATAATGAAAGATGGCTACCAATTTGGTTCGTCACTTTTCTTCTCGGTAAAAACGACAGTGGCGAGCACTACTTGGCTCGTTCTCGGAAGATTATGATGTCTTTAGAACCCATGAAAGCTCATTCTAATCTAATGTCATCTTGATCTTTTTTCTCTTTTTTAATATTTTGCATTAATTATTTCATACCTCGGGCCTAATATGTTGAGTCATTCGAAGGTCCTTACGAAGTTTTCGGAAGTTATGTGCGTGACAACCGTCTTGGAATCGCATATGTAAATCGGAGCGTACGGATATCGTGCTCTGTCAGGAGAAATTACGGTCATGCGTACGATGCGTTGAGAAAGCGTTCTCTCGGTAGGGCAAGATGCGGTCAAAGCGAATGCAAGAGTATCATAGAGGACTTTCTGACAAACTGATGCGAGTGAAAACTGTTCCTCCGGCTTTCTCGACTAGTAAAATGAAGGTTTCAATCTTCTAGAAAGTTGGGAATTTCTTTCAGTTCCACTTTTCCAACATAAAAATGATAATTTTTGAACCAAGAGAAGAGGGATGCAATTTTTCCGTTAAGTCATCCACTTGGTTACAACACTATGCGTCTGCATTTCACTAATCATTCAATTTATGGAAACATCCTGATTACAGGATTTTTTCCCCCATCCTATATCATGCGATTGTTATTAGCTTAACGATAACATTGCTGCTTTGGAGGTTTTTCGATCTCATTTTATGGTATTATTGTTTATTGTATTAAACAAAAAACTGCACTTTAAAACCAGTTTTCAATTCCGTATTTTGCAGTAAAGTACAAATGTTATGTATTATGAAGCAGTCCCCTTTAGTATTACGTGTTTAGGGAGTTGCATTGTAAACAATCCTAGAATATCGCCAGGGATTTCCAAAATGAAGAAAATATATATGGAAGAACGTGTATGTATTAAAACTTGGCTGAAGTGAATTTATTTGGTAGAAACGGTACAATTTTAATGAAAATTTATCTCTATGACTTAAAATTTAATCGTTGAGTCATCGGGTCCTCCAAGTTCTTGGTAATAGGTCAGAAACATGGATTTTAACTGAAAAAGGCATACAAAAGCTGCGAACAACAAAAAGAAGAATGGCTTAATGTAACCCAAGAAATATCTTTCCTTGTCTTCTCAGTGTGACCAAGAAATATTTTTCCTTGTCTTCTCAGTGTCACCAAGAAATATCTTTATTTGCATTAATGAAATATCTTTATTTGCTTAGCGTAACCAAGAAATATCATTCATTTGCATTAATTCCTTCTCCGATGGGAGAAGAAATTAATGCAAATGAGACTTACTTTTCTTCTCAGAGTGGATGACATCATGATTAAAGTAAAGACTATACAACGTACAAGTTTTTCCGCGCCGCCCATCGAAACCGGGTCTCCTCACTCTGGAGTAAGTCGCTCTCCCAACTGAGCTACGTGGACATGTGCTCTCACTGCTGTCTGCCTTGATCTCATGAGCGTCCTGAGGTGCAGGCACGTCACATCCCCCCCCATTGAAAGAGGGCCGAGGGCTTGGCCCACGGGTCAGCCAGAACCATGTGTCGCTGTAGGCAGTCATCCCATGAAGAACGTGCATTTGAGAAATCCCACACAATTTGGTATGTGGAACGTAACATCACACTGATTTATTTGTTCGAAACACTGAAGAAGGGATTCATATTTTTACTGTCTCGCCGTATGGAAAGAACATCACATCATTGCGAAAAACTTAACAGCGGGGTCATCCTGGAAGTACGGACGCCAATATAACGTACAAGTTTGTCTGCGAGCCCAGGTTCCCTTCACCCCGAAGTAAGTCGCTCTCCCAACTGAGCTACGCGAACATGCTCACTGCTGTCTGCCTTTATCTCATGTGCATCCTGCGGGGCAGGCACGTCACAAGACCAAGTGTCAATGGGCTAAACATATTGGTAGAAGAACTGACAACCGTTGTACAATTGAAGTGATAGAGTGGTTACCAAGGGACAGGAAAAGTCTCCAGGAAATGATCACGCGGTATTGAGGTAGATGGAATTTGAAAGCATGTCAGATTGACATGGAAGAAAATTGCTCAAAAGAGAGAGGGGGGGGATAGTTGTTGAACAGATGAGGAGACATTCTCAATCCTCTAGCAGAGGATTGAGAATGGTTGACCTTGACTAATTTAAACTGTTCAGTTGTTTCATGTCTCCTTGAAACTGAATAGTTTCAAAATAAGAATAAAGTATTCATATTTGAACAAATATTGATTTAAACTTAAGTTGTATTTCTGATTAAAAGGTAATACATGGTGATCCGTTTAACTAGGGATAATTTAAAAATTATGTGGTATGGATTGTAATAAATAAGTCAATATTTGGCAGAAATTACCTTTAGAGATGGGAGTTTCTCGAGGCCTCTGTATAACCTCTTTTGCGGACTCGGCAGAGTTCATATCGGGAGCTCAATTCTTTCCACCTGTTTTCTGATCCGTTTCGAGTTTGTCTGCCTCACGTACGACCGGATGGCAACAGATACCACTTTTTTGGATCGATGGCTGACGAGACTACATTTCATATGAGCGGTAGAGTGAATACGCACAACATGGGGTACCAGAATCCCCTTGATGTCTAAGAAATGGAAAATCAAGCCCTAAGGTAAATGTGTGGTGCGGTGTGAGTCGTCACCAGCTGCAAGGTCCTCGTCTCTTCTCTGAGGATGCTGTACGATGAGGACCATACCTGGACATGCTACAGATCTTCTTCGTTTCACAACTGGATAACGATATCATTTTGCGGCAAGACTGGGTCCCACCTCACTGGAAGTCAGGAACTTCCTCAACAACACATTCAGTGACAACAGGTGTGCCAGTGATGGCCTTATCGCTCGGCATGCAAACTCCCCGGATCTCACTTCCCCCGATTTCTTCGTGTGGGGGCTTGTGATGAAAATCGTATACGCACAACGACCTTAAAGCCTGGATGACTTTAAAGTGAAATTTTTTGCAGCGTTTGCACAAATCACTCCGCAGATGTTAGAAAATACGTGTCAAGAATCATGTAAAGGCCTAGACAAACTCCCATCCCTAAAGGTAATTTCTGCCAAATATTGACTTATTACAGTGTAAGGATAATTCGAAACTGAAGGGACCTCAAAAATAATTCGAATTATCGACAAATTCGAATTAGGCAAGTTTGAAATGGGCACATTAAAAAATCCCTTCAAGTACTGTAAAAAAAAACAATATATTTATTCATAACATACAAAAAAAAGTACAGTACGGTAAATTTACATTTTTTGTTGTTAAAAAAATGTGAAATTTTGGCCTGATTTTTGGAATTTATGTTATGGGTAAGCGTAAGTTCCTCAAGTTTATCGAGTGAATGAAATACACAGTCACTTACATTCTGCTGTACCTCAACAAACTTTCTTAACTGTTGGAGGTGAACCAAGGCTTCTACTGAATTTGGAAGGCGCTCTTCAGGAAATTCTGGCCGTTCCAGTTCTTCATCTGAAGATACATAGCAGGTCTTCTCATTCATAACATCAGCCAAGATCTCCTCATCTGTGAGCTCACCGCAAACAGCAAAATTATCATCAACGCTCACAAAAGCCTCATACGATACATCACGGCCCACGTCTTCACAGTACTCCACAGTGGGTATGGATCTCCTCGCCACCATTACCTTGATGTAGTTGAGATTCATCATCGGTGTGCTGGAAGCCCATGCTTTTCCGAAGCAGTTGGCTATAGTTTCAGGTTTAACTTTTTGCTTCATCCGGGACTCGGGACTTCCTCCAGAACAGTATGAGTACCTATTTTAAAAGGCAATTGTTGAAAACACGATATTATGAAAATGGGGTTTTCTTCGAATTAAACAAACATACAAAAAAGGTTCGAATTAAAGGGGTTTTTTAACATTGTTTATATAGAAAATTCAAGGGACCAAATGAAAAGTTCGAATTAACCAAGAATTCGAATTAGACAAGTTACACTTTATATATATTACAAATCCTACCATAGCATATTTAAATGAACCCTACCCAAGCGGATCACCTTGTATTATAATAGCCTACTCTACGTAGTGAAGATCTAATCAGAAGTTCTCATTGAAGAGAGTAGAACTTATTTCTCGCACCTAGGAAAATGATTTCATGGGAAATATTTTTTTTATAATAATTAAAAATATTCTAAGTCCCTGCCTTTTCTCTAGATAGCAAAGCCAAACTAGAGGGTCGCATGTTGGGGTTTTCAAGAAGCTGGAAAAATCCGAACCTAGAAAGATATTATTCATCAGAATCTTCTGCAGTTAAACGTATTTTTGTACCTAACTACAGTAGAATTCAAAATCGAAGTGAAATTTTTTGCTGTTCTAAATTGCCTTTACCTCGGCCCTGTGTGTACTTTCTCAGTATGGCGTTACACGTGAGACTGAGAAAAAATCTTCTTAATAAACAAAAGTGTTGCATTCCCGAAAAGTCTAATGGGTGGTAAACTTATGATAGAATAGTTCTAACGACCGCAATGAATCTGGGTGATTAAAATGATATTTAAATAAAAATGAGAAAGTCTCGTAATAGCACGACCCCCTCCCACAGCCCCCGAAAGAAAAACTCTTAAACTAAAGTAAATAAGAAATTCCATAAAATTATGAAATAATAAATAAAAAAAAAGCTGGTTGAAGAGAGGCGCTAGCATGGGGCTCACTGTACCAGAAATAAAGAATTAGGTGTGAGGTCAGGAAATCTTAAATATTAGGGATATGCAAAAGTTTCCGCTGCCCCCGCTAGTGGGCGTTGTAGGTGTCTAACCAGCCGGCGACCCGTGCTGTTAGTTCGTACATGAAGCCAAGCATTTCGGTCGATAAAGTTCATTTGTGGCACTGTTTGTTATTCCTGTTTAATTTAGGGAAAAGTACGAGTGAAGCATACGGTTCCATATGTCAGGCGTATGGCGAAACGGTTATGGGTGAGCGGACCTGTCGAAAATTGTTTGCCAGGTTTAAGTAAGGTGATTTAATCTTGAAGGACAAGCCACGTAGAGGTAGACCGCAGGAACTCGCAGACGAGGGACTAGAATCGCTGTTGCAAGAGGATGTCACACAATCGACCACGCACCTGGCGAAACATTTGAAAGTGGCTCAGTCGACGGTGGTACGGTGTCTACACACCTTGGGGAACATCCAGAAGATTGGTAAGTGGGTTCCGCATACTTTAATGGAGCATAATATTAGTCACGGTTGAGCATCTGCATGTCGTTGTTGAAGAGGTTTCAAGGGAAGAATTTCTTGTGGAAGGTTTTCACCGTGGGTGAAAAATGGGTCTATTGCGAAAACCCCGAACGCAAGCGATCCTGGGTCGACCCAGGCCAGCCATCAACATCCACTGCAAAACAGGATATCCACGAGGAAAAGGTGCTGTTGTGTGTGTGTGGTGGGAAATGCATGGATGCTGTACTTCGAACCGTTGAAACCGGACAAAACAATCACTGAACAACGATATAGCGATCAGTTGATGAAACTGAACGCCGCAATCGAGTAAAAAACGCCCATGGACAGGTAAAGGAAGCCTCCCAGTCATCCTGTTGCACGATAATGCCAGACCACATGTCGGTGCCACCACGAAATCAACCCTTGAACAGTTACACTGGGAGGTTTTACCACACCCGGCTAACTCCCCGGATATTGCACTCTTAGACTTTCATCTGTTTCGCTCTATGCAACATGCCCTAGACCAACAGAGGTTCACTACAGTTCCAGAGGTGGTAACTTTCGTCACTGCGCTCTTGAGCTCAAAACCCGAGTCCTTCTATCACAGGGGCATTCATTTGTTGCCTGAAAAATGGCAAAATGTCATTGATGCTAACGGCCAATATTTCGTTGAATAAATGTATACTGGTTTCCTGATTGTTCCTGTTTCCTTTCTCCTTAAAAATGCGGAAACTTTTGCATACCCCTAATAAATATTTTATAATATATAGCCTATGTAAAAAAAAAGCGTAAAAATGGAAAACCTAAACATTTTGACGTAGAAGAAAAAAAAAACAACTGGCGTTCGTAGAGAAAAAAGTGTTAAAAGCACCAGAGTGCACCAGACGAAGAGTGAGTCACCAACCTTATAAAAGTTCAACTTTTCTTCAAAGGCTGTCCCGCTTGTAACTTCAGCTGTTTCTTCCCATCAAGGTATTACAAAGCACCTAAAATTGAATTTCATTTCGACCCCTATAATAGCTTTTGATTTTCATATTTCGTTCTGACCGCTATAATAATTTTTAAGTTATGACTGTCACAACCACAGACAGATACACAGGCACCACTGTAAAATAGTCAAATTATGTTCGGTAAAACAAAATGCGTATTTCGGTTAAAATATCAAAATCGATTTTTTTTATGCATTTACAATACTTTCTCATATTAATGTATGAGAAAATACAAATGGAGGGTTGTGCTGTAAGAAAATGCATTACGAGCATCTCTCAAGCTTAATGAACAAGTTAGTAAAATCATGCAATGCATTGATTATGATACGCTTTCCAACATACCAGAAATCATTACTCAAGTTATTACTCAAATTACGAGGATAATGGCTGTAGAATAAATCTCACTCTTATGACCTGTCCTTTGACCCCATTTCGATTATATTGAACAGAACCGGTTAAGTTTACTTCCGGAACAACGTGATAAAGTTTTGTCTCAATCGAAGCATTTTTTCGTAAGTTGTAACGCATAAGGGCGATGGAATGAATCCCACTCCTATGTCCTGACCTTTGACACCATTTCACCCATCTTCAATAGGGTTCGTCCCCAGGTAGTCCGCTACCACATACTAAAATGTCATTGAAATCGAACCATATTTGCGCAAGTTATGAAGCATAAGGCCAGTCGAATGCATCCCGCTCCTATGTCCTGACCTTTGATCCCATTTTTAATAGGGTTCGTCCCCAGGTGGTCCCCTACCACATACTAAAATGTCATTGAAATCGTACCATATTTAGGAAGTTATGGCGCATAAGCGTAATGGAATGGATCCCGCTCCTATGTCCTAACCTTTGACCCCATTTCGTCCATTTTCAATAGGTCCATATGTGGTCCCCTACCACATACTAAAATTTAATTGAAATCGAATCATATTTACACAAATTAAGTGTCATAAGGGCGGTGGAATTCATACCGCTCTTATGTCCTTACATTTGAAACTATTTCACCCATTTTCAACATGGTTCGTCCCCAGGTGTTGCCCTGCCACATACTAAAATTTCATCGAAATCGAACAATTTTTACTCAAGTAATAAGGGCAATGGAATGGATCCCGCTCGTATGTCCTGACCTTTGACCCATTTCGTCCATTTTCAATAGGGTTCGTCCCCAGTAATTCCCTATCATATACTAAAGTTTCATCGAAATCGAACCATTTTTACGAGAGTTATCGTGCGGACAGACAGACGGACAAAACTGGAGCATTTACGTTTTTTCAACCTACGGTTGGAAAGCGTAAAAACCCAATGTTGTGCGCAGGGTACTGGTAAATTTAAATTCGTCACTGGTAAAATAGTAATTTCAGAGTAATGAAAAATACAGCAAGGTAGTGTGTAATGCATAATACAGCAAGTTGAATGAAATACGGGATTACACCATATAATACACATTTTGAAGATTACAATTTGTTTTTTACGCTTTCCAACCGTAGGTTGAAGAAGGGTATATGCTCCAGCTTTGTCCGTCCGTCTCCGTCTGTCTGTCTGTCTGTCCGCACGATAACTCGCGTAAAAATGGTTCGATTTCGATGAAATTTCAACATGTAGTAGGGAGCACCTGGGGAAGAACCCTATTGAAAATGGACGAAATGGGGTCAAAGGTCACGACATAATAGCGGGATCCATTCCACTGCCCTAATGCGTCATAACTTGCGTAAATATGGTTCGATTTCAGTGAAATTTTAGTATGTGGTAGGAGATCACCTGGGGACGAACCCTGTTGGAAATGTGTGAAGTGGGGCCAAAGGTCAGGACATAGAAGCGGGATGCATTGCATAACATCTGATTAAAGGAGGAATTCTTGTATATATGTAAATTTTATTTTGAAAACGGCTCTAAGGATTTTGATGAAAGTGGTTAATCTACCGTTTTCTGGTACTAGAAATGGATTTAGCTTGATCTCAACTTTGGAAAAATTCGTTTAGTGGGTTAAATAACCACCCCGAGTTAACACGCTTTTAGTGTCATGGCGTCGTCCTATTAATGTTTCTCATTCTTAGAAATCTCATGACGTCACACTCTCGCGATCGACTTGCGATTAAGATGTTGGCGCGCGCGGTCACGACATCTGCCTCATTACGTCACGCGCTGTGTGTGTATTACGCATTACTTTTATATCATCGAAATGGGATCAAAGGTCGGGTCAGAGAAGCGAGATTTATTCTACAGATATTATCCTCATAACTTGAGTAATGATTTCTGGTATGTTGGAAAGCGTATCATAATCAATGCATTGCATGATTTTACTAACTCGTTTTTTTTTTGTTTTTTTTTTATGTAAATGTGACAAGGATGGCAAGTCAGATAACATCCGAAAACTTTAAAATCTCGTAGTCCTGGAGCGGGAATCGAATCCGCGTCTCCCAGATAGCGCCCGGGTAGGCACTATCTGGGAGACGCGGATAACCACTACACCACCCAAAACGACCAAGTCTCAAGTTTCCGATTAATTTGAATATAACCATCACAGGATCGCTAGGCGAAGCATACGGCATTCATATACAGCGAAATTGGGGGTTAAGAATAATATCCCGTGATTTCCCGGAGGAGCAGATAAATCATGAATGGAATACGGGATTACACCATATACAGAAACACAAATTTTGAAGATGACAATCCGTCTTTTTTTGGTGTAAATGTGACAAGGATGGTAAGTCAGATAATATCAAACTTCAAAATTTGTAATACAGCAAGTGTTGGAAATAATACCATATAACGTTTTGGTGTTTCCGTAAACATTCAATGCTTTGTGTACTTTGATTCTTCGAGCAATTCTGAACACAACTAAACTTGTACATACAGTCATTAGAATTGGTTTTCAAGCTACAGCGGGAAAAATAAGGTCAAAAAGTATTAACAAAAGGTTACTAACTGGATTTTCTTTTTTTAGATTACAGATCTGCGCAATTTACTATTTTACTTTGTTATGCCCTGCGTAGTTCTGGTATTTTTTTAAAGCACTGAATGTGAAATGCTTTTATGAACGTCTTGCTATGGCAGAAGATATTTCATGTTGGAAAACTGGAGCCGCTTAAGTGAAAATTTTCCAGCGCTTAAAATGTTAATGCGAAGCAATCAGTCCGTGTGCACTCAAGGAGTTAGGGAAAGGAGGATCTTTAGCGCATCTATATGACTTGAGCTAATCTTCTTCATGTCACTCCGGCAAGCTTTTGTATTTCCAATCTCTCAATTTGTCTTCTTCTCGATCTTTCCCTGTCATTTGGTATCCAGTTTAAAATGTTGGTGTTACATCGATTTGCCCATTCTTCTAACAATATGTCCAGCCCACTACCATTCGAAGGATTTCTCCTCTGATCTTGATGTCTTCCACTCTTGTCATTTTCCTGATCCGCGAGTTCCTATTTTTGTCTTTTCTGGTTTCACCAAGCATGCGTCATCTCCATTCAGTTGTGTGAAGCCTTTGTATATCAGTTTTAGTTAAAGTTCAAGTCTCTGCTCCATAAGTACGAAACAGAAAGACGCATTGATTAAGCACTTTTCTTTTAAGACAAAATGGTATATTATTCTTGAAAATTGTATAGTTTCTATCAAGAGCTCTCTAACAAAGTTTTGTACGCCGATTAGTTTTTTCTTCAATGTGATCCTCACTCGATATCTGTTGCCCAAGGTAAATAAATGTAGGTATCCGTTACCTCCAAATTTCCCCCATCAATAGATACATCTTCATTTCATGTGAAAGCATTGTGTATCAATTTTGTTTTCTGAAATTCATTTTTAATCCATCTTCTTTACTGTTGTCAGTAAGTTCCTGGATTATACTCTGCATCTCTGAAGGAGTAGTTGTAAGAATGATTATGTCATCATCAAATCGGAGAAGAGTTAAATAATCTCCATTAATCTTTGTCCCCTTGTTTTCGTAGTTCGATGATTAAAAGTCATTTGGCAATGTGTTTGAGAAATATGATGACACCTTGTCTCACTCCCTTTCCAATTTTTATTGGCACTGTATCCTTAAATAGCCGAACCTTTGCATTTTCATTTACATAGGTGTTATTAATAATGCTAATGTATGCATCTTCAATACCGCAGAATTTCAAAGCCATCACAACTGCTGATGGTTTCACGGAATCAAAGGCCCTTTCATAATTAATAAAAGCCATACATAATGGCAGTTCATATTCCCTAATTCTTTCAATTAATTCTCCAAGTACGTGGATATTATCCACAGTGCAGTAGCACTTCTATCTATCTATCTATTTTTTTTTTTAATTTTAACGACCACCGTGAGCAACTCAGTGGGCTATAAGCAGTCGCTCGTTCCTAATTTAGGGCCACTAGTTCCTGGGAGGGGAGAGAACCGGAGCAGTAAGACAAACACAACATCCATGCCTCGCCGGGATTCCAACCCGGTTCCTTCTCGGATGAATGGTCATAAGCCAGCGCTTAGACCACTGCTCCAGCGGGGCGGAATCTATACACAGGGGCGGATCCAGAAGTTTACTCGGGGGGGGGGCTACAAAAAGGAGGACAGAAGCCTATATGAAATGTTTTTTTTTTATATAACGTTAGTATATAACGTCATTATCAACCATTATCAATCCACTGCTGGATGAAGGTCTCCCCGAGTTTTTTTCTACAACGGCCTGTCTTGTGTCAGTCTCCTCCATGTTACTCCCGCATATATAGATATATATAATGTTAGTAGCAGGAGATGACGAAAATTACCCCGTATTAGCCGCGCTCCCTCCCTCCCAGCCCACCCAACACAAGCGGGGATTAACTTCGGAGTGGGTGGAACAACGGGAAGCGCCCGTGATGCGTGAGGGAGCAGGAAAAATAAGAAAAAAGAAAGAAGTCCTAAAAAGAGCATCTGGTAGGAAGCGGTGGGGACATTTTTACGAATTTTCTTTATGACCCAATTAAGGTACGTACGTAGATCAGATTTTTATTCAGAGTTTCTCCCACCTACACTGATTTCAGTACCAAGCTCTGCCTTACCTTGTTTCGAGACGTTACGGATGCTAGACAATATGACAGTAGCAAAAAAACTAACAAAGAATATCTCCATGTGTTTCCCCTCCCCCCCCCCCGCTGTCCCTGTTTTCCCTTTATCTTTTACGTTCTCTCCCTCTCTCTCTATTCTCTTCTCTTCTCTTTCTTTTTTTTACTGAACCTAAATCAATGTAATAAGTATTTTAAATTTTCCGTACTAAGTTTAATTGTTAATTTTTTTTAGAAAAACTGAAAACAAACTATGCAAAGTTAATCATTTACGATCTTCGCTACTTTAAACGTACAAATTTCCTTAGGGTTTAGAGGGGGGGGTGATATCCCCCTCCTCCGCTGGATCCGCCACTGTCTATACATACATACATACATACATACATACATACATACATACTTGAGGCTGGAGTGCATTTGGAAGAAAATTGTGATTTTCAAGAGCAATTTATCATTATGTCTCTAAAGAAAATTACTTAAATCAATGCATCCTTCCAGTTTTTACCTATGGAACAAAGACATGGACCTCAACTCAAAAATACATATAGAGGCTGCGGACAGCGAAAATAAACATAGAGAGAGATGCATGCTTTGTAATGTTATTGGTTAATTATGTGTAGTTACAGATGACAAGTCAGTTTCCGTAGCACATTATACGTATTATGTAAATCTGAAACTCTGCTTTAATTGAAGCGTTTACTTGATGCTTCGGATAGTTTTTTGCAACTTCTAAGTGTTAGGCACTTCGAAGTTGCAAAAGTTGTTAACTAAACACAGAAATCTCCCTTCAAGAATACGTCTAGAAATTCAGTGAAAGCACGTTACTTACAGATTTTGATTTTATTCGTATGTCATCGATAACTCACTCATAATTCGCAGGTTGTCAGCACACGTCAATGAATCCTTCTGCAATTTGACTTGGGATACAACTAATTCTTGAACACACTGAATACTTTTTAACATCCTTCAAACATTAAACTTGACAGAATTTATCAGCAGGTTGGTTAAACTTTAACTTCCATCTCCAAAACAGAATAACGAACTAACCAACGGTTAACAAGAAAGAGTGCTTTAACAGGACACTCAAAACAGTTAAAAAGAAACAGCATAAATCTAACGAAAGTCAGCAAAAATAAATAAGTAAATAAATAAAACGAGAGACAATGTGCTCCATACATTGTAAACATCTTTCTTATTCATGTTTTTCTCGTACGTCATACTACTCCCGACCTCTATTCAGTTTGCCACAAAACATTCATTCGAGAGAGAAATGTAGCGTTAAGTTTGGACAATGCTTAACAAACTAAAATTTACATAGATACAGGAATTAAAACGGAAAGTTATAATAGAGTATATGACAGTTCTTGGTGTAACCAAAAAAAATAGGAAAAAGAATTCATAGATTAGGAGAATGACAGGAGTGGAAGACATCATGATCAGAGTAAAATCCCTGAAAAGGTAATAGACTAAATGTAGAGCCGGGTGGAACTTTTGCTGGGCCCGAAGTGAAATTTTATTGCGTGCCCTAGAAAATAAATTTCATATCGTAATAAAATCGTTACGTGAAAAATGTCGCCCGTAAAGAACACATATCTTCAGAAAAATGATTATCTCGAAGAAATATTTGCGTTAAGCTTAATAACATAAATACCGATACTGATTGAAATTTCAGAGAAACAGAGCAAAAGAGTATAAATACACCATAAATACCGATTGAAATTTCCATAAATACTGATTGAAATTTCAGAGAAACAGAGCGAAAGAATAAAAAAATTGTTAAAATCTACGATTTTCTTTTCGGTGAGGTTGTAGGTTGTATTCTTATATAAACTTCCTCACAAAATGATAAATGGATATCTTCATCTAATTTGCATAGAGAATAGTAAGGATCCCTCTAAAATAAATTCGTATTAATAGATTTTTCCCTAATACATGTTTTAGTGATTGATTTTTGATGCATATTAGTAACCTTTTTGACTTTCACACCCGCTCAAGTATGATAATTGCTGTTTTTTTGTTTAATTTTCAGTACTTTTTCTAAAGTCACTAAACAACTGGCCTTCACATATATATCCCCAAACCAATTTCGATATTGTTCTTTTTATTTTTTAAATTTAAGCATGTGGTTTACAAACAAATTGTTGAATATGCAAAAGTGGGGAGCCACAAAAGGACAAAATTTAATTTAATATTTCATGAATGCAGAAAAGATTAAGGTGCTTATAATTATCATTTGCTGCAAATCTCAGTAACTGTAAGACGAAAGACGATAACCTATTTGAAAGTGAAAGGACTGGAAATTGAAACAAAACATTATAAAAAAATTATAAAAAATATATTTTTTTAAGGGCCACACGAAACAAAACTTAAAAAGTAATAATAATAAATGCAAAAAATTCTACCGAAAATGATTTTGTTTTTATTTCCAAAACTTGCGAGACCCTGCAAAAGCCCGAGGCTGAAGATGACCGCCATGGTTGCCCGGATGGTCCAGCTGGCCCTGAATGAATATATTGCTGGAAAGCTTGACCACCATAGTAGGCAACTACGGCTCACAAAATACTAGACGGGATATCAAAAAGACAGTGAAATACACATAAGCGTTTGGTGGATGAAATTCGAAGGCTTAGTTGAAACTAGGTGTGAGCTTCATCCAGCAGTAAATTAAGAACGGTTGGGGATGATGATAATGACATTTACGAATGAAAACAAATTTTACACACACACACAAAAAAAGAGATCGAATCAAGGTTAAAAAGCTACAGCTAAACAAGAGACCTTCAGAATTTGAATCATTACAAAACAAAAGGTATGAGTAATATAGATTTCACAAGGTAAGATACATTAAAATTTAATTGAGTAAATTCTCAAGGGAAAGGCCATAACTTCTATAAGTTCTCCCCCTTGTATCCGCGTCTGTAAAATAGCTTGATTATTTCTATTATGACAATAGCCGTAGCGCGACATTTCCTGTGTCTTTATAAACAGCTTATGTATATCTTGTGAAAGCAATGATTGCCAATCAGCCTATCCAGCCGTTCTTTCCCCAACATGGGGAGAAGATTAATGATATTATTACACTATGCGTTCAGCAATATAGACGAAAATAAAACCGTTTGTATTGTTTGACTGAAGTAGTTGGGCCACAGATAGCTTCAGTCTGCCGGACTTGTTTTTTTTTTTTTCTGTTTCTCTCTCCTTTTTTAATTCCTTTAATATCGGTGGCGGATACTAAATTGCTAACTGTTCTGTCCAGTGATGTGAATTGTTCCGTTTAATGATTTTTCAAGACACTCCCCCTTTTTTTTATTATCAAGGCTTATTTTGAATAATGAAATGATTCCTACAGGCTTAATACATTCAGTTTTCAAGCAGTAAGGAGTGTTACAGTGGACACCCCCCCCCATCCTAAAACCTGAAGAAAACTCTAAAATTTGTCCGCCATGTCGCGTATGGTATGAGGCAGCTAGGAATCACAGTTCGGCAGGATCACATGTTCTTTTACAGTTCAGTTTTTTTTATTTATTTCTCATTTACGTTGTTTTTTCTTTCGGATGTTCTCTAAATTAATTAACAAAATTGCGGGATAATTGGGAAGTCGCTCCAATGCTCTTGAAGGCAAGAAACGCAATATTTTTGCCATTTTGAATTATTTCTACCTGTGGGAAAAGGTAGCACTCAATGGTTGCTCTGGAAATTGATAAGAGCAAAGCGATAGGCCCAGAAGAGGACTTCTAGATTTCTTGAGGAGGGGCCGATGTTACGACCCACCCCCGCCATTAATTTAGTAATTAATGGGCGTGGTTGATGTGTGAAATTAATTAAGTATTAATTGTTCGAGGCTTGATTGGAGTTTAAAAGTGTAAACAGCAGATAAAGTTTTATCTGGGGGTTTGGAAAGAAAAGAGGCGAAGAATTCTCTCTCTGGCTGGGTGGTCTCAGAATAGCTCTGTTAGGTCATAAATATCAGGGCGCAGCTGACGGGCAGCCTATGCAACACGGAAAGGGAAAGAGGAATACGTATCGAATGAGCCACTTGAGTAGGAATGAATGAAGATAGGGGACGAAAGGTTTAGCGAATAATCGTAAATTCGTCGATTGTTTGGGGCATTTTCGAGAACAATTGCTCTCTGTGTGGTCCGTGCAGAAAAATAAGAGTTCGCACTTGGCATGAAAATAAGGAAGAAAGTTTAGTTGTCTGTGCGCTCTCCGATGTGAAAGGCTGGATGCCTTGGATCTGCAAAAAATGAATTGGGAAAAATGAAGCAGCAAACCTCCCCGCATTTGGTAAGAAATGGAGACAACTCGAGGCAGCTGGAGATGCCAGTTTGCCATAAAGACAGCAGAATGCCTAAATCCGCAGGATAAAGCAGAAATTTCTAGGCTGGAGCGTAATGGAACTCAGCGACTGTTTGGCCTAATGAAAGCCAAGTTACAGGGGAATTAAGAAGTCTGCGAGTGGACAGTGGTCATTCCAATGAGAAGCGAAGCCAAGCAAAAGTCGGGTTCGGATGCCAACCACTGCAGTGTGGAATCGTCACCCCCATTCATCCCCTACTGTGGAGGAAGTGAAGAGATGCGCTTGTCTTACGGGGCGAAGCGAGGCCCCATGTGTGCGTGTGTGTGGTCGCGTAAGCAGCGAAGCCACTACGTGTAAGTGCGACGGGATAAAAACATGTCGAAAGAAAAATATGAGCGTAAGAGCGGTGGCTTCGATACCTAACAAATATACAGGTGAAATGTTGAGTTGCCGATATACGCTTAAGGTAAAAGCACGTCTGATTTCGCTCGGCCGAGAAAATTAATCTTGGAAACCGCAACATCAGATGTGAGAGGGCCTATTTTGCTTAACGGCCACCTTCAAATCGTCACGAGAATAGATCAGTGTGCACTCTAATCATTGCAACAAAGTGCGGCGTGATATTACCATTTTTAATTGTGTGCTTCATTTACATCAAGCGTCAAAGTGAAGTGTTGAATCATCGGTGCTGCCACATGGTGCAAGTGTCTGTGTGCGTGTTTTTTTGTCGAGTGATATTATGTGATGCACAACGGATTTGCACAGCAAAGTCACGAAACTGTAAGTAGATGAATATTTCCTTTTTCTTTCTTCGCACATCTGCGAACTTGTGCCATCCCGACACCCAAAGCTGCATGGACATAGATGCAGTAATGCTGAGTGACTGAACCTCAGAGGAAATACCTGCACATACAGATTTCAATTTCTTACAGGGCCCATTTCCTGATTACTTTTTTTACATGAATAAGGGAGAAGGTGTGGCCACAAATTCCGCTGGGCGGGACAGTTTCTTTTAACTTTGGTTCAGGACCAACGTCAGCGGGGCAGGGTTCTGCATGTGCATGCTTATTAGATTTAGTTAATTAACTTTGGCAGTATTTCGCACCTATAATCTTATACCGCAAATTAACGTGCTTGTGTATTTTGTGTCGCGAGTATTTTTAATGTGATCGTTTGCATATAATTTTTTTCATTCTCTAAGCAATTGTATATGAATATCACCTGCAGCTCTATTTAGTGTGTAAACGAGTAGTATCTCTTGTTCAGATAGTCCGGTTAAGACTCAGTCGGCTGCGTTATCCGACAGTAAAGTGTGACACCGTATGCTGCCCACATATGAGGGGCAATTGTCTATGCGCCTAGAGAGCGCCGGATCTGTTTAAATCTCGCAGAACGTTATTAAATGTTGTGTTGTGTATTTGAGAATCATGTGTTATTTGCGAAAGTGAGTGTTGTACTGGCTGGTTGGGGATTGAATGTACCGGAGTAAGTTCCGGACCACTACACTCAGTCACGAATTGGTGATTGCGGGTGAACCTCATCACAACTCTGATCCCAAAGTATCATTTTTTTTAGATTATTTTATTTTTTATTTGTTGTTGTTATTTTGTTCACAAGGTGGATTCACCCAAGCCTTATGCTTCGGGTCATTCTTCAACTTTTCATTTTTTATGTTCTGGTGTGAATCTTTGAGTGCAGCAGTGCACCTGAGATTCTCACCTGGTGCTGTGGCCAACTAAATTGTACTTCAGGTCTCAAGCACCGTTACCGGCAGACTCGGCAGGAACACTGCTAGTGCCGTGTAACATTAATGATGCCGTTGTCCCAGGATCGATACCTATATTTTGCAGCTAGCGGAACAACACTCATGTTCGTAAAATAAGTGCGAATTGACTGCCATTACTATTTTTATTTAGTTTTGTTCGGTGCGAATTTTGTATAATTTAGCATTAAGTAAGCCTTAAGCTGTTTTCTAAGAACTGCCATAATTTTAGTGGGTAAGAAAAACAAATGGCTAACACGAAAAAATCGTCATCTGCGAGTCACATGGATTCAGATGATTCTGGTGGTCACTCTGACGGAGAACATGTGAGCACTGAGGCTGCAATTGTTCCGGAAGAGAGTACACCTGTTACAAGTACAGCGGGTACATCACAGCTGAGACAAACAGCTTTAGCCGCACCTATGGTTTACGGGGAGCAGTCGAGTTTATAGTGGATCCCCAGGAAGACTGTGACACCACGATTATCTACGATGTTGAGAAGGAACTCGAAGACAGTGGAACGCAAGAATTTGGCATCGAGCGCAGATAAAAGCGGGTGTAGGAGCATCGAACGTGAGAGATCTGTGGAACTCGTGGATTCTCGAAGCTATGCCTCATATTTAAATTTTCTTTCAGCCTATCTCGACGGGAAGCAATGAACGTGTGATGAAATCCTTAAACTTTCCTTCCGCTCTCCGGGCACTTAAGTTCGGAATTAGGTGCCTTGCGACGGTGGGAAAGGGTTGAGTGTTTACAGTTAAAAAAAAAAAAAAAAAAAATGGAATGATTGGATGAATAAACTTCATCCAGTCATCCCTTTTTTTTTTTCTTTCATGGGGGGATGGAATGTTACAGTGGACACCCCCCCCCCCATCCTAAAACCTGAAGAAAACTCTAAAATTTGTCCGCCATGTCGCGTATGGTATGAGGCAGCTAGGAATCACAGTTCGGCAGGATCACATGTTCTTTTACAGTTCAGTTTTTTTATTTATTTCTCATTTACGTTGTTTTTTCTTTCGGATGTTCTCTAAATTAATTAACAAAATTGCGGGATAATTGGGAAGTCGCTCCAATGCTCTTGAAGGCAAGAAACGCAATATTTTTGCCATTTTGAATTATTTCTACCTGTGGGAAAAGGTAGCACTCAATGGTTGCTCTGGAAATTGATAAGAGCAAAGCGATAGGCCCAGAAGAGGACTTCTAGATTTCTTGAGGAGGGGCCGATGTTACGACCCACCCCCGCCATTAATTTAGTAATTAATGGGCGTGGTTGATGTGTGAAATTAATTAAGTATTAATTGTTCGAGGCTTGATTGGAGTTTAAAAGTGTAAACAGCAGATAAAGTTTTATCTGGGGGTTTGGAAAGAAAAGAGGCGAAGAATTCTCTCTCTGGCTGGGTGGTCTCAGAATAGCTCTGTTAGGTCATAAATATCAGGGCGCAGCTGACGGGCAGCCTATGCAACACGGAAAGGGAAAGAGGAATACGTATCGAATGAGCCACTTGAGTAGGAATGAATGAAGATAGGGGACGAAAGGTTTAGCGAATAATCGTAAATTCGTCGATTGTTTGGGGCATTTTCGAGAACAATTGCTCTCTGTGTGGTCCGTGCAGAAAAATAAGAGTTCGCACTTGGCATGAAAATAAGGAAGAAAGTTTAGTTGTCTGTGCGCTCTCCGATGTGAAAGGCTGGATGCCTTGGATCTGCAAAAAATGAATTGGGAAAAATGAAGCAGCAAACCTCCCCGCATTTGGTAAGAAATGGAGACAACTCGAGGCAGCTGGAGATGCCAGTTTGCCATAAAGACAGCAGAATGCCTAAATCCGCAGGATAAAGCAGAAATTTCTAGGCTGGAGCGTAATGGAACTCAGCGACTGTTTGGCCTAATGAAAGCCAAGTTACAGGGGAATTAAGAAGTCTGCGAGTGGACAGTGGTCATTCCAATGAGAAGCGAAGCCAAGCAAAAGTCGGGTTCGGATGCCAACCACTGCAGTGTGGAATCGTCACCCCCATTCATCCCCTACTGTGGAGGAAGTGAAGAGATGCGCTTGTCTTACGGGGCGAAGCGAGGCCCCATGTGTGCGTGTGTGTGGTCGCGTAAGCAGCGAAGCCACTACGTGTAAGTGCGACGGGATAAAAACATGTCGAAAGAAAAATATGAGCGTAAGAGCGGTGGCTTCGATACCTAACAAATATACAGGTGAAATGTTGAGTTGCCGATATACGCTTAAGGTAAAAGCACGTCTGATTTCGCTCGGCCGAGAAAATTAATCTTGGAAACCGCAACATCAGATGTGAGAGGGCCTATTTTGCTTAACGGCCACCTTCAAATCGTCACGAGAATAGATCAGTGTGCACTCTAATCATTGCAACAAAGTGCGGCGTGATATTACCATTTTTAATTGTGTGCTTCATTTACATCAAGCGTCAAAGTGAAGTGTTGAATCATCGGTGCTGCCACATGGTGCAAGTGTCTGTGTGCGTGTTTTTTTTGTCGAGTGATATTATGTGATGCACAACGGATTTGCACAGCAAAGTCACGAAACTGTAAGTAGATGAATATTTCCTTTTTCTTTCTTCGCACATCTGCGAACTTGTGCCATCCCGACACCCAAAGCTGCATGGACATAGAATACCTGCACATACAGATTTCAATTTCTTACAGGGCCCATTTCCTGATTACTTTTTTTACATGAATAAGGGAGAAGGTGTGGCCACAAATTCCGCTGGGCGGGACAGTTTCTTTTAACTTTGGTTCAGGACCAACGTCAGCGGGGCAGGGTTCTGCATGTGCATGCTTATTAGATTTAGTTAATTAACTTTGGCAGTATTTCGCACCTATAATCTTATACCGCAAATTAACGTGCTTGTGTATTTTGTGTCGCGAGTATTTTTAATGTGATCGTTTGCATATAATTTTTTTCATTCTCTAAGCAATTGTATATGAATATCACCTGCAGCTCTATTTAGTGTGTAAACGAGTAGTATCTCTTGTTCAGATAGTCCGGTTAAGACTCAGTCGGCTGCGTTATCCGACAGTAAAGTGTGACACCGTATGCTGCCCACATATGAGGGGCAATTGTCTATGCGCCTAGAGAGCGACGGATCTGTTTAAATCTCGCAGAACGTTATTAAATGTTGTGTTGTGTATTTGAGAATCATGTGTTATTTGCGAAAGTGAGTGTTGTACTGGCTGGTTGGGGATTGAATGTACCGGAGTAAGATCCGGACCACTACACTCAGTCACGAATTGGTGATTGCGGGTGAACCTCATCACAACTCTGATCCCAAAGTATCATTTTTTTTTAGATTATTTTATTTTTTATTTGTTGTTGTTATTTTGTTCACAAGGTGGATTCACCCAAGCCTTATGCTTCGGGTCATTCTTCAACTTTTCATTTTTTATGTTCTGGTGTGAATCTTTGAGTGCAGCAGTGCACCTGAGATTCTCACCTGGTGCTGTGGCCAACTAAATTGTACTTCAGGTCTCAAGCACCGTTACCGGCAGACTCGGCAGGAACACTGCTAGTGCCGTGTAACAGGAGATTATTAAGTTCAAAATATTGTTCCAAGCTATGTGCTATGTATTTGGTGAACCTCATGCTTTTATGAAATTAGTAAGGAGGACGAAATTTCCTCTGAGGAAATTTTCGCGAACAATAATATGCGGAGACTGACAGAAGAAGAAAAACAAAAGAAAAGAAAGGTGCTGCTTGACTATACAGAGGAAATAAATTTTACGGATCTAATTGTGTGGTTTTTTAAAGCTTTTTCACTGAGACAGTTCATTCTGTCCTTCTAGTTGGTAGAACAGGGGGAGAAAATATCAAATGTAACATAAATATAAACAAACAGTAGAGCTAACGGAAATTTGGGACATATTTCAGAAATTCAAAACAAAGACTTTTTCTCCAAATCTACTTCCTTGGACAGTACATGTTTGTCCTTCGCTATGAAGAAAACCAAGTTATTCTGCAACGACAAAGTTTGTTTACCAGCTTGTCAGTTTCTAAAAAAAAAAACAAAAAAAAAAACTTACGCACGAAATGTTTTGTTCAGTCAAACACTCTTTCGGATACAAAGGCTTCCCCTTTTGGACTTTTAAACTTACGCTCCATTCCTTTCAAATGATTAATGGCAGTTGAATTTGAATAATCAATGCGATGAACTAAAATATACTACCAGTAACCAGGGCCGGATTAAAGCCTTAGTGGTGCCCCTAGGCAGAGCCGGACGAAGCTTTTGCGGTGCCGGGGGTGAAATTTCATTGCAGGGCCCCGGAGAAAAATTTAATTTCTGGCACCAGGAAATAAATCTCATATTTTAATAAAGTTGTGGCGTGAAAAATGAAATTTGTGAAATTCACAAATTTCACTGTGACAACAACGAACTCTCATCCCTCTACTCCGGAGCCGAATGCTTTACCAATTTAGCTAACTGACGGAATTTATCGCTGCAACTTTTCCGTCTTGCCATGTGCTTCACCTCTGTAGTACGTCATAACGAAAACTATCATATAGACAAAATATTTATCTCAAAAAAATTTGCTTTAACCTTAAGAAAAAGACCATGTTATGGATTGAAAGTTGAGAGAGAGAGAGAGAGAGAGAGAGAGAGAGAGAGAGAGAGAGAGAGAAGAGAGAGAGAGAGAGAACTGTTAAAATCTATGATATTCTTTCCGGGAAGATGGAGTTGAGGTTGTGTTATGACTCTTATAAAAACATATTCACAAAAAGATAAAAAGATCCCTGCGTAGCGAACAGATTTGTATTGTCAATACTTCAGTGTAGGAAATAATCAGGATCCCTCTAAAATAAATTCATATAAATAGTTTTTACCCCTGATACATGTTTAGTGATTGATTTTTAATGCAAAATAGCATAAAAATCAATCAGGGATCTTGATTGATTTTTAAAACTTTTTTGAAACTTTTATACGCGCTATATATGAATTTTTTTTTTTTAATTTCTAGTAATTTTTTTAAAGTCACTGAATAAATGGCCTCCATGTGTAGCCCGAAACCAACTTTGATATTGTTCTTTTTATTTCTCTAAATTTAAGTATCTAGTTTGCACGCAAATTGTGAAATATATAAAAGTAAGGGCCACAAAAGGATAAAATTTAATTTGCTATTTTGGGAATGTGGAAAATATTAAGGTAGTTACAATAATCACTTGAAATCTGCAAATCTCAGTATTTGTACGGCGAAGGGCGATATTCTATTCGAAAATAGGGGTATTGGAAACAATAAAATTAAATAAAAAGAAAACCATCTTTTTAAGACGAAAACTTACCCACAAAAAATATTGTTTGTTAAAAATTCTACCGTAAATGATTTTTTTTTCCTAAACTACGGGCCCCCTTGAAGGCGCGGGGCCCAGGGCAACTACCCCGGTTGCCTCTGTGGTCCAGCCGGCCCTGCCCCTAGGCTAAGACATCTGAGTGGGCCCCAAAAGAACTTATTACGGAAAATCCTTTTGAAGTCTGTTAAAACACGAAACTGTAGCAATATGTTTGTAATAATTAATACGTAGTGCTTCGAACTAATAAATGACCTATAGAGTTTTCAAAAAACTCACTGTATTTTCCACTGCTCTCAAAAGAACATGAGTTGAAAGCTTATAGTATCCAGATTTTGTCTTCAAATATTTAATAATTTTTTAGCTTTGTATATTTTTTGAATCTTTTTTCTTATGCAACGTGAAGTCCCAGTGGATTTTGCCCCTGAACAGTTCTGAATGCAACATGGAAGGTGTGGGTGGATGGTATGAGAAAAAGCTGAAACTGTCGGCCCACACCACTCTGTCCATAGCGACATGAAAGGTTTACCCTTTGTGAGTCACTGCTTTGAAATCTGTTCGTCTTGTAGCCTCTGTTTGTGATACAGTAGAAATCATACGAGGCAAAACTAGAACTATTTACTTTTTGTTCTGTATTAATATATTAGCTGCGTTTTATTTGCGGTGTAGAGGCATGCCTGCCGCCTGGGCACTTGGTAATGGCATGCCCTAGGCTATAGCCTCGTTAGACCTCCCATTGGCCTTGCGAGTAATGTGGGGTAGAAACTCGAACTCCGTGGGATACTTTAATGCATTCAGGTTCACTTACCATAATTTTTGTGTATTGCTTTACGTATGTATATATGCAGTGTTTCTTTAAGGCATACATCCAGAGGAAACGACGATTCGCCCCCTCCCTCCCCGGAGACATTTTAGGTTACCGAGCCAAATTTTAATAAATTCAGGCTATGATGAAAAAGGAAGTTTCGTTTCTTTTTATGATACAAATATTTCTTCAATTTTTTTTAAATATTTGTTCAAATGGTACTAGTTATAGTTTATTTTATTAAAAAGTGTATTACGACGCATGGTATTCTTCAAAATATAATAAGTAGACTAATCATACCTAATTGCCTGGGAATCGTGATTCATTAACAAGAGTGCGTCGAATGCATTTTAACAGATACAAATTTCAAGCCTGCGGAACCTCCCCCTTCCCTCTTTTAGCTGAAAACCGTTTGTTATTCCTGAAATGTTTGAAGAAGTAATTACTATATCAGGTATGTATATAGAATTTTTCTTCGGGGGAAGGGGGTGGGGGACAAAAAAAGGAAGTTTTTGAAATCCACCATCTGGAACAAAATTAAAGTTAATGAAAAATGGAAGAAAAATTAAAGCATTTTTTTATAATGTAAGTTGATACATTTTTATTACATTAAGGCATTTTTTTCTAATGTAGGTCACATTTTAACCAAAAACAAAAAAACGAAGCATTTTCCGGGGGGGGGGGCCCTCTAAATGCGTCCTTGTGCTAGATATATAGTAATTACTTCTATATATATAAATATAGTAGTTAAAATTATATATATATAGCAAATGGAAAACTGGCCCCCTCTAAGGTTCCATTTGCCCCCCTCCCGGCCAAAAGGTCCTGAAAGAAACACTGTATATGTGTACGCAGTGATTGAAAGTAGCGCTGCTACTGTATCACGCTACTTCTAGAGTAACGTGGCATGCAGCATTGCTGCGAATAGGAAAAATTAGTTGTAGCAGTAGCACGCTATAAAATAAATTAGCTTGTAGCGGAAAATTACGCAACGAATCGTGCTCCTTTAAAAAAAATTGTATTCTTCAAATCACGTGACATTTCCAGACCACCTGAGGTGGTTGTGTCAGGGGTTTAGACATCCCCTGTGGGGTAAAAACTCGAACTCCGTGGAATACTTTAATGCATTCAGGTTCAGTTACGATAATTTTTGTGTGTTACTTTACGTATATGTGTACGCAGTGATTGAAACTAGGGCTGCTACTGTATCACGCTACTTCTAGATATCGTGACATGAAACATCGCTACGAATAGAAAAAAGTAGTTGTAGCTACTTTTTAAAGTAGCTTGTAGCGGAAAATTACACTACAAAATAAAGTAGCTTGTAGCGGAAAATTACGCAACGAATCATGCTCCTTTGAAAAAAATTGTATTCTTCAAATCACGTGACATTTCCCTTAGGTGTGGACATACAAGGAGATACTAGTGTGCTCTGCCTACAGTAACGTACCAGACTTATAATGTAAATGCTTGTCAAATTGTTAAATCGGCATGTCTTAATCAGCCAGTGAAAACAGCAAGTACGAGGCAATCGCTAGGGTTTTTTATTTTGGAAAGGGGAGGGACGTTTTTTTTTTTTTTTTTATTTGATTGGAGGTTTGACGACCACCGTGAGCAACTCAAATGGGCTATAAGCAGTCGCCCGTCCCTAATTTTGGGTCCCTGGTTCCAGGGAAGGGAAAGAGCCAGTGCCGGAAGACAAACACAACATCCATGCCTGACCGGGATTCGAACCCGGACCCCTTACGAACGAATGATCAGAGGCCAGCGCCTTAGACCACTGCGGCGGCAGGCAGGGAGGTTTGTTGGTTGCGGTGTTAACGACCACAATGAGTGACTCGGTGGGCTGTAAGCAGTCACTCGTTCCTAATTTAGGGCCATTGGTTTCTCCAAGAAAGGGGAAAGCCAGTGCCGTAAGTTAAACAAAACATCCATGCCTCACCGGGATCAAACCCGAGACCCATCTCGGACGAATGGTCAGAAATCAACTCTTCAAAAACTGCCCGCGGGGTATGACACTAGTGGTTTTATTGAGGACCGTTCCTTGATTACGAGATTCGATTCTTTTAGTGAAAGGAAATGAATTCGCAGTTATCATAGAATGATACATGGCTTTTAATTGAATTCCCTCAGCTTCTCAACCAGTCTATTTATCTTGAAATATGCACCATTTAATGTGTTACATATACAAAGATAAATTACTTTTGTAGTTTACCTTGGTTTTTTACTCTGAATACCATATGCAATAATGTAAATGTAAATATCATCCTCAAAATTTGCACATTGAATTTAAATATAAACGTAAAAAAGTAGCAAAACTCGCTACTAAAAAAAAGAAGTAGTGGAAAAGTAGTTGTAGATGAAGCAAAATACTTTTTAAGAATGTAATTGTAGCAGTACTTTTAAAAAGTAAATAGATTTTCAATCACTGTGTGTACGTATATGTGTTATTTCTAAAGAGATCTACATCTGATTCACTGCTGTTTTGGCCTTACAGTTGCATGAGTTCGTGAACGACAGTTTTGAAAAGTCTGTTTCAGTTACAGCAAGAATGCTGCTTCCATTTTAAAGTAATTAATAAACACTAATTTTCACATTCTTTACTTTCTCTCACTTTAACAATTTTCAATGAAATTCTTGCAATTCTAGAAATTTTCAATTCTTTTCAAAATAGTTTATCGTGACTGTTTTTTTAATAATTGGTAATTTCTGCATATTTAAAAAAAAATTGGCTGATTTGGATTTCCCTTTTCGCTAAAAGTGAAGAAACTATTACAATTCTGAATTCGGCAACCGCAATGAAATTAGTCAGGATGGGATAAAGTCTTCAACAGTGTCTATCAGAGGACGTACCTTGTCTGTTGCTACAGCAACGGATGTAATATTTTTCTTACATTAAATTTAACTATGAATACCTTATGCTGCCGTCAGGGCCGGATTAAGGGCTTAGTGGGCCCCTAGGCTAAGACGCCTGAGTGGGCCCTCAAAGAGCTGATGATTTAGAATGATATTCTGTAAAACACAAAACTCTAGCTACATGCATTGAATTTGTGATAATTAATACAATGTGAATACTTCAAACTGTTAAATTAGGTTCATAGTTTTCATACCAGCAAGTCTCAGGAAGTATCAAGATCACTTAAGTGTAAATCCTTTATTGTACAAAAACACAACTTATGAGTATCAGGTAGGAAATTGAACTTGCGTATATCAGAGTTACAGTAAACCCATTCCTCAAGTCTCAAAAAGGCTATTTTTATTGATTTTATTTGGGGAAAAGAGTGCAGTATGCCATAGAAATCTATTAATCTCACAAAATCACTTTTAGTGATCATTTGCATCATCACTTTCAATGGGAAGCTCCTTCATTGGATGTTCTTTCGTTTTTGGGGCATACACTTTCGTGTTTAGCACCCGAAGAAATTAGCCATGCATGAGGAAGATTTGTAGCAGACAAGCTTTATCCCAAAATATTAGTTGGGCATAGTTTAACCATAATCAGACAGAATAAAAACTATTGAAGAGTAACAGCAATTAATTTTAACAGTAACCTGGGGCTAGGTAGAATAAATCCAACCGCACATTGATCAGCACCCTAAAGTGATTCGTAGTGAGAAATCTGAAACTATATCGCCAAAGCTACTGTACCGAAACGTTCATCTTAGCTGAGTTGTTGTCTTGTCTCGAAGGCTGTTCGTTTTATAAGTTCTGTTTATTATCGAGTGGAAATATGCGAGACAAAAGTCAAGGGTCTCTGAAAAGTAGACAGTGTAATCCATGAATATCAAGTAAAATTGGAGGACTTAGAAGCATATATCATCATCATCATCATCATTGTCAACCATTATCAATCCACTGCTGGACGAAGGTCTCCCCAAGTTTCCTCCACAACGGTCTGTCTTGTGCCAGTCTCCTCCATGTCACTCCCGCATATTTACGAATTTCATCCACCCATCTCCCATGTGGTCTTTTTCTGGGTCTTTTCCTGTCCCTTGGAATCCAATCTAAAATTTCGGCTGTCCATCTATGGTCTGTCCTTCTGGCAGTATGTCCAGCCCATTGCCATTTCAGGGATTTAACTCTGATCATGATGTCTTCCACTCTCGTCATTTTTCGGATCCACGAGTTCCTCTTCTTATCTCTCCTGGTTATACCAAGCATGCACCTCTCCATACTTCTTTGAGTTGTCTGCAGCCTTTGTATGTCTCTTTTAGTTAAGGTCCACGTCTCTGCACCATACGTAAGCACTGGAAGGATGCATTGATCAAACACTTTTCTTTTAAGACATAATGGCATATTGCTCTTGAAAATTATGCTGTTTCTTCCAAAAGCTCTCCAGGCAAGTTTTGTACGCCGATTAATTTCTTCATCAATGTGACCCTCACTCGATATCTGCTGTCCAAGATAAACATACGTATCTGTTATCTCCAGTTTTTCTCCATCAATCGATAAATCTTCATTTCTTGTAAAAGCATTGAACATCACTTTTGTCTTCTGAAAGTTCATTTTTAATCCCACTTCTTTACTCTTGTCAGCAAGTTCCTGGATCATACTCCGCAGCTCTGATGGGGTAGTTGCAAAAATGACTACGTCATCAGCAAAACGAAGGTGGGTTAGATAATCTCCATTAATCTTTATCCCTTTGTTTTCCCAGTTCAGTGATTGAAAGACATTTTCCAATGTGGCATTAAAAAGCTTCGGAGATATGGTGTCACCTTGTCTCACTCCCTTTCCAATTTTTATGTGTGTTGTATTTTCAAACAGCCGAATCTTTGCACTTGCATTTTCATAGATGTTATTAATAATATTAATGTATGCATCTTCAATACCGCAGGATTTCAGAGCCGTGGTAACTGCTGATGGTTTCACCGAATCAAAGGCTTTTTCATAATCGATAAAAGCCATGCACAATGGAAGTTCATATTCCCTCGCTCTTTCAATTAGTTCTCTCAGTACGTGGATATGATCTATTGTGCTGTAGCCACTCCTGAATCCAGCTTGTTCTCTCGGTTGAGCCATGTCCAGTGTTACCTTCAAGCGGTGTGAAAGAACTTTAGTGTAGATTTTATAAACCACTGATAGGAGGCTGATAGGTCTGTTGTTCCTGAGATCCTCAATGTCACCTTTTTTATGTAGCAGGATCATTGTAGCATTGTTCCAATCCTCAGGAATCTTCCCATCATTAAGGCATCGAGTGAAAATTTGGGCGAGTACTGTTTCAATTTCTCCACTTGCTTCTTGTATGATGTCTATAGTAATTCCATCTTCTCCTGGAGCTTTCCCCCGCTTCATGTTCTTGATTGCATGAGCAACTTCTGCTGGGAGGACTGGAAGAACTCTGGTACCTTTCATGATGTCTGGAGTACATGTATCATCCCTTTCATATAATTTGGAGTAGAAATCTTTCACTCTTGTCAAAATTTCGCCTCTATTTCTTGTTATAGAACCATCTTCTTTTCTCAGAGCCATAATCTGTTTTCTTCCCTTACTGAGATGTCCCTTTGCTATCTTTAGGCTTTGGTTGTTTTCAATTGCTTTCCTCACTAGCTCACAGTTGAATTTCCTTACGTCTTCAGTGATACTTTTTCGTGCTGTCTTGCATAGCTCTATATATTCCACTTTGGAAGTCACATCTTCTTTAGTTGTCCTCATCTCTCTTCTTTTTTGCATCAACATTTTGGTTTTTCCTGATAATTTGTTCACATGCAACTTGTTCTTAGACCCAGCTAATTTTGTTGCTGTTTCCATAAGAGCTTTGGTTACTTTTCTGTTAACTTCCGAAATATCCACTTCTTCCGATGTTAGGCCTTCTAAAGCAGAGAATCTGTTCTTCAGTTCCAACTTGAAAGTATTATGGTGTTTTTTAAGGTTGGTTATGTCAATACATTTTGTTTGTCTTATGAGCTTGCCACGTTCCAGTTTAGTGTTGAGGTGCATCTTACATCTCACCAATCTATGGTCACTACCTGTGTTGAACTTGTTCAGCACACTGCAGTCTTCGATGACGAATTTTTTGTTACACATAATAAAATCAATTTCACTTGTCGTCCCAATTGGATGTCTCCATGTCCATTTCCTGTGTGGCTTTTTCTTGAAAAAGGAATTCAAGATGAAAAATCCTTCTGCCTCTGCAAACTCAACGAGAGTATTTCCACGCTGGTTTCTGTTGCCGTAACCGAATTTACCTACTGAAGTTTCATTTTGTTGCCGGTGCCCTATTTTTGCATTGAAATCTCCCATAATTATCTTCAAGTGCTGCTTACCTTTATTATTTAGATGACGAATTTCCTCATAAAATTCTTCAATTTCTTCTTCAGGATGACTTGTGGTGGGTGCATAAGTTTGAATAATCTGAGCCTGGTATCTTCTCGATAGTTGGATAACGACTCGTGCAGCTCTGTCAGAGGAACTTTCAACTTCTACCACTTTATCCTTCAGTTTCTTGTTTATTATAAATCCAACACCACTAGTTCTGCCAGTATCTGTCCCACGATAATAGAAGAGATGTCCACTTTTCAGTTCAATGAGATCTTCTCCTTTTCTCCTTACCTCACTTAGCCCGACGATGTCCCACTTGATCCTTTGTAGTTCCTCTTCCAATTCAAGAAGCCTTGAATCAGAAGATAGGGAGCGTCCATTGTAGGTAGCCAAGGTCAGCATCAAATGGCAGCCTAGTCCGGTCCTCCGGTGATTCTTAGCACCCTCTGCCTTCATGTCGCACTGGCCGCTGCCTTGGCCAGGTACATTCCAGCTGCCGGAGACTGAGGGCCAAGATTTAAGTTGTAGAGTCATTTTGGAGGTGTTTGGCCATAACTCACCACGCTGGCCAAGCGGGTTGGTGAGTGTGGGATAGCATTTCCTCTGATCCCGATGGTATAGTTATACCGCTATTGGCGGTCGTCAGAGCCCCTTTAGTGGGAACAGGATGCACCACGAGAAGGCGGGGTTGACATTTGTCAAGGAGAGGCTGTGATGTTACGCATCACCTGACCTTACATCCATATATATATATATATATATATATATATATATCATCATCATCATCATCATTGTCAACCATTATCAATCCACTGCTGGACGAAGGTCTCCCCAAGTTTCCTCCACAACGGTCTGTCTTGTGCCAGTCTCCTCCATGTCACCCCTGCATACTTTCGAATTTCATCCACCCATCTCCCATGTGGTCTTCTTCTGGGTCTTTTCCTGTCCCTTGGAATCCAATCTAAAATTTCGGTTGTCCATCGATGATCTGTCCTTCTGGCAGTATGTCCAGCCCATTGCCATTTCAGGGATTTAACTCTGATCATGATGTCTTCCACTCTTGTCATTTTTCGGATCCACGAGTTCCTCTTCTTATCTCTCCTGGTTACACCAAGCATGCACCTCTCCATGCTGCTTTGAGTTGTCTGCAGCCTTTGTATGTCTCTTTTAGTTAAGGTCCACGTCTCCGCACCATACGTAAGCACTGGAAGGATGCATTGATCAAACACTTTTCTTTTAAGACATAATGGCATATTGCTCTTGAAAATTATGCTGTTTCTTCCAAAAGCTCTCCAGGCAAGTTTTGTACGCCGATTAATTTCTTCATCAATGTGACCCTCACTTGATATCTGCTGTCCAAGATAAACGTACGTGTCTGTTATCTCCAGCTTTTCTCCATCAATCGATAAATCTTCATTTCTTGTAAAAGCATTGAACATCACTTTTGTCTTCTGAAAGTTCATTTTTAATCCCACTTCTTTACTCTTGTCAGCAAGTTCCTGGATCATACTCTGCAGCTCTGATGGGGTAGTTGCAAAAATGACTACGTCATCAGCAAAACGAAGGTGGGTTAGATAATCTCCATTAATCTTTATCCCCTTGTTTTCCCAGCTCAATGACTGAAAAACACCCTCCAATGTGGCATTAAAGAGCTTCGGAGATATGGTGTCACCTTGTCTCACTCCCTTTCCAATTTTTACGTGTGTTGTATTTTCAAACAGCCTAATCTTTGCACTTGCATTTTCATAGATGTTATTAATAATATTAATGTATGCATCTTCAATACCGCAGGTTTTCAGAGCCATTGTAACTGCTGATGGTTTCACCGAATCAAAGGCTTTTTCATAATCGATAAAAGCCATGCACAATGGAAGTTCATATTCCCTCGCTCTTTCAATTAGTTCTCTCAGCACGTGGATATGATCTATTGTGCTGTAGCCACTCCTGAATCCAGCTTGTTCTCTCGGTTGAGCCATGTCCAGTGTTACCTTCAAGCGGTGTGAAAGAACTTTAGTGAAGATTTTATAAACTACTGATAGGAGGCTGATAGGTCTGTAGTTTCCGAGATCCTCAATGTCACCTTTCTTATGTAGCAGGATCATTGTAGCGGTGTTCCAATCCTCAGGAATCTTTCCTTCATTAAGGCATCGAGTGAAAATTTGGGCGAGTACTGTTTCGATTTCTCCACTTGCTTCTTGTATGATGTCTACAGTAATTCCATCTTCTCCTGGAGCTTTTCCTCGCTTCATGTTCTTGATTGCATGTGCAACTTCTGCTGGAAGGACTGGAGGAACTCTGGTACTGGTATCTTTCATGATGTCTGGAGTGCATATATCATCCCTTTCATATAATTTGGAGTAGAAATCTTTCACTCTTGTCAAAATTTCGCCTCTATTTCTTGTTACAGAACCATCTTCTTTTCTCAGTGCCATAATCTGTTTTCTTCCCTTACTGAGATGTCCCTTTGCTATCTTTAGGCTTTGGTTGTTTTCAATTGCTTTCCTCACTAGTTCACAGTTGAATTTCCTTACGTCTTCAGTGATACTTTTTCTTACTGTCTTGCATAGCTCTATATATTCCACTTTGGAAGTCACATCTTCTTTAGTTGTCCTCATCTCTCTTCTTTTTTGCATCAACATTTTGGTTTTTCCTGATAATTTGTTCACATGCAACTTGTTCTTAGACCCAGCTAATTTTGTTGCTGTTTCCATAAGAGCTTTGGTTACTTTTCTGTTAACTTCAGAGATGTCCACTTCTTCCGATGTTAGGCCTTCTAAAGCAGAGAACCTGTTCTTCAGTTCTAACTTGAAGGTATTATGGTGTTTTTTAAGGTTGGTTATGTCAATAGATTTTGTTTGTCCTATGAGCTTGCCACGTTCAAGTTTAGTGTTCAGGTGCATCTTACATCTCACCAATCTATGGTCACTACCTGTGTTGAACTTGTTCAGCACACTGCAGTCTTCTATGACGAATTTTTTGTTACACATAATAAAATCAATTTCACTTGTCGTCCCATTTGGATGTCTCCATGTCCATTTCCTGTGTGGCTTTTTCTTGAAGAAGGAGTTCAAGATGAAAAACCCTTCTGCCTCTGCAAACTCAACGAGAGTATTTCCACGCTGGTTTCTGTTGCCATGACCGAATTTACCTACCGAAGTTTCATTCTGTTGCCGTTGCCCTATTTTTGTATTGAAATCTCCCATAATTATTTTCAAGTGCTGCTTACCTTTATTATTTAGATGACAAATTTCCTCATAAAATTCTTCAATTTCTTCTTCAGGATGACTTGTGGTGGGTGCATAAGTTTGAATAATCTGAGCCTGGTATCTTTTCGAGAGTTGGATAACAAGTCGTGCAGCTCTGTCAGAGGAACTTTCAACTTCTACAACTTTATCCTTCAGTTTCTTGTTTATTATAAATCCAACACCACTAGTTCTGCCAGTATCTGTCCCACGATAGTAGAAGAGATGTCCACTTTTCAGTTCGATGAGATCTTCTCCTTTTCTCCTTACCTCACTTAGCCCCACGATGTCCCACTTGATCCTTTGTAGTTCCTCTTCCAATTCAAGAAGCCTTGAATCAGAAGATAGGGAGCGTCCATTGTAAGTAGCCAAGGTCAGCATCAGATGGCAGCCTAGTCCGGTCCTCCGGGGATTCTTAGCACCCTCTGCCTTCATGTCGCACTGGCCGCTGCCTTGGCCAGGTACATTCCAGCTGCCGGAGACTGAGGGCCAAGATTTAAGTTGTGGAATCATTTTGGAGGGGTTTGGCCATAACTCACCACGCTGGCCAAGCGGGTTGGTGAGTGTGGGATAGCATTTCCTCTGATCCCGATGGTATAGTTATACCGCTATGGGCGGTCGTCAGAGCCCCTTTAGTGGGAACAGGATGCACCACGAGAAGGCGGGGTTGACATTTGTCAAGGAGAGGCTGTGATGTTACGCATCACCTGACCTTACATCCCATATATATATATATATATATATATATATATATATATATATATTTCATCATCATCATCATTGTCAACCATTATCAATCCGCTGCTGGATGAAGATCTCCCTAAATTTTTCCCTGTCTTGAGCCAGTCTCCTCCATGTCGCTCCCGTATGCTTTCGAATTTCATATGCCCATCTTCCACGTGCTCTTCTTTTGGGTCTTTTCTTGCCCCTTGGAATCCAGTCTAAAATTCTGTTGTCCATCGGTGGTCCTTTCTCCTGGCAACATGCCCAGCCCATTGCCATTTTAGGGAGTGTACTCTCATCACGATTACTTCCCCTCTTGTCATTTTCATTATCTATGAGTTCCTCTTATATTTCTTGGTTACACCAAGCATGCATCTTTCCATGCTTCTTTCAGTTATATACACTGCTTGCCACCCGAAATGCAACACCAAGAAGGAAGCATCCGATTGGCCTGAAATTTGCAGCATGCGTCGCCCGCGAGATGACATGCAAGCGATTAACATTGCAGGGCATATGCAAATCATGTGCACCCGGCACGCCACCGAGAAGCACTATAAGAAGGGTGAACAGAAGGCGGGGTGTAAGTAGTGGAAGTGTGTTGCGCTGCCGGACCTGTGCGTGGGAAGCTTCCTGATGCCTCGTCGCACAATACGGCAGTCAATCCAGCTCGTTTCGGATTTCGACAGAGGACGAATAGTGGCTTATCGCGACAGCGGTTTATCGTACCGAGATGTCGGAGCCCGTATGGGACGACATCCAGCCACAGTGAGGCGAGTATGGATTCGGTGGGTGCAGGGAGGAAGGACGGACCGACGTAAGCGATTGCCGCAGACGCAGCACACCACCGAGCGAGAGGACTGTCATGTTGTGCGGCGGGCATTGACAGCTCTCACCGTCACATCACGAACGTTAGCGCAGGAATTAGGGTGTGTTGAGCAACAACCTGTGTCAGCACGCACCGTTCGACGTCGTCTGCAGGAGTGGGTACTTGTCGCACGGCGCCCATTGCTCCGATTACCATTGACGTTTTACCACCGGCGAGTGCGGCGGCAGTGGGCCGTTGAACGCCGCACCTGGACTACGGAATGGCACGACATTGTCTTCTTCGACGAATCCCGCTTCTGCCTGCAACACCACGATGGTCGGATCCGTTTGTGGCGGCACTGCGGCGAGAGACTGTATGACGCCTGCATTATGTATCACCATACCGGTCCGTCGCCTGGCGTTATGGTTTGGGGCGCAATTGGATACGACACCCGTACCCCTCTGGTACGCATCGACGGTACACTCAACAGCCACCGCTACATCTCCAACGTTTTGGAGCCTGTAGTCCTCCCTTACCTGCAGGACCTGCCAGCGGCCACGTTTAACAGTACAATGCGCGCCCGCACGTGGCACGCATCGTGCAACAATTCTTCACGGCCCACTAAGTGTCACTGCTGCCGTGGCTCACCTGTTCTCCCGATATGTCGCCCATCGAACACGTCTGGTCGCTGATCGGTAAGCACCACCCGCGGCTACGCCTGATGAATTGTGGCAACGTGTGGAAGCAACCTGGACCGACATAGCCCAAGCCCACATCCAAAGCCTCTTTCCTTCGATCCCGCGGCGTGTAGCTGCCGCTATTGCCAGCCATGAGGGCCACTCGAACTATTGATGTCTGCGTGTTCCGCAAGTTGCACGGTCCTGTAAGTTCAATTATTTCATCTTTGTATCTGTTGTTATGTGTCCAGTAAATCTGGCTTTGATATCTCGTGTCCTTCTTGGTGCTGCATTTTGGGTGGCCAGCAGTGTATATAATGTGTGTGTGTGTGTGTGCCACATGGACCCTTTGTATTGGAATTTCTTTAGGTTATAGCCCCGTTAGCTCCCACCTTAATCAGTCACTGGCTGCTGTCAAAAAAAAAAAAAAAAAAAAAAAAAAAGAAGTAATATGTTGGTTAATCATTGCGCCAATATCAGCACTGTAATAATTCATAGACTTGTGCAGTGGTGAAAGTAGACGGTTTGTTTTTGGGAAACGCAATGTTTAGTGTTTAAAGTGTGAGTAGATTCTCTCTCCTTCCCTCTCTTTCTCTCTCTTTCTCTCTCTCTCTCTCTCACACATTTTATACGTTTGTGTCCTTTTATATGACCATAAATGAAAAATGTGAAACAATTATATACCTTGAATAAAAACTAAACCCTACTTTAATTCATAATTCAGCTAAAAAGTCTCAATCACAAAGGACATGTTATGCATCAGCTGAAGGAATTTCGTTTTTCCTAACTGAGCAGCTGGAAAATAATGAAAACCTTTGGAATTCTCTAATTATTTTCCTACTTAATTGTACATAGACATTCCGACATTATCTTAATAAATTAGTATATTCAGTTCATCGACGTTATGCAGTTTTAAAAAAGACGAAAACTACACACCTCGACAATTTAAACTTAGAGAGGAACACCTCACAGAGTGTTCATTTCTAAATTTAAGTTACCAAAGAAACCGCTGCTGTTAGAAATCACTTTAAACAATAAGAGGATGTCGTCTCTTCCTTAAGCTAGTGCGGTCTTGGCTCGTTGCTATGTACCGATTTATTACTGCGAATGAAATTGAGTTTGGTATTCTAAAGCCAATGCTAGTAGACTCTATCAGCGTTGTTCTAAATCAAGCCTGCAACATTATTACTAGTTCAATATTCCGCCCTGTGGGATAAAATACTAAATGATACCAGGGGCGGATTGGCCCACCGGGCCACTGGGACATTTCCCGGTGGGCCCCTTCCGTATATTCGGTCTCTTTCTTTCTCACTTTCTTAAAAATGTTTTCAGTTCAGTTGTTTTAAACACACAACTGAACCACACAACACTTTTTTTTTAATAAACGAAATACACAACGTAATTATAAAAAGCGGGAAGGGGTGGGGGGCATCTATTTTGAAATAGGGAAAAAAATCCCCCCACCATGCAACTGCTAGAATCCCAACTACAATAGATGGGGCATGTGGGTTTGCGAACTTCTGGGTTCACTTAGAAGCTTAGAAACGAGAATGTATGTACCATATGTTGCAGGAGAGCGGGTGTGTGTTCAAGATGTTCTATATATTCCCCAGGGAAGGTGGGGGTTGTTGATTTTACTCCCGTTGGTTGTAGGAGGCATTAGTTCTGTGCTCATAAGAGCTGAGTTCGGGCTCAATTTTAAGAGCCCGAGCCCGAAGTATGTCAGCCAGAGCCCGAAGTATGTCAGCCCTAGCCCAGCCGAGCCTGAATTTTATATTGCAAGATAGAGCCCGGACAAGAACAAATTCGAAAACTATGATTAATCCATTTAGGCATTTAAAAAATCGCCTCTTCCAAACTTCCATTCCTTCCTCCCCGTGCAATTAACCGATGTCTTTCTCAACTGCGAGGTGAGGAATGGATGCCTTTCTATTTCTATAGTTTCTTTGACTATTCATTTTATCCTGAAATGTTTCAAGGGGCCCGGGATCAGGAAAAATCGGGGGCACAACAATCTACGCATCTTAATAGCATTGTGTGGGGGCTGAACAGGACTAAAAAAATTTCACTACTTTAGTTAAAGTAGTGAAAATACTTTCCCATGTTTGATAAAGTTGCAGAACAATCGTAGATAATGGTCATTATGGGATGTACTATACACTATATGACAACACAGAATTCAGAGTGAAAGCTAATAATATCAAGAACTTATTTTGGAAATAGCTGTAAGATTATTTGAGGGGGGGGAGGTTCATATACGATCCCTTTCCGCCAAAATGCTCCACCTACGCAACCTACGCTCGTTGTGATTGATAACTGACATATGCTGCAGATGAAGGCATTCACGGAGATATCATTTCAACATGAAGTTGCAAAATGTTTTGTTTACGTTATTTAGCAAACTGTCTTTACAATACATAACCGCAGCATAAAAGCACGTTTTATTATTGAAACACATACGAATATATGATCACTAAATGAAGAATCTGTTCGCCACGATATGTAAAGACCTTTAAATTTCTAACTGTGGTTGTCCACAATAGAAAAATTGCAAAAATTGCAGTACAAATAGAAAATTTTACAGTGTAAAAGTTCTGTATTTTTTTTCATTGATTTAAATTTAAAAATCATGTCTCATGCTAAAGGCTTTTTGGTACAATTCCAACATAATTTTGGTAGTAGCAGTTCTCTCTCTCTCTCTCTCTCTCTCTCAAATATTTGCTGGAATTGCAGCCTACTTCGTTGAAATTCTAAGAACTGGAAGCTCAAAGGTATGAAAATCAAGTTTATTTTACGATCTGCCAAACATGAAAAGGCTATAGAAGCAATTTAAAAAAAAAAAAAAAAAAGAAAGAATGTTTTTACTTCAACGTTCTTAAGAGAAAATTATAAACAAATATAAGTATTCAGTGTGTCCAAAATTAGAAGCTTCTCCAGCACAATTGCATACATAACTAACTAAACTAGTGATTTAAAACCTGGGTATTCGCTTTTTATACTTCAATTAAGTGAGTTTGCCACGATATTTAAATATCTTGACTTTTCTAACTGTGATTGTCCACAACAGAAAAATTGCAGTACAATTTCTCTGTAGTAAAATCTTGTCATGGGCTGGTGAAAATTTTTCCGCAACACCCACTTCAATTTAAGGACGACAGGTGTACTTTCTTTAACCCTCCCCCTATACTATGATTGCCACTTTTCCCAGAGGGACTGTACTTTTTGTTTTGTTTCTTATATAAAAAAAGTGATTTTCAGTTGTGACACAATATAGTTCCGCAGAATTACATTTGCAAAAAATTTCTCGGGCCCTTTTGCGATCGCCAATCCGCCCATGAATGATGCTAAAGCAAAACAGTGGAATACGAGTATTCCCTCTGGCTACGGTCCTTTAGCTAACAAGAGAAGCCTTTGAACTGCCGCTCTCCAAAATTGAAGAAACTTGGCCAGGAGATAATACTAAGGGCAAAAACCAATGGGTGTATTTCCGTTTAGGCCCAAATGAACTGACAAAGGTGAACGAGTGATTTGAAAATGGCGTTAGAACACAAGTGGAAAAAATCATTTAACATGTGTTGCGGTGCGTGATATGTAACTCCAAATATCAGCTATGTCACCATGATTCAAAATAGACTCATGTCATACAAAAAGCAACAAAACCCTTTATTACAGGTGTAAATGAACATTTGTGGCATTGAACACGTGACCGAAGCAAAGTAATGTGGAACAATGAGAACAACGCAAGTTCCCAAAGTTATCACAGAACTGAAAATTGTCTTTGATATCTGAAAAACAAATATGTTGAACATTATCAAAAGAAGCGTCATCACTTTCACAGTATCCAATTTTTATTCACGGATATAACAACATGTTGTGGAATTTTTCTGACTGCCATTGATTGTTCATTGATACGTTCGATGATTTTCTTCACTTGTGTTCTAAGGCAATTTTCAGACCACATTTTCACCTTTGTCAGTTCATTTGGGCCAAAACGGAACTACACTCATTGGCTTTTGTCCTTAGTACTATCTCCTGGCCACGTTTCTTCAATTTTGGATGGTGGTAGTTAAAAGGTTTCCCTTGTGAGAGTCTGAAGGACAAAATTTATTGTCTCGGGTGTGAAGCTCTGAAAACTGAAAAACCAGAGACAAAATTTTCAAACGTAAAAATCTTACACAAATTACGAATAGAATTAATAACTATAAACAATCTGCTAGCCAAAATTTTCACGGTTATAGTCCTCCATTACATTTTTTTTATTTTGTATACTCTCGTTCACCACTATAGGTAAACTACCAATTTCTTAAGGGAACGCCTTTCCCCACCGTTCTCGCCGACTTTCACCAAAGAATTGTGTTAAAGTGGTAATGCTGGTACAGTTTTAATTTTAGGATTGGGATACTTTGATAATTTTTTTTAAAAGTGGGCAGCAAAAACTCATTTTCCAGCGCCGTTTATAGATCACCAGTCTGCAACTGGAGCTACCACTATTAGAGTTCTGTTCAAGAAAAGAAAAATTAGAAGAACAAGTAGACTATGAAAGAGCAATCTGAAACTACAGGTAAAACACAAAATCAGGGGAAGGAGTATCGGTAGGGCCGGATTAAGGCCTTAGTGGGCCCCTCGGCTGAGACATCTGAGTGAGCCTTCAAAGAATTTTGAGGAGGAATCATTATGAAGTCCGTTAAAACACGAAACTGTAGCAATGTGATTGCGATAATTAGTTCGTAGTGAATTCTTCAAGCTAATAAAGTATCTATTGAGTTTTCATAATAAGTCACTGTATTTTCCATTGTTCTCATAAGAATATCGGTAAGAAGCCTAAGATCTCTAGATTTTGTCTTGGATTTTCGAATGATATATAGTTTTCTTAGTGCATCTTTTTTGGTTATGCAATGCGAAGCCTCAGGGGGCTATGATCATGAACGGTTCCAAGTGCAAATTGGGAGGTGTGGGTGGATAGTAGTGAAAAGCTGAAACGGTCTCGCCCACCTCTCTGTACTCAGCCACATGAAACCTTTACCCTTGGAGAGTCACTGCTTTGCAATCTGTTCGTCTTCCAGCCTCTGTTTCTGACCAGGTGGAAATCATACGAGACGAAAGTAAAACTATTTTACAAACCTCTCTCTCTGTTTCTCCACCTATCTATTATTTGCCCCGGCATATCTCCTGGGCCATTGGTCATGGTGGTCCCCGAGCAGGGCCGGATTAAGACATTAGTGGGCCCCTAGGCTAAGGAATTTGAATGGGCCCCAAGGCTAAGACATCTCAGTGGGTCTCCAAAGAACTTATGACGGTGAACTATTATGAAGTTCATTAAAACACAAAACTGTAACTACTAAATTATCTTCAGAGTTTTCATAACAAGTCAATGTATTCTTCATTCTTTTCATACGAACATGAGTTGAAAGCTTAAGATTCTTAGATTATGTCTTGGATTTTCTACTGATTTACCATTGTATACCTTTCTTAGTTCACCTTTTTTGTTAAATACAATATGAAGCTAAAGGGGACTTCGACAACTAACAATTCCAAGTACAAATTGGGAGGTGTGGATGGATGTTAGTGAAAAAGCTGAAACTGTCTCGCCGACTCTGCTATGCACAGCGACATGAAACCTTACCCTTGGTCAGTCACTGTCTTGAAATTTGTTCTTCTTCCAGCCTCTGTTAGCAGTTTTACTTTAGTCTCATATGAGTAGTTTTACTTTAGTCTCGTATGATGGAAATCATACGAGACTAAAGTAAAACTACTATAAACTTCTCTCTCTCTCACTCTCTCTCTCTCTCTCTCTCTATTACTTGCCCAGGCAGGCTTCCTGGGCCCTTGGTCATGTTGGGCCCCAAGGCTATAGCCCCTATAGACCCCCCCCCCTGTTCTTAATCCGGCATTGGGTAGAGGTCCTGGATCCCTTTCCTTTAATACGCCAGTGTGTGGCTGGTGTAGGGAACACAAAGTTGAAATTATTTCAACTGTTATTACATAAGATTAAATGGGTAAAATATAAATTAATTCTGAATAAATCAAAGAAATAATTCTTTCCTGACTGCTTTATTAATGTTGGAAATTCATTTATTTCTCTGTATCATTTTTTTTATATATGTAACTACACTTCCCGAAACATTCGCCCAGCTGCAATCCTTAAATCACTACATTCCTCCAAAGTAATTCATCTTCTGCCACGCTTTTCAAGTATCGCCTCGAGTTACCGATTTGAAGGAAAACTTGAACCCATTTTAAAACAAACACATCCGTTTCCCGATACTACTGTCGCCATCTGTCGACTGACGGAGCAGATATTAAATAACTAAAGCGTGGATTCTTTCTGTCTAAATACTTTAGGCTAGTAACTGATTTATTACATTACAGAAACATTATGCTACAAATTTACTAATAATTGTTGGACGAGCAATTCTTCTGTTGGCACTAAAAAGACGCACTTCTTCCACATCTTTTGAACTGAAAGGATTTGACAGTTATAGATAATTTTAATGCACAGGCATTTTGATTTCGGTCAACTATTTTCATTTTAACAGAAGTTATTTAGGCGAATCAGTGTTAGAGACAAAGATAAAACACGAAGTTAATGAGGAACTGAAATCTGGTCTATCTCAGATTAAAAGCTGTTTTACATTCTCCTTATACATTATCCTCGCATTCTAATTTCCAAGTTATCGTTCGTGAAATCTTGGATTTACGACAAATTGTTTTCTTTAATTTAAATAAGGACTCAAAAACGCTACTACTAATAATAATTTTGGTATTCGATTTAAGAAAACTTCTACAATTTCAAAGTAATTTAGATTTAAGGTGTTTCTTTGTATTTTTAAGATCTTCATTTTTATGAAATGTTGAACTGTGTTTGAAAGCTTGGGAATAGTCAGCTAAATAAATGCAGCGTATGATTTACCATCATGTATGCTTTGCCGCTACGCTGAAGTATTTTTACAAAAATTACAAAATGCCGGCGGCATGTTTGTAATTTTTGGAGTAGACTTCGAAGTGGTATCATAATGCCGTTTCTACTCAAGTGTTCAGAAGTATATGCAATCCGACCCCGTAACACGGGGTCGGATTGCATATTTCTTTTTCGGGTTTGGTGTTTATGCCTTGTTGCATCTCATTACGAATAATATGTAGCAAATGCATAGTTGAGCTAATTGTAGTCTCAAATTGTTTACTGACTCATGCGTTATAAATGCAGGTTGTCCCGGATTGATTTCAGATAAAAATTATATGTTAAAGTTTCTATCCTCTCTCCGCCTGGCTTATTTCTTAGTTGTTTGCTCTTTCGTCTTTTCCATCTAATTCTACGCAATATTTCGTCACGTTTTCCCTTCCGGTCCGGAGAGCCGAAAAATGCTTCCTTCTCGAAGCATCATCGCACAACTTCTCCATAGACCTCTGTTGTCTCCAGATCTCTGCTTCTCAGCTTGACCACATGTGTGTCCGTCCTTCTCCCCTCTAGCTGGAATGGAATGGCATCTGACGCCTCCAAAGCAATAAACCAATTAAGCCTTTTCGAATGCGCTTGCTAACGACAATGTACATGATCGCAGAGTAGGCAAATAAAACTATTTAACCCAAACTCTTAAAAAACTCTTTAATAAAACTTTAATAAAACTTAAACTCTTTAATAAAACTAAACTGGTTTTTAATGATCGATGCTTGCTAATGGAATCGGGCATCTTCACCTTAAGGATTTACGTAACAATTGCCATAAATCATCTGGTATTTCTTTATTCATATTTATAACTTATGAGGAGTACCTGTAGTGTACTTCTTACGAAATAACACTTCTGTAGGACAGAATAGATTATAAGACAACTAAAAAGCTGATTTAATGGCAGTTCTTCCATTGAAATGTCGCTCTACCAAATCTGTGTTTTATGAAAAGAAACAGAGTGAAAGAAAATTGAGAGGTGAAGTAGAAAGTGCTTGAAGGATGAAGGAAAGGAAAAACGCAAGCAAACAAGAAAATAAAAGAAAACGAAAGACAGAAGCAGAAATGCTGTTTAAACCAGGGAGCATGGGGTAGGTTTAAAAATGATAAAAGCAGAGAAAACAACAGGGAAACACAAGAACGCAAAGGAATAAAAAGGGAGAAAATGTAAGACACTGAACTAAAAGGAGAGAGAAGGAGAGAATCAAGTTCAACAGAGAAAGATATACTCGAAAATTAAATAGAAACAGTGAATCTAATGCGTAAGAAAAAGAAAAGGAATAAGTGTGTTAGCAGACTGAAAGAGAGAAAAAATGAGAGCCAGAAGAAGGAACAGATGGAAAAGTTGGGACTGAAGTGAGAGAAAAAGAGAAATATTATAGGAAAATTAATTTGGAATGAGAGTATAAATAGTGAGAAAGGAAGTAGGAATTTGATTTAAGGATTAATGAACGACTTCGTTTATAGGAAAACAAAGCCGATCATGGCATTATGACCATAGCTTTTGTTTATCATTCAAATCTCAATGTAGACGCTATTTAGTAAGGAAACGAAGATAGTAGAAGAAAAAGAGAAAGGAAGAGTGAGAGAGATATTCAGACACAGGGAAAGAGAAAGAGATATATGTATAAAGAGACGAAAAGATAAAGTTAGGATGACTGATAAAGGAAGATTGGCACTGAGGAAGATAGCGAAATAAAATGAGAAACACACAGAAAGAAGGAAATAAAGTAAGAATGAGAAAATTATGAAATTGACAAATGCATGCTACGCACACAAAGCTGTGGGTAAAAAATGTTGAAGATGATAGAGAGAGAGAGAGAGAAAGAGAAGGCTGAATCAGGAAGAGTAGATAGATAAGTAGATAAAGAGAAACAAAGCGGGGAGTAGACAGATAAATATCCAGGCAGGGAGAGAAACAGACAAAAGTTAAAGCATAGACATAATAGTGAGACCGAGGTAAAAAACAAAGTTTGGATAAAACAAGAGATATGGAGAGACACATAGAACGTAAAGGCACAGCAGAAGAGAGAGAGAGAGAGAGAGAGAGAGAGAGAGAGTCACTTGGAATGTTGTTATTACACTGTAAAGAGTTTCATAGTGTGTAGCACGAAAAACGTGGTGCTACACTAGATACTTGTGCATGAAACACATAAAAACATGATGAATTTATGCTCAATATTGTGCTATCCAACCAGATTGATGCAAAATTGTACCCATCTAATCATCTTGTTGCGTATTTAATGCAATACACAATGGTTATCTTTTACCTAAGAAAAGTGGCTCAGTTTTGGTACAATATACCACAGAATGTTTAACAGTAACGGTGCATATCCACAAAAGTAAATATTTTCCCGAAATATGCGTAGATGAGACAGCAATGACTGACATAACTTCACTTGTGTTACTTTGAAATTGTTTTTGACAATATTCCTACTCACTGTAGCATAATATTTAGGTATTTCAATTCAGTTTTACTCCTACAGAGTGTATGCCGTTATACAATTTAATAATAGCCTATCAAAATCAACATCAATTACTTTGACAGAAACTGTAAACATAAATCCTTCATTATGATGAATGTAACAGTATGAAAAAAAACCTTTAGCCAACACCATCTGAAGGTAAATTTGAACAACATTGAACTGAAAATTTTCCCTTTTAATTGCGACGTAATCCATTGATAAAAGTGAAGTTATAAGTATGCGGCTTGTTATACTAGATAGCCTCATTGAAGCAGCTCTTTCGCCATCTGCTTGGAAATGCCGTGGCCAAGATGAAAGCAAACTACGAGAATACAACAGAATGACGGTAAATCTTTTATTTGGTATTTTTTTTTTTGCTACAATCATTTTAGGATATCCAAATTAGTGATGAATATTTTATGTGTTTTAATAATTTTCTGCTGGAGGTGGTAAAACTCTCTTATGCCATTTTCCATACTAGACTAATGCATCTCAAACTGTCTGCTGTTGAGGACATTTTTCCCAGTGTACTAGGGACCGGTATATGGCTACTAGTATACCGTTGAACATGCATTCAGGCACCGAAGGGTTTTTTTCCCCTTCCCATTCAGTCCTGAAGTAATATGGGCATTCATTTGTCTCAACTTACTTTGATTTAGACAAAGAAATTATAATAATGTAAAGTTCTAATTTTGAAAATGATGATTATGCAAACTATTACATGAAGACTGACTATATACACTCTGTGGTATACTACAGTGCTTCGTGCTAGTATATTGCCAGTTACCATTCTATGAAATGAAAAAGACATCCCTATATCATTTTAAACAGAAATCTGCTTAAAATCTCTTAACCAAAGAAACATAACCTAGAAGAAAATGTTCACAGAAAACTAATCAGTCAAAAATCGCTTAATATTTAATTAATCTACTTCCGGAAGTTCAATCAGAACTTTAGGTTTCATGAAAAAACAAAAAATCATATTCATGCTACCTTTGCTATAGCTCAGCCAATAGTTTAATGAAAATGTTGCATCAAAATTTTTAATTTTATGTCCAGAGGACATAATCATTAGCTAGTTAATCAGTGACTAATCATGTAGCCAGCAACATAGGTTCGTCTTCAGTAAGTTCGTCTTAGAAAATCCTCTTTCAGAAGTTGCTATTGATGGTGAAACAGGTAACATGTACTTTATTAAATGTAGGAATTCCGAAAAACCACCGGGTTTTTGAGTCCCCGCTGTTCAGAAAACCTGATGAAATTGTTATTATCTTTTTTTCTTCGTAAAAAATTTAAATGCACCCCACTGCTCACAAACCATTTCCTCATTAGTATTGAAATACGATGAGCCGCAAGTGAGTTTTCTGATTTCTTCATTACCAAGTTTTGCCAAAGCGATGATGTCAATTGGCCAAAAGTGACCGCTCATAACATTTGGTAACTTTAAATGGCTCCTCGAACCTTTTCTTAAGAAGCTTTACAGTGCTTTTAAGCAGTTGTTGAATATCCTTATCGCTCGTGTGACTGATGGCTGGTGTTTCCTTTAAAAAAATGTATGTCATCAAAAATAGATGCTACGTGGACAATAAAATATTTCAAACTAATACTATTAATACTCTATTGTTCACGCACTGTTTACGCACCACCGCTTAGTAAATAAAAACTTTGAAACGGTAGTCCTGGACCAATAAAAAATATTTAGCTCTAGTCCGAACATAAAAACCGATAGTCCCGGGTTTCGGATTACCAATTCTTAGCATTACTTTCTTTGCTGGCAGTTAGCTGTGGACCAGCGATGTATGACTCAAGATTCGCCACTGCATTAAATCAAAATAATAAGAAAATATTTAACATCACCAGCAGTATTCTCGATTTTAAAAATGCCTATAAAAACCATTGGGTAAAGGACAACTACTGATATGAACCACTCAGTTAACGAATCACTGCTAATTTTTATCAAATATAACAAATAAAAAATCATTGGGTAAAGAGCAAATACTGATATGAACCACTCAGTTAACGAATCACTGCTAATTTTATCAAAGTTAACAAATAAATAATCATTGGGCAAAGGACAACTACTGACACGGACCACTCGGTTAGCGAATCACTGCTAATTTTATCATGGGATATCTGAGCTTTTATTTACCTACCCAGTTGTAACACAAAGTGTGCAATGCAGCTGTTTTTCAAGACTTACGTCTGAGCGTGTCTAAAATGTATAGAAAGCAAATTTTTCTGTAAAAGTAAGGGAAAAACTAAAAGGAGCGAGGTAGGTTAATGACTTTCCCCGCTCTGAGCTGAAATAAAAGTTGTTCACGAAGATGACATCCGTGCTTAAGCATAATAAGCAGGAACTTCACTTCATTTCCATTTCTGGGACCATCTTATTTTTCTTACTTGGGTTTTTTTTTCTCCAAGTGAGCTATACATTTATTGCTCATACAGATTATTTTTCTCAGTTCGTTGCAAACTGCTGAAAAAAATGCACGGTCTCCGTTACAGCCAAAATCTAAGCTTTAAGATTTAAATAAGAAACCACACTTGAAAAATAAAAGTGTGTGTTATTATTTGTTAGTGTCCAGGAATTCATACACTTGCTCATAAGGTTATCTACGTATGATATGCATGTACAATTGAGATAACAGCCCATTCTAAGACTTTAGGGGAGCACACTAATAGGGCACACGAAAATCTCACGGTGTTATAAAATTTTAAATTTGTCATCCTCAGAAGAATGCGGTAGCTAAAATATGTAGTATTTCCTCCCAGCTTACTGACTTACTTTATAGATTACACAATCCCTTTATGTCCTTCTGGAATGCCGGTCGGAGTAAAATATTCAGGGATACGTTCCTGAATGTATGGTAAACTATATTTTTGAATATATACCGACTACCTATATTATTAGATGCACTGTTAAAAATTTTGAGGTAGGTTGCACCAAAAAATGGTACTACACTAGCTTTACCACTTTCTAAGAAAGGATATACCATTGTGTCAGGCAAGTAAAACCTAATAACATGTTGCAACTTTTCACCACGTTACGTTATGGTATATAGTTGTACCACATTATGGTACAAGGTTGCACCATGTTTTGGGTTTCTGTTTGTCCCACATAATTTTGTATCTTTTCTCAGAAAGTGGTGCAGCTGGTATAGCACCAAATTCCGGTGCAACGTACCACAAAGTTTTTAACAGTGTGTCTCTGTCTGAACGTTCATCAGACTACCATCAAACTACCATATAAAATGCCTTCGATTCCGTGAAACCATCAGCAGTTACCATGGCTTTGAAATTCTGCGGTATTGAAGATGCATCCATTAGCATTATTAATAACATCTATGAAAATGAAAATGCAAATTTTCGGATATTTGAGGATACAGCACTAGTAAAAATTGGAAAGGGAGTAAGACAAGGTGACACCATATGTCTCAAACTCTTTAATGCCACATTGCAAAATGTCTTTCAATCATTTAACTGGGAAAACAAAGGGATAAAGATTACTGGAGATTATTTAACTCACCTTCGTTTTGCTGATGACGTAGCCACTTCTGCAACTACCCCTTCAGAGCTGCAGAGTATGATCCAGGACTTTGCTGACAAGAGTAAAGAAGTGGGATTAAAAATGAACTTTCAGAAGACAAAACTGATGTACAATTCTTTTTACAAGAAACGAAGATTTATCGATTGATGGGGAAAAGCTTGAGATAACCGATACCTATATTTATCTTGGGCAGCAGATATCAAGTGAAGATCACATTGATGAAGAAACTAATCGGGGCATAAAACTTGGCTGGAGAGCTTTTGGGAGAAACAGTACAATTTTTCACAGCAGTATGCCATTATGTCTTAAAAGAAATATATGTAATCAATGAATCCTGCCAATGCTTACGTATGGAGCAGAAACGTGGCCCTTAACTAAAAAAAGACATACAAAGACTGCAGACAACTCAAAGAAGCATGAAGAGATGCATTCTTAGTGTAACCGGGAAAGATAAGAAGAGGAACTTGTGGATAAGGAAAATGACAGGAGTGGACGACATCATGACCAAAGTGAAATCACTAAAATGGCAATGGGTTGGACATGTTGCCAGACGAACGGACCACCGATAAACAACTGAAATTTTAGACTGGATTGCGACGGACTGAAAAAGACCCAGAAGAAGACCACGTGGTAGATGGATGGATGAAATTCGAAAGCATGCCGGAGTGACATGGAAGTGACAGGCTCAAAAGAGACAATTGTAGAAGAAACTTGGAAAGACCTTTATCCAGCAGTGGATTGATAACGGTTGATAATGATGATGATCAAAAGTAATCGAGGTAGTTGCCTTCAATGCACGATCCTGATAGAAGGGTCAGTCACAATACAAATTTAAATATTTAAATTCAGCCAACAAGTTTAAATTTGTATTGTGCCTGACTCTTCTTATCAGGATCGTGCATTGAAAGCAACTACCTCGATTACTTGTGACTATTTCTGCACGAATTTGAATTTTCCTTATGATGATGATGATGATCTAAATAAAAAATGCTTAAACATAATATATATATATATATATATATATGTAAGGTCAGGTGATGCGTAACATCACAGCCTCTCCTTGACAAATGTCAACCCCGCCTTCTCGTGGTACATCCTGTTCCCACTAAAGGGGCTCTGACGACCGCCAATAGCGGTATAACTATACCATCGGGATTAGAGGAAATGCTATCCCACACTAACCAACCCGCTTGGCCAGCGTGGTGAGTTATGGCCAAACCCCTCCAAAATGACTCCACAACTTAAATCTTGGCCCTCAGTCTCCGGCAGCTGGAATGTACCTGGCCAAGGCAGCGGCCAGTGCGACATGAAGGCAGAGGGTGCTAAGAATCCCCGGAGGACCGGACTAGGCTGCCATCTGATGCTGACCTTGGCTACGTACAACGGACGCTCCCTATCTTCTGATTCAAGGCTTCTTCAATTGGAAGAGGAACTACAAAGGATCAAGTGGGACATCGTCGGGCTAAGTGAGGTAAGGAGAAAAGGAGATCTCATTGAACTGAAAAGTGGACATCTCTTCTACTATCGTGGGACAGATACTGGCAGAACTAGTGGTGTTGGATTTATAATAAACAAGAAACTGAAGGATAAAGTTGTAGAAGTGGAAAGTTCCTCTGACAGAGCTGCACGACTCGTTATCCAACTCTCGAGAAGATACCAGGCTCAGATTATTCAAACTTATGCACCCACCACAAGTCATGCTGAAGAAGAAATTGAAGAATTTTATGAGGAAATTCGTGATCTAAGTAATAAAGGTAAGCAGCACTTGAAGATAATTATGGGGAGATTTCAATGCAAAAATAGGGCAACGGCAACAGAATGAAACTTCAGTAGGTAAATTCGGTCACGGCAACAGAAACCAGCGTGGAAATACTCTCGTAGAGTTTGCAGAGGCAGAAGGGTTTTTCATCTTAAACTTCTTTTTCAAGAAAAAGCCACACAGGAAATGGACATGGAGACATCCAAATGGGACGACAAGTGAAATTGATTTTATTATGTGTAACAAAAAATTCGTCATAGAAGACTGCAGTGTGCTAAACAAGTTCAACACAGGCAGTGACCATAGATTGGTGAGATGTAAGATGCACCTCAACACTAAACTCGAACGTAGCAAGCTCATAACACAAACAAAATGTATTGACATAACCAACCTTAAAAACACCATAATACCTTCAAATTGGAACTGAAGAACAGATTCTCTGCTTTAGAAGGCCTAACATCGGAAGAAGTGGATATTTCGGAAGTTAACGGAAAAGTAACCAAAGCTCTTATGGAAACAGCAACAAAATTAGCTGGGTCTAAGAACAAATTGCATGTGAACAAATTATCAGGAAAACCCAAAATGTTGATGCAAAAAAGAAGAGTGATGAGGACAACTAAAGAAGATGTGACTTCCAAAGTGGAATATATAGAGCTATGCAAGACAGTACGAAAAGGTATCACTGAATACGTAAGAAAATTCAACTGTGAACTAGTGAGGAAAGAAATTGAAAACAACCAAAGCCTAAAGACAGCAAAGGTACATCTCAGTAAGGGAAAAAACAGATTATGGCACTGAGAAAAGAAGATGGTTCTGTAACAAGAAATAGAGGAGAAATTTTGACAAGAGTGAAAGATTTCTACTCCAAATTATATGAAAGGGATGATACATGTACTCCAGACATCATGAAAGGTACCAATACCAGAGTTCTTCCAGTCCTTCCAGCAGAAGTTGCACATGCAATCAAGAACATGAAGCGGGGAAAAGCTCCAGGAGAAGATGGAATTACTGTAGACATCATACAAGAAGCAAGTGGAGAAATCGAAACAGTACTCGCCCAAATTTTCACTCGATGCCTTAATGTAGGGAAAATTCCTGAGGATTGGAACAACGCTACAATGATCTTGCTACATAAAAAAGGTGACATTGAGGATCTCAGGAACTACAGACCTATCAGCCTCTATCAGTGGTTTATAAAATCTTCACTAAAGTTCTTTCACACCGCTTGAAGGTGACACTGGACATGGCTCAACCGAGAGAACAAGCTGGATTCAGGAGTGGCTACAGCACAATAGATCCTATCCACGTACTGAGAGAACTAATTGAAAGAGCGAGGGAATATGAACTTCCATTGTGCATGGCTTTTATCGATTATGAAAAAGCCTTTGATTCGGTGAAACCATCAGCAGTTGCAATGGCTCTGAAATCCTGCGGTATTGAAGATGCATACATTAATATTATTAATAACATCTATGAAAATGCAAGTGCAAAGATTCGGCTGTTTGAAAATACAACACACATAAAAATTGGAAAGGGAGTGTGACAAGGTGACACCATATCTCCGAAGCTCTTTAATGCCACATTGGAAAATGTCTTTCAATCACTGAACTGGGAAAACAAAGGGATAAAGATTAATGGAGATTATCTAACCCATCTTCGTTTTGCTGATGGCACAGTCATTTTTACAACTACCCCATCAGAGCTACAGAGTATGATCCAGGAACTTGCTGACAAGAGTAAAGAAGTGGGATTAAAAATGAACTTTCAGAAGGCAAAAGTGATGTACAATGCTTTTACAAGAAATGAAGATTTATCGATTGATGGAGAAAAGCTGGAGATAACAGACACGTACGTTTATCTTGGACAGCAGATATCAAGTGAGGGTCACATTCGTGAAGAAATTAATCTGCGTAGAAAACTTGCTTGGAGAGCTTTTGGAAGAAGCAGCATAATTTTCAAGAGCAATATGCCATTATGTCTTAAAAGAAAAGTGTTTGATCAATACATCCTTCCAGTGCTTACGTATGGTGCAGAGACGTGGACCTTAGCTAAAAGAGACATACAAAGGCTGCAGACAACTCAAAGAAGCATGGAGAGGTGCATGCTTGGTGTAACCAGGAGAGATAAGAAGAGGAACACGTGGATCCGAAAAATGACAAGAGTGGAAGACATCATGATCAGAGTTAAATCCCTGAAATGGCAATGGGCTGGACATACTGCCAGAAGAACAGACCATCGATGGACAGCCGAAATTTTAGATTGGATTCCAAGGGACAGGAAAAGACCCAGAAGAAGACCACATGGAAGATGGGTGGATGAAATTCGAAAGTATGCGGGAGTGACATGGAGGAGACTGGCACAAGACAGACCGTTGTGGAGGAAACTTGGGAGACCTTCGTCCAGCAGTGATTGATAATGGTTGACAATGATGATGATGATGATGATGATATATATATATAAAGAAGAGAGATAAGGAAACTAAAGAAGATGTGACTTCCAAAGTGGAATATATAGAGCTATGCAAGACAGTGCAAAAAAGTATCACTGAAGACGTAAGGAAATTCAACTGTGAACTAGTGAGGAAAGCAATTGAAAACAACCAAAGCCTAAAGATAGCAAAGGGACATCTCAGTAAGGGAAGAAAACAGATTATGGCACTGAGAAAAGAAGATGGTTCTGTAACACGAAATAGAGGTGAAATTTTGACAATAGTGAAAGATTTCTACTCCAAATTATATCAAAGGGATGATACATGTACTTCAGACATCATGTCTGAAGTACATGTATCATCCCTTTGATATAATTTGGAGTAGAAATCCAGTACCAGAGTTCTTCCAGTCCTCCCAGCAGAAGTTGCACATGCAATCAAGAACATGAAGCGGGGAAAAGCTCCAGGAGAAGATGGAATTACTGTAGACATCATACAAGAAACAAGTGGAGAAATCGAAACAGTACTCGCTCAAATTTTCACTCGATGCCTTAATGTAGGGAAGATTCCTGAGGACTGGAACAACGCTACAATGATCCTGCTGCATAAAAAAGGTGACGTTGAGGATCTCAGGAACTACAGACCTATCAGCCTCCTATCAGTGGTTTATAAAATCTTCACTAAAGTTCTTTCACACCGTTTGAAGGTAACACTGGACATGGCTCAACCGAGAGAACAAGCTGGATTCAGGAGTGGCTACAGCACAATAGATCATATCCACGTACTAAGAGAACTAATTGAAAGAGTGAGGAAATAGGAACTTCCATCGTGCATGGCTTTTATCGATTATGAAAAAGCCTTTGATTCGGTGAAACTATCAGCAGTTACAATGGCTCTGAAATCCTGCGGTATTGAAGATGCGTACATTAATATTATTAATAACATCTATGAAAATGCAAGTGCAAAGATTCGGCTGTTTGAAAATACAACACACATAAAAATTGGAAAGGGAGTGAGACCAGGTGACACCAAATCTCGGAAGCTCTTTAATGCCACATTGGAAAATGTCTTTCCATCACTGAACTGGGAAAACAAAGGGATAAAGATTAATGGTGATTATCTAACTCACCTTCGTTTTGCTGATGACGTAGTCATTTTTGCAACTACTTCATCAGAGCTGCGGAGTATGATCCAGGAACTTGCTGACAAGAGTAAAGAAGTGGGATTAAAAATGAACTTTCAGAAGACAAAAGTGATGTACAATGTTTTTACAAGAAATGAAGATTTATCGATTGATGGAGCTGGAGATAGCAGACACTTACGTTTATCTTGGACAGCAGATATCAAGTGAGGGTCACATTGATGAAGAAATTAATCGTCGTACAAAACTTGCCTGGAGAGCTTTTGGAAGAAACAGCATAATTTTCAAGAGCAATATGCCATTATGTCTTAAAAGAAAAGTGTTTGATCAATGCATCCTTCCAGTGCTTACGTATGGTACAGAGACGTGGACCTTAACTAAAAAAGACATACAAAGGCTGCAGACAACTCAAACAAGCATGCAGAGGTGCATGCTTGCTGTAACCAGGAGAGATAAGAAGAGGAACTCGTGGATCCGAAAAATGACAAGAGTGGAAGACATCATGATCAGAGTTAAATCCCTGAAATGGCAATGGGCTGGACATACTGCCAGAAGGACAGACCATCGATGGCCAGCCGAAATTTTAGATTGGATTCCAAGGGACAGGAAAAGACCCAGAAGAAGACCACGTGTGGAGATGGGTAGATGAAATTCGAAAGTATGCGGGAGTGACATGGAGGAGACTGGCACAACACAGAGCTTTGTGGAGGAAACTTGGGGAGACCTTCGTCCAGCAGTGGATTGATAATGGTTGACAATGATAATGATGATGATGATATACATAATGTCTTTGTATTTGAATAAAAGATTGCTTAAAAATTGAAGTTAAAGTCAAAGTACTTTCGTGCTTGAAAAAGACATCCGAATGCTGGTAGAATCAGAGTCACAATGCGCCTTCGCTTGAATAAAAGGTGATAGCTCAGGAAAAAAAAACACCAATAAAATTTAAATCACAATGTGATTGTGCTTGAATAAATGATACCGGAACACTGAAAGAATAAAAGTCCCTGTGCACTCATGAATACGTGAAAAATGCGTGAACGCTGCTGAGAACAATGCATTATTTAGTCGAGCTTGAATGAAAATAATAATGCTTGAACACTGGTGGAATTAAGTTCATTATGTATCATGATTGAATTTCAGCGAATCAACTAACAGTCTTTTTATGACTTCTGACTGAACATTGCCTTAAACTCTGATTGGCCGAAAATGATGTATAAACGGAGTTCTTATCTATAAATTCCTTAAAAATGCAATTAAATCCTAACGGAAGTAAAATTGTTATACATCCTTACATTATTAAATAACCAGTACCTGAACAGTGATTAAAATAAAACCACCATATACTCTAATCAAGACAGAGATTAAACTGAAATTGCTTGTCAACAATTCATATTGATCATTAAATTAATACCTTGTGAGAGAGAATTTATCGAACGAAATAACAGTTAAGAAAGATACCTATCACAAAGGTTAATATATTAAATTACTTTAACAACTCGTACCCCGCGAAGAAATGGATTAAATAATTATTGCTTAAGAACTCATGTTTGAATATTTATCGAAATTGTGTGCTCGTACCTATTGTAAACTGTGGTTGAGTTCTACTAAACACTCTCTATTTCAGCTCCAAAGATATTTAAAGATTTAGCACGATGTTTTTCGTTTTTTACTAGAAATGTGTCCTTGCTTCCACAGGCAAACTTCAAACTATATGAAAAGTATCACTCTCTGAATTCCGTAGCTTTGATGAGTCGCCAGTGTTGACAACAAAAGACGTGCAGGATTATCATGAGAATTTCCGAGTGCCTTTCTCAGCTATCCTTTCAGAATGGCGAATCAAGTAATCCCTCACTGTACCATCACAGTTATGAGAATAAAATTCCGTTATTCCAAATGTCGTGTTAACGTTTATCCGAAAAGCAAGTAGTCTTAAATAACTGTTTTCTCTTTCGTGACATGACTGACGATCATGTTCGAATACAGTAACACATACTTCATGAGTTCGTGGGCCGATTTTGCACGGTTCGCATAATGACTCTGTGGGCCATGCAAGATTGTGGAATGTTTTGAGATTCCTGGGAGTACCATGAGCACCTAATCATTCTTTTGAGGACTCTTTATGATGAGCAAGAAGCCAGTGTGAGTACTGAATTTGATAAGACTGAATGGTTCAGATTAAGAAAGGAAGTGAGCAAGGTTGCATTCTGTCTTATATCTGTTTAACTTGTACAGCGAATATACTTGTATTTTTAGAATAGCGGACCTGAATGAAATAATGGCTGGTATTCACACTGGAGGTCAAACCATCAACAATTTCAGAAATGTAGATGGCACCATTCTTTGGGCAAAAAGCAGAGAAGTCTTAATCGAGAAAGGAAAAGCGGAGAGTGCAAAATCAGGTTAGATGTTAAATATTCATCATCATCATCATCATTGTCAACCATTATCAATCCACTGCTGGACGAAGGTCTCCCCAAGTTTCCTCCACAACGGTCTGTCTTGTGCCAGTCTCCTCCATGTCACCCCTGCATACTTTCGAATTTCATCCACCCATCTCCCATGTGGTCTTCTTCTGGGTCTTTTCCTGTCCCTTGGAATCCAATCTAAAATTTCGGCTGTCCATCGATGATCTGTCCTTCTGGCAGTATGTCCAGCCCATTGCCATTTCAGGGATTTAACTCTGATCATGATGTCTTCCACTCTTGTCATTTTCGGATCCACGAGTTCCTCTTCTTATCTCTCCTGGTTACACCAAGCATGCACCTCTCCATGCTTCTTTGAGTTGTCTGCAGCCTTTGTATGTCTCTTTTAGTTAAGGTCCACGTCTCTGCACCATACGTAAGCACTGGAAGGATGCATTGATCAAACACTTTTCTTTTAAGACATAATGGCATATTGCTCTTGAAAATTATGCTGTTTCTTCCAAAAGCTCTCCAGGCAAGTTTTGTACGCCGATTAATTTCTTCATCAATGCGACCCTCACTTGATATCTGCTGTCCAAGATAAACGTACGTGTCTGTTATCTCCAGCTTTTCTCCATCAATCGATAAATCTTCATTTCTTGTAAAAGCATTGAACATCACTTTTGTCTTCTGAAAGTTCATTTTTAATCCCACTTCTTTACTCTTGTCAGCAAGTTCCTGGATCATACTCTGCAGCTCTGATGGGCTAGTTGCAAAAATGACTACGTCATCAGCAAAACGAAGGTGGGTTAGATAATCTCCATTAATCTTTATCCCCTTGTTTTCCCAGCTCAGTGACTGAAAAACACCCTCCAATGTGGCATTAAAGAGCTTCGGAGATATGGTGTCACCTTGTCTCACTCCCTTCCCAATTTTTACGTGTGTTGTATTTTCAAACAGCCTAATCTTTGCACTTGCATTTTCATAGATGTTATTAATAATATTAATGTATGCATCTTCAATACCGCAGGTTTTCAGAGCCATTGTAACTGCTGATGGTTTCACCGAATCAAAGGCTTTTTCATAATCGATAAAAGCCATGCACAATGGAAGTTCATATTCCCTCGCTCTTTCAATTAGTTCTCTCAGCACGTGGATATGATCTATTGTGCTGTAGCCACTCCTGAATCCAGCTTGTTCTCTCGGTTGAGCCATGTCCAGTGTTACCTTCAAGCGGTGTGAAAGAACTTTAGTGAAGATTTTATAAACTACTGATAGGAGGCTGATAGGTCTGTAGTTTCCGAGATCCTTAATGTCACCTTTCTTATGTAGCAGGATCATTGTAGCGGTGTTCCAATCCTCAGGAATCTTTCCTTCATTAAGGCATCGAGTGAAAATTTGGGCGAGTACTGTTTCGATTTCTCCACTTGCTTCTTGTATGATGTCTACAGTAATTCCATCTTCTCCTGGAGCTTTTCCTCGCTTCATGTTCTTGATTGCATGTGCAACTTCTGCTGGAAGGACTGGAGGAACTCTGGTACTGGTATCTTTCATGATGTCTGGAGTGCATATATCATCCCTTTCATATAATTTGGAGTAGAAATCTTTCACTCTTGTCAAAATTTCGCCTCTATTTCTTGTTACAGAACCATCTTCTTTTCTCAGTGCCATAATCTGTTTTCTTCCCTTACTGAGATGTCCCTTTGCTATCTTTAGGCTTTGGTTGTTTTCAATTGCTTTCCTCACTAGTTCACAGTTGAATTTCCTTACGTCTTCAGTGATACTTTTTCTTACTGTCTTGCATAGCTCTATATATTCCACTTTGGAAGTCACATCTTCTTTAGTTGTCCTCATCTCTCTTCTTTTTTGCATCAACATTTTGGTTTTTCCTGATAATTTGTTCACATGCAACTTGTTCTTAGACCCAGCTAATTTTGTTGCTGTTTCCATAAGAGCTTTGGTTACTTTTCTGTTAACTTCAGAGATGTCCACTTCTTCCGATGTTAGGCCTTCTAAAGCAGAGAACCTGTTCTTCAGTTCTAACTTGAAGGTATTATGGTGTTTTTTAAGGTTGGTTATGTCAATAGATTTTGTTTGTCCTATGAGCTTGCCACGTTCAAGTTTAGTGTTGAGGTGCATCTTACATCTCACCAATCTATGGTCACTACCTGTGTTGAACTTGTTTAGCACACTGCAGTCTTCTATGACGAATTTTTTGTTACACATAATAAAATCAATTTCACTTGTCGTCCCATTTGGATGTCTCCATGTCCATTTCCTGTGTGGCTTTTTCTTGAAAAAGGAGTTCAAGATGAAAAACCCTTCTGCCTCTGCAAACTCAACGAGAGTATTTCCACGCTGGTTTCTGTTGCCATGACCGAATTTACCTACTGAAGTTTCATTCTGTTGCCGTTGCCCTATTCTCCCATAATTATCTTCAAATGCTGCTTACCTTTATTATTTAGATGACAAATTTCCTCATAAAATTCTTCAATTTCTTCTTCAGGATGACTTGTGGTGGGTGCATAAGTTTGAATAATCTGAGCCTGGTATCTTTTCGAGAGTTGGATAACAAGTCGTGCAGCTCTGTCAGAGGAACTTTCAACTTCTACAACTTTGTCCTTCAGTTTCTTGTTTATTATAAATCCAACACCACTAGTTCTGCCAGTATCTGTCCCACGATAGTAGAAGAGATGTCCACTTTTCAGTTCGATGAGATCTTCTCCTTTTCTCCTTACCTCACTTAGCCCCACGATGTCCCACTTGATCCTTTGTAGTTCCTCTTCCAATTCAAGAAGCCTTGAATCAGAAGATAGGGAGCGTCCATTGTAAGTAGCCAAGGTCAGCATCAGATGGCAGCCTAGTCCGGTCCTCCGGGGATTCTTAGCACCCTCTGCCTTCATGTCGCACTGGCCGCTGCCTTGGCCCAGGGTACATTCCAGCTGCCGGAGACTGAGGGCCAAGATTTAAGTTGTGGAATCATTTTGGAGGGGTTTGGCCATAACTCACCACGCTGGCCAAGCGGGTTGGTGAGTGTGGGATAGCATTTCCTCTGATCCCGATGGTATAGTTATACCGCTATGGGCGGTCGTCAGAGCCCCTTTGAGTGGGAACAGGATGCACCACGAGAAGGCGGGGTTGACATTTGTCAAGGAGAGGCTGTGATGTTACGCATCACCTGACCTTACATCCCGTTAAATATTAAGAAGACAAAATTCATGTCAACTTCCAGCCGTACAAATTTTCTAAATGACGAGGAGGAAGTGGAGATAGTAGAAAATTTTATTCCCTTGGGCTCCCGAATAGATAACGAGGAGCACTGTGCTAGAGAAATAAGGAGGAGATTATCTCTCGGGAGAAAGGCAATGACAAATTTATTGAAGATTATGAAGGATAAATAGATCTCAATAACAAAAAAGATTAGAATTGTTAAAGCAATGGTTTTTCCTGCTGTAATGTATGACTGTGAAAGCTGAACTTTGAAGAAGAGTGAGTGTAAGATAGATGTCTTTGAATTATGGACCTGGAGACGACTGCTTAGAATTTCATGGATTGCAAGAACCAATCAATCAGCACTTGACAAAATCAAGCCCAGCTGCTCTCGTAAGACGATGATATGTAAGCAAAACCTTACATATTTTGGACATGTGATGCGTGCCAATAATGGGTTTGAAAAAAAGATCATGCTTGGCAAGATTAGAGGAAGCAGAAAGGGAAGACAGAGAACAAGATAGATCAATTGAATCGAAAAAGCTGGTGGAATGACCATAAAAGAGTTGCGAGATCTTGCTGAGAACAAATCAAGATGGTGAACTTTTGTTCATACAGTCGAACACGACTCGATGGAACCTAACAACAACAACAGTGCTCTATACTTTTTATTTAGAAAATCAAACGCGGCAAGTGTTTACGTCTGTAACGTGTCGTGTAATTTTACCCATGTCGTGTGCATCACGGAGGAAAGTGTATTGATGGACAGAATCGCTCTCATTCACAAAGTAGTCTCATTCAGCACGAATTAAAATATGAATAGTATCTGAAAAATGTAACATAACCAGATCCCAGGTTAAAGAAAGGAATATGATATACTTTTTCAGGAAAAAGAAAAGAAAAGAAAGAGTGCCGTATATAACATGCATTGCTAAAGTATGAATTAAGAAAACAATGCCACCGTGTGATCAACATTTCAACAGCAAGTACTCATGATCAATGGTACAACACACACACACACACACACACACACACACACACACAAAAGCAAAGCAAAGCTGTCCATGGTAATGTAACAGGTAAGCAAGCCGCAGTGCAACAGGAAAGGATTTTACACATAGGCGTGTAGCAATGATGCGAGGAATGTAAATCAGTAAGTAAAGAAGCAAATATAAGTACAGGTAGCACACTTTGTTTGGTACAAAAACAGGGAAACCTACATTATGTATAGTTCAACACAAGAAATAAACCTTCATGGTATATGATATAACAAAAGAAGAAAACGCTCATGATACGCGTGCAATCGGAGGGGCAAATTCATCTCTGATAAATAGGGAACAAATTCTTAATGTGTACGGCATAGGTAAAAAGAACCAAACTACCATTATACGCTTTGCAAGTTTGCAAGTAAAGAAGCGTGCTTTAATGATATCCCGTGTAGTTGAAGAAGCTCACAGTGAACGGTGCAACAAGATGAATAACTCCTCTTTATATGAGATGCAATTAAATAATGGCAACACCTTAACCTTGTGACGCTTGAGAACTATACCATGGTGCATTGCTGCGCTCCTATAAAGGTTATAACGAAGTAAACTTCTCCGTCATTTTTGTTACACGCCGGGGCTTGAACCCGGATCCCCTCATTCCGGAACAAGTCACTCTACCAATTGAGTTACGCGGACGTTCGTTCTGACTGCTATCTGCCTTTATGTCGTGTGCGTCCTGCTGGGCAGGCACGTCACCCCTAACCCCGAAAGAGGGCCGGGGGCATGGCCCACGGGTCAGCCGTGACCATGAATCGTCGTAGGCAGCCGTCCGCTGAAGCACGTACACTTGAGAACTCCCAGTCAATCTAGTGTGTGGAATGCAGCATCACACATTTTTATTTTTCGAAGCGCTAGAGAAGGGATTCCCTGATTTTTCCTCTCTCGCGGTGTGGAAAGAACATCACACCATTGCGAGGTTTTGAACGGCCGGGTCATCCGGAAAGTTCGGGCGCCATTATAACGAAGTAAACTTCTCCGTCATTTTTGTCCACGCCGGGGCTTGAACCCGGATCCCCTCATTCCGGAATAAGTCACTCTACCAATTGAGTTACGCGGACGTTCGTTCTGTACACTTGAGGACGTTCGTTCTGTACACTTTTTCCTCTCTCGCGGTGTGGAAAGAACATCACACCATTGCGTGATTTTCAACGGCCGGGTCATCCGGAAAGTTTGGGCGCCATTATAACGAAGTAAACTTCTCCGTCATTTTTGTCCACGCCGGGGCTTGAACCCGGATCCCCTCATTCCGGAATAAGTCACTCTACCAATTGAGTTACGCTGACGTTCGTTCTGACTGCTATCTGCCTTTATGTCGTGTGCGTCCTGCTGGGCAGGCACGTCACAAGGTCTACGCGACTACTGCATTAACCTCTCTGTTCCACCTGATGATGGGGTAAGTGCTACCGCGAAAGTGCTAGTGGAGGTTTTAATTTGTAAATAGATTTCATCTTTTAATTTAATATCATACATAGAAGGTGGTATTTGTTTTGTATGACATATTGTACAATTGTGCTTTTATCTATGCAATTAAAGAAGTAAATCATCATGTTATACTAAGCAAAAAAATAATAAAATAAGATAAAGCAAACCCTCACGATATTCAGTATAGTTAAAGCAGGCAACCAAAGAATCAAAGAAACAAGTCTTCATTATATGCACTGCAGTCAAATAAGCAAATCCTTATGTAATGTGCAACAACTAAAAAAAGAAAAGTATAGCCTCTTGATATTTAGTGCTTAGTTAAAGAAGCAACCTTCGTGTTGTACGCTTCAACGAAAAATGCAAATCATCACGATGTCGTACGGCGTAACAATAAAACAGTACGAAAGGTACTCATAAAATATCGTGCATTCCGTGAAACAGAAAAGTCACGCTGATGTACGAGGTGCAGCAAAATAGCCACACAAGATTTATAGCTCAAAAGGAGAAAAAAAAATGAGTAATTGTACTTGTTTTACGAAATCAATAAAAAACAGTGAGACATCTATGACAAAGGAGGAAAAATAAGATAGCGATGCACACACATTATCACTGGTACCACAATAGAGTTATGCCCGTTTTGTTGCGCAACAAATGCGCAGTACACACAAAATCATAAATGCCACACCAAACCCATTACAGTGAAAAAGAAAAAATCTATACATCATAGACTGATCAACGTAAAAGTTACCCACACGCTGTCTGCAGCTAGAAATGAAAAAAAAAATGTTTAGCCTCACATAGTCGCCAGTCCAAAGAAAAAACAAATGTTTAGCCTCGCATAGTCGCCAGTCCAAAGAAAAAACAAATGTTTAGCCTCGCATAGTCGCCAGTCCAAAGAAAAAACAAATGTTTAGCCTCGCATAGTCGCCAGTCCAAAGAAAAAACAAATGTTTAGCCTCGCATAGTCGCCAGTCCAAAGAAAAAAATGTTTAGCCTCACATAGTCGCCAGTCCAAAGAAAAAACAAATGTTTAGCCTCGCATAGTCGCCAGTCCAAAGAAAAAAATGTTTAGCCTCACATAATCGCCAGTCCAAAGAAAAAACAAATGTTTAGCCTCGCATAGTCGCCAGTCCAAAGAAAAAAGAAAAAAGTCGCAGATGTCCTGCTGTACAAAAAAGAGGACATTTCACACATAACGGTGCGACAGATGAAGTAAGATACACTTCATCTGCAGTATTAAAATACAGCGAGCTGCACACACATATCCCACGTTTAACAACGCACTTTACAGTGCACACAAATCAACATAATCTAACGTTCAACAAGAAGGAGCTACAAATATTCCGCTGTAGAAGAAAACAGCCTATTATCAAGCCTATTAGCTACAATTTAGAAAAAAGAAAGCAAAGAAAAGAGAAAGTGTGAAATACAGTGAATAGGATAAAAGTAAACATCAAAACACACATAACTCACTGTGCAAGAGAAACCCATACACAATTTTCTGTGCTAGAGGAAACCACACATAACTTACAGTGCAAAACAGAGCCTCATTTTTTATTTACGTTTTCAGCAAAACTTCGACTTATAATACAAAACAAAAGGTAAGCTACACATGACAGATGGTAAAACAATGAAAAAAAAAAAGTCCCAGAAGATTTAAGGCTCAGAAAAAGCAAACCACAGTTGGACTCAGACCACTACACATACGTACGGAAGCGCACCCAAACGCAAATTGTGAGCATGTACTCGTGTACAACGTTTCGATCATACATTAATTTGGAATTTTTTTCATATTTTATTTCTCGATTTTTCGGAGCAGAAAGGAATTTGTTAGGACTGATATAATTAAAAGTGAATATTTTACCATGCTTCTTGAACGAGCTTTAGAATGAGTTTGTGTGTGTGTGTGTGTGTGTGTGTGTGTGTGTGTGTGTGTTTGCGCGCTAAAAGAAATTTTTCTTATGATGTACTTTCTATAAGGATGGCGGTCAGACTTCACTTTGGAAAAGTATCAGGCCTGAATTTAGCTCCTGCAAATTGCGATTAGCATATTAAGTCTTCTGAGGTTGTGGTGTTCGTTGGTTTTAAGAATGTAAATATATTTTTAAAATGTCAGTTTACCTAGAACACCAACATTACGTGAAGCTGAAACTATCATAGCTTGTTCGTTTAAGTTAAAATTTTGGATAGCTTCATATTTAATGTCCTTAATTAAGCACAAAAATCTCACTTCAAGAAAACTTCATACTAACAGTTTCAACCTGTTATTCAGGTCAACAATAATGAATGATAGTTTTTAATACACGCGCTTCAATTAAGCTCAAATAACATCAGTCTCTGAACATATGATTATAACATAGACTATCGTATAACAAACCTGCTTTCAAAATTACAAGTTCTAGCCAAATTCAACAAACGTGAGAATTGAAATGACTCGAGACAACCTAACGAAAAATCAGCTTAACGAAAGCCATCCCGAATATAATCGTGAACCTCGTTCTTATTCTCCTTTTGTCATACGTTACTAAACCTCCGACCTCACTGCAGTTGCCACAAAAAAATTCCGTCGAGCGAGAAAATGTGAACGTTAAGTTTGGAAAAAGCTTAAGGAGAATACGAACTAAATTTTCATACACGTACAGGAACTAAAAGGAAAAGTTAAATTAGAGTACACATTGCAAAATGGCGGAACTGAATGTTGGGGTCGTACGAATGGAGAAAAACAAAAACAACTAACTTGATGAAGTGAAAGAAGATGAAAACTCTCTATTCAAGAAACAGGATGGAAAGACAAAATATCCAGGGAACCTGTTGCTTCTCTCATGCTTCCTGTAGAGCAGCTAACTCACGAGGAAGAAAAGCAATTACGCCGTCCAGAGATGTCAGTGTCTTTGAAGCGAAGAGAGGTAGTGATAGTCTAGTAGACAGATATACCAAAGATCCAAAACATTAAGACCAGCGCTTCTTTATGCGAATTGAAGTAACTGCAGGTAAACAACTTCCCATGTGAAGGTTATAAAACGGTATAAATAACACTCGGTACTGAGCTCTGTTAATCAGCTTTATTTGTGTCTTTCAGATGGGAAAGGCCATAAACTTAAGGGAGTTTGACAAAGGCCACGGGGTCAGAGCATTTCCGAGACGGCAAGGCTTGTGGAATGCTCGCAGTCAGCCGTGGTTAGTACCTCCTAAAAGTGGTCCGAGAAGAGAAACCACAAACTACCGGCAAGATGTGGTTCAAAGGTGCTACAGGTGAGCGAAGTCTATCCTGTATAGTACGAACCAACAAATGGAATACTGTGACACAACTCACCGGTAATCTCAATCTTGGTGACGGGAGTAATGTGTCATGATACATAGCACATTAAACCCTGCTGAAAATAGGGCTACCTAGCTGCAGGGTGTTCCGAGTACCCACGCTAACTTCTGTTCACCATCGAAAGCGCCTAAGAGGGGCACGCGAGCGTCAAAACTTGACCTTGAAGGATTTGAAGAAGGTCGTCTGGTCCAATGTCTCGTTTCGCGTTGCAGCATGAGGGGAGGGGGGTACGTGTGCGTCATTTATGTGGAGAAATGTGCTTGCACCAGGGTGCATTGTGGGTCGAAAACAAGCCGGTGGAGGAAAGGGTAATGCTCTGGGCAATGTTCTGCTGGGAAAGCCTGGGTCCGTTCATTCTCCTGCAGGAAACTATGACGTTTACCACGTATTTAAACATCATTGTAGAGCAGGCACATCCTTTAATGGCAACAACGTTCCGCTCTAGTAGTACTTTCTTTCACCATGCCAAACTGTCCGGATTGTTCGATAATGGCGTTATATTTAAAAAATATATATATTTTAATTCCTAATGTTATAATTAATAGTTTCCTTGCACAACTTATAATTAAATTTTTGACGTGCTATAATAAAATTATATTGGAATTTTCTGCAATGTTCGTCTAGAGAAAAACGTGCGCCTTGTATATACAGATATACAAGAAAGCACGGCGTTGTGTTTCACCTTTATCCCTTCACTGGAATGATGGGGGAAATAAAGGTGCCGTTAGGGAAATAGTATTATGAACATACAAGCATTCCTTATTCATGCTGTTTTGAATAAATTTGCATTATAATAAAATGCGGGTATCTTTAGTAGAAGTAATAAATTTTTATAATCATGAATCAGTGAACTGCACAGGTACACAAAATTGCTACTTGTGTGGGTACAGCCGTTATCAAAGTTATTGTCATCAATTTTCCCTTTTACCGTTTTTCTCTACTACGCTACCATTCATCCCTATATACAACAAAAAAAGAACCAAAAAAAAAAAACCTGTACTATTTTTAGTATCTCCTTATACTTTTCCGGTTTTGTTTTCTTTTACTCAATCCTAAATGATCCACCTAACTAACTGGGGTCGCCAGTGTTTAACCACGACAAAAACACACTCCACGTGTTCCATTCTGGGCATCAAGAATTATTAAGCAGGCACATGCATTAAAACAAGGGAAGAAAAATGACTTATTTGGATTTTTCCGGGCTGCCGATCCATAGATGTTCGCATTGGCGTGCAGTCAGTCCCGATATTTTAATATCAGTGGGGATCCTTTGTTACGTATCCGCTGTCGCCTGACCTTTTAGACTTTGCCGACCGATCTCCTCAGTGTCTCACCGTAGACTGTCTATCCTTCTGTCCCCGCCTTCCTCAACTTAGCGGGTCCCTCAAAAATTTCCTTTTCTTTTTCGATTAGCACCCGGAGGCTTAAACAAGACTCGTCCCTGGGATTGCTCTTCGCTTCTCGTGAAACAGGCGCAATGTGATCTTCCACGAATCTGCAGAGGCATGGCCCTGGAAGGGGTGACCTTGTATCATAGCGTTCAAATGGGGTAATACAACAACAACGCTAGACGGCTTCTGGTCACCAGAGAATAGCCTAACCATGGCCAAAGAATATCTAACGAGAAGAAGTTAAGGCTCAGCGAGACGTAACTAGCGCCACCATATCTTCAGAGAAAAAATACAGTGCACAGAAGCCAACATACTGGCTGATGCCGGAGCAGACATGCGTATTTCTGTTGACTTCAATTCTTTGGGTAAAGAACAGTCAGCCGAGCTACTCACAGCACGTGACTGTTACCTTCTCGGTAGCATAATCATTTCGCAAATCGGATATATTAGTTTTGTTACGCCAATCGGGTTAGTTAAGGCTTTTGTTTGTTCTTCAGTTTTTCAGAAACATTCTCAGTAATGCCAAATACTAGGGAATGTCTGCATTTTGTACGGATCCTTAGGCCTAACGGTAATATTTGCTGAAATTTAATTTAAATAGTAATACTAATGTTATTGCATGTTTTTCTCCCCAAAATAAGGGATTTCGCGTTGTCATCAACAACAAAAAACCGCTCTAAGCAAAGAGTTATCAGATCGAAGGAAACCATCGTGGATCAAAGAAAAGCTTCACTGCCGTAGTCCCCTAACGTGTTTTGCTCCTGAATGTTAACTTTGCCGCCCCGGTGGCGCAGTGGTCTAAGCGATGGCTTCTGATCATTCGTCCGGAAGGGGTTCGGGTTCGAATCCCGGTGAGGCATGGATGTTGTGTTTGTCTTACGGCACTGGCTTTCTCCCTTCCCTGGAACCAGAATTATTATACCTAAATTAGGGACGGGCGACTGCTTATAGCCCATTGAGTTGCTCACGGTGGTCGTTAAACCTCCAATCAAAAAAAAAAAAAAAAAAGAAAAAATAATGTTAACTTTCCAGCAGAGCATATTATCTCTTAAGATGTGGCGGCGCTGTTGCCGTCTGTTTTGAGTTATCTCTATGAGAGTTGACCTTCTTTAAGTGTTAGATATTCTTTGCCATGGCCCTCCGAGGGACTAACTCCTTGATAGGGGAGATGCGTGGGCGTTATCATGCCCTCATCTGAGACCGAGTCTTTTAATGCCTCCCTATTTCTAAAAGCCTATCAGATGTGGCTTCTTACCAACAGACAAGTATTGTGACTGACCTAGAATAGGTGTGAATGGACTTAGGGAACAACACATCCCGTTTCGGCGAAGGAATTTCCCTTTGTTAACGGGTTCCAAGAACAGACCACGTGTAGGATACCTCGACGAAGGAATTTCCTTTGTTACCGGGTTTCAAGTGCATGTTTTGCAAAGTTTTCTATATAATTTTTGCATACAACAATGGTTCGCGGAACATAATGAAAACTTCCAAGTATTGCCTTGGCCTCCTGATTCCCCAGATTTCAATTCAATCGAGCATCTGTGGTTTGTGTTGGGACAGCAAATGCGATTGCGGCTGCCAAACCACGTGACTTACAAGAGTTAAAGGATCTGTTGGTAACTTTTTGGTACCAGATCTCGCAAGACACCTTTGCGAATCTTGCATCGTCCATGCCTCTCCCGGTAAGAGATATTTTGGTGGTACGTGGAAGTCCAACGTCATATTAGGCAAGTGGTCATAATATTTTGGGTCTTTAGTGCAACTCTGCACATTATCGTCCACAGGTCAATTATTTCTGACTGAAGTAAAAATTCGTAGAAAAAAAAATGAAATATTTAGAATATCGATCGTCCTTTTACACTCGAAACTCGAACTTCCTCATTTTATCGAACTATAAGTTTGTTTGCATTTCGTTGAGAACTCTCTGAGGTCAACAGATGAGTCAGATTTACTTTCATGCTTCACTTCCTCATATTATCTTCGCAACGGACATGCTCAGATTGAAAGATAAATATGAAAAATAAACTAATTTTGAAAGCTAAGAAGTTATGCTATTCCAGACCAAAACAAAGTTTTGTTTTGATGAAATTATCATTCTCTGCTTAGTTGCTTGGCCATGATGGCAACTCATAACGACACGTACAAAAGATATGCTTTGTCACAGGTTGTTGTCTCTAGCGTAAATACATGTTTTAGGAATTCAAGTCGTTTCGGCTTTAAATTGTCGTGTTCATGGCATGACTGCAGATAATTTATTTTTATTAATCTCATGTTTTGCACGACTGTTTCAAAACAATTTTTGATAAAAGAAATATGCAAGTAGATATGTTTTTTGGGGGTTATCTTCGCCAGAGTACACGTCGTTTATTCATATTCATCATAGATTCTGTACATACCACTTTAAAAAACACTGCTCTGACTGTATATTTTTTAGAAAACTATCTTAGGAATGAATAAAAGTGTTCTTGACCTCTCAAATACATGCAGATTTTACAAAAAACATTTCCAGAATGAAAAATCACACACAACAACAAGGCACGAAAATAAATAAAAATATATTAAAATACCCGTCGCGCTGGAGATATAACTAACGTTCTGTTAAAATTTGGGCAGCATAGATTTCTCTGTGTATCATAATAGACGAATCTCTGTTTAGTTAAAACCTAACAATAAAAAATGCCAAACTATCCTTCGCACTTGCAAGATGAGTAATTTTGATATTCAGACAACACGAACTTTCAGCTGTCTTGTGTAAAACAAATCTCTGTCAAAAACAGAAGAACAAACTGGATGGCATAAGATATTGCAACATCCGTCGCGGTCGGATGTTACAATATTTATTGTCACATTTCATCGCAGTCGAAATGCGACTATTTCAACTTTCAGACATATTAAATATTTCTTTGTTTCCTGAAAAGCAAACCTGCCATCAAATGAAATGTTAGCAAAAATATAATGCTAACCAATCCGTCACTTTAAATAAAACGACCATATCTGCAATTTATCGCCATCCCAGTAAATTATAACAGGGTTATCTACTTCGCGCTTATAACAAGCGGATCACTGCGCATATTATCTTTTAAAAGACACTTCTTTTTTTAAAACAAACAAACAAAGAAAAGAAAATTTTTTAGGCCCATGGAGCTGGACAATGACCTGCTGCGTGCAGCAGTTGAGGCAGATCCTCGTCAAACCATTGATGAATTACCCCAACATCTTAATGCATCATGTTCGAGAGCAGCTGCAACAGATAGGGAAGGTATATAGACAAGGAGTTTGGGTCCCACACCAACTTTCACCTGACAACAAAACCCAGCGTTCCACCATCTGGAACTCTCTGCTCAGCCGACGGGAGAAAGAATCCAATTCTTCATCGAATTGTCACTGGTGATGAAAAGTGGGTTCTCTACGTGAAGAAAAAACCCCGCAAAAATCAGTGGATTTCTCCAGGTCAGATCACCAGCTCCTACGCCAAAACCAGGCCTACACCCGCAAATGGTTTTGCTCTGAGTTTGGTGGACTGCCGCTGGCATAACTCATTTTGAGTTTTGAGGACCCGGACAGACCATAACGACAGACCTCTATTGTCAACAACTGGACCGTTTGAAGTAAGTTCTTACTGTAAAACATCCAGCACTGGTCAACAGAAAACGTGTCATCCTCCAGCATGACAGCATTACTGTAAAACATCCAGCACTGGTCAACAGAAAAGGAGTCATCCTCCAGCATGACAGCATTACTGTAAAACATCCAGCACTGGTCAACAGAAAAGGAGTCATCCTCCAGCATGACAGCATTACTGTAAAACATCCAGCACTGGTCAACAGAAAAGGAGTCATCCTCCAGCATGACAGCATTACTGTAAAACATCCAGCACTGGTCAACAGAAAAGGAGTCATCCTCCAGCATGACAGCATTACTGTAAAACATCCAGCACTGGTCAACAGAAAAGATGTCATCCTCCAGCATGACAACGCGAGACCTCACACCAGGAGACGGACCCAGCAGACGAACAGAGATTTTGTCTGGGAAGTTCTGCCCCATCCCCCCTTATTCCCCTGACACTGTACCATCTGATTACCATTTGTTCAGATCTCTGCAGCACTTTCTTAATGGGAAAAGATTCCACAATATTGATGATGTCAAAACGGGGCTCTCGGACTGCTTTGCATCACAGCCAACGTCTTTTTAAAAAGACGGCATTGAAAGTTTGGTTTCACGATGGGCAAGTGTGATCGATAATGATGGCGATTATATAGTTGATTAAGATGTAAATTACTTCTGTTACCAACAGCGTTTCCTTTCTTTTCTAAAAACGACATTACTTTCCGCCCCCACCCAAATATGTATTTATTTCTAAACTGCAAGGCGAATTTAATGTAAAGGTTCAAGAACATGGTGAAGATTCTCCAGCAATTATTTTTAATACCAATAAGTCTTTTCGAACAGCCACGAATAGGACGAATGACTTTTTCATTGGTGCATATTTTGTTTTGTTCTTTATTACTTTATACTATAGCGAAATTATCTCTCTCTCTCTCTTTTTTAATCCCTTACCGGGCCATCAAGTCCCACAAGTGCCTGCACGGCACGAATCTCCGCGAGGCTATTTAGTGAGGTTGAGTTGGTGGGTGCCGGTGCTCGGGTTTGGGGAAAATGTTCGAGACCCGTGCCACAGACCACTCGGCTACCGAGGCAGCTTTATTCAGTTTTATTTTATAATATTTTTGCTTACTATTTCGTTGTTGTGCTTTCCAATTTATTCTTTACTACTTATACTATTGTTCTTACTACGTATGTAATTGTTCTTAATTACTTATACCTCAAAACAACCCGGAAAACAAAATACGAATTCATGTAAATATTTATTAAATATTATTTAGGATTTTAACTTTAACCTGAGAATTACTCTATTATCAAAACCATTTTTCGAAAGGAAACCTTGCCCAATAAAGACCCACTTCAAATATTAAAGTTTTGAAGTTAAAAACGCATTTGTTCTACAATATCCCAGTTCTAAACGCTAATTACAAAATAAATTGCTTATGTGACCGTGAGCACCCCACGCATAGCATCCCACAAGTCTTGCCGTCTTGGAAACGCTCTGACCCAGTCGTCTGGCCTCTACAATTTGGCCTTTGATAAACTCGCTTAAGTCCGCTGCTTTTCCCATTTGAAGAACAACACTGATTAATTATCAGAGCTCAGCATCAGGTGTTACTTATATCGTCTCATGACTTTAACACCCGACGTCGCTTACGTGCCGTTGCTTCGATTTGAATAAAGACGTGCAGGTCAATATACACTGGAGTGCAAAAATTAAGGACGAGACGGTTTTTCGAATGTAACTTCGTGCAGAAGTGCTCTACATCGACTCAAATCATACCATAAGATCCCCAAGATGAAAGAATATGGGACAAGCGAGCAAAACCGTCCAAACAAGGAATCCAAAGGATACAAAGGCACTTTATTGAAAAGGTAGCTTCGAGTACAATTGGACAGAAGACAGCAACGTCCATGTGACAGGCGGCTGGCAAGAAAAATCCTGTCTTTAGTAAGGGATATGCTCACCCCTGTCTGCGTTGCAGGATTTACAACGTCTGTCCATGCTGAGGACAAGGTTGTCAAGGAGCTGTTGAGGCATCGCGGCCCATTCCTCTTGTAGCGCCAATCGCAGCTGCGGAATCGTTGCTGGCGGCTGGTGACGTGCTGCCAAGCGTCTCCCGAGAAGGTCCCACACGTGTTCGATTGGATTTAGGTCCGGAGACCTTGCGGGCCAATCCATGCGTTTAATATCTTCATCTCCAACAGCTCTCCGACAGCCACTGTATGATGAGGTGTAGCGTTGTCGTCCATGAAGAGGAACTCAGGATCCACAGCACCTCTAAACAGACGCACGTGAGGCAGGAGAACCTCGGTACAATAGCGGACACCAGTGACTGAACCTCCTTGGAAGATGTGGAGGTCAGTACGGCTACCAAGCATGATACCGCCCAAAACTACAACTCCGCCACCTCCAAACCGGTCCTTTTCGATGATGTTGGAAGTTTGATTGCGTGTTTTCTGCTAACTCCAGATGTGTATACATCCAGAATCGCTCGAGACTAAATTGGCTCTCATACGTAAAGAGAACTCGACGCCATTGCTGACGTGTCCAGTTATTGTTTTCCTGGAACCACAGAAGCCGCCGTCTCCGATGAGCAGGCGTTAATGGCACACACCTTACTGGTCGTCGTGCAAATAGACCACCCTTGTGCAACCTCCTGGCCACGGTAAAACGCGATAATGGACGTCCGCCACCGTTGTGGCTCGTGGACGTCCACTGCTAAACTCTCGGACAGCTGTTCCTGTCGTTTGAAATGCCCTCCAAGCTCGTGAAACGATGCTGTGAGCGATCCCAAACTCCTCGACCACACTAGTCACACTTCGACCTTCTTCCACTTCCCAATAACGCGACCTCGGGTAAAGTCATCCAGATGTCGTCTACTGGATTGCCTGTTGGCCATATCACACGGTGGCAGCAACTCGACGTCGTTCAAACTGACGTACACCGTGCAATAACTTTCACCGAATTGCTGAGCGTACACCGCCCGTGTGCTTTATACCCTTCCGACCCCCCCCTTACGTCACGCTGCATATATGCGCATGCCCTACTGTACCGGACCCTAGTCTATCACCTGAGTGGTCTTCCGGTTCGTTCTGCCTGCTGGTTCCGCTGTTATGCTAATTTCTCCTCTTCGTCCTTAATTTTTGCACACCAGTGTATTTTGACTTTTCGGTGTATATTGAAGGAAAATTTAATTGAATGTATTTGCAGGGTGCTCTGGCATTTAGAATCCTATGCTGACGAGGGGCGTGTCCCCTTCAACATTTTATTAAGTAGGGAATATCCCTCTCAACTTTTTGTGAACTAGGGACCGTCCCTCTCAACTTTTTGTGAACTAGGGATCGTCCCTCTCAACTTTTGAAGTAGAGACCATACCTCTCAACTTTTTGTGAAGTAGGGACCGTCCCTCTCAATTTTTTGTGAAGTAGGGACCCTTCCTCTCAATTTTTTGTGAAGTAGGGACCCTTCCTCTCAACTTTTTGTGAAATAGTGACTGTCCCTCTCAACTTTTTGTTAAGTAGTGACTGTCCCTCTCGCTTTTTGTTAAGTAGGAACCGTTCCTCTCAATGTTTGGCTTTTGTTTTTCACCCAACATACTGCGCTTTCGTAAATTTTTCAATTACAAAAGTTCATTTTTCTAGAATTTACATTAAAATTCAGAATAATTTGAATACCCCATTTTTCTAATCCCAAATTCGTCGTTGTGAAGTTATTTTCATCCTCATATTAATGCGTGTAACGTAATCGTATGAGAACGAGATTTCTTGGATGTATGACGTGGGTGGGCAAGGTATGGTCCAAGCTCTGAACCTCCTCCCTCAGGCATAGCACCAGCGTTCCTAATCATCCTTGATTGCTCGAATGACAAACACATACAGAATACTTGGAATATTTCATTTAATCATAACCTTCGCGGTCCCCTTGTGACGCACCTACCTCAGAGGTAACGTACATATGAAGACGGCAAAGTTGCAGCAACAAACTTCGTCGGTGTAGCATAATTAAGAAACCATTCTGCTAAACTGGTGTAAGGAAAGCTGAGATATTTAACGAATTTTTATTTTTGAGGAGGAGAATTTTTGAATCAAATCAAATCAGGTCATATGTAGAGGATTTTAGGAAGGGAGTGTCTGACCCAAGGTCTTAAACAACCCTTAGAAATAGGAAGCTAGGAGATTTAGACTAGAGAGCCCGATAGGAATGTGACACCGAAGCGAGGTAATAGAAAGGGAGAGGAGACGCCCGTATTTATTACCCGGGGTCCGACGGCTTAACGTGCCCATCCGACGCACGGCGGATTTTTAGTGGTTCGAGAGTTCGTACCTACCTGGGATCGAACCTGAGGTTCCTCCGTGGCAGTCACGAACGTTGGCCACTAGGCCGTTCTCGGCTCCGGTTTTGAATCAATGAGAAATCCGATTTCAGATCAAAATTGTTCTAAATGTATAGTGGTGACAAACTTCAAAATTCATAGAAACATTCGGTAAATGAGGGTGGATAAGTTATGCACAGTAAAGGATAACGTAGATAAATATTAAATTTTTATTTTCGCTAGTTATGTTCACTGAAATACTGGAGATACAAATTCACATATGGACAGACATAACGACAGTAGAATCAAAGTGCTGATAGTCTTTATAACTTTCACCAAAGAATACTAAGTAATGCATTTATTCGTATCACTCAGTAAATCTGATAGCTCTGGTACTTTTGGCAATCGTAGGTAGTGGCGCAGGGGTCTAATCTTTGGCTTTTGACTGTTCGTCCGAGATGCGTTGGTGTCCAAAATCTGGTTGAGGCATACATGGTGGCCTTTTCTTACGGCCCTGGCTCTGGAACCTGTGAAATAAAATCATCCTAGACGACCGACTGCTTATAGCCCTTGTAGTTGTGAATTTCTCACGTTAAAAAAACAACAACAAAAAAACTGCAGTTATCATAAGCTTTTAATGTGAGAAATTCGTATAATTTATTTAAACCGAAATTTCTGGAACGTTTTCTATTAGGCTTCCTAAAAGAAGCAGATGGATTTGCCTCTGTATTGCAAGAGCGCGAACAGTGTATATATGTACTAACGTTAAATGAAGCCCAACCACAAAGATAAAAAATTAAGGTTTCAACCAAAAATCTCATGATTTGGAAAAACTAATTAAAATTTTAGTAGGATTTCGTTCAAGTTTGGCCAATTAAATTTTCAGAACGAATCGAATGCCTATGTAATGAGAAAAAGGAGGCAGTAGCAGCCCAGCTTAATGAAAATTTAAGAATAGATATGCTTTTCTAATTGTTGCAATGTTCAAAACTCTCAGCTTTACATCGATTCAAAGTTGCAAACACGAACAAAGTATTGGTGGCTACCGAAATTTCTAGATTTTTTTAAGGTTTCTATTCTTTTGAAACCGAACATTTTCTATACGGCAGTAGTGTTCTGCCAAACAGAAACATATAGTTTTACAAAACACGTTTTGAAAATTAGCAAGTATTTTTTGTTAGGAAGCTTATATATCAGTGATAAAAATATTTGAAACTATAGTTGATATCTTAGGTTTCTGCTAGTCTAGTTTTGTTCGCCTACGATCATTCGCTAAAATTTAATTAAAGCAATATAATGTTCTACGCTTTACAATTTTGTGTTATGCGTTGACAGTGCGCAGCGCTTTATTTTCTTGGATGTAATATTAAAAATGCAATATCATATAATTTAAGAAGACATCACAGACGGGGATTCGGATCTCGAACCGTTTACTAACCTCTACCGATTGAATATAATTACATATCTATCACATGAAACAAGAAAGCAGCATTCTGCGTATGAATGGTTTTTACACAAAAGCTGAAGATTTTGAAGAGAAATGTATATCCTAGTCCAAAACAGAAGAGACATTTTCCCGAAATTTTCAATAAGTGTAACATTGCCATTTCGGGAAATATTGCGGGGGAACTTTAAAAATGTCTGATTTCAAAATTGAAAGTTTGCTTGTTTGTTTGCTTGTTCGGAATTTATGGCGCAAAAGGCATACATGGCTGAAGAGCGTCATGTGAAATTATACTAAGTCCAAAATCAGCTCACAAGCTGCAAACAAATCAGTTCACAGATGGGTTTGGGCATGTTGATTCAAAATCTGTAAGATAAGACAATGAAAATGTGTTTAAATTGCCCATCCTGCGGTATATAGCCTACAGGAAAGTATTATTACGGAACCTTTCCAGAATATTTGGGTAAATACTGTGATTTTCAAAATGCAGTATTTCTCAGTTACACGTTCTTTACTTTTATACGTAATTTTGCGTTAGTCCAATGCTTTACTGTAGTTTCTATCACTTTTTCAATTCATTTATGCATAATTCATTCATACGCATTTTCCGATTATATGTTAAAATTTGAATTTCAGATTATCAAATACACTCGGTTCTTTGATTCTTTTATACGTAAACTGGTATGTTACAACTTTGAGAGAATCGAGACAGCGTTGCTATGCTCCTTCTTGGTGCAGCCCAGTCTGAATCTTGATCCCATCAGAGAAGGGTATATTGTTTACTTTCGTTTTGGATGAAAATTTGGTTTCCTATTTCATGACTAACACACACATGCGCTATTTAAAAATTAATAAATTCTTTGAACGTAACTTTGTGACTCCACTATTTCGTGGGGTAGTAGATCAGAATTCTAAATGTATCATCACTATTCAACAATTTGGTTTCAAATGGATGCACTTAAGATCTGCAGAAAAAAAGAAAAAAGCTCTTATTAATTCACGAGTTCCATAACGAAAAATTGGTCTCAGATTCTTGGTTGTCAAGATTTCACTTAATTTAGGATCAGGATTTTAATAGTCAGATAGAGTCGTCAAAGGAAAAGTTTGATTTTCACAGGCTTTATGATTTTTGCAATGCGGTAAAATATATTATAAATTGCAACCCCTTTTTCCTTTGGCCACATAATCGACTTCAAATAAATCGTTATTAAGAAACATCCAATACTCCTTTGAAGCGTAAAATTTACAATAGTATTTAACATTTTGAAATTTCGTCTATACGTTTTTTAAGGCCATCCCCTAAGAAAACGTATAACCGAGGTTTCACTGTACCAGAAAGTTTGTTTATACGTTATATGCATTTATACGTTTTTAATGCCATCCCTAGATAAACGCGTAACGAAGGTTTCGCTTACTAGAAATTTCGTTTATACGTTTTATGCACTTACACGTTTTTTAAGGCCACCCCCTAAAATAACGTGTAACCGAAGTTTCACTGCATTTGAATTCCAGATTTAGTTGAAAAGGTCTCTTAGCTTTTAATTCGTGTGTAATTAGACATCATATAATTTTTCTTTTGCCGACAGTGGGACACGAACCTACATCTTTCAACTCCGGAATGGCTGTTCTTCCAACTGAACTACGTCGGCTATGGGCGGATTGGGGCCACAAAACCAGGAGGCAAATCTTGCACTCTACTGTAAAAACACACGTACCTACATGAAATATCACATAAATTCAAAAAAAAAAAAAAAAAAAAAAAAGATCTGTGAGATCCTGGACTGGATGAAGTAGAACTGTTGAAACAAGCATCATAAAACCCAAGAATTCAATTGTGAACAAATTTTAACAACAAAACAATTTAAAAAATATTTTTGTGATTGATGTAGCAAACCACGCTCAAAACGGGGTGTTGTACTAAATAATTTTCCTTTAGAGAATTTAATTTTGACAAAAAAAAAAAAAAGGAATAAATAAAATTCGTGTCTCTTGAAGACCCCATTTTCAACTAAATCACTATGAAGATCATTCCGAAAGTTAAAATGTGTACATGCCACATAGCAATTTTCCTACGTAATTGATTTTTATATTTATTTTCTCACTGATCCCCTACTGCGAAATGGTATTCGTACCAACTCCTTGAGTAGAGACCTTTTCTAAGTCGATCCGTTATTTTGACCAATGAGCCAGTATACTGGTAAATTTTTGTTTCTTTTAAGATACATGTGTGAGCGACATAGGTTTCGGAAAACATCTGCTGGAGAAGATGCGCTGTGTCAGTCAGTGGATAAGTGTCTGGGACGATAGACTATCACACGAAATTAGGGTACGCCAATAACCATGGTTCCCGAAATCCAGCAACCTATGTCTTACTCAAGTTAGCCTTAGCTTAATTAATTTATAACAGCTTGCTTGTTTGGAAGGCACTTTTCTCACAGACGTGCAGAGAGCTTTGCCATTTTTTTTTTTTGAACCAAAGCGCAACATAAATAGACGTTTCTTTTTTTTTTTTTTAAATGTATGTAGTCTTTCAGATAGAAATAAAGCTCCAATGAAGTTTACCATTATACAGTGAAACCTCCATTAACGGACGCCTCCGAACAGCGGCAAGTTTTGATTGGTATCGAACAGTTTCCGTCGGATTAACATTATCGATAACCTCTCAACAAAGAAACCTCTTAACAGCGGTCAACGGAAACCCCAGAAGTAGATCTAACGGACGCACTGTCCATCGGATTTTACGTAATTACTTCGGTACTTCAGAAAAATGACAAAATAGGAACAAAGAATATTTATTGATAAAGGGTTGGATTACGGTTGTATAATGGTGCGCTTAAGAGAAAAGAAATGAGTTAAAAGTTTAGTTCTACATGAGCCGAGCTGCAGCTTCCACGTATGTTTCAATCGCCCACGGGGACTGCGGAGGTGGTTGGCAGGGCCTGGAAGTTTGCCCGTTCTGGGCGGTGTCTCTTGGTTTGGTCCCTGTGGGCTCTGTTCCTATTTTACGTAGCGCGGACAGCTAGCTCTGCAGCTTTACTACCTGACATTTTTCTTTTTTTCTCCTGTTCTAAGAAATAGCAAGCTAAGGGATTAGGGTACCCTAACCCTAATCCCTTAGCTTGCTATTTCTTAGAACTGTTTAACTCAGTTATATTCAGCAGTCAGCATCTGAAAAAAAAAGCACTGCAACGTTTTCTTTATTGTGCTTAAGATTCATATATTTATTCTACTTTTGCTCAAACGCAACGGATCAGCAATGTTAACTTAGGACTAATCTCCGAACAACGGTCACCTCCCAACAACGGCCACTTTCTCCAGGTCCGAGCAGTGACAGCTATTCAGAGGTTTTACGGTGTTATTCATAAGCACCTAAATAATTATTCTTTCTTTCCACAAAATGCAGCCAAAAAGCAAAACGAGAAAGTGGGCCTTTCTCAAATGGTCTAAATGTCCATGTATCCTGGTGGGACAATTCACCCCTGACGCCGACTGACTTTTGGCTCCTTTGTTGCCCGTTTGATACATACGTTGCATCATTCCCCGCCCTCAAAGAAAGATGGGGGGAACAAAATCGCTCAACAGGTTTCAGTCGACTGGCGCAGTAACACTCGACGGCCATTTTATTGCAGAAGCATTTTATTACTTATTATTTACGTGTGTTGTGTGGAATAACTATCACACAATTTCTTTCAATCCTCACGGCATGGAAATCCTTTTCTGTTCAGACGCCAATATAACCTTTTTTTTTTTTTTTTTTTTTTTTTTTGCAGACAAAGGGATTTGAACACACGTTTTCTTTCTCAGGCGCGGTTGTTCTCCCAATATTAAACTAACCGGTAGACTTTTATATGCTTCATTGTCAATTTGTCTCATACACGATAACGCTTAAGATATTTTATAATATGTCTCTGACCAAAATTATTTTTAATCACAGTGCAGTTTAAATAATTTTTAATTATAATAATGCTAGTTTGTACGCCTAAGTACTATATACCCTTTTAGATGCACGTGTGCTAAATATCTGCCATGCTGCGTGAGCGAGTGTCGATGTGCAGTAGCATGTCCAGGGGGTGGGGGGGTGCCCCCAAAATTTGGAATCTTTCGATATTTCAAAAACACAATTTTAAAAGGCTAAGTTTTGTAGTGTTTGAAATTGTTTTTTATGTCTCACGGCAACAACTGAGCGTGTTTCCTCCATGAAAACGAGGAAGCAGCAAGAAGCCAAGGACCAGAGTGTCCCATTGCAATGAAAAGCCAATACATGGGTATATTGAAAGTTTCTGTAGCGATGAGGCAATGCCAAATTTGAGTTTCACGACTTATTTCAGATTACTCTAAAGCACGCTGAAAAGGAAGGAGTTTTGATTAAAGGGGATCCACCTAAAATCTTTGCCTTGTATTTCCAATGGGCAAATTTCTGTAGCCATTTTCCTTACAATTAATACGTTCCTAAGGATAAAAATTTGAACATCGATAAAACTAACTCCATATTATAGCCTAGTATACTTAATAATTTCTAAAACTTAATCATACTTATTTTAAAAATCAATAACTTTTCCTTTGGTATGGATGAGACCAGAAAATAGATGGTGCGGCTTGTACATTGATAACGCCAGTCGATAAATAAATGTTAGATTGCTTAATAATGGTTAAATTTTAGAAATTATTAAGTATACTAGGCTATAATATGAAGTTATTTTTATTGATGTTCAAATTTTGTTCCTTGGGAACGCATTAATTGTGAAGAAAATGGCTACAGAAGTTTACCCATTGGAAATACAAGGCAAAAATTTTAGGTCGATCCACCATAAAATACCAAGAATTACATTAAAGCAAAACCAACGCTGTAACATAAACACAGAACGAAAACCCAGAAGACTATTACACGATTTCAATTTATGTGCCCTTTTTAGATACGTTTATTAATGTTTTGGGAAATAAATTTCTCTCACACAAATCGGTTTTATCAGGATTCCAGTCATTTTTCCGAACTTGTTTTCTGCATAGATAAATAGAAAAGTATAAGTAGTCAACCATTGTGTTGTGATAACAGTATAGGTAATAAAAATGTTAATAATAATTTCGAGCAATATTTATTTGAGTATTTTTGCGTGGATGTGGCGTACATTTAAAAAATACACTCATAGCACATTTAGTTGTATAAAAAATTTAATAACTTCCACGAAAATAATTTCTGGGTACGCCACTGTCGATATGCATAAATAGACTATGCTTACATGTATGATATTGAGCTCTTCTTCGCAGATTTTTGCTATCGTACAAGTAAGTGCTAACCGTCTTGAATTAAATAGTTTCAGATTTGAAATTTTTTCATACTCTCGAACAGCGTTCATCAGTGTTCTGGCATAACCTCAAAATTTTGGTATGCTCTCAAACCTGTTCATTTTCAGTACAACCAGTTTTAAGGAATGCGGCGTTCGAACAAAATTAGTTAAGCTATCCACGAAGGGTAACTCTAGAGCGCGCGTTGAGTTGGAATATTCTGCTCAATTGTTAAGATTAACAACTTAACAAAAAAGCTTCCACGGTAAATTTCGAAGGAAATTGTTAAAAATTTTGGATGCAATTCTCGTAATACAGAGGATGTTCACCCATTTTTATCACATTTTTAATAAGAAATTACAGAAAATAAAAAGTTCAAAGAATTGAACTGGCAACAGGTGTTAGATGAGCACAAAAGAAACACCTGCTGCAGTTATACATTGTTAAAGAAAGTCCTTGATCTAGCCAATATCTCATGAACTATGGCAGTTAGCGATTTACTTCTTGTGCAGTTGTATAGGAAACCCCCTATGGCGCATACAATAACACCACGAAGGACCCCTCGCCATCCTTTTTTGGGGAGGTTGAGGGCGCTATCCCCCCCCTTCCCTTTGCAGATAGGGCAAAAAAGTCAATTACACACTTGTTGAGCGAGGCAAAAACAGTACGTAAATGTTTTTGTCTTATAACAAAAGACGGAAGGGCACTTCCCAAATGCGAAAAAAGCGGAAAGCTATCTAAGTCGCTGTGTCCGAAGCATATTTGTATGGATTCCAAATGTTCTTTCTACTCCGTCGTCAGAATACAAAAATGATATGCGTGGTCGGTATGCCAACACTTCGTGAACCAGTGACGGGAAGTCGAAAGCTTTGCCACGTACACAAGTCAATTAAATGTGCACGCAGTTTTCCTATTGAATGATTGTTTCGCCGTACTTTATGCTATTTCTCCTTGTCTCAGTGTATTTTTTACTGTATTGGATATCAAAGTCTGATATTGAATATGTCAAGTAACTGCGTTTTATTTCAGAACAAGAACTGTTGATAAGGTTTGGAGGAAAAAATCTCTTTGTGCTTTCATTTACTTAGAACTTACCAGTTTAGATAAGTTCTAAATAATAAGTTTTTGTCTAAATACTCTGCCGTTGCTTCCGGATGTTGTGACTTTTTTGGGGCCACATTCCCAGAAGACGCCGAGGACAGAACTTTTTTCCTTTTTTAGGGAGTGGGGTTGACGAACACCGTGAGCTACTCGATGTGCTATAAGCAGTCGCCTTTCCCTAATTTATGGTAACTGGTTCCAGGGAAGGAAGATATTCAGTGGCGTAAGACAAACACAACATCCATGCCTCACCGGGATTCCAACCCGGACCCATCTAGGACGAATGGTCAGAAGCCAGCGCTTAGACCACTGCGCCACATGGGCGGTGAAGACAGATATGAGAAACGGCAGATTAAGAAAAAATGAAAAACATGAAACTATTCCTTTAAAATGGTTAAGATTCTCAACAGTACAAAATGTTTCAAATTTCAGGTTCGAATCCGGGATGAGGCATGGGTGGTGTGTTTTACTTACGGCACTGTCTCTCTCCTCTTCTTGAATCCAGTGCTCCTTAATTAGGGACAGGCTACTACTTATAGCCAGTTGAATTGCTCACGGGGGTCGTTAAACCAGGAAACGAAAAAGAAAAAGAAAATCTAGAAACGCAGAATAAAAAAGAAAGACATTAGTGAAGCTTGGAAGTACTCACCAGTACAAAGTGTCTAGGTTTTATATGAAAAACGTGATTTAAAATAAAATAGAAACTTTCTTTAAAAACTATAACTATCCTCCAAGAGAAAATATCTGGGACACATTGGAGAAATATGCGATTAAAATAAAAAGAAAAGAAGAGAAAAAAACTTTCATAAGGTAATTTTCATTAGGTGCTAGCGCAAGCCTTCTTGGACAACCACGTGAAAAAAAAATTCAATTAAACCTGTAAAGAGTAAAACTTGATTAGCTATGCTAATATAGCCACAATACATAAAATTCGGGATATACAAGATAAAATTAGATATTGTATTTATTGCATATGCGCCGACCATGGGGGCAAGGTGATTCTCGGCCCTCCAATAATTTTACTGGAGGAGGGCGGGAGCAGTGCCCACCAAACACTTTTTGTCCTACTTAATTAAGTAACCGCTTTAGTCTCATAAGGTGGGCCAAGCTCTACCTTTGATTTATTTCCAAAAAATTAATAAATAGCGAAGTAACTAAACGTTTTCCCCCATTCTCAGCATTGCTCATTTGATAACAAACTGTATTGTCAGTCCCGTATTGCGTTTGACATGATCTCGTGATATGTGGTAAACGTTTAAAACAATTATCAAAATAAAATAAATAATAAAACAGAAACGTATAATCTACAGCGTCTTTACTTATCTATTTATTTTTTTTTGCGCTTCTGGTGTTTTGTTTAAGTAACCCAGCTAATTTCAAATCTTGTAATAAACGTTTGGAAATGAAATCTCTGGATGTTTTCATAAAAATCTCAAGCTGAATTTTTTTTTTTTTATTGGAGGTTTAACTACCACCGTGAGCAACTCAATGGGTTATAAGCAGTCACCCGTCCCTAATTTAGGGCCATTGGTTCCAGGGAAGGGAGAGAGACAGTACCGTAAGACAAACACAACATCCATGCCTCACCGGGATTCGAACCCGGACCCTTTTTCGAACGAACGATCAGTAGCCATTGCTTAGACCACTGTGCCACCGGGGCTGCGAATTTTATTTTTAAAAATATTAATATTCAGCAAAAGAATATTTCTGTTTCCATGTCCATTTGCCGATGAGCAATAACAATTGCGTTTTAAAATATACGTCGAACCTCGTAGTTTTTCTTTTTGCACCCTCCCCCTTTTTATTTTCCTCCTGACAATGGAAGAGACGTGCCCCCTCGCACGTCTGATCTTTTCACTCCTGCCCCCCTCCCAATAATTTGATGAAGTCAGCGCTCCTGATTTACAATATACCCAATCCTCTATTTCTTCTCTATTGTTTTCTACCTCCCAGTATCGTACTTTAATTGGCATGAAATAAAGATTATCAGTTAGAAAAAGGACAGTAAAAGTAATTTTAAACTCACCGTGTAATACTCCTTGAAAATGAAGTACGCGCAACCAATTTCTCAAAACCTACAGCGTTTGTGCAAAATGAAGTATTGCGCGGAACAACACCGGCGTAAACGACAGGTGAAAAAGCCTTGGGAAAAAGAAAATGCCCGGCTGTCATGAAAAAGGATCAAATAGCGATATCTTGCTTGAAAATCATTCTCCTGTTCTTGAGATGAGTGCGTGTTCAGCCGAAGGAGCGGCAGGCAACAGCATGTCGATCCATGTCCGCAGGTAAGTGTCCCATATGTCGGATACAGAAGAAGGGGCGCGAGGCCAAGGTCACGAGACGCAGGTGACAAATTGCTCAGAGTTATGTGAAGCATGCCAAATATGAGATAAAACTGCTGCCCGCGGGCCACGGGGATGTTACTTTCTGTTCATAATACTTCATATATCGAGTGCTTGGAATTTGAGACAGCCTGGCACACTTACAGAGTGATTAAGAATCCAGTCTTTCAGAAATCGGAAAATATGGTTTCCACAGATCGTCATCCCGTTTCTTTTCATTCTTTTGAAACAGTCAACGACCTACGATACGCACTTAACAAAAAAAAAAAAATTAATAATAATAATTAATTATGTGTCTCTCTTTGGAGATGGAACTCAAAAAATGTTGATTCTGCTAATATAGGTTGGGCGTGTAAATTGGTTGAGATAAAGAGAAAAATGCTCTGCTTTTCCTATACACAACACTACAAAAGACATTTGAAGAGAATGAAGTCCTTTAGGCAATATATTAAAAGAAAAAACGCTCTTATAAAAGTAAAGATACGAGGTTTGTACCTTAAGTAATGCAAAAGTGGGTATATTTTCTTATTAACTGACAGCGATCGTTCAAATTGCACATGTTGGTAGAGTAGCTCTTCCTCATACCCAGGTACTACTCAACATAGTCTCTATCACAAGCGATGCATTTGCGCCATCATTGAACCCAACTCTCGAATCCTCTCTGAAAAAATTCAGGTGTGGACTGTTGTACCCACTTCTTCACACCCACTTTCACCTCGCCGGTGTCATCAAATTGTTGTCCCCGGAGACTGTGCTTCATTGGACCAAGCAGGTGAAAGTCGGAGGGCGCCAGATCAGGGCTGTACGGTGGATGGAGGACCACCGACAAGCCTAATTTGCTGATCGCCTAATTTGTTGCCAAAGATGTGTGTGATCTCGCATTGTCATGGTTAATATGGATTCTTTTCAGATTCAGATTCCTTCTTATGGCTTCCCTAAGCTCCTTGAGTGTCTCAATGTACCGCTCGCTGGTCACGGTGCTGCCACGTTCCAGAAAATCAAGTGGAATGGCACCCCTGTCATCCCCCCCCCCAAAAAAAAATAGCCACTATGATTTTCTGTGCTTGAACTTCTTAGGCTTTGGTGAAGAGGTATGACGCCATTCCATGTATTGATTCTTCGTTTCCGGATCGTAAATATACGCCCACGTTTCATCCCCTGTTACCAGATCGACAAAAAAATGACTTCATTGGCTTCAAACGCTTCCAGCAGATCAAAGCACACTCCCACTCTCCCCTCCTACAAATCTGCAATGAAGAAGAAAGGCTACTATAGAGGAAGAGTTACTCTACTAACATGTGCAATTTCAACGACCGCTGTCAGTTAGTAACAAGAAAGGTGACACCGAATTTTCGGGTGTAATTAGCACGTCTTTTGAATCCGTTCTGACGCAAATTAAATTTATCAAAGCTATTCAAAGTCAATGGAACCGGTATGGAAAACAATAGTATCTGACGGAAGAAAGACGTTTTTCAATAGGGTTTTTATTCCCTCAGATATTGCTGTAAACGGAATCGTGAGCTTACGCCCTCTGGTTGAAGACTTGTGCGTTAAGAAAAACATGAATTTATATGAGAAACATTTCGCACTGGAAACGCTCTCCAACACAGAAAGAATTTTTCATATCGAACACTTAGAAACACAGATATCGACCAAAGTAAGATGTGACTTTACGTCCTTTGGTGGGAAACCCATGCATTATTTTAGGAAGAAAGTATTCTCAAAAGGGTTTTCGATATGAGCGGTATCGAGAAAAAAAACTTTTAGTAGAGTTTTCAGGAGCCCAGATTTTGCGGCAAATACATCAGAAGCAGAAATTAACACTTATGCCTCCGGGTGGCCAAACCATTCTCTACCAAACATTAGAAATTATATGAAAGATATTTTCCAACAGGTGTTGTATGCGACACAGGAAAATTTTTTCAAATCGGAGTTTTAGAAGCAGAAATAACGCAGAAAATGCAATTTACTTTTGCGCCCGCTAGCGGAGAGTCTACGATTTACTTGAAAAATTTGAATTTATATGACAAACATTTTGCATCGGAAACGCTATCCAACAAAGAAAAATTTTTCAAATCGGACTCCTAGAAGTACAGATATTGACAAAAATAAGATATACATGTACGCCCCCTGGCGTAGAAACCATGCATTATTTTAAGAAGAAAATGCTTCTAAAAGGTTTGTCGACATGAGTAGTATGGGTCCACAAACGACTTTTTTCAGTCGAGGTTTTAGGAGCTCATATTTTGCCGCAAATACACCAGAAGCGGAAATTAAGACTTACAACCCCTGGTGGCCAAACGGTTTTTTACAAAAACTAAAAATTATGTGCAAAGGATTTCCCATCAAGAGCTGTATCCGGTGCAGAAAGAATGTTTCAAATCGGAGATTTAAAAGGAGCGATATATTGAGGGACACGCAATTTACCTTTACGCCCCCTAGCGGAAAGTCTATGAATTACTTGAAAATTTTGAAATTATATGAAAAACATGTCGCACCAGAAACTATCTAACAAAGAAATATTTTTTTAGATCGGACCATTAGAAGCAGAGATATTGACAAAAATAAGATATACATCTACGCCCCTTGGCGGAGAAACCATGGAATATTTTAAAAGAAAATATTCCGAAAAGATTTATCGACGTGAGTGGCATTTATACGCTGAAGAATTTTTTCAATCGAGATTTTAGAAGTAAAGATTTTATGGCAAGTACATTAGAAGCAAAAATTAACACTTATGCCCCTTGGTAGCCAAAGTATTGTTTACCAAAAATTAGAAATTATATGCAAAAAATTTCCAGCTGTATCCGCCGAAGAAAACATTTTTCAAATCGGAGTTTTAGAAGGAGGAATATCGGGCAAAATGTAATTTACTTTTACGCCTCCTAGCGGAAAATCTATGCGTAATTTGAAAACGTAACTATACCTTAAATACTCATCGACATAAATGGAATCGAAAGAAAAATATTTTTTTCAGTCGGTTGTTTAGAAGCAAATATGTGGAATAAAATGTATTTTTGAATTCGATATTATCTGCATTTACGCCCTCTGGCGACGAAATTGTACATCTTAAAAAAAAAGAAAAAACGAAATGAAGGATCATCATTCGAATATTTCAAGCTTCCCAATGCAAAAAGAATTTTTCAAATCGGACTGATAGTTGCAGAGATATCGTGTCTACAGACGGACAGACCGATAACATATAAGCACAATCTTTTTTTGCAAAAGACGTGCTAAAACAGTTGCTCTCACTTTTGCATTACTCTTGGTACGACCCTCATATTTCTCATACTATTTTTTTGTTACTAGATGCTTCAATGTAAGAAGATGCCTGCTGCTTAACGGCGAAAGGCGGGGGGGGCGTCAAACAAAAAGAATATAGAGCATTAAACGTGCAAAACTGTATTACCTTTCATTTTATTTTAAAATCGTCATAAAGAACGCTAAAAGGAGCCTCGCATAACTCGCGCAATATGCTGGACATGCTAGATGGAATTCAAGATTTGCAACCTACCACTAACTCCACGCAAGAGTCAAAACGGCCAGTTGCAGCAACAAACCAAGGTCGATGCATTTCAGTAGGGAAAACAACAAGCCCGGATAATGAATCCCAGAAGCGTGGGTTCGAACCCACCATCGGCGATTGAGCTTCATTTTCACATTGGAGCCCGAATGTAGAAATTAATCTCCCGGCCGTGAGATTCGCAAAATATGTGATGCTTCTTCCACACCTTGTCCGGAATTTAAGAGAGTTGTTCGTAGTACAGTTGTACAAAGAACTGCAACTCTTAGGCGATGTTAGTACTTCACGAAAGTATCAAGAATTACTCCTGAATTACTCCTTTATTAATATCTAATTTGCCTATTGGGTATGTCCTGAAGTTATATTGATCACTGAATTGATAATGACTACTTTACTTTCTAATTGTCCTCTTCACGTTCTACTTACTCTCTGTTCTAATTCATTTACTTATCATTCTCGCTTTCCGGTTCGAAAAGCCATCTTCCACCTAACCTCCTCTCAGATCGCTGTCCGAAATTTGTCATCTTCTCAAAGCATCTTCCCGCGCAACTTTGTCTCCTTTAGATTTCTCTCTCTCTCTCTCTCTCTCTCTCTCTCTCTCGCACTAACAATTGTGAATGGTTAATGCGCCGCCCCGGTGGCGCAGTGGTCTAAGCGATGGCTCCTGACCATTCGTCCGGGAGGGGTCCGGTTTCAATTCCCGGTGAGGCATGGATGTTGTGTTTAGTCGTACGGCACTGGCTCTCGCCCTTCCGTGGAACGAGTGGCGCTAAATTAGGGACGGACGACTGCTTATAGCTCACTGAGTTACTCACTGTGGTCGTTAAACCTTCAATAAAAAAAATGGTTAGTGGTAATAACGATGATGAAATGTGTAACGTACTACGTAACATGACGTAGAAGAGGTACTATTGCGGTGACGTGTGAGTAATACCTGTTGCGGAGAAAAGCTTGGCAACATAGTTCAGTTGGGAGAATAACCCTTCCGCCGTAGAAAGATGTGGGTTGAAAGCCGGCAAAAAGGTTTTACTCAATAAGTTGTCTAAATTGCATTTTTCGGTCATTTCATTAGAAAATAATTCCACACAGTGTCTACGGAAAGGTGCATTCATAATCAGACTAAAATTTTGAATTATAGTTTCACATACAATTCTGAATTATAGTTTCGCCACTCATGTCTCTAAATCAGTCCCATCTCGGACGAATGGTCTGAAGCCAGTGCCATGGAGCAACTACGCAGCAACTACGTCTCATTCTTTACCCAAATCTGAACCTATCTCGGATGAATGGCCAGAAGCCAATGCCTCAGATACATTGGGAAACTGGGCAGGCTGTTTAAATGCTTGAGAATTAAAGAAGTCAGAATTCGAATGTGTTTAAATTAAAGCAGAATGAATGCTTCTTTTGTTCTGTGGTATTATAGTTTATGTATGTGTTTGATTCGAAGATTTTAAAGTCAAAAATTCTCCAAGAGTGAAAGTTGGATAAATACTGGATGGATTTTGTAAAGCCGAATAGCCACTATGTCACCATAAAATAACTTGATGCACACGATTACACAAATCATATACAACTGTATTCATGCAGATGATGGATTGATAAGCAGAATCAGTGAGAGAGAGAATGTTCTTTTACAAGAACTTGCGTTCGCATCGAGTGTGAGCTTTAAATATCCTCTTAGAAAGAACCATTCCAGATAAAACAATTGAATTGAGAATAAGTTCAGAATCGTTAGAATATCATGTTTAAGCAAAAGCATTTGGACCTGCATCTTTTATTATTTGTAGAGAAAAAAACACAGTTTGCTAAGGTGAAGATAAAAAAAAACAATTATTGATGAATCTTTTTAACAGAGTGTTGGCCGCAAAAGACGAAATATCCAATTTTCATTTTTATTTTAAAACGTGGAAATAGTGGTTTTCTCCCCTTGATTTAAATATCTGACAGGTGTATTTTTATTTCCTGGGAATGTACCTGTTTTAGAATTGGGTTAACTGTATACATTAGAATGATAACGCAGTTGGGCTGTTTCATTTTGTGTTTACTAATGCTAAGAATTTTATTCTTTATTCCATTCGTAACTAGAGAAGAATGAGAATGAAGGGGACAAATGCATCATTTAATCTGGCCGACTCCCAGTACAGGCGGAACCACCGAGCACGACGAAATATTGCAGCAGCTATAACAAGTACTGATACCATTTTTTTGTAGCACCAGCAAAAGGAACACATGGGCACCACGTGAGTTCTAAGCTTTCAGTCAGACAAAATAGTTTAACTAAATCACCAAAAAGTTTTAGCATTGATTTAATTGTACCAACCCTATATCTTCCGTATGTTCGATCGGACGTTATTCTGATCGAACATACGGAAGATACAGGGTCGAAATTGTTTCAATGAAAAGTATTGTCTATCCAGAGAGGAAATACCAGTTTTTTGTCGTAGATCTATCAGTGAAGATACAAAACCATGCCAAGAAAACTTAAAGAAAATGAAATATTCAGACGTAGAACGGAAACACAAGTTTCCTTCTCAAACAGTTACTGACGTGGAAATAGGAAGAAAATTTTGGTCTCTTTTTTCGACGTACACCATTTGAAGCATGAGTTAAACGCACAGTGAAGCAGCAACAAGCTTCCCTGCGTAGTTTAATTGGTAGAACAGCCATTCCGGAGAAAGAAAAAAGTTGGTTCGAATCCCACTCTCGGCAAAAGAAAGTTATAATCAAGGAACTGAGTTTTATGAACTTTAAAATATACGTAGTTCTATTCACCACATCAATAACTTGTCTTATCTGTGGTTGGCGCGTTCATTACTATCATGTTAAAAAACCAGGAATAAGTTTCATGGTGTACTCCCTTCCATCTGCGAGTTGAAATAGTTTTAATCACAGACAATAAATATATCAAGCAAAGGTAATGCTGAGCTCAAAAGATGAAATCCGTTAGACATCACGAACCAACGATATCTCCATCTTTGATACGGTAGAAGTCTTCCCACGCATGCTTATTATGCATGGCCTTTAATTAGTCCGGTCAAAATAGGGTTTTCAGATGAAATAAATATGAAAGTTTTGAAACTTGGCACACTTGTTTATAGGTACTTAGTGAAAATTATATCAAAACTCCTGACGAATCAGAAGTGAGTGAACTGTAGCCGCCATCTTCAAAAATAAGTGCGGTTTTTTTCGGTTTTTCTTAAATATCTCAAAAATGGTTGGTCTTAGCCCAAAAATACCAGTTACAAAATTGAAGTTTACAAAATTTACTACAAAAGAGGTTCGCTTTACTTTTTGTATCTCTAATAGTTTCTGAGATAACCGAGTGTCAAAGTTGTACTGTTTCGCTCATCGCTACGTTATCGCTACGGTTTTCTATACAAATAAGCTAGTAAAACGTAGCAATCAGCGAAACAGTACAACATTGACACCCGATTATATCATAAACTACTATACTGTGCAAATTAATTGGGACAAAGTAAAAAATCACTCTTTTTTCCAAAACTATGCCTTTATATCATTCTATGCCTTGATATACACTGATAAATACCTGTATTAGTATGAAGTATGTCCTCCTTTAGCAGAAATGACCTCTTGAATTCGTTTTGGCATTGGCTCCACTAATTGAGTGCACACATTTTTGATTTCATAATCGTGGAACCATACTTTTAAAGCATTCGCTACCACGCGTTCTTTGGTTAGTTCATTTTACCTAAACGTCTCTTCAAAATATTCCACAAGTTTTCTATGGGATTTAAGTCTGGTGAATTTCCAGGCCAATCAAGCAAATGAATTTGATTTTCCAGCATGAAATTCTTGACTAATTTCGAATTGTGACATGGGACCAAGTTATGTTGAAATGTCCCGTTAAAAGTTTGCAAGAATGGAACAATCCTACGTTGTAATATTTTTACGTACTTCCCTGAATTCATCATACCTTGAACAGGAACTAAGCCTTCAGTGCCATTTGATGTGAAAGAAACCCAAAATATCTGTTTCAGAGGGTGTTTTACAGTTTGTTTCACATGCTCAGGTCTTAAGGGTTCACAGTTGCTTCGTCTAACGACATTTGCTTGGTAACCCTGCACAAATAAATGAGTTTCATAACTTAAAATTGCCTTTTTCCAGTCGTCAGCAGTCCATGATTTATATTTTTTGGCCCATGCTAAACGTTTTATCTTCATTTTTGCACTCAAATATTGTTTTTCGTTGGTCTTCTTGCCTTCCGGCCAACTTCCAGAAACCTACGGCGTACAGTTGAATCACTAGCATCACAACCACTAGCCAATTAATATCTTCGAAGGTCGGTGCTTGTTTTTTTTTTGTTTTTTTGGATTCATTTTACTATTTCTGATTAGATATTTATCGGTTCGTGGAGTTCTCTTTCGTTTTCTTCCACATTTACCTCTCCTTTTTGGAGACGATGATCCAGATGCATTGTATCGCGTAAGCAGTCTTGATACACTTGATGTGCCTACACCAAATGCAGAAGCGATATCTCTCACTGTCATAGAAGTGTGACCCTTCAGAGAAATTATTTTTGCACGCTTCCTTGGGGAATTTTCCATTTTCCAATACACGAAAGCAACACGTACTCACAGAGAGCAAAAGCTAACATCCACCTATCACACACGAAAGCTCACAACTGAAGCTGAAGTGCCTAGTTCCTGTTTAAAACCGGTCAAACCACATTCTTTCTATCTAGTTCTAACAGTCACATCACCTCACAGTTGATAAAACCGGTTAACGTGGGTTTCCGACATCAACTGGCGATCACATTACAATTCTGAGAATAAAAAAGCTTGTCCCAATTAATTTGCACGGTAGAGTATTAGAGATGCAAAAAAAGTGAATCGAACCTTTTTTGTAGGAAAATTTGTAAGCTTCAATTTTGTAAATAATAATTTTGGGCTACGAACAACCGTTTTCGAGTTATTTACGATGAACAAAAAAAAGTACCTATTTTTCAAGATGGCCGCTAGAGCTCACCTCTGATTCGTCAGGACTTTTGATATAATCTTCACTAGATACCTATAAACAAGAGTGCCAAGTTTCAAAACTTTCATATTTATTTCTTATATTTGCCCATTTTCAGGCTTCGTTTGCTCCCTTACTAGTTGCGGTAGATTGTTGGCAAATAACGAGCTACGCCGTAACTGGTTCTCGTACATTTACACGGGCAGCGATATATGACTTTTCTTATGAGAAGTTATCGTTGTATACAGAGCACATTTAAGAGGGAGGGGAGGGGGACAGCCCTTGGCCCCGCATTTTTAAGTGGCCCCAGAATTATGCAGGATGCTTGAAGAATTACAGAGCACAGTTTTTTTTTTTTTTTGCATATAGCACAGTGAAAACAATAAGAAACTGCCTTGTAAAAAAAATTACTATTTCTTTCCCCCTTTTTTAGGAGGAGTACGCAAAAGTAGTTGCCCCCAGCCCATCCTCAAATTTTTTGAAAGCATTTCAGATGTTTTTTTGGACACACCTGTAATTGGGAAAATTTTCGTACATTAAGAATTCGTTTGAATCATGATATTTGGATCATATTATTTTGTCCACTACTTCGATATAATTTCAACAAGTTGAACACTGGGGGCTGAGGGGGGGGTTAAAATAGAACTAAACTGGTGTCCATTTTTCATTTATGCATTTTTATAATTTCGTGCTAACACTAATTCGTCCATGAATCATGGGAAATTCACTTCAATATGGCGGGATGCTTTTATCTCTTCCTCATCATATTTTGGGAATGTTTTCTCCTGGGTATTTTCATTCCGCCACCCATAGTGAAATCCTAGATGTGCCACAAAAACAGGGGCCCCAATATACTGTCCAGCCCCCGGGCCCCCTCTTCTTAAATGTGCTCAGGTTGTCCACATAATACTCTTACGTACGTTTGTATGCTGTTCTAATGGAAATGATATAATTAATAACAACAAAAATCGACACAGCGATATGACTGGTTTCTGGAACACATCGATATTAAAGGATAGATCCATCAGAACCGCCACCTTTAACAACTGCACTTATGGTTCGGCCAGAAAGGAAGGATAGTAAGAAATACCACGTCTTTCAGTCTGGAGCAGCTGACTGCTAAATTCAATCCAGACCAAGAGTAGCACATCTGGACCCGTACCATGCATAAGAAAGTTGAAAACTTGAAGTCGTTTGTCCATTCGGAAGCCACTTGTATCAGCAAAAAACACTGATACAATTGGAAGGTAAAATGGCATTCAGGGAATATATGAGTGTTGAACTGTACCAAGTTCTGTAGATTCTGAAGTGCCACTATTTTTCATGGGACGGCGTCTTTACAGATGGCAGTGCAACAAACCACCTGAGTGGCGCAGTGTTTTGAGCACTTGCTTCTAACCGTTTGTGCGAGTGAACTCGGATTCGAGCACCGGCGGAGGTATGGATGGTGTTTTTGTCTTATGGTACTGGCTGTCTCTCCCCTATCAAAAACCTGTGGCTACAAATCAAGGTCGGGCGACTGCTTACAGCCCTAGGAGCTACTCACAATAGTCGTTAACCCTTTAACGACCAGGATCCTGACATCTTGTGTCTCTCAGAATACTATAACGCCCGAAACTGTATGTGGCTATTTTCAGAATTCCCCCCCCTCTTTAAAAGGTAACAAAAAGGGCTCAGAATACCATAACTCCCGAAACTTTGTGTTGCTCATTTCAGAATTTCCAACCTCCCCTTTACAAGTTAACAAAAGAAGGTTAAGAATACCATAACACCCGAAACTGTCTGTTCCTGCTTTCAGAATTTCTCGCCTCCCCTTAACAAGTTAACAAAAGAAGGCTCAGAATATTATAACGCTGAAAACTGTCTGTTGCTCCTTTCATAATTTCTCGCCTCCCATTTACTAGTATACAAAAGACGGCTCAGAATACCATAACGCCCGAAACTGCCTGTTCCGCTTTTTAGAATTTCTCCCCTCCCCTATACAAGTTAACAAAAGAAGGCTCAGAATACCATAACGCTCGAAACTGTCTGTTGCTCCTTTCAGAATTTTTCCCCTCCCCTATACAAGTTAGCAAAAGAAAGCTCAGAAGACCATAACGCCCGAAACTGCCTGTTGCTCCTTTCAGAATTTCTCGCCTCCCCTTAAGAAGGTAACAAAAGAAGGCTCAGAAGACCATAACGGTGAAAACTGTCTATTGCTCCTTTCAGAATTTCTCGCCTCCCATTTACAAGTTTACAAAAGAAAGCTAAGAATACTATAACGCCCGAAACTGCCTGTTCCTCCTTTCAGAATTTCTCCCCTCCCCTATTCAAATTTACAAAAGAAGGCTCAGAATACCATATCGCTCGAAACTGCCTGTTCTTCCTTTCGGAATTTCTTCCTTCCCCTATACAAGTTAACAAAAGAAGGCTCAGAATAACATAACGGCAGAAATTATCTGTTCCTCCTTTCAAAATTCTTCCCCCCCCTATACAAGTTAGCAAAAGAAAGCTCAGAAGACCATAACGCCCGAAACTGCCTGTTGCTCCTTTCAGAATTTCTAGCCTCCTCTTAAAAAGTTAACAAAAGAAGGCTAAGAATACCATAACACTCAAAACTGTCTATTGCTCCTTTCAGAATTTCTCGCCTGCCATTTACAAGTTTACAAAAGAAGGCTCAGAATACCATAACGCCCGAAACTGTCTGTTCCTCCCTTCAGAATTTCTCCCTCCCCTTAGCAAGTTAACAAAGGAAGGCTCAGAATACCATAACGTTCGAAACTGTCAGTTGCTCATTTCAGAATTTCTCCCTTCCCCAATACAAGTTTACAAAAGAAGTCTCAGAATACCATAACGGGCAAAACTGTCTGTTCCTCCTTTCAGAATTTCTCCCCTCCCCTATACAAATTTACAAAAGAAGTCTTAGAAGACCATAACGCCCAAAACTGCCTGTCGCTCCTTTCGGAATTTCTCCCTTCCCCTATACAAGTTCACAAAAGAAGGCTCAGAACACCATAACGGCCGAAACTGTCTGTTCCTCCTTTCAGAATTTCACCCCCCCCCTATAGAAGTTAGCAAAAGAAAGCTCAGAAGACCATAACGCCCGAAACTGCCTGTTGCTCCTTTCAGAATTTCTCGCCTCCTCTTAAAAAGTTAACAAAAGAAGGCTAAGAATACCATAACGCTCAAAACGGTCTGTTGCTCCTTTCAGAATTTCTCGCCTCCCCTATACAAATTTACAAAAGAAGTCTTAGAAGACCATAACGCCCAAAACTGCCTGTCGCTCCCTTCGGAATTTCTCCCTTCCCCTATACAAGTTCACAAAAGAAGGCTCAGAATACCATAACGGCCGAAACTGTCTGTTCCTCTTTTCAGAATTTCACCCCCCCCCCTATACAAGTTAGCAAAAGAAAGCTCAGAAGACCATAACGCCCGAAACTGCCTGTTGCTCCTTTCAGAATTTCTCGCCTTCCCTTAAAAAGTTAACAAAAGAAGGCTAAGAATACCATAACGCTCAAAACTGTCTGTTGCTCCTTTCAGAATTTCTTGCCTCCCATTTACAAGTTTACAAAAGAAAGCTCAGAATACCACAATGCCCGAAACTGTCTGTTTCTCCTTTCAGAATTTCTCCCTCTCCCTTAGCAAGTTAACAAAAGAAGGCTCAGAATACCATAACGCTCGAAACTGTCTGTTGCTCCTTTCAGAATTTCTCCTCCCCATAGAAGTTAGCAAAAGAAGCCTCAGAATACCATAACGCCCAAAACTGCCTGTTGCTCCTTTCAGAATTTCTTCTCTCCCCTTAACAAGTTAACAAAAGAAGGCTCAGAATACCATAACGCTCGAAACTGTCTATTGCTCCTATCAGAATTTCTCCTCCCATTTAGAAGTTTACAAAAGAAGGGTTAGGGCTGGGTAAGCACACGAAACTACCGATCAGTAGCCTTGAGGTACATTGGCCTTTAGACGTTTCTTGCTTCCGGTCGCTGCATTCTTCCGCGGAGAAGGCATGTCATGTCATGAGAATAATATCGCCCCGGAAGGTACAACCCCTGTTTTACTTATTCTTTTAGCGACAACAGTAGTAACCGAGGGTGACTCCTGCTGATCGTGTGGTGGTCGGGTAAATTTTAGAAAAAAGTAGGGGTACGAAATCCTACTCACTTCAGACGGGCGTTTTCGGGCTGTAGTTGTAGTTTGAATGTAAGGGCGTTTCGGGTGTTATGGTCGTTAAAGGGATATTCCAATTCTTTCCAACAGAAACAACAACAGCACATCATACCAGAGTCGTGAAAGAATCGTTTTGGCGAGCAAAAGTGCGCTTCCATCGTTCCCTTGACTTCCACAGTCTCAGTTCCGCTGAAAATTTGTGGTTTGTGCTGGAGAGAGTTGTTTAGTGTCGATGTTCTTTTCAGCCAACAATGATAGAATTGCTCGATATTTTGCTACGTGATTCCCTATCTCTTGTCCAAAACGATCTCAGTCACTTCATAGAATCCATGCAGTGCCGCGTAGTTGCTGTCAGGAGAGCCCACTAAATGCTAAATAAAGGTTCATATTTTTTTGTTTTTGTTTTTTTTGGAACTTTGTGTTTAGCGCTTTTTTCTTTTTTTCATAATCCACATCGGTGGATGCTTTGCGATGCAATTTAGCTTAAGATTCTGTCTTTTCTCGTTACTTTACTTAAAAAGGTAAAGAAGAAAAGAAAAAAAAAGAGCTGTAAGGCGAGAGAAAACCCAGCGAGAGACAAAGCAAAATAAGAAAAACTGCTTAATTAATTTGATTACTCTAAAAGTTTTTTCATGCCTTTTTCTTTTTATTGCACCTCAAAACGTAAAAAAACAAAAAAAGATGCTGCATTAATTTCGGGAAGACCACCTCATTACTCCTCCGTCTAAGAAGATCCAGCAAAATGGCGAATGCACGAACTACTACTTGTCACAGGCAGAACCTGATAAATCCGCTTTTATTTGTTTATGGGGATCAGGGGTACGCCGATCGCCGTCGGACGTTTCTTATGATTCTTGTTTGATGTTCAGAAGAGATAGAGGGGGAAGATAACAAACACAAAATGAAATGTTTTCGCGTTTTGTAGACGGCGTAACATCGTCATAAACATAATTTACTGCATTTTTTTTACTGCTTCTCCGCTTTGACGTACACCTCAAACACCGAAATACCACATCTCACCCTCTTTGCTCTAACACTAACAGTGTTTCCCTCCCCAGTTCACTCTAACACTAGATCTTAGACTTTTATTCAGCTGGAGTTAACGAACAGCGTTTATAGCCACAAAATTCATGTTCCACCTGTTTCCCTCTTAGCTGCCATTCTAATAATTAGATCTAGAGTTTACAGTTGGAAAAACAAGATTTTTTCACCCAAGTGCCTTTATTTCTAAAACCCGTTCTAATGTAATGATAATTGCGAAACTCTACCTTCGTAGGATTTGAACGAGAACAGTTTGCGCCCTCCCCATATATATATATATATATATATTTATTTATTTATTTATTTTTTGCTTTCTCTCAGCCTGTCTCATAGATAGATAGTAGGTTGGAAAGGTGTTCAATGAGTTTTATACTCGCGTATCATGTAATATCGTACGCATATTTACAACGTTTTCAACATACCGTCCTTTTGCAGCATGAAAACGGCGAGACGTTACTGGATAACAGTTGCTGGCGTTCAGGAAGCTGCTCTATTTATCAGCTGGTAAAAGTGGTAAAAATAGTAAATGTAAAGCTCCGAGCATTTGTTTTCACGAACGCATGATTGGAGTACGTAACGATTTTGCACCATTGTGCGTCATTCTGAAGGCATTAAAGGCTTTTCACAGCAACGGAAAACTTTAGAAAGTCTGATGCTCCATTCTGTGTCATTTTTTAATTATTAAAGTCTCTTCAGAGCTATGGAAAACTTTAGAAAGTCTCATGCACCATTCTGTGTCATTATGAAGTCATGAAAGACTCTTCAGAGTAATAGAAAACTTCAGGAAGTCTCATGCACCGTTCTGTAATCATGAGACACTTCATAGTGCTAGAAAACTTCACGAAGTTTCATGTACCATTCTGTGTCATTCTGAAATCATGAAAGGCTCTTCAGTGCGATGAAAAACATTAGAAAGTCTCATGCTCCATCCTGTGACATTTTGTAATTATGAAAGTCTCTTCAGAGATATGGAAGTCTTTAAAAAGTCTCATGCTCCATCCTGTGACATTTTGTAATTATGAAAGTCTCTTCAGAGATATGGAAGTCTTTAAAAAGTCTCATGCACCATTTTGTGTCATATGAAGTCTTCATGAAATACTCTTAAAAGTAATGGAAAATTTCAGAAAGTCTCGTATACCATTCTGTGATCATGAAAGACTCTTCAGAGCGATAGAAAACTTTAATAAGTCTCAGGCACTATTCTATGTCATTCTAAAATCATGAAGCTGGCCAGGTGGCGCAGGGGTCTAAGCGCTGGCTTATGCCCATTCGTACGAGAAAGACCCGGGTTCGAATCTAGTGAAGTACGGATATTGTATTTGTCTTACTTCCTTCGCTCATTCCCTTCCCTGGAACCAGTGGCCCTAACTTAGGCACGGGGGACTGCATATAGCCAATCGAGTTGCTCACGGTGGTCTTTAAACCTTCAGTAAAAAAAAAGTAATGAAGGGCTCTTCAGCGCAATGGTAAACTTAACTTTAGAAAGTTTCAAGCACCATTTTGTAATCACGAAAGACTCTTCAGAGCAATGTAGAACTTTAGAAAGTCTCATGCACCATTCTGTGTTATTGTTAAGTACTCTTCAGAACGATGGAAATTTTTAGAAAGTCTCAACGCTGTGGTTCGCAGAACATGACACAACTTATTACTGCCCAAAAATCAAAGAGCTAAGAGGAAGGCGGCAGGCGTATTGCACTAAATGACCAAAGTTACGCAATATTGCCAAATTTGAGTGCAGTTATGTTAGGCTTGCAACTTAATGAATTCTCCTCTAAAAAATTTAGATAAAAACGGATAGTAATACGCCAAAAAACTAAGTAAAGAACGATAATATCCGTTTATTGGCCTAAGACAGAAAACAACTGGTTGCAAGGTTTCAGCACCTACGGGTGCCTTCTTCAGGCTTAGACGTGGTTTTGGAACAACGTTAGTAATCTAAATGAATGTACAAAAAATTTAAATATGCATATGAAATATAAAAATGTATAAAAACGTGACAGCACGGCACGTGTGGAAACAGTTGAAAACGAGAAGAATCAGGTCCTTTCACGAGAGGCACGCAGGAATATGCGCCATATCAAAGGCAGCTCCATTGACACGCCATCGTTACTGACATCACTGCTAAACAAGATCTCCAGAGACTCCCTGATGGCTGTACCTCTGGCGGTAGTGTATGGTGCAACCTGTTGCAAATCGGCCCATTGTGGAGCGGCAGAAGATGCCATGACCTCCCTAGATAAGGCAGTGGACGATTTATTCTTCAAGACGTCTCTTTTGTGTTCGGACAAAAGAGTCGCAAATTACCTCTTTATCATGCCAATATAAAACTTGGTATTTCCATCCTGGTATCGAAGGGGATGGAATATACCCCTGCGTTAGTAAGTAAAGTGCTACGGCTTCCGGATGAAGGAAGGAATTGTGATATTGACTTAGAGTGGCAAATTCAAACTCCAAGCCCTAACTTCTTAAATGCATTCCGGATGAAATAGGAAAGTCCCGGTACGTACGGAAAGGAGCCGATGAACCTCTGACTGGGTTCCTTGATACGACGACGTTGATTAACAAACTCAAGTTCGGCGCTCTTAAAGATGTCAACAATTACATACTCTTTATAGCCTGCAGCTGAGACCAACGATTTAATATTGTTGATCTCCGCAATCCTGGACGCGTCATTTGAAGAGTGGTAAAACGCTCGCTTAGCACGATGTCTGAAAAATGCCAATTTATGGGTAGCCGGCCCAAAAAATGAGGGTAAAATTAGATTTGGGGTATAAGTGGGCTTATAATAAACCTCAGTCGAAAAAGTTCCATAAAGGGATTTAGTGACGAGGACGTCCAGATAAGGAAGGGAGTCATCATTAACGCAATACATAGTAAACTTGATGCCATTATGGAGGGAATTGATGAAGGAGAAGAAATCATCCAACTCTTCCACCCCGTGAGGCCAAACAAAAAATATGTCGTCTACATAACGTAGCCATAATGCAGGTACAAATCCGGCTCTATTTAGGATTTTTTATTCTAGCGGCCCTAACACAGCCTCAGCAAGCACAGAGGACATCGGGGAGCCCATAGCCACCCCTTTCGACTGTTTAAATATTTGGTTGTTAAAACCGAAATAATTAGAGTCTACTACAACGTCGATTGCATAAAAGATGGCCGCCAACGACTCTTGGGAGAACAAAGTCGATTCCAGTAATGCTTCTTTTATGGTGCAAGATGTTTCCTCTACAGGTACTGACGGAAAAAGTGAAACGACATCAAACGTACCAATGATGTGATGTGGAGCCACTATAAAGTCTTTAACTCTGTTGATAAAATCCACTGATGACCGAAGTACCGTGGAGGATGACGGTAAGAACGGAGCAATGAAACCAGCTAAACTGCGTTCAATATTTATCGACGGGACAGACCTCTATCTATCTAACAATTCTCCTCATTGTTAGATAGATAGATTGCCTTGCCAATTTACTATAAGCAACGGGCCAAACAGGGATATTACCGCTAGTACCTCAAATATGGAAATGAACATACAAACAACACGTTACGGCGAGATATTATGGCGGTAGCAAAGTTTAATGTACGTCACAGAAAGGAAAAACTAATTCGACTGATTCTCAACAAGACTTTGTTATTATACCATGACTTATTGGAACTTCCTGAACAAAGATCACGTAACTCTGCTGAGAGCCAATAAGCACAAGTCTCACAGATTATTCCCCATGCTAAAAAAATGCAGAGAGAAGAAATGAAGCATGCATCATCTAAATCCTGCTGGAGCAGGTGCAAACTTGCTCGCACCGCCGGCCAGAATTGAGGCACTGGAAGTCATTAACCAGTGAACGTAGATGCTAGATGTTTCGATATATCAATTTCCACGTGAAATATGGGCAATATATTGAAACACATGTTGTTAGGGTAACATGCAATGGCCTCCCAGAGTGGTCAGAGGCCAGGCTCTGGATCAAATCTTAGGTGTAGCATGGGTGATGCGTTTGTCCTAAACAGCTTTCTTTGTTTCTTCCCTGGAACCAGTTGCCTCAAATTTAGGACGACCTATTGCTAATAGCCTGAGATGAGATCAAGTAATATCCGGAAAAGACAAAATAATAATATGAAGATGATGCAATATTTTGAAGGCCTATCTTGTCCCAGCATAATGAACTCAAAGTTACTCCTGTGGTACAAAAATCGGAGAAGGGAGGACTCCAGAAATCCGAAAACTTTTGGCGCAGGTCTGCGTGATGCGTCACACGCAGTTTGCATTAGGAATGTGTCACGCAAACGTGTTTTAAGTTATGAGGGCAACAAAAGCTCCGCGGGTAGTGTGTGGAATGCGATTAAATGATTCCTGAACACAAACGCTTCGAACAGTATACCCTATATTGACAAAAGTCACCGGACACCTAGAAGAGAAACACAACATGGCATTTATTCACATACATTAGTACGGTGTCGGTCAACCTATGGCTTTAATGCATGCACTGACCCTTCGAGACATGCCTTCGACAAGGTTTTGGAACACAGCGATAGGTATGCGCTTCCATTCAGTACATAATGCTGCCGCTAACTGTTGCTTAGTAGTAGGCCTTGGTTCCATACTTCTTATATGGCACTCTAATTCATCCCATATGGGATTAAGAACAGGGCTCTGTGCTGGCCAGTCCACACACGATACGGAATTATCGTCAAACCACGCCGTAACAATTCTTGCTGTGTGGCTCGGTGCATTATCCTGCTGGTACCAACAAGACTCTGTTCCATAGTATTTCCACACAGTTGATAGGGCATAATTGTCCAGAATATCGAGGTAGACATGTTGGTTAACAGGTTTGTCCACGATAACAATAGGCCGGGACCGTACCACGAAAAATGCCCCCACACGAGTACACTGCCAGCTCCAAACTTGACCGTAGGAACAGTACACTGTGGTAAATAGCGTTCCTCCGGCTACCGCCATATCCACACAAATCCACCAGACTGATGGATCGTGCATCTGGATTCATCAGTTCATAGGACCCGCTTCTATTGATCTACGGTCCACGATAAATGTTCTTTACACCATGCTAAACGAGGAGTAGCATTCCGAGTGGAGATGAAAGGCTTATGAGCAGCCGCACGACCACGGTAACCCATGGAATGAAGTTCTCTGCGAATGGTATGTGCACACACCTAGGTTCCAGCATTTTTACTCATCTGTACACTGAGGTCTTGTGCAATACTCCGTCGATTAGCTGTAACGACTCTCCTGAGGCTTCGACGTCCTCTATCACTAATTTTCTTTGGTCTGCCGGTACGTTTTGCTACTTCAGGCACGCCATGTGTCTTCCAGTTATTCATTCAGTACATCCAAAACAACTGACTTGGGTATGTTCAAACGCCTCTCGGTTTCTCTTGTGGACAACCCTCTAATATAATACCCAGCAATCTTTCCTTTCTCAAAGTGAATTCTCTCCCGCGGCGACATTTTCACCCAACCTCTCAGTGCGATATGATAGCGGTCATCTGCAGGCTTGAGTTTATACCGTTTACAACTGTACCGCGCATTTTAACAACGCAGCGGATCTGTTCATTTGCTTTTGAAGGGGTGTCCGTTGAATTTTGTCAATATAGTGTATATGTCTCTTCTATGACTAGGTTCTTCTAATACTGCCTTTTTTATTTTCTGTAGAAGTTTGCATGGTTCATGATGTTGTCAAGGTTGCAGTTCGTCTTTCCCGAATGTTGGGCAAGTTGATAGGCTGCCGATTGTTCTAAGGCGCGAACTCCTAATTACTCGTAACCTTAGGCCTGGGTTCTAATTCAGAGTAAGGCATAGGTGTTATGTTGCTTTTGTTTTTCTCTCTCTCCCTTCCCTAGAAACTTTCGTCCAGTTTCCGCCTAAATTCGGTTGACGCCTTCGAAGCTTATAATACTGGAAAGAAGGGACATTTCTCAACTGACGCCATTGAGAATCATGTGGAGCCTTATAACGTTAGTAAAAGAATCTTCTTCGAGCATTCCTGTGAATTTTGACTATATTATTTGACAGCTCATGTGATGCTAAGACACAGTTAGGCTAAAATTGCAAGTGCCGCACCTGTGGCGCAGTGGTTTAAGCGCTGGTTTATGACCATTCGTTAGAGAAGGTCCGGGTTCGAATTCCGTCAAGTCAAGGATATTGTATTTGTCTCACAGCCCTGGCTCTCTCCCTTCCCTGGAACCAGTAGCCCAAAATTAGGGACGGGCGACTGTTTATAGCTCATTGAGTTGCTCACGGTGGTCGTTAAACCTCCAATCAAAAGAAAGAAACACAGGTAACCATTCTTCTGGAACCGCCAGTACATCAGCACTGCATTACTGCCTATTTACCGAGACAACAGCGTTTTATATTTGACCTATTTCCTGAGTGATTCCGTTCAGTTTCTCTTCTTTGTCAAAGCCTTCCTTCCTCAAGTAATTGCAAAAGGAAGTACCCTGGCTGGCGAACAATTATGGAAGTAGTGTGTGTGTGTGTGTGTGTGTGTCGACATTTGAACACAGATTGAGTGATGGTCTGGCATTTGGAAAGTGTCAGATGATTGTCTGTTTGCTGATAAACCGAAGATGAACAGAAGGATCTAGGTTACCACGCACACACACACACACGGGCATTCAAGTATGAATACATACATATATAAATACGCACGTACACATGCATACATATGCACACACACATATACATACATGTACGTATCACATCACTTGAAGGACACACTGGACATGGCTTAACCAAGAAAACATCTGGATTCAAGAGCTGATATAGCTCTATAGATCACATCTATGCACTGAGAGAACTAATTAAAACAGTGAATGAACATGAATTCCCACTACGTGCGGCTTTTATTGATTATGAGGTCTTCGACTCCATGCAATTGTTAGCATTTATAATATCTTTGAAATCCTGCTGTATTGAAGATTCATACATTAATATTATTGATAACATCTATGAAAACGAAAGTACAAAGGTTCGACTACATGTGTATGTGGGGACGTGCACGTATAAAAATTGCTAAGGAGGAAGACAAGATGACCCCATATCTCCCAAACTATTTAATGCCATATTGGAGAATGTCTGTCTATCACTGAGCTCAGAAGACAAGGAGATAAGCATTAACGAAGAAGTTTGACCAATACTCGTTTTGCTGCTGGTATCTTCACAGTGCTGCAGAGTATTATTCAGAAAGTTTATAACAACAGAAAATTTCGGGTGTGCCCGCAACTTCATCTTCATGTCAGCGCTGGAAAAAAATGGACTCAGAGATATTCAGCATGCGCAATTTCGGATAACAATCCGTACCGCTAAGAATATCTGCGAGAAGTCCAACTCAAATATTCAGTTTCTTGAGCATTCTACACAAGTTTAGACAGTTAGAAAAGCGGTGATGTAAGGTGGTACCATTGATTTTATGTTACTGAATTTTTTTAGGTAGAATACGGCTTTTAATGAAACGAGATGCTGCATTAACCCTTTGGGGATAGGACTGTAAAATACTGTTTCTCCCAGAATAACAACTTCAGAAATGGCTCGTTGCTGCTTTTCAAGTTTATGATCTTCATTTTACAGGTTAATATATCAAACATTACTGCTGGGTTATCATGCTAAACTTTCGATCTGTAGGCTTGATATTCATTAGCTTCATTTTAGATGTTTCTCGGGGATAATCAATGATTCAAAAAACAAAACAAAGAAAAACATACGGTTCCGGTAAACGAACGATTTTTGGTGTTGAACGGTTCCGGTGTTGGGGTGAAAGCTGATGGACTTCCAGGTCGTTTAAATCAGCTGATGTTTATAATTAATCGAGATTTGTATGTGGGTCAGTGTTCAGAGATTTGCGGGGCTAATCATAGTTTTATGCCTATTGTTTTAAGTGTGATGAGGAAGTACGATTTGTTATTCCACAGAGACGAGATTGCAATATTATGAGAGTGAATGGTTTCACCCCGAGATAAACCGATAGGTCATTTTTTTGTTCAGTGACACTAATTGTGACTGAGGGTGACATTTACTAATCTCGCACAGGCAGTGCAAATTCAAAGAACATGTAAGGGTATGTAATTCTACTACGCCAGTACAAGCAACCGTGGTCATTTGCTTGTACTGGCGTTTTGTGCGGTACGATCTTTAAAGGGTTCAAAGCCATCATTCAACGAACATGTGTTTGACAGACGACATTTTCACATTCAGAATCTTATGTAAGTAGCCATTTAGAACTTCGAAGCTCTAATGAAATACACCGAAAAGCAATTGAATTAGAGATACCTGTCTAGTAACGTGTAGAACCACCTTTCGCCCTGATTACGGCGGCGATTCGTCTCGGCATGGACTCGACAAGACACCGGAAGCGTTGGGAACCCACACGGATCCACGACCCGTGAACAAGCTCCCACAGTTCACGAAGATTTGATGGAGGGGGTGGGGGGTCAAAGACTCGTACACCTCTCTCCATGGCATCCCAGATATGGTCGATGGGATTACGGTCAGGTGACCTAGCTGGCCAAGGAAGCGAGGTCACGTCGGTGGAGTGTTCATCAAACCATTCAGATACAATTCGGGAGTGATGGCAAGATGCATTGTCTTGTTGCTGGATGAGGTCCCCAGCGGGATGTTGAAGAGGCACAAACGGTAGCAAATGGTCGTCCAGGATATCCCGATAACGTTGACCTGTGAGGGACGATGTCACACGTACCTGGGGTACCATTTCAGTCCACGTAAACAGTCCCTAGACGAGAATGCCACCCCCACCAGCTTGAAGAGTACCCTGCTGGCAAGAAGGATCCATCGCTTCATGTGGTATGCGCCGTACTCGTATCCTGCCATACGCATGTACCAACGTGAATCTCGACTCATCAGTCTAGGCAACATTTTCCCACATGTCTAGGGTCCAGTGGCGATGCTCCCGCGCCCATGCTAATCTTTGCACTCTGTGATGTGCGGTCAGCAGCGGTACCCTCGTGGGACGATAGCTTCTGTACCCCATAGCGAGGAGATGATTCTGGATGGTGTGGCTGCTTACACGTTCTTGTGCACCAGCGTTAAATTGCCGAGTGATTTCTTGCACTGTGGCCCGTCCATCCGCTGTTTCAATGCCAGCTAGCCGACGATGACCCCGCTCATCCACACGCTGTGGTCCACGGCAGTTGGCCCTTGCAGGGATGGTTTCACCGGATTCGATGTACTCACGGTGCACCCATGACACAGTGGCTCGTAAAAATCCCAGTGTCTGCACGACTTCCGAGATGGAGTGACCTATTCGTCGGGCCCAGACAATTTGCCCACGATCAAATGCGCTTAGATCCTTCGTCTTTCCCATACGGCGTCCAACTCTTACTGATTCCCGTCGCATCACTCCTTATATTGTCGGATCGCTGCATACGTCATGTCGTTTCCGTTGATAAAGCCACCCACAGCCCCACATTTGCATAACGCCAGCTGTCTCTAATTCAATTGCTCTTCAGTGTACTCCGTTATTGTACAATTCACTCAGTGGTGGTCAGTGCATAAACATCTTACACTGGTAAAAATAAGTAACTTGCTAAAGTGTAAAAGAGTTACTGCTTTCTTTAAGGATATTTGTTACTGAAGATGATATGTGTTTTGCAAATTTTAATTTTCAGAAGTACTACGGAGAAGCGCATCTCTATCCTGTATCGCATCTCGGGTATTTGGACAAAATAGTCGAAAATGCATTGTTGCGATGAAGATATCATTTTTGATATTCGAATATGTAACGTGCTACGTGATATAAAACCTATATTATAGGCAACGTCTGTCCCTAGCGTTCTGACGTCATTAAGTACTTGCAGCACCACCTGCTTTTATCCGGTGGTCGAAATCGGAAATAAGTTCACCGCTATCGCACGATACGTAAAATCAAGGAGAAATATCGGAAAATAAAATAAAGTTAGTAAAACAAACGACTTCATCTGTGGCAACACGCAATTACTCGAACAACTGTCTGCGATGTTTGTTTTTCAACGTAGGTGTTATGTTGTGTTTTATTTCATTTTCTACGCATTGCAGAGTAATTTCATAAAAATGAATCAGCGTTATTGTAAATATAAATACCCAGACCTATTTAAAACTCTCTAACCTGCAAAAAAACCGGAGATTTTGAGATGTCAAACTAAGCAAAATGGCATCTAAAAACATTTCAGTTATTACATGAATGGGATTTTACATTTCCTTACAGAAATCCGGCGTCTATTTGATATGTTTTAAATCTGCTTCAATTTAAAATTTCATCCCCATCCTACCTAGGTCGGGCAACATCCTCTATATATGAATATTTATTTGAAGCTTAAAAGCAGCCATCCTAGGAAGGGTTGCAGGATAGTGACGTACACCATATTGACAAAAGTCACCGGACATCTCTTCAAAAGCAAATGAACGGATTCGCTGCGATGTTAAGATGCGCGGTACAGCTGCAAACCGTATAAAAACAAGCCTGCAGCTGACCTTGATCATATCGCACAGTGAGGTTGAGTGAAAATGTCGCGGCGGGAGGGAACTGACTTTGAGAAAGGAAAGATTGTTGGGTGTCATATATTTGGGGGTTGTACATAACAGAAACCTAGAGGCGTTTAAAAACACCCAAGTCAACTGTTTTGGATGTACTGAATAAGTGGAAGACACATGGCGTGCATGCAGCAGCAAAAGGTATACCGGCAGATTAAAGAAAATCAGTGATAGAGGACGTCCAAGCCTCAGGAGAGTCGGAGTACTGCACAAGATCTCAGTGTACAGGTGAGTAAAAATGCTGGGACCTCGGTATGTATACGTACCATTCGCAGAGAACTTCATTCCATGGGTTACCGTGGTCGTGCGGCTGCTCGTAAGCCTTTCATCTGCACTCAAAATGCTTCCCGTTGTTTATCATGGTGTAAAGAACATTTATCGTGGACCGTAGATGAATGCAAACGGATCCTGATGAATCTAGATACACGATTCATCAGTCTGATACACATGTGTGGGTATGGCGGGGGAACGCTATTTACCACAGTGTACTGTTCCTGTGGTCAAGATTGGAGCTGACAGTGTACCTGCGTGGAGATGTTTTTCGTGGTATGGTCTCGGCTCATTGGTTATCGTGGACAAACCTATTAACCAGCACTTCTACCTTGATATTCTGGTCAATTATGCCGTACAAACGCTGTGGCAATACTATGGAACCGAGCCTGGTTGGAACTATCAGGTTAATGCATCGAGCCTTAAAGCAAGGACTGTTACGGCGTGGTTTGAGAATAATTCCGTATCCTGTGGGGACTGGCCATCACAGAGCCCTGTTCTTAATCCCATAGAGCATCTATGGGATGAATTAGAGCGCCGCATAAGACGTTTGGAACCAAGGCTACTACTAAGCAACAGTTAGCGGCAGCATTATGTACTGAATGGAAGCGCATACCTATCGCTGTGTTCCAAAACCTTGTCGAAAGCATGTCCTGAAAGGTCACTGCACACATTAAGGCCAAAGGCGGACCGACACCGTGCTAATGTATGTCAATAAATGCTATATCGTGTTTCTCTTCTAGGTGTCCGGTGACTTTTGTAAATATAGTGTATATAACGTATACTACTTAGGTGACGTATGTGTCTAATCGACAGTGGATCAGTGATAAACCTTCCGGTATAGGTCAGCTGGGAGATCAGGCGCTCCGGATTTGTTTGTTCGAATTCCACCGAAGTCAAAAGGTTATATAATATATTGGCGCCCGCAACAGGGGCGTAAATCTCCTCGTCGTTAGTTTGAAACATTTACGTGTTGAGTCTTCCAAACAACCTACGTGATTAATGAAATGAATTCTTCTGTAATGAGGTAGTCCTTCGATCATGGTTGACGGATGAACCTAAACCTGCGATTTCGTGTTCCCTGTCTTTCTCGTGGGAGGTAGAGGAAAACCATGTGACATGATGTAGATGACGTACTACTAAGGGGGCCCATCGACTTGCCGGCGTAGTTCAGTTGGAAAAACAGACGTTCCAGAGTGGGAAGACATGGATCCGAAATCACCAGTGAAAAAGGTTATATCTCTCTATTCTAAAAAACGTAACTGCCGCTGCCGCCCCCACCCCCGCCGCTATTTTAGGAATTTCGTGACACTCGCGCTTTTCTAGCTCGCACCGCTAAAAGTATTAACCACAAAAATATGAAATTTACATTGTTCGTAGAGAATTGCTCGGAAAACACGCTGAAATAACCCGTTTTTCGATTCTTGTGATACTTCAAGAGCTATTGTATTTTAAATCTAAGGTAAGCAAAAAAGTGCTATCAGTTCGGACACATTAACCGCAACAGAACCACGAAACTTTGTTGGTATGTAGGGCCATGGCCGAATTTTGCACCTCGTTGTCCTTTCTTTGAATTTCAATTTTGTTTAGGAGAGATTAAATTTAAAAATTTCACAAAATTCTCTATTTCGCGATGGGATTCATTTCAAAAAACTGATATATTGCAAAACCATAAACCATAACGCATTGTAATTTTTGCAGCATAAACTCACAACTATTATCCCTCTTTTACAAAACATTTTTTTTTAAGAAAAAGTCATTTTATGATTTTTAAGCATTTTTAAAGACGCAAAGTGAAGGAACGAGCGGCTTACTCTGTCTTCAGCGTTAACCACACAGGAAAGTTCTGGTCCCGTCATCTGCTGCCATGGCGACGCAGCTATTTTTAGCACTCTCTTCTCATTGGTTGAAAGGACAGACTACAATCAAACTGGTAATGACGCAGTGCTTAATGACGTAGCAACGCTTTTAAAGTTCGAAGTTTTTGCAGGCATACGTGAATACCTATGTAAAGGGTCTGGTTCATTTGCCCGACGTTCACTTCACCCGAAGGGTTACTTGACCGAAAATCACTTCACCGAAAAGATTGTTTCACCGAAAGATCACTTGATCGAAACGTTCATTTCACCGAAGGGTCACTTGATCGAAAGGTACGTTTCACCGAAGGGTCACTTGATCGAAAAGTTCATTTCACCGAAAGGTCTCTTAACCTAAAAGTGCATTTCATCGAAAGACCATTTCACCGAAGGGTCAGTTTTTGGAAAGCTTTGGATTCCATTATGGGATCTGTTGAAGCATGTTGCAAGTTCGGCAAACAGACCACCGAAACGTTAGGGGATCATAGCCAAATCGCACTTTTGATTTCTCCGTGTCACAGAGAAAGCAAATATTTAGTTTTAAGACAAAAATAATTAATTTTAAGTCCCTAAACCTCGGTTTGCCGCCCCGGTGGCGCAGTGGTCTAAGGCGTTGGCCTCTGATCATTCGTCGGAAGGGGTCCGGGTTCGAATCCCGGTGAGGCATGGATGTTGTGTTTGTCTTACGGCATTGGCTCTCTCCCTTCCCTGGAACCAGTGACTCTAAATTAGGGACGGGCGACTGCTTATAGCCCATTGAGTTGCTCACGGTGGTCGTTAAATCTCAAAAAAAAAAAAAAAAAAAAAAAAAAAAAAAATAAACCTCGGTTTAGGCCATTTTAGCAAATTTTAATCATGTTCATAAGGTTTACATAAAAGTAATTTTCAGTGCTCATGTTCATAAGATTTCCATAAAAAATCAAGTTAATAATGTTACACATTTTTTCAGGCAAAAAGAATCAATTTTATGACCCTTTGTCTGGGCTTAGGCCTTTTTAGCAAATTTTAATCGTGCGTGCTCATGTTCATAAGGTCTTCATAAAAAGTTACTTTACATTTCATGTATTGCTTATGCGTATGAGTAGGGTTAAAAGCTGTTAAAATGCCCTACGGTCAAAAAAATTAATGTTTTGTGGTTGAGTAAAAGTGGAACATTATTTACTTGATTTGCTATGAAACCCTTATGAATATGAGCTCGGAGCATTAAAATTTGACAAAAAGGCACAGATCTAGGCCTTATAATTAATGTTATATTTCGAAAAGCCTGCTCATGTGGAGGTGTTTCATAGAAATTAAAAGTGTATTTTTTATACAATCCGATAATGTTTAGGTGGCCAGTTTTTCAAAAACACGCACCACACTCAAACAGATCTCTAACAACAAAATTCTAAGTTTTCGATAAACTGACAATTCGGGGAAATGATCTTTCGATATAATGAACTTTTAGGTAAAGTAATCCTTCGGTGAAGTGAACTTTTCGATCAAATGTCCTTTCGATGAAATGAACTTTTAGCTGAAGTGACCTTTCGGTGAAATGAACTGTTCGATCAAGTGACCCTTCGGTCGGCGAAATGTACCTTTCGATCAAGTGATTTTCGGTCATGTGACCTTTCGATGAAGTGAACGATACCCCTAGGTAAATATAGGCTTTCACCTCGTATAAAAAAAGCAAAGAGGGAAAATGCGAGTGTGTTCATCCGCGAATTGTTCGACCACTTCTAAATGACCTAGAGATCCAAAAATTGTCATGCTGATAGGTCTTAAGATCCGGATACCTAGAAACGACCCCTTCCTCCCCGAAAAATGGCGGCTTTGGAACATTGTCTGCTTGAAATTTTCGAGAATTGTTAGACCACTTCTAATTACCTAGAGATCTAAAATTTGACATGCTGGTAGGTCCTAAAGTCCAGATAACTTCAAATGCATGAAAACCAAATAAAATACCCAAACAAGAAAGATGACACCGGATTTTCGGGTGCAATAAGCACGTCTTTTGAATCCGTTCTAACGCAAATTAAATTTATCAAAGCTATTCAAAGTCTATGGAGCCGGTATAGAAAACAATAGTATCCGACGGAAGAAAGAAGTTTTTCGGTAGGGTTTTTAATCCCTCAGATACTGCTGTAAACGGAATCGGGAGCTTACGCTCTCTGGTTGCAGACTTGTGCGTTAAGAAAAACATGAATTTATATCAGAAACATTTTGCACCGGAAACGCTCTCCAACACAGAAATAATTTTTCAAATCGGTGTCTTAGAAACAGAGATATAGACAAAAATAAGATTTGACTTTACGTCTCCTGGTGGGAAAACCATGCATTATTTTAGGAAAAAAGTATTCTCGAAAGGAAATCCCACATGAGCGGTATCGGTCTAAGAAAAAAAAAAAAATGTAGTCGAGTTTTCAGGAGCCCAGATTTTGCTACAAATACATCAGAAGCAGAAATGAACGCTTATGCACCCTGGTGGCCAAACCATTCTTTATCAAACATTAGAAATTATGTGAAAAATATTTTCCATCAGGTCTTGTATGCGATACAGGAAGAATTTTTCAAATAGGAGTTTTAGAAGCAGAAATAACGCAGAAAACGCAATTTGCCTTTGTGCCCCCAAGCGGAAAGTCTATGGTTTACTTGAAAATTTTGAATTATTAGGAAAAACATTTCGCATCGAAAACACCATCCAACAAAGAAGGGATTTTCCAAATCGGACTCCTAGAAGTAGAGATATTGACAAAAATAAGATATACATCTACGCCCGCTGGCGTTGAAACCATGCATTAATTTAAGAAGAAAATGGTTCTAAACGGTTTGCCGACATGAGTACTATCGGTCTACAAACGACGTTTTTTTCAATAGGATTTTAGAAGCTCATATTTTGCTGCAAATAAATCAGAAGCGGAAATTAAAATTTACGACCCCTGGTGGCCAAACCATTTTTTCACAAAAATTAGAAATTATGTGCAAACGATTTCCCATAACGAGCTGTAGCCGGTGCAGAAAGAATTTTTCAAATCGTAGGTTTCGAAGCAAGGATATAGGGGGATAAGCAATTTACCGTTACGCCCCCTAGCGGAAAGTCTATAAATTACTTGAAAATTTTCAAGTTATATGAAAAACATGTCATACTGGAAACACCATCCAACAAAGAAGGAATTTTTCAAATCGGACTCCTGGAAATAGAGATATTGACAAAAATAAGATATACATCTACGCCCCCTGGCGGAGAAATTGTGGAATATTTTAAGAAGAAAATATTCCGAAAAGGTTTATCGATGTGAGTGGCATCAGTCCACGAAAGAATTTTTTCAATCGATGTTTTAAAAGCTCGGATTTTATGGCAAATATATCAGAAGCAAGAATTAACACTTACGCCCCCTGGTGGACAAAGTATTCTTTACCAAAAATTTGAAGTTATATGCAAAAGATTTTCCATCAGGAGGTGTATCTGCTGAAGAAATTCTTTTCAAATCGGAGTTTTAGAACAAGAGTATTAGGGAAAATGTAATTTACTTTTACGCCTCCTAGAGGAAAATCTATGCGTAATTTGAAAAGTAACTATATCTAAAATACTCTTCGACATAAATGGAATCGAAATATAAAAGATTTTTTCAATCGGATGTTTAGAAGCAAATATGTGGATTAAAACTTATTTTTGAATTCGACATCACCTGCATTTACGCCCTCTAGCGGCAAAATTGTACATCGTAAAAAACAAGCGAAATAAAGGATCATCATTCTCATATTTCAAGCTTCCCAATGCAAAGAGAATTTTTCAAATCGGATTAATAGTTGCAGAGATATCGTGAGTACAGACGGGCAGACGGACGGACAAACCGATAACATAAGCACGATCTTTTTTTACAAAAGACGTGCTAAAAACAGCGCATTGAAACATTCTCTGCTAGAATTTTTCTACCGCTTCCACCACTAAAAAAAAATTCGAAAGGGTGGCTTAGCTTTACTGTTTGAAAATGCTGATAGGTTTAAAGATAATTTTGTCATAATCAGTGAAATGCTTTGAAAATTTCAAATTTTGATTTAAAATTAAGGGGAACCAAAGCCTGCTTCGTTTTACGTCAAACCGCATACATTGATGTCAGGACGCTGTTCTAAATCGTAAAACAGTTGCGGATTTTAAATTACTTTTCTTTCCTTTAATTACTTTTACTTTCTTTACTTTTATGTTCAAAAATGATTTTATAGATTCACCGTTCGGAGAATAGTGAATCTATAAAATCATTATAAATAAAGACACGTGTTAACTGTTTCCGACAGATTTTTTGCATGTTCCCCTCTTAAGCAATTCCATCATTCCTTAGGACGGACAAATGCCTGCAGTACAAACGCATTTTTTTATTGTTGAGTTCCGTAATGCGAAAAGGGACCATAGGTCAAATTAATGAATTACCTTCGGTGCAGTTGATAACCTTGTCACCTTATTTGTTTCGACAGAAATTAAGTTAAACCTATTATACAACCCGTTCGTAAAAACAGAAAATTTGGTATTCATTCAGAATGGATATAATTACAGTAATTTCAATTACAAAAGAGACCAGGCTGCACGTTCTCGTTTATTGTTATTAGAACAAGTAGTTCGGGTGTGTTGCCCACCTTGAGCAACATAAAGAAAAGGTTAAAGGGATCATTTAACGAAACTTGAGTGTCTTACGTGAAATCAGATGACGCATGAAATAAATTTACTGTCATGCTTCCGACTTCACACATTTTTCTTCACTTGTTGTTCGTATGAATTCTTTCATCATCAAAATAACTTCAAGGCAATTCAAATGTTATTCCAAACGCCGACAAAAGCGTCCGGTTATTCTTCTGTATCTATGTTTCGTTTCGTTCCTATATTTGTGCTAAAATACTGAAGCTTAGAACCCAGTAATTTTTTAATTGGCCAAACAATGGCAGATTAGATAAACTGCAAACATGGATGCACAGCAAAGTTTTATCTCGTGTGTAACGTACCAGGAGATGTGACGTACCTGCCAGAAGGACGCACACGACATAAAGGCAGATAGGAATCAGAATAAAACGTCCGCGTAGCTCAATTGGTAGAGCAACTTATTCCGGAATGAGGGGATCCGGGTTCGAATCCTGGCGTGGACAGAAATGACAGAGAAATTTACTTCGTTATACGTGGTCTTAGAATACGATATGTCCCTTCTCATACATTTTTTGCAACTGCTCCTCTGCAAAATAAAATCAGAGAAGCATGTGTGCTATGCTACGCGGATATAACAATTTAAAGGTTTTCAGTATCAATTCATTTCTCCAAGCAAGGAATTTTCTAGCGGGAGGTTCGAACACGGTATATAAGGCAGCATCGGTAATTATACTTCTAAAGATGAGTTTCAAACGGAATCGTTTCTTTTGTATGGAAGGTCGTTTAGAAAACTTTGAGTACCTAAATCGTTTTATCATGTACAACGGGAAGGAGAAAACCCGTCAACGAGTAAAACACCGACCCCCCTCAGAGTTATTAAAGCTTCTTGATGAATCAAAATCTCAGTACACATCGCTGCATACTATATTACGCAACTGCTTCCATATGACCGATACTAGGTAGTAATTTCTTTTATCAGAATCTGGTTATAACAGAAGTTGTACTGTATTATGTCTTGATAAATTTGGTTGTAATATTTCAACATAACTGCTTAGACAAAAATCTACGCCCCCCAAGTGGCGCAATGGTCTAAGCGATAGCTTATGATCATTCGTCCGAGATGGGTCCGGGTTCGAAACCCGGTGAGGCAGGGATTTTGTGTTAATTTTATGGCGCTTGCTGTCTCCCTTCCCTGGAACCAGTGCCCCTAAATTAGGGGCAGGGGACTTCTTATAGCATATCGAGTAGCTGGCGGTGGTCGACAACCCCTCCCTTCATGAAAAAAGGAAAAAAAAAGAGAGATCTATCTTCGGCATCTTCTGTTCGCAAGCACATTAATTAGACTCTAAGAAATTTTCATTATTTTATTTTAACTCTTTGTTCTACAATCTGTCCCAAACGTCTTGCGGTAAATTAGGGACGGGCGACTGCTTGTAGCCCATTGCGTTGTTCTCGTTGGTCTTTAAACCTCCAATCAAAAAAAAAAAAAAAAAAAAAAAAAAAAAAAAGAAATCTACAATACTGTATACTTCTTTCCACTTCCCAGATATGATATTTCGTTCAAATCGCATTAAGTGCTGGGTAATCACCTTGCGTTTCATTCACTTTATCAAACAATAGGTGTAAATTCACGGAAAATTCCTGAAAATAAGGTGCAGTAAAGTTGCCAGTATGCCTCCATCTTTAAACGAAATTTTCATTCTTAACTTCAGCATTTTCACAGATTTTCCGTTGTCACTAATTCCGTTTATATCAGAAAAGACAGTTTCGGATTTTTCCATTTTTATACAGAAATTTCGCAGAAACTTCGATTTTTATTTTTCCACCCTTTCACCACAGATTCCTTTCATGCATTTAGGGCCACTGATTCCAGGGAAGGAAAATAACCAGTGACTAAGGCAAACACAACATCCATGCCTCACTGGGATTCGAACCCAGACTCTTCTCGGATGAATGGTCATAAGCCATCGCTTAGACCACTGCTTTCACTTTATTGAACAAATTAAGCAAGTACATAAGGCCCGGATTTACAGCGCCAAACAGAAAAAAATGAAATGACAACATATACACAGCGAGGATGAAATATGCACAAATGAAAAATGTACTATTTACAGTGATAACAAATTCATATTCGAGGGATTGTTTCACATACTTAAGTGGATACAACAAAGAGAAACTGGTGAAACAGTATAGGCAGACACTCCGTAAAATGAGACAATATGTGCAGTACCATAAAATATAGTGCAACCGAGACAATAAGTACATCCGTGACACACGGCAGACAAGTTAAAGGCATATTGTGATAAGTGCAAGTGAAACAGATGTGTACCAGATGAGCAAAATAGTAATGTATGTACAACAGGCGCATAGGCAGTGTCATATAAATACAAGGAAGAACATCAATAGAGAGCAAATACGGTAACATAAGGTATAATACCTTGCGACAAAAGCAATAGATGACACTACAACTGATTCGCAATGTACATGCACAGGTTGATGAACAACATAGAAAGCTATACGAAGACATCACTATATACAGCTATTGTGGACGAGCAACAAATATAACAGGTCATGGTACAACATGCGCCACCGTGGCGGCAGAAACATCTTCAACGACAGCGCAGTGAGTTACCGAGTGACATAGAAAGACACTTAGCACGTGGTCACGTATAAGGTAGAAATGAAGATTACTCAAGCCGCGGCCATTAATGCGGGTTAACTTGTTATCTTATTTTCTACAGGAGCTTATTATTTTTCTAAATAGGTTTATAATAATTTCATTTTTCTATAGGAGGACTTACTTCAAATTGCATTTCTTTTCATCCTGATATTTCAAAGCAGCAGATGCTTCGGAACTCGAGATCTTTTTAAACTGAAAATGACTCAGTTATGTTCAAGAAAAGGTGAAATGGCACTGCTTCACAGTATTATTTCACAAAACCCTTAAATATAAAACTGAATTTCCTTATGATAGCTATAATAATTTTGTCTTAATTGATCCATAGACTGATCATAACACAATCATCCATACGATAATTAAAGTACCCTGTTTCTTACGATAACATTATATACAACACAAATTTTTTTGAAGATGACAATCCGATTTTTGGTGTAAATGCGACAAGGATACAGTCAGATAATATCCGAAAACTTGAAAATTTTCATCGTTCTGAAGCGGGACTCGAATCCGCGTCTCCCAGATAGCGCCAGGGAATGCTAACCACTACACCACCCAGAACGACCAAGTCTCAAGTTTCCGATTAATTTGAATACAACCATCACAGGATTCGCTAGTCGAAGCAACCGGCATTCATGTTTAGCGAATCTGGAGGTAAAGAATCCTATCCCGTCATTGCCCGGAGGAGCAGATAAATCATGAAAGAAATACGGGATTGCACCATATAATACACATTTTTGAAGATGACAATCCGATTTTTGGTGTAAATGTGACAAGAATGGTAAGTCAGATAATATCCGAAAACTTGAAAATTTTCATCGTCCTGGATATATCATTATAAACAATAGCTGGTGCACCAAATGGTAGGAAAGGTAAGAAATATTCGTTGCTACAATTACTTAAATACCATGCGATATGCTATTCACAATATTCGGTCTCCCTACAGAACTTCATAATCAGGTCATTCAATAGATGATTGAAATCTAATAGCTAGTTAATCAAACCTTAAGTATTCCCGTGAATCACTCCCATTACCAGAAGTTTTCCGTCATTTGCATACGTAATATGTAAGAACAGAATTTTTCCGTTAACCCTTTAAGCAGCCGACGTACCTGAACCAAATGGTGCCCCAAAGTTTCTGCAGTCCCCAAACAGAATTTTCACATAGCGGCCGTGTTTTACGAAAGCTACGGCAAAACAGTTGCTTTACCCCCTCTCATCTCAGCAGTACCGACAATAAACCTGTCGCTTGTGATGAAAACTTCCTTCTACTTCTTTATTCTCTCCCTCATGACTCATGGCATGATGGAGGAGGGCTGATCCTCTCGACGCTGATCATCATGACACTATGTAGAAACCAGTGTCTCGAACATCTTTCCTTTCATTTTTCAGGTCACACACCACAACCCTTTTACGAAGTAATCCAGAAAGTGCTAGTGTTAGAAAGTGCTCCCATAAATGACCGCTTTGAATAACAAAGCTAAGTCACCCTTTCGTCTAATGCGCAAGTGGACTCGCTTCAGACTTATTCGCCTCACTTCTGAGAAAAGGAATATATAGGTTGTGCCATTTAAAAGAGGCCCGAGTATAATGAACGACAACAGTCACGCAATGTTACTATACATGATAAAGAATAGTTGAAATGAGAGAAAACAGGAGTAATTTACCTGCGTTTACAACAATTGCTGAAAGTGCTGCACACGACGGAACAAGTTGTTCGTAACGCGCCACAACTCATCGGTAGTAATCTGGGCTATGGCATCAGTAATGTTCACTTTTAATTCATCAAGGATGTGCGGATTACACTGTTAAAATGTTTTGGTAGGTTGCACCAAAAAGTGGTGCTACATCAGCTGCAGTACTTTCTCAGAAACGGTACATCACTGTGTGTTGCAACCAAAACCAGACAACATGGTACAACTTTGCACCATAATGTGGGGTAACCTTGTGCCATAACGTTGAGTAAAGTTGCATCATGCTGTTGTGTTTTGTTTGCCCTACAGTGATGTATCGTTTCTCAGAAAATGGTGCAGCTGGTGTAGCACCACTTTTTGGTGCAACCTACCATAAAAATTTTTTAACAGTGTAGTTGCGTACACTTTCCCTTTCAATGCTTCCCGCAGATAAAAGTCACAAGTGGAGAGATCGGGTGATCTGGGTGCCCATAGTTCCTTCGATACAGTTCTGTCCTTCCCCAAACACTTCATGCACAGCACATAAACTGTTCCGCGCAGTATGCACCGTTGCACCATCCTGCTAAAAGAAATCATATGTTCGCTCTTCTTCTGTAAGTACGGCAACAAATGGGCTGAACAGTTGTTGAACATAGCGCTCCGAGTTTATGGCGTCAGTGAAAAAGAATGGGCCGACTATCCTCTTCGCAGACGCCTATCTTTTGGTCATAAAGAGGAGTCTCCATTGTCCGTTTGGGATTCGTGTCGGTCCAAATCCTGCTGTTTTGCGCATTGACATACCCGGACAGATGAAACCATGCTTCATCTAACATGTAATAAAGTGTTGGGCCCATTTCACCGCTGACAATGATCTCCTGAAACCACTTACAATATTGCATCCGTTTTGCATAATTAGGAGTTTTAAGTTCTTGGAGCGCCATAACTTTGTATAGCCGAAAATGCAAATCCACCTTAAGTATGCGTCGGCATGACCTGGCAGATATTCCCATTGCAGACGATAATCAGCGAATCGACTTCCGAGGGCTTTGTAACATTGTGCATACATCCTTGAGATTGTCTTCAGTACGAATTGTCTTGGGTTTGTTTCTTTTCCTGTTGCACACCGTGCAGGTTTCACGAAATTTCCGCACTAACTTCTGTACCACTGATTTCGACAGTACTGCACAATGTGGAAATTTTTCTGTAAATAACTCATTTAAAACCTTGTATGAGTTATTTCTGAAATACTGTTTCACAATAAAAATCCGCTGTTCCGTACTTAAAACCATTCCGTTGCCTTTGTTCTCTCCTTCACTTACACTTATGACCGTGTACTTACACTGCTTTGGTTGTGACTAGCCACTCCGGGGAATTCCTTTGCAGCTGTACACGCAGAAACCGGTTAGAAGTGCAACAAAGCGGTTTTAATTGGAAACCCTCCAAATAACTTCAACCCGCCTAACAACGTCATGATCATGATCATATGTAGAGGATTTTAGGAAGGGAGTGTCTGACCCCAGGTCTTAAACAACCCTTAGAAATAGGAAGCTACGAGATTTGGGCTAGAGTGCCCGATAGGAAAGTGACACGGAAGCGAAGTAGAAAGGGGAGGAAGCCGCCCTTATTTATTACAGCGGAGTGGGGGCCGTAACCGGGGTCCGACGGCTTAACGTGCACATCAGCCGCGCGGCGGATATTTAGTGGATCGAGCGATCGTACCTGCCTGGGATCGAACCCTGTGGTCCTTTCCGTGGCAGTCACGAACGTTGCCCACTAAGCCACCGTCGGCACTGCCTAACAACGTCTGGCCACGGGGCCTCTTTTATATGGCGCACCCGGTATTTATTCGAGCTGATTTCAGCTCATTTGTCTAACCTCGAACTAATTCGTTCCAGACAGTTAAAGGGTTAATATACAAAAGGAATTGGATTTCCTAAAATTCAAACTTTTCTGTCAACACATATAAAAACGGTAATTTACCGTTAAGATACGAAAGGAACTGCGAAAAAGTTTTCCGAAAATTCGATATTGTTCTCGCGTACGAGAAATCCGTGAAATTCAGGTTTTCCCGCCCTTTTCACTGGAAAAGTTGAATCAGAAATGGGTTTCGTTAATTCATGAAAGGAATCACGGAAAATAGCTCGTGAATTTCAGAAATTTTTGTACAGTGTATAAGGTATTTAATGTTTCTCAGTAGCATTTATTTCAGAAGCAGAAATAACTGCATTAATTTTCGCTTTTGAAATCTTGCGTATGGCAAGCAGGACTTAGAAACAAATTTAAAGCGAAGCAGCGGAAGAAATAAATTCTATGCAAATACATGAATGGCTTATACACAGTAGAGGTCTGCACGGGCCTTATTTGGTGAACCCGGCCCAAGCCCGTGCGTTTAAGGCCCAGCGCGGCCTGGTCCGACCCGGGCCCGTCAATTGCATCTCTTATTTAGGCCCGGCCCGTGATGTGCCATTTGGTGTTATTTTATCTTTCTATGGTATTTTATTAAATTGTGAAAATTAAATAATGAAATGAGATATTATTGAAAATATTTAGTTGAATGTAAGTAATAAAATATTCAATAAATTTTAACAATTATCAAAAAATATAACCTTTAAAAAGAGAGAAAAAGGACGACTACGCGCTTTCAGAATCTCCCTTTCTCTGAACTACACTGGCGTGCAAAAATTAAGGACGAGACGGTTTTTCGAATGTAACGTCGCGCAGAAGTACTCCACATCGACTCAAATCATACCATAAGATCCCCAAGATGTAAGAATATACAAGTAAGCAAAACCGTCCAAACAAGGAATCCAAAGGATACAAAGGTACTTTATTGAAAAGGTAGCTTCGAGCACAACTGGACAGAAGACAGAAACGTCCATGTGACAGGCGGCTGCCAAGAAAAATCCAGTCTTTAGTAGGGGATATGATCACCCCTGACTGCGTTGCAGGATTTACAACGTCTGTTCATGCTGAGGACGAGGTTGTCAAGGAGCTGTTGAGGTATCGTGGCCCATTCCTCTTGTAGCGCCAATCGCAGCTGCGGAATGGTTGCTGGCGGCTGGTGACGTGTTGCCAAACGTCTCCCGAGAAGGTCCGCGGACCTTGCGGGCCAGTCCATGCGTTAAATATCTTCATTCTCCAACAGCTCTGCTACAGCCACTGTACGATGAGGTGTAACGTTGTCGTCCATGAAGAGGAACTCAGGACCCACAGCACCTCTAAACAGACGCACGTGAGGCAGGAGAACCTCGGTAAAATAGCGGACACAAGTGACTGAATCTCCTTGGAAGATGTGGAGATCAGTACGGCTACCAAGCATAATACTGCCCCAAACGAGAACTCCGCCATCTCCAACCGGTCCCTTTCGATGATGTTGAAGGTGTGATTGCGTTTTCCCTGCTCTCTCCAGATGTGTATACGTCCAGAATCGCTCGTCAGATTAAATCGGCTCTCATCCGTAAAGAGAACTCGACCCCATTGCTGATGTGTCCAGTTTTTGTGTTCCTGGCACCACAGAAACCGCCGTCTCCGATGAACAGGCGTTAATGGCACACACCGTACTGGTCGTCGTGCAAATAGAACACCTTTGTGCAGCCTCCTGGCCACGGTGAAACGTGATAACGGACGTCCTGTTGTCTGTTGCATGTGCCTTGCGATTTCTCCCGCTGTCTGCCATCTGTCTCTTCTCGCCTGTAGGACAATATACCTGTCGTCCGCCGCCGTGGTTGCTCGTGGACTACCACTGCTAAACCCTCGGACAGCTGTTTCTGTCGTTTGAAATGCTCTCCAGGCTCGTGAAACGATGCTGTGAGCGATCCCGAACTCCTCGGCCCCACTAGTCACACTTCGACCTTCTTCCAACTTCCCAATGACGCGACCTCGGGTAAAGTCATCCAGATGTCGTCTACTGGATTGCCTGTTGGCCATATCACACGGTGGCAGCAACTCGACGTCGTTCAAACCGATGTACACCGTGCAATAGCTTTCACCGAATTGCCGCCCGTTTGCTTTATACCCATCAGACCCCACCCCCTTACGTCATGCTGCATATATGCGCATGCCCTACTGTACCGGACCCTAGTCTATCTCCTGAGTGGTCTTTCGGTCCGTTCTGAATGGTCGTTCCGCTGTTATGCTAATTTCTCCTCTTCGTCCTTAATTTTTGCACAGCAGTGTAGTAAGAGGTAACACTACAAAAGTTAATCCCTATACAGATTAGGGATAGAAAAAAAAATCCATGTCGTCTCACTCTCTCATACAAACGCACAACCTCACCTTACTGCAGATATCCTTCATTTCACCCTCCACACAACACACATACTCGCTTGGGGTCGAATCTTTTTTTGTTCCCAACGAGCTCCAAAACGGTTTTACCATCTTAATATCTACAGATTGGTAAAAACACTGTGAGTGCCTCTCTTTGCCTTTCTGATTACGCCCTGGGCTATGTCATAGAAATAAGTAGAGCCCAATGAAGAGGATGAATAAGAACAGTTCAACACACCAGGAAATCGAGGAACACGACTTTTTTCTTTCTTTACCATTGCGATAAAAAGAATGGGTCGACTTGGCCCGGCCCGGTGGTAAGTGTCTAGGAAAAGCCCGGTCCTGTCCCGTTGGTTTGTTCTCTAAACTAAAAAACGAACCAACACGTGCAGACCTCTAATACACAGTCCATTCAAAAATTTATGACCACCCCTGAGGTAAGAAAGAACCGTAATCAGCAGCCAAATGACGTGCGTAGCAACGATAAGTTATCAACATATACAAATTACGTAAAGCATTTGGAAGGACACGAACTCACGGAAGGTATGCAGTTTCGCGTGAAAATGAGAAGAAAATGGGACTACAGTTTGAAAAGCGAATGATTGTTGGCTACCGGCTAAATGGTCGTAGCATTACAGGAACGGCCGATATTGCGGGCTGTTCATGATTTGGAGTTGTTAAAGTGTTTCAGAAATGTTGGGAAACCGGCAAGACCTGCAGTAATCGTGGTAATAGTGAACGCCTACGGAGTATTGGCCCCTGGATGGCGATGGCTATCCCGACTAGTACGATTCAACAGACGAGCCACAGTGCAACACTTGGCAAGAACATTTAATGCAGGCACATCGAGGAGCGTATCAAGGACCATGCTGCACATCAAGGACCCATGCTGAAGTCCAGACGTCGACAATTACAGCGTGAATTTGCATATGAGAGGAGGCATGGGCTCATCGAACAGTGGAAGAAAGTTGCGATTACAGACGAATCACGTTTTCTGTCTTGTCGTGTGGATGGTCGATGGAAAATACGGCGAAACACCTCTGACAGAAATCATCTCGACGGACCTAGTGGGATTCGTCCAACGACGATTTGTCCAATGCCGAGTCGTCCAAAGGGATAATTCGCCCAATGGACAATTGGTCCAAAGGTGCGGTCTGCCCAAAGGTATGGTCCAATGCCGATTCGTCCAATGGTACGATTAGTCCAATTCAGTCTGATCTGTCCGAAGAGCTACTCGTGAGAAACAAATCTCATCCGTTCTGATTCTATCTTCCAGTAATCCAAAGAATGTAAAATAATGATACATTTCATGCGTATTATTGTGGTTATAGAATTTTTTTCGAAATCGGTTTTACTTGTTATACTGTTCTTGCTACTGTATGAAGTTACTGATGTACAAATTTTGTACGAGCCATTCTATCAACATCGATATTTCTCTCCTGCATTAAATAATAGTTGGGAGGCTAGTTTTCCGTTTCTTTTTGTAGCATGCAGTGGGGTTCGGCTAAGTGGCCACTGGAAAACTGGACGGGGTTCGGCCCTAGGTCTTTTTAACATTTTTTATTCTACCGGTGTGATATTCATAACGTTTACATATCAAATCAAGTTAATAATATTGCGCATTTACCTAGGCACTGAAATATTAATTCATAAGACCTAGGCCTTTTTAACAGTTTTTTTTCTATCGATCTCATATTCACAAAGTAAATAATACTGCGATTTTACTTAGGCACTCAATATTAAATCATACGCATTAGGCCTAGGCCTTTTAAACAGTTTTTAATTCTAACGATTTCATATTCTTAACGTTTGCATATCAAATCAAGTTAATAATATTTCGCCTTTACTTAGAAACTCAACATGAATTCGTAAGGCCCAGGCCTTTTAAACAGGTTTTATTCTACCGATGTCATATTCATAACGTTTACATATCAAATCAAGTATATAATATTGCGCCTTTACTTAGGCACTAAATATCAATTCATAGGCCTTAGGACTAGGCCTTTTTAACAGTTTTTATTCTATAGATCTCGTATTCACAAAGTTTACATATCAAATCAATTAAATAATATTGCGCCTATACTTAGGCACTAAATGTGAATTGATAGGCCCTAGGCTAGGCTTAGGCCTTTTAAATAGTTTTTCTTTCGCCGATGCCATGTTCACAACGTTTACACATCAGGTCAAGTTAATACTATTGCGCTGTAATTTCGGCACGAAATATTAATTCATGGGCCTTAGGCCTAGGCCTTTTTAATGAATTTTATTATGCCGATGAGCCTCGTAAAGAGCTGAGAAATGATTCGTTGAGTGCCTTTTATAAAGTTTTATAACATGTTTACAATTGCCAAATTTCTAAGTTGAAATTTAAAATCTTTTAAAAAGGCCCGTGGTCTAGATGCCTTGTAAAGAGCTGAGAAATTATCCGTTGAGTGCCTTTCATTAGGTTTTATAAAATGTTTACGAATACCAAATACCTGAATTGTAACTTGAAATCTCCTAAAACGGCCCGCGGCCTAGGTGCCTCCTAAAGAGCAGAGAAATGATCTGTTGAAGGCCTTTTCTTAGGTTTTATAAAATATTTACAAATACCAAATATCTAAGTTGCAATTTCAAATCTCCTAAAAAGGCCCGCGGCCAAGGTGCTTTGCAAAGAAGTGAGAAACGTTCCGTTCAGTGCCTTTTACAAGGTTTGTAAAATGTTTACAAATATCAAATATATGTAAATCATTTTCAGGAGAATAACTTGAATTATTATTCCTTTCTTAAAAATAAAAAAAGTTGACTGTTAATAGGATGATACCATTGGACGAATCGGCATTAGACCAATCGTACCATTGGACAAATCGTCATTGCACTAATCGTACATTGGACGAATTATCCATTGGACCAAACGGCATTGGACCAATTGTCCCTTTGGACGAATTGTCCGGGACCGCATCTCGACACGATGCCCGGGAAGAAACAAACAGGAGGTGGTTGTGAGCTCGTGTGGGTCATGTTTTTTTTGGGGGTAATCAGTGAGTGCAATCGTCCCCCTCGATCGCACGGTAAACGCTTCAGGCTACCCATCCATCGTGGCGGATCAGGTACTCCCAATCATGATGACTGCCTACTCCAGTGGCATGGGCCCAGCAGCTCGTTACAGCTGAAAACGGGATTCATCTGACCACACGACGCGGGACTACTCCGCAGAGGACCAGTTTTGATGTTCCCGGTACCAGGAGAGGCGTAATTTCCGTTGACGAACAGTCAACAGTGTCCAAGGTATGCAGCGTGCATCGTACTGTTCGCTTGCTGACGCTTTTTGTATCTCTCACCGCCGTTGCCAAAAGGTCGGTCTGTACGAGCCTGGATAGTCTACGTCGACCCCGGTCATCAAAGGCCTGCCTTCGGCCTCCGTTTTCTTTCTGGGCGCTGGTACGCCCGTCGATGGTATACTCGTGCCTATACCCTTCATAGAGTTGCCCTCAGGAATCGTAGGGTTACCACTTGGACAGCTGAATGCCTGTCTATTTTGAGCCGATAATACTTCCGCAATCAAAGTCGCTCAGATCACCACATTTACCCATGTTCGTCGATTGTGATACACTGTTGAGAAGCCCTGCTGTCCGCCGATTTATCGCCCGCGTTCGGTTTAGATATGTTTCACCCTGCGCTGTTGATGCCCATGTCAACCGCCCATCACCCCTATTTCTAATATTTTGCCTACTGGATGTAGAAAAATAAGTTGTTTTTAATATGTTTCTAGAACGATAAGCCGTATATGATGTGTTATGTGGCTATGCTTACACTACGAAGTCGTAAGAATGAAATAAATGACTTATTGAAGAGTATTTAATTCCTAACTTGCGTGTAGCAAATGTATAAATTATTTTTTACTTATATTTTCAGCAATTCCAAATCGTACATGATGTAGAAAAAAATGTAAAATAATGTATATGAAAAAAATGCATTACTTTTTATGTCAAAACCTCTGTAATTTGAAATATTTTCCCCACAACAAAACAGGTGTACTTGAATCTTAATAAGCTCCCATGGGTATCTTTCTCATGGATAGCTCATGAGATTTAAAATTAAGCTGCAAAATGTTCCATCGATAACTCAGACGGATTTTGAGTACTTAGTTGAAAGGCAGTTTTGCTGCCACTGATATCACGGTTACGGGCATATCAGAATATATTTTTTAACAATATGAGGATGATCATTATCTGTTTTTGTAAGCGGATTAACCATCCTATTCTTGCGCCCATTCTGTTCCAAAGCTGTACGGTTAGTAACAATAGCTATCGAAGTGTCTGGAACTACAGAACAGTAGTAAAAAAGATAAATCTGTAGAACCAGAAATGATAGTAAAGACAGCAGTAAAAAAACATATTTCTACAACCAGGAATGATAATAAAGACAGCTGTAAAGAGACATATTATGTAGAACCAGAAATGATACTAAACATGTTTGTGAAAAAGGCATATTTGTAGAACCAGGATTGAGAGTAAAAGACAGTATTGAAAAAAACAGATTTGTAGAACCAGGAATGATAGTAAAGACATATTTGTAGAAACAGGAATGGTAAAGACAGTAGTAAAAAGACATATCTTATAGAAGCAGGAATGATGCGACTCTCTTTGTGTTAATCGTTCCTGGTAATTTGAAGTAGAAATTATTCAGCAAACCTTATATATGTTAATATTCATTTACATACACTAACTACATCTAATCATCTAATACTTGCAGCGTTGCGCAGTTTTGTTGTGGTTTATATTATATTACATGAGTGAAAATTTAACTTTTCTATGCTATATATACCAGAGGTTCTAGCAGCTAAGCGCGGATCCCCGGTAAGTAATACAACTCAATGGTCCACGGTTTTATAGTTATTGTCATATATATATATATATATATATATAGTATATATACAGGGCTTGTCCAAAATAATGAAAACACCATGAAACAATAGGAGTTACGCACCTAATATGGTGTGGGAACACGCTTGGCATTTAAAACTACTTGAATCCTCCTTGGAATGGATGCATACAAGTCCTGGATGGTGGTAAGTGGTATGTTGTATCATTCTTCCTGCAGAAACTGATCCAATTCCTTGAGAGACGCCGGAAGAGGATAACGGGATCGTACTCTGTTTTCCAACACAGACCACAGGGGATCAATGATGTTTTAGTCCGGTGATTGTGTAGGCCAGGGAAGGTGTGCAACTTCAGTCTCATGTTCCTCAAACCATGACTGAACAGTTCGACTTCTGTGAATCGAGGCGTTATCATCTTGAAAGGTGCAATTACCTGACGGAAACAATGCCTGCGCCATTGAATGTACATGGTCGGCCAAAAGGGTGACGTTGTCACCGCTAGTGATCCGTCCGTGTAAGTTGATAATGGGACCTGCTGCAAACCACGAGATCATGGCCCAAACCATTACGGAACCGCCCCCATGCTTCAGTGTAGGAAGGAAAAAGTCTCGGTTGTAGGCTTCTGCAGGGGTTCTCCACACGTAAACCCGTCCTGTGGTGGGGAATAGTGAGAAACTTGATTCATCGGAAAACAGGACATGTTTCCATTGATCCGCAGTCCACGTTTTATGTTCCTGACACCACTGTTGTCTCCGTTTCATATTCACCTGTGACACCAGGGTTTTGCAATCGCAGCTCTGCCGTAAATATTGTGCTTTTGCAATTCCCTTCGCACGGAATAGGTCGACACTAAGTTTTGGTGATATGCATTAAGCTCAGCAGTCACTTTCGTCGCCGTGGTCTTCCTCCTTGCGGTCCCAATCCTCTTTAATGTCCTCCTATCTCTCTCAGTGAGTTTTGTCTTCCTTCCACAGTTGTGCCTCGCGGATGATGTTGTGCCGTGAACATTGTATACTGTCATGACCTTCGACACGGTACCTCTCGATACCTCCAATACCTGTGCCACTCTGGTTACCGACGCACCAACCTGACGGGCTGCTACAATCTGCCGTTTTTGGAACTCCGACAGGTCACTCATTGTGCCTTCACCTGGAACGAAATTATGCAAACACCGATTTACAATGCAACCACACAGACGCTAGAGAATATAAGCAACACTTTTTTACAAAAAACAAATTGTAGCTACATTTTCGTTTTACTCAAAAAGCAGCCCGTACCAAGGCCCTGTTTTCAGCGAGGTGTTTCCATTATTTTGCAAACCCCTGTATATATATATATATATATATACACTAAGTGGCCACTTTATTATGACCATCTGACAGTTTTAAGCAAATGAGCTATGGCTGCACGCTGTTGCCGCCAGAGGACGAGGCTAGTATAAAAATGGAAAGCTTAGTGCTTGCGACAGTAGTAGGGTGATTTTTGGGTGACTAGATGGGTGAAAAAAAAAGATTTGACGGACTTTCAACGTGGGATGATTGTAGGAGCTCGGAGCCATAGAGCGACTATATCCCCGAAACCGCCGCATTTGTGAATTTTCCAGAGCAGCTGTTGTTAAAGTGTTTAAAGACTGGACTGTCAGCCAAAAAACTGGGTCTCTACGTGCAACGTGTGGTCGTCATCGACTAGTGACTGATCGGGCGGAACGGAGAGTGTCCAGACTGGTAACAGACAACAGAACGGCAACAGCGCAGCAAATTACAGACCATCTTATTCAAGGATCCCCTCAAATGATCTCTGCACGCACTGTTCGCCGTACACTGCATCGGATGGGATATGGCAGTCGAAGGGCTGTTCGAACACCTTTGCTGTCTGCAGTTAACAAGAGGAAACGTCTACAGTTTGCACAGGAGCACAAGGATTGGACAGTCGATAATTGGAAACAAATTATGTGGTCCGATGAATCACGTTTTCAGTTTGCACCATGCCGATGGCCGAGTGAGAATTTGACGGAAACAGCACGAAAGCATGGACCCCAAATTCATTGCTACAACCCTTCAAGCTGGTGGAGGCAACGTTATGGTTTGGGGAATGTTTTCCTGGCATGCTTTGGGCCCTTTAATTCGTGTTGATCAATGTCTGACTGGCACATCATATCTACACATCGTTGCGGACCAAGTGCATCCTGTCATGTGGATGGTTTATCCCAATGGCAATGGCTACCTTCAACAAGATAATGCGTCCTGCCATAGTGCTCGTATTGTACAGGATTGGTTTCAGGAACATGCCGGTGAGTTTACTTTGCTTAGGTGGCCCCCACAATTTTCAGATCTCAACCCCATTGAGAATTTGTGGGATGAAGTTGAACGAGCCATCAGGCAGCTGGATCCACAACCCTGCAATCTCACACTCCTGGAAAGGGCTATTCATCAAGCATGTTCTCAGATTCCATAAACCACCTATCAACATCTCGTGTAATCCATGCCACGAAGAATCGACGCAGTATTAAAGGCAAAAGGTGGCCCAAAGAAGTACTGAGGGTGGTAATAATAAAGTGGTCATTCAGTGTATATATATGATTTACCTGTTTAAGTTTTTTTCCTTTCAAGGTAAACTCTGTGCTGCTTTAAGACAGTTTGTTTATGTGCTTTTCCGCATTGAGACAGCTTTAACGCTCTCTCTTATCTGAGCTCTCCGTGCAAAGGTTTTTAATCTCGCATTATACACTTTGTCCTAATGCTTAACCTCCGTAATACTCACGGAGAGTCTGTCGGCATTTGCATTCATTCATTTAATTAAATCAAGTCTAGTTATCAATGTAAATGAATGCGCATAATGAGAGGAAACAGCTCAATGAATAACTACTTCGGACATTTAACGCCTTTCATCCTTAGACGACATGATTCTTTGGCAATTAGGGAGTCATAATTTGTAACCTTAACAGATTATACAGATTAATTGATGCTTTATTGTTCTATTTGCATCGGTACACGATGCAAATAGAACAATAAAGCAATAATGACCAAAGAGTTTAATTTAGGAGTTTTATGACACGGATTGTACTAATACATTACATCAAACGGGGATAAGTACTTTAAGATAAATAGGAATTTAGTATCAGGAAAGAAAAATTGCCTAGCTGAGCAACAGCGTTTGCTGTTTGGTAAGACATCACCGCTATCATATTTAAAAAAAAAAAAAAGACTTTTTAATTTTGCGATAAGAAATTCTTCGTTAAATGCGGATCAGGCAATTTACAGCGGCAAAACGATTTTTGAACCTGACTCTAATACTCAGACCTCTCTTATGGCTTCTTAGAGAGATTAAATAGTTGGAGACACTTCCACGAATATGTGCTTTTCAGTGGTGATAAATGGCATTATTTTCTGCTGGTCTAGGAGGTAAAGTTTTCTCTGACGTCTTTCTATTTCTTCATGGATCTTATTTGATGTGCTTTGTGTTACCCAAGTTCCTGTTGTGTGATTGATAGCAAAATCGCTCGTGTGTATGCTTTGAGTCTGAAAAGATTAAGATTTTATCTTTCTCGGTCAGAGCTGATCCATGGTTGAAGTTGTAATAACTGACGATGTGTAGTGTACGCCTTTGGCATGAATCTGAGAAGATATAAAGTTTAACGTGTAAAGTTGTAACTGAGAACAATACTGACGGCTGTAGTAATTTCTGGATGCGATCCTTATGGTAAAAAACGTGCGGTTTCCCCAACCCTGCAGCTCTTATGCCTACGCGGCGCTTCCCCGAATTTGTTTCTTTTTCGAAACAACTGCTCAACAAACAGAAGATGAGTTTTTGTAACACTTTCACAGTAAATAGCCCTTGATTTCCTGAAGTTTTTGAATCATACTTTTGTCTCTGAAAACCCATTGAGAACAGCAGGAAGAACCATTACAGCTATATTACCCCCAAGTGGCTTGTCTTTTCCACTTTTCATATGAAACTGCATTGAACAGAAGTTTTAGAATACAGTAAAGTCTATTCAAAATACTGTAATTCAGTGTCGTTGTCACTAAATTTAATATTAACAAAAAACGAACCGATTATCAGATCTTGAACTCATTAACATTCTTTGATTAATGCAATTCATAATAAAACTGAATTGTTAAATAAAGTATTTAATTTAAATAGTATGTTAATGATACATATTTAAAATAATATTCCTATCTAACGACAAAACCTCGCAGAAATTAAGACTTTGTAGATTTGGCTCTCGTGCGTGTGAACTTTGTAGCGGCATCTGACTTCCATTTGTACGCCATAGTTTTTGGACCTTCGTCTTCTCTCTTTCCCGCTGTTACCCTTGGGGTGTAGCAAACTAAATTTAGCTCTTTCTCTGTTTTTATGGATAAATTCTCTCTCATTGTCCAACAACGCACGACGCGACGTTTTGTTATTTTCTGTTTTGGTTAAAGCGTAAAAGCCAAAGATAGCGATCACGATTTATGATGGAGTTGAGAGCATTTCTCTCACACATTTCACAACGTTCAGTTGGACATTTCTCTCATACATATCACAACCTAATTTGGAAATTTCTCTCATATATGTCACAACATACATTTCGATATTTCTCTCATACATGTCATAACCTATTGGACATTTCTCTCACACATGTCACAACCTACATTTGGACATTTCTCTCATACATGCCATAACTTACATTTAGGTATTTCTCTCATGCATGTCATAACTTATGTTTGGATATTTTTCTTACACATGTCACAACGTACATTTGGACATTTCTCTCGTACATGTCACAACATATTTGGTGCATGAATTAATTCCCGCTGTTTCCCAATAGAGCGCAGCCGTGGTGCGCTGTGACCCGGGCCACACGTGACCTCCCTTGGGCACGCACGTGCCGATCCGTAGTCTGGGCGAAGCAGTGTGTGACACGCGATCGGAGGGCACAAAACTCGAGTTTGTATCGCATTCACGATGTCGAGTTTCGTACCAAAAAAGGAGCATTTGCGGGAAGCATTACTCTTCTGCTTTCATCTCAAGAAATATGCAGCGGAAAATCATCCTTTGGTAGTGCAGGCCTATGGGGAACATGCCCTATCGGAAACAACATGCAGAGAGTGGTTCCAACGCTTCAAAGCCAACAAATAGGACGTAAAGGACAAAGAGTGCCCTGGGCAGATGAAAAAGTTCAAAGCTGGCGCATTGGAGTTCTTATTGGACGAGAATTCGTGCCAGGCGCTCCATGAGTTCTCTGAAACACTACGGGTCGATGTGTCAACGGTTAGCAAACGTTTAAAGGCAATGGGAATGGTCCAGAAGCTCGGACACTGGATCCCACATAACAAGGTTATTCTTCTCCACGACAACACTAGACTTTATGTCGCCAAATCCGTGAAGGAACTCTTGGAGGCACTTGGCTGGGACTTCTTACAACACCCGCCTTTTTACCCGGACATTGTTCCCTCGGACTTCCATTTGTTCCGGTCGCTACAACATGGCCTGTCAGAGCAGCACTTCCTTTCTGTCGCGGATATCCAAAAATGGCTCGATGAATGGTTCGCCTTGAAAGAACCTGCATTTTTCTACCGCGGAATCCATTTGTTACCCCAACGGTGTGAAAAGGTCGTAGCTGCCAACGGACACTACTTTCAATAGACTATCGTGCACCGTTCTGTGGCAACACACTGGTGTTTGTGTGGCAAAAAACAGCGGGAATTAATTCAAGCACCTAATACATTTGGAAATTTCTCTCATACATGTCACAACCTACGTTTGGATATTTCCCTCATACATGTCACAAACCACATTTAGACATTTCTCTCATACATGCCACAACACACAGCTTCTGAGAATATAGTGTTTTTCGACAAAACAGGGTTAAACTGTTTTCAAAAATAACATTCCTGGTTTCCACACAGGTAGTAAAAGAACTGGAATTTAAAAACAAAATTGATTTTTATTTCTTCTTTACAGCGCGTTTCTGCTTCATTCATCTATTTACACTCATTGTCATGGAAATCCGTCACCAAGAAAAAACCGTGCGATTTACGTAAAACTCGGCGAATAGCTACGGGAAGGGCAGGCATGCAAACAATTAAAGTTTTGTGCGAACCCGCATGCCCGCGCGTCCACGACCGTAAACCTTGTGGCTTATAAGGGCCCGCGCAGGGGACTCCGCATTCGTTCCGGAGTGCACGGCAAGAGTCAGGTGAGATCCCTGAGCAATAGACATTTCGAGGAGCCGCCGTAGATGTGCGTACGGGCAACTGACGGATTTTGAACGAGGCCGTATCGTCGGGACGAGAGAGTCAGGGTGGCCGGCGCGCCGAATTGGCCGCCATTTAGGCTAGTCGGACATTACGGTGCGATCGTATTGGGAGCAATGGACACGGGAAGGCATTCAGACACGGCGGACTGGCTCTGGACGACCCAGACACACCACCAACAAAGAGGACCGTGGGATCGTGAGAACGGCACGCACAGATGCCATGACGTCCTTGTTCAATATCCAGAGATGTGTGGCGGCTGTAGAAAGGACTCCTGTGTCCGCAAAAACCATTCCCAGACGCCTGGCAGAGGCGAATCTGCACTCTCGACGAACCTTACGTTTTCTGCCATTAACACCTGACCATCGTTGGCGTCGATTGCAGTGGTGTCAGCAGCGAGCAACGTAGAATGCTGCGGAATGGCGACGTATAGTGTTCAACGACGAATCCCACTTCTGTATGGGAACGGACGACCACCGTGTTAGAGTGTGGAGGACCACTGGTGAGCGCTACAATCCCAACCTCACTGTACAGCGGCACCAGTCCCGAACTGCAGGCGTGATGGTCTGAGCAGTCATCGCGTATGACAGCCGGACTTCCCTCGCAGTGATTGGAGGGACGTTGACAGCCCAGCAGTGCGTACAGGAGATCCTACGGACTCATGTGCTGCCTTTCCTGGCGAGGCTGCTTGAAGCCATTTTCCAACAATATAACGCCCGTCCGCAGGCGGCTCTAGTTTTCCCAGGTCACGATTCAACGCTTCCTTGGCCTGTCAGATTGCCTGATCTCTCGCCTATCGAGCACGTGTGGGACCGGATGGGACGCCAGATTTATCCATGTCGCAGTGTCCGTGATTTAGAGCGTCCATTGCAAGAAGTGTGAGCCAGTCTGTCCTCGGAAAACATACAGCGTCTCTTTGACTCCATGCCGGACCTTATCCCCGCATGTATCCGAACATGAGACGGTTCGAAGCGGTACTAACGCTGACCGGAATGCATGTCCGCGGCAAATCGTCCTGCTGCTGTGATATTGTAATCACTTCTGTCCTTGGTATGTACCATCTCACTACTAAAATCTCATTTCAATCGAACGCCTCCATCTTGGCGCGCGGATTTTGATGCCAATGAGTGCATTTGTACTTTTTTCAAGAATCTTCTTTTATAAAAAAAATGGCTATTTAATATTTCGTGCTATTTTCTTTCGGATATTTTTTGATAGCACACAGTAGTTGTGTTCTATCAATTTAAAGAAACACCGGTATTTCATGCCATATAAACTGTATCTACACGCTGGAATTAATGTGTTGACAACGTCTAAGAATGACTATTAACCGCAAATAAATTAATAAGGAAATAAGGAAAAGAACATTCAGTATTTTCAGTGCGGCCATCAATTTCACTTTTACAGTAGCTCAATGAGTTATGGAAACTAACTTCAAAATATTATGAAATTATGGTAAAATATTGGGGTGCATGAGATAAAAACGGAGTATTTGCATAAGCTAATTCCACGAATAAGTATACTTATTTTCTGCGGGGCAGTTTTCCGTGCAGAGCTACAGAAGACGCGTGCCGAGGGGAATCAGACGAGACGTGAAACACATGTCGCGACGCAGCTTTGAATTTGTACGCGGTAAAAATTGCAATGGCTACAAAGTTTGAAATATTGGTTCTATTGCGACATTACTGGAAACAGAGGTTTAATTAAACCTGCAAAAATTAACGAAGTTGAAGGGAAAGGCCTCGCAGTTACTCGGGCCACGCGCAAACATGGTTCAAGAAATTTGCGGCTGGTTATTTGAGCTTGAAAAGAAAGGAAAGTTCGGGTACGCCCAATTGCTGTTAATTCGGACGCCCTACAAGTGGCTGTGGATGACAATCCACGAACAAGCACTTGAAATAGTCAGAACACCAGGGGATTTCTAAGTCTACCGTCGTTGAGCACCTGTACAAAATCGGAAAAGTTTACAGACGGTGCTGTGATGTGCCTCCTGAACTCACCCAGCTCATGTTCAACGATATGTCGAGGTATGCAAGGAACTGCCCAGAAATCCACGTGATACTCCATTTATGAAACGAATAGTTACTGGGGATGAAAAGTGGATATATCTGGGTAATCTAGATTCTTCACAAAGGTGGCTGAATAGAGGTGAACCAGCTTCACCTACACCCAAATGCGGATGTTTTGAGAAAAACAATATTTATGCTGTGTGTCTGGCGCAATTATAAAGATGTAGTTCACTTTAAGCTCATTCAAAATGATCGTTCTATCAATTTCGAACTGTCTTCTTAGCAAATTAACAGAATGTATGACAAACTTCATCGGAAGTTTCCTGCCTTAGTTAACCGAAACCGAACACTGCTGCAACAAGACAATGCAAAACCTCGTACCGCTAATCGGACCCAAGTTAAATTTGAAGAACTGCATGGAATCAAGCTGCTGCCTCATTCAGCACACAGCCCCGACCTTGCTTCTTCAGACTCCCACTTGTTTCTGGCAATGGCGCATTTTCTCTATAGTAAGCAGTTTGCTGCTTTGGACGATGTCGAACGCAAGTATGAAACACAGTTAGAAACCGGTCAAAAATTTTGGACCCGGACCCAACACGGACTAATGTGGTTTGAACTGTTAACTCTAAAATATCGGAATTGTCAATCATTTTCAATCTACTGCTGCACCAAACAGAAGTCGTCACTCTTTCCACGTTAATAAGTGAGTCACGGAAAAATTCTCAGCCGATTTGGTGCAGTGGTAGCATGTCCGGCGGGTAACTGGAAGACCCTGGGTTCGATTCCCGGTGGCGGCCGATGAGAATTTTTCCGTGACTCACTGATTAACGTGGAAAGAGGACTTCTGTTTGGTGTTTCTGATCCACGTCGAGTGCATGAAAGTAAATCCACTGCGGGATTAAGGTCACCCAAAGTTTCTTCAACAACGGACTGTCTTCGGCCAGTTTACTTTATCCACCCATCTCCCACGTGGTCTACTTATAGGTCTTTTCTTGTCACTTGGAATCCCGTCTAAAATTTTGGCTGTTCATCAGTAGTCCATTCTCCTGGGAATATGTCCAGCCCATTGCCATTTTAGGGATTTTACTCGTATCATGATATCTTCCACTCCTGTCATTTTCCTTATCCAGGAGATCCTCTTTTTCTTTCTTGGTCACACCAACCGTGCAACTCTCTATGCCTCTTTGAGTTGTCCGCAGTCTTTGTATGCTTTCTTTAGTTAAGGACCAACGTCTCTGCTCCGTACGTAAGCACTGGAAGGATTCATTGATTAAACACTTTTCTTTTAAGACATAATGGCATATTGCTCTTAAAAAATGTACTATTTCTTCTAAAAACTCACCAACCAAACTTTATACGCCAATTTCTTCATCAATGTGACCCTCGCTTGATATCTGCTACCCAAGATAAATGTCGGAATTGGTTATCTCCAGGTTTTTTACCCATCAATTGGTAAATCTTAATTTCTTGTAAAAGCATTGTACTTCAGTTTTGTCTTCTGAAAGTTCATTTTTAATCCCATTTCTTTACCCTTTAGAGCAAGTTTCTGGATCATACTCTGAAGCTCTGAAGTATTATTTCAAAAACCTATGAAGGGTTTGAAATATTTTTTTCCTTTCAAAAATAAAACGAAAATAAAACTGTGTCGAAATCGGTCAGGAACACCTTGACCCGACCCGTTTGACTAGCAAGAAATTTTCGACCCGGTGACCCGTGACCCATTTCCATCTTTGGTATGGAGAGTTCTTTGGCGCTAAACCGAAAGCTTTGTGCCGTGCAGAAATTGAACAACTGGCAAACAGATGCGTTCAAACTATTGAATATGATGGCATGTACTTTCAAATTTAACTTGGATTATTACGCTGTTCTAGGTAACTGAAACAGTTGTATCAAACACGCAGTTTTTTTTTTCCGATCACCCCAATAGCTAAAAATACAGACAGTTCAGATTATTATCCAAAAGCGTCTCGATGTTATTCATCGAAGTTCTTAGATCGATAGCTAAGAGGTTACAAAATTCTGTCGTTACGGACCCGGTGGCGCAGTGGTCTAAGTGATGGTCCCTGATCATTCGTCCGAAAGGGGTCCGGTTTCGAATCCCGGTGAGGCATGGATGTTGTGTTTGTCTTACGGCACAGGCTCTTTCCCTTCCCTGGAACCAATGACCCTAAATTAAGAACGGGCGACTGCTTATAGCCCATTGAGTTGCTCACGGTGGTCGTTAAACCTCCAATGAACAAGTTAGTAAAATCATGCAATGCATTGATTATATTACGCTTTCCAACATACCAGAAATCATTACTCAAGTTATGAGAACAATGGCTGTGGAATAAATCTAGGTCCTGTGCCGTGACCTTTGATCCCATTTCGATGATATTCAACAGAACTGGTTCGGTATACCTCCGAAATAACATAATAAAGTTTTGTCGCAATCGAAGCATTTTTACGTAAGTCATGATGCATAAGGGCTGTGGACTAGATCCCGCTCCTGTGTCCTAACCTTTCACCCCATTTCGCCCATTTTCAAGAGGATTCGTCCCCAGACAGAGCCCTACAACATACTAACATTTCATCCAAATTGAAGCATTTTTACGTAAGTTATGACGCATAACGGCGATGGAAGTGATTCCGGTCCTATGTCCTGACCTTTGACCCATTTCGCCCATTTTCAAAAGGGTTTGTTCCCAGGTGGTCCCCTACCCCACATACTAGAATTTCATCGAAATCGAACCTTTTTTTACGTTAGTTATGACGCATAAGTGCAGTGGAATGGATCCCGCTCCTATGTCCGGACCTTTAACCCCATTTCGTTCACTTTCAATAGGGTTCCTTCCCAGGTGGTCCCCTACCACACATTAAAATTTCATCGAAATCGAACGATTTTTACGAGAGTTAAGCGTGACGTAATAAGGCAGCTGGGAATCGCGACCATCTGCTCGAAAAAGTGTGACGTCATAAAACTTTAATAAGATCCACATACAACGCGTGACGTAATGAGACAGATGGCTTGATCGCGCGCCAACATCTCGATCGCGAGCTTTTGACGTCACAAGACTTCAAAGCGTGGGGTACATTAATAGGACGACGCCATGACACTAAAAACATGGTAATCCTGGGTGGTTATTTAACCCACTAAACAAATTTTCCTAAAGTCGAGATCAAGCTAAATCGATTTCTAGAACCAGAAAACGGTAAGTTAACGACTTTAATCAACATCCTTAGAGCCGTATTCAAAATAAAATTTACATACATACACGAATTGCTCCTTTAAGGTGGACGTCAAGTAATTTTGCTTCCTATACTTTCAATGGAAAAACTTCTGTGCACATTTTCTTCACAATTAATGTGTTCCCGAGGATGAAAATTTGAACATCGATTAAAATAGCGTCATTTTATAACTTCGAATACTTAATATTTTCAAAAACATAACCATAATTATGCAATCCAACATTTCTTTGTCTACTGACCTCATCAAAGTACAGGTCGCGCCATCTTTTTTCTGGTTTCAACACCACCAACGGAAGCGTTATTGTTTTTTAATATAATTATGGTTATGTTTTACAAAATGTTAAGTATTCCAAGTTAAAATATGAAGATATTTTAATCGATGTTCAAATTTCCATCCTTGGGAACACACTAATTGTGAAGGAAATGTGTACAAAAGTTTTTCCATTGGAAATATAGGAAGCAAAATTACTTGACGTCCACCTTAATAGTATGGGATAAGGGCGATGGAATGGCCTTTGACCCCATTTGTCCCATTTTCAATAGGGTTCCTCTCCAGGTGGTCCCCTACCACATACTAAAATTTCATCGAAATCGAACCATTTTTACGCACGTTATGACGCATAAGGGCTATGGAATGCATCCCGCTCGTATGTCCTGACCTTTAACCCCACTTCAGTTGTTTTCAATAGAATTCGTCCCCATGCGGTCCCCTACCACAAACTAAAATTTCATTGAAATCGAACCATTTTTACGGGAGTTATCGTGCCGACAGGCTGACAGACTGATGGACGGACGGAAAAAGCTGGAGCGTATACGTTTCTTCAACCTACGGTTGGAAAGCGTAAAAAAAAAAAATTGTCGTGTGGCTTTTATGCTGGTACGGGGCTCTTACAACCAATATGTTCCCTAGCGTTTTCCTTCAGGTGCAGCTCATTCTCAGATGCTGCACTTATCCCAAAAATTACAGTACATTACTTACGAAATATCAAAACTTTCCACAATGGCTGTAAAAGTCAAGTTGGATTGAAATCTACTGAAACGAGGAAACTAGTACGGCCATTTTTTGTATCTCTACTCCCATTTTAAAATATTTTATGCATAGCATTTCTGTTTTAAGCATAAGGAAAAAAGAACGCGGATTTCTCTGTAAAGAAAACAGAAATTTTATTTTACGAAAACTAGAGAAGAAACAACAAGTAAATTAAATCTCACGAATCTTCGATTAATGAAATACATTTAAGGTACTCTTGAGAAAAACAAAATCCCTACCGAAACCCAACATTTGAAGGAAACAATATTAGGAATCACTCCCATAAATCATATTTAGTATGAATCTTGACGTGCATCGAGCAGTTTTTCTTGGTCCGTTTGTCCCTCCTTTAATCCTCCCTTCCGCATGTGAGCGAGATATTATCTCTCCAAAAAACCTCGAGGGAAAAATTCTTCTTTGGGCAGGATAAAATAAACTGTTACTGTAATTTATCTTATCGTAATTTTACCTTATCAATCATTTCTGGTGGATAATTTTGTCACAAAGCAGCGTAAATCCATAAATGCATATTTCCGTTTGCCACTATGTATTAATATATCTTTCGGGAAACAGGGAGTGCCAAGATTTCCTTTTTGAGTGAATAAATCTGAACATATTTCCCATATGTTTTTCACGTTCCGACGGTCCACAATTTTCCCATTAGGTGGTGGTAAATATGCAGTCGAATCCGCATATAACGAAGCTGAAGTGAGTGTGAAAAACGTTCGATATATGCGCACTTCGTTATAACCGAATATTTACAAAAGGGCTATTTTTGGCTCGTTACATTATGTTAGGGTTCAAATTAGTCAGTCATGAACTTTTTATCAATTTATGGAAGGTAAATAATGTTAGCTAATTTTAAAAACAATGGTTAGTAATAAAAATATAAATGATATCTTCAACAAGTAAAACTTTTAAGTAATGTAAAAATTTAAATAACTAAATTTCTTTTTTTAATTTCACCCTTTACGTTTGTTTTGCTCTTACACGTATAATGAATTAGCTTTATTTTCTTTTCGCTAAGCTAATTATTATGAATGATGCTCTTCCTACCAGCTAGCTAATGATATACTTGTACTAAGCTTCAAAATAGTGAAATCAAAAGGGCGTTGTTACTATTTAATTACGAACGTAAACAAAGTCTTAACGCTGGTTATTTATTTTAAATAAATGTTATAAACCTAACAGCCAGACAGAGGTCTGACAAAAACTATGAATTGAGAAAGACTAACTTACGGTCAACTTCTTTATTATAAGACTCTTGGTCAACTAAGGCACACACACAACTTGTTTTTACAATAATGAAGAATCTCTCCTCATAACAACACAATCTCTCCTCGTATTACAAACGCTCTCCGTAAACAACAACGCTCTCTCATAACAACAACAAAAGCTCTCCCTAAGTCTCGATGAACGCGCCTATATACTAGCTACCACCACGTCATGACTTACACTCATTGCCAGATCTCATTCAGCGGGTGAAATAATATTTCGTTCAGTAAGAAGATAATTTACATAGTAAAATAAAATAACCAGAGATAGTAAAATCAAAAGGAAAGTGAATATAGAGTATACGTTACACACGCTATGTTGAAAAGGTGAGTAAATTGTTCCCCGTTATATGTACTTGTTATAATAGAAGCTGTTACTTTTGTTTTCTTTCTTTGACTCCGTGGAGGAATGTTTTAGAGGGAAAATAAACTATTTGATGTTTTCTACAATTTCAACAACAAGCCTGTTTAAAATTGTTTCATTTTCTGCGGAGATTTCTTCTTGTACCTTAACTGATCATCATTCTTTTTCTGAAGTTTCTTCGCTATGTCCACGCCAGTGAATAGCAATTCTATTGAAAGCTCATCGTCAATTTTAACGTAATCATGAAAAGAAACATCCGAGGTGATTATTCCTTTTTCTCACAGATAACCCCAAAGTTTTATTCATTTTCATTTGCACTATCTTCGTTCTCATTTGCAGGTACGGCTTCGTTATTAACTTGGAAGAGTTTTCCAAAACTAGCAGATTTTCGGCAGTTTTGAACTGTTTCTTTCTGAAACAGCTTTCCAAGCAAGCTAGCATATTACATGCCGTTGTAACTTGGCAAAACTGTTGTTTCACCTATTTATAAACTACACTTCAGAAGTATACTTTCCTGTAGAGAACTTTCATATTTTTTATTATTACATGTTCCATTGGGATCGGTGTTTGCTAGGGAAAATGTGGTGAACAGTAGTTAATCCAGAGATATATGGTATGTGTGTGTGTGTGTGTGTGAAAGAAGGAGGAAAAGGAAAAAAAAAAGTCTTCGGATGAAACAGGAAGGGCAAGAAACTGGATGAATAATACCAGTTATTGTTATTTTGCCGATAACTGTGTTGAACTTGAACATATGCCGCTTCTACAAAAAAAAAAAAAAAAAAAAAGAAAAAAAGTACGTAACATGCAGTTTAAATAGCAAGTGTGAATATTTGGAATTTCAAGGGATCTACAAAAACTTCAGTTTATGAGGAACTTCGTATTACGCGAGCTTCTCATATCTGGATTCGACTATATATATCTGTATTTGTAATGAAATCTGTCATCTAGAAAACACACTGGAAAAATTATTTTAAAATTTCCTAAAGCATGTCAAGATTTTCTGTATTATTTCCAGCTTTCACAACTCCCCGGTATGTGAGGTAGGCATGCATTTGTAACCTACCTCGCCTATCTTGATCACAGGTCGAAGGCGTGGGATTCTGGGTTTCTAGCATTTCTGGATTAGGGTTTGAATCATTCGTAATGCACGAATATAGTGTTCCCTTCAGAAATTGGTTTTGTATGATATCTCTCATATTCAAGCTAGTTGCCTGCTGTATTTTAAGTTTATTAGCTGTAGCTGAACTTGTGGTACTTAACTCATGCTTAGAGAACTTCGTAGATCATATATGCAAACTCTTTAAGTAATTAATTAACTGCTAAAAGCCAGCGAAAAGAATCAGCTAAGAGATAACAGACTCAGGTTATTCCATTAATTTATTTATTTCCTCACTGAAAGGTCAAATCCACTGATACAACGTGACTCTCAGGTCTTCGTACAAAATTAAACTCAATGGCAGCAATAACCAATCACATATATAATATCTCAACAAGCTATATATCAAAGTTTTACAATAATCTTGTAATCTGTAGAACTCCATGTACATAAATCTCGTCAACTTCATTCTACTACGCTCAATGTTATCGTTTTATCTTGCTGTGATCCACTGTCAGCATTGCCAAATTGTAAAAGCTGTTCGTGGAAGTAATGTGTCGTTAAGTGAGCAAATTTTTAAGCAAGAAGTAACTAAATTTACGTAGCAAAACAGAAACTAAAGAGGAAGAATATTTAGCGTTATACGTCACACTGTACCCATTTATTCTAAATAAGGTAAGGACATTTTATGTTAGAATTAGACTCACCTGAGGTTCCTGAAACTTCAGAAGAGAGGAGGATATGCATAACTCACACAGGAAATATTCTTTGATTATAAGAATGCTGGTTGGAAAAAACGCTTTTTTTCATTTTTCGGAGAGAGGACCTTGCCCCCCTCTCCGAAAAATGTGTCATTTTTTTGTTTTTTGGTTAAAATGCGACTTACATTAGAAAAAAAAATGCCTTAATTTAATAAAAATGTATCGACTTACATTGAAAAAAAAATGCTTTAATTTTTCTTCAATTTTTCATTAACTTTGATTTTGTGCCAGATGGTGGATTTCAAAAACTTCCTATTTTCTCCCCCCCCCCCCGAAGAATAATTCTATATACATCTCTGATATAATTATTACTTCTTCAAACATTTCAGGAATAACAAACTTTCTTCAGCTAAAGGAGGGAGGGGAAGGGGGTCCGAAGGGTTGAAATTTTCATCTATTTAAATGCATTCAACGCACTCTTGCTCCTGAATCACGATTCCCAGGCAATTAGGTATGATTAGTCTACTTATTATATTTTGAAGAATATCATGCGTCGTAATACACTTTTTAATAAAATAAACTATAACTAGTACCATTGGCTGAATGTGAAGATTTCGTACTTGATAGATGAAGTACGAAATATTTGGAACAAATATTTAAAAAAATATAATTGGAGAAATATTTGTAGCATAAAAAGAAACGAAACTTCCTTTTTCATCATAGTCTAAATTTATTAAAATTTAGCTCGATATCCTAAAATGTCTCCGATTGGTCATTTCAGGGAGGGCTTCGCCCCCTGGATGTATGCCTGAAAGAAACACTGCCTCTGAAATGAAAAGATCGAAACTCCACTTTCAAAAAACGGCAACATTATTCGGAAGCTTATAGAAAAAGTTATTTTCTCTAATGAAACAGGTGAAATCAAAAAGTTGTTCTCGTCTGACTGTTGATCACTTGGAGAAAAACCTGCGGATCTGTGAGCGTGTAACAATGAACGAGATATTAAAAGACTAATAAAAAACAAACGATGTCAACTTTTTTACTAGGGACCTACGAAAAATAAAAAGGTCTTGGCTACGCCTACATATTTTAAAGCAAATAAATTGTTTTGTTTATTTAATTTTTGTATGCTTAGTTTTATTTAATTTTTTAATATTTTGGTTGGAGGATCTTTTTGGAATCTTTTGTTGGGGGTACCCGCAGCGACCCGCTGTTGTTCAGTCAATCTGAAATTGGCCCGTATGTGTTAACAGGTTGTGCACCCCTGCACTATACCTTGTGTTTGCAATAAATTCTATGTGGGTCAAACACGAAGAAACCTCTCCATGCGCTTGAAGGAACATACATACACTCAAATAAAGTAAGCGATTGAATACCCGCTCTGGCGTAAAATTCACCTGATCACGTTAAATGGGAAGATGTGAAATTAATTTTTAATTCTTCTCACGTTTCTTTTCTCAATATAGGAGAGTCGTTGGTGATATTCAAGAACAAAAATCCGATTTTAAACAGAGATTTAGGCTCTGCTTCAAACGTTCTGACCTTCTGGGAACCTGTTCTTATTGCACCAGAATGAAGAACGCACCTGCATTAAGTTACATCTCTACGAGTCTTATTTCTACCATTTCTCCGTTTTCAAACTGCTGTTTCGCTAACTGAACGTACTGTTGGACTTTCTCCTGATAAAGACGCAACTGTAGTTAGGTCGAAACACGTAGAACGCTTCAGGGGCGCGGGACTATTTTCTGACAAATGGGAAAACATATTGGCGTGGTATATTTTGGTCAGATTATAAAACTTATTGTGCTGTTAAAAAACAGGGTATGATGGCGTCATTAGAACATGCTACAGATAAAGCAATTGTGTCCATAAAACCTAAATTAATATAAAACTTAAGTTTTGCACTTATATTATAGGATTTTTTGATATAAATATTTTACTCATATTATAAACTATGTTAAACTCTATTACTTTGGGCACTTCAGCATCATTATAAATTCCACAAGAACCGCAGACTTTACGTTATACTTCAAACAACATATTATAAAGATACAGTATGTCTCATTTCTTTCTCCTCCTCTCCTTTCCATTTCTTTTTTTATTTATTTCTCCATTTTTAAAGAAAGGCTGATGTTATTATATTTAAATGAAAGAGAAAACGTTCCTACATTTCTTGTAAAAACCCAATACCTTTCAGAAATTTCAGGATTACTGTTTTTCAACAAGGCTGGTATGTAGTGAGACGGTTTTCATTTTTTTCTCACTGATAACTGTAGAGCAGTTATTTTGTGAAACGTTTATTTATTTATTTGACCCTCGTACTTGACTAGCAAGGACAGTTTAACTCTCTTATCAGGAATGACATTAAACATTCAGATTTCTGGCTGGTTTAATTGAAATAGTAAGTAATGTTTAGTAATTTCTGGGAAATTTTGCATGCCAGGAAATGAAAAAATCCTAACACTTTTCCGATTGCCGATTAAAGATATAATTAACAAATTAGTAAAATCATGCAATGCATTGATTATTATACGCTTTGCAACATACCAGAAATCCTTACTCAAGTTATGAGGATAATGGCTGTAGAATCAATCTCGCTCCTGTGTCCTGACCTTTGATTCCATTTTAATGGTATTCAACAGAATTCGTTCAGTATACCTCCGAAACAAGATACTAAAGTTTTGTCGCAATCGAAGCATTTTTAGGTAAGTTATGACGCATAAGAGCAATGGAATAGATCTCGCTCCTATGTCCTGACATTTGACCTCACTTCGCCGGTTTTCAATATTGTTCGTCCTCAGGTGGTCCCCTACCACATACTAAAGTTTCATCGAAATCTAACCATTTTTTACGCAAGTTATGATGCATAAGGGCAATGGAATGGATCCATCTTCTTTATCTTAATATTTAACTCCACTTCGCCCGTTTTCAATAGGGTTTGTCCCCAGGTGGTCCCCTACAGCATACTAAAATTTTATCGAAATCGAATCATTTTCACGCGAGTTATTGTACGGACGGACAGACAGACGGACAAAGCTGGAGCATATACGCTTATCCAACCTACGGTTGGAAAGTGTAAAAAATGAAGAAAAGTGAGGGAGGCAAGTGTGATATTCCGCCCCTACACGCAAATGAGTACGGGGGAGGCTGCCCCTTCTGTTCCCTGGGATTCGAAGCCACTGGGCCTCTCCTGTGACGCAGTGGTCTAAACGCTGGCTTGTGACCATTCGTCCGACATGGGCCCGGATTTGAATCCCGGTGATGCATGGATGTTGTGTGTCTAACGGCATTGGCTCTCTCCCTTCCCTGGAACCAGTGACCCTAAATTAGGGACGGGCGACTGTTTATACCCATTGAGTTGCTCACGGTGGTAATTAGAACCCCTAAAAAAACACTGGAACACTTTATAGTTTTGTAAGATTCTTATCTTACTGATGCTTTTTGTGTGAAAAGCAAAAAAAAAAAAAAAATAAAAAAAATAGTGGTTTCCAAGCAGCATTCTTATGATATTACAACTATATTCCACGATTAGTCGAACAGAGGCTTCTTCGGACACATGTTTCCACTTTTTCGTGAAACTGATAGTAACGTGCAGCATACCTGAAAAAAAAAATATGATATTGTCATGCTACGGACCTGTTACTTTTGTCAGCGGGGATTATGCCGACACTGTTAAAAAATTCTAATACATGTTTCGAGTGCAACGAAGTTTTAGTAGCATTGCTGTTGTTAAGTATTTTGTCATGAATATCGAAAACCTACGTCTATGCTGAAAAATGTGTCCCCCTTTTTAAAAATATGATGCTTTCATTAACATGCTACCTACAACTTCTTGAATTTATGGAAGGCTTTTTCCACCTTGTCGTAGGCAGGTGTGCGCATACGCTTATCATCATCAGCCTTCGGACGTTCACGCGATTTCCTTTTGATGTCTTTATATTTAATATTGTGCTTGGAGTTCTTTTCAGTAACTTAAAATGATTTGCCACATTACATTTTTTTATCAATACTTTCAGCTTGGCGAACTATTTCGAGTTTTGCTGAAAATGGAAGGTTTTGTCTTTGTTTTCTTGCCATTTTAGGAAATAGCGGTGCGCTTGTGAGCGTTATTAACGACGACACGAACTTCACCCATACCAAATTCTTACTTTCCAGCTGTCGTCACGTGGTCAACCCCTCAGTGTCCCAGAGAAAGCATTCTCGAGAACATAACTCTTTCCCTTTTTTAGGCTTTGTGTTTTTTCTGGCTCTGAATAAGATTGGCATCGCTCCTTCCATTTTATTCGGAAGTTCAACACTTTAAAAAAAAAGTGCGTGACTAGTGATTCGGAGTTGTACGTTGGAAGAGAATATTTGGAAATTATTGCATAGTTTTGAGAAGCTATTCAAGAACGTTTTCACCCGTGAGAAACGCCAAAATGTGACTTGAATGTCATGGCGGATAGCGGCCAGCGAGGTGGCGGATTAAAGAGGGTAATTCCCATTAAGTAGAATAGAATAAGATTTTTGACACGTGAGGAGAGGGTGGAAAGCGAGAATCACGGTTTAAATGCTGGTGGCTTAACGAGGTTTGACCGTATATGCAGTCATACACTGGTGTGCAAAAATTAAGGACGAAGAGGAGAAATTAGCATAACAGCAGAACGATCAGGCAGAGCGGACCAAAAGACCACTCAGAAGATAGACTAGGGTCCGGTACGGTAGAGCATGCGCATATATGCAGCATGACGTAGGAGGGGGGAGTGTCGGAAGGGTATAAAGCACACGGGTGGTGTACGCTCAGCAATTCGGTGAAACTTATTGCACGGTGTACATCGGTTTGAACGACGTCGAGTTGCTGCCACTGTGTGATATGGCCAACAGGCAATCCAGTAGACAACATCTGGATGACTTTACCCGAGGTCGCGTCATTGGGAAGTTGGAAGAAGGTCGAAGTGTGACTAGTGTGGCCGAGGAGTTCGGCATCGCTCACAGCATCGTTTCACGAGCTTGGAGAGCATTTCAAACGACAGGAACAGCTGTCCGAGAGTTTAGCAGTGGTCGTCCACAAGCAATCACGACGGCGGACGACCGGTATATTGTCCTACAGGCGAGAAGAGACAGACGGCAGACAGCGAGAGAAATCGCAAGGCACATGCAACAGATAACTGGACGTCCGTTATCGCGTTTTACCGTTGCCAGGAGGCTGCACAAAGGTGGTCTATTTGCACGACGACCAGTACGGTGTGTGCCATTAACTCCTGCTCATCGGAGACGGCGGTTTCTGTGGTGCCAGGATCACAAGAACTGGACACATCAGCAATGGGGTCGAGTTCTCTTTACGGATGAGAGCCGATTTAGTCTGACGAGCGATTCTGGACGTATACACATCTAATGAGAGCAGGAAACACGCAATCACACCTCCAACATCATCGAAAGGGACCAGTTTGGAGGCGGCCGAGTTCTCGTTTGGGGCGGTATCATGCTTGGTAGCCATACTGGCCTCCACATCTTCCAAGAAGGCTCAGTCACTGGTGTCCGCTATTGTACCGAGATTCTCCTGCCTCACGTGCGTCTGTTTAGAGGTGCTGTGGGTCCTGAGTTCCTCTTCATGGACGACAACGCTACACCTCATCGTACAGTTGCTGTCGCAGAGCTGTTGGAGAGTGAAGATATTCAACGCATGGATTGGTCCGCAAGGTTCCCGGACCTAAATCCAATCTAACACGTGTGCGACTTTCTCGGGAGACGTTTGGCAGCACGTCACCAGCCGCCAGCAACGATTCCGCAGCTGCGATTGGCGCTACAAGAGGAATGGGCCGCGATGCCTCAACAGCTCCTTGACAACCTCGTCCTCAGCATGGACAGACGTTGTAAATTCTGCAACGCAGTCAGGGGTGATCATATCCCCTACTAAAGACTGAATTTTTCTTGGCAGCCGTCTGTCAGATGGACGTTTCTGTCTTCTGTCCAGTTGTGCTCGAAGCTACCTTTTCAATAAAGTGTCTTTGTATCCTTTGGATTTCTTGTTTGGACGGTTTTGCTCGCTTGTCCTATATTCTTGCATCTTGGGGATCTTATGGTATGATTTGCGTCGATGTGGAGCACTTCTGCAAGACGTTGCATTCGAGAAACCGTCTCGTCCTTAATTTTTGCACGCCAGTGTACCACTTTAAACCGCCGACATTGGTTTCATATACAAGGGTTGTACCGAAAGTAATGCAAAAGTGAACATAACTTTTTTATTAACTCAGAGAGGTTGTTCAAATTGTACATGTTGGAAGAATAACTCTTCCTCTATAGTAATCCTTCATCTTCATTGCGGGTAAATAATGGGTTCCAAGCAGAAGCAACGAGCCGTCATTGAGTTATTAACGAAGGAAGGGTGCAGGCTGTCCGGCATCTACAAAGGGCTACAGAATGTTTACCGAGATGACACCATTGACAAGAGTAATGTGCAGAGATGGATGAAGAAGTTTAAAGAAGAGGAAACAAGCATTGATGACAAACCACGCATTGGGAGACCATAATCTTCAATCATTGACACGAATCGTCAGAAAGTAGATGAATTGATTTGCGCGGAGCGACGAGTCACAATCCGTGAGCTTTTTGAACAACTGGACTGTGGTCACAATGCCATACAGAAGATGGTGGAAGACTTCGGGTATCACAAAGTGTGTGCAAAGTGGGCACCTCGGCAGTTGAAACCCGTTCTGAAGGAGAGAAGGGTGGATGTCTTCTCTGATTTGCTCGAAGTTTTTGAAGCCAATGAAGACACGTTTTGTTTTTCGATCTGATGACGGGGAATGAGACGTGAGCGTATCTTTACGATCCGGAAACGAAGAATCAATCCATGGAATGACGTCACACCCCTTCACCAAGGCCTAAGAAGTTCAAGAGCCAGCGATCAGCACAGAAAGTCATGGTGACTGTTTCTTGGGATGACAGGGGTGTCATTCCGCTTGATTTCCTGGAACGTGGCCGTACCATGACCACGCTACATTGAGACACTCAAGAAACTTAGAGATGGCATAAGAAAGAAAAGACCGAACAAGAATCTGAAAAGGATCCACATTCACCATGGCAATGCGAGACCCCACACATCTTTGACAACAATTCTGGCGATCAGCAAATTAGGCTGCTCGGTGTGGTCTCCATCCATCGTACAGCCCAGATCTGGCGTCCTCCGCCTTCCACCTGTTCCGTCCAATGAAGGACAGTCTTCGGGTACAAGAATTCGATGACACAGAAGAGGTGAAAATGGCTGTTGAGAAGTGGGTGCAACAGATCATACCTCAATTTCTTCAAAAAGGATTCGAGAGCTGGGTTCAACGATGGCGTAAATTCATCGCTTGTTTTTTTTTTTTTTTGATTGGAGGTTTAACGATCACCGTGAGCAACTCAATGGGCTATAAGCAGTCGCCCGTCCCTAATTTAGGGTCACTGGTTCCAGGGAAGGGAGAAAGCCAGTGCCGTAAGACAAACACAACATCCATGCCTCACCGGGATTCGAACCCGGACCCCTTTCGGACGAATGATCAGAGGCCAACGCCTTAGACCACTGCGCCACCGGGGCGGCTTCATCGCTTGTGCTGGAGACTATGTTGAGTAGTACCTTTGTATAGAGAAAGAGTTACTCTACCAACATGTGCAATTCGAACGACCTGTGACAGTTAACAAAAAAGTTATGCCCACTTTTGCATTACCTTCGGTACAACCCTCCTATTTTTCTGTTGGTAAGCGAGGGTGGTGATATAAAGAGGGAGAGTGACAGTGGCTATTCTTAAAAAAATATTGGATTCCCACCCAATATTCTTCTTAATTAATATCTACGTCCCTTAATTAATATTCATCTTTATATCGAACTGGATAAAAAGGAAAATTGTTTTCCTACGCACACCAGTCACTAAATTAGAAACCTTTATGCAGATATATCTAAACGTCAGCAGCGTATATGAAAAATACGTGCTGACGCACGTCACCACGTGATCTAGCAACTATTTAAGAGTGCTTCTGGTCAGTAGTGTGGATCACAATGGGAAAAACAAAGGATTTTTCGGAGTTGAATGTAGCTGCCTTAGCGACGCTTTTGAAAACGGCAGAGCTGACTGGTTTGTCAAAAGTGAGATATCCCAAGTCTTTAATCAGTGGAAAAATAGCCCAGATTGCTTGCTTAAGAGGTGACGCGTCGACAACCTGTCTGGAAGGAGATCGTCGTCGTCTGAGAAGGCTTTTGGCTTCCTGTGTGCAGCAAATTGATCGAAACACTATATGAAGGCTGTTCTCGATCCATATCTCGCCGAACTATGCGCTGGGAATTGGAAAGGATCGGTATTGGCAGTCGCATGCCTATACGAAAGTCATTGATTTCTGCGAATAACCGGAAAGTTCCTCTAGAGTGGTGTCAGGAACACTACGACTGGAAGACTGAAAAAAGTATTGTGTTCCGACGAGTCCCGGTACACTTTGTTCTGTGCCAGCAGCAGGTATCGAGTTTGCCTGGAGCCCCCATGAAGCAATGGACGCAGCTTGTCTTGTAAACACAACTCAGGGTTCTGCAGGTGGTGTCATGGTGTGAGACAGGCTCTGTTTGTATGGAACGGCTCCCCTGGTATTGCTGGAAGATTGGATACCCTTCAAGGCATATCTGAGTATTGTTGATGATCAGATACATCCTACAATATTGAGTTTTTATCCAGTAGGTGATGGCTGTTTCATGGATGACAATCCTACTGTCCATCATGCAAGATATGTTCAGCAGTGGCTCAGTGAGCATCACGTCGATTTCCGCCATTTTCACTGGCCACCACAATGCCCCGATCTGAACGCCATTGAGAATGTATGGGAGATATTAGAAAAACAAATCCTGGAGCAAAATCTCCATCGGTCAAATATGAGCCAGTTAAAGGACTGTCTTGAGAACGCCTAGGGTGCTGTAGATGTAGATGCACTCTAACACTTTGTGGAATCTTATCCAATATGTGCTGTAATTGGGATAAAGGAGGTCCAATCCGGTATTGAATAAAATTTTCTAATTCAGTGGCTGGTATGTGTGCAATTAAAAGTCTCTTCGGACAGTAGCTTTAAAATGATTTCCTCTATACCCTAGTCACATTATAAGCCACATCGTAATGCAGTAAATGCACTAAAACGGTAAAAACTGTTGTCCAATTGAAAACCGCGAGAGTGTGGGTGGTTTCTTCCCTTTTATACAGAAGGTCAGTTTGTAGGACAATACTCCTCTATCGTATCACCCCCTAGGCAGTAATAGGAGCTAATGAATCTGCAATCCCACACATATATACGTTAATAGCCACACACATCTTAAACTAAACCGTGTGCTTCAAAAGAGCTAACAGAAGCGTCGCTGGGGGTGTTACACCTGTGACCAGTTTCCGCAGAAAATCCCTTGAATTCGAAATGTTAAGAATGAGAATTAGACACTTTGAATGGCAAACGAAAGGTCATGCGATAAGCTTCTTTTATTATTGTCTACGTAGATGGATGTTTAAAAATAGTATTTGACACGCTTCGAAACATTTCGTACTCTTAGGGTATGGGGGGGTTAGCCAGCAGCAAGGTAGCGGTTCATGGAAGGAATTTTCCGATGTGCAGGTACTCAGAAAAATCCGTCCTATGGTAACAGCAGGCGAAAAATGATCATGGTAGTTTAAAGAGGTCCGACTGTAATGCATATATTGTTAGCATAAAGCCTACAGGTTCACAATATACTGTATATGCACTCACGGACAATGAAATTTGCGCACCAAGAAGGAAGCATCGGATTGAACTGAAATTTTACGGACGAATGATACAGATGAAAAATACACATGATGGCAAACACAGAGCTGCAGGACAATTACAGAAGGATCTGTGGCACGTAGTCCTGTCATCTTCAATAGCGCGTCGCACTGCCTCGTGCCGCGATACATGCTGCAATACGGTCCGGCATGGAGGCGAACAGACGCCTAATGTTGTCCTGTGGCAGACTGACCCACACGTGTTGGACGGTGTGCTCAAAAACCCTGATAGTACGGCACAGCGGTAGCTGGCGTGCTCGATACGGGCCATGGAAGTCTCTGGACATGACGTAGGCAGTACTGTGCAACCCGAGCCGTGTGCCGGCGGGCATTATCCTACTGTATAGCGCACCTGGAATCCCGGCCAGGAATGGGAGCACATGTGGCTGTAGGATCTCATCCACATACCGCTGGCCCGTCAATGACATCACATAACGCTGGTCCAGTCTCATCTACATACCGCTGGCCCATCATCGGCCATCGTAGGCAGTGGCTCCCCAGACCATAATGCCTGCAGGGGGGGGGGGCTGTGGCGCTCGATAGCGAGATTGAGATTGTGCCATTGACCCGGGAAGCTCCACACTCGGACACGATGGTCATCTGTCCCCAAAACGAAGCACCACACGTCGCCAGTCCGTAGCGTTCCACGTCGATCTGACCCGGCACCACTGCAAAGCGAGCCAGCGATGTTCTGGTGTTAATGGCTGTACACGTAAGGGTCGCTGGGGTCGCAGATTAGCTTCCGCGAGGCGTCGGGAAATGGTTCGTGGGCACACAGGAGCCGCTACATCTGCCTGTATAGTGGACCGGGTCCCCGTGGGACCAGTTCGTGTCTGGTACACGGTCTGTCGATCCTCTCTACCGTCGGTCCTCCTGGTCCGTCCGGAGCCGCTCCGCCGTGTGGCAGTGCCGTCTCATGTCCACTGCTCCCAACACATTCGGACGGTATGGTCAGAACGATTCCCGTAGCGGGCTATACGGCGCGCCGATTACCCCGCAGTTTTCAACCCGATGATCAGGCCTCTCTCAAAGTCCGTAAGTTGCGTACATCGACGTTTCTGGCATATACCCGGCATTCTTGTCACTCTGTATTCCTGCTTGCGTCGGCCGGTGCTTTTTGCTTTCATGGGGGGCATCGACTACACGCCGTTTTATAAGGCTGCCGGTTCGTGCTTGCAGTGCCACCACTGGGTTTGCGGTCAAGTGCAATCGCACTAAACGTGGATCATTTGCATACCAGCACGCACTCTAGCTATTTGCGAAGTTTCGCGGTTGTAGCATGTTTTCTTCTAGGTGCGCAAATTTCAGTATGGGTGAGTGTAGTCGCCCACCGGAAATCCTCCCCGTGTATCGACGGCTCATTCTGCGCCGACTGTGTATTTTGTTTTGTGCGTCGAGAACCTACTTAGAAGAAGTGCTCATAATATTAGGAATTTCGATGGCACCATGGCTACTGTGTGTTTTGTTGTGACTGACAGGAACCTTCCCCAAAAGAAATGCTTATTATTTTCGAAATCTTACTGTTTAGAATATTATATATATCTTACTGTTTGTTACGGCCGCCGAAAACATTTTAGTAGCTGAAAATAAAGTACACCTGATTTCGATCGACACATGCATTTTTGCTTGGTTGATTTCATGGCGGAGGGAAGGGGGGGGAGTGTAAACTACATATGCTTATATAAGACATTTCGTAGTCAAATTGCTTACTTTAAGAGGTAATTTACTTCTTGTGTTGTTGTTATGTCTGGTTAAAGATACTCACGCAACGGCTCTTACATTTTAATGTTTCTGACGCATGTCGCTTTTGTGGATACGCGTGACATATTTCAACGCCAGCGACACATACTATGATACTTCAGCCTTGCGCCTGGTGGTCGTATTTTCATTTATCACTTCTTTGTACTTCCATTTTTTTCATCGGCGTTTGACATTAGCAGCTATTTTAACTGACACTTCACAAGTAAGCTCTTGTAAAATTTATTACAGTCCAATTTCCCCCCTTTTTTTTTAGCGTTTTTCCCAAAAGAAATCTTACCATTACAGGATAATTTATTTTAGGACGAGTCGTTTTGCGCAAAGGCATTGCGTCTCAGACGCATAAATTATACAGAACACACAACTAACGGGTGAACTTATCCCGCGCGAATTACTACGAAAGCTGCATCACGATTATTTCACAATCGTCTTCTTTTATCTGCAGCACGAATAACAGAGAAATTTCTTTTCAGACTTGAGTGACTCTAGGAAATAAAACATTATACGGTTTATATGCGTGACGGACTGATTAGACATCAGCCTCTGGGGACAGTAAATCCCTGTCATCGGTATTCTGAGTTTTGGGGACGAATAATGAGCGTGGATCCGTTTTGGTTTGCACTGCCACTAACACTCTCTGCTGCTTGCTTCCAGATTGGATATCTTAATAATCTTGATAAATTTACTGAATTGATATCTTCCTTTCATTAATCATAACACGTAACCAATTTTTTTTATAGCTGAGGGAAAGCATTTTTGCAGGATTAGTATCATAGATAAGAGTTTCGATGATGGATGAAAGGTTAGTTGCGGCTTCGCTGAATAAAATAACAATGCCGCCGAAGAAATGTGAAATGTTTTTGTTTTTCTAAAATCCTAAAGCAGTTATGAAGATAATTTTTGTACCAAGCGAACTCGTTTCGCTCAAAAACTACTGATTTCATTTCTTAATCTACAAAAACAAAACGAAAGAAAATGTCTTAATATTTTTATAGGTGAACGAAAGATGAATTTTCAAGGTTTTTTTAGCGGGCCCAGTAGCGGATCCAGTCGGGGGAGGGGGGGGAGGGTTGCTGGAACCATAGTTTCCCTTAAAACAGACTTTTCCTTTTTCTTTTTCTTTTTTCTTTTTTTCATTGAAGGTTTAACGACCACCGTGAGCAACTAAATGGGCTATAAGCAGTCGCCGAAAGGGCTCCGGGTTCGAATCCTGTGAGGCATGGATGTTGTTGTTTGTCTTACGGCACTGGCTCTCTCCCTTCCCTGGAACCAGTGACCCTAAATTTGGGACGGGCGACTGCTTATAGCCCATTGAGTTGCTCACGGTAGTCGTTAAATCTCCAATCAAAAAAAAAAAAAAAAAAAAGCGGTCGTCCGTCCCGAATTTAGGGCCACTTTTTCCAGGGAAGGGAGAAAGAGCCAGCGCCGTATGGAAAACACAACATCCATGCATCATGGGATTTGAACCCGGACACTTCTCTGACGCCACCGTTTAGACCACTGCACCACCGGGGAGGCTTTTCCTTTTTAAATGGCCAAGATGGTAAACAATCAATGTATTTATTTTTGTAAAATTGTGCAGGGTCACTCGCTACTACTTTACTCAAGTTTTTGACGCTTTCCAACCGTAGGTTGAAGAAGTGCATATGCTCCAGCTTTGTCTGTCAGTCCGCACGATAACTCACGTAAAAATTTTCGATTTCGATGAAATTTTAGTATGTGGTAGTGGACCACCTGGGGACGAACCCTACTGAAAATGGGCGAAATGTGGTCAGAGGTCATGACATAGGAGCGGGATCCATTCCATCGGCCTTATACGTCATAACTTACGAAAAAATGCTTCCATTGAGACAAAACTTTATCATGTTGTTCCGAAAGTACACTTTACCGGTTCTGTTGAATATCATCGAAAAGGGGTCAGGTCATAGGAGCGAGATTTATTCTACAGCCAATATCCTCATAACTTTAATAATAACTTAAGTAATGACTTCTGTTATGTTGGAAAGCGTATCATAGCCAATGCATTGCATGATTTTACTGACTTTTTTTAATACCTGCCTACATAGAGAGACTAACGGACTTGAATTTATCTTCTCTGGAGAGGATTGCGAAATCTCTAGCGTCTCTTCTGTTATAGCTGATTCTGGTGCCGAAAAAGCGTTTAGCCATTCCGACTGATAATGTTGAGTACCACCAGGGTGTAATAGCGGTATTGCATAAACACTAGTTATTAATAACATCGTGAACTATTACAGTAATTGAATGATATTTGGTAATAATCATAATATGCCTTCATCCATGCACCATGGAAAACAGAACCATATTATAAGAGATGTTGAAAGTGTCAGCCCTGTGCATCGAGACAGGCTTGAACACGAGACTCCATATTTCAGAAAGTTCGCGCCAGTTGTTCCGACGTAATCGTTGCTCGCAGATGTTGTTTGTTTTGAAACACCACTGATTTAAGACACCCCCAAAGAAAGAAGTATGGAGGTATCAGGTCAGGAGATCGAAGTGGCTACCTTCCTTTAGGAATCTCTCAATTTCCAATGACTCAATTTCAGCTATATTCACATGTATGGCAAGTTGTCCCATCTTGTTGAAAATATCCAGTGGTCAGCTCTTTAGGGTGCTGTTGGCTAACGAATGCCTAAAAATTCCTATGTAGAAGGCTGTTGTGACCATATCCTGAAAGAAGAGGAGCACAATGGTCCGCCGACGTGACGGTGGGCACAACTCGCACTATTTTTGGGGACGATTCCCCTCCATGCAAATCATGTAATACTCCATGGGTCTCCAGCTTCTTAACCAATTGCAGAATGAAAGGTTTGCTTGGTACTGTCCGACATCCGAATTTCCTAGGAAATTCACACTGACACTTCTTTATCGACTTACTCTCCCAATAGATATTGACAAGAAACACACGCTCGTGTATAGTTAACCGGGAGGAGGTCGTTAACGCATACGATCATCCTCGTGACAAACAAACAACTGAAATAACCCCGGGGAATCACGAAAGTGACATGCACGAAGTCCTAGGTGACAACGAGGATGCCAATGGGCATTGAAGAACAACATCTGCGATGCAGTGGCAGCGATTACGCCGGGGCAACTGGCACGAACTTCCCAAAATATGGAGTCTCGTGCCTGTCTCGATGCAATTTTAACATTTTTTATGATATGGTTCTGTTTTCTATGGATGAAGGTATGTTCTTACCAAATATCATTCAATTACTGTAAATTATTCACGATGTCATTAATAAAAACTTGCGTAAAGTAGCGAGTAGGACACCCTGCTGTAAGAAATGCACTAAATTTTTTCATGAATTAAATTTATGCGCCAATTTCAGTCAAGGAAACAAAAGGTAGTCAGACGGTGCCAGATCAGGCAAATACAGCTCATGATTCAATTTAAAGCTAGGAAGGAAGAAATATTCTTCATACTACATGGAAAATTCACCTGATATTCAGGTAAGGCAAACTGAATTTGCTTGCAAATGTCCTTGTTTTCTGAGAAGTGTTACATGCATGACCAATAAGTAGTACAAGCAAATTCAGTTTGCTTTGCTTGAATATTTGGTGAATTTTCCATGTATTATGAAGAATATTTCGTCCTTCATTGATTTATCTGTGACACTGGTGACCTCCGACCTACATCCGTCCGGAAGGGAATTGGGTCAAAGCTCTACCAGAAAGCATGGATGCTTCGACTAGCGAAAATCTGAGGACTTTCAGATTCCTATGTCTCAGTTGCTTGGAACTTCACTGTCCTGTGTGGTGTAATGGTTAGCATACTCGACCGGTAATTGGGAGATGCGGGGTTCGATTCCTGCTCCAGGACGATTGATAGTTTCAGTTTTTGAGAAGTGTTACATGGATGACCAATAAGTAGTACAAGCAAATTCAGTTTGCTCTGCTTGAATATTCGGTCAATTTGAAGCAGAAAAAATTCACTTTTTGCCCGCTAACAACGTGCACCTGCATCAGATGTCACGACACGCTTTCTGAAGCACACCGTTTCTCACAGCTCAGTGGCGGTAACAGACATGTTCACTCATGTGCTTCACTTCGTCACAAAGATCTGGAGAAGACATGTAGGCGATCAAAAAAGTGAAACGTGGGAATGTCGTATTCCAACTTTATTTCGATGTTGTCTGGTATTGAGTTGGTTCACCTCGGATAAGTATCAAATTCTGCAGTTGAGGTACGTCGTCAGTGAGAACATCAGCAACGCGCTGAGTATGGTACTCTAAGCAGCAACCAAATAGGCATGCACTTGTTGCAGGTCTGGAACCAGTGGAAGCTAGCCGAGGTGGCGACCTGTATACTCCCAGACGTGCTGGACTTGAGACAAATCTTGTAAAATTGGCGACCATGGGAGAATGCCACATTCTGGAACATGAGCAGTGTGTGGACGGGCGTTGTTCACTTTGTCTCCGGTGTGGGAGCAACGAAATTCCGTATGACGGGATTGACGATGCCATCGACGTAGCGTCTCGCCGTCACAGTTTCAGAAATGTGGACAAGAAATGTTATGCCCCGTATCAAGTTCGACCCGGAACTAGTATATCACATTGGGGCGTTGTATCCTCCGCAAGAAATTAATTATGATGGATTCATTTGGATTAGAGGTGGGCTCAATAGTTGCTTTCCTGCTATAGTGACGACATTGAAAGTTCCACGGATGTAACAGTTACTTTAAACCGTGGTAAAGTCGTCGTTCATGATAAGGGTAACACAGCTGTAAAGACGTCGGAACAGCGACTTACCGTACGTCCTACTTATAACAGTGACAAAACCACCTTTTGTGATGGACACGATACGAAACAGGAGCACAGCGGAAAAACACTGTGATGCTTAATATTCTTGTTTGCTGCATACACTTTTTCTCAGCTCATCGGGTTACACAAAGGAGGGATTTTTTTCTTGTTTGGTTTTGTTCCTCGTGTGACACTTTCACATCCCTTCACCTCCACCATTTACTTCGACGGGATTATAACGATTTCGTCTCAGCTCATCTTGAGCAGTCAACAACCCTAAAGGTAAAACTCCCCTAGAGAGGAGAGTTTTATCTTAGATCGTGGTGTAGCCACAGAGACCAAAATTATGAAACCTTAACAGCGCTTTTGAACAAGTTTATCCGCAAACATTGCCCTGATTGTGACACGGCTAAATGTGACACATTAACAGTGATTTTGGACTAGTTTATCCCCAAGCATTGTCCTGATTGCGACATGGTGAACTCTGACACTTGAACAGTGATTTTGGAATTTATATTTTTAATTAGCCGCCATAACGATGGCAGAGATTTTTTTTTTTTTTGTAACGGTGATGTGATTTTCGACAAACCGCTAATATGGATGTGCGACCATCTAACAAACCGAAACAGATACCGGAGTCTTCCGTGAATAGCACGTTCCTCCATGATGACATTGCCACAGTCCAATGTCATCTGTCTCTGCACTACAGTTTCTGACGATGGAGCTTGTGCTAGCAACAAGATGGTGTAAAGTTATGCAGGCCCATATCATATAAACGCCGTCGTTCTATTGGGCATCTTTGTATGTGTAGGAGCTTGCATACCACGCTGAATATATTAAAATGGTGGTTCTGTTCGCGACCAGTTCAGCACATTAACAGTGCTGAACCGGTCGAGAACAGAGCCTCTGTGGTACCGCATCACGTGCTGTGGTCCGGCGTTCAGGTCCATTTCCTTACCGTCACGTCTTTCCGTGCTCTGTCTGTGACATACTGTAGCATCGTAACACACAGCTTCGCACTGTGCTCACACTGTTACGCACCAGCACGGACACTGCTCGTAAGTAACAACCCACCTCTCCAATATCGACGATTCTCTTCCGTGGTATATCATGAGTATCCCTTTTACATTTCCGCTGCGTATTGGGAACGCTTTTGACAAACACACTTGACGCAAAATGTTTGCCTTACAACGTGGCGAGCAGTTGCGTAGTTTACTGCAATTTGAAGTCACTTATTAAACATGCCGTAATTCACAATACACAAAGTAACAGGTTGAAGACTTCGTAAAAACGTATGCATACTAACTGGTAGTAACAAACTGCCTTTAAGGAAGGTCAACGCAGGTTATAAGGGGCTAATTACGAACTTGTAACAAGCAGGGTACCGTCGTAACATTCAAATAGCAAATAAGCCTAACGATGACAGCATCTCACCACCTATTACACAAAATACACACAGCGATCATTGATTTAGTCTGTTTCTTCACCTATGACCAACTACCAGTGCTGCCACATCAAAAAGAAAAAATTGGTAGTTCAGACGTGACGTTAAATTTAGAAAATTGAATTGTGAGGGGGGGATTACGTTAGAGATAGCAAGGAAAACGGAAAGTTAAATAGGCGTTATGCAAAGTATTTTTCACATTGAATAGATGTAACTAATACAGTCACTTTTATTCAGTGTAACTAACTGGTCAGTTTTCCTCAGATTATGAGGCGCCTCCCCAGTGGTAGGAGACTCTAGCTTCTAATCATTCATCTGAGATGGGTTCGGGCTCGAATTCCGGTTGAGGCCTGGATGGTGTTTTACGGCACTGGCTATCTCCTTTCTCTGGAATCATTAGCTCCAAATCAGGGGCGGCCGACTGCCCGTAGCCCAATGAGCTGATCACGATAGTCGTTAAATCACCAAACTAAACTACAAACAAACAAAAGATTATGAGGAGGGTATGGGAGATCTATGTTCTGCTATCTATAAAAAATGGGAGAATGAGTTTTTGAAGCCTGTCACCGGTCGCAACTTATTTAGTACCAACACCTTTCGGACTTATTAGGAACCTGTCACTCTGCCTTAATGACTATAGCCGCCACGATGGCGCAGTGGTCTAAGCAATGGCTTCTGATCATTTGTCCAGAAGGGGTCCGGGTTTGAATCCCGGTGAGGCATGGAAGTTGTGTTTGTCTTACGGCACTGGCTCTCTCCCTTCCCTGGAACCAGTGACCCTAAATTAGGGACGGGTGACTGCTTATAGCCCATTGAGTTACTCACGGTGGTCGTTAAACCTCCAACCAAAAAAAATTTAAAAAAAGAAGATGACTGAACATTTTTCCTCTACTGCTGGGACTCCCAACCGGTGTGCCGTATATTTTGGAAATGTGCTGTGAAATTTCGTCATCTGTAAAAAAAACAACACTGTTACTCGAATCAGTAACGTAACTGGTTCATTCAACGCTACCATAATTCCGTTTCGCGATAGTCAACTTCTACTCCTCCCGCTTCCCTATGTATTGTTTGTACTTTTGGTCACAAGATGGAGGCACAAAGCAGACTCTATTTTTTCTTTGGTAACTGTGCCTGACAAAGACCGCCAGCTGTTGCTGTTACTATACGTTCAGTGCGAGTTGGATCGCATCGCAGTTGTATTTACATGTCTCCCAGTCTCAGTCGCTTTGTTTGTCTGTGTTTGTGACTGATTTTTAACCATGGAAAAGTTTTTAGTGAAGAGGCGGAAAACTCAAGAAAACGTCAGTGATGTTGAACTTTCAACTAGTGTGGATTCTTCCAGTAAAATGAATTTAAGTATTTTTTTTTATTTGAGGTTGAACGACCACCGTGACTAACTCAACGGGCTATAAGCAGTCGCCCGTCCCTAATTTAGGGCCACTGGTTCCAGGGAAGGGAGAGAGTCAGAGCCGTAAGACAAACACAACATCCATGACTCACAGGGATTCGAACCCGTACCCCCTTTTTTTTTTTTTTTTTTTGATTGGAGGTTTAACGACCACCGTGAGCAACTCAATGGGCTATAAGCAGTCGCCCGTCCCTAATTTAGGGTCACTGGTTCCAGGGAAGGGAGAGAACCAGTGCCGTAAGACAAACACAAGATCCATGCCTCACCGGGATTCGAACCCGGACCACTTTCGGACGATTGATTAGATGCCATCACTTAGACCACTGCGCCACCTGGTCGGCGAATATAAGTATTAAAGTGAACACTATACAACCAAGTGTAAGTGATGGAAAATGGAATAAAATATATTCTGATAATTCTTCTGCTAGTTCCACTGTGAAGCCTCCAAAAGTGTTAAGGAAATATAACGATGGTTATTTAGCTTTCGATTTGACTGGTGTAGAAAGAGGCGAACTAATTGATATGTGCTGTGATTCCACATTGAGAGTGAGACCAATTGATCGTGTGGATTCTTTCTGGCTAAGCATGACAGAACATTAAGCATCTATATAAAAAAAGCTATGACAGTGTTGCCATCCTTTCGCAACATCGTACTTGTGTGAGCCGACATTTTCTGCATTGAACAATGTAAAATCAAGTTGCAGGGTCCATCTGTCTAATGTTGAAGCCAACCTACGAGTTGCATGTTCAAACATTCGACCCAGGATTGACAAAATTTGAATGCTACATCAATCCCAAGTGTCGCATTGATGGAATTATTTTTATTTCAAAATAAAGTCCTTAATTTTTTTTTGTCAGTTGTAACAAATTTTATAATAAGGTAATAATTTTTTAATAATAAAATTTTTTTGATAGGGTAATAATAAAAAAAATGTCAAGGTTTTTTTAATAAGGTATAAATGCAGTTACTGTTAACTGCATCTGGACATTAATAAGTTTAATTCAAACTTAAATTTAATAGAAATCTTTGGCAACGACAATTCATCATTGCGAATTATTATTGGTCTGATATAATAGCCTTTAAACTAATGTGCCGCGAAAATATATATATTTTTTTGATTGAAGGTTTAACGACCACCATGAGCAACTCAATGGGCTATAAGCAGTCGCCCGTCTCTAATTCAGGGTTACTGGTTCCAGGAAAGGGAGAGAGCCAGTGCCGTAAGACAAATACAACATACATGCCTCCCCGGGATTCGAACCCGGATCCCGTTCGGACGAATGATCAGAGGCCATCGCTTAGACCACTGCGCCACCGGGGCGGCGAAAATATTTTCATAGGTTAGGTGTGCCGTGATGTTGAAAAGGTTGTGAACCCTTGCTCTACTGTTATTTTTTCTAGTAGTGCAGTCTCAACCGAAGGAAAAGCGATCCCCTGCAACTATTTTCAGGAATGCCATTCGAATGACTTTGCATTTTTTTTTATGCTAGAAAGAACTCTTACGGCTACCCAGGTCGTCGAGTAGTCAGAGGTGTGGGTTTCTTCTCAGCCACTCGAATCTTGGATGCTGATGCTGTGTTTGTCCTGCTACGTCAAATCTTTCCCTGCCCTGTAACCAGTTGCCCAATATCAGGGATGGGCTACTTCCCGTAGTCCTAAGAGCTACTGATAGTAGTCTTTAAACCCCTGTCCCTTGAAGAAAAACAAAACTTTATAATTCGGGAAACACCGGACTGTGTGACCAATAGTTTAGTCTGATTCCAGCTACACTGAAATTCGGTTAAGGTACGATTATGTGAGTGTGCTTTCATACAAATTTTCCCTACTTTCGAATATGTGATCATCTAAAAAAATCTTTGGATGAGCTTCTTGAACATCTTTTCTAAATAAAAATTCTTGGATGAGCTTCCCGAATATCTAAACAAGAAAATTCCCTTATTACACTAATTGTCATAAAAATCCGCGCACCAAGAAAAAACCGTGCGATTAACGCGAAACTCGGCGAATAACTACGGGGAGGGCAGACATGCAAATGATTAAAGTTTCGTGCGATTCCGCATGCCCGGGTGTCCAAGACTGGCGCTGCAATCGCAATCCTTGGGGCTTATAAGGGACCGCGCAGGGGACTCCATACTCGTATCGAAGTGCACAGTAAGAGTCAGGTGAGATCCCTAAGCGATAGACATGCCGATGAGCCGCCGTAGATGTGCATACGGGCGACTGACGGAGTTTGAACGAGGCCGTATCGCCTCGGGACAAGAGACGCAGGGTGGCCAGCAAGCAGAATCGGCCGCCATTTCGGCAGGTTGGACAGTACTGTGCGATCGTGTTGGGAGCAATGGACACGGGAAGTCATCCAGACACAGCGGACTGGCTCTGGACTACCCAGACACACCACCAGCAGAGAGGACCGTGGGATCGTGAGAGGGGCACTCTCAGATGCAACGACGTCATTGTCTATTATCCAGAAACATATGGCGGCTGTACAAGGGACTCATGTATCCGCCAGAACCATTTCCAGACGACTCTCAGAGGCGAATCTGCACTCTGGATGGCCCTTACGTTTTCTGCCATTAACACCTGACCATCATCGGCGTCGATTGCAGTGGTGTCAGCAGCGAGCAACGTGGGATGCTACGGACTGGCGACGTATAGTGTTCAACGACGAATCCCGCTTCTGTATGGAAACGGACGACCACCGTGTCAGAGTGTGGAGGACCGCAAGTGAGCGTTACAATCCCAACCTCACTGTACAGCGGCACACTTCCCGAACTGCAGGCGTGATTGTCTGAAGAGCCATGTCGTATGACAGCCGGACTTCCCTCGCAGTGATTCGAGGGTCGTTGACAGCCCAATGCTACGCACAGGAGATCCTGTGACCCTATGTGCCGCCTTACCTGGCAGGGCTGCCGGAAGCCATTTTCCAATAAGATAACGCCCGTCTGCACTCTGCTCGGGTTTTCCAGGACTGTCTGCGTTATGCTTCGACGCTTCCGTGGCCTGCCAGATCGCCTGATATCTCGCCTATCGAGCACGTCTGGGATCAGATGGGATGCCAGCTTTCTCCATGTTCCAATGTTCGTGATTTAGAGAGTCAGTTGCAAGACGTGTAGGCCAGTCTGTCCCAGGATAGCCTATGGCGTTTCTTTGACTCCATGCCGGACCGTATCACCGCATGTATCAGAGCACGAGGTGGTCTTTCACGGTACTAACGCTGATCAGAATGTGTACCGTATGTACGCAGGAATTTCCCCTGCTGCTGTGAAATTGTAATCACTTCTGTTCTTGGTATGTGCCATCTCATTACTGAAATCTCATTTCAATCCGACGCCTCCTTCTTTGTGCGTGGTATTTTATCACAATGAGTGTAGTTCTAAGCCCTTTTACACCACTGGTATTTATTTCCTTAAAAACACCCATTATAGCTCCTTGGATAATGTGAATACATTCCAATTATAAAAAATACGCTTTACTGGAATGTGTGATTACCTTTTAGCTTCATTTCTTACACTTTCATTTGGATTATTATGTAAAACTTCTGGTTTTGTTGTTGACGTATACTAGCGGGAAATATAAAAGATGGAAAAGGGATACCAGTGAAGACAAAAAGATGGTTGTTGGTCTTTAAATGAATAATTACCTTTGTAATACCTAATGGTAAACAAGATCAGGGGGATCTTTTGAGTCAAAAAAACATAGCTTCACTCTGAGAAATCAAGTTAATTTTAATAAATATCCGATGATACTCTTTTTCATTATTTCTGTTGAGTTTCGTTTATTTATTTCTGTACAAAGCAGTAAAATTGCTATTTGAATAATTAAAATTCATTTTTCAAAATAAATAAATCCCCTCTTCTGACCATTCGTCCGAGATGGGTTCTGGTTCGAATCCCGGTTAGGCATGGATGTTGTGTTTATCTTACGGCACTGACTCTCTCCCTTTTAAGGACGGGAGACTGCTTAAATCCCCCTCCCCCCTCCAAAAAAAAAAATTAAAAAGGGCGATTTATCAAAAACTGTTTTCTAATTCGAAAAAACTGAAAGCTGATATGAATTTTCGAAACCAGCAACTTAAGAAAAGTAATGCACAATCTGCAGTTACACAAAGCAAAGAGATTATATGTAATCCAATTTCAAAAAAATGGAACTGGGTCGAGCTCTGGTACATAGGGTAAAATAGCGACAAGAAAATCATACGATTAAATGGCTTCTCAAATGTTTCTTGAAAACAGCTTATCAGCACATTTTTTTTTCTCAATTAGTGCGGAAAGTGGAAACATCACGACAATTACAAACACGTATCCTACATAAAGGTAAAACTGTACACCAGGGAAATCTGAAAATGGCGCAGAAATTCAGCGTAATCGTTGCAACTATCCGATATGAAAATATTTCTTTTAACCTGACTTCTGAGCTTGCATTCATACATTTATTCCACCTAGAGCAAACATTATTTTCTTCCGTCCTGCACAGATACATATGTACGCCATTTATCACTAAATTGTGCATCAGGAAATAAGTTAGTAAAATCATGCAATGCATTGATTATGATACGCTTTCCAACATACCAGAAATCACGCGCAGGCAAACCCTCCTCCCTACCCTGACTATTGATTCGTTTAGTATACCTCCGGAACAACATACTAAAGTTTTATCGAATAGAAGCATTTTTTACTCAAGTTATGAGGATAATTGCTCTGAAATAAATTTCGCTCTCGTGCCCTGACCTTTGACCCCATTTCGATGCTATTCAACAGAACCAGTTCAGCATATCTTCGAAACAACATTATAAAGTTTTGTCGCAATCGAAGCATTTTTACGTAAGTTATGACGCATAAGGGCGATGAAATGAATCCCGCTCCGATGTCCTGACCTTTGACCCTATTTCACCTAGTTTCAATAGGGTTCGTTCCCAGGTTGTCCCCTACCACATACTAAAATGTCATCAAAATCGAACTGTTTTTACGCGAGTTATCGTGCGGACAGACGGAGAGAACTGTATCATATACGCTTTTTCAACCTACGGTTGGAAAGCGTAAATAAAAAGAATCATGAGAAATGTTTGTTACTATATCCTGATACTATATTTATTTTTCTCAGTTTATAAAAGAAGCGAAAATATATAGTGTCAAAAAGCAATTCACGTTTAACTAAAAAATTTGCAGGAAAGCTTTACTTCATGGTTGGCCAAAATTACATGATCAGTATTCTCTTGATTGCAGCAAAAAGAATCCAACGAATAGATGTGAAAATATCGTTTGCAAACACATAGACGAATAAAAAGTTATTACATTAAAAAAAAAAAAGGTTTTAAAAATTCCAAAACGCTGGGTTTATTCGTTAGTGACATGCCTGAGTTCAAATTTCGGCCGCAAACAAAATTTATTTTAATTGCGATTAGATTATCTGAAATTATAATCTACTCTACCGCAGGGGCCATGCATTTTTGTAAACACTATCAGACCGCAAATTTGCGATTTCGAAACTACAAGAAAGCTATTACGTCGTGAACAATACATGAAGTAATATGTTAATGTTAATACATGAAGTTGGTAAAATATTGGTGTTCAGAAGATTAAAAGCCATTAAAACTTGGGTAAAGAACACACAACCACATGTGTACTGGTAATTTCGACACAGACCACATCATATACTTTCACTATATTATTAGAGAACTTGGCGCACATTTTGTCTTCTAATTTTTTACATCTGCTGTTTTGTAACGTAACAGAAAATTTGAAAAGTTTTGTAAATGGCAAAAATTTACATTGTTCGAATTTTCTAAATATTAAGCATATCTTAGAAGGAGTAGCTCAGTGGCGTACCTTAAAAACTTGGGTACCCCGCAAAAAATATTTGAGGTCCTTTTGCGAAAATCTATGAACTTTCAATTCCTGAATTTTTTTAAATTCCATGTTACTGAGTAGGTTTTATATGTGTTTTAGTGATTCAAATTCTGTGGAAATTACAGGAACTTTTCATAAAACCAAAATTTCTTCACTTTATTGCATAAAACACAAATGTGCACGTTGTAATTAAAGTTTTGCCCTAGTTTTATACCATTACAAAGTACTACAAGAAGTACTTATAATTGTATATGTAACGTACCAGGAGATGTGACGTACCTGCCAGAAGGACGCACACGACATAAAGGCAGATAGGAATCAGAATACATGTCCGCGTAGCTTAATTGGTAGAGCAACTTATTCCGGAATGAGTGGACCCGGGTTCGAACCCCGGCGCGGATAAAAATGACGGAGAAATTCACTTCGTTATAAGGGCGCCCGAACTATCCGGATGATCCGACCGTTCAAAATCTCGCATTGGTGTGATGTTATTTCCACACCGCGAGATGGGAAAAATAAGAGAATCCTTTCTCCAGCACTTCGAAAAAAAAAAAAATAAGGGGGAGATGATGTAACGTACCAGGAGATGTGACGTACCTGCCAGAAGGACGTACACGACATAAAGGCAGATAGGAATCAGAATACATGTCCGCGTAGCTTAATTGGTAGAGCAACTTATTCCGGAATGAGTGGACCCGGGTTCGAACCCCGGCGCGGATAAAAATGACGGAGAAATTCACTTCGTTATATATAAAACTAGGCTAAAGTTAATTGCATCGTGCAAATTTTATTCTTTTAGAGAACTACGAACTATTGACATGTCTCACAATCACACACGCAAAACACCCAACTGCGGTGTGACAGTGTCTAATAACATTTTCCGATTTATGTGAAAATACGGAACCCCCGCACGGGGATAACTGGTTTTCCAGTTATTTGGGGAGCGGCGCCCCCACGGCCCGAGCTGACCTTGTGACGGTTTTTATTGCTTTTTTGCATTTGTGCTTTCACGTCACCGCAGGGACAGCTGTTCATCCAGCTGATGGGGAGTAGCGACCCCACGGCCCCAGCCGAAATGTTATGTTTGATTTTTCCCATTACAACTTTGTATTGCCACCACCTTGACAGCACCCGCCTCAGTTGTAGGTTTCTGAGGTTGTGATTATGCGCCAGACCTTTCCTTTCCTCTCGCTTTCCTCTCCCTTTCCTGTTTTTACTTTCTTTTCCACTACCTGTTCTTCTTTTCTTCTCCATTTTCTGCGATTTCGAAACTGGTTTGCTAGACCTACCTGCACGTTTGCCGTGTGCGGTGACCCGTAAGGTGGAAAAGGGGATGCTGGAGGCTGAGGTTTCTGGTGGCCAGGTTGTAGTTGTCGCCAGTCGCCAACACTCCTCTTTCCCCCTGCTTCACCATAAACGGGCGGCTAGGAACTAACCCGCTCCTAGTCAATCGGCTTGTTGTTGCATACAACAGGGTGAGTTTGGGGATAGTGCGGTTATGCCAAAGGAGTGTTACCAAGACCTGGGAAAGTCGCGGTACTCGCCAAGCGCATGTCTGCACTATCAACATGCTATATCCGTTGCTTAACCCTAGAGTCGTGTCCTGCGTCCAATTGGGCTTGCGGACCTCCGGCTCTCCCCTGTTGGGCTCGGTTGTGGGCGGGGAAATCGGCGGACGAACCTTTCACTTCTATTCATGGCTAGTAAAAAAATTCCCCAAGAACTTACAACAAAGCGGCCCATAGAGGAAGGATCACGCCCTCCTAACAAGAAACCTACACATGATTCTGCCAATGTTCGGTTATTTTGGATCCACTCCTTGGACGCTTCAAACCCATTAAACACCAGAAGCCCCTTCTTGATAAATAAAGCATTGCAATCAATTGCCAGCTCTCCTAAGAGGGTTAAGAAGCTCCAAACTGGAGATCTTCTTGTCGAGATGTCGAGTCCCAGATATGCTACAGTGCTTTTAAACACTACCTCGTTTTTAGATTGTCCAGTAAAAGTTACCCCTCACGGCTACCTCAATTCCTTACGAGGTGTTATCTCTTCTCAAGACCTTCTGGAGTGCAGTGACCAAGAACTTCTGGAGGAATTGAAAGACCAACAAGTGAGTGGAGTCCGGCGCATCCTATTTCGGCGAAATGGCCAATCTATCCCATCTCGAAACATCATACTGACCTTTAACACCCCATCCCTGCCAACATCAACCAAGGCAGGGTATCTACACCTTGAAGTGCGCCCCTTCATACCAAGTCCTCTACGATGCTTCAAATGCCAAGCATATGGTCACTCCCAGCAGTACTGCAGGAGCACTGCTTGGTGTGGGCGTTGTACAGCAACAGACCATACTTTGCAAGATTGCCATGCCGAAGCCGAGCTGTGCTTCAACTGCAAGGGATCCCATGCAGCATCATCGAGAGACTGTCCAAAGTGGAAAGAGGAAAAAGAGATCCAACGCATTAAGACCGTTGAGGGAATCTCCTACCCAGAGGACAGAAGAAAGGTCGTTCCAAGTCAATTAGATCGGCGATCCTATGCATCAGCTGTTGTTGCAAGAACTACAGTCGGTACACAGACTGATAGCCAAATCCCAGTGAATTGTCTCTACAAGCTAGACGACATCATAGCTGCTGGTCTGGCAGCACTGCAATCCCGAGCTAGGGACGTGAAAGCTCCAACAACCACTATGCCTAAACCTGCTGCAACTAACACCAGCACCACCGGGGCTTCAACAACCCCGGGAGGAAAGAGAAAGGAAAAAGAGAAGAAATCTCCAAACTCTCATCATAAGAACCAGGATCGGGCAAGATCATCTGCGACACAGGAACCAAAATACCGCTCCATTTTACCACCAGAGACTACAGGGCGTCGGACAAAACAGTCCCAAGCGCAAATGGACATTGCTGACGAACTGATGGAATCGGACAACTATTAGTTGTCCCAGTCTTTCTCGGATTTTGTTTTTCGTTTTTCTTTTTCTCATTCACCACACTTCAAACCATGGGTCAAATCGTTCAGTGGAACTGTCGAGGCTTTCGGACAAGACATGACGACGTGAAACATCTGCTTTCGTCATACTCTCCGGTGTGCCTTTGTCTCCAGGAGACAAAACTTAAACCATCAGACCTGCTTTCAGTTCGAGGCTACAGTGCATTTCGGAAAGATAATGTTTCAGGAGATATAGCTTGCGGGGGAGTTGTCATCCTTGTCCCCCACAGTGTTCCAGTTTCTCCCGTTGCGGTCTCAACATCTTTACAAGCCGTTGCGGTGCGTTTCTCCGTGCCTGTGCCTCTAACTGTTTGAAGCGTCTATCTGCCGCCGGATGAGGACGTGAGCGTGTCCGTTCTTGCGAGATTAGTTGAGCAGCTGCCGTCACCTGCTCTTCTTCTGGGTGTCTTCAATGCTCATAATCCATTGTGGGGTAGTGTCAGAACAGACACACGAGGCCGTAGGATCGAATCTCTTCTTTCCTCGACCTCTTTGTGCCACTTTAACACAGGTGCTGACACTTACTACCACGAGCCTACACGAAGTTTCAGTGCGATTGATTTATCTTTGGGTCAGCCATCGGTTATGGCCGACTGGTCGTGGACGGTGTGTAACGACCTCCATGGAAGCGACCACTTCCCAATTGTACTTAGGTATAATGTGAGCGCGCCATCTTTTGCCTCCCGCCCTCCTCGTTGGAAGATGGATCGTGCCAAGTGGGAGGTCTTCACATCATCCGCAGTGATATCTTTTGCCATGGTGACCCGGGGGTCAATTGACGCAGCTGTTACTGATGTCACAACGTGTATCATTCAGGCAGCAGATCTCTCTATCCCAAAGACATCAACGACGCTCCCAAGACGTCCGAAGACTTGGTGGAACCCTGATTGCGCAGCGGCTAGGAGAGTTCAACATAAGGCCTGGTGTACTTTTCGGCGTTATCCAACCGAGGCTAATCTTGTTAAATTTAAAAGAGCAAAATCTTACGCTCGGTTGGTGCGTCGATGAAGCAAGAGGGAGTCTTGGATGAAGTACGTTTCATCTATCAATTCACGTGCCAGTTCAAAAACTGTTTGGGAAAAAATTCGTAAGATCCGGGGAAACTATTGTTCACACCAAATTTCAATTCTTGAGAGTAACGGCTGCACGTATGCTGAAGTAGGGGAGATTGGTGATTGCTTGGGCGAAGCGTTTGCCTCAGTTTCTAGTTCTCAGGCGTATCTCCCGTCCTTTCAGAGGATTAAAACAACCGCGGAACGCCAGGAAATCTCCTTTGCGCCTTTTTATAACACTGAGTATAACTCCCTCTTCAGTATGGTTGAACTACGGGTGGCTCTGCATCGGTCCGGTGCAACATCTGTCGGTCCCGACGGCATCCACTATGATATGATCCGTCATCTCTCGCAGTCGTCTCTCGAAAATCTGCTAGTGCTTTTCAACCGCATTTGGTTGGAGCACAGTTTCCCGGACTCTTGGCGAAGAGCTTTTGTTTTACCTTTTCCCAAGCCCGGCAAAGACCCCAAGTCTCCCTCTAGTTATCGGCTAATTGCCCTCACTAGCTGACTGTGCAAAATCCTTGAACGAATGGTCAATTCCTGGCTAATTTATTTTTAGAAGAACATCGAATACTGCCTCCATCACAAAGCGGCTTCCGCCGTCATCGTTCAGCTCCTGACCATCTCCTGCTCCTTGAGACGTCTGTTCGTGAGGCGTTCGTACGAAGGCAGCACCTGGTGTCTGGTTTTTTTGACATCGAAAAAGCTTACGATAGAGCGTGGTGTCACGGTATCCTCCGTGACCTCCACGAAAATGGGTTGCGGGGAAACCTCCCAACATTCATTGCCAGCTTCCTTCGTAACCGCGTGTTCCAGGGGCGCCCGGGTACGACGCTCTCTGCCTTTTTCCATCAAGAACAAGGTGTCCCTCAAGGCAGCATTCTTTCGGTGACTTTGTTCATCCTCCGCATAAACTGTCTGCTCAAAAATCTTCCTCCAGCGGTTTCGGCTACCATTTATGTTGACGACCTTCACATCTTCTGTTCGTCATCCAGCATGTATTTCGTTGAAAGGCAGCTGCAGTCTGCAATTATCCAGATTGTTAAAGCGGCTAACAATAATGGGTTTGTTCTTTCTCCCGACAAGACAACCTGTGTCCATTTCTGCCGGAGGCGTGGCCTCCATCCCAATCCAGAGCTCTATTTGGACCGTGCAGCCATTCCAGTTTTGCCGCAAACCAAGTTCCTTGGTTTAACCGTTGACCGTGCGCTCACCTTCCGCTCGCACGTTCGACGACTCAGAACTTCCTGTCTGAGAGCTTTGTCAATCCTTAAGATCCTTGCCTCAGTCTCCTGGGGTGCAGACAGGACTTCCTTGTTCCGTATTTACCATTCCCTCATTCAGTATAAGCTGGATTATGGCTGTATGGTGTATGGCTCTGCGCGTCCTTCCGTTCTCCGCCCGTTAGATACCATCCAACATCAAGCGCTGCGTCTTTGTACGGGAGCATTTCGCACGTCACCCATTCCCAGCCTTTATGCCGACGCGAACGAACCGTCGCTTCATTTAAGCCGTCTGCAGCTGTCTCTTCAATTTTACCTGAAACTTAAATCTCTCAGACCATCCTTTATACGGTGCAGTTTTTCATCCCCAGCATGCTCGTTTGTTTGAGATCCGTCCCTCGTGCATTCGAACCTTCGGTCTTCGTATGGCGGCAGTAGCTCGTGATGCTGGGCTCGACTTGTCACTCGTTGGAGAGACCAGGGGCTTTGAGGATCCCCCATGGCACCCTCTTGGTGTCATGGTTGATACCACCTTTACATCTTTTGATAAGTCCTCAACCCCTGCGTCAGTGTACCAGCAGCTCTTCGCTGAACACCGTTACGTCAATGCAGACTTTATTCCTGTTTTCACCGATGGATCTAAGGCGGCTGGTGTTGTTGGATCCGCTGCTGTCTGCATTGACGAAGTTTCTGTTGCCTGCATTCCTGCCAAGGCCACGGTGTTTTCGGCGGAGATGCATGCTGTGTATCTTGCACTTGTTCACGTGCAGTCGAGCTATCATCAGCGTGCTATTGTGTACACTGATTCGTTGAGTGTTGTGCAATCATTGTCATCCTTGGATTTCACTGGCCACCCCCTTCTTTTTACCGTACGGAGACTTCTTCGTTCTTTGCTCGAGGCCGATGTTCAGATTCGATTCTGCTGGATTCCTGGGCACGTTGGGATCCCAGGGAACGAGTCTGCCGATGCTGCTGCTAGATCTGCCTCTTCTTTGGTCGTCACACCCTTGCCACTGTTTCACCGTGATTTTCGCTTTCTTGTTCACGATCATATCAGGCGAACGTGGCAGGGTCTGTGGGACCAACAGGTGGAGAATAAACTGCACCGTATAAAACCTAATCTTGGAGTCTGGAAATCATCGTGTTGCCGGAACCGTAGGGAAGAAGTTGTTCTTGCGCGTCTCCGCATTGGGCATTGTCGCTTCACGCAGAGCTATTTGCTGTGTGGCGACACTGTCCCGGTGTGTGAGACGTGCGACTGTTTACTCACCGTCTCTCATGTTTTGTGCAGTTGTGTTCGTTTTCGTAATCATCGGTTTCACTATTTTCAGTCTGATCTGCTGGACGAGGGCGCAGCTACGCTTCAAAAGCTTTTGGGCGACCACTGCGACACTTTCGCAGTATTTTCCTTTTTAAAACAGATTAACGTTTTAAAACTTATTTAAAAAAAAGAAAAGAAAAAGGTTATAATAATTATAATAGTAAAATAATAAATTTATATATAAACCTAATTAACTAACTAGTCTTCACAACTTTCATCATTCTCCTTTCTAACTTTTACCAAGCCTGTCTGCTCTTAATCATTTCACCCCGCTTTTAAAAATCTTAAACTGATAGTTCTGTGGTGTCTGGCGCTCTTTGGCCAAGCCTGGCCCTTGCGCCACTAAAATCAATTAACCAACCAACCAAAATACGGAACATAAGTAAACAAAAACAATAAGTGACAATTAAGAACTATGTGAAAAAATTTATAACAAGGAACAGTACACCAATTAAGTAGTAAAGAGTAACACTGTACTAGTGATCCGATTTATTGGCGTAAGAAATAAACACATAAGCGTTTCCAAGCTTTCGCACATCAACCAGATGGCTTTTTTCAAGGAAGTTAGACAGAAACTGCAAACTGAAAAATAGAACGCTTAACAATTTGAACGAGGGAACTTGACAATAAATAGATGCGACGTTACATTCATTAAAGATACGAGGCATCACGTTGGTTGCACGCGGTATCCTAGTAGACAAAAGGTTTTACTTGAAGAATTGGTTCCAAATGCGTGGCAACTTGAGCGAGACAGAATCATTGCAAGTATCGCTGTTGGTAATGATCTCCAAGGTTTCCCGAATGGCTGTACATTTAGGGGTAGATATATAATTTCACATAGAAGATGATATAATTTCTTTATATCATCTCCTATGTGGGATGATATAAAGAAATTAGCTAGCTACTCTACCCCTAAATGTACAGCCATTCGGGAAACCTTGGAGATCATTACCATCAGCGATACTTGCAATGATTCTGTCTCGCTCGAGTTGCCACGAATTTGGAACCAATTCTTCAAGTAATACCTTTTCTCTACTAGGATACCGCGTGCAACCAACGTGATGCCTCATATCTTTAATGAATGTAACGTCGCATCTATATTGTGAAGTTCCTTCGTTCAAATTGTTAAGCGTTCTATTTTTCAGTTTGCAGTTTCTGTCTAACTTCCTTGAAAAAGCCATCTGGTTAATGTGCAAAAGCTTGGAAACGCTTATGTGTTTATTTCTTTCGCCAATAAATCGGATCACTAGTACAGTGTTACTATTTACTAAGAACTATGTGCTCTTGAATACATGAAAATACATTAAATTATATACTTTTGAATGTACAAAAATATAATGTATAAATAACACACTCAATATAAAAGTTTTGCTCATAGTAATTCCGTTTCTTCGTCCATTAAACAATACCTTTCAGTTCATTATATTCTGAATGATGGGTAGTTATGTGCAAACATCTGTAATACATGACATCTTATCCTCATTGGTATAAAAATGACATTAATTGAACTGACATTTCTTTCACATTTTTCTGTTAATATACATGCATAGGGATTATTGCTATGGCTTTCAAAGGGTCCTACAGTTGTTTGGAATAGCTTCTTTCCCGTCATCCAGGTTTTCTAAATTAAAACCACGAAATGATTTTCAAATGCTTCACTTATTTAATGAAAGAAACACCAAAATTTTCTTCCCTTTTTAAAATTTCACTCAAAGCTGTCGTAAAAAAATTCCTGGCTATTCCTTTAACCTGTTTCATATCAGTTTCTGAAATATATATACACTGCTGGACAATTGCTAAGGACGGATCATAAACCGCTATATAGCGCATAAAAAAGTAAGTGTGGTTGGATGCCAAGTGAAATAAAATAATGTCAGAATGCCAGGACATTACAAGAAAGACAATTTATTGTGCTCTGAAATCCAGAAGGCTTTGGAACGTGTTCAAGGGACAAACTGGCCATTTTGTGCAGAATACGTAAACGTGAAAAAAATGCAATTACCGCCCGCAGGCATTCCGGCGTAAGATGTCAATACGGGATATGGCCACCATGGAGGGCGATGCAAGATTCCACACGTCGTGTCATGCTTTGCACAACATTATCAAGCAGCTGTTGGGGTAATTTATCCCATTCCTCTGTCAGTGCATGGATGAGGGTATCCTTGCTTATTGGAGGGCATTGGCGACCAGCAAGACTCCTCCCCAAAGCATCCCACACATTTTCAATGGGATTCAGATCTGGAGAACGTGCTGGCCATACGAGGCGTTGAATATCCTCGCTCTCAAGACACTCCTGGACAGCGACTGTTCGATGACATGTTGCATTGTCGTCCATGAAAATGAATCTATCATCGACAGCACCACGGAACATGCGAACATGAGGTAGCAGAACATCATTAATGTATCGTTGGCCAGTCATAGGCCCAGTTGGAAGCACATAGAGAGACGTACGGCCATTGATCATGATGCCAGCCCATACCATGACACTACATGTCGGATATCGGTCCCTTTCCTGTATGTTTGCTGGACAATATGCAGCACCACTATCACGCCAGATCAGTTGTCGTCGACAATCAGACGATAGACTGTATCTACTCTCATCTGAGAAGGGGACAGCAGACCAGTCGTTATCAGTCCAATTGCGATGTTGATGGCACCATTGCAAACGGGTGGTACGTTGACGTCTGGGCAATGGGATGCACACAGCAGGACGGCGGGCGTATAGTCCTCCTTCATGCAAACGTCTGGCGACAGTTTTTCGGGAGATCCGCTTGCCAGTAGCAGCCATAAACTGATTTGCTACCTCACTAGCTGTGCTGCGCCGGTGTCTTTTTGTTGATAGCACTATGTACCGATCTTCTGCAGGTGTCGTACTGCGAACACGACCTCCCCCGTGACGTTTGCTACACTCTCCATTTGTTTGAAATGATTTCCAAAGCCTTGAAACAACACTGTGGCTGACGTTGAACTCCCTGGCAACACCTGTTGTTTTTCGCCCTTTCTTCAATCTTGCCAATAATACGGCCACGCGTAAAATCATCTAGGTGACGTCGGGAAGACATACTGAAAATTGCAAGTTCGTCAATTGATTCTTTCCCTTTCAACTTTGCGTTTGAACAACAACGGTCAATACGCGTCAAATCCTTTATATCTCTTATCAGCGCTATGACGTCACGAACAAGTTCGGCAATCCAAAATTTGCATACGCACAACACGTCTTACTGTATCCCGCACTTATGCTAATTTCCACATTTTCCTGCCTTCCATTTTATGGTTGCTATCGTTGCTATTGTCATCCGTCCTTAGCAATTGTCCGGCAGTGTATAATTATATATATATATAATATTTTTCTTGAGCTTCGACGCCCTCTTAGCCTTGAGCCCCCTCCCCCGCAATTTGGGGTTTGTGGGGCCATCAGTACGCCCCTGGAGTAGCTCATATCATCCTTCTAAACAAACACGATGCCATGGGTATAAGAGTTATTCACTTCAACTTTTCGAGAGCCATCTCAATAACAAAATCAATTTATCTCCGTTTCTAATAATTATCATAATATGTATGAAATCACAAGAACTCATTAACGTCAGTTAACTTTTTTTCTAAAATTCGTCTCACGGTTCCCACTTATATTCTTCTTCTTTTACTTTACTACTCTTTGCGCCGTCTTAGAATTTTCTTACTGCTTCAAAATTTGTTGTGTAATTACAGTAATATCACCACCTTGAAACCTTTAGTTGTTTCTCGAAAGAAATTGATCAAATTCATAGTTCGTTACAGCTTTGAATGAGAAGAACGACCCGGTGGTGCAGTGGCCTGAGCGCTGGCTTCCGACAATTCGTTCAACATGGGTTCGGGTTCAAATCTCGGTGAGACATGTATGCCGTGTTTGTCTTACGGCACTAACTTTCTATCTTCCCTGGAACCAGTCGCACTAAATTAGGGACGGACTACTACTTGTTGCTCATCGGCTCGCCAAACTTCGAAACAATGAAAAGAAATTGATCGAAATCATAGTTCGCAGCTGCTTCAATTGTAAATGAAAAGAAATTGATCAAAATGATAGTTCGCTGCAGCTTCAATTGTAATTGAAAAGAAATTGATCAAAATCATAGTTCGCTATAGCTTTGAACAGAGGCGTAACAATAAATTATTTTTTGAAGAGTGCATCATTTAATTTTTTATCGGTTAAAATCAATTAATAACATATTTGCTGTTATTAATCATGGTACAAGTATTTTTTTATTGAGGGTTTAACGGCCACTGTGAGCAACTCAGTGAGCTATAACCAGTCGCCCGTCCCTAAGTTTAGGGCCTTAGGGACGGGAGGGAGAGAGCTAGTGAAAGGGAGAGAGCTAGTGCTGTAAGATAAACACAACATCCATGCCTAACCGGGAATTCGAACCCGGACTCCATCTCGGACGAATAGTCAGAAGCCAGAGCTTAGACCATTGTGCCACCGGGACGGCTCCCATTTCGCCAAAGCACCACGAGCATGATGAGGTGGCAGCAATAGAATTGCAATCGTGACTTACAGGAAAGTGAACATAGTAATATAAAAAAAGTATGATTGTTGTACGACCCCTAACGGTTTCGTGGTCAGCCTACGTGGAAGCGGACACGAAGGAAACAAATAGGCAATTTTTATATGACCTCTTCTTCGTGCGTCATGCTGTCCGGGGGATCAGTCGTTCATTTTGTCTTTTAGCGAGAAAATCAGAAAACATCTCTCAATTTCTTAATGATAATAAGAGACAAAGGAAAATATTTTTGTACACAACAATCACTCAAGTAGGGAAAATATTTTATGCAGAGAAGTTTCGCGGCTTTAACCTTTTTACGGACGGGAATGAGTTAACTCGGGGTAAGTAATAAAAATGGGCTGAAATCAGCTCTAACGAATACTTTTGGTATCTAAGAATCGGGCCGAACCCGGCTGGGGCGAGTGAACTATGCATCAAAACGAGTTGCATTTGCTTTAGACTTTGTTTTTCATCATTTAGTGGGGAGGGATTGACGCTAATCATATCTGACTGATTATCTGCTATAAAGATTATAAAAATGGCGTTAAACCTAAGCGAGGAGATACAGGGGTTGTCCAAAATAATGGAAACACCTCGCTGAAAATAGTGACTTTGGTATGTGCTGCTTTTTGAGTAAAACGAAAATGTAGCTACAATGCTTTTTGTAAAAAAGTGTTGCTTATAGTCTCTAGCGTCTGTGTGGTTGCATTGTAAATCGGTGTTTGCATAATTTCGTTCCAGGTGAAGGCCCAATGAGTGACCTGTCGGAGTTCCAAAGAGGGCAGATTGTAGGAGCCCGTCTGGTTGGTGCTTCGGTAACCACAGTGGCACAGGTATTGGAGGTATCGAGAGGTACCGTGTCGAAGGTCATGACAGCGTACAATGTTCACGGCACAACATCTTCCGCGAGACACAACTGTGGAAGGAAAACCAAACTCACTGCGAGAGACAGGAGGCCATTAAAGAGGATTGGGAAGGCAAGGAGGAAGACCACGGCGACAAAAGTGACTGCTGAGCTTAATGCACATCTCCAAATCTCAGTGTAGACCCATACAGTGTGAAGGGAATTGCATAAGCACAATATTTACGACAGAGCTTCGATTGCAAAACCCTGGTGTCACAGGTGAATATGAAACGGAGAATACAACGGTGCCAGGAACATAAAACGTGAACTGCGGGTCAATGGAAACATGTCTTGTTTTCCGATGAATCAAGTTTCACACTATTCCCCACCACAGGACGAGTTTACGTGTGGAGAATCCCCGCAGAAGCCTACAACCCAAACTGTCTCCTGTGAAGCATGGGGGCGGTTCCCTAATGGTTTGGGCCATGATCTCGTGGTTTGCAGCAGGTCCCGTTATCAACTTACACGGACGGATCACTAGCGGTGAATATGTCACCCTTTTGGACGATCATGTGCATTCAGTGGCGCAGACATTGTTTTCGTCAGGGGATTGCACCTTTCAAGATGATAATGCCCAGATTCACAGAAGTCAATCTGTTCAATCATGGTTTGAGGAACAAATGGATGAAGTTGCACATCTTCCCTGGCCTGCAGAATCACCGGACTTAAACATCATTGAGCCCCTATGGTGTGTGTTGGAAAACAGAGTGCGATCCCGCTATCCTCCTCCGGCGTCTTTCAAGGAATTAGAGTAGTTTCTGCAGGAAGAATGGTACAACATACCACTTACCACCATCCAGGACTTGTATGCGTCCATTCCGAGACGGATTCAAGTAGTTTTAAATGCCAAGGGTGCTCCACACCATATTAGGTGCGTAACACCTATTGTTTCAAGGTGTTTTCATTATTTTGGACAACTCCTGTATTTGAGTCACTGTTTTCTACCCAATGGCATGATGTCCGTATCAAGGGCACTAACCCTTTTTCATCATGCCTGAGGTCATGGAGCATACAATAAAGGATTAGGAAACGAATTATTATCCCTAGTGACAGGTTTATGGTGTGCACTGCTGAGATGCAAAGGAATCACTTTCCTGTAGCTTTCGTAAAACCCGACCTCTATGTGAACATGTCTGTTTGGGGAGCTGAGAAAATTTTAGGCGCCATTTTGTTCAAGTACATCGGCCGCCGAAAATGTTAAAATTGCATGTGGCAATTGTCCAAACCTCGAGCATATAAAGATTTATCTATCATTTTATAGGTATTTGAAATTTGGGAGAACGAGAAATTAGATGATGCATGCATCCGGACACGAGACACTTTAGGGGTTCAAATGCACCCTTGTACTCCTGTTACGAGGATTTAATACATTGGGATAGTGATATTAAACCCATATTCATAACACTTTTTCCATACCGCAATATATTTTATTTGTTTCATTGTGCTTGGGAGAGATATTTTCATTTCCCTTATGAGGGTAGGCAATCTTTGGGTAGGCGCCTCGTTGTCGCATTTGCAGACACCTTTCTTAAGGATTTAGCAATGAGACAGGCATTTCCGTAGGTTTGCTTTGGATAGACACCTTTGGCGACCGAAAAGCAATATTCAGTCTTTCGGATTCTTTGGTAGCGCTTTCCGAAAGGGAGATGGTTTTCCGTAACCCTATCTGCTTTTAGCTTTGATCAGGAGACGCGCGCCGCGTTTCCCAGCCAGGGAGACAGGAAGTGTCGCAGACTTCGTTGCGAGGGTGGGATAGTTTTGACTTTTCGCCCTAGGGCAGAGCGGGTTGAACGGAGGCGAAGTTTTTGTTCAGGGGAAGAGTGATCACGAAGAAGCGCGATGGGAAGGAGTGGAACTTTGCGAAGAGCGCGAAAGTAGGGAATCGAGTCCTGAAGGTAGCGAAGAAATATGCTGTCTGGTTAATCGACGCCCGTGTAGTTTTAATCACCTGGGAATGAAAGATTTTAGGAAAGCATGCGTAAGAGAATTAGGAAAAATTCAGGTTTAATATCGCGAGAGTAGGATTTTGAGTTAGCGGATAAAGATCGTAGGATAGCCTCAGTCAGTATATTTAAGAAAATAAATGTTATTAGTAGTATTTTATGTCCTCCATTCAATATTCTCAAGTTTGTTTTTCCCGAGTTTAACAACCAAGAAGTTTATTTATTCTGCGTATTTTTGCAACAAGTCGATTAGGAGTTATCTCGACAATAACAAGTAACAATTATTATTCTAGTATTAGATATAGAGTAACATTTGGTATTAGATAATAGACATATCACCGAGCATCGTTACAAGTGACACCGAACTTTGTAACACTCCCTCACCCCCTCCGTCCTGGGTAAAATACTGGCTTTGGAGGGCAGAAAAAGAAGGATATGATTAAGATATTAAACCGAAATAGCTGCCATGGCGTTACGCAAAAAAAAAAAAACACAAAAAAAACTAGTAAATTTGAAGTAGTGTGACGTGCCTGCCCAGCAGGTCGCACACGACATAAAGGCAGGTAGCAGTGATAACGAACGTCCGCGTAGCTCAATTGGTGGAGTGACTTATTCCGGAATGAGGGGACCCGGGTTCGAGCTCCGGCGTGGACAAAAATGACGGAGAAATTGACTTCGTTATAGTAGGTAGGTCACCCAACCCAAAGAGAAAGTGGAGACGATCTGGTAGAATGGCTGTATGAAACCCTGCACTTCACAAAGCAAAATAATAATAAAAGAAACAAACGAACAAACAAAAAAAGTCCCAGACAGATATGGTGGGTGAGATAAAGTGAAGCACCGATAAAATTAATGAGTCAGTCTACTGGAGGAACAAAAGCGAAGCTATTCGTCTAGAAATGAAATGAACCATTCTGACAAGAAAACAATAAAAAGAAGAATGATTGTCACAACCGGTAACATCAATTTGCAATAAATACGTGAACGGTTTTTAAAAATGAACACCTGTCACATATTAAAAATTAAAAGCTAGTATGTATTATTGATTGTTGGGAAATAACGTCTTTTATCTACCATAGAAAATTATTGCAAGTTAATCTTTGTTACCGTTCAGCGGAAATAAACCTTTACTGGACTACATATTAAGAAAATTTCATGAAAAAATGACTTCATGTGTTACTTTTTCGATAGACATACCCTATCAACATTATTAAACGTAAGAGTGGTAGCGGATTCAGCGGGGGTGGGGAGGATTGGGGGCGATCGCTCATTCTAAAGCAGATTTTTCTTTTTAAACGGTCGATATCTAATTAATTAATGCATTTATTTTTGTAAAATCACAGTAATAAATCCACAGGTTTTCGTAAAAGTTTTCGTGACGACACAATTTTGCTGTAAATTTGGAGATAAACTGCTCTGTTCTATTGGGTTGTCGGAAAAGTCATGACGTATTTTAGCCATGTTTTGCAAAAGGTCATTTATTGATAGAAAGAACAAAGATCAATCAATAATATAGCGCCCGTTTTGTTCGATAACCTTTTGCCATCTTTCAGTGAGCTGCAGAATACCTCGTTCATAGGAGGACCTGTTTTTCGTGGCGAAAAACTGTAGAAGGTGCTGATTTACAGCCTCATCTGAATTGAACGTTATACCAAGAAAGGACTGTTGAAGAGAGGGAAACAAGTGGAAGTGTGACGGCGCAAGGTCAAGCGAGTATGCTGAGTGTGGCAACACATCCCACCCAAGCTCCAATAATTTTTGGCGCGTGATCAAACTTGTGTGTGGTCTCGCGTTATCGTGATGGAACACAACACCTTTACGATGAACGAGCTCTGGACGTTTCTGGATGATGGATTCGTTCAAACTGTCCAATTGCTGACAGTACACATTCGAATTGATTGTTTGGTTCCGTGGTAAGAGCTCGAAAAACACGACACTTTTAAAATCCCACCACACTGAGACCAGAACCTTCCGCTGATGAATGTCTGCTTTGGATGTCGTTTGAGGCGAAGCAGCACTTCGGGATCAAGACCGTTTGCGCAGCACATTGTTGTACACAATCCACTCTTTGTCACCAGTTATCAGTCGCTTCAAAAAAAGATCGTTTTCCTCACGTTTAATGAGCATATCGCAGATGTTTATACGCGTCGTCAATTGAGCTTCTTCGAGTTCATGAGGAACCCACACATCGAGCTTACTTACGTATCCCAGCTTCTTCAGATGGTCGTGAACGCTTGAATAATGGATGTGCAATGTGTCTTCAATCTCTCGTGTCGTGTAACGTGGGTTTGATTTGATCAATACCTTAATTTGGTCGTCATCATCCTTGTTGGGCCTCCCGGACCGAGGAGCATCGTTGAGGTCAAAATCACCAGCAAGGAATTTTACGAACCACCGCGGGCACTGACGTTCTTGTAGAGCATTATCACCGTACACTTTACACAACGTTTCACAAGCTTGACGCGCGTTCTTCCCTTTACGGAAGTAAAAGAGTAAAATATGGCGAAAATGCACAGTTTGGTCTTCCATCTTCAACTTGACGTCAAATCTCCGCAAATCAACCAAATCGCTCACTATTCCTTTTAGACTGCAGCTAGAACTGGCACCTGTCGAATGCCATAGCGTTAACAGAGCTGCGCATGCCTCTAGTACTTCCAAAATTGCCCAACCGCCATCGGGTGCCAAAATACGTCATGACTTTTACGACAACCCAATAGCTTCAGCAGAAAAAGAAAATCAAAGAAAAGCTAGAGTTTTGGCAATAGGGAAAGATCAGAGCAGAAGTGAAAAAAGAATTTGGGTGATCATGAAAAGCAATGGATGATCTTTATTCTGTTTTTTTTTTTTTCTTTTAGTGTTGTCTGGCATCAGCAGTAATTGGTAGCAGGGAAAGTCACCGTGTGGGGTACACTTTGAAGAGTGTGTGTGAGACAGAGTGCGTGTTAGAGTGAAGTACGTACCTCGGGAAATTTTTCTGTCAAATTAACCCATCTGAATAAAAGGGATCAAACCTTATTTTGAATTTTTTTTTGTTCAGACGCGAGATTAAAAATGCATAAAGTTTGTTTCCTCGAAAAGCGGGCAACTGAATGCCATGAAAACAGTGCTGATTTTTTGTTCTCGTTCGGAGCCAAGTTTCATTTCATGTAACTTATTTCTACATTTTACCTCCTTTTTACTTTATTTTATGTGTCCACACGTGGGAAAATAATTTTTATAGGAGAGAGTTATATACTCCAAAATAAAAAATGGAGACATCAAAATTTTTATTTCGAAAAAGTACAATTTACAAGTATCGGTAACTAATATTAATATCAGTGAAAATGTATTGATTTTTAGGTTCAAAACGAGTGTCAGACTTTTTGCTGTAATTTTTACTTCTAATATCATTAAAAATAGGAAAAAATGCGTTGTCTTTAAGTGAAACGGGTACTTTGATTTCGGAAGGACTTAATTTCAAGTCTCATTCTTCCCCAGATAAGGAAAGCTTGCTCGACCATGCTCCAGTCACTTCTTTTTTTTTTTTTTTTTTTTTTTCTCCCTCACTCACTTAATGGTTGCACTAACTTTGTTCTTGCATTCTCCCGGCCTACAAAAAATTCTCTAACTTGTACATTGCCGATGTTTTGCGAAATTTTACATATAACATGAAGAACCGGGAAAGAATTGCAACATGGAAAGCAGTTGGAGTTGCCATTTCAGGAATATTTAAAATACTGCACCTACATCAAAAGCTGAATCAAAATCTGCATGATTCAGCAACACTGCAAGTGCGACTGATTCATGCAGAGGAACAGATGGACGGACGAATGGACATGAGAAAGCAAATAAAGGGTTTCGCCTTTATGACAGATTGAAGTGGTCACGATGGTACATGCTATCATTTTTATGTTTCGTTATCACTGCACCGCATACGGATATCTTTGAAACATTGTCTCGTGTAACAGACCGTGAAATAAATTATAATGTGAACAGAACAGTCTGTACGGTTAAAATGGGAAGCACGTATCTTTTTTTTTTTTTTTTTTTTTTAGCGGAGGAAAATAAAAGAAAGAAAAGATGTGTTCTTCACAAATTTCGTGTCGTTGAGGAAAGTTTTACGCTTGAGCATATCTTTAAAATGACTTTTTTACTTTCCCTCTGCAAATCCATCATGACTTCATTATCTGCGTCAGAAACTGCATTAATAATCCCGCACAAACAAAATATATCCGTTGCCATGCGAATAGTTAAGTGCAATGTTAAGACGGCTGCTAAGAGTTAGATGTGCTCTGTAGGATTCGTAAAGGAGTTTCCCATCTTCTTTTTTACGCTTTCCAATCGTAGGTTGAGGAAGCGTATATGCTCCAGCTTTGTCCGTCCGTCTGTCCGTCTGTCTGTCTGTAGGCACGATAACTCGCGTAAAAATCATTCGATTTCGACGAAATTTTAGTATGTGGTAGGGGAACACCTGGGAAGGAGCCCTAATGAAAGTGAACGAAATGGGGTCAAAGGTCAGGACATAGGAGCGGAATCCATTCCACTGCTTTTATGCGTCATAACTAATGTAAAAAAGGTTCGATTTCGATGAAATTTTAGTATGTGGTAGGGAACTACCTGGGAACAAACCCCATTTAAAATGGGTGAAATGAGGTGAAAGGTCAGGACATAGGAACGGAATCACTTTCATCGCTATTATGCGTCATAACTTATGTAAAAATGCTTCGATTTGGATGAAATGTTAGTATGTTGTAGGGGCCTGCCTGAGGACAAATCCTTTTGGAAATGGGCAAAATGGGGTCAAAGGTTAGAGCACAGGAGCGGGATCTATTCCATATCCCTTATGGATCATAACTTACGTAAAAATGCATCGATTGCGACAAAACTTTATCATGTTATTTCGGAGGTATACTGAACCAGTTCTGTTTAATATCATCGAAATGGGGTCAAAGGTAAGGACGCGGGAGCGAAATTTATTCCACAGCCATTATCTTCATAACTTGAGTAATGATTTCTGGTATGTTGGAAAGCGTATTATAATCAATGGATTGCATGATTTTACTGACTTGTTACTTTATACAACTAATGCGAGGACTTTTTTTTTGTGTATTTGATACATATCTTAAAATGAAGAACATCTTAGTGTAAAATTTTTTTGGAGAAAATGAAGTTATCAGAAGCTTACACTGCGTATTTAAAGCATAAAAATTTGCATGATGTGGTACTTTGTTCGTGCGTCAGATAACGACAAGGCTCATTTTAATGCAACCACAGGTTCAGTATGATTGCATTATGTTTGTGTCACATAACCGTGAATTACAGTTGATCCCAGAGGTGAAAGGAAGGGGCGGTGATCCCTTAAGAAATTGGTAAGGGGAACGACGTTCCCCAAAATAAAATAATTGTGAACAAAAGAACATAAAAATTTGAAAAATAAGAAAAAGGTGTGCTGCTGAACTATACAAAAGAAATTCCGTCTCGCTGTTTATTTATATCTATGAATTGTATTCGTAATTTGTTTAAAATTTTTATATGTCTGATTTTGCAATTTTGAGAGCTTTCGAACCGAGGCAAAAGATTTTGTCCTTCGAACTCTTAGCTAAAGACTCGTAGAGATTGCGCGCATTCGGCTGTTTTGATTTCGTATTGTCCCGTACACGTTATCCCGCGGAGCTAGATATTAAACTATTATTATACTATTAGGGGTATGCAAAAGTTTTTGCCATTTTTCTGGCAACAAATGAATGCCCCTGTGATAGAAGGACTTGGGTTTTGAGCTGAAGAACGCAGTGACGAAAGTTTCCACCTCTGGAACTGTGGTGAACCGCTTTTGGGCGAGGGCATGTTGCATAGAGCGGAACAGATGAAAGTCTGAAGGTGCAATGTCCCGGGGAGCAAGCCGGGTGAGGTAAAACTTCCCAATGTAACTCTTCAAGGGTTGATTTCGTGGTGGCACCGACATGTGGTGTGGCATTATCGTGTAACAGGATGACTGGGCGGCGTCATTTCCTTGTCCATGGGCTTACTCGATTGCGGCGTTCAGTTTCATCAACTGATCGCTATATCGTTGTGTAGTGATTATTTTGCCCGGTTTCAACAGTTCGAAGTATAGCACTCCATGCATACCCAACCACACACACAACAGCACCTTTTACCCATGGATATCCTGTTTTGCAATGGATGTTGATGGCTGGCCTGGATCGACCCAGGATCGCTTGCTTACGGGGTTGTCGCAATGGCCCCATTTGTCATCCCTGGTGACAACCTTCCACAAGAAATTCTTCCCTTGAAACCTCTTCAGCAACGACATGCAAATACCCAATCGTTGACCAATATTACGGTCTGTCAAAGTATGTGGAAGCCACTTACCAATCTTCTAGATCTTCACCAAGGCCTGTAGACGCAGTACCACCGTCGATTGAGCCACTTTCAAACGTTTCGCCAGTTGCGTGGTAGATTGTGTGGCATCCTCTTGTAACAGCGATTCCAGCTCCTCGTCTGCGAGTTCCTGCGGTTTACCTGCACGTGGCTTGTTTTCCAAGCTTAGATCACCTTTCTTAAACCTGGCAAACCATTCTCGACACGTCCGCTCACCCATAACCGTTTCGCCATATGCCTGACGTATTGAACCATATGCTTCACTCGCACTTTTCTCTAAATTAAACATGAATAACAAACAGTGCCGAAAATGAACTTTATCGACCGCCATGCTTGGCTTCATGTACGAAATGATAGCACGGGTCGCCGGCCGGTTAGACCCATACAGCGCCCACTACCGAGTGCGGCGAAAACTTTTGCAAACCCCTAAATAATAATAGCGATACAGGCTGGCTTTACAACACCGCAATGAAATTCATTCATAGTGAAAAATCGATGCGTAGCAGCTGAACTGGGCTGCACTGATTTCCGGGGAAGACGATTTCCTCTAATTGCTGTTTTTTTTTTATTGGGGGTTTAACGACCACCTTGAGCAACTCCATGGCTATAAACAGTCTCCTGTTCCTAATTTAAGCTCACTGGTTCCAGGAAAGGAAAACAACCAATGGCGTAAGACAAACACAACATTCATGCCTCACCGGTATTCGAACCCAAACCCACCTCGGACGAATGATCAGAAGCCAGCGATTAGACCACTGCGCCACCGGGGCGGCTTCTAATTGTTTAAAGTGGTGTCGAACAGCAGAGCGGTTTCTTTGGTAACTTAAACTTTGATAGGAATACCCTGTTTGTAAGTTTAAGCTACCGGGGTGTGTAGTTTGTCGCTTTGATGCCGCATTATGTCGATGAACTGAATAAAAACTATGTATAAATTTAGCTAAGAAAACTCTTAGGGAATTCTAAATGTTTTCCAGCTACGTAATAAAGAAAAACGGGACTCCTTCAGCTGACGTATAACCTGAGCTTTGTGATATAGACTTTTTAAATGAATTTCAAATTTATTGGGGTTTATTTTCTATTCATTAAAACATTTCCTATTTTTCTATGTATGTGTATATACCGAGTAGGATTCAAGAGTTCGGGGACAGCGCCTACCCGTGACAACGCAAGCATGTAGTTAAAGTTACTGCATTTAAAATACATCCCGCCGCCATCCCTCCCTTCCGTAGTTAGAATGGTTTGGCCCATGGAAAGTGATTGGAATGCGCGCGCAGACGTTTGCTGCTGTGGTTAGTAATCTATCTTCTGCGATGTGAGAAACATGGCTTTTGAAGAGCAACGTTCTAACATTAAATTTTGTCAGCGTTTGGGTAAAACAGCTGCAGAGACCTTAGAGAGACCGTGTACAGTCACTCTACGATGGCGAGATCGAAGGTGTACGAGTGGTGTTGGCGTTTCAAAAAGGGCCAAGAGTCCATCGCAGATAATGAGCGCTGTGGTTGACCTGTGACTATACGGAGTGAGGAAAACATTATGATGATGGCGCATTGTGTTCGTCTGGATCGTCGCCGAACCATTGAAGAAATCGCTGAGTCAACTAACTTATCTGAGATTACATTCCAGCGCATTTTGACTGAGGATCCTAACATGCACCGCGTGTGTCAGCACATTGTTTCTCGCCATTTGACCTCCGAACAAAAGGATGAAAGGATGCGGATATCAGGCGAATTAATCGACAAAGTCGATAGCGATCCTACGTTTTTGGATAAAATCACCACAGGTGATGAAACGGGGTACTACTTGTTTGATAATCAGCCAAAGCGTGTCTCTTCAACATTTGACCTCCGAACAAAAGGATGAAAGGATGCGGATATCAGGCGAATTAATCGACAAAGTCGATAGCGATCCAACGTTTTTGGATAAAATCACCACAGGTGATGAAACGGGGTACTACTTGTTTGATAATCAGCCAAAGCGTGTCTCTTCAACATGCAAATCACCGTCTCCACCGTGATCAAAGAAATACAGGCAGGATCGCAGCAAAGGGAAAGTCATGCTGGAGGTGTTTTTTGATTCTCACAGCATTGTCCATTCCGAATTTATTCCTGAGGGCACAGCAGTTAACAATGAGCGTTACCTGGACATCTTACGACGCTTACGGGAGTCAATCCGTCGTAAACGGCTGGAGATGTGGCGAAGTGGGCGGTGGTACCTTCTCCATGACAGCGCGCCTGCACATCGGTCCCTACTGATCAAGAACTGTCTCGCCATAAATCGTACTACTGTGCTTCCACATCCCGCCTACGATGTTTACCTCTTTCAATTGATGAAACAAAATCTGCAGGGGCGTCGTTTTGTGTCAACAAATGAGGTAAAAACAGCAATGCAGGAGGTATTACGAGGGGTTGCAATACATGGCTTTCAGCAATACTTCCAGAAGCTTTAACGAGAGCTGGCAAAATTGCAGCGTCGCTCAAGGAGATTATCTTGAAGGTGGCTGTGCATCGGTGTTTTAAAATATTCGAGGTAAGGAACTATGCGCCAAGACTCCGAACTTTTGGTTCGTACCTCGTATATAAGAACACAAACGTATAAATTGTGTGTGCATATGTGTATCTGCAAATTCGTACAGACCTGAAACACTGAACGTTGCGTTCCCCCAGAACAGATAATCTGCTTTCGACACTGATTGATCCGTATTATCCGAAAGGGCAGATGAGAAGTGGATTTTCCCATGATGACGATGATCATGGAGTAAAATTTATATAGCGATGTCTCTCTATTCTACAAAAAAAAAGTAACTGCCGCCGCCGCTGCTGTTTCAGAAATTTCGCGACACTCGCGCTTCTCTAGCTCGCAGCGCAAAAGTTCTGAACACAAAAATAAGAAATTTACGTTGATTGTAGAGAATTGTTTGGAGAACACGCTGAAATAAACCATTTTTCGATTCTGGCGATACTTCAATTGCTATTGTATTTTAAAAATTAAGTTAGTAAAAACGTGCTATCAGTTCGCGTTCCGGACACACTAACAGCAACAGAACCACGAAACTTTATGGGCATGTAGGGCCATGGCCGAAGTTTTGCACCTGGTTGCCCTTTTTTTGAATTTCGATTTAGTTTACGAGAAATAAAATCTTTAAATTTCACAAACATTATCTATTTCGCGATGGGAGCCATTTTAACAAACAGATATATGGCAAATTATAAATCATAACGCTTTGCAATTTTTACAGCATAAACTTATAACTATCATCCCTCTTTTACAAACAATTTTTTAAGAAAAAGTCATTTTCTGATTCTTAAGCATTTTTTAAAGATGCAAAGGAAAGGAACGAGCGGCTTACTCTGCCCTTAAGCGCAAGCTTCAGCGTTAAACACACAGGAAATTTCTGGTCTCGTGAACTGCTGCCATGGTGACGCAGCTATTTTTAGCACTCCCTTCTCATTGAGTAAAAGGACGGGCTACAATCAAACTGGTAATGATGCCATGCCTAATGACGTAGCGGCGCTTTTAAAGTTCGGCGTTTTCCGCCGGAATACGTTAATACCTATGTAAATATAGGCTTTCGCCTCGTATATAAGAAGCAAAGAGGGAAAATGCGAGTGTGTTCGTTCGCGAATTTTTCGACCACTTCTAAATGACCTAGAGATCTGAAAATCGGCATGCTGATAGATCTTAAGGTCCGTATACCTAAAAAAGTACGAAAACAAAACAAAATCAAAATGGCGACTTTGGAACATTGCCTGCTGGAATTTTTTGCTAATTGTTTGACCACTTCTAGAGATCTGAAAAGTGGCATGCTGGTAGGTCTTAAAGTCCGGATACCTGCAAATGCACGGAAAGCAAAAAATAATTAAGTAAATAAATAAATAAAAAACAGTGCTTTGAAAAATTGCTTGAATTTTTCTACCACTTCTACATCTAGAAAAAAATCCGAAAACCAAAAAATTCAAAAGTGTGGCTTAGCTTTAATGTTTCAAAATGCGGATAGGTTTAAAGATAATTTTGTCAGAATCACTGAAATGCTTTGAAAATTTCGAATTTTGCTTTAAAACTAAGGGGCCCCAAAGCCTGCTCCGGTTTACATTAAATTGTATGCATTGATGCCACGACGCTGTTTTAAATCGTAAAACAGTTACGGATTTTAAATTACTTTTCTTTCTCTTAATTACTTTTCCCCTTCTTTAATTTTATGGTCAAAAAAAAGATTTTAAAGATTCACCGTTCCGAGAACGGGCATGATTGCTAGTATGTATATATATATATATATATATATATATACATACTAGCAATCATGCCCGTTCTCGGAACGGTGAATCTTTAAAAATCTTTTTTTTTTTTTTAAATCTTGGCCCTCAGTCTCCGGCAGCTGGAATGTACCTGGCCAAGGCAGCGGCCAGTGCGACATATATATATATATCATCATCATCATCATCATTGTCAACCATTATCAATCCACTGCTGGACGAAGGTCTCCCCAAGTTTCTTCCACAACGGTCTGTCTTGTGCCAGTCTCCTCCATGTTACTCCCTCACACTATCAAATTTCATCCACCCATCTCACATGTGGTCTTCTTTTGGGTGTTTTCCTTTCCCTTGGAATCCAATCTAAAATTTTAGCTGTCCATCGATGGTCTGTCCTTCTGGCAATATGTCCATATATATATATATAAGGTCAGGTGATGCGTAACATCACAGGCTCTCCTTGACAAATGTCAACCCCGCCTTCTCGTGGTGCATCCTGTTCCTACAAAAGGGGCTCTGACTACCGCCAATAGCGGTATAACTATACCATCGAGATTAGAGGAAATTCTATCCCACACTCACCAACCCGCTTGGCCAGCGTGGTGAGTTATGGCCAAACCCCTCCAAAATGACTACACAACTTAAATCTTGGCCCTCAGTCTCCGGCAGCTGGAATGTACCTGGTCAAGGCAACGGCCAGTGCGACATGAAGGCAGAGGGTGCTAATAATCCCCGGAGGACCGGACTAGGCTGCCATCTGATGCTGACCTTGGCAACGTACAATGGACGCTCCCTATCTTCTGATTCAAGGCTTCTTGAATTGGAAGAGGAACTACAAAGGATCAAGTGGGACATCGTGGGGCTAAGTGAGGTAAGGAGAAAAGGAGAAGATCTCATCGAACTGAAAAGTGGACATCTCTTCTACTATCGTGGGACAGATACTGGCAGAACTAGTGGTGTTGGATTTATAATAAACAAGAAACTGAAGGATAAAGTTGTAGAAGTTGAAAGTTCCTCTAAAAGAGCTGCGCGGCTTGTTATCCAACTCTCGAAAAGATACCAGGCTCAGATTATTCAAACTTATGCACCCACCACAAGTCATCCTGAAGAAGAAATTGAAGAATTTTATGAGGAAATTTGTCATCTAAATAATAAAGGTAAGCAGCACTTGAAAATAATTATGGGAGATTTCAATGCAAAAATAGGGCAACGGCAACAGAATGAAAATTCAGTAGGTAAATTCGGTCACGGCAACAGAAACCAGCGTGGAAATACTCTCGTTGAGTTTGCAGAGGCAGAAGGGTTTTTCATCTTGAACTCCTTCTTCAAGAAAAAGCCACACAGGAAATGGACATGGAGACATCCAAATGGGATGACAAGTGAAATTGATTTTATTATGTGTAACAAAAAATTCGTCATAGAAGACTGCAGTGTGCTAAACAAGTTCAACACAGGTAGTGACCATAGATTGGTGAGATGTAAGATGCACCTCAACACTAAACTTGAACGTGGCAAGCTCATAAGACAAACAAAATATATTGACATAACCAACCTTAAAAAACACCATAATACCTTCAAGTTGGAACTGAAGAACAGGTTCTCTGCTTTAGAAGGCCTAACATCGGAAGAAGTGGACATCTCTGAAGTTAACAGAAAAGCAACCAAAGCTCTTATGGAAACAGCAACAAAATTAGCTGGTTCTAAGAACAAGTTGCATGTAAATAAATTATCAGGAAAAACGAAAATGTTGATGCAAAAAAGAAGAGAGATGAGGACAACTAAAGAAGATGTGACTTCCAAAGTGGAATATATAGAGCTATGCAAGACAGTACGAAAAAGTATCACTGAAGACGTAAGAAAATTCAACTGTGAACTAGTGAGGAAAGCAATTGAAAACAACCAAAGCCTAAAGATAGCAAAGGGACATCTCAGTAACAGAAGAAAACAGATTATGGCACTGAGAAAAGAAGATGGTTCTGTAACAAGAAATAGAGACGAAATTTTGACAAGAGTGAAAGATTTCTACTCCAAATTATATGAAAGGGATGATACATGTACTCCAGACATCATGAAAGATACCAGTACCAGAGTTCCTCCAGTCATTCCAGCAGAAGTTGCACATGCAATCAAGAACATGAAGCGGGGAAAAGCTCCAGGAGAAGATGGAATTACTGTAGACATCATACAAGAAGCAAGTGGAGAAATCGAAACAGTACTCGCCCAAATTTTCACTCGATGCCTTAATGAAGGAAAGATTCCTGAGGATTGGAACACCGCTACAATGATCCTGCTACATAAGAAAGGTGACATTGAGGATCTCGGAAACTACAGACCTATCAGCCTCCTATCAGTAGTTTATAAAATCTTCACTAAAGTTCTTTCACACCGCTTGAAGGTAACACTGGACATGGCTCAACCGAGAGAAGAAACTGGATTCAGGAGTGGCTACAGCACAATAGATCATATCCATGTGCTGAGAGAACTAATTGAAAGAGCGAAGAAATATGAACTTCCATTGTGCATGGCTTTTATCGATTATGAACAAGCCTTTGATTCGGTGAAACCATCAGCAGTTACAATGGCTCTGAAAACCTGCGGTATTGAAGATGCATACATTAATATTATTAATAACATCTATGAAAATGCAAGTGCAAAGATTCGGCTGTTTGAAAATACAACACACATAAAAATTGGAAAGGGAGTGAGACAAGGTGACACCATATCTCCGAAGCTCTTTAATGCCACATTGGAGGGTGTTTTTCAGTCACTGAGCTGGGAAAACAAGGGGATAAAGATTAATGGAGATTATCTAACCCACCTTCGTTTTGCTGATGACGTAGTCATTTTTGCAACTAGCCCATCAGAGCTGCAGAGTATGATCCAGGAACTTGCTGACAAGAGTAAAGAAGTGGGATTAAAAATGAACTTTCAGAAGACAAAAGTGATGTTCAATGCTTTTACAAGAAATGAAGATTTATCGATTGATGGAGAAAAGCTGGAGATAACAGACACGTACGTTTATATTGGACAGCAGATATCAAGTGAGGGTCACATTGATGAAGAAATTAATCGGCGTACAAAACTTGCCTGGAGAGCTTTTGGAAGAAACAGCATAATTTTCAAGAGCAATATGCCATTATGTCTTAAAAGAAAAGTGTTTGATCAATGCATCCTTCCAGTGCTTACGTATGGTGCAGAGACGTGGACCTTAACTAAAAGAGACATACAAAGGCTGCAGACAACTCAAAGCAGCATGGAGAGGTGCATGCTTGGTGTAACCAGGAGAGATAAGAAGAGGAACTCGTGGATCCGAAAAATGACAAGAGTGGAAGACATCATGATCAGAGTTAAATCCCTGAAATGGCAATGGGCTGGACATACTGCCAGAAGGACAGATCATCGATGGACAACCGAAATTTTAGATTGGATTCCAAGGGACAGGAAAAGACCCAGAAGAAGACCACATGGGAGATGGGTGGATGAAATTCGAAAGTATGCAGGGGTGACATGGAGGAGACTGGCACAAGACAGACCGTTGTGGAGGAAACTTGGGGAGACCTTCGTCCAGCAGTGGATTGATAATGGTTGACAATGATGATGATGATGATGAGATATATATTATCGTCATCACTGTCAGCCAATCCACTGGTGGATGAAGGTAGCCCGAATTTTCTTCCACAACGGTCTGTGTTGTGTTGCACCATTGTCCTACATGTCACTCACGCATGTTTTCGAATTTCATCCACCCATCTCCCATGTGGTCTTCTTCCTGGTCATTTCCTGTCCCTTGGTATTCAGTCTAGAATTTCGGTTGTCCATCGGTTGCCCGTTCTTCTGGCAACACGTCCAGCCCATTGCCATTTCAGAGTTTTTACTCTGATCATGATGTCTTCCATGCTTGTTATTTTCCTTATCCACAAGTCTCTCTTCTTACCTCTCCTGTTTACACCAAGCATTCATCTTTCCAAACGTTTTTTCTTCAGTTGCCTGCAGCCTTTGTATGTCTTTTTTTGCTGTTGTTGTTGTTTAAGTCCACGTATCTGCTACGTACGTAACTACTGAAAGGATGCATCGATTGAACACTTTTCTTTTAAGACATAAAGGCATATTGCTCTTAAAAATTGTATTACTTCTTCCAAAAGCTCTCGAGTCAAGTTTTATACGCCGATTAATTTCCTCACGAATGTGATTTTTGCTTGATATGTGCTGTCCAAGGTAAATTTAGATATCGGTTATCTCCAATTTTTCCCCATCAATCGATAAATCTTCATTTCTTCAAAAGCATCGTACATCAGTTTTGTCTTCTAAAAGTTCATTTTCAATCCCACTTCTTCAGTGTTGTCAGCAAGTTCATGGACCATACTCCGTTGTTTTGAAGGGGCAGTTGCCCAAATGACTACGTCATCAGCAAAACGAAGACGAAGGTGAAAGAAATAATCTGCACACTCACACTCACACGCACACGCACACACATACACACGGATTGGACAGAATAATGTGAACACCACGGTCAGAGACGTGACACTTAATGTAGCGGCGTACGTCGCAATAAGCAAAGGTATCCACAACTTTTTAGTTGTAATAGCTTTATCTAGAACTTCAAGGTCCTGTTTAAGTGCATTTAAGGTGTCTTGTTGCAAAATTTCTTTCAGGCTGACGACAAAATGAGCGACCTAATGGACTTCCAAACAGGGCTGGTAGCCGGCTAGTTGGTGCCTCCGTGACAACAGGCGCCAGGACAGTAGGGACATCGAGAACTACTGCGTCTAGCATCATGACAGCGTACCATGTTCGTGGCAAAACTTTGTCTGCGAAACACAAGAGCGGCTGGAGAACGACCCTGACTAATAGAGACAGGAGAGCGTCAAAAAGGATTGTTACCCGCAATGAAAAGACCACTGCGCCGAAAATCAATGCGGAGCTCAATCTGCATCTCCAGACCCCAGTATAGAGAAAAACAGTGCGCAGGGAATTGCATAAACAAGATATTTATGGCAGAGCTGCTATTGTAAAACCTCTGGTGACCCGGGTGAATGCAAAACGGCAACGGCAGTGCATGGTGCCAGGAGCATACAACGTAGACTGCCGATGCATGGAAGCGTGAAGTGTGGTCGGATGAATCTATATTCACGCTATTCCTCACCGCAAGCTGTGCTTACGTGCAGAGAACTACGTCAGAAGTGTACAACCCAGACTGTCTTCTCCCAACAGTGCAGCATGGTGGTGGTTCTTTCATGCTCTGGACGGTCATATCGGGGTTTTCAGCACATCCCCTGATCACCTTGAAAGGACGAATGTCTGTCAGGGCGTATGAAACCAGTTTGGCCGACCAAGTCCATCCAATGGCTCAGGCATTGTTTTCTGCAGGGGATACCATCTATCAAGATGACAACGCCCCAATCGGAATGTCCAATAATGGTTTGAGGAACATGAGGACGCACTTTCACGCCTTCCTTCTCATCCTTAATCACCAGACTTAAACATCATCGAGCCATTCTGGTTTGGGTTGGAAAACAGGGTAAAATCCCGTTATCTTCCTCCAGTATCTCTTATAACGAAGTAAATTTCTCCGTCATTTCTATCCGCGCCAGGATTCGAACCCGGGTCCACTCATTCCGGAATAAGTTGCTCTACCAATTAAGCTACGCGGACGTTTTATTCTGATTCCTCTCTGCCTTTATGTCGTGTGCGTCCTTCTGGCAGGTACGTCACATCTCCTGGTACGTTACATCATCTCCCCCTTATTATTATTATTTTTTTTTCGAAGGGCTGGAGAAAGGATTCTCTTATTTTTCCTATCTCGCGGTGTGGAAATAACATCACACCAATGCGAGATTTTGAACGGTCGGGTCATCCGGATAGTTCGGGCGCCATTATAACGAAGTAAATTTCTCCGTCATTTCTATCCGCGCCATGATTCGAACCCGGGTCCACTCATTCTGGAATAAGTTGCTCTACCAATTAAGCTACGCGGACGTTTTATTCTGATTCCTCTCTGCCTTTATGTCGTGTGCGTCCTTCTGGCAGGTACGTCACATCTCCTGGTACGTTACACTCTCAAGGACCTGCAGCAATTTCTGCATGAAGGTTGATGTAACATTCCACTTACCACCATCCAGGATTTGTATGCATCCATTCCAAGGAGGATTCAGGCGGTTTTGAGTCCCGAATGTAGTCCCACATCCTATTAGGCACGTAAAACTTCCAGAAGGGGACTAAAATTTGCAATTTAACAGAGTTGTTTCGTCTCAAACTTCACGAGTGGAAAGAAGCTTGTTAGAGAAAGCCGTGAGCTGGCTTACTGTGAACACTGAATAAAAAATTCGGCTCTGTTTCACAGCTAACAAAGTCGCCAGTCAGCGCTTTCAAGAAGAATGCATATTATATTCCAAGGATTAGGACTTTTACGGTTCACGTTCGGCACAGAAACTCTCACCACGTGAACAACTTTCTCAGCGGTGAGTGATTTGGTTTAGTTGAGCTTAATTTTTAGATAGAAGAGTTGAGCTTTGACCAATTTTGAGTTCATTACAGTAGCCCTTTTCTTCATGCATAACATGCAAGTTATGCTGTATATTAACCTCATTCTCTTCTCATTACCTTCGTTTTTTGGATTTTCTTCGTCACAAGAGATATGGAGTTTTTCTTACGCTGATTCTCATGTTGCGAGTTTGTCTAGAGCTATGTACGAAACGCAGATCTTTTTTTGTTTCATCAGTCATTGTCACTACAACTAACTGTATCTTCATTCTTCTTGAAATGTGACGTAATTGAAACGTCAGCCAGTGCTTCTTAATGCTAGCAAAGTTCTTCATCTGACTACCCCAAACTTCACATTCTTCAGCATTTCTTCGATGTCTTTAATACCTAGGTACTTTTTTATTTATGTGTGACGTTAGGTCTTTAAACGGCCAGACTTAGTATGATCTCGAATTTTGACTAACTATTGTTCAATTCAGCGAACTAGAGTTGCGCAGTTTTATCTAGCCAGCCCTGAACATTTTCACGCGCAACTTTTTATTTAGAATTAATGTTAATCTTTATATGTGTGTGTTTGCGTTTCGTTTCAGCATAACTTTATGCAAAAATAATTACATTACAGGAGGACTTGCATATTTTAGAGCATGACGTGTGTTAAATGTATATATAACATTTTTCTGAATGACTTGAATCCAGTTTTAATAAATTACATTTGATATTATGCCTTGTATCCAACTTTACATAACGTAGGTATTTTGCAGCATGACTTCTATCTTACTTTACATAAAGTAGGTATTTTACCACAAGACCTGTATCGAACTATGTATAAAGTACACTATATTGACAAATGTCTCCAGACACCTAGAAGAGAAACACAACATAGCCTTTATTGACATACATTAATTCGGTGTCAGTCCACCTTTGGCCTTAATGCATGCACTGACCCTTCGAGACATGCTTCCGACAAGGTTTAGGAACACAGCGATAGGTATGCTCTTCAATTCAGTGCATAATTCTGCCGCTAACTTTTGCTTAATAGTAGGCCTTTGTTCCAAACTTCTTATACGGCGTTCTAGTTCATCCCATAGGTGCTTTATTAGATTAAGATCAGGCCTATGTGCTGGCCAGTCCGCACACGATACGGAATTATCTTCAAAACCCGCCGTAACAGTCCTTGCTTTATTGCTCGGTGCATTATCCTTCTGATACAAAAAAGGCTCGGTTCCATAGTATTGCCACAGAGTTGGTAAGGCATAATTGTCCAGAATATCGAGGTAGACGTGCTGGTTAACAGGTTTGTCCACGATAACCAATGGGCTAGGACCATATCACGAAAAACACCCCCACACGAGTACACTGCCAGCTCCAAACTTTACCGTAGGAACAGTACACTGTGGTAAATAGCGTTCCCTCGGCTGCCGCCATAGCCACACACGGCTATCAGACTGATGGATCGTGTGTCTGGATTCATCAGTCCATAGGACCCGTTTCCATTGATCTACGGTCCACGATAAATGTTCTTTTCACCATTCTAAAGGACGAGTAGTATTCCGAGCGGAGATGGAAAGCTTATGAGCAGCCACACGAGCACGGTAACCCATGGAATGAAGTTCTCTGCGAATGGTACGTGTACATACCGAAGTTTCAGCATTTTTACTCACCCGTACACTGAGGTCTTCTGCAGCACTCCGTCGATTAGCTGTAACGAGTCTCCTGAGGCTTCGACCTCCGCTATCACTGATTTTCTTTGGTCTGCCGGTACGTTTTTCTGCTTCAGGCACGCCATGTGTCTTCCAATTATTCAGTACATCCAAAACAATTGACTTGGGTATGTTAAAACGCTTCTGGGGTTCTCTTATGGACAACCCACTAATATAACACCCAACAATCTTTCCTTTCTCAAAGTCAGTTCACTCCCCCGTGACATTTTCACTCAACCTCACAGTACGATATGATCGCGGTCAGCTGCAGGTTTGTTTTTATACCGTGTGCAGCTGTACTGCGCATCTTAACAACGTAGTGAATCCGTTCATTTGCTTTTGAAGGGGTGTCCGGTGACATTTGTCAATATGGTGTATCTTATATCATAACTTGCTCCAAATTTTATAGCATCATCATCAACATTGTCAATATGGTGTATCTTATATCATAACTTGCTCCAAATTTTATATCATCATCATCAACATTGTCAACCATTATAAATCCACTGCTGGACGAAGGTCTCCCCAAGTTTTTTCCACAACAGTCTGTCTTGTGCCAGTCTCCTCCATGTTACTCCCGCATACTTTCGAATTTCATCCACCCATCTCACATGTGGTCTTCTTCTGGTTCTTTTCCTGTCCCTTGGAATCCAGTCTAAAATTTCGGCCTTCCATCGATAGTCTGTTCTTCTGGCAATATGTTCAGCCCATTGTCATTTCAGGAATTTTACTCTGATCATGATGTCTTCCACTCTCGTCATTTTTCGGATCCACGAGTTCCTGTTCTTATCTCTCCTGGTTACACCAAGCATGCACCTCTCCATGCTACTTTGAGTTGTCTGCAGCCTTTGTATGTCTCTTTTAGTTAAGGTCCACGTCTCTGCACCATACGTAAGCACTGGATGGATGCATTGATCAAACACTTTTCTTTTAAGACATAATGGCATATTGCTCTTGAAAATTATGCTGTTTTTTCCAAAAGCTCTCCAGGCAAGTTTTGTACGCCGATTAATTTCTTCATCAATGTGACCCTCACTTGATATCTGCTGTCCAAGATAAACATACGTATCTGTTATCTCCAGTTTTTCTCCATCAATCGATAAATCTTCCTTTCTTGTAAAAGCATTGAACATCACTTTTGTCTTCTGAAAGTTCATTTTTAATCCCACTTCTTTACTCTTGTCAGCAAGTTCCTGGATCATACTCTGTAGCTCTGATGGGGTAGTTGCAAAAATGACTACGTCATCAGCAAAACGAAGGTCGGTTAGATAATCTCCATTAATCTTTATCCCCTTGTTTTCCCAGCTCAGCGACTGAAAAACACCCTCCAATGTGGCATTAAAGAGCTTCGGAGATATGGTGTCACCTTATCTCACTCCCTTTCCAATTTTTATGTGTGTTGTATTTTCAAACAGCCGAATCTTTGCACTTGCATTTTCATAGATGTTATTAATAATATTAATGTATGCATCTTCAATACCGCAGGTTTTCAGAGTCATTGTAACTGCTGATGGTTTCACCGAATCAAAGGCTTTTTCATAATCGATAAAAGCCATGCACAATGGAAGTTCATATTCCCTCGCTCTTTCAATTAGTTCTCTCAGTACGTGGATATGATCTATTGTGCTGTAGCCACTCCTGAATCCAGCTTGTTCTCTCGGTTGAGCCATGTCCAGTGTTACCTTCAAGCGGTGTGAAAGAACTTTAGTGAAGATTTTATAAACCACTGATAGGTCTGTAGTTTCCGAGATCCTCAATGTCACCTTTCTTATGTAGCAGGATCATTGTAGCGGTGTTCCAATCCTCAGGAATCTTTCCTTCATTAAGGCATCGAGTGAAAATTTGGGCGAGTACTGTTTCGATTTCTCCACTTGCTTCTTGTATGATGTCTATAGTAATTCCATCTTCTCCTGGAGCTTTTCCTCGCTTCATGTTCTTGATTGCATATGCAACTTCTCCTGAAATTTTATGTAAAGTAGTGGTAGTCACGCCGGTTCTTCGAATGGCGAATCTGTGAAATCATTTTCTGAACATAAAATTAAAGAAAGGGAAAAGTAATTTAAAATCCGTAACCGTTTTACGATTTAGAACAGGGTCGTGACGTCAATCCATATGGTTCGAAGTAAAACGATAGCAGGTTTTGGCGCCCTTAATTTCCAATCAAAATTTCATGGAATGTTTACAGCATTTCAACGTTTCTGGCATAATTATCTTTAAGTCTATCAGTATTTTGAACAGTAAAGATAAGCCACCTAACTGAATTTTTTGGTTTTCAGAATTTTCTAGGTGTAGACGTATTAGAAAAATTCAAGCAGGTAATATTACAAGCCGCCATTTTGATTTTTTTTCTTTTTTTTTCGTTCCTTCGATTTCTGAATTTTCTATGTATCCGGATATTAAGACCTATCACCATATCAATTTTCAGATCTCTACGTCATTTAGAAATGGTCAAACAAATTGCGAAAATATTCTAGCAGGCATTGTTCCGAAGCCGCAAGTGTTGGAACACTGCCTAAACAGTGTATCAAAGCACGCAGTGTTCCATTTCGGTTGTTTCCGTTTTCGGACTTTCCTAGGTACACGGATGTAAAGAACTATCGGTACACCAATTTTCAGATCACTAGGTCATTTAGAAGTGGTCGAACAATTCGCATACAGAAACACTCGCATTTTCCCACTTTGCTTTATGCAGTTACTTTCTTACGATTTTACTTGTTCCTTTTTTATGAAAGAAAATAACGCTGATTTCTTTTTATGAAATTATTCTGCAGTTTTATTTCTTTTTATGAAACTATTCTGCAGTTTTATTTCTTTTTATGAAATTATTCTGCAGTTTTATTTCTTTTTATGAAATTACTCTGCAATGAGAAGAAAATGAAGTAAAACACGACATAACACCTACGTAACAGAATAAACGTCACAGACAGTTGTTCGAGCACATGCGTGTTGCCACAGGTGAAATTCTTTGTCTTACTAACTTTATTTTATTTTCCGGCATTTCTTGATTTTACGTATCGTGCGATAGCGGTGAACTTAGTTCCGATTTCGGCCACCGGATAAAAGCAGATACCGCTGCAAGCACTGAATGACGTCACAGCGTTAGGGACAGACGTAGCCTATTATATAGGTTTTATACATGTTACTGGGTGGCTTGCACTCAACTTTATAGAATGCACGTATTTTATAGCATGATTTTTATCAGGGAATACTTTGAATCTATCTGTAACCAGAAGGTGTTAATATTTCTAGGAAAATGCAGTGTAAAACCTTTATTTCCTTCTGTTGCTAGGACTTGAAACTACACATCTGTGTATAGATTAAGATAATACAACGTAGCTGTCACAAATGTTTATTTTGTTTTTATTTCTTAAGCCGACTATGGTTTCGCTGGGTATTGACCTAGCTTCATCAGGACGCAGGGTATTGAACTAGCTTCATCAGGCCATTGTCCTGATGAAGCTAGGTCAATACCCAGCGAAACCATAGTCGGCTTGAGAAATAAAAAAATAAACATTTGTGACAACTACGTTGTGTTATCTTAATCTATATATAATCGTCACAAGACTGTAGTCGTTGAGATAAACACAGCTGTGGTTACTATGAGGTTTTGTTTTGTTGAGGATAAGCAAATGTCATTTCAAAAGGGCAACAATATAAGATAAGTACAGAAAAAATCCATTCTGGTGCTTCAGTTAAATATTTCTTTCTAATTCTTTAAACCTAACGTACGAAGAACTTGAGAACAAAAAAAAAATGAAAGTAAACTTACAGTTTCTTTATAAACAAATAGTTTTTATTCCAGTCTTTGTATGAAGCACACACATTGTGGGAGGGTCCCTTTTTAAACAAAATATTTATATTTGAACAACACACAACATAACAGGTTGAAAACTTCATCAACATAGAGTAACAATTTATCTTTAGCAAATATGAAAGCTGGTTATCAAGGGCTCATTACGAACTTGTAAGAAGCAGAAATTCGTCGTAAAAGTCAAATAGCAAAACAGCTAAACACTGATAATATATCACCAACCATAACCCAAACACACAGCGATTTTTCATTTTTATCTCTTACTTGACCTCTAACCGACTGCCAGTGTTGCTACAGCAAGAGAGATTTTTGGAAGTTCAGGACGTACCGTGTCGCTCCGGTGGCACAGCGGTCTAAAAGCTGGCCACTGGCCGTTCGTCCAAGTGGGCCCGAGTTCGGGATCCGGATGAGGCATGGGCGGTGTGTTTACCTAAAAGCTTTATCCTTTCCTAGAACTCCTGGAAAAAGTGGCGCTGAATTAGCTTATTCCTTTCCCAAGAACCCCTGGAAACAAGTGGCGCTGAATTAGGGACGGGCGACTTCTTATATCCATTGTACAGAATTGCTCAAAATAGCCGTTAACTCCAAATTAAAAAAAAAGAAAGAAGAAGAAAAAACGTGGAGTTAAATTCCGAAAGACTGATCGAGAAATAAACGAAATTTATATAAGAGAAAGCGCAAAAAAAAAAAAAAAAAAAGAAAGAAAAAGAAAAAGGAGAAGACGAAGTAGACATTGAATTAATTTCAGGAAGTCTGGTCGAGAAATAAAATTAATTTCCATAAAATATAGTAAAAGAGGAATAACAAAATATGGAGATAAGTTCGTCAGGGAGTCTAATTGAGAAATAAACTAAATTTGCGTAAGAGATAGTAAAAAAAGAAGAAGAAAACGTGGAGATAAGTTCGGAAAGTGTAATCGAGAAATAAACACAATTTACGTAAGAGATAGTATCAAGAAAGATGACACCGAATTTTCGGGTGTAATAAGCACGTCTTTTGAATCCGTTCTGACGCAAATTAAGTTTATCAAAGCTATTCAAAGTCAATGGAACCGGTATGGAAAACAATAGTATCTGACGGAAGATAGAAGTTTTTCAATCGGGTTTTTAATCGCACAGATATTGCTGCAAACGGAATCGTGAACTTACGCCCTCTGGTTAGGAATCGTGAACTTACGCCCTCTGGTTAGGAATCGTGAACTTACGCCCTCTGGTTAGGAATCGTGAACTTACGCCCTCTTGCAGCCTTGGGCGTTAAGAAAAACATGAATTTATATGAGAAACGTTTCGCTCCGGAAACGCTCTCCAACACAGAAATAACTTTTCAAATCGGACTCTTAGAAACAGAGATATCGACAAAAATAAGAAGCGACTTTAGGTCCTCTGGTGGAAAAAGCATGCATTATTTTAGGAAGAAAGTATTTTCAAAAGGTTTTTCCACATGAGTGGTATCGGTCCAAGGAAAACAAAATTTAGTCGAGTTTTCAGGAGCCCAGATTTTGCTAAAAATGCATCAGAAGCAGAAATTAACAGTTATGCCACCTGGTGGCCAAACCATTATTTACCAAACATTAGAAATTATGTAAAACATATTTTCCAACAGGTCTTGTATGCGATACAGGAAGAATTTTTCAAATCGGAGTTTTAGAAGCAGAAGTAACGCAGAAAACACAATTTGCCTTTGTGCTCCCTAGTGGAAAGTCCATGATTTACCTGAAAATTTTGAATTTATAGAAACAAATTTTTGCATCGGAAACACTGTTCAACTTTTTTTTTAAAGGATTTTTCAAATCGGACCACTTGAAGTAGAGATATTTACAAAAATAAGATATACATCTACGCCCCCTGGCGAAGAAACCATGCAATATTTCAAGAAGAAAATGTTCGTAAAAAGTTCGTGGACATGAGTACTATCGGTCTAGAAACGACTTTTTTTTCGATCGAGATTTTAGAAGCTCATATTTTGTGGCAAGCACATCAGAAGCGGAAATTAACACTTACACCACCTGTTGGCCAAACCACTTTTTACGAAAATTAGAAATTATATGCAAAGGATTTCCCATCAGGAGCTGTATCCGGTGCAGAAAGAATTTTTCAAATCGGAGATTTGAAAACAGGAATATGGGGAAGAAAGCAATTTACCTTTACGCCCCCTAGCGGAAAGTCTATGAATTACTTGAACATTTTGAAATTATATGAAAAACATGTCACACTGGAAACACTATCCAACAAAGAAGGAATTTTTTTAAATCGGACTCCTAGAAGTAGAGATACTGACAAAAATAAGATATACATCTACGCCCCCTGGCGTTGAAACATGCATTATTTTAAGAAGAAAATGTTTCTAAAAGGTTTGTCGACAGGAGTAGCATCGGTCTACAAACGGCGGTTTTTCCAATCGAGAATTTAAAAGCTCATATTTTGCTGCAAATACATCAGAAGCGGAAATTAAGATTTACACCCTCTGGTGGCCAAACCATTTTTTTTTTTTTTTTACAAAAATTAGAAATTTTGTGCAACCGATTTCCCATCAGGAGCTGTATCCGGTGCAGAAAGAATTTTTCAAATCGGAGTTTTAGAAAAAGATTTATCGGGAAAGACGTAAATTACTTTTGCGCCCCCTAGCGGAAAATCTATGCGTAATTTGAAAAAGTAACTATATCTAAAATACTCTTCGACATAAATGGAATCGAAAGATAAAATGATTTTTTCAATCGGATGTTTAGAAGAAAATATGTGGAATAAAACGCATTTTTGAATTCGACGTCATCTACATTTACGCCTTCTAGCGGCGAAATTGTACATTGTAAAAAAAAAACGAAATAAAGGATCATCATTCGCATATTTCAAGCTTCCCAATGCAAAAATAATTTTTCAAATCGGACCAATAGTTGCAGAGATATCATGGGTAAAGACGGACCAACCGGTAACGATCTTTTTTTACAAAAGACGTGCCAAAAATACGATAAAAACTGTTTGTGTTTTTTTTTTAGGTAATACGTTTCCATATGCAATTTATGTATACTTGTGTGCAAAAATTCCACCATATAAATAAGGCAAAAAAAGAAAATAGTAAAGAGTTATGTAACATTAATCCAGGACCTTGCAACAGTGTAAACTAAGTAATAAGCACGTGGTTTATGTTAAAGTCGAGTGAAATTCAAGGGAAGGTAGCATTTTTCTAACATTTAGGTATATAAACAATAAAAAAAAATCAATGTAAATTCTGAAAATGTGACTTCTTTTTGAATTCGGGATTTAACTACCACTCAGAGAAACTCATAGAACTACAGGAAGTCACCTGTCTTTAATTTAGTGTCATCAGTTTTAATTAAGGAAAACAACCAGTGAGGTAAGGCATGCATGCCTCTGCCGAGATCCTAAAAATCAAGGCTCATTTCAGATGAATGGTCTGATGCCAGAGCTTTAGGCTATTTGGCCACAGGGGCGGCAAAAATACATTGGAAAATTATTCTCAACAAAATCATCTGAATGTCTTTAAGCATGTGCACATCGGTGGCATAATTCATTAAATGACTTAGCCAAGCTGTTTTGAGGGAAGAGAATAATATAAGGTTCAAGAATGGCTTTAAAATTTTTGCTCCTTTTTCTACAACTGCCCATGAAACAACAAGTTCAGCTACGTTGCGTTTTTTTTTTTTTTGTAAAGGAAAGAGATCACCAGTAGTCCTACGAAAAACTCGATGACTGATTTGTGCTGTAGGTCGGCGTGAAGAAAATAGAGTAACACAGATATCCTGAGTGACTCAGTCAAAACAGTGCTTGAAGATGGTCCCCTTCACAGCTTGAGGCCCCCGGCAAATGCGGGTTAGCCCGTGCGTTAAAAAGTTACTGCCTTTACCGGCATGTAACGTTTAAAACCATTTTGTATAGTTTTTTTTTATTTTATTTGTGGTTTTAACGACCACCGAGAGCCACTCGATGGACTATAAGCAGTGGCCTATCCCTAATTTAGGGGCACTGGTTCGAGGGATGGGAGATAGCCAGTGCCGTAAGAGAGGCACAACATCCACGCCTCATCCGGATCCATTTGGGACGAATGGTCAGAAGCCAGCGTTTATGCCATTGCGTCTCTATATAGTTAAATAAGTTATATACATTGCAAACCTATATCCAAAGCTACCTGGCATGTAACATATATAACTATCTTTACTCGGTACGGGATATTGTCCTTCTGGCAATATTACAATAATATTGCCAGAAGGACAGACCATTGATGGACATCCAAAATTTTAGGCTGGATTCCAAGAGACAAGAAAAGACCCAGAAGAAGACCACATGTGAGATGGGTGGATGAAATTCGAAAGTATGCGGGAGTAACATGGAGGAGACTGGCACAAGACAGACCGTTGTGCAAGAAATTTGGGGAGACCTTCGTCTAGCAGTGGATTGATAATGTTTAGCAGTGATGATGATGACTCGGCACGGGTAGCGCATATAACCCATGTATATTGTTAAATTGGTTATACGTTACACACACACCCTATTTCTTATTTTCTCCGCACGTAAACGTATATAATCTATTGATATATAGTTATATAGGTTATGTACGTTGCATATCCTGCTATATCTTATGCACATAGCACTTAACGTATATAACAAATTTATTTAGTAACATAAGTTATCTATCTGCGTTACACGCACTCAGACGTCTAGTATTCTGCAAAATTCTGGTCATAGAATTTTAACGCAAATCTCCCAGAAATTAAAAGTTTGCAAGGAATGAGTTACATTCAGAATAATTATGTCGTTTCTGTGGACGAGTGGTCAGAGGCGCGGGCTATAGGCCAATCATCTGGTTCGACTCACGCTCAAGTTCCGGGTATGCGATGGGCGGTGCGTTTGTTCTAAGAGTGCTGGGTCTACCCCTTCTCCGGCCCTTTAACAGGGACGGGCGAATCTTTTAGCCTTACATGCTCACGATGTTCGTTAAATTCTTCTTCTTCTGGAGAAATAGTTGCCGCTGTGATTCTCCCATTCATCCATCCTGCAGTGTTACATATGTGATCTAAACTACGATCACTTCCCAAACGTAAAGGAAGGAGTCTCTTCGAAGAGAAAATTCCAGAGTCATCTAAGAATCAGTTAATGCTCTGATCATACTATCCACTCACTATCTGAGTAAAGAAATCTACATATGCCCTTTTTTCAGGTAATGCTTTTCTGTAAATATATTTTTAGAAAAGAGCAAGAGCGAAAGTCGTCAGCCGACTTTCGCTCTTGCTCTTTTCTAAAAATATATTTCCTTAAATATTTAAATCATTCTAATTGAAGCAGTTTCCCTACCTAATGGGGGATATGCCTTTTACCAAAAAAGAATTACCTCTTTGTGGATAACATAATGAATTTTTTTTTCAGTATAACTCTAAGGAATTTATAACCAGGAACAGTACACCAATTAAATAGTAAATAGTAACACTGTACTAGTGATCCGATTTATTGGCGTAGGAAATAAACACATAAGTGCTTCCTGTGTTTATTTCCTACGCCAATAAATCGGATCACTAGTTCAGTGTTACTACACTGCTGGCCACCCAAAATGCAACACCAAGCAAGACACGAGATAGCAAAGCCAGATTTACTGGACACATAACAACAGATACAAAGATGAAACAATTGAGCTTACAGGCCCGTGCGACTTACAGAACACGCAGATATCAATAGTTCGTGTGGCCCACATGGCTGGCAATAACGGCCGCTACACGCCGCGGCATCGAGCGAAAGAGGTTTTGAATGTGGGCTTGATGTATGTCTGTCCAGGCTGCTTCCACACGTTGCCACAGTTCATCAGGCGTAGTCGCTATGGTGCTTGCCGGGCCACTCGGTTGCAGATCAGCGACCAGATGTGTTCGATGGGCGACACGTCGGGAGAACAGGCGGGCCACGGCAGCAGTGACACCTGGTGGGCCGTGAAGAATTGTTGCACGATGCGTGCCACGTGCGGGCGCGCATTTTCCTGTTGAAACGTGGCCGCTGACAGGTCCAGCAGGTAAAGAAGGACTACAGGCTCTAAAACGTCGGAGATGTAGCGGTGGCTGTTGAGTGTACCGGCGATGCGTACCAGAGAGGTGCGGGTGTCATATCCAATTGCGCCCCAAACCATAACGCCAAGCGACCAACCGGTATGGTGATGCATAATGCAGGCGTCATACAGTCTCTCGCCACGGTGCCGCCACACGCGAATCCGACCATCGTGGTGTTGCAGTCAGAAGCTTGATTCGTCGGAGAAGACAATGTCGTGCCTTTCCGTAGTCCAGGTACGGTGTTCAACGGCCCACTGCCGCCGCACTCGCCGGTGGTGTAACGTCAATGGTAATCGGAACAATGGGCGTCGTGCGACAAGTCCCCGCTCCTGCAGACGACGTCGAATGGTACGTGCTGACTCAGGTTGTTGCGCAACACACCCTAATTCCTGCGCTGACGTTCGTGATGTGGCGGTGCGAGCCGTTAATGCCCGCCGCACAACATGCCGGTCTTCTCGTTCGGTGGTGTGCCGCGGCTGCGGCAATCGCTCACGTCGGTCCGTCCGTCCCTCCTGCATCCACCGAATCCATACTCGCTTCACTGTGGCTGGATCTCGTCCCACACGAGCGCCGATGTCTCGGTACGATAAACCGCTGTCGCGATAAGCCACTATTCGTCCTCTGTCGAACTCCGAAACGTGCTGGAATGACTGCCGTATTCTGCGACGAGGCATCAGGAAGCTTCCCTCGCACAGGTCCGGCAGCACAACACACTTCTACTACTTACACCCCGCCTTCTGTGCACCCTCCTTATAGTGCTTCTCGGTGGCGTGCCAGGCGCACATGATTTGCATATGCCCTGCACTGCTAATCGTTTGCATGTCCTCTCGCGGGCAACGCATGCTGCGAATTTCAGGCCAATCGGATGCTTCCTTCTTGGTGTTGCATTTTGGGTGGCCAGTAGTGCATTTACTAACTCTAAGGATATATTTTTTTTTCGTGGAGGCGCAGCTTGTTTAATTTCTTTCATTTTTGTCAATAAAATTTTGTGAAGCTGTCATTTGAAAATAGGAATATTTTCCCTGCTTGAATTCGACTTTGATTTTTTTTCTCGTATAACTATCGATTTCAGATTTTTGACATGTATATTTTCTTTGACAATGCCGTGAAACAATTTTCAGTGGTGCTTAGTTACGTATTATTCCCTTAATTTATAAGAGCTGAGAGAAGTAATAAATTAAAGTTTGGGTACGGTGCGAATAACTAAAGAAACCCTTTTTCTGAATAGTGAACTTATACAATAATAATAATACAAAAATTTTATAGATTTTAGCGTCACTTTTTCAATTGTTAAACCGAAAAGTAAGAGCATGTGATTCACAACAGTCAACAGCGAAAAATATTACCGAGGCGTCCCACATAATTCTGCTCTTACTCTAGGTAGGCGGAAAATGGTTATTATTCGGTATTTCCTAATGCTCTTACTGCTTATTAAATACATTTATAGAAATGTCTCAAATTAATTCTTTAAAACAAAAATTCTTTAAATGTGTATATGTACTCATATGAAATGCATTTACTGTTTGATCTCTCATTTTCATAAGAAGCAAAAATTTCACCTAATTTTTGGAAATGATTTTTCGTGACAGATTACTTTTGACTAGATAATTCTTTCTAAGATATTACGATATTTCAATACGTGCAACAAAATATGGTGTAATTTTATGTGTTATGGTACCTCAAGTGAGAAAGCTCAGAAAAAAATTACACTACAATATATTTTTCATATAATATATTTGTCATCTGATTTATCAATGACGCTAAAGTCGAAAACAAAGCGTTTGTGACTGAGCAGCAATGGGGTACACACAGGGAAAGAACAATATATAAATATTAATCGCAGCTCCTACTTGCACCTTAAAAATGCCTCCTCTCCCGTCCCTCTACAATTTCTGAGGTTTTCGCCTGTGGGCTTCTGACTGGAAAACTCGTGAGGGAGAGAATTCGTCTTGGGAATTTTTCATAACATCTTACGCTATTTCTATTTTTTTAATGCAAATAAAAGTAATTTTCCAGCATTGAGCCGCCATTTTTCTATTTTGAATGGCACAAAAATATTATTCATAAATATTTACTGTCTCGGTGGATGAAAATTGCGAAAGTAAAACAAAGTGTTGTTAGGTGCAATAAGTGGCAGAATTGAAGTCTTTGTATAGCGTTTAATATTTTTCGTCATTCGACCGCGAAACTTTTAATTCGAAGAAATTATCTCTACTGCAGCAGCGAGCTATGAATTTCTGGTTTTAAACAACTTACTCTTTTAATAGGAAATTTTCAAATTTATATGACTTCCTTATTCCTCATTTTATTCTTCTGTGGAGGACAGGGGGAGGGGGGGTACCAACTTCCACAAGCAGCTTTAGGGATTGCACGCAGTTGACTTTGTCAACCCCTAGTTCTCCTAAAAGTAGCAGTCATGAAAGTAGAAAAGTACCTGTGAAAGTTGAAAATGTTAATGTTCCTACGTATATTTCAAAATATCTACCAAACTTGGGCGAGAAATGGAAACTACAGTCACCCAAGTTTTAACTAGATGTCTTAACGAAGAGAAGATTCCCGTAGCCTGGAACATGATCCTGCTACATAAAAACGACGACTTGAGGATCTCAGAAACTGCAGGCCTGTCAGTCTCATATCAGTGGTTTATAAAATCTTCAGTTCTTTCACGTCACTTGAAGGTAATACTGGACATGGCTCAACCGAGAGAACAAGCTGGCTTCAGATGTGGCTACAGTGCTGTAGATCATATCCATGTTATGAGAGATCTAATGAAAGAACGAGGGAATATGAACTCCCATTATGTATGGTTTTATCCATTATGAAAAGGCCTTTGATTCCGTGAAACCGTCAGCAGTTACAATAGCTTTGAAATCCTGCGGTATTGAAGATGCATACATTTATATTACACTGAGTGGCCACTTTATCATGACCACCCCTCAGTACTTCGTTGGGCCACCTTTTGCTTTTTAATACTGCGTCGATTCTTCGTGGCATGGACTCCACGAGATGTTGATAGGTGGTTTGTGGAATCTGAGACCATACTTGATGAATAGCACTTTCCAGGAGTGTGAGATTGCAGGGTTGTGGATCCGGCTGTCTGATTGCTCGTTCAACTTCATCCCACAAATTCTCAATGGGGTTGAGATCTGGAGATTATGGGGGCCACCTAAGCAAATTAAACTCACCGGCATGTTCCTGAAACCAATCCTGTACAATAATAGCACTATGGCAGGACGCATTATCTTGTTGAAAGTAGCCATCGCCATTGGGATAAACCATCCAGATGACAGGATGCACTTGGTCCGCAACGATGTTTAGATATGATGTGCCCGTCAGACATTGATCAAAACGAATTAAAGGGCCCAAAGCATTCCAGGAAAACATTCTCCAAACCATAACGTTGCCTCCACCAGCTTGAAGGGTTGTAGCAATGCGTTCGGGGTCCATGCTTTCGTGCTGTTTCCGGCAAATTCTCACTCGGCCATCGGCATGGTGCAACTGAAAACGTGGTTCATCGGACCACATAATTTGTTTCCAATTATCGACTGTCCAATCCTTGTGCTCCTGTGCGAACTGGAGACGTTTTCTCTTGTTAACTGCAGACAGCAAAGGTGTTCGAACAGGCATTCGGCTGCCATATCCCATCCGATGCAGTGTACGGCGAACAGTGTCTGCAGAGATCATTTGAGGGGATCCTTGATTAAGATGGTTTCTAATTTGCTGCACTGTTGCCCTTCTGTTGTTTGTTACCAGTCTGGACACTCTCCGTTCCGCCCGAGCAGTCACTAGTCGATGACGACCACACGTCGCACGTAGAGACCCAGTTTTTTGGCTGACAGTCCAGTCTTTAAACACTTTAACAACAGCTGCTCTGGAACATTTCACGAATGCGGCGGTTTCGGTGATACTCGCTCCATGGCTCCGAGCTCCTACAATCATCCCACGTTGAAAGTCCGTCAAATCGCATTTTTTACCCATTTCGTCACCCAAAAGTCACTTCTACTACTGTCGCAAGCAGTAAGCTTTCCCTTTTATACTAGCCTCGTCATCTGGCGGCAACAGCGTGCAGCCATAGCTCATTTGCTTAAAACTGTCAGGTGGTCATAATAAAGTGGCCACTCAGTGTATTAGTAACATCTATGAAAATGCAAATGCAAAGATTTAAATATTTGACGATACAGCACCAATAAAAGCTGGAAAGGGAGTGAGGCAAGGTGACACCATATCTCCCAAACTCTTTAATGCCACATTGCAAAATAGTTTTCAATATTGAACTGGGAAAACAAAAGGATAAAGATCAATGGTGATTATTTAACTTACCTTCGTTTTGCTGATGACATTGTGGTTTTTGCGGTAAAGAAGTGGAATTAAAAATGAACTTTCAGAAAACAAAATTGATATAAAATTCTTTTACAAAAAATGAAGATTTATCGATTGATGGTGAAATTCTAGAGGTAACCGATACCTACTACATTTACCTTGAGCAACAGATATCAAGCAAGGATCACATTGATGAAGAAATTAATCAGCATATAAAACTTGGTTGGAGATCTTTTGGAAGAAACAGTACTATTTTCAAGAGTAATACTGTATTACATTATGTTTTAAAAGAAAAGTGTTTAACCAATGCATCCTTCCAGTTCTTAAATACAGAGCACAGACATGGACCTTAACTAAAAACAGACATACAAAGGCTGTACACAGCTGAAAGACGAATCAAAAGTTACATGCTTGATAATGGTATAATCAGGAAAGATAGGACGAGGATCACATCGAATTAGAAAATGACATGAGTGAAAAACATCAAAATCAGAATAAAATCCCGGAGCTGCCACAGTGGCGCACTTATCTAAGTGCTGGTTTCTGATCATTCGTCCGAGAGGGTCCGGTTCCGAATCCCAGTGTGGCATGAATGTTGTGTTTCTCCTACGGCACTGGCTCCCGCCCTTCCCTGGAACCAGTGACCCTAAATTAGGGACTGGCGACTGCTTATAGCCCATCGAGTTGCTCAAGGTGGTCGTTAAACCTCCAATCAAAATAACAACAACAACAAAAATCCCTGAAATGGCAGTGGGCTGGACTTATTGTCAGAAGAATGGACTATCGCTGGACAACCGAAACTTAAAAGACGGGGTACTAAGGGACAGGGAAAAGACCTAGAAGAAGACCACGTAGGAGATGGGTTGGATGATATTTGGAAGTATGCCGGAGTGACATGGAGGAGACTGACTCAACAAAGACCGTTTCAGAAGATAACTAGAATTGTCCGCACGATAACTCGCGACCTTCATCCAGCAGTGGATTGGCAATGGTTGACAGTGATGATAATAACAACAAGAAAGATTGCACCGAACTTTCGGGTGTAATAAGCACGTCTTTTGAATCCGTTCTGACGCAAATTAAATTTATCAAAGCTATTCAAACTCAATGGAACGGGTATGGAAAACAATAGTATCTGACGGAAGAAAGAAGTTTTTCAATAGGATTTTAATCCCTCAGATATTGCTGTAAACGAAATCGTGAGCTTACGCCCTCTGGTTGCAGACTTGTGCGTTAAGGAAAACATGAATTTATATGAGAAACATTTCTCACCGGAAAGGTTCTCCAACACAGAAAGAATTTTTCGAATCGGACTCTTAGAAACAGAGATATCGACAAAAATAAGATGTGACTTTAAGTCTCCTGTAGGTAAAACTATGCATTATTTTAGGAAGAAAGTATTCTCAAAAGGTTTTTCCATGTGAGCGTTATCGGTCCAAGAAAAAAAAATTTAGCCGAGTTTTCAGGAGCCCAGAATTTTGCTACAAAATACATCAGAAGCAGAAATTAACACTTATGCCCCCTGGTGGCAAACCATTCTTTACAGAACATTAGAAATTATGTGAAGAATATATTCCATCAGGTCTTGTATGCGATACAGAAAGAATATTTCAAATCGGAGTTTTAGAAGCAGAAATAACGAAGAAAACGCAATTTACCTTTGTGCCCCCTAACGGAAAGTCTATGATTACTTGAAAATTTTGAATTTATAGGAAAAACATTTCGCATCGGAAACACTATCCAACAAAGAAGGAATTTTTCAAATCGGACTCCTTGAAGTAGAGATATTGACAAAAATAATATATACATCTACGCCCACTGGCGTAGAAACCATGCATTATTTCAAGAAGAAAATGTTCCTAAAAGGTTTGTCGACATGTGTAGTATCGTTCAACAATCGACTTTTTTTCAATCAAGATTTTAGAAGCTCATATTTTGCTGCAAATACATCAGAAAGCGGAAATTAAGACTTACGCTACCTGGTGGCCAAACCATTTTTTACAAAATTTTTAAATTATGTGCAAAAGATTTCCCATTAGGAGTTGTATTCGGTGCAGAAAGAATTTTTCAAATCGGAGATTTAGAAGCAGAGATATAGGGGGAAAGCAATTAACCTTTACACCCCCTAGCGGAAAGTCCATGAAATATTTGAAAATTTTTAAATTATATGAAAAACATGTAACACTGGACACACTATCCAACAAAGAAGGAATTTTTCGAATCGGACTCCTAGAAGTAGAGATATTGACAAAAATAATATATATATCTACGTCCCCTGGCGTAGAAACCCTGCATTATTTTAAGAAGAAAATGTTTCTAAAATGTTTGTTGACATGAGTACTATCGGTCTACAAACGATGTTTTTTTCAATGGAGAAATTAGAAGCTCATATTTTGCTGCAAATACATCAGAAGCGGAAATTAAAATTTACTCCCCTGGTGGCCAAACCATTTTTTACGAAAATTAGAAATTATGTGCAAACGATTTCCCATTAGGAGCTGTATCAGGTGCAGAAAGATTTTTTTAAATCGGAGATTTAGAAGCAGATATATAGGGAGAAACGCAATTTACCTCTACGCCCCCTAGCTGAAAGTCTATGAATTGCTTGAAAATTTTGAAATTACATGAAAAACATGTCACACTGAAAACACTATCCAACAAAGAAGAAATTTTTCAAATCGGACTCTTAGAAGTAGAGATATTGACGAAAATAAGATATACATCTACGCCCCCTGTCGGAGGAACTGTGGAATATTTTAAGAAGAAAATATTCGGAAAAGGTTTATCTAAGTGAATGGCAACAGTCCACAAAATAATTTTTTCAATCGATATTTTAATAGCTCAGATTTTATGGCAAATACATCAGAAACAAAAATTAACACTTACGCCCCCTGGTGGCCAAAGTATTCTTTACCAAAAATTTGAAATTATATGCAAAAGAATTTCCATCAGGAGGTGTATCCGCTGAAGAAAAAAATTTTCAAATTGGAATTTTAGAAGAAGAATTATCAGGAAAAATGTAATTTGATTTTACGCCCCTAGCGGAAAAATCTATGCATAATTTGAAAAAGTAACTATATCTAAAATACTCTGCGACATAAATGGAATCGAAGGATAAAAGAATTTTATCAATCGGATGTTTAGAATCAAATATTTGGAATTAAACGTATTTTTGAATTCGACATTATCTGCATTTACGCCCTCTAGCGGCGAAATTGTACAACGTAAAAAAAACAAAATAAAGGATCATCATTCTCATGTTTCAAGCTTCCCAATGCAAAAATAATTTTTCAAATTGGACTAATAGTTGCAGAGATATCGTGGGTACAGACGGACGGACGGACAAACCGGTAACATAAGCACGATCTTTTTTTACAAAACACGTGCTAAAAATGGGTGAAAGTATTATACAATACAAACTGCAAGTTTATTGAAAAAACAATGAGAAAAGAAGTTTTCGACTAAATTGGTTTCAAAAGTTACAACGGATAGAGTATTTGAAAAAGATGCACGCAGTTTTTTACGCTTTCCAACCGTAGGTTGAAGATGTATATATGCTCCTGCTTTGTCCGACTATCTGTCCGCACGATAACTCGCGTAAAAATGGTTCGATTTCGATGAAATTTTAGTATGTGGTATTACACAACCTGGGTACGAACCCTACTGAAAATGGGCAAGATGGGGTCAAAAGGTCAGGAAATAGGACGGGATCCATTCCATCGCCCTTATGCGTCATAACTTACGTAAAAATGCTTCGATTGCGACAAACGTTATCATGTTGTTCCGGAGATGTAGTGAACCGGTTGTGTTTAATAAAATCGCAATGGGGTCAAAGGTCAGGGCGCAGGAACGAGATTTATTCCACAGCCATTATCCTCATAACTTGAGTAATGATTTCTGGGCCGCCCCGGTGGCGCAGTGGTCTAAGGCGCTGGCCTCTGTTCATTCGTCCGTAAGGGGTCAGGGTTCGAATCCCGGTCAGGCATGGATGTTGTGTTTGTCTTACGGCACTGGCTCTCTCCCTTCCCTGGAACCAGTGACCCTAAATTAGGGACGGGCGACTGCTTATAGCCCATTGAGTTGCTCACGGTGGTCGTTAAACCTCCAATCAAAAAAAAAAAAAAAAAATGATTTCTGGTATGTTGGAAACCGTATCATAATCAATGCATTGCATGATTTTACTGACTTCTTTGTTATGCTTGTCGTCTTGTTTGACCTTTCGTAAAGAAATAACATACATTTACAACATCTGAGTTTAAGAACTGGAAAGATACACATCCAGTCAATGGGAACTACTTTAATATAAGGTGTGACTTCCTCGTTGCGCCAGTACCGCAGATATACTACGTGTCACTGATTCAATGAAGCCTACGTACGTTTTCGTAGGGATGCTATACCGTGTAGACACCAGAGCTTCTCGCAGATGATCAAGCGTCATCGGTGGTGGATAAATACGTCGATTCTGTTGGTCAAAATTATCCCACAGATGTTCAATGGGATTGATGTCCGGCGTGTACATTGGTGAGAATATTAAGCTGAAGTCACTGGAATACTCCTGAAACCAGTCTTGCTCTTGCCCACGTGTAGCAACATGGCAAAGGAATATCTGGCCGTCAGCATTATATTGCTGGAAGGAACTCATGCCATCGGGTAGACAGTCATCGTGAATGGGAGCACCTGATCATCCACAATACAGTATGTACTAGTAGGTAGACTGTGGCGTTCATCGTGTGATAGTGTGGATGACTGCTCCCATTGGTTTGCCAGGAAAACATGCCCCACATGAGCACAATGCCACCTACTGCCTGTTTCTCCTCGAGCATCGTATCGGATGATTTCTGTCAGCAGTGCTTCGCCGTACTCTTCATCGACCATTTACACGATAAAGCAGAAAACGTGATTCGTCTGAAAAAGCGACTTTTCATTTCATTTCATTTATTTATTCATTCAGTTGCCGCTACAGCAACTAGGAAAAAGGAGGGAAAAGGCCGTGAGGCCTGACATAGCCCTCCCTTCCCCAGAATACAAAAAAACATAAAGCTCAACAGAAAAGGCAAGCCAACACATATATGGCAGGTTAATATGTGAATATACACGTACTAGCTCACAACCAACACATATATCAATGTGTTCCATCATCAATAGCCTTCATTATATCTAAACAAACAACAAGTGTCATACACACTTCACTATAGAATCACATATATATTTATAAATAAACAACAAATAACGTTTGCACCACACTTTATAATCATACTAACCCACATTTCTTCCATTCCATCAAAATTGCTTATTGTTTACTAATTATTTCATAAGATGTGCCTTTAGTTTTATTTTAAATAAGTTTAAATTATTAATTGATGCTAGTTCTTGGGTCAATGAGTTCCAAAATTTTGGGCCACTATAATTTATATTCATTTTAAGTTTCTTAGTTTGTGGGAACATTGGAATTAGTAGTGATCTATTCCTAGTATTGTGGTAATGAGTATGTATATTTAGTATTATTATATCATTGTGTATACCATTTTTAATTCTTTTATACATTATTTTTCCCAAGTTATAGTCATATAATTGCTTTATCGTTAAAATATTATATATATTGGGGTTCACTTTTGACCGAATATATGAGATTGGTTGAAAATTATTTGATGTTTTAAGGTCTATTAGTCTTATATATCTATTTTGCAGTACCTGTAGTTTGTTGATATTATATTGTGTGGTTTGTCCCCAGGTTAAAAAGCAATAATTAATATGTGTTCGAATTACAGTATGATATATAGAGATTAATGTTTTTGGTGTTAAGTTTGGCAAAGTATTACTGACCATCCCAATATTCCCAGAAATCTTGTTACTTAAATTTTTTATGTATTTGTTCCATTTCAAGTCATTATGAATAGTTGTACCTAGATAAGAGTGTGTTGAGACCGTATTAATCCTGACTCCATTCATCAGAATTGGTAAATCGTATAAATGTGAAGTTTGTGAATTAGAGAAAATCATTAATTTAGTTTTATTAATATTAACAGCTAATTCATTTGCATTCAGCCAATCTGTTATTAATTTTAGCTGAGTATTAGTTCTTAATGTTCTTCCACTGTTCGATGGTCCAATGCCTCCTCTCAGATGCAAATTTACTTTACGTTGGAATTGTCGACGTCTGGCCTTCAGCTTGGGTTCTCGATGTGCAGCATGGTCCTTGATTTGTCTGAAATCGCGACTTTCTTTCACTGTTCGATGGTCCAATGCTTCCTCTCAGATACAAATTTACGTTGGAATTGTCGATGTCTGGCCTTCAGCGTGGGTCCTCGATGTGCAGCATGGTCCTTGATTTGTCTGAAATCGCGACTTTCTTTCACTGTTCGATGGTCCAATGCCTCCTCTCAGATGCAAATTTACGTTGGAATTGTCGACGTCTGGCCTTCAGCTTGGGTCCTCGATGTGCAGCATGGTCCTTGATTTGTCTGAAATCGCGACTTTCTTTCACTGTTCGATGGTCCAATGCCTCCTCTCAGATGCAAATTTACGTTGGAATTGTCGACGTCTGGCCTTCAGCTTGGGTCCTCGATGTGCAGCATGGTCCTTGATTTGTCTGAAATCGCGACTTTCTTTCACTGTTCGATGGTCCAATGCCTCCTCTCAGATGCAAATTTACGTTGGAATTGTTGACGTCTGGCCTTCAGCTTGGGTTCTCGATGTGCAGCACGGTCCTTGATTTGTCTGAAATCGCGACTTTCTCTCACTGTTCCATGGTCCAATGCCTCCTCTCAGATGAAAATTTACGTTGGAATTATCGATGTCTGGCCTTCAGCGTGGGTCCTCGATGTGCAGCATGGTCCTTGGCACGCTCGAGAACTTTCTCATAAATGGTAAACAATATTTTCCGAGTACTCTCTAAGATAGTCGCGTCCTAAATTTCCCACCGTCGAGTCTTCGGTTTGTGGGAAAAATTTGAGAGGCGACTTATTCCTTGAAAGGATTGTCAGATGATAACGACTTTGCACTTGTTCTGTTTGAAGTAATTATTTTACATTTAGTTATTATTTTGTTTCTTATTCTCCTTGGTATTTTGATATGCAAAGAAATTGTATTATGCGCAAACATTATTTTCCTAATTTCCAGTGTTTTTATTCCAGGAGTAAGTTTGAGTTTTTCACTTTTTATAAAATAAAAATTTTAATTAATGCAATGTTTTTAATATTTTTTTTTAATTTAAAATCAATTGCAGAAAGAACGGTGATAAGAATGGGGGATTAAAAAAAAATAAGGGTTCCAATCCAAATTCCAGCTTCTACTGCATTAGTTAAAGAGAAGCTGAGAAGATTACATTTTTTGCCCAAGTGATTTTGATGCCGGCCCAACTCATTGGGTTAGGCGTGCATTGCCAATGGCCACTTAGAGGAAATATTGTTGCGTTACAGTATTATTTAACAAAACACTTAAATATCAAATTTACTTTTCATAGCTTATAATAGCTTTCGTCTTAAGGGGCCCACAGATTGATAACACAGAGACATCATTCATGTACAATATAATACAGCTGGTGCACCGGATGGGTGTAGAGGGGAAGAAATATCTGGTGCCGCAATATCCAAAATTTCATGCGATATACTATCCATAATATCCGGTCGCGCTGCAAGACTTCAAAATCAGGTCCTCCGACAGACAATTGAAATTTAATAGTTACTCAAACCAAAAGTATTCCGCGCAATTCGCTTCTATTACCGAAAAATTTCCATCAGGAATAGGCAAATGTGCGAACAGAATTACTTTGTTAATATACGAAAAGAATTTCTGAAAGGTTTCTGAAAATTCAGAATTTTCCTGGTGGTATGACAAATATGTGAAATTCAGACGTGCCCCCCCCCCTCCCGTCATTTTACGGAAAAGGTCGTATCAAGAAAATGCTTTGTTAGTTCACGAAAGTGATTACGGAAAATGGCTCGGGAATTATTTCAGAAATTCTTTAGACTCTAACGATTTTACCAGCCGACAAATTACTTCAGTGTCGGGAATCGGTAGTTTAAGAGATCCTTAAATGATTGTGGATTCCGTTATGGATTTGGTGAAAACCTCAAGAAGTGATGCAGTTTATGCGGAAGTTAAAAATCAAATAAATACTGAATGCAACCTTGAGGAGGAAAACATTTACATGGTGTCCCGTCAATTCGTCGCCAACTCAGTTCGTCGAGTGCAAATTCATTGCGCGTCAATTCACCGCAGGCTCAATTCGTCGCAGGCAAATTCATCGCGAGCAAATTCGTTGACTACTCAATTTGTCGTGGAAGAATTCGTCGTATTTCGACCCCCTCAGTGAAATATTTTGGAGTTTGTCAGAGGCTTTTGAGCTCTCCAATCTGAAAGACTCCTTCAGGAGATCGTTGAGGTATGGGCTGCCGATACGATTTTGAATGTTGTATAACTTGTGGATCTTTCATGTTCCATGTGACATGTCTCCTCCTTCCTTGGGGACCCAGTGAAGTCTTTTGAGGGATATAGTGGTTCAGGAGGGTGAAGTCCCTGTCCCTCGGTTTCTCTTGCAATATTAAATTTAACTCTTGTACATTGCATTGATTTATTCTTAGTATACTTTACATTGTTCTGCAGGTGCTTGCTTGGTACCTCGGCTGACCTCGGTGTCTTCGGGCCTCTCGGGGATCGCAAAACGGAAATATGTGTAAGCCTAACGAAAGTGATTTGTCCGCATTTTTATTTTTTTCTGAAGGGCATACTCACAAGTAGAGTAGCAGACTCTACTTGTGAGTATGCCCTTTCCCCAGAAATTTGGTGAAGTCTGTAAGAGGGATCCGAGGTGCTTTGGTTAGGAGGGGGGCTGCGCCCAACTTCCGTAGTTTTATATTCTGGACAGCTAGAGTCGGTCAGTGTATCCGGAGTGTTCCCCTTGAAGCGTCCGCGAGTTTCGCGAGCTTTGGTAGGGGTGTCCCCCAAAATGTTAATATGGACGTACAGCTGTAAACATTGGCAGCTGTAAACACGTACAGCTGTAAACATTGGAAGGGGTCGGGGTATGATGATTCTGTACACGACCACGAATTTTCAGGAGGATGGGTTGAATTCACTCCCCTCCCCGCAGGTTTCTAAGAGCGGAGACAAGGTGTTCAAGGTAAGTTATGCGCGCAATTTCCATGCTTCATGTTGTGTTGAGTGGCAGACTCAACCGGTTGTGGTCGTAATGTCGACGGTCATAATGTCGACAGTTCAAAATGTCGACACGTCAAAACATCGACAATCAAAATGTCGACACGGTGATAATGTTGACAGCCAGAAAGTTGACACGGTCATAATGTCGACAGGGTCCAGAAAATGTCCGCATGGTACTCTAACTTAGACCGTAGACGGTTTTTGGAAGGGGTCGGAGACCGGGTTCAAGGTGCCCCTATGGAAAAGTTCCGTAAGATCTACAGTTTTGAATTTAGAACCACCAAATTTGGTTTACTATCCCATGTTACCCTTACTTAGACTGTAGAGGGTTCTTGGAAGGGGTCGGGGCCTAGGGCTGAAAGGCCCCCCCCATAGAAAAGTTTCGTAAGATCTACAGTTTTCAATTTAGAACCACCAAATTTAATATACTATGTCATGGTACTCTGACATAGTCCGTAGACGGTTTTTGGAAGAATTCGGGGCATGGGTCAAGGAGCTCCCATACAAAATTTTCGTAACAACTACAGTTTTCAATTTGGAACCACCAAATTTGGTATACTCTCTTATGATATTCTAACTTAGACGGTAGACGGTTTTTGGAAGGGTCGGGCCCTGGGCTCAAGGGGGCCGCATACAAAATTTGCGTTAAAAGTTCCATCTTTTACTTTTAAGAACTGCAACACAATTCAGCACTCCAATACCCGATCTACGGTCTAAGTTAAAGACCTTTGATAATAATGAATTGCAAAAATATCCGTTCAGTGGTGTATCTGTGGTCTAACTTAGACCGAAGATCGGATTCTAGAGTGCTGAATTGTGTTGCAGTTCTCAAAAGTAAAAAACAAAATCAACTTTTTGCGAAAATTTTGTATGAGGACTCCTTGACTCCATGCCCCGTACCCTTCAAAAAACACTCTACGGTGTAAGTTAGAGTACCATGAGATAGTAAACCCATTTGGTGGTACTGAATTCAAAACTGAAAATTTTGTATGTGGGTCTTTTGAACCCGGTCTCGGATCCCTTTAAAAACCGTCTACGGTCTAAGTTACAGTACCATGCGGACACTTTTCTGAATCCTGTCGACACTATCCGACTTTTTGGCTGTCAGCATTATGACCGTGTCGACATTTAACTCTCTACATTATGACCGTGTCGACATTTAACTGTCTACATTATGACCATGTCGACACTTTGACTGTCGACATTATGACCGTGTCGACAATTTGACTGTCGACATTATGACTGTCGACATTTTGACTGTGTCGACATTTTGACTGTCGACATTATGACTGTGTCGACATTTTGACTGTCGACATTTTGACTGTCAACATTTTGACTGTCACGATTATAGCCCTGTAGACATTATGGTGTCGACATTTTGACTGTCGACATTTTGAACTATCGACATTTTGACTGTCACGATTATAGCCCTGTAGACATTATGTTGTTGACATTTTGACTGTCGACATTTTGAACTATCGACATTTTGACTGTCGACATTTTGAACTATCGACATTTTGAACTATCGACATTTTGAACATCGACATTTTGACTGTCGCGATTATAGCCCTGTAGACATTATGGTGTTGACATTTCGCCTGACGACATTTTGACCGTCGACATTTTGACCGCCACCGGTTGAATCTGCCACTCAACACAACATGAACCATGGAAATTGCCCGTATAACTTACCTTGAACAACTTGTATCCGCTCTTAGAAACCTACGGGGGAGGGGAGTGAATTCAACCCACCCTCCTGAAAATTCGTGGTCGTGTACAGAATCATCATACAGTATATGTGCCAATGTTTACAGCTGTACGTCCATTTTAACATTTTGGGGGGAAAAACTCCTACCAAAGGCAACAAACCTCGCGGACCCTTCAAGGGGAACATCCCGGATACACCGACCGACTCTAGCCATTTATAATATAAAACTACGGAAGTTGGGGGCAGCCCTTCCTCCCAACAAAAGTACCCCATATCCCTCTTACCGACTTCACCTAATTTCTGGGGGAAGGGCATACCCACAAGTAGAGTCTGCTACTGGATACAAGAGTAAACACGAAAAATGCGGACAAATCACTTTCGTTAGGCTTATACAAATTTCCGTCCTGCGATCACCGAGAGGCCCGAAGACACCGAGGTCCGAAGAGGTACCAAGGATTTGCAGAACAATGTAAAGTACACTAAGAATAAATCAATGCTATGTACAAGAGTTAAATTTAATACTGCAAGAGCAACCTAGGGGCAGAGGACTCCACCCTCCTGAACCACTGTATCCCTCAGAAAGACTTCACCGGGGCCCCAGGAAGGAGGAGACATGTCACATGCAAAATGAAAGATCAACAAGTTATACAACATTCAAAATCGTATCGGCAGCCCACCCCCAACCACATGCCGAAGGACTTTTTCAGGTTGGAGAGCTGAAAAACCTGTTACAAACTCCAAAGTATCTCACTGAGGGTGTCGAATTACGACGAATTCGTCCACGACAAATTGAGTAGTCAACGAATTTTCTCGCGATGAATTTGCCTGCGACGAATTAACGCGCGATGAATTTGCACTCGACGAATTGAGTCTGCGACGAATTAACGTAAAACCTCATTTACACCATTTAATGACACAGGAGGAAAATTAGTAAAATGCTTAGAGATTTCCTGATCACAGGTAGTGTGCGGGAGAGATCAGAAATTGATCGTAAACCTAGTGAACATTTAAAAGTTATATTTTATCAAATCATTGTTGTTACAAATTTTGAAGATGACAATTCGAATTTTTGACGTAAATGTAACAAGGATGGTAAGTCAGACAATATCCGAAAACTTAAAAATTTTCATCGTCCTGGAGCGGGACTCGAACCTGCGTCTCCCAGAAAACGCCCGGGTATGCTAACCACTACACTACCCAGAACGACCAAGTTTCAAGTTTCTGATCAATTTGAATTTATCCATCATAGGATTCTCTAGTCGAAGCAACCGGCATTCATGTTTAGCGAATCTGGAGGTTAAGAATCTTATCCCGTGTTTGCCCGTAGAAGCAGATAAATCATGAAAGAAATACGGGATTACGCCATATAATACAAATTTTGAAGATGACAATCCGATTTTTGGCGTAAATGTGACAAGGATGGTAAATCAGACAATATCCAAAAACTTGAAAATTTTCATCGTCCTGGAGCGGGACTCGGACACGTGTCTCCCAGAAAACGCCCGGGTATGCAAAATCATCTTGAAAATTTGTATTATATGGCGTAATCCCGAATTTCTTTCAGGATCATTGTTGTTATTTTATCTTAAAAGGAACGGAGTTTTGATTGTAATGATAATTGCTAGTTGCTATCTCTAGTGCAGAAGCTGAAATGCAGTTGGAAAAATTGAAGCATTTAGAGATTTTTAAATACTCATCGCATAAAAACGTCAGCATGTAGTCTGGTCTTTCTTGGATGGGTTTTTAGGAGTTATTAAATACATTTCATCCGAATTAGTTTTTAGAACATTAAAACGGGTTTTCTGATTTTATAAATCTTTAGAATCATATAAAACTTCAAAATTGTATTTGTGTGCCAATTAATTTTTATAAGTAATGGTATATTGGATGAAAACTTATCGTGACTAGGAAACTTTTTTCTAACCTCCCCTGTTTTACTAATACCTTCCCCGAGAATTTTCTGCCCTCTACGGCCCTGAAGGGTATACGGCCCCCATCGTAATGCAAATATACCACCTGTGCCTCATCTTGTTCTCGAACCCGTCCATTTGGGACGGATAATCATAATGTAGCATCTTAGAATCTCCATTTTCTGTGGTCTGCTAAGGAAGGAGCAACAGTTGTTTTGATAATTTATACTTCATGAACTCTTTCGTATGCTAATGAAGTTCACTAAATATATTTTTGTAGTAAAGCGTATACTTTACGAATATGTTTTTTCCAGGAGTGTACTGATAGCCGCCGCAACCCCCGCATTGCGCGGGGGGGGGGACTCGCGGCTAAGAGGACCTCTAGCCTTTTTTGTGGAAACTTCGCATAAAACTGGTTAAAGAATTGGTCAGCAACTTTTGGTGGCAGCTTGGAATAAAGTATTAAACGAGAAGCAAATTTCGTTTGTTTTTTTCCCCCGGTTTTTGTTTAAGACAGTGGATGACAGGAAAGCAGGTATTCCAGAAACTTGTGAAACCCCTTTTCGTAGCCATAGCAATAGTTCCTATGCATGGATCTTAACAAGAAGATGTGAAAGAAATATCTGTTCAATAAATGATATGCTTATAACAATAAGGATAACGTGTTATGTAATACACAATGCAAATTTGGAAGTTGTGAATCCGTTTATTGGTGTAAATATGACCTGAATGGTAAGTTGGATAATAGAAGCGGGTTCGATTCCCGCTCCAGAACAACAAAATGTTCAAGTTTTCTGATATTATCTGACTTACCATTAATGTCATATTTACACCAATAAGCATATTCACAATTTTCAAATTAGTATTGTACAATGGTATAATCCGGTAGTTTATTCATTGATGTAGTACACAGTTGTTTGCACGAAACTACGCATCCTCAAAAATTTAATGAACTGCAAATTGACGACGTCATCACTATGTCCACGTTATTTTATAAACAACGCATAGCAACTGAAAAATTGTTCTACCGACACCTCTGGGATCGAACCCCAGATCTTTCGATATAGTCATATCCTGACTGATAAACCATAAATAGCGCTGTGAATTGTTGGCATATTAGCGTTAAGCGAATGCACTCGACTACTTATCGAGAGATCTGGGTTTCGATCAAAGCGATGTCGGTAGAACAATTTTTCAGTTGCTATGCGTTGTTTATAAAATAACGTCGATAGAGCGATGACATCGTCTATTTGCATTATCTCCACGCATTTGAAATATAATGAACTGAAAAGTGTTCTTAGCAGGAACGAAGAAACTGAGCTCTGTGTCATTATTTTTTTTTTAATAAAATACTTAAGAGAATTTGTTTCCCTATTTGCAAAACATTGTGGTAATTTCTTAAGTGTGTTATTTATATTTAAAGTATATAATTTAATGGTAAAATTCTTAATTGTTATTTATTTACTTGCTTCTGTTTTGCATTTTCGTATAAATCGGAAAAGGCCATTTGGCACTGCCACGCGGTATGTGTTTTGTGTGTGCGATCGTGAGGCATTTCAAAGAGGCTGGATTTAGTTCTCTAAAAAAAAAATTCATAATGTGATCAACTTTGACGTAAGTATTTTGTAGTACTTCGTATTGGTATAAACTAGGGAAATCATTACAATTACAGCGTGCACATTTGTGTTACACGCAATAAAGTGCAATAATTTCTGTTTCACTGAAAATACCTGTAGGTTCCAAAGAATTTAAATTATTAAAACGCCCATAAAACCTAGTTAATAATATGAAATTAAAAAATTCGGTAATTGAAAGCTAATAGATTTTCACAAAAGGGCCTGGAAATTTTTTACCGGGGGGGGGCACAAGATTTCCCCGTACGACATTAGTTTTCTCTATTGTACTCTTTCCGGGTCAGTTATGCTTTTGGGAAAAAGTATATCAACATGGATTCATTTATTCCTTTATTCAGACACATTTCTTTTCAAAAATAGACATTTTCCCTATTGAATTTTCTGTATCGAATTTTGGTGACGTCTTTACCTTTTTTTTTTATTCGTAAGTATCTGAAGCTACACGTGGACACCATTCCTAAGTTAGAAAGACTGGTTGCAGGGAAAGGAGGCGACCAGCGGCAGGAGAACAAACAGAACATACACTGAAGAGCAATTGAATTAGAGATACCTGTCTAGTACCTTTCCCCTGATGACGGCGGCGATTCATCTCGGCATGGACTCGACAAGACACCGGAAGCGTTGGGAAACCATACGGATCCACGACGCCTGAACAAGCTCCCACAGTTCACGAAAATTCGATATAGGGGTCAGAGCCTCGAACATCTCTCTCGATGGCATCCCAGATGTGCTCGATGGGATAAAGGTCAGGTGACCTAGCTGGCCAAGAAAGCGAGGTCACGTCGGTGGAGTGTTCATCCAACCATTCGGATACAATTCGGGAGCGATGGCACGGTGCATTGTCTTGTAGTAGGATGAGGTCCCCAGTGGGATGTTGAAGACGCAAAAACGGGAGCAAATGGTCGTCCAGGATATCCCGGTAACGTTGACTTGTGAGGAACGATGTCACACGTACCAGGGGTCCCATTTCAGTCCTCGTAAACAGTCTCCAGACGAGAATGCCACCCTCACCAGCTTGAAGAGTACCTTGCTGGCAAGAAGGATCCATCGCTTCATGTGGTTTGCGCCGTACGCGTATTCTGCCATCCGCATGTACCAACGTGAATCTCGACTCATCAGTCCAGGCAACATTTTCCCACATGTCTAGGGTCCAGTGGTGATGTTCCTGCACCCATGCTAATCTTTGCACCCTGTGATGTGCGGTCAGCAGCGGTATCCTCGTGGGACGATGGCTTTTGTACCCCATAGCGAGAAGATGGTTCTGGATGGTGTGGCTGCCTACATGTTTTAGTGCACCAGCGTTAAATTGCAGAGTGATTTCTTGCACTGTGACCCGTCTATCCGCTGTTACAATGCGAGCTAGCCGATGATGACCCCGCTCATCCACACGCTGTTGTCCACGGCAGTTGGCCCTTGCAGGGATGGTTTTACCGGATTCGATGTACTCACGGTGCACTCATGACACAGTGGCTCGTGAAAATCCCATTGCCAGCACGACTTACCAGATGGGGTGACCTATTCGTCGGGCCCCGACAATTTTCCCACGATCAAATGCGCTTAGATCCTTCGTCTTACCCATACTGCGCCCGACTCTTACTGATTCCCGTCGCATCACTCCTTATATTGTCGGATCGTTGCATACGTCATGTCGTTTCCGTTTAAAGGGCCGCCCACAGCGCCACATTTGCATAACGCCAGCTGTCTCTAATTCAATTGCTCTTCAGTGTATATGTCTTCATCCCGGGATTCGAATCGAGACTCAGCAGTTTTTATATTAAAATAGACAACCCGTTCTCCATTTTCCTACATCTTCACAAACGAATAAGGAAGTTTCGGTAGAGTCAGTGGTCTAAGTGCTGACTTCTGACTATTCGTCCGAGATGGATCCTGGTTCTAATCTCGATGAGACACTGATGTTGTGTTTCTCTTATCGCGCTGGCTCTCCTCCTTCCCTGGAACCTGTAAACCTATGGCCTTAAATTTAAGACGGGTGAGTGCTTATATCCCATCGAGTTGCTCACGGTGGTCGTTAACCTCCCTCCCCATTGGCGCAGTGGCCTAAGCACTGGCTTCTGATCATTCATGCGAGATGGGTCCGAGTTTGAATCCCTGTGAGGCATGGATGCTGTGTTTGTCTTACGATACTGGCTCTCACCTTTCTCTGGAACCAGTGACCCTAAATTAGGGACGGGCGACTGCTTAAAGCTCATCGAGTTGCTCATGGTGGTCGTTAAACCTCCAATAAACAAAAAGGAAAAAATACTCTCCCCCTTCCCCCACCCCCCAAATAAAACACACGTTTCTCTTGTTATATTTTACATTTTTTTTTTTTTTGGAGAAGTAGTGCAAGCTGAGAAGACCTCAGCTCATACGTAATTAATTTTAATGCTCCTTACAGAATCTTCATATTAACATATTCTTCATTTTTTCATAAATAGCTTCCTAAAATATTGGCTTGCGTGGTTTGTACGAGCACTTGCGAGCGTGTTACATACGCACACTCAGAACTCTATTTAGAAACTGATGCACACACACAGCCCGAAGGCAACAAACAAGACTTTCATTTCGAAATATTTTTCTTATTTTTAATATGTTTGTTATTAATTTCAAATGAAAGGTAGTCTTACACATGCAAACAGCAGATCTCATTTTCAGCATTTTTCTGGGGAGATGCTTTGCTATTATTATTATGCGCCATATATTCGAGCAGAAATTTGTTTGCAGTTTCAGCTACCAGAATGTACAAAACAGGTCATTCGGTGTTTGTGAACGTATATCATAGGTAAACATAATTTTTGTACGGGTGGGTGTGTATCACAGCTATACGGAATGTGTGTGTGTGCGCGCGCGCCACTTTTAAACAGAATGTTTGTGACAGATTAATACCAACACGAAAAAGATGTAAAATTATTGAACCTTCGAAGAGTTCATTTGCATTGTGTCACGATATTCAGTGCTTCCTGTCACGTGCAGTTCTCACAACTCATTTGTCTTCCAGTCTGTTAGCGTTCCGTTAGTTGCTTTTTTTGTATATAACTTATAGTTTTGAAATAAACCACGTACAATTTGTACCTTCCAGATCTGAGACGGGCTGAGTCCAAACCCGAAGCAGAGTCCGGGACCGAACCGGGCTTGGGATGTTGAATATTTGCTTAGGTTCGATTTCGGACAGGCTCGGGCACTTTAAGAGAGAGGGAGAGCGAGAGAATTTTTTAATATGTATAAATGTGATTTTATATGATTTAGCAAATGAGACACTTTATTGTTGGTAAAAAGAATTCTTCGGCAACTGGTTCTGGTTGGGGAGCGGGCATTCGAGATGGCTATTTATTCCGGGTTTGAGTAGAAAATGCCATAGGCCGCGCATTAGTGTGTTTCTGCAGAGAAGAAGCTTTTTCAAGAACTGTAGATACTGGATAGTTGATAGCTTGCCGATGATAACTCACCCCCTATCTCCCCGCAGTAGCTCCCTGCTAATTCTATTTAGCAACGTGCATATTGCAGCGCATTATTGCACGATAATATTAGCATTATTTGAGCAACATACAATTGCAACACCGCCCGATCATTTTGGATGCCCGGCCACCCGAAGCACTTCAGGTGGAAACGAACTGTCAAACAAAATCCTACAGTTACACTGTAAAAACAGATGGAGGTCCCTTCACCCTCCCCATATTGCAGGAGGAGGAGAGAGTGGAAGTGTGGAAAAGGATATGTTTTTTGTAATTGTTGAACAGGTAAGCCAGTTTTCTGGCTCGTTCTGGCCCGGGCTCTATCTTGCAATATAAAATTCAGGCTCGGGTGGGCTCGGGCTGATATACCACGGGTTCCGAAAATTGAGCCCGAACTCAGCTCTAGTTACCTACAGCTCTGAACTCAAGGGTCTACGAGTGGCTTCTGACGTTTCATCCGAGATGGGTCCTAGGTTCGAATCTCTGTGAAGCATGGATGTTGTGTTTGTCTTACGGCACTTGTTCTCTCCATTTGCTGGAACCAGTGACCCTTAATTAGGGACGAGCGACTGCTTATATCCCATTAAGTTACTCAGGGTAATTGTTAAACCCCCGAATAGAAAAAGAGTTAAAGGAGCTATAACCAACCGAAACAGTATCCGTTGCCGCCCAAGTGGCGCAGTGGTCTAAGCGATGGCCTTTGATCATTCGCCCAAAAGGGGTTCGGGTTCGAAACCCGGTGAGGCATGGATGTTGTGTTTGTCTTACGACGCTGGTTCTCTCCATTCGTTGGAACTAGTGACCCTTAATTAGGGACGGGCGATTGCTTATAGCCTCAGGGTAATTGTTAAACCCCCAAATAGAAAACGAGTTAAAGGAGCTATAACCAACCGAAACAGTATCCGTTGCCGCCCAAGTGGCGCAGTGGTCTAAGCGATGGCCTCTGATCATTCGCCCAAAAGGGGTCCGGGTTCGAAACCCGGTGAGGCATGGATGTTGTGTTTGTCTTTACGACGCTGGTTCTCTCCATTCGTTGGAACCAGTGACCGTTAATTAGGGACGGGCGACTGCTTATAGCCCATTGAGTTGCTCACGGTTGTCGTTAAACCTCCAATAAAAAAAAAGTACCCGTTAATGCAACATTAGTAACTTGTCACAGTCTAATATTTGAACAAGTAAAAAAACCCCTCTAATTGCTAAAATAACACAAAACATAAAGTTAAATAAAGAACATAAAAAGTTTTGATCCTGCACCAGAATCTTCCTCAGATGAAGTATCAAAAAGCACAACTTGAAAGGGTTTTTTTTTTTTTTATGTAACTCTAGTTATGTATCACTACTGGCGTAGTACAAAAAATATGCTTCATTAGTTGTGACTCCAGCGAGAAAATAAACCGTTTAATCGAGTTAAAGGAGAATTTTTTCTTCTTTTAAAAGCTTTCTTTTTTATTTTGTCTTATTGAAAAACACCTTAATGATAATTTTGACAACATATATATATATTTTTTTGTGCCAAGGAAAAAAAAAAAAAAAGAAAAGAAAAAAAGGTCTTTAAAAATTAAAACTTATGTGTTTTCCCAGGTTTGAAGGCTTTCGCAATCTGCGCTCGGAGTGATTACGCCATTATTTCTTTGCATTTCCGGGGCGGGATGAGAGGAAGCGTCCTAAAAGTCTTGTTTGATGAAAGTATTACATTTATTGACTCCAAAGCGTCAAAATAAGTATTGAGCGTTTTATAAACATATTTAATTCCGAGATATAAAGCTAATATTCCCTGGAAAGCGCAAACGCGAGCAAATTCTTTCAAAGAAATGTTTCACGGGAGGTGGCGAACCATTAGAAAAAGCCGATAAAATGCGTTCGTTGACACGTAGACGCCTTGTTTACCGTTGTTTCAACATGTCAGTGCAGCGAACTTCTCAGGGTGACCGGACCGACACCCTCTACACTGTCTGGCAAAAGATCCAAGGATCATTGCTTTTCGGAGGCGAACTGCGATTACCTAACACTGAGCTCAGCTCAGGTGACCACGAGTGCTCCTGAGGTTGTGCAATACGACTCAATTTGACAGTTGGCGAGCTTTCGGCGATGCAGATCCGGCTGCCGCTATGGGGACGTTTCGCCATTCGTAGACGACGGGAATGAGAGAGAGAGAGAGAGAGAGAGAGATCTCGGTATGCATTTTTCATAAGGTGGGGTCCAAACGACGGAAATCTGTAATCATAAACAGCAAGACCAACCAGTAAGGCAAAAATGGCCAGCGAAACCAAACGCCTTTAAATCAGGGCTTAAAATATTCGACGGGTTCTTATCAATTCATTTCATCTTTTAAGAATATCCCTTGTGTGCAAATGAGTTGGGCATTATTGTTGTTCATGAAACCTGATCTAACGAATAATGAATAATAGATGGGATCCTCCACCTTTGGTGAAAAACATTGCTCGCACTACTCAGGGACAGGTAGAATCTATATTCACTTCGTTTCCGCCTCGTCGAGGGAGGAGAAGAAACACTGCAAGCAGGAAAACACAGCGTCTGTGAGGATACCATCTGCGCTAACGTTTGTCCAACTACTGATATTAACCCAGTTTTTTGTTTAACTATTCCTTTCTGGCAACACCAGCTGTAATTTTGCAGGCAGTGAAGTTGTGTCCTTCCAGACTCGGATACATATTCTTCAGGTGCAATGCCTTAACATAATTTCGAAAGCTGGAAGTGATAACTTCGTTGGTAGTATACCGTTTCTGACCTTTCATCACCGAGCGGGACTTTTTTTTGGTTCAGTATTACGATTCAACAGTGTAATGTGGTTCTCCGATATGTGTGTGTGGGAATGTGATATGACAGCTTTCCGAAATTGAAGTAAAACTCACTTTAATTTGATGCCCAGAAATCATGTGTAAGCAAGACAGCAAATGCTAGCAAAACAGATTTCTCTTTCATTAACAACTAGTCACTGCATTCTCATGAAGTTCATAAAACGCTAGGAAAGCAATTAATATGTGATGCTATATCAAATACAAAGAAAAAAACTAGAGAAAGAAAAATATTTGCTTGAATGTTTTTCTGCTTCAGTGTCATGAATTAATTTAAACCACAGAATTTCCATAGGTATTAAAAACATGGCAGCGGAAATGTTCAAAACGTGTTGTGCATCACAGCAAATAAGCCACAGGAGGATATGAAGTTTGGTATCTGCATGAAATAAGCTTCAGTTTTTGGTGTTTTTAGTAAATTAGTTTCAGTTTTCAGTTTTTGGCACCGAAAATTTTCAAAAAGTGTTATACGCCACAAAAAATTCTCCAAAGGAGGATGTGATGTCTGCTATCTGCATGAAATTAGTTTCAGTTTTTACTTGAACGTATCAGTGTCATGAATTAATCTGGAGAACAAAATTTTCATAGGCATTAAAATTATGGCAACGAAAATATTCAAGAAGTGTTATGCATCAGAGCAAATAAACCACTGGAGGATGTGAAGCATGCTATCTGCATAAAATCAGTTTCAGTTTATGCTTGAACGTATCGGCGTCATGAATTAATCTTGATCGCCGAATTTCTATAGGCATTAAAAATATGGTAGCTATAATGTTCAAGAAGTGTTATGCATCACAGCAAATAAGCCATGGGAGGATGTGAAGTTCACTATTTGCAGGAAATCGGTTTCATTTCAACAAAATATCGGAAAAAAGCATGTTGTACTAGGATTTTGCATTATCAGTTATTATCTACCAATCTGATGCTCTAAATGTTTTTCGAGTGCCGTTTACTTCCAGAAGAATTTGCAGAACATAAGGGATTGATAAATCACAACACCTGAAATGTGTTTCTTATAGGAGAAAAAAGTCATGTATTTACAAAGATAGCTAATGAATTCAATTGAAGATATTTCCATTGCATACTCAGAATGCGACAGCAGTTAATTTTAGAATGTGCGGTAACTCCAAATATCAATATAGATGCTCCCTTTTGTCGAAAGTTTGACAGGCAGTTTATGGTAAACAAAAAGAGAATATCGATTCACTGTTTCAGAAAAGGAAGATATATTAAAGCAGGTTTACAATCTAGGTACAAGAAATGTAATGCTGAATTTTCAAACCTTTTTACTATTGTTGTGAATGCATTATAACCTCTTAATAGATTTTGGTGCATTGGTGGTAAGCGACAAGGCATCACATTCTTTTATTACGCAGCAAGTATAATGTATTAAGAAATGACAAAAATTCCTGCATTCTCAACCCAATGCATTTGATTTTCTCAAATTTGTTTGCACTGATAGAATATTTTAAAACTTTTTAGGTTTTTAGAAAATTTGGACTAAAACTGTGGAATGTCTTTCACTAAGTACTAAATGCATACGAAGTAGCCATAGGAGAAAGAACTGTTATTATTTTTCATTATTTCGTTTCACTGAAATGACCCTCAATAAGATTCATCACAATTTGGTGCACATTTAGCTGAATTTTGATTTTTCAAAAAATTCTAAAATTCATCTTCCAAGAGACAAAGGTCAGAACAAGAAATCACTTCATAGGAAATACTTAACCAAGAAAAGCAGAAAGTTACGAAGTAAAGGAATTGATACTTCGAAAATTATACTATATCATATAAAAAGCACAGTTTTGGGGTAACTTTAAATTATCGCACCCTATAATCCTCCTGCGCGTTTTATAGTTGAAGCAGAAAAATTCAACATTGTTCTGTATTTCCTTCTCAGTCATCTACATGTTTCAAATACTAGGAATAAAACATTGTTTTTCCTAAGTACTGAAGGCTGTTTGCGTTGAATAAGCACCTGTGAATTTTTAATGTATTTACTGCAGAGTTTGCTAAAAAAAAAGTCTGAAACAAGAGTAAAATACAGATATGTGTGTTCGCATTGGTTGTTTGAAATCACAGATTCACAACGAACAGGATTTATTATCTTAACATCAGACCTCTGCACATTATTCCAACAAACCATGTCGCTATTCTTTCTAGCTCATTCTCTTAACCCAAAAAATGTTAGGAAGTAACAGCCACTTTCAAGTGAGAGAAATCTACACCTTTATGCAAGGGCTATTTTTCTGGAAACCATTCATTCTGATCTCTGCAAAAATATAAAGATATCCAACGCCTGACAGGCGCTTGGAAGACATGAAACATCACTACTCTTTTTCATTTTGAAGAAAGAAAATGATTAAGAGGCAATATTAACTTATAAGAATAGTGTTGTTGTTGTTTTTCATTATTATACGATGCAAATCATCAGCCGTACTGAATGAATCAAAGGTGACAACCAAAACTCATTGTTTTCCACTTCGACCGCTTGGAAATGTAAAGGAATACAGACGACGACTGCATGATGAGGTAAGATACTTAATAAATTATTCTGCAATGTGAAATGGTCATCAGATATTTTTGGTGGCATTATGGTAAAACGGGAAGTCGACATTTTTTAGAAAAACACACACAGATTCACGCTAAAATATATTAAACTTATCTGCTGTAGGAATTTTTTTAAACGACTTTCATCTTTTTTTCAGTCCAGGTTGTAATAGTCCCTTTGATATTTCCACATCCGCATACGCACATATTTCAACTAAATTCAAACTATGCTGACAAAAACTTCGACTTTGCAGAAATTTGATTAAAATACAAAATAATAAGAATGAATGAAGAATAAAAACATGAAATAGACTGGAAACATTCTGTATTTGTATCTTGGGTATGTTCTCTTTTTAAAAACGTTTTTTAGATTCTTGTTTTCAATTGGGATTTTGCTTGTGCTTTGTTTTGGCCCAGAGTTTGTGCATTTAAGATGGGGTTGGGGTATTTGGTCCTTGTGGTTCATGTTCGTTGTATTTTGGGTCCTGTGTTTTGTCGTTCCTGTATGTTTTTAGTTTGAACATCATTACTTCTGATACATACATACATACATACATATATGTATATATATATTGTAACTTCTCCATGTTTAAGTATTTAGGAAAAAAACAGAAGACAGTTTTCTGCATTCATTTTTTACAGTGTTATCCAGTGACGCACCCAAGTTTGTTTTATGGGGATGGCCCAAAATATTGAAAATGCAAATAAAAATAAACCTAAGAAAACATTTCCCAAAATACTGTGAAGCGATAAAGATATCTCCGCCATATTAAACTGCGTTTCCAATTATTCGTAAAATATATGTTTTTAAACATATGCAACTATTTTTAAAAATAAGCAGACAATAACAAAGAACGAAGGACCAAGTGATGTCTCATCCCATGGGTAAATCTACAGATTTCTAATAAAAGTTCATTAACTTAACATTCTAAAAAAAATACACTGATCTTTAATACTCTAAAAAGGGGTGGCCCTGGAGCCCGGTGTTATCATTAGAAAGAAATCATGTACCCTTATAGTTCGCATATATAATAAATCTTACGTAACACCAGACTTTTACAAAATGTTGAAGTTTTTAGAATATTAAATATCAGTCTGTTTTTAATGTTTCTTTACTTCGTTCTATGGAAAACTCGTTGGAATCCCGTGAAACTCTTAAATCCTCAATAATTTGCTATTTTACGATAAAAGTAATGACAAACAAATAAGTTGGGTTCCACATGAAAAAAATAAATATACTGCTGGGGATTTCGTGGTCTGAGAAAGTTTAAGAAACACTAATCTAACTATTTCTTGGACATAGCACAACATCTGATGTGATAAATTTTTCGCTGTCGTGAAGAACTCATATAAGTTTTGGGAAGAAGAGGGTGAAGAATAGACTCAACAAAGGCTCACAAAAAAATCACTTCCTCTGCAAGAAATAAAATCCAATGATTGAACTTACATGTCTGAAGTAATTTGAGAGATAAATATATTTCATTCTCATAGAAGATCTTTTGGTTCCAATTCTTCACATTTGCATGTTTTTCTTTCCTTCATTTATTTGGGGGTTTAACGACCACCGTGAGCAACTCAATCTATAACAGGGTCGTATGTAGAATTTCTTTTCGGGGGGGGGGAGCGGCGAAAAATTGAAGTTTTTAAAATACACCAGGACCAAATAAAAGTTAACAAAAAATAGAAGAAAAGGATAAATACTTTTTTTCTAATCTATGCTGATGCGTTTTTATTAAATTAAAACATTTTTTATAATGTAAGTTACATTTTAACCAAAAACATAAAAAAAAATGAAACGCTTTCCTGGGAGTTAAATGGCCCCTTTCCTCCCTTCCTCTGGAAACGCCCCGGGGCTATAAGCAGTAGCTTGTTTCTAATTTAGATCCACTGGTTCCAGATAAGTGAGAGAGTCAGTGCCGTAAGACAAACACAACATCCATGCTTTACCGGAATTCGAATCTGGACCCATCTCGGACGAAATAGCAACTCAGAGTGCGATGTCTCACAGATAAAATATATTTTCTTTAAAGAATCCGCTGTGCATTAGGTTCCGAAGAATCTGTTTAAAACATTTGAAATTAATAAAATTAATTCATTTATCTATCGGAAAAACACTAGAACTGGGAAATAAATAATTAAACACAAAACATCTCACAGAGAAGAGAGAGAGAGAGAGAGAGAGAGAGAGAGAGGGGGAGGGGGAAGAGGGAGATAGAGAGAGAGTGAGAAGGAGAGAGAGTGGGTGAGAAAGGGAGAGGGAGAAAGAGAGAGAGAGAGAGTGAGAAGGAGAGAGAGAGTGGGAGAGAGAGAGAGGGGGAGAGAGAGAGGGAGAAAGAGAGAGAGAGAGAGAGAGAGAGAGAGAGAGAGAAGGAGAGAGAGAGAGAGAGAGTGAGAGAGAGAGAGAAGGAAAAAATTCGCAGGCATTTGATTATTTATCAAAGAGCTCAAGTGCACAATGATAGTACTTCGTGCTCCTCTTTTATTTTTAAAGAATTCGAATGCATAAAAAATGGGTTTGCAAACTTATACGTTTTGCTTCTTTCTCCATTTACTTCTTTTAAGCTGCGTCCCTCTCTCTCTTTCTCTCTCTTTCTTTCTTTCTTTCTTTCTCTTGGTTGGTATATATTTATTGGCCCCATGCATACATTGATTTGCAATATTAATCCAAAATAAAAAGGATATAGTTTCATACGACCGTAAACTTTGAACTTGCAGTTCCGATAGCAGTACGTCACAGAAGCTAAAAGAACAGCGGTGATTTCCAGAAAATTTTAGAAATGATAAAATGTATTCAGAGTCCATTCTAGCCGTTAAAATGCTTCATGAAAAGAACTGCAGAACTAATGCAGAAAACAAATCTTCCAACAGTGATTATCAGTGTATAGTGATATGGAATGAGCGTGTGGATAAATATTATGTCCCTCTGATATTTGATTACATTCTTTGCTTTGAAATAAAATAAACCCTAAAACACATTAAATACTACTATAATATAAATTCAAACGTACTGATAAACTTTTTTTGCTGAGCTGCATACATTTTGGAAGCAGAGCTAGAAAGACAAAAAGCAAAACCAGCGTCTCTAAGTTTCCATATGCATAGGGTTTTAATGAATAACATATTTAAATTTGTTTACTTGTGCTAAATAACCCGAAGTGTACCCTCTCTGACCTCAAAGAGATTCAAATTCTTCCTAATGCGAAAACTACTGAGAAACAATTTGAAAAACGTAATTGCAGTTTCTCAGTTGATATTATTCACAGCTCAGTGAACCTAATACTGGTTTACAAGTTGGAAATAATTACAAAAGTGTAGATAACTGTGCGTGCTTTGAGGTTTAATTCAAATGTATCCCATCTATTCAAAGCGAAATTTGTTTTAAAACATTTTTATCAACAGAAATAAATAAAAATAATCGGAGCTATTCCAGTTTTGGTGATAGAAAAAGATATAATTTATGAAAATTTTCAGAGGAAGATTCTGCTGTTACAGAATTGAATGTATCATTCAGTTTACTTCACATTTTCTCCAAAATTCAAGCTAAGGAAATGCTTCCCTTTTTTTTTTTTTTTTTTTTGTCAAAGTGTTCTCTGCCTGGGAAGATCGTAACGAAAACATCGTCTTAAAATATAGCTTAAAACTTTTGATATCCTCAATCGCGCTGCTTTAAAAACACATTTTTTAACATTTCTTAGAATCCGACTTTACCAGAAATTGTAACACTTAAAAATTTCATCTGGTGAAAATGATTACATAAATGCGTGATGTAACTTGAATAATTTTGATAAAATTGAATGTACGTACACTTAACAAAACTTTCTCTCTCACGTACTGAACTAAAAGAGGTACAAATCTGCGTTAATGAAAAACTGTTTAAATAATTTTAAACGCCTAATTCGTGCATAAGAACAGTTGTGAGAAATCTGTGAATACTTTGTGTTATATATTTATTCGCTTGTATTGCGGACTGCTTAGAAGGTTTGCGTCTGACTGAGCCTTTGGGTATATTCTTTATCTTGAATATTTATATAATATTTTCTACCTACGGCATTGTAAGGACGTTTTTTATGTTGTGATAGTTTCTTGAGCAAATCAGTGAACTGTAGGCTTAACATAAGCGCCGACTAAGGAGGGAGGGGCAAGATAAATCGTACACCTCCAAAAATTGTACTTGAGGGCAAGGTGAATCTTACCTCTTCAATAATTTTACTTGGGCGGGGTCAATGCCCATCCAATATTTTTCGTCCTGTTGAATTAAATAAGTTTTTGTTTTTTGTGTGTATATGTCATTTTCGAAATGCGTGAGTTGAAATATTTGTATAGAGGAAAATGTTTCGCTACGCAATTCAGGTTATCGTGTGCTGTGCTAATTACAAAAAGAATTTGTTTCCTTTTATAAAAATGATTTTTTTATGAAATGGTGGACCAAGTTCCACCTTATGAGGCCAAAGCGATTTATTTCCAAAAAATTAGTAAATAACGAAATAAGTGAAAACTTTTTCCTCATATTCAGCATTGCTCATTTGATAAGAAACTTGATTGCCAGCCCCGTATTTTGTCTGACATGTTCTCGTGATATTGATAAATGTTTAAAAAAATTATCAAAAATAAAGTAAATAAATAAAAATACAGAACGTATAATCTCTCCTGTCTTTATTTATCTATTTAGTTATTGCGCTTCTCGTTCTTTTTTTTTTTTTTTTTAAGAAACAGCGCAAATTACTCATATTTTTTTTACAAACGTTTGGAAATAAAATGTCTCTGGATATTTTATAAAATCACAGCTGAATATTATTTCAAAACTTTTTAATGTTCAGCAAAAGAATATTTCTGTTTCCTTGTTCATTTGCTGATGAGCAATTACAATTGCGTTTTAAACTATACGTCGAATCTCGTGGTTTATCTTCTGCCCTTTTTTTATTTTCCTCCTGACAACGGGGGAGACGTGCCCCTTCCACGTTTGATCTCTTCACGCCTGCCCCCTCCCTCCCATAATTTGGTGAAGTCGACGCCGCCGCCCCGGTGGCGCAGTGGTCTAAGCGATGGCTTCTGATCAATCGTCCGAGATGGGTTTGGGTTCAAATCCCGATGAGGCATGGATGTTGAGTTTGTCTTATGGCCCTGGCTCTCTCTCTTCCCTGGAACCAGTGGCCCGAAATCAGGGACGGGCGACTGCTTATAGCCCATTGAGGAGCTCACGGTGGTCGTTAAACCTTCAATAAAAAAAAAAAAAAAAAAAAAAGTCGACGCCCCTGGTGCCTCATCGTTTAAAAACTTAATTCAAGAGATCAATTCATATAATGTTATTGATTTTTAAATGGCCGCGAAGGAAGTTCCTCGTTCTCAGTTACTTTCGCTGAAAACCGTTAGGCGCAATGGTCTAAGTGCTAACTTCTAACCATTCGACGGAGAGGGGTCGGAGTTCGAATCCCAGTGAGTCATGGAACTAGATCACTCCCTTCCTTGGAACAAGTGGCCTCATACAGTTGCTCACGGTGGTCATTACACCCATCCTCCCTCAAAAAAAATTTGGCCGTCTCTGTTTCAGATAGCTTTCTTCCAATTCAATTTGCATCTAATTTCGTCTTTTTGTTTTGTTTTGTTTTGTTTCGGTGTTTAACGACCACCTTGTGCAACTTGAGGGGCTGTAAGCAGCCGCCCATCCGAAATTTGGAGCGACTGGTTCCAGGGAAGAGAGAAAGCTAGCGCCATGGGACAAACGCACAACTCATGCTTCATATAGGACTCGACCTAGGCGCATATGTGATGGATGATCCGATGCCAAAGACTGAGACCGCTTGGCTACCATAGCGGCCAAGTTTAGCTTTGAATCTGCTACTTCAAAAATTACTCTGTTTTAAACACGGATTTTATTTCATAGCCCTAATAGTCGCATTCAGCATTAAAGGCTGGCAAGGGGCGCTCATTAACTAGCAGCATTCAGAAAAAGCAAAAATTATGACCAAAGGAAAAATGCAACATCCGTGACTTGACCAGGAATCAAATTTTGCCACTCTGTGAAAAAGCTATCCTTCCAGTAGCGACATAATTCAGACTATCCTTCCAGTAGCGACGTAATTCAGACTATCCTTCCAGTAGCGACGTAATTCAGACTTCCGAGGTTCTCGCCCCATTAAAATCCAATAACAAGCAGAACAAAGTGTGAGTGCCGTTCTGTTATATAAACCATGTAACGTACCTGCCAGAAGGACGCACACGACATAAAGGCAGATAGGAATCAGAATAAAACATCCGCGTAGCTCAATTGGTAGAGCAACTTATTCCGGAATGAGGGGACCCGGGTTCGAATCCCGGCGTAGACCAAAAATGACGGAGAAATTTACTTCGTTATAATGGCGCCCGAACTATCCGGATGACCCGACCGTTCAAAATCTCGCAATGGTGTGTTGTTATTTCCACACCGCGAGATAGGAAAAATAAGAGAATCCCTTCTCCAGCACTTCAAAAAAAAAAAAAAAGTAAGGGGGAGATGATGTAACGTACCAGGAGATGTGACGTACCTGCCAGAAGGACGCACACGACATAAAGGCAGATAGGAATCAGAATAAAACATCCGCGTAGCTCAATTGGTAGAGCAACTTATTCCGGAATGAGGGGACCCGGGTTCGAATCCCGGCGTAGACCAAAAATGACGGAGAAATTTACTTCGTTATAATGGCGCCCGAACTATCCGGATGACCCGACCGTTCAAAATCTCGCAATGGTGTGTTGTTATTTCCACACCGCGAGATAGGAAAAATAAGAGAATCCCTTCTCCAGCACTTCAAAAAAAAAAAAAAAAAAAAAAGTAAGGGGGAGATGATGTAACGTACCAGGAGATGTGACGTACCTGCCAGAAGGACGCACACGACATAAAGGCAGATAGGAATCAGAATAAAACGTCCGCGTAGCTCAATTGGTAGAGCAACTTATTCCGGAATGAGGGGACCCGGGTTCGAATCCCGGCGTAGACCAAAAATGACGGAGAAATTTACTTCGTTATAATGGCGCCCGAACTATCCGGATGACCCGACCGTTCAAAATCTCGCAATATTGTGTTGTTATTTCCACACCGCGAGATAGGAAAAATAAGAGAATCCCTTCTCCAGCACTTCAAAAAAAAAAAAAAAAAAAAAAAAAAAAAGTAAGGGGGAGATGATGTAACGTACCAGGACATGTGACGTACCTGCCAGAAGGACGCACACGACATAAAGGCAGATAGGAATCAGAATAAAACGTCCGCGTAGCTCAATTGGTAGAGCAACTTATTCCGGAAAGAGGGGACCCGGGTTCGAATCCTGGCGCGGATAAAAATGACGGAGAAATTAACTTCGTTATAACCAGTACAGTACACTGCATGAGTATTTTTAATCAGATGCTTTTTAATCAGCACTCCCTAAAATTTTGCTCACAATTTCATTTTTAATTTTACAGTCCTTATCAGCATAGCTTAAAAGCTGAGACTCTGAAGAAATATAAATCTAATGTATGGCTAGGTGAATACTTTTTCAAAGCAGTAAGACTATCTCAAAAACATCTCAAAAAACATCAAAAACTATCTCAAAAACATCAGAAGCAACGTTTATCCATGTTGAAAAACAATTCCTAAAACGTGCTACCAAATTTTAAAGCAATGTGTAATTTGAAATAATATTTGGTTTAGACTTTCAGCGTAGTGCTGAGTCAGTCATCAAAGGCGGAAAAGTGAAGGTTTGTTCACATTTTAAGTTCTTTTTTCTTTACTTTTTACTAAGAAATCCTGGACTTATCTACAATTTTTTGTTCTGGGTTTAATGATCATCGTGAGCAAATCGTTGGGTTATAAGCAGTCGCCAGCCCCTAATTTGGGGTCATTGTACTGGGAGAGGCAGCGCCTTGGGCCACAGCCCGACTGGCCAGAACCCAGCACCTCTGACCACTCTGCTACCGGGGCGGCGATTCCGAACTTGCAATACATTAAATATTGAGACAGTTATGCTTCATTGTGAGTGATATTTTTTCTCGAACGCGCTGATAACCAGTGGTCGCCTTTATATTATCGGGTTATCACTTTCTCAGTCTGTTTCGGTTGTAGTGGAAAGAGACTGAAAAAGTGGTAACCCGATGAAATGATCTGTTTTACATTTTCAAGCTTTCTTAGAATTTCGGAAGAAACCTCTGTAAATAGAATCTGACAGCTGTCTTGCGGTAGGATACAGCAATGACAAATCAAAACTATCCCCACAGCAAAGAGATATACTATTTTTTTATACTTTTACAAACAAGCAACTTTTTTCTCGAAATGTCCAGAAAAAAATTGAAGTTATTATTTGTCACGGAAGCATACTGAGCGGGAATGGGAATTTCACTTTAATTACGTTTCATTTCCAAAGCCTTTCCCTTACATCTTCCGCAATAGGATGAATCTCTTTAATTGTTAACTTCGCGAGGTTCGCTAAAAACTGAAGCAGAAAACAATTAAGATGTAAAGTAACCTCACGTTTTTTGTTTTGGCTTCTTTTCATCCCGACCTTTTTTAAACAAATGCATACCTCATGTACAGTATATACACGCACGGAGAATTTACCCCTTATTTCCTTCAAACAAAAAGGTTGCCTATACATATGGAACATCATAAGCAGGGTATCCTACTTAGCAATCCAATTCGGTCTTTCATATGTTCTGTAATTTTTCTAAAAATCTTTTTTACCTGAAATATTTGATTCCTGCTTTTTATTGGAAAAATTACATATACAGATTATCATTTGCGATTGTTGTTAATCTCCTCCCCTTTCTTTAAAGGGAAATAATCCAAGCATAGCATCTCTTAAAGTATTTATTTTCACCAGAACATCATATTCATTGTTTCAAGAACATGACCGTTCCTAAATCAAGAAGTTGCTTCCCCATTACAAAAGTAATTCAGTTATAGGTTTGGCTGAAGAACAAAATAAACAACGTAGTTAGAAAGAATTTCGTTCATTTTTTAGCATGCATCTTTGATATTATTTTTCTGTTCCCATTGTAACGAAAATCAGAAAATACGTTTCAACTTCAGTTTTTTCCCAAATCTGACTGATAACGTACATTAAATTTCGCTGTTTTAGAAAGATTTAGTTTCTTTTAAAGGAGTGGAATGTTTATTAACTCATTATGCATCTTAATGCAGATTATTCTGGAAAAGCTCAGTGTGCTTCAAACTTGGTGTAGGTTTTCTATCAGCACGAGGAATAAGAAAATTCTCCAGTTCTGTATTTTCTCAAAGCATCTAAGCAGTTGACTTTTGAAAATTTCCGTGAGTTAGGTATCGAAAGATGTTGACAATGTATGGGGAAAAAAATGAATGAAATCTTGAAAAATATGTGAGAAATCTTGAAATATGTATAATAAAGCTGAGAAATACGTAAAAAATCTTGAGATTAGTTTGTATGTGAAACAGAACAAAAGGAAATGTTTAATCATGAATTTTCGCGTAATCAAAGATATGGTAGTTGTTCAAGAGTCGCCTAGATAAGGGCTTCTCAAACTCTGAGGCGTTGCGTAGTACCGGTCCTTAAAAAAATGTGTATATTCGCGTATTTCTATTAAAAGAACAGCTTATTGCTTATATAAATTGCTCTTCGTTATTCTGAAAGAAATATAGGTAGGTGGATTTTTGAGACCAGTTTATGGAATTCAACAAAAGGAAATGATTAATTATAAATTTTAGCAAAACTAAAAACATGGTAGTTGAAGAGTCATCAGAGCTACAGTGACTGTGGGCGGACGCCCCAATACCGATCCTTAAAAAATGCGATAATTTGCCTGTTTCTGTTAAAATAACATCTTCTAGCGGCGAACATCAAGTTTAAGGTGGACGTCAAGCAATTTTGCTTCCTATACTTCCAATGAAAAAACCTTTGGACACATTTCCTTTACAATTAGTGTGTTCTCAAGGATGAAAATTTGAACATCGATTAAAATAACTTCATATTATAACTTAGAATACTTAATATTTTCTGAAACATAACCATAATTATATTAAAAATCAATAACTTTTCCTTTGGTAATGTTGAAACCAGAAAAAAGATGGCGCGACTTGTACTTTGATGACGTCAGTAGACAAACAAATGTTGCATTGCATAATTATGGTTATGTTTTAGAAAATATTAAGTATTCCAAGTTATAAAATGAAGCTATTTTAATTGATGTTCAAATTTCAATCTTTGAGAACACAATAATTGCGAAGGAAATGTGTTCAGAAGTTTTTCCATTGGAAGTATAGTAACAAAATTACTTGACGTCCACCTTAGATGAAACTATTTCTCCAATTTAGCCGGTAAAGTGTGGATTAGGAACCAGTTGACAGTGTAAATTGAAAACGAAGATATATTGCAACTGAGTGCACCAGAAGTGGGTTAACTACTTCAACTTTTAACTTTCTGTGTCTTTAAAAAAATTTAATAACCTCTCGTTGAACAATATCCAGTAGAGTAGTGTAAACGAATACACACTTTCACTTGAGAAAGTTGTCTTTCCGATGTACAAAAGTGAAATTAATTCTTTGCATGTGGTTTTCGAAAAAAGTAAGCGTAGAAATAGGTTCAACTTTGAACCAGGTTTAAAGAAAACTGTTTTTTACTTTTGACCTCAAGCTACTGAGTGATAGAGACAACAGAAAAAGAAACATCGCGATAAAGTGAATAAAAAAATGATTGAAATAACAAATGGGTTTAAATACACAACAAAACTTTATGTTTTAATGTCGATATTTAAGTTTGGGAAAAGCCCTGCTCTGGATAAATAGAAAACTAAACCAAAAAATTAGACGAATTTAACTATCCAGGATAAAAGGAATGAAAGCAGCTGTATTTGTTCCAGTGGTGACAAGCTAATGCTAAAATACTTTTTTCACAATTAGCTAAATATTGAAGATAGATCTCCTCGTTCGCATCAAACTGAGAATTGTACATTAAATTACTTATGCAATGCCCACTTTTATAGAATGCAACCTTGCAGCAGAGAGTTGGTGCAATTTAAATTCAGTGTTACCGAAAATATTATGGTTGTAAATTCCTATGCAAATTAAAATGGCTGTGCTTTTTTCCAGTATAAGTGGAAAACATGTTTTCAACGTAGGGCAAGAAAAAAGGGTTTTTGCATATGGAAGTCAAAATTGAGATAAAAAGATGAAGACGCTATCACAATCATATGAAAGGGCTGATGAAATCAGTGTTATTGTTAAACATATGATTGCGGATACTCGTTGTGGAGGTACGTGACTATAAAACGAATGAGTATCTATACAATAACGAGGAACCACATGTCCCAAGTTTGGGGCTGATGGCTACACCAACGGTGTAAAACTGAAACCATAGGTTCATACACCATTCACCGTATCTTACCCGCAACAAATGAAGATCCGTGACCACAGACAAATTGTAGTAACTTCATTCTGATTAGTCAGATTATGCTTACTTGCTAAATTTCATCATTGATGGCAATGTAAAGAATTAGAGTTTATTCAATTAAACTCAACTTCCAGTGACCCAATACTCATCATCTCGTACCACTAGCCGTATATCCACGCCTCTGAACACTCGCCCATCGGAGCGGTTTATCTGCATGTCGGGAAATTAAATGAAAGAACGGAGCCTGTAAATCTGAATGTTCGCAATTTACCAGATGGATCTTCATATGATAGATCTCTTTTAAAATCGTCAAAATTCTGCTTTTTTTACTTGAGGACAAGTGTTGCAGATGAGCAATATGTAATCCATGCACAGCAAACGACAAAAACGCTTGAGCAAGAAAAAGGATGTGGAAAGCCAACTGACTGTTGTCAAATATGATCTTTTGCTCAAAATTAGAGTCATGCGTATGTATAACACACAATGACCTTTCGCTATTACATCTACTGAAGCAACCTTACTTATGAGAGAAAGTAGCAAAAAAAAAAAAAAAAACAGATCTATTTAACGGCACAACAACAAATTATTTAACTGTGAACTTGATTTTAAATGAATTATTTAAATAAATAAGAGCGCAATTATATGCATCAAATTGATACAATCTATTCGAAAAAGCCGTTTTCTCTTGGCGTAAACAACTGATATAGCCGAGATTTCTCACACTGACGATTGACTTTATCGACACAGACTAATAGACTAAAAATTGCTTCACAGGTTTGTAATAGATCAATATGCTTCGATAAAGTCACTGTAGGTGAGGCAATATCAGCTGTTTACGAAATCGGATTTTGGTTATAGCTTGTAACAAATTATTGGATTATTTTCTTTAGATTGTAGTAAATTAACTTATTATTCGAAGAATTACGTAGTATAGTTCGATTTATTTCATGATATTAATTAAAAAAATAGTTTTTACGGGGTACACAATTTATTCACTCTACTTTAAATGCTACAGTCATCACTATTTAAGGTTCAGAAATATCCATAATTTGCAGCAATTTTTATCAGCGGAGTACAATTATAGTGAGTCCATAAAGGTGAAAAATACTGAGTATATGTAATATTGCATCAAGATTAACCTCCAAGATCGTCGATCGGTCACGAAGAGCTCAGAGAGGAAATTTCTTGAGGGTTTTCATTTCTTTTCTTTGTGTTATCATTGTAATACACTGCTGGACAATTGCTAAGGATGGATCATAAACGGCTATATAGCGCATACAAAAAGTAAGTGTGGTTGGATGCCAAGTGAAATAAAATAATGTCAGAATGCCAGGACATTACAAGAAAGACAATTTATTGTGCTCTGAAATCCAGAAGGCTTTGGAACGTGTTCAAGGGACAAACAGGCCATTTTGTGCAGAATACGTAAACGTGAAAAAAATGCAATTACCGTCCGCAGGCGTTCCGGCGTAAGATGTCAATACGGGATATGGCCACCATGGAGGGCGATGCAAGATTCCACACGTCGTATCATGCTTTGCACAACATTATCAAGCAGCTGTTGGGGTAATTTATCCCATTCCTCTGTCAGTGCACGGATGAGGGTGTCCTTGTTTATTGGAGGGCATTGGCGACCAGCAAGACTCCTCCCCAAAGCATCCCACACATTTTCAATGGGATTCAGATCTGGAGAACGTGCTGGCCATACGAGGCGTTGAATATCCATGCTCTCAAGACACTCCTGGACAGCAACTGTTCGATGACATGTTGCATTGTCGTCCATGAAAATGAATCGATCACCGACAGCACCACGCAACATGCGAACATGAGGTAGCAGAACATCATTAATGTATCGTTGGCCAGTCATAGTTCCAGTTGGAAGCACATAGAGGGACGTATGGCCATTGATCATGATGCCAGCCCATACCATGACACTACATGTCGGATATCGGTCCCTTTCCTGTATGTTTGCTGGACAATATGCAGTACCACTATCACGCCAGATCAGTTGTCGTCGACAATCAGACGATAGACTGTATCTACTCTCATCTGAGAAGAGGACAGCAGACCAGTCGTTATCAGTCCAATAGCGATGCTGATGGCACCATTGCAAACGGGCGGTACAGTGACGTCTGGACAATGGGATGCACACAACAGGACGGCGGGCGTATAGTCCTCTTTCATGCAAACGTCTGGCGACAGTTTTTCGGGAGATCCGCTTGCCAGTAGCAGCCATAAACTGATCTGCTACCTCACTAGCTGTGCTGTGCCGGTGTCTTTTTGTTGATAGCACTATGTACCGATCTTTTGCAGGTGTCGTACTGCGAACACGACCTCCCCCGTGACGTTTGCTACACTCTCCATTTGTTTGAAATGATTTCCAAAGCCTTGAAACAACACTGTGGCTGACGTCGAACTCCCTGGCAGCATCTGCTATTTTTCACCCTTCTTCAATCTTGCCAATAATACGGCCATGCATAAAATCATCTAGGTGATGTCGGGAAGACATACTGAAAATTGCAAGTTCGTCAATTGATTCTTTCCCTTTCAACTTTGCGTTTGAACAACAAAGGTCAATACGCGTCAAATCCTTTATATCTCTTATCAGCGCTATGACGTCACGAACAAGTTCGGCAATCCAAAATTTGCATACGCACAACACGTCTTACTGTATACCGCACTTATGGTAATTTCCACATTTTCCTGCCTTCCATTTTATGGTTGCTATCGTTGCTATTGTCATCCGTCCTTAGCAATTGTCCGGCAGTGTATTATCTCGACCATGAGAAAAGTATTAGATGGATGAAAGAGCTATAGAATCTTATAAGATTTGTCGAATTTCTACAGGTATATGTGACATACAACCTAAATTGAAACTGGAGTAATTTCCCCACTTTATCAAACATTTAACTGATGTAAAAACTTCATTTAGTTAACAAAACTGATATTTTATTACCAGTCATGCTCTATCGCAGTAAATCTTACTTTACGAAAAAGTTACTGAAGATTTTAAAGTGGTTTCTACAGTTCACAGTTAAAAATTCTGGTATAGGTTTCACCAAAAAGTGGTGCTACACCACTTTCTGAGAAAAGATTCACCATTGTGTGGTGCTAACAAAAGCCAACAACATGGTGAAGCCTTGCACCATAATGTGGTTCAACCTGTACCATAACGTGGTGTAAAGTTTCACCATGTTGTTGGCTTTTGTTTGCACGACACAATGGCGTATCTTTTCCCAGAAAGTGGTGCAACCATCACTTTTGGCATCACTTTTTGGTGCAACCAACGACAAAATTTTTAACTCTGTATGATATGCATCTAAAACACATGATCTTTTTTAACCCTTTAAAGGAAACCCTCAAGAGTTTTCTCACTTTTCGGGAAGCAAGTCGGATGTATTTCATTATATTTCAAGTTAACGTTCCAAACCTATTTTACTACAAACAAGCGGCTCACCTATAGACAACAAAAAAAACGAAACAATACATGAAAAGTGATGCTTATGATTCAGTTTAACCCTTTAACGACCATGATCCAAAAATTTTTTATGACTCGAAACACCATAACGCCAGAAACGGTCTGTTAGTTCACTTCTTTGTTTAATAACAACAATACTTTGAAACTTCCTTTACTTCCTGAGGGTGACTCCTGCTGATCCCCCATAGGTCGAGAAAATTTGAAGAACAAATAAGGGTAAGAAATCTGACTCACTCTAGGCAGGCGTTTCGGGCGGCTATGGACGTTAAAGTAAACGCCAAAATAATTACAGTTTATTTGTTCTGTTAAAATATCTACATATCCCTATTTTAATCGCAATAGGTGAAAACTTTTACTTCTGGATAATGTTTCAGTACAAAAAAAAAATCATTAGGTAAACACAAAGTTAAATAACGGAACGGTTGATACACCAACTATATGATAAATGTATAGTAACAATCCATTTATTAGTGCATGAAATTAAACAAACATTTTTGCCAAGCTTTCACTCATCAAGGGATGGTTTTTTCAATCCTTACAGCAGAGAACAAACTGAATATTAAAACGTTACAATTGAAATATGAGTATGACTGGACTAAACAAATAAAAAAATGAATAAATACAGAGAACGTTCTGCATTCGAAGTCACGAAGAATGCTGATTGCGCAAGTGGCATTTTGTAGAGAAAAAAGTATTATTAAGGCATTGGATCAAAATTTTTCGCAACTCTAGGGAGATACTACAGTTGCACACAACACAGCTAGTGATTATCTCCAAGGTTTCTCGGAAGGCAGTTGATTTTGCGTTGGATTAGGGAGCTAATTTTGTTTAATACCGTGCTACATAAGAACAGCGAACTTAAAATTCACTTCTCTGGAGAGAGCTGTGGAGGTTGTACTTTCCTTACTGCCTCTTTGGTGTTCGCTGATTCCCATTCTGAACGAGCGTTTTGTGTTTACAATGTAATAGCTTTAAGTACCATCAACGTACAATAGTGGTTTGTCATAAACACCAGCATCATCGGTGATTGGAGGTTGTCAGAGCATTTGGTAAGCATGCCGTATATACTAATGAGAATGGTGTTCATATCTTGATGGTACTCAACGATAAACTAAACTATTTTTCGGTACCACAATCAGCGAAAACAAAGGAGACGCTAAGAAAAGTAGAGCCTCTACATCCCAGAGAAGTGACATTCAAGTACGCTGTCCCTATGTGGAACGGTATTGAAAAATTAGCTTACTACTCCAACCCAAAATTAACTGTCTTCCGAGAAAAATTTAGATCCAATGCCTTAATAATGTTTTTTCCCCACCGAAATCCCACGTGCCCAATCAACATACCTTGTGATTTCAAATGCTGAAAGCGCTTTATATTTATTCATTATTCATTTGTTTAGTCAAATCATTCTCATATTTCAATCGTAACGTTTTAGTATTCAGTTTGTTCTCTACTCTCAACCTTGAAAAAAACATTCGTTGATGCGTGAAAGCTTGGGGGAAATATTTGTTTAATTCCTTACCCCAATAAACGGATATTTATTATATATTTTTGCACAAAAGTTAAGAGAAGGCCAAAAATTGAAGTCATTAATTTATCGAATTCCGGAAATACTGAAAGAGCTTGTTTTTCCAATTTCAAGATATATTTCCATGTTAATTTGAAACTGATAATAAAAATAAAAAAGCTGAAGGGTGGAACGGTCTGGATAAATATTTTAGGTTTCAGAGCTTGAGGACGTAATTTTTTATAATTTTGCACAGAGCCTAAAAAAGAATTATTCTTTTACAGAAATTACTTTTTCATTTATCTGAACTCCATACCGTGGCAACTTATGAATTACTATCAGGTTGAAAAAAAAAGTATCCGGAAAATAGTGCAAAACACTTCCCCTAATCGTCCAGGTAGTTCCCATTTGAACTGAGGACCTTGTTCTACCGTTCTACGAGTTGAAACATCCCGTTGCTTAGAAGTCTAGCGAGCCGGAGTTGAAGAAGTCACCCATGCAACGTTTCATATCATCATCATTAGCAAGATTTTTTTCAACGGGAAAATTCGACAAAGACTGGAAGAGATGAAAGTCGGACGGGGTAAGGTCCGGGGAATAAGGGGGTACGACATTATTTCCCATTCCAGCTGGTTCAATTTTTGGTGGGTCCGTAAAGCGACATGTGGACGAGCTTTTTCTTGTTAAAAAACAACTCCATGGCAACTGATAAACGCTGGGCGCTTTTTTTGCAATGCAGCATGGAGGCGGTCCAACTGTTGGACATAAGCATCGGTTGTGGTGGTATTGTTCCGCGGTAAAAGTTCATAGTGAATCACAACGCGAGAATCCCACGGGTTGTCACCCAACATTCACGTATATGATCCATTTTTCATCCCCTGTGACCAACCGATGGAAAAATCCCCCGTTTGGAAAAATTACCCCCATTTTTCTCATTCACGCAGAGCAACAGCAATGGAGTAGCGTTGCGTCCGATTCTGGTCAGACAAAGCATGGGATATCCATTTGCACAGTTAACCCTAAAATATCCCAAATTCCAAAGTCGAGTGTTGATGGTCGTATGGGAGGTCTTCAGTTACTCTGCCAGTTCCCTCAGTGTTGCATCGATAGCACGTGTTACAATGCATTATCTTCAACCTTACTGGATCAGCCACTTCACGGAGCATCGGGCACATCCCTACACCAATGTCGAATTTCCTGTAAAAGTCATAGCAAGTACGCTGTCTGCTAATATCATCAACAAACATGTTTCGCAATTTTTCAGGTGCTTCCGCAACTTTTACGCCATCAAATATTCATAGAGCAATATTACACGTACACCTTATTTCGATATCGCCATCGTATCGTCGCCACCTGCAACTAATCTTCACCACAACAGCGTACGTTCCGTCCTTTTAATCTAATTTTTCGCGCATTACACTCTGGGATGTTTACGTCACTGCAGACCCGCAGTATCTTGTATTACACACGCCAAATACGATTTTTTTCCGGAAACTTCCTTTACTTCCTGGTAATTGAGTGTTCTTTACGAAATTTAAGATCACTGGTTCCAAAGGAAGAGATAGCCAGTACCTTAAGGAAAACACACTACCCATATTTCATCGGAATTCGAACACTGACACAATTAGGAAGACTAACCTCATGTTAAGTCTTCTTCGCGCATTTTTCTCATTCATTCCTTTTCCACCGTAAGAATATGCTGTTTCTAGTAAAATTGGTAGTCACTGCATACTAACACTGGCTTCTGCTTCTTAGTACTATTGGGTTTGGGCTCGATAATCGCAGGTGAGCCACAGATGTCATGTTTCAGTTCTTGCGTCGTTTGTTGTCTCACCTCCCTGGAATCAGTGTTTGTAAGACAGAAAAAGGGGATTGCTTTTATTGTTGGATCATGAAACTCAAAATGAATAATTACATAAAAATAAAAAAGGAGACTGCGTATATAACAATGTAGAGGAATGAAAAGGTAATATGATAGTATGTACTTTATCAATTTTTTGGAAAAATTTTCATCTTGAGCACAGTTCTTTAAAATACAACCACAAAGTGTCTCCAATACCTTTGTGAGCATTTTGAGAGTGTACATGTAGCACGATAAACGTAATTCCTTTAGCTAAGCCTTACGAGTTCAGGGTGAGACGTCAGAATGAAAATAGAATCAATAAATGCACTGAAAGGCTTTCTAAAAAAGAAGTTTGCCTTAAATTTTCCCAGATTCCAGGAGTTCAAAAAATTGATAAAAACAATGTAAAATTTATGACAACTAAAATAAATGTTTGTGGATATTTCAGATTCAAACATTTTCTGTGTTTATTAAAAGTGTCACTTCAAAATAGCAGTTCTTTAAATCTTTTCTTCTTTCTTTTGCGTTTTTCTAATAGCAATTCTTTAAATATTTTGCGTTGACTAGATGTATCTTTTGCGTTTCTTAGGTAAAAAATAATGAACTTACTGATTTATTTTAAAATATGTATTGTGAAAGCAACGGTTATTGATCTACAGTTACACACACATAAATAGAAAAATTTCTTAAAAAGAAGTGCAAAATTGTAAAGCATAGGTGACAAAGAAGAATTACAAATGTTTGAACAAAATGATTAGTGTCTTTTTTTTTTTTTTTTTTTTTTTTGAACTTTATCAAAGTAAGACCAAAACAGAGCTTTCATGCCTTCCATTAATGAAAAGGCCAATGGAAAAGAAAGCGGAATTCCCTTTGAAGTAATAAAAAATCCGAATTGAGCTTATAATTTTCATTTTCATGGGAGAATAATTGTTTACCTGTTTGTTTAACCTAAGGTGACATTTTAGTTCATACCTCATTTTGTGATTATCATTTATTTAAAACAGACGTTAAAAATCGTCATAAAACCACATCTCAGCGTAACAGGGTTCTTATTTTTATCCATCCCTTGGAAAGCAGCTCACGGCTTGGTTTGTTTAAGTCTCTGCTTTTTTCTCTCTCGTTTCATTTAATGCAGAGAGAAAAAGGTCTGATCACGATGTCCCTGAAGGGACCGATTAACTTGTAATCTCGTTTCGAGAAGGATACGGCGACAAGTTCTCTTTCAGATCGACGTCGTTAAATAACACTGAACAGTTTTAGTACAGTTCTGGGAGTACAAGTTCATATATCCCTATTGAGTTAATGTGGTGGTAATGTTTTATCATTAATACATCATTCACTTTATTTTTCTTCTCTTTTTTTTTATTGATCAGAAGGTAAGAATGTAGATTGCCTTTTTTTAAGATAGTTCTCATAAATTCGCAAAGAATCAAGAAGAAAGTGAATAATAAGAGGAAGCCAAATGAAACGGAGAGCCATCAAATGTGTCTCAGTTGGCGTGCGTGTGGAACCTTTTTTCCTTTGTTTTTACATATGTAGTTCATTTCCACTGTTTATCGGTGAAACTAATGAAAAGAAAATGTACAGTCGTCGATGCCCGGAGTTTTGCATCACTTTTTTCTATATAAAGAATTGCTATAACGGACGAATATTGGAAAAGAAAACGACAAAGTGAGTGAATATCGTTGTGATCTGCTGAAAGTACCTTTTTTGAGACTGTACCAGACGAACAGGAGAAAATTTAATGTTCGCCTGAAATGATTACAGGGCCAAACAAGCAATGAAAATCCAATGAGAAATGGAGACGCTGTGGTCTTAGCGCTGGCTTCTGACCGTTCATCCAAGTGGTACCGGGTTCGAATCTCGGAGAAGCATGGATGTTGTGTTTGTCTTACAGCAGTGGTTCCCTCCGCTCCCTGGAACCAGGCACCTTAAATTAGGAACGGGGAGCTTCTTACAGCCCATTAAGTTGATCACGGGGATCGTTAAACCTCGAAAGGAAAAAAATGAAGAAATTGAGTGGCGTGTTGCTCCGTATTTGTGATTACAGACGTATTGACCAGATAAACGACAGAGTTTAAGAGAGAGAGAGAGAGAGAGAGAGAGAGAGAGAGCAGAGTAATTTAATGGTGGTATTTAGAGAGTATTCAGAGCTGTTTTCACAATAATGGCGAAAGTCCATTGAAAAAGAGAGAGAGAGACGGAGAGAAGAAGAGAGAGAGAGAGAGAGAGAGAGAGAGGGAGAGGGGGAGAGAGGGAGAGAGGGAGAGAGGGAGAGAACAAAGTAATTCCGTGGTGGTATTTGGAGAGTATTCAGAGCTGTTTTCACAAGAACGTCCATTGAAAGAGAGAGAGGACAGAGAGAGAGGTAGGGAGAGGGAGAGGGAGGGAGAGGGAGGGAGGAGAGAGAGAGGTAGGGAGAGGGAAAGGAGAAAAAGAAGAGGAAGAGAGAGAGGGGGAGAGAGAAGAGGAAGATTGAGAGAGGGGAGAGAGAAGAGGAAGATTGAGAGAGGGGAGAGAGAGGAAGAGGGAGGGAGAGAGAGGAGGAAGAGGGAGAGAGGGAGTGAGAGAGAGAAAGGGAGGTGATTCTGCTTTTGTTGATAGTAACCATTGATATTTGTACCACATGGGAGGCGAAAATGAGAGGAATGTAATGAGTCTCTGTTCAGTAATCGCAGCTATCCGCACCAGTTAAGAACTGTATGTACCTTTGCCAGATAAATGACAAAAATTGAGAGAGAGAAAGAAAGGGACTGGCTGAATGAATAAATGAATCAACCGCATTATTTCAGAGAGAGAGAGAGAGAGAGAGAGAGAGAGAGAGAGAGACTGAATAAATAATTTAATAAATAAATAAATAAATCAACGGCAAGATTTCAGAGAGAGATAGTGAAGGAACAATGAAAATGCAGAGCGAGAATGGACTTGATACCAATTTGTAGAGATTATCCTAAACTATTTGTACTTATTCTGGCGACGATGTTCCACTCAGGAAGAAAAGTGAATGTTACTCCTGCTAATACAGAGCAACTACAAGCTATCTCGTCACATGAAAGATAAAGTTCCTTTGACAAAAAATGAGGTAATGTGGCAACGGTCCACGGACAGTAGCCAGAGGTTTTTGTTAAAGATGAAAATATGAGCTGCAAAAAGGCAGAGAGAGAGAGAGACAGGAAGACAGACTGAGAGGGAGCGAGAGAGACAGACAGATAGACTGAGAGGGAGAGAGAGAGAGAGAGAGAGAGAGAGAGAGAGAGAGATCAGCGATCACAGACTGAGATCAGGAGACAGCAAATCCGTAGTTTCCTATTAATTTGCAAAAGGTGTGTTTAAATTTCATTTTGTTGTTGATGTTTCCACGGGTCTACTTGCTACGGATCAAATGAGGCTGACGCTTAATAAGTATCGATATAACTTCTATTAAACTTAGACTTCCATGTGGGACACTGCCATCCATTGACATCGTTCTTGAAGTTTACTAATGACTTAATTGTGATTTACTTGCCTACAAATTCAATTTGAGTTGAAATATAATGACTACTAAGGTGCCCCAATACCCCTTCTAAGATTATTGTTTGAAATGAATTCTGCCGAAATTTTTCCGTCTAACTGTTTAACCTAAAGAACATTAATTTCCATCTTACAATCTCTCATCAAAATGCGATTGGCCTATTGATATAGTCAAACATATTTCCACTGGAAATCTTGTTGTTGCCCACTCGAAATCTTATAAAGGCCAAATAGCAACAAAACCTGAGTTTATAAAATGAAAAACAGCCGAACATTGAAAATGACAAATTTTGTACGTACACGACATTAACGCTATTTAAACGATATAAGACTGACAACAAAATGCCATGAATGCGGTCAAGGAGAGCATTGCTTTCTATTAAACAAGGAGAGCATTGCTTTCTATTAAACAATCCATTAAAAATTAATTCAGAAATTTAAAATTAAAAAAAAACATTTTTTCTTAGAAGGGATTAACCTATATTTTTGAGTTTTGGTATTTTGCAATTTGATAACTAACTCGAGCAAATTTGGACGATGTTCGAAATAGCTTCATTTTTGTAAGTGTAGTTGCAGAAGTTATAGCCGCCTGTAAAAGCATTATCTTCTGTACAGGTGAATCAAACCGTATTCACTGCATCGGATGGGATACGTAAGTGTAGTTGCAGAAGTTATAGCCGCCTGTAAAAGCATTATCTTCTGTAGATGTGAATGCTGCTTATGAAATAGTGACCAGTGTGTGCACGAAAAATACTGGCCAAGCGATTCACAAACTTTTTCTTTTTTTGAGAGAACGTACGTTATAATCCTTAGATATGAATACACATATTTAATTATATACATGTAAATTAATAGTAAAAAATAATATTATCAAATTACGTTCCTTTCTTTTTCAACTGCATAAAAATAGAATTTCAGCAACTATTTAAATATTAGTGTAAGAAGGTTTTTTTGAGGAACAAGTTACATGAAAACACAATTTGAAGATTGAGCCTGCACCATTTTGCAAAAATTTCCAGTGTCTCTCTCAGTGTCTGCAAGTTTTAAGTGAAGATCTGGTACAAAGTCATACTTAGTTTTACATTTGTTCTTAATCGACAACATAGCTGAAACTCCAGTTTCGCAACGGTAAGTGGTGGATAAAGGGAATAACAACTATACAAAGCTTTGTTCGGTAAAGAAGATTACTCCTATAAACTCTTCGACCGAAGTTCTCCAAATGTTACACCTCGTGAATTCCATTTGTTGTCCTCCCTCACAAGAAAACTGTGAGGAATTGAATCCTCCGCGAGGAAAGCCCTCCATATCCAGTTGAACGCTGTGTAAACTTCTCTGAAGTTCTCTTCAAATTGTTCAATGAATTCCTGGCAGTTGTTTCGACACCAGCATAAACGTCGATTTTATAGAAGTCTGACAATAGAGCACCACACACAATCTGCTTTAAAAAATTTACATATTATGCTTTCTATTGTTCTTGTCCCTTCAAGCAATAAGCATTATTTTTTCGTTCCGACTTAAAATACAGGTTTTTAAAGTGATTTTTTTTATACTCTCGGGTACTATTAGTGGTACGAGTACCACAGCTTAGGAACCGCTGATGTAGGAAAGAGGAAACCACAGAAAATGAAAAAGAAATCTTCCCCAGACCAGTTATTACGCACAACTTAGTTATGTTATCATCACTAAAAAAGAAAAGAACGAAAACAAAAGTCGAGGGGAGAAACCGTAGCTTTTAATTAGTACTTGTGAGTTACGGAAGACGATCGGAGCATTAACTCAGTATAATTCCTCTTTCCCTTAGAAACTAAGTTCTTTTCTTTCGGGCAAAGTAGATTTTAATCTTCCCACATCACCGTTAGCTCTCCTTCTTCCAGGAACAACGAGAGATTGAATCTTTAGTTTCCACTTCGCCACTCAATTTCCACAACGAATACATCGTTCGAGAATGTAATTTTGCCTAAAACGTTTTGTCCACATCATCTACAGTGTAAACACAAAATATTACGAGCATTTACACACTCTACCACCGAATGTTTCTTTCAGCAGTAGATTAACTTCATTTTTTGACCTAGCTAGTAAATTTAGATTTTCTGGTACAAATTCCTCCTGTTATATAACAGGAGGAATCTTTGGCAGAATTCGTGCAGCTCAATTGTCCACTCTGTCTCGAGTGAAGACTAAGATTCTAAGTTTGTAGGAACAATTCAGTACATTTCATATATCACCAACTTACTGTCTCGCATTTGTTCCACACGTAATTATATTTTGGTATCAGTACTAAAAATATATCAGCAATTATCAAGAAGGATCACCCTTAAACTGAAATTTCGCAAAACTGGGAGTTTACAGAATTCCGCTTGTAGACCCTGGTTCAAATGAACATGTAATTATGTGGGTTCAACAAGGCGTAATATAGGTTTGCGATTGCAGGAGCATAAATACAGCATTAAAGCGAATCTCAGTTGTACAGCTCTGGTAAGATGTGTTAATACAGGGGCTCTACTTCCGGATTGGAATAATGTTAGAATGTTGGTTACTCCCTCATCTGTATATACTCGCTGTTGATATCTGAGAGTGTATATTTCGGAAATTGGGGATAAATTTTGCAACGATTACAACCAATATGATTTGTCGGAAATATGGAAACGTTTCGCTGTTTCTTCGAATTATGGTAACGTTTGACTTTTTTTTTTTCGTAATTCATTTAATTTTTAATTTTTGTTTTATTTGACTTTGTCGGAGATGAGATATGCCTGCGCCCTTTTAGATTGTGAATAATATGCCCAATTGACTTTTGTTGATTGGTGGATAGTTTTATATCACGCGACTGATTAGTTGCTGACGTTTTATGCAATGTATTTAAGACAATCTTCTTTGAGTCTTCATTACATCTGAGGATGAGGTGACTGTCACCTCGAAAGAGCTTATGTTTTAATTGTAAATAGTGTTCGTATTTTAACATCAATAAATCGTGCATAGATGGTACATCAATGTTTATTTTGTAGCTCGCACGAAGAATTAGCTTTTAAATTTACAAAACATTTAATTTTCCAGAGGAGTTATCCACAGTCTTACTAAAAGCTAAAAACTTCTTAACATGTGCCATAGATTTTAAACTAAGAAAAGAGAAATAAAGATGGCAAATGAAATTAAAAGGTATTCGTCGAATACAACTTCTTTAGAGCACTTAGAGAAATAATTTCTTTATTTATTTTCCTCGAGATAAGGAGGACCTGCATCCAGAAGTTTATAAAGTGATGCATAAGGGCAATGGACTGGATCCGGCTGCTATATCCTGATCTTTAATCCCATTTCACCCATTTTCAATAGAGTTCATTCCCAGGTGGTTCCCTACCACATACTAAAATTTCATCGAAATCGAACCATTTTTACGGAAGTTATAACGCATAACGGCAATGGAATGGATCTCGCCCCTGTGTCCTGATCTTTGACCCTATTTCGCCCATTTTCAATAGAGTTCTTTCCCAGTTAGTCCCCTACCACAGACTGAAATTTCATCGAAATCGAACCATTTTTACGCGAGTTATCGTGCGGACGGTCAGACAGAAGGATAAAGCTGGAGCATATACACTTCTTGAACCTACGGTTGGAAAGCGTAAAAAATAGTTTTTCAAATCCTGTTCCTTGTAGCAGAGATACTGTGTCCAGAAACAGACAGACGGATAGGTAGATGAAACAAACTGAGAATCTCGATCATGCCTATTTTTGTGTAACACAGGAGCATTCTTTCAATTCTGTTTCAAGAAGTGGAGATGCTTAGTGTGCGCAGAAAAATATGGGCGCGGTGGGACATACAAACGAAATAAACTAGGAATTTCAATTACTGCTTAGTTCTATCCGATGAAAAATAAATCGATTTACAGAAGAAGAAGTATCATATCTGCAGGCCGACAAATAAAGAGACGTCAGTATCTTTTTTGGTCTTACGCAAAGTATTTCAACATCTAAACAGTTGTTCTTACTCAGGTTTTGATAACAAAAACGCTGATTCCTTTGTTTCAATCTAAGACAAACATCTTGTTGTTTTCTTCAATTTGGCTTGAAAACGCCATCTTAAGCGGTTAAGGATTTGCAATTTATGCATACACGAGGTCAAAAGTCAGAGATAAAACCATCTTTCTTATCCTCATGGAAGCCTCTGAATATCTTTGGTAAAATCATAGGTTTCAAATCGCATTTTTTTTTTTTTTTTTTTGGTAAATAAAAAGCCTTCTTTCCGCGGTGATTAAGCACAAGCGATTTCAGAAAATACTTTTTCTCACCGTTTTACACCATTTTAATTAGGCACATCGAAAGCGTCCAACCAGTTTGTGTCTCTAAATTGCCATTGCATTAATGCCTTCAAACAAATCGCAGAGAATTTCTTGGAAGTTAGAATGCGAATACACAATAGAACTCAAAAAGAGTAAAAACTTTTATTTATTTTTTATTGGCATGATTTTAATTATGCTACCGTATCAGTAGACTGTTATTGCGTTGTCTTTGTATGGATGACTTTTTGTGAAGTGTTACTGGCTGAGCGAATGTTACTCCCATTACCTGGATCAGACCAGGATTTTTTCTCTCTAACACGTACATGTGTGTGTGCGTTTCCACGAGTCCGTTCCCTTTGTTGCGTGTGTTCGTGCGTATGTTCAACTGGCGAATAATCAGCCTTCGCAAGCGAGCTTTATTATGCTTGGACCCTTCCACACAACGGCACCTCCATCGAGTGCCAGTTTGTTTGTCTGACTTAAGAGGACCAAGTGTCATGACCTCTGAACCCTTTGTACCTCCGCCTAATTCTGGTAAGATTAGGAAGGATTATCGGATGTATTGCAACACTCCACAGAGAGCTGTCTCTTTTCGACCCTGGTTTCATCAGCGCGCATTGTTAAATCTTGCAACACTTCACTGGATCCGTTGAACAACCATTCTTTTGACTGCAATGCCCCCACTTTTCATCAACATATCAAAACTTTGGAAGGCCATACCAGGTAAGGTACTCAACTTTTTTAAATCAGGGATAAGGAAATTTCTTTTAAATGGTTCTACATTAAGATAGAAGTACGTCACATAGCTGCAGTTGCATTAAGTACACTGAAAGACACAGCGCCAGCTCAAGGCATATTCGCGCCCCCAATGAAAAGTGCAACTTCAGCGCCCCTTTGTGAACTTTTCGCTGGAGAAATTTATATGTTTTCGAATTTAAAATATCCACATTCATTAGTCTGTTCTGCCCCATTCCCAGAGCACATTTAAGGATACAGGGGGTCCGGGGGCGTCACAGTATTTTGGGGCCCCAGTATTAATGACACATCCAGGATTTCACTATGGGTGGTCGAATAAAAATACCCAGGAGAAAACATTCCCAAGATATGATGAGGAAGCCGTAAAAATATCCCCGCCATATTGAAGTGTGTATTCCATGATTCATGGGCGAATCAGTGTTAGCAAAAAAAAATGAAAAAATGCATGGTTGAAAAATTGATACCAGTTAATTTCTGCTTTAACCCCCCCCCCCCAAGAGTTAAGCTTGTTGAAATTATATCGTAGTGGTGGACACAATGATATGCTCCAAATGTTATGATTCAAACGAAATCTTAATGTATGAAAATTTCTCCCAATTACAGATGTGTACAAAAAAACATCTGTAATGCTTTCAAAAGATTTGAGGATGGACTAGGGGGGCGATAATACTTTTTGCGGACTCCTAAGAACGCGGAAAGAAGTAGAAATTGTTTTTCACAGGGCAGTTTCTTACAGTTTTTGTTGTGCTATCAGCAAATAAAAAAAAATGTAGAATTTGGTTAATTCTTCAAATAATTCTGCATATTTCAGGGCCCGTTGATCTAGGCCCAGGGTTGCAGCCCCTAGTACTCCTCTATGGGCTCTTCCCATTCCACTTCCAAAAATTTAGAGATAAGGTGCTTCAGTATCTTTTAAGTACTTAGTAACGCCAATTGCCGTGTCGTATGACTTCTTTCACGTTAAATAAATATTGGATAGAAACTGCCTCCTCCAAAAATTATTGTGTGTGCTAGATTCACCTAGCTGGATGGGTGCCCCCAGATGCTTCTCTTTGCTCAGAATACAGAAATAAAAATACGCAAATAATTTATCAATGTCTTCTACATTTTACTCATGCGTAGAAATTAAAAAGCTGCTTCGTAAAAATTTTCTGGTGACAAATTCCTTCCCAACGTTAACTGTCACTCCAAGCAACTGCTTTCTTTTTTAATGGGGAATGCGGCACTTCGGAGGACTAACATTGTATCTCGTTTCCATAGAAAAAGAAAGAAGTGAAAGGGAAAGGAGACGCGTTTACAGATTCGACAAAGTAGATAAGCCAAAAGAGAAGGGAGGATAAATTGGTTAGTACTAATTTTGGTTAAAAACCATTCTGTTTTTGGCTGTGAAATGAAATAAGGTTGTAGGAGCTCAAGAATGTTTTTCATTTTTACTACACAGGCTATTCAACGTTTAGTTTTTTTTTAATGAAGGTTTAACGGCTACCATGAGCAACTCGATAAGCATTCGCCCAACCCTAATTTAGGGATGCTGGTTCCAGCGAAGGGGAGAGAGCCAGTACCGTAAGACAACATCCGTGCCCCACTGAGATTCGAACCCGGACCCTTATCGGACGAATAGACATTAATCAGTGCTTAGACTACTGCGCCACTGGGGGTGGCTTTAAATTTTTAAATTTTACGAGAGTGGCGTTATCAAAGGCGCCGTCCTAGAGAAGGCGCCCTGATGCCTTGCTTACGATGCTTATCGATCTCAGCCGGTCCTGAAAAGACAGTGCCTGACGCTTTCATACCGTCAAAGTTTCTTAAAAGGAAACATCCTTAAAACAAGGAAAGGGAAGAAATAAAACATAAGGACAGATGCCTACGCATTTTCTCGTTTCCTTAGAAGTATTGTCTAATGCGATCTTGCTTGATTTCTGTCCATACTCAGTCATTTCCCCATATTTTTTTGAGGGGTGGGGAAGGGGCAGAAGGAGATCTGGAGTTTAACGAGAGCAACTCCTGAGGCGAATTGGGGTGACCAAACCATGCCAGGAATTTTAATGTTGAGGTCCACTATAAAGGCACATGTACCTACACCTCATAAATTTTCTCATCAAAAAAAAAATTATGTTAGATCCTGGAGGAAACAGAACTGTTGAAATATGCACTGTCAAAAGAATTCAGTCGCAATTAAATAACAAGGCACCAATTGTACTTAAATAGTATAACTATTCTAGATATCAGAAATTTCTTGGTGTAGAATAGAAATCAAAATTTCCAAGCTTTCGCACATCAACCTGATGGCTTTCTCAAATAAGGTAGACAGCTAACTGCAAACTGGATAATAGAAGATTTCAGGATATAGAAGATTAGAATCGAAATAAAACTTTCCAAGCTTTCGCACATCAACCAGATGGCTTTCTCAAGGAAGGTAGAAAGGAAGGCTGTCTACCTTCCTTGAGAAAGCCATCTGGTTGATGTGCCAAAGCTTGGAAATTTTGATTTGAACTGTCTACCTTCCTTGAGAAAGCCATCTGGTTGATGTGCGAAAGCTTGGAAATTTTGATTTCTATTTTACACCAAGAAATTTTGGATATCTAGTACAGTTGTACTATTTAAAAAAAAGAATTCAGTCGTGACCAAATTTTAACAAAAATTTAGCGATGAAACAATTTTAAAAATCCCCTCCTAATTGAATGTAACCACCCCGATGGCCCAGTAGTCTAAGCGATGGCTACTGATCATTCGCCCGGGTTCGAATTCCGGTGAGACATGGATGTTGTGTTTGTCCTACTGCGGTGGCTCACATCCTTCCCTGGAACCAGTGTCCCTAATTTATAGGGACGGACGACTGCTTATAGCCCATTGAGTTGCCCACGGTGGAAACCTCCAATAAAAAAAAAAAAAAAAATCACGCGCCCTTGGAGACCATATTTCCAACCAAATAACAATGAAGATCATTCTGAAGTTGAAATGCGCATATGCCACATAGGAATTTTCCCACGCAATTAATTTTTGTTTTCATTTGGTCACTGATCACCTACTGAGAAATAGTATTGGTAGGTCCTCCTGGAGTAGAAGCGTTTTTGAAGTCCAGTCATTATTTTGACCCATGAACCAATACTGCAAAAAGCGTTGTTTCTTTTAAGGTAAATGTGAGTGGGACAAAGATTTAGGAATTTAATGCGTTGTGCTTTGTCTCCTTCTGTGGATAAGGATGTGGGAATGATAGGCCATCACAATGGGCACTACTGTCTCTTTCAAGATTACAAAAGGAAGATAGGGCATACCAATGACCCTGGTCTCCAAATCCAACAACCACCGTCTAATTAATTTCTAACAGTGTGCTTGGCCAGGTGGTATTTTTCTCATATAAGTATAGATAATTTTGCTATGTCATTTCAGAGCAAACGCTCAACATATGGATAGAAGGAAACATTCTTTTTTCTTTCTCATTATTTTTTAAGGACATAACTTTTCAGAGAGAAATAAAGAACAAATGAAGTGAACGATAATTAATTAATTATAAGTATTAAAATAGTTATCCGTTCGTTTAAAAAAATCCAGACAAAAAGAATACGAGAAAGTAGGCCATTTCTCGAGTGGACCACCGGGAACTGTCGCTTGTGAGCCAATCCGCCATCGACCAAATGTGTAAGCTTTGATGGAGGAGACGCACGCCCCAACTTTAGGGCCATTGTTACAGGCAAGGCACAGAGTCAGCGCCATCAGGCAGGCATAGTACCCATGCCTTATCATGGACCCGAACAAGGCTCCATTTCAAACGATTGGTCAGAAGCCAGCGCCTCAGACCACTCGACCTTCGGGGCAGCTTCCGATAATGTGTCACATAGTTATTACTCGTACCTGAAGTTTTCAGTGCAAAGAAATAAAGATGAGAAAGACGTCTGTGGTGATCACGAAAACCAAAATTAATCAGAAGTTCACTGAAGTTTCATCTGCTGAAAGTGGGTTTAAGAAGCTAACTTTTCAAGCTTGTGCTAACATCTGTATAGAGCACGGGAGGAAGTATTTTTTACCCAATTCTGGCTCACATCTTTCTAGTAAAGCCATATTCTAGGTTAGATATGAAAGATCCCTCCTAGTTTTTGATGCCGGGGAGGGACTGTAACACTAGGAAGCAATATCTAAAAAGATGTAACTCACGTAATATTATGAGTTACGAGGGGAAACGAATAAGTTATAAATCGTAAATGATATACGAGATGGTGAAACGGATAAGGCACATGCAAAAAGCGGTCATCTTCAAAGAACTATCTTCAAAATAACTGGTATTTAAATATAGCGATGGTACCATTTAGTGAGCATTACTCTGCTCAAACGCATTATCTTCATCAAAAATGCTTAATTTACTTTTAGATGAAGGTCTCTTCAAATCTCTCTCACAATTCTGTTTTGATTAATCTCTTCCATGACACTCTAGCATGCTTTCGAATGTCATTCACTCACCTTCCACTTGTACTTGGTCTTCTAGGGTCTTTCCCTGTCCCTTGGAATCCGCTCAGTTTTCCAGTTGTCCAAGGACGGTCGTTTTTTTAAGCAATACTCCCAGCCCACTGCCACTTGAGGGTATTTGCTTTGACTATGATGTCATCCATCTCTTGTCATTTTCGTGATTCATGTGTTCCTTTTCTTATCTTTCATGCTTAAAAATCCATATCTCTATACTTTTCTTGAGTAATCCGCATATCATATTTTAAATAAGGTCCATGTCTCCGATCCATTGATAGAAACTGGAGGATGGACTGATTAAACGCTTTTCTTTTAATACGTGATGGTAAATTGCTCTTGAAAAATGTACTGCTTCTTCCAAATGCGCTCCTGCCGCGTTTCATACGCCAATTAACTTCTTCTTTGATGTGGTCTTCGCATGATATCTGCTGTCCAAGGTACATGCAGACATCAAGTGCTTCTGAATTTGCTCCAGACCTAAGGTATTTCACCTTATACAGGGTGTCCCACTCGCTTCCGAACCCGACATTCCTTTAATAATATTAACACCAATTAAGATATTGCAACGAAATTTCAAGTGGACTTACCTCATTTCGTGCGAAATGTGATGCCATTACAACATGAGCTGGAAGTGGCCACCATTTGCGTCCATACAGCATTGAACCTGACTCACCATATTGTGGAAAGTCCTTGCCAGTACGTCCGCCGTCACTGCCTGAATTTCTTCGGTGATGTTTGCTTTCAAGGCATCTATGGCTCGCGGTTTCTTTTGGTAAACTCTCCCTTTTAGATATCCCCATATTATACAACCCTGCTTCTTGTGACAGTCGGCGAAGTGGCTTCCTGGGAGACGCAAATAGTCGGCCCTTTACATTCCGGATCGTTTCCACGGACAATTTTTGGACGGCCTCCTGCATGGTCGTCTAGTAAAGTCCCCTTGGTTTCCAATTTCTTCGACAAAGCTCAAACGATGGACTTGCTCGGTGGATGTTTGCCTGCAAACCTCTCCAGGGATTGATGTTGAAAAGACTTTATCGATTCTGTTTTCCAATAAGTGCGAACAATAAACACTCGCTCCTCCAGAGTATACCGATACATTTTCACATGTACGCGAACGGCCACGAGCACGAGCACTCATTATCAACAACCGTATTGTGTAGACACGCTCAGCGAAATGGCATAACAAAGCAGCAGAGAGGCGCGTCCGGCTGGTTGGCTGACTGCTCCTCAGTGGCGCCACACTTAGGAATGTGTCTACCACTAAGGAGCACTCCGACTGGCTGGTGGACAGCAACGGGTTTAATACTGTCTGGACGCAAATGGTGGCCACTTCCAGCACATGTTGTGATGTCATCACATTTCGCACGAAATGAGGTAAGTCCACTTCAAATTTCGTTGCAATATCTTCATTGATGTTAAAATTATTAAAGAAATGCAGGGTTCGGTAGCGAATGGGACACCCTGTATAAGGAATCAATTTAAATCTTCGTGTTATACACTCATGAGCTGAATCGCAAGGTTGTACAAGTATAATGTTCAGCTGATTAGACCTGCGTTCAGTGTAAATTACTATGAATTCAATGCCTTTGACGCCAAGTTATAACACAATATAATTTCAATGCAAATATTTTTCGATAAGTTAAATGTTGCATGTGAAAATTAACTGCATACGGCTAAATACAGTTGAAATTCTTGTTTTGCTGAATATCCTTAAATTTGACCTATCGCTCACGTTTTTGATAAATTTCAGCATAAAAAGCTGTGACGTATACTGTCTTTTCAAAATTCCGTTTTTGTTGGCTTTTCACTCATATAAATTTTGGTTGCTCTTCGCTTTGCTTTTGATACTGAATGTCATGTCTGAACTCTCCTGATATTTTCCTCTCTTGGATACGACTGAAAGTCAGTCAAGTCATGGTAATTGACTTGACTGACTAATACAGGAACTATGCAACTTGACTATTTGTATTGATTTGGGACTTCGTTTGCGCTAACTCTGAATCAGTCTATGAATGTGTACTATGATACGCTATGTACTTGGAGATTCTATATTCGAAACCGGGCTTAATTAGGTTTAATAGTCGGAAATCAGAGTCTTAGACCATTTGGACCCCATCGTACCACATACCTTGTTTTTTAACACTGCTTATTTACAGCTGTCTTCAAATGGAAATTTTGCATTGCATATTACCTATAACTTACATACACCTGCAAGTAGTAATTCTCACAATTTTCACTTATTAGAACAACCTGTTTAAAAATAAAAGTATACTTCCATATTGTGATCAATGATTGGCTCCTACTGTATCACTTATAATTATCACTTATAAGTTTTCATTTACTTCTGCAATAATAGCTTTTTCTTTTTTGGAAAGGGTTTAACAACCACTGTAAGAACTCAACGGGCTATGCTGAGCAGTTGCCTGTCCCTGATTTGAGGCTACTGGTTCCAGGTAAGTGGGAGAAGCACACCATCCATGCCTCGCGGGATTCGAACTCGGACCCATCTCGGGCGAATGGTCAGAAGCCAGCGCCTATACTGCTTCGCCACCGGGGTGGATAATAGCTTTCAGCAAGGCTCAATAAAAGTTGAAGTTATATTTCATAATGACTTCAGTCCCTAAGTTTCTCTTCGTTTCTTCTCTTATATTGGGTGTATAAATAAGGTTTTATAGCGTTTTAAAACAATGCAACATGTAATTTGAGAGAAAACAACAATACCTTTACGAATCAAAATGTGCGCCGTCGTTATCTATCACCTTCCGCCATCGGTCGGGCAGCTGACGGATTCCAGCCACGAAGAATACTTCGTCGTGTGAAGCGATAAAGTCGTCAACATATTTTTGCGCTTATTTACATGTCCAGAACCGTATAGCAAACAACCCATGTTGCATCGATCGGAACAAATGGTAGTCCAAAGGGGCTATGCCTGGACTATACGCCGGGTGCTCCAAAACTTCCCAGCCAAGGATCAATAACGTTTTCTTGCCCAATTTCTCGACATGCCGCCTAGCGTTGTCATACAGTAATTTCACGGGACGCCATCCTTTGCCTGTGAATGGACGTTTCCGACAGATTTCCTGCTTCAATCGCAGCAATTGTTGCTTGTAGCCATCATCAATAACAGTTTGACCCTGTTCCAATAGTTCATAATAGAGCACACCCTTCATATCATACCAGATGCACAGCAGAACTTTCTTGGAGTGAATATTGTGTATTCGGTGTCAAAGTCTTTGCTTCAACGGGGTCTACCCAGTGTTTTTTGCGTTTGGGATTATCGTAACATATACATTTTATATCACCCGCAACGATTTTCCACAGGAATGACATTCTGTGTTGTTTATTCAACAGATTCAAACACTTGATGACACGCTCATCCTTGTTCCTCTGGCTCAGGTCAGGTGCACCCGTTTTCCTTTCTTCTGAATCTTTTCCATTGCTCGTAAACGATTGGAAATGGTTTGTTGCGGTATTCCCAGTTGTTCAGCTAGTCCTTTTTGCGTTTGAGACGAATCTTCATTCAGCAATGCTTGCAGTTCCTCATATGCAACTTTCTGCGGGGCACTGCTATACGTTCCTGATTGTTAACATCAAAATAACCTGCTTTAAACCGTCTAAACGAAAACACACACGTGCTTTTCGATACAATATTCTCCCCCAGAACAGAACAGATGGATGCATATGCTTTTGCAGCACTTTTTCCTTGATGAAATTCGCAACGACTGCAGTGTCGACTTAATGCAGTATCGTTTGCCATCTTTCACCTACCAATGTGCAAGTGCGTTTAACTGTTGAGAAAATGATCAAATGATCATATGTAGAGGATATTAGGAAGGGATTTTCTGACCCCAGGTGTTAAACAACCCTTAGAAATAGGAAGCTAGAAGATTTGAGCTAGAGAGCCCGATAGGAAAGTGACACGGAAGCGAAGTAGAAAGAGGGGAGGAAGACGCCCTTATTTATTACCGGGGGCCAGTACCCGGGGTCCGACGGTTTAACGTGCCCATCCGACGCACGGCGGATATTTAGTGGACCGAGCGTTCGTACCTGCCTGGGATCGAACCTGAGGTCCTTTTCGTGGCAGTCACGAACGTTGACTGTTGGGAAAACTTCTGTGTCACATTTCATACTCTGGAGCAGTTACGGTCACATGACAACAACGCGGGGTAATGTGGGATATGTGAATTAGCGGTATACGTCACACAAAACACTCTTTAAAACTTATTTGTACACCTAATATAACTCTGATATATTTATAAACATCACAGAAACTATTAAAAAAAATGTTTTTCCCTGATCACGAAACGTAATTTTGATAATAATAATAATAATAATAATAATAATAATAATAATAATAATAATAATAATAAAAAGCACGGCACGCAGCTGCTTCACTATTTGAAACCTCATCGCTCGGCAAAGTAGCTGTTATACCAAACCCAGGCGTAGAAGTTAGGACTATTGCAGTGGTACAAACGCAACTTCACCTTTTTGTTGAAATCGCTTCTGGATAGCAATTTTCAGTTCTTCAGTTTTCCAAAAAATAAGATCCACAGCCAACATTAACAGCAAGAATGTTATTAATTTGATAACAACCTCATGAAGTCCTCAGGCAACCTTTCTTCTCATTTTTTTTAGATTCAGTTACGTTTTAAAGCAAGAGTTTTTACATTTAACTATATCCGGCAGACTTCTTGTTCTTCAAATCACAGGTGCCGACTTTTAAAAATTCCGATTGGTACCAAAAATCAAAATGAAGGTATTGCTTTCAATATTTAAAATTTTAGAAGTTTAAATATTGGTACTTAGCCCTCTATTACAATTCACTGCAAAACACACCTTACGAAGTATCTTGTAAAACAGTGGCCTCAAACCCAGACCCTTGAAAAGGCCACTTTCCAGTTTTGGAGGAATGTAGGGTGGCCTCATGAATATCGATAACTTTTTTATAAATAAATATCAACTTTACAAAACTACACTAATGGCTTGGCACTACAGTGGAATATTATTTCTAATTATCGGTAAATAGTGAAAACAAATGCTTCGTCAATCATTGAAAACAATCACTTTTACTTAACAATTATTTTTCACTTAAATCTTAAAACAATCACATTTTACCAACTGAACACGGTACAGAAAATATTACATGTTCTAACCTGAAACTTGGGCTTGCTTCTCTGCCACTAACTTATCGATATTTGGAATAATGTCGTTTAAAACATGCTACATTTAAAAGTGAACATAAGTGACTGTCACATAACCTATTCCTTTCAAGACATTTTTCTTGGTTCATTCTTGAAAACAACTGTTCACATAAGTAATGTTGTTCCGGACATAGACAGAACCCATGCAGCTAGGTTAGGAATGTTCACGCAGTTGTCCTTTAAAACTAACTGGTAAAACTCTGTTAGATTGCAGCTGTTGACTTTTTCTTTTAGGAAAGAATCACACTGAAAGTCCATTAATTCACGCTGATGTTCTTCAGGTGCGTTGTCAGCAATATAGGAAAATGGAGACTTGAATATATTGAAAAAACTTTCCATGTCTTGGAAGCATTCAAACCACCATTCAATTATATTCTTCGTGAATAAACTTGTTACTTCTAAAGCAGATGGCTTTGCCAAGCACTACTATGTTTATATTAAATTTAATATCTTATAATATACTTAAAAAAAGGGTGGTTTATTGTTATTTTGTAATCATTCATGCGGGTCGCAAAACAGTTGGTGTCTGGCCACATGTGACCCGCGGGCCGCGAGTTTGAGACCACTGTTTTAAAATATCTTAGATGGATTAATTGAATGATATAGGGAGAAAATATTACAATTTACTTAATAAAATTTTATACTGAGAATTTTGCTCTCGGGGTAAATTCATTTGCACTCGATGCCACGACATACTTCCTTACCCTAATCAAACTATTGTATAAATGCAAATCGAGCATAACACATTTTCTGCAAAGTAAATTTCAGGATCTATTCCCGTCCAGCGACGATTTCACAATGTCACTGAACAGATTACCGAACAATTCAACGAAATTTTCCCTCTGCCATCACTGCAGTATCCTACGGAAGAGCTGGCTCATAAAGGTAGAGAAATGTATTCTAGAAACTTCTTTTCTCCTGACAGGGGTGAGTCGACTGTTTAACACAAAACGGTGCCCTAAGCATGCGCAGACCTCATACACAGCTAGTTACTACCCTCCAACCACTTAAAAATAAGCAATAATTTTTACATTTTCAAACAAATGTGATTTTTTTTACTTTAAATCTTGGCGAATGAGTTACGTTTAAGTCTTTAATTTAAATATATTTGAAATATTTACAGAAAATTTAACATTTTAGAGTTAGAATCATTCTGTACAAGTTAAAAAACAACAACTATCTCAACCAAAACATTAGTAGCTTAAAAGCAGAAGACTGCATATTGCTCAAATTTTATTCATTCATTGATTACTGTAAGAGAGAAGTAAGTAGTTTGCACAACTTTCAATATTTAGCAAGACAAGGTACCAGAAACATTCTCTACTGCCCTTTCCTACTATTCTGTTGCTTGACAATCTTGTTTCTTAGGAAATCATTCCGCGCAGATACAATATTTCCTGAAAAAGGTATTTAACTTTTTTCTTTAGTAACCGAATTATTGAGCCCCGTTTTGATTCTCCTCATTTAATTTTCCATAATGTGAAAACAAATATTTACGTACGAATTGAGTGCAATTCGCAACAGGAATTTTGAGGGATGCTCATGCCCCTGAACGCCCGCATGGTCGGTCCGTATGCTCAAAATGTATATCTCGCAGCGTTTATCAAGTTTTTTGATTACAACCTCACGCAATTTGAAGGTATCTTCATATTTTTTAAAATTCTAATTATGTTTAAAAGAGATCTTAAATTTAACTATATCCCGCAGTTTTCCGGTTCCCAAAATACGTTCTGGCACCCCTTGTCAAGTATATATTTGTAGTCTACCATATGCATTTTCGGTAAACTGTATCTTTCTGAAAGGCAATTTCATTACAATTTTCCTAAGAACTTGAAATTCAGTTTTTCTTTTATGTTTTTCGTTATGCATCTGATTGATGAAACAAAGTGATTACACACACACACACACACACATCGGTGTATAGCTTGTGTTTTTGATTATTTACCTTCTAAACATCTGGGTTGCCTCACATCCCCCCCCCAGGCACTAAGTGCAGGAACCACTGTTTCGAAAAGAACGTAGCTGCCCCAGTGGCGCATTGGTCTAAGCACTGGTTTCTGACTTTTCGTCGGAGATGGTCCGTGTTCGAATCCCTGTGAGGCATGGATGTTGTGTTTTTCATACGGCACTAGCTCTATCTCCCTTCTCTGAAGCCAGTGACGCTAAATTAGGGTCGGGCGATTGTACCCCACAGAGTTACTCATGGTTGGCGTTAAAGCACAAACAAAAATCAAATCAGTTAAGCATTTCAGTTGAAGTAAACCACATTTGTTAGGCTGGTTTTATATTCATAAGAAAAAAATAAGTGGTTTGGTACTCGGAAAAATTAAATTATTTACCAATTTCTTTCTTGCAGAAGCAAACCTGAACCTAATAATTATAAATCATTTTGGTTTATCAGTTCCACTTAGTCCAATTTATCGCAGTAGTAAAAACTTTTATGTTCTTTCATATTAAATCACAATCATTAAGCTTTTGGACTTGGCATCTGACAGATTTCAGTCTATATCAAATTCATTGATGGAAGAACACAGATTATTTCGTAATTTTTACCGAGACCTAATACTAAGTTTTTAAACCAAATTCAATAAAATATCTAAACGTGTACTCTAAACACAGGAAGTGTCAAGTCTTTGGACTAAATATTGGGTGGAATAAAGTTAAATATACTGTGTCTTTATTTATTAAGTCTACTGACTCTTTTATACAATTGTTTCAAAATTATTTCTCTAATCGTAAATATATTTCTTGAAAATTTGTAAAACAGTACTTAAAGTTCTTCCTCGTCTAAACTCTAAGCTCTTGAAACAAATATTTGAAGACCAGTAGTTTTTATCACTTACTAAAATAAACATTAAAATACAACAGCTGCTTTAATTAATTAATTGTGGAAGAAATAATTGCATATTTAAACTGACCACTCCTTGGCCTAACAGGAATGTAAAACTCACATTCCTATTTTTAAGGGATCATGATAAAACAATGGATATGCATGAGACACTGAAACTTTGAATAAGTGCGCCTCGGGAAAGGTAAAATATAATACTATCAAGATAACACACAAAAAAGAAATTCTTATTAGCCTTATACCAATCCAAATTCTAAAAGATTGTTAGGAACTGATCGCATGTTAAGTATAAAGAAAAACATATCAAAATGCAAACATTTTAAAATAATACTTTTATAAAATATTTGAACGGAATAACATTTGTAAAACTGCGAAATGCTTATCAAAATTGCCTAAGCTGAATTCAGTTATTCGATAGGTCATAAGCATTCCTAAACTGCAAAGTCTGTGACTGTATTCTTTTCCGGGAAAAAAAATATGTCTTCAAAAAGCTATGGCCGCCCCGCCCCGGTGGCGCAGTGGTCTAAGGCGATGGCCTCTGATCATTCGTCCGAAAGGGGTCCGGGTTCGAATCCCGGTGAGGCATGGATGTTGTGTTTGTCTTACGGCACTGGCTCTCTCCCTTCCCTGGAACCAGTGACCCTAAATTAAGGACGGGCGACTGCTTGCAGCCCATTGAGTTGCTCACGGTGGTCGTTAAACCTCCAATCCAAAAAAAAAAAAAAAAAAAAAAAGCTATGCTCTCACATGACATATATGCTCATTTTGAAAGAATTTATTCTGGCAGTGATGCTATTTTACCACAGAAATTAAATACCGACTGTTTTTCGCTTTAATGGTTCTTCCATTTGATCAGTTTGAACCACATTAAATATAGCTGACTTTTTTTATGACAAGTCTATCTGATTCGCATAATATTGCAGATTTGTAAATTTCTTTGATCTATTAGTGTTACGAAACGAACTCCAGATAAATTCCCTGAGTTCTAAAGATTTAATTTTGGCCCAAACCTAATATTTTTTTCATTGGAACGTTAGAACATTATTTGAATATTAACGCCAATACCTTTAAGGAAAGATTATCTTCCAGTTAGTTTGATCAATTGATTAGGGTAATTGTTAGTAAACTCATTCATCCTTAATTTTTTTGGAAATTCAGTTACCTGGTTTGATTTCTTCATTTCTTCTGTTCAGCAACAGAAAAACAGGGGAAGAAAAGGAAAATAAACCTCTCTCCCAAATTATTGCTTGATGTCTTTAGATTTTTACTGCCTAATTAATTTGGTTTACGTAGAAAATTTTTAATTCGTAGAGATATACCGAAACACACATGAAATATAAAGTAATTGCTTCGGGCAATTAGCTTGGTGATTCGAAACTCATCAAATTATTTGTCCTTTGTTTTCGTCTTTTTCCAATCAAACACTGGAGGATTTTTTCTTCCTCTTGAACCTAACTCATCGTACAGATTTATTTCACTAGCTATTGCTCCATGATAAAAAAAAATATTTTTATAATAGTTCTTTAGATTTACTTAGGCGATTTAAGAGTTGAAAATTAATGAAAACTTTGTATATAACTTCAAGGAATCTACACTTGAAATTTTTATTTATTTAAATTCGTAACTATTTGATGATATAATACAAACTCTACTGAGGGAAAGGCGAACTGTATGCTAAAGTCAGTGAATAATTCATATGATGATTTCAACATCTGATACGCAGTTTCTTGAACATACAAATAAAAGAAACGCAGATAGTGAAGATTTATTTTTAAAATTATTTTTATTTCTTACATCTTACTGATGTTAAGAAAACACACATAGTACACACATTTGTCTTTCACTATGCTTGAGATGATACACGTATTCTGTATTTCAAAATTTTCACTAGACCATGAAATTTTGGTAATTTACCATTCTTGTCATCCTTTACCAGCAAACTCTCGCTGTCGTACGCATGAGTCTCTGAGCAGTATTCAGAGAATTTAGATGATTACCTGCCGTCAAATGAAATCAAACATAAAGAGTCGAATTTCAAATTGCTCAATTGGACACCGCCGAAAAGAATTCAAAAATCTGTAATAAATATATTGCTTTTACATTATTTTTTCACAGTGGCCGTTAAACCCACAAAGTATCAGGTATAATTTATCGTCTGATAGATAATTTAAGTATTAAGTGCATTTATTAAGTGTATTTTAAAATTTGGAGCTCATTATTATTTTTTTTTACTAGTAGATACATGCTTTTTTACTCAGTAGTGACATATGTTTGGCACTTTTGAAATTAATACTTTTTTAGTTTCTTAAATGCTTTTTATTCTTTAAATATTTTTTATTTTTTAAATACTTTTTATTTCTAAGTACTTCTTTTTAATTTAGCGAAGCATATTTTCTGCAGATCTATGTCAATATTTGTTCTTCATCATTTATTTTTCATTTATAAAGCATGTATTTTCAGGATTAATATTAGATAAACAGTAAACTGATAAGCAGTTTCTGTTCTCTATGTTCCATAGCATAATATTAGGCAAATTCTTTACTTAAATATTTTAGACATTACATGAGAGGCATATTTTATATTTATTACGTATATATAAAGCAAAGTGTTAGATGTAAATTTTGCCTTGACACTTCTCCTATTTGATTCATTAAAAAATTCGGTAATAAATACGCACGGAGCTACATACAACTGAATCTACTGCTAAAACTGTACTATATAAATTGTGTTAATTTTTGAAAATTTGGACTAAGTTTCATGTTCAACAGTTCTCGTAAATGGACTTAAGTTTTTTTTTAAATTGATAGAGGTAACATTTTTGCCATAAGTACATATCTTTTCATGTTCTTTTGAAAATCTGTTCATGTAGACGAAACATGCAGTCACATGCAGTGCCTAAGGAAAGTCAAGTTGGTAAGTTTATGAATAACACCTTCCTAAACTTTGAAGGATAGATGATGTTCAATAAGTTACGAATACGATTGTGATGCAAAAATTAGAGACAGATAACTACGAGGGTAGATTTGTAAAATGCATCACACCTTTTTTTTTTTTTTTTTTTTTTTTGATTGGGGGTTTAACGACTCCGGGAGCAACTCAATGGGCTAGAAAGCAGTCGCCCGTCCCTAATTTAGGGCCGTTAGTTCCAGTTAAGGGAGAGAACCAGAGCCGTAAGACAACAACAACATGAATGCCTCAGCTGGATTCTAACCCGGGCCAATCTCGGACGAATGGTCAGAAGCCATTGCTTAAACCACTGCGCCACCTAGGCGCCCATCACACCTTTGTAGGTCGTGAGAGGCCTTTTTAGACATAAACAACATCACCTTTTAAGATCACCTTCTTTTGAGAGACACAAACATCATCGCTTTTGAAGAGGTGTAAAGCCTTTTGAGACACAAACTACGAGGCTTGATTTGTAAAACGTATCATCGCCTTCGAAGATCACCTTTGTTTTGAGACACAAACATCATCATTTTTGAAGAGGTGTGAGATACAAACTACGAGGCTTGATTTGTAAAATATAAAAACATCGTTTCTTAGCACGGAGCAAGCAGCTCGAGCAAAAGTGTTCTTAGTTTGTTAATGTTAAGATATCAAGTGCTATATCAAAAAGTAAAGGTGCAATACCACCAGGCACAGGAATATTACATTCAGAATTTATTGGTATTCATCGCAACATCTGCATGAAAAAAAAAAAAAGAAAGAAAAACTGCTTTCAAGGTAACACCAAAATGACAGAAGCAGTCTACGGAAGCCATTATCAGCTTCGACCCATTTTGAAATTATAAAAGCGTAAAAGGTCAACAGCTGAACCTAACGTGGAAATCTCAATAACATTTTGGGTCAACTCAACCGATGTACAATCACGTGTGTAACGTAGAAAGAAGTTTTTAAGGTAAGTTTTGCACTGAAGATTCGGAAGGAAACTGCGTCTGCAGGAGAAAAAGATTAAACCTTACCATCATCCCTGTAGCTTTGAAACTAGTTTTGTCAATCGCGGTTTGTTTTCAAAGAAGTATTATCTCCCAATTTGCCATGCTTTGAAAATGCTGCATTTCCTGAGCATGACATGAAATTATAACTTGCTTTTGAACATCGGCGGATACAATGTAATTTTCATAATTACCCAATTTCTGAGTTTCATGCAACATTATGTCCTATGGAAGAAACAAACCTTTCAGCTGCTAAAAATTAAAAAAAAAAAAATTTCTGACTCTAGGAGCACAACCAAATGTATGCTCATGTTTCTACTGCAAAAGTATGCCCTTTATTCACGTATGAAACAAAACAAAAAGTTACTCTCTAATGTGAATGTAAATGGAACTATGTAAGTTTTGAATCTTTTTAAAAATTTAATTTACGTGGTAAAGATATCAGTAATACCATTCTGCGATGTCATCAAAGTTACCGATACATATTTTAAAATGGAAAAGCGTTGTCTTTTATGGAAAAAATATGTTGTAGGAATTTCAAAATTTTGAGTGCTTTTTTAAATGTCGAAATCTTACAACTCTAAGATAAAAGTTACAAATGAACCTATGTTAAGAAAAATTACTAAAAGTGAGAGAGCTGCTTCATCATACTATCGAACAAGAAAGCTGATCGTCCTATCGAAACGCCAGAAAAATGTGGATACCGATTTTCACAGTCGAGAAAAAATGTTAAGGTATTCTAGTGTGACATTTTGTCCCGACTAGTAGCCTAGTATCTCTAGTTGTGCCCGTGTTAAAGTCATAGATGAGGCATTGACTGTGTGCTATGGTGCTGTCTCTGTCTCTTACTTGGAGTCAGTGACCCTAAATTAGGGACGGAAAATTTCTTATTGGCTTAGACCCTCATGCGGGGATCAAAACGCGAAGGGAAAAATAATAAAAGACCTTATGTGGGGGATATGCAATACGGCATGTTCCGCCTTTACTAAGGTGTATTTGAGATTATTTAATTAAAACAGTATGAAAAGCACTTAAAATAATTGATGTCTAAAGATCCTATGACATCATTGAAATGAAATCATATGCCATAAGGACTGTATCATACACGATCCTGTTTCATCAGAAGTATCTGTATTGTATATAAATTACTATCATTAAGTCGGTGTAGATAATTTCGTGTCGTTTCCACCGATGGAAATAAAGATTTTAAATATCGTAAATGAATATTATCCTGTAGCTCTTCAAAAGACCCCTTGTTGAGTTGTAGCATCAGAATTATAATCCCCATTTAGAACTTTCACCGGAAACGCAACACAACGCATTCTCCTTATTTCACAATCAGATTTTCCGTGTAGTTAAATTTGATTAAAAAGTACAAAGCTGAAGAAAATTAAACGTAAGTAATGCGAGAGCTACGATTATTTCGATATTATGTCAGTCTCATAAAAAGACGCTACAAAGTTTCACATGTATTTAGCATCTATGGAACTGAAACAAAAAAAAAATATACCAGACTAACCAACACACCCTGATAATTTGCGTTTTCAGTATATTATTTGGGAAGACACATGCCAAAAATATGAAAAATGAATAAAAACTTGAAGAATTTGTAAGCACTAAGAAGAAGAAAATCTTGCTGTTATTTACTTCCAGATAATTCCACTTTAAGAAGCAATCATAAGAACTAGAACGCAAGATTAACTTATTCCTTAAACCTTAATTGTGGAAACAATGAACTCAGCTACATGAAGTGCGATTAGCTATTTTAATATTGTATACGTCAAGAAAATGAAAAAAATCAAACTTTGCTTCTGTACCAAGCATTCTTCACAAAGAAAGAACTTTTCAAAGCCGTGCTTAGTTACGCTTTCTTGCGACACACCAATACTTTTTTCTCTTTGTAGGATACTATCTTCGCGTTGAGACCAAGGATACGAACAAACTTCTTTTTTTATCTTTCACTTACTATTTCTCTCTGCCTCGGAACCTGGAACGTTTTAAACTAACAAAACATATTTCATAAGAAGTATTTCTGATGAATGCTAGCACATTTTTCTTATTATTCTTGGAATTATTCTTAGTGTGTGTTTCTCCACAGTGTTAAAAGAAAAGTTTTCAGAAAAAAAAAAAAATTGACAAAAAATTTTAAAATGTTGAGCTCTTCTCCGTGTGGGTGTGTGCATGTGCACTGTTTAAAAATTGTCAAATATCGCATCAAAAGTAGTGTTGCACCAGCTTCACTACTCTTTGGGGGCAAAGAAACCGTTGTGTGATGCGCGCAACACCCAATATGAGCAGTTGGTACAAAGTTGCACCAACCAGGTCGGATAACATAGCATGGTGCATAATTGCATCGTTTTGTTGCATATTTTATGCCCCACACAATGGTGTACCTTTGACCGAACCCTTTCATGTTTTCAAGCGCAATTACTGCCTGAGCCGATAGAGTTTTTTGCATTTTCTGCGTCTATGTATTCATTTTAATCTGTTTTGACAGAACAACATTGCTACGGTTACTGCATTTTCTTCTATAAATCCTAGGCTGGTCTTACACTTACTCTCTTTTCAGAAACTATTGCAGTCTTATGCCTACCTGCGTTATATCTAAGAAATACAAACCTTTTTTACCAGAAATCTTTCATTAGGACAGTCGACCATTTAAATTCCAATTTCCTCTTTCATTTAAGTAGTGTATACAAAGTTTTCAAGCGTATAACCGTCCCCAAATAAATACCGAAACGTTCTATTCTAAATAGAAAAGAATAAGTAATTTTAAATTGCAAATACAAAGTAAAGAAGATTCGTTTTGGATTAGCCAGATGTCGCCAAAGAAATACACAAACGAGATTGCCATATTAAAGTTTAGATGAATATGTTGTTATATGATTGAAATTTTTTATTAGCAATGCGAGTACAACTCTAGAAAAATCTTGGAGACCCTATAGTTTCTGACGATGTAATGAATGCTCGAATATGTTTTTAGATTTGCGGTGTTTTCCACTCTATTATAACTCTTGGTATTCTTCCGTGAAGCTAAAATTTTCCTATATTGTATTTTCTTTGTTAATGTTGACCAAAGAAACCTAATGAGTAAAACAATGATAAAAAGCAATTTGCATCACTTATGTAAATTTAGAAAAGAGGGTGAGATTGTGCAGTGACATTTTCGTTTAGCTTTTTTTTTTTACGTTTTACTGAGCAGAGTAAATCTAATTTTTGGTGACTGAAATTTTTTATTGTTGAGACATCACTTTAGTAGTGGAATTCCAAAAAAGTATATATCGAAAATGGAAAGCAGTCCAAAACAAAAACACTACCTCTCGGAAACCTAAAAATCATTTTCACACCCATATGACTTGAACGAGAAAGAAGATATTCCATCAAAGTGTACAGCATTTGTCCTAGCAGGGAAAGGGAAATGAATCTGAGATAAAGAAAGTTGTGACGAAGAAAATGTCTGGCATATGTTAAAATTTCCTTCTGGTGCGATAACAACACTAAAAAAGAAAGGATTTGTATTGTTTTCAACCCTTTAGTTCTTGTAAAAATTACATATTTTCATGACGGTTTGCTCATAACTAAAAATATAAGATAAAAAAATTTAATAAACTGATCGTTTTTGTACATCCAAGTAAATAAAATTTTAAGTCTTTAGAGATATTTTAAGACTGTTGAGTGCCCTAAGTCAAGTGGATTCAATATCTCACATGTAAAGTTGAGATCATTTTTTTCATTAAATCATTTAAACCCATAACACTGAAACTTCTAAATTCTCTAAAAGCTGAGAACACTAAAAAAGGAACCTTCAAAAAACATTGTTCTAAGATTTCCACATTTAAAAAGAAATAGGGAAATTATTATTTGTTCTAGAAGAGCCTCTTCATTTATCAATAGGAAATGGTATATTTCTGAGAAGTTTTTCTTTCAAATCTTTTTTAACTATATAATCATAGAAAGGAACACACCCAGCAGAGAAATAACAATGCTCGTTATATTTCCGAAACGCTTACATTTATTAATCATGTGACCATAAATGATTTAACTGTTGAACGACGATATAGTTTCCAAAATGACAAAAAATGTTAAATTTATTATATCTCCTTAGATTAGAAAACAACGCATCAGTATTATTTCCTTTTATCACTAAAACCTATGAATTTATTATTCGTATAAGCATGTTGAGAAACATTCATAGTTTAGCATTGAAAATATTACTTGAAATACATCTCAAACCATTAAGTTCATTATTCGCATGAGCACGGTGAAAGAACAGACTCAGATAAAGAACCATAATGCAATATTAGACATAACTGAAATTATTAAATTTAATAACTTATTAAATTTATTACTCATGTATGAAAGAGCAAACATATGCAGTTAAGAAATTAAAAGCTTACTGTTTGATACGATTGAAATCGTAGAATTTGTTATGCATGTGTACATGCAAAATAAATTCAATTATGCATGAGCACTGAAAGTAAACAAATGCTGATGCGGAGAGGAACAGCTTATTTTTTAACTAAATTTTGATAAATGACCTTTGATCTTGGAAAACTGGTTGTATACTTATGAGCTCATATTTTTCCAATAAAATAAAATATAATAAAATAACTGTTGCTCAGAGGCGCATGGTTTGAGCACATATTATAATGTTCAGTAATTTCTTCAAAACACACAGGGCTTTTTTTCTGGCGGAACACGCGGGATTGCGTTCTTGCATTTTTACTAACCCGAAATTTTTGGTTTCGCGCTTTGGAATAATTATTTAATTAAAATACCGTAAAAACCACAAGATGCAACGACATTTAATTACCGTAGTATGCGAGGAAGAGGGATGACCGGGGTTAACCTGTTGAGTTTGATTTTTTCCCAATGGTGCACGGAAGAGATTTTTTCCTGTACATAATATATCGCTGTACAAAGGCTGTACAGCGAAACATTATGCTGTGTATGAAGGGAAACGTACTGCACCGTATACAAGAACTCAGGAAGTTATCTAACAGATTGCATCGTAATGAAAGAGACATGATTCGTGATTTTAGAGATTACCTACAACTTCAAGGAAAAGAAAAACCTATGCAACTTTTACAGCTGAAGCAATGCTGCCATTCTACTGATTTATCAGTAAATCTGCTGATTTTGGCTCCTGTCTACTGATGTACTGAGAGTTTTTCGTAAGTTACAAAAATCTATTGATTTTTTTTTTCGGTCAAGGCAACCTCCTGAATTTTCTACTGGTATGCCTAATTTTTTGGACAGATGCTTAGTTTTTATATTTTGACAGATGCTTTTTCCTGTAAACTCTAAAATAATTTGTATGATGCACTCCTGATTCTGATGTTATATAGCAGTTTATCATGGCTACTTTTATCGAATACCTTAGAGAAGCAAAAAAAAAAATCATAGTTAGTTCAATAGATCCTGTTTGTTGTGTAAGTTGATTAGAAATGAATGATGGATGAATGCTGTAGGAGACAATTTTACTGTCTACTGATTCAGTTGATAATAAATACGCAAAACAGTACTTGTCTGAAGAGAAGAAGCAAACGGTGCTTGAAATTTTAATAATAACTGCAAACTAAATTGATTTGTTTTTAAATTCTGAATGTTTTTAATCTGAATGACTAATTAGTCTGTTATACAAATATTATATCCAGTATTTTGCTAAGATCCTAAATATTACAGAAACCTCAATAGTTAAACATTTTAATTAATTATACTTTCTTGAGTATGACAGCTGTGTCGGAAGACAATATGCTATCTTGAATTAGTTGCTTGTGACTGCAAGGTATTGCCCCAGTTTTACCTATTATGAGAACATCTAGGCGTTTTTGGTGAAAAATGTAAGTTTATATACATATTTGTGGGCGATGAGTCGTTGTGGGTTGGGCCATGTATTGCTAAATTTATTCTTAATTTTTACCTTTCCGTGGCTTAGAAGGTGTTTTTCGATTTATGGGGTCATTTACCTGAAATACATTTATGGCATAGAAGAAACCCATATCCAACTTGGTCTTTGTAGAGACGAGTTAATGCTGTGTTTTGCTGGTCCTTGATAAAGCCAAAGCTCATCATTTTCAAAACTTTTTGCATTCTTGCATGTTTTCCCCTGCTCTTTTTTGCATTGGTGTTTTTTTCTCCTGTTTTTGGCTCCCATTGAAATTGCTTCTTCTTCTTGTAGTGAGTGTATATATATTGCTCTTTTAAGCCTTGTACAATACAAATGCATATTTGTGGAAAGACAATAAATGAGGCCGAGACAACAGTGATTATGTTCGGGCCAATATCATTTTTACCTGCACCACTAGTTTTAAAAAGCTGATCTTTACTAATATCGCGTAAAAAAAGTGACCTTGTGTCATATTAGTTTGAATTTGCATTAAGTTGTTGAAAAAAATATGTCGAGTACTGGAATTATTTGAAATATCAGTTGTTTGGAATGTTCCTTCGCATTGAGAATGCATCCAAGTCAACATTAAATTTACTAGGTGATTCATATTTCAAGCAAAAAATGGAGATATACTGATTTCTACTAATTTTTTAACTCTGGTCTACTGATTTCAGACAAAAATCTTTGGCAACGCTGAGCTAAAGTGAAGTTTGCAAATAATTACATCTTCTAGCGAATATGAAACAACATTTTTCTCAGACGAATGTGATTATCACCCCAATTTGGTCTTCCCTTTCAATCATGGTGAAAATCTTATTGTTATTCATAAAATACGTTGGGCCTCTGCTGACCCAGTTTAATCTCCATAAATATGTCCGCTCTTGGTTCCTTCGGGGATCTCATTCGGCAGTGGATGCGAGAAACAAGGAGTGAAGGAGAAAGGTAGAAATATCTCAAGCGTTAATCAAAATTTGGACCGTATTTTGGGATCAAAATGTAGTTCTCTTCTTTTACTCAATGTAATGTAATCCTCAGCGCAAATTTAATTCTCATTTGTTGCTAAGCTTGAGAAAGATTTTAATTTTAGCATTTGCTATATATTGTAAACCTGTTACGGAATGCTGGTTTTCTAATACAGTAATTTATTGTACAAGGCTTAAAAGAGCAATGCTCAAGAAACTGATTTGGTTTTTATTAGGTAAACATTCGCGCTTTTACAGTAACTTATGGTTAAGAGTTCAGGCACTTTTTCTCCAGAAAGAAAAACACTGAAGACACGTATCACATTTTAAAGAAGTTCCAAGTGAGCATAGATACTTTTGCATAACAAATATATTACAATTCCAGTTTATGACATAATTAAGTGATACCCTCTGTTTTAACTGCGCTTCCTTTTTCAAAGATGTTTGATAATGCATTTCTACAATATTATTTCTTTTTCAAAATAATTTTCAATCTTTACCAAAAGCTATTGTAGAGATGAATTATTATATGCACAGTACTTATGCAGTTTCTCTTTGAAAATAGCTTAGACCTGTTTACGACCACAAAGAATCTATATTATTAAATTAGTCTTCTTTTCCTTTGTTTTATATATGGCAGCAAAAGCCATGTAAAAAAAAAAAAGATTTTTCCTTCTGGTGAAAAGAACGCTTGTTTTTGACGTTCCAGAAGGAAAAAATTCTCCATAAAATATGCGAAACACTTCATTTGATAATGAGCATGCACATTTTTTTATGAAATTTAAGGAAATAATTGCACTATTTCAAATGAAATAATTTAGTTTATACCAGAAAAAGAAGGGGGTGGGGGATATTCACTGGTATGTATTTTCATGTACCATAAGGCGGAGAAGAAGTACTTCGTTGTAAAGAATTGAATAGCTTGCAATATATAATTAGCAGGTAATATTTTTATAAGGTCTGGGTCTATTACATTTATCAGTATTGTGTCTAGCTGGTTCATTCGATATAGTATAATGTTGGTGATACATAACATACTCCATTCATATTTCTTCCTGCCACACTTACTATAAAATACAATGTTCTTCAGTATAAACTGAGAAACGTAAATCTGTATGGCATATCTTATATATTTGTCCAACGTATTTAATATCCACTGGATTAAATGCCATTAAATTTTACTTTGAGACTTCAGTTCAATATCTCTCACATTTCACCAGCTACAGATGGAAGGGCATTTTTCATTTTGAAGAGCTATTATGCAACTCATTATGCAACTCATCAGAATTTATAAGAGATGTGGAAGACCGACAAACATAATTTGTGCAATACTTTGAAATCATTGGTGCATTGGGGCCGCCCTGGTGGTGCAATGGTATAAGCGCTGGCTTTTGAACATTCGTCCGAGATGGCCCTGGGTTCGAATCCCGGTGACGCACGGATGCTGTGTTTGTCTTGCGGCCCTGGCTTTCTCCCTTTCCTAAGAAAAGTGATCCTAAATTAGGGACGAGCGACTGCTTACATTCCATTGAGTTCCTCACGGTAGTCGTAAAAACCTCAATAAAAAAAAAAAAAAAATAGAAAGAAACCATTGCATTTCCGGACAGCAGATAGTACTTGAAGATTTTCCGAAATAGTGCTCTTTTAGCAGTCAGAAGTTACATGGTACGCAGTCACGCCAAAAATCTTCATTTTTTTTTTTTTCTGTAGCGATTTTATGAAGCATTTCTTTTTATCAAGCTTAGCTTAGCGTGCTGATTGATGAGGAAAATATAACTGCACTTAAAACTAGAGAAGATCTTATTTCTGATAAACCGAAAAGTACATCGGAAAACCAAAAACTTTTGCACCGCAACATTCATGGCCAACTGCTTCCCAACTATTTGTAGATATTCGTGAGATATATCCAAGCCATAAAGATTCATCATTAGCTATTTTTGATACTGCCACACTGTGGATAAGAAATTACGGATCACTTATTTAAATTTGATAAAAACGAGATAGATTACATTCATTGCATAGAGTATTCTTTCAGTTCCAATACATGTTTGTCGTTCCGGTATTCGAGTGGTATGTGGCGTTGGCTTCTGAGCATTCGTCCTAAGTGGGTCCGGGTCTGAGTCTCTTACGACACTGGATCTATCCCCCCCACCCCACCCCTACCTTCCTGGAATCAGCGGCTCCAAGTTAGAGACCGGCGACTTATTGTAGCCCATTGGGCTGGTCACTTCACTCTAAAAAATAAATTGTGTGAATTCACGGAAAATCTCTGAAATAATGTGCAGCAAAATTGCCTTTAAGTGACCGCCTTTTAACGGAATTCCGTTTTTAAAAATTACCGTTTCTTTTTTTAACTTCTGTATTTTCACAAAATTTTCGTCGTCAGTAAGTCCGTTTATTCCAGAAACGTCGTTTCAAGTTTTTGCGTATCGATACAGAAATTTTGCAAAATCGAATACGCTGAATTTTTTAGCCCCAGAAAATCATTCAGTGCCGGTGGTAGGGTCCGAACTGAGGTCGTTTGATTAAGAAAACACACGTCTTAACTACTGAGCCAGGATGTTTTCGGAATCGCACTCACGTTCAAGGTAAAACTAATTGCGCGATGATGTTTTTTTGTCCATTAATGCGAGCGACGTAGTCATTTTATTTTCTGTTGGAGCTTATTATTTTTTTAATAGGTTTCTAATAGTTTCATTTTTTCTGTAGAAAAACTTATCACAAATTATTTTTTTTCATCGTGATTTTTCGAAGCAACAGAATGATTTGTAACTTGAAAGCTCTTTTTATAACTGACAATAACTTTCAATTATCTTTAAGAAAAGGTGAAATGTACTGTTTTCTAGTATTATTTCACAAAACTTTGCGATATAAAATTTACTGTTGATAGCTGTACTAGCTTTTGTTTCAAGACACCATATATATAGACACCGTACAAATCCCCTGTACAATAATTTAAATACCCTGTTTCTTAAGGTAACACAATATATAAAAATTGGTACACAAAATGAAGAAAAGGAGAAATATCCTGTGCCACAATAAGCAAAATTCATGCGATATGCTATCCACAATATCCGATCTCGCTACAAAACTTCAAAATCAGATTCTTCGACAGACAACGGAAATTTAACAGTTAATTAAGCCTCAAGTGTATTCGCGAATCTCTCCTATTACCGGAAAGATTTCGTCATATGGATACAGAAAAAAGTGAGAACAGAGTTTTTCCATTAATATATTTAAAGGAATCGCGGAAAGGTTCCTGAAAATTCAGAATTTTCAGTTAACGCTTTTTAAAAACGGCAATTTACCGTTAATATAAGAAAGGGATAGCCGAAAGTTTCCTGACAATTCAGAATTTTCCTGGCGTACGAAAAATCCGTAAAATTCAGGTTTCTTTCCATGATTTCACGGAAAAGGTTGTATCAGAAATATGCTTCGTTAATTCCAGAAAGGAAGCACGGACTGAGGGCCCAGAAAACACACAGCACATTTTCCTCAATCTGTCTCTTTATATACATATATACTGGGACAAGCCGCCAACGGTAACTGATAACTTGTGTACAGCTGGAAAATTTTGAGCGAAGCTATTGCAAAATCGGAAGGCGTCGAAACCTAACCCTAGGCGTGGCCAGTTGCATGCCAAAAATCACGGTGATCGGATGTTTCATGTCGTAGCTATGCCCGAACAACTAATTGTCCCGAGTCTCGTATAGAGAGCGGATTTTTTTCAATTATTATTATTAAAAATTGGTATGATTTTTAATGGTCATTATTTTTATACGACACGGCCAATCACCATGATATCAACCCCATATCACTCACCATGTCTTTCTCTGTGGCATGTGTCACCGCGATCGGCTAAAGATCTTTGGAGGAGATAGGTAACAAACGACCCCTTCTCAAAACCCGGAAAACCCCTAAAAATGCAAGTTTTTGGACGATTATTCCTCAATGACACGGAATTTCGGGAACCGGAAGGCATCAAAAGCTGGTCATGGAGGGTGTCCAGTCGCATGCAAAAAAAAATCACGGTCATCGGATGTTTCATGTCGTAGCTATGCCCGAACAACTAATTGTCCCGAGTCTCGTATAGAGAGCGGATTTTTTCAATTATTATTATTAAAAATTGGTTTGTTTTTTAATGGTCATTATTTTTATACGACACGGCCAATCACCATGATATCAGCCCCATGTCACTCACCATGTCTTTCTCTGTGGCATGTGTCACCGCGATCGGCTGAAGATCTTTGGAGGAGATGTGCCACAAACCACTCTTTCTCAAAACCAGGAAAACCCCCTAAAAATGCAAGATTTTTGGACGATTATTCCTCAATGACACGGAATTTTGGGAATCGAAAGGCGTCAAACCCTGGCCATGGATAGTGTCCAATCGCATCAAAAAATCACGGTGATCGAATGCGTCAACTCATACCTATGCCCGAACAACTAATTGTCTCGAGTCTCGTAAAGAGAACTCCGCTCGGCCTTCGGCATCGTTTCGCTCAACAATTGTACAAGAAACCAGTACAGGAATATAAGTAAGTACATTCACCCAAATTTTCACTCAATGCCTCAATGAAGGGAAGATTGCTGATAACTATACTCCAAGTCACCCTAAAAGCGTACTGTTGTTAAGGTTGGTTGAGCCTTATCACGACTCGTCGTGGAACGCAAGAACGTTATCCATCAGCATTAATGTACTCTCCTGCTGTTTCTTTATTGATCCCCCATCCGCACATCACACAAGCAGTGAGGATTGTGTATGGGGTTTTGGGGAGTCCGAACTTTTTCTGCTACAGCCTGTTTCAGGAACCTACACTTCGAGTTTCTCCAACTGTCAATTTATTGTCTCTTTGTTGTAAATGTTGGTACAGGTTTCCACCACTTAACCCCGTCTCCGAGTTGTATCCCAAATGGAAACAGCCGAAAGTGCGAAGTTCTTGATTAAGCAACTCCTCGTATCAAATTTATTTCTTAAAGCGCTCAAACTTCTGGAATATGTTTTTAGATAACAATTTTGTATGTCAAACTGCTGAGGAAACAAAAATGGATTCTGAGCAACAATTCTGCTGCTTTTCGCTCTAAACGCTAGGGACTATTTTTTCGTAGCGCAGGTAGCTGTTTCGTACCCTCCATAGTAGTACACTCTTAGATTGACTCGGAGTGTAGAACTGCGGTCACTCTGCCACCGAAATTATAGATCCATCAGCTTTCTCTGAGTTCACAAAATGTTGACTAAGCTACTCCTGTAATTTCAAAACATAGTTTTTCTGACTGGAAAAGTGGAGTACGATTCAGTTTTTATGAAAACGGCGCTGCCCACTGTAAAAGTATGGTAATCAGGATCCGTTGTTCTGGTGAATTGAAAGCAGTAAATTGATAAACACATGATACACATAAGCAATAACATAAGTAAAACCGCAGATGATAAACCTAAGCAAAAAAGCATATGATAAACATTACTAATTTTGCAAAATACGTTTATTCTGCTATGGCCAGTCATACATTCCACTTTTGCGTGCATTTGTATGACTCGACTGCTTTTACTTCTGCTAATATGGTTAACGCATTAAATATACACAGTCGAGTCACATTATTGTGACCACCTCCTACTTTTGACTTCAACAGCTCGTAGCCAAGGGAAGAAGGCAGGTGTCGTGAGCTGGCTTGGAGGGTATATAAGGTGTGCTGTAGGCCTTCTGAAAACATATCACTCGTTGCCGTCATGGATAAAAGGAGCGATTTGTCAGATTTGCAAAAAGGGACGACTTTCGGCTTTCGGGACGAGGGTGACAGTATTTCTGAAACAGTACAGTTTGTTAACTGTTCGCGTGCTGCTGTGGTTAAAGTGTTTCGTGATAGGAGAAATGGCACCATTGCGAATAAACGACGTGGAAACTGCTGAGCACCACGTGCCGCCATTGATGTTACAGGTGAACGTCGGCTGCGGAGGTGCGTAATTGCCGATCGACAAGATATAGTGGAGCAACTCACTGGCTGAATGAACCAAGGGGCTACCGGAAGTGTGTCTAAAGTGACAGTTTAGCGAACCTTGCTGCGTATTGGCCACCGATGCTAACGAAGGTTATAACGTACAAGTTTGTCCGCGCCGGGCGTCGAATGCGGGTCCCTTCACTCCGGAGTAAATCGCTCTCCCAACTGTGCTACGAGGACATGTACTCTCACTGCTATCTGCCTTTATCTCATGTGCGTCTTGCGGGGCAGACATGTAACATCCCCCCCCCTGAGAGAGAGCCGGGGGTATGGCCCACGGGTCTGCCGGAACCATGTGTGGTTGTAGGAAGTCATCCCATGAAGAACGTGGATTTGAGAAATCCCAGACAATTTGGTGTGTGGAACGTAACATCACACTGATTTATTTTTTCGAAGCACTAAAGAAGGGATTCTCATTTTTCCTGTTTCGCCGTGTGGAAAGAACATCACATCATTGCGAGAAACTTAACAGCCGGGCCATCCCTGAAAGTTCGGGCGCCAATATAACGTACACGTTTTCCCGCTCCGGCATCGAATACGGGTCCCCTCACTCCGGAGTAAGTCGCTCTCCCAACTGAGCTACACGGACATGTGCTTTCACTGCTATCTGTCTTTATCTCATGTGCGTCCTGCGGGGCACGCACATCACAAGGTGCATGGGGCAGAAAAGGCTTACATTTGCACGGCAGTATCGGAATTGGACCTCCAATGATTGGCAAAGGATTTTCCGATGAGTCATGCTTTCTACTTCATCGAACAGATGGATATTGGCGTATAAGGCGAGAAACATCGGAGAACAAACACTCTTCAAATATTGCTGGCAGAACACAAGTTGATGGAGGCAGCATTATGTTTTAGGGAATGTTTTAGCGGCATTTCCTGGGTTTACTCACACCTTTGGAAGGCACTTTGGACCGAATTCGTTATGAATCCATCCTTGCAAACCACGTACACCCATTCATGCTGATTGTCTTCCCTGAGGCGGATGGGATCTTCCACGTGACAATGCGACGTGTCACACAGCTAGAAATATCCGAGAGTGGTTGGAAGAGCACTATAAAGACTTCAAAGCACTTCTCTGGCCCCCTAATTTCTCAGACTTAAACCCAATTGAGCATCTGTGGAACCACCTCGATCTTGTTGTTCGCTCTACACTGTTAAAACTTTTGTGGTAGGTTGCACCAAAAAGTGGTGCTACATCAGCTGCACCACTTTCAGAGAAAAGATACACCATTGTGTGGTGCAAACATAATCCAGCAACATGGTGAAACCTTTCACCAAAATGTGGGGCAATATTGTATAATAACGTGGTGCAAAGCTGCACCATATTGTTGAGTCTTGTTTGCACCACACAAAGGTTTATCATTCATCAGAAAGTGGTGCAGCTGGTGTAGTACCACTTTTTGGTGCAACCTACCACGCAATTTTTTACAGTGTATGGATCCTCCACAACGCACCCTCCAGCAGCTGTCAGATGCACTGTAGTCAACATGACTCCACATACCTGTGAACACCTTCCAGAACCTTACTGAGTATCTCCCAGCCCGTCTAACTGCTGTCCGTGCTGCACACGGCGGTTACTGTGGATATTAGCTGGTGGTGGCAATAATGTGCCTCGACCGTGTATTTCCAGATAACTGAAACAGTTTAGTGGGGTTTTTTTTATCATTTTAGACTTTAAGCATCATGCAAATGGACCAAAAAAAGTTTGCAGCAAAAAAGTGTTTTTTATTTGCATGTCAAAAGATATGCACCAAGAAAAGTAAACATCGCTAAATCAATAAAAAATCAAAATCAAGGAATAAGCTTTTAACTCATGTTCTAGTTAGAACAGTGGAAAATGTACTGACTTATTGTTATGAAAACTGTGAAGATAATTTAGTAATTTGAGGAATGCACAAATTATTAATTATCACAAATCCAATGTATGTTGCTAAAATTTCGTGTTTTAATGGATTTTTTAATGATTATTCGTCATCAGTCTTTCGAGGCCCAATCTGTGGTCTTAGATTAGGGGCCCACTCTGGCCTTAATCCGGCCCTGACTGTGGTCGTTAAACAAACAAAAAAAGTCCGTACAATAAGATATAGCTGGAACTGCAATGATTTTTGGAAAACGAAACCTGTCTGGAATAAAAGCAGTGTTAAATATTTATCCGCCTTGCATAATGATCCAATTATCAGTTTGAGTTTTAATACCTCTTAGGGTTCTATAGATTTTCCAAAACAAAATTTCTTTAAACATGTATTGTAAAATTCTTTAAAGTTTTTTTTCGAAAACCTTTATTTTCTCGGTTCTTTCTCATTTGAGAAAAATGGAATCTTCCGTAAATTTTGCTCATGGTTTCATACTTTGTTCAGACGTGGAACAAGATGAATCTGAGGTATATGTGACTGCAATAAAAATAGCGCTCTGAAAAAACTCAACAGAAATTCACTAAGAAAGCGATGGTATACCATCCTTTTCTTGTTGAATTTTTCATAGCGACCCCGGTGGCGCAGTCATTCGTCCGAGAAAGGGTGCGGGTTCGAATCTCGGTGAGGCATGGTTGTTATATTTGTCTTACGGCACTGACTCTCTCCCTTCCGTGGAACCAGTGACCCTAAATTAAGGACGTGTGACTGGTTATAGCCCATTGAGTTACTCAAGGTGGTCGTTAAACCCTCAAATTAAAAAAACAAATCTCATAGTTGTACTGCGATAGTATGATTGATAGTCACTTTAATAGTAATGAAAATGAGAGTGGGATGGTGGTGGTACCACTTTAGTATACCTAAATTCTGAGTGCATTTAAAGAAAATTGTACTAACGGAAAAATGGAAAGATCAGTTTTCGGAGAAGTCACTTAGAGACAGGCAATACGCTTACCATCTGTAGATTAAAAAAAGCTTCACACCGCATAGAAATATTTATGAATATCAGTTATCAGTCAGCTGCATAGCACACAAACATTTCCGTTTCTTTTCAACAGATAACAGAAGATATAGTCAAAATTCAAGCTAACAATTGATTGCATTTTGTTTAATAATCATTTCCATTATGGCGATTTAATATCACTTTAGATATTTAAAGTGCTTAAGACTTAATTGTTACTTTGATTTAAAATTAGACTTAAGTAGTTATTTCTTGTAGATACAAGCTTGAAAGTTTAAATGCTTAACTAGAAACTTGTGAATATCATTACTGATGTTGAACACTTGTAAGAATAAAAAACACTAGTGGTCTAGGGTAAAGAATCAGAAAGCCATAACTTACACAACACAGTTCATGCTTTACTGTTATTCATTAGCACATCATCATAGAACAAAACGTTGGCTTTAAATCATCATATCAAAGGCTTCTATCAAAATGCCCTTCTATCTACCAAGTCGTTATCTCCAAAATGCACACTTATCAAGTCGTTCGTTATTTCGACTCCGTTCTGTGCTTAACAAATCGTTATCATGAACTTTTCTCGTTATAAATCGTTAGCTCGCTCGCCCGGTTGCTACATTCAGTGATTACATTTCATTGACTTCTGACGCATTGCCAGCTATGCCAAATTTAGAGAGCCCGTCGGGGGAAATGTTGTGTGGTTAAGCCAGAAAACTTGTAATGAGAAGAAATCAGGTTTACATAAAAAACACTGAAACTCAAAAAGAAGGTTGAATTTGGGGTATACGCCACATTATGAGCATGTCTTCTATTTTCCGCGATACCCAACGTTTCATATCTAACAACTTATTCAGACTGTCAAGGTTGGTGAGTGTTCGCAGCCGCTGGTTATTGTCAAGTCATTCGAACTCAGTCCGGGCACGAGCTCCTGGCGGGGCATGAGTGGCACACGTGCTCCTTGGCAATGGCCCGAAATTAGGGATGCGCGAATGCCTAAAGCTCTAAGATTTGCTTATGGTAGTCGTTAAACCCCGAAACTAACAAATAAATATCTCATTCGGATGCGTAATTCGCGCACCTATAACTCGCATCACACAAAATAATGAATTTGTCAGCAGAATCCGGAGTGCAGTGATTTCAGTTGACAAACCTACCTATGGAGGCTGCAGACAAACGAAAGAAACATGGAGACTCCTCCATGTCACTCCCGCATGCTTTCGAATTTCATCCACCCATCTCCCATGTGTTCTTCTGGGTCTTTACCTGTCCCTTAGAATCAGTTCTAAAATTTCGATTGTCCATCGGTGGTCTGTCCTTCTGGCAATATATCCAGCTCATTGCCATTTCAGGAATTTCACTCTGATCACGATGACCTCCAGTTTTGTCATTTTCCTTATCCATGAGTTCCCCCACATTTCCTTCCTAATTACACCAAGTATGCACCTCTCCTTGCTTCTTTCAGTTGTCTGCAGTCTTTGTATGTCTTTTTTAGTTAAGGTCCACGTCTCTGTTCCGTACATAAACACTGAAAGGATGCATTGATTAAAAACCTTTCTTTTAAGACATATTGCTCTTAAAAAGCGTAATGTTTTTTTTTTCGAAAGCTCTCCAACCAAGTTTTATACGCCGATTAATTTCTTCATGAATGCGACCCACACTTGATATCTTCTGTCCAAGCTAAATGAAGGTTATCTCCAGTTTTACCCCAACATTCGATAAATATTCATTTCTTGTAAAAGCATTGTGCATCATGTTCGTCTTGTGAAAGTTCATTTTTAATCCCATTTCTTTACTCTTGTCAGTAAGTTCCTGGATCATACTCTGCAGTTGTGAAGGGATATTTGCAAAAATGACTACGTCATCAGCAAAACGAAGGTAAGTTAAATAATCTCCATTAATTTTTATCCCTTTATTTTCCCAGTTCAATGATTGAAAGACATTTAGCAATGTGGTATTATTAAAGAGTTTACCGCAGTGTGTGTGTGTGTGTGTGTGTGTGTGTGTGTGTGTGTGTGTGTGTGTGTGTGTGTGTGTGTGTGTGTGTGTGTGTGTGTGGGTTTGTGTGTGTGTGTGTGTGTGTGTCGGGTGGTCGTAACTAAGGTACCCCTATTCAACGCTGTATAGGGAGATATTTAGCAGTTCAAATAGAACCAAATTTGGTATAGTGGCAATTCAGGACAAGAGGATGACATTTCTATAAAAAAAAAAAAAAAGTACCAAAACTCACCACTATGGCACTTGTGGCGCTGCAAGCAACAAAAGAACAGTTTCATTTGCATAAATACACATGTTGCAGCCAAGTTCTGGGTATATCTCGTACAAGTGGCCACAACAGCTAAATGTCATTCTTAGTGATCAACGTTCGTCAGTGCTACGAAAATTCTTAGGTTCGATCTCAAGCAAGTACAAATGCTCGAACCAAAATAAAATATCCACCATATACCTAAATATCCACCGTGTGTCGGATGGAAACGTTAAGTTATCGGATCCTGGGTACTGGCCCTTCGATTATAAATAAGGGCGTCTTCCTCCCTCTTTCTACCTCGCTTGCATGTGACTTTTCTGTTGGGCACTGTAGCCCAAATCGTTTAGCTTCCTACTTCTAAGCGTTCTTTGAGACCTGGGTTCTGACACTCTCTTCCTAAAATACTGTACATATGATCTGATCATCCATGATGTCCATCACCATGCCGGAACACCCATTTCTTGTGAAGCTGTTTTATGAAAACAACGGCAATGCTGCGGATGCACTTCGGCAATTTCGTCGTTGTAACAAATTAGGCCGAGGACCATTGACTCCACAAGTTCTCCCTCGATTCGAGGAAAATCGGACGCTTAGGAGTTAAACACGTTCGAGGGTGCAAGCCTATCACCTCACATGTCATTGGAGATGTTGCCACAGCTGTTGTTGAACAGTAAAAAAGATAAATAAGGTTGCAGGCTCCAGTAGCGCACGTGCAGTATCACGGCAGTGTAATTTATCCTATGGCACAGTGTGGCCACCTCATTCTCCGGAGCTTAATCCTTGTGATTTCTGGTTGTGGAGACAGTTGAAAGGTGTAGTTTATCATGTTGCAAATGTGTCAGCGTTGAAAGACAGTATCACGTTGAGAAGCATCACAAAGGACCAGTTACGGTCGGCCGTTGAACACAGTTTTCATCGCGTTCAGGTTTCACAACTTCAGAATGGGGACCCTATTGAGCAGTATCTCTTGCACTGCTAAGGTCAGTGTCTTTGCATAGCATGTGTGGCTTGTAAAAATAAAACATTCGTTGCTTGCAGCGCCACAAGTGCCATAGTGGTGATTTTTGGTACTTTTTTTTTTTTTTTACGGAAATGTCTTCCCCATGGCCTGAAATGTCACCGTATCAAATTTGTTTGCCTTTGGACTGCTAAATATCTCTCTAGACAGATTTAAATTGGGCTATTTTAATTATTATAACCCTGTATATAATAACTGTATATTTATTTTTTCAAGATCTGAAGTTCCCACTTCTAAAAATAAAAATATGTATATAATGTGGATTAAATATTCCTCTCAGAATACGTGGAAAATACGTCCTGGTAATTAACACAGCAATCAGAAATTTCTGAATTGACTGTATTTAACTGTTCTTCACGTAATTTTCAAGTTTTCTGATGTGATTAATATTACGTGAAAAACAGTAAATACAGTCAATTCAGAGATGTCTAATTGCTGTGTTAATTACCAGGAGAAAAATATGTAAAACTAATACAAAGTTTGCTGATTCAAAGTATTATTCACTTGTGGCGAACACTAATGTTAAAGACACTGATTCAATCAAAAATGCGAATCAGTGTCTTTTAGCATTAAGAAGATCTTTTGAAGCAAGCTCAAACGATCCCGATATTTCATTGTTAAATTAGATTGTGTTCTGAAAATAATTGGACTTATATTTATAGACGAGGCTTCGAAAAGATACTGAGCTGTGTAAAATGATTTTGTGTAATGCTATCAATCTTCAGTTGATATAAGTTTAGCAAAGAAATAGGATTTTCTCATTCATTTCCTTATATTTATTTTCTTATCTTCCTACTTTCTTTATCTTCCTGCTATGCAAAGTAAATTTCTGCATTGAATGCATACCAGAAGCTTCCGAGATGAAAACGGACGCTTCAAAATACAGTGATCACTAAATACACAGCTTATAGTTGAATATTTTTCTAGTTGACATGTTTTTAATTTAATCTTAATTAATTTTTTCGACGAACCACAATTAACAAAAATTGGGATACTTAAGCGCAATTGCAAATTTCATATATAACCCTCCCCTTGATGTAACGCCACAATATAATCTAACAAACGGTGGGGGTATGTCATGGGTTGACTGTATTATCATTAAAGCCCAGATGTTGATGACCTAAAAATTCCTAAACATGTCTTAAAAATCGAAAGAAATGTCCTTAAAGTTTAAAGGAAAAATCTCTCTAAAAACAATTTGTATTATATTTTTTCAAATTATAAATTAAATAACTTTAATCTTGGGCAATTCATAAACTATATAGAATTTTGTCTTTTCTTTATAAAATGCACTATAAAACCTCAGAAGAATTAGAAAAGCAAATAAATACCTGCCAGGTAATACATAAAGGGTTTGGAATGCCGGCAACAGTGCAAGTTGAAAAGCTCTGAATTTGAATTCTTTTTTATCACTATACCCCATCTCCCACTCCCTTTCAAAAGTGTACAATGGGGATTCTCTTTCCCCAACCTGGATATCACTAAACAGTATCTCGAACAGAGTTGCCAAAATGAGCTACTTTTGAAGGTGTTTAGCTTGGGTCATCTGGTAGTCATGGTTTTGAGTGCTGAATCTGAAAGCATAATCCTTATAAAAATTTAATTTTTTTTGTACTAAAAAAATGACAAAAAACGCAGAGAAAGAATGACATAAAACAAAAAACAAATCATCCGAAAATAAAAAAAATGCCCTAAAAGAAAAAAAAAATGCCCAAAAATGCAAATGTCATCAAAGTCCAGGCCTTGATTATCATTAACAAAGTTAACAGTTTTAAATGTAGAAGAAAACATATCTGAACATACGTCATCAGAAAAAAACGTGCGCATCATAGATGTACACACGGATAATCACAAAAAAAAAAAAAAATTAACTGTGGTGGAAATTTTGTTAAGATTTATATTCCTATTTTTATGCGAATTAAGAACACGTAGGAAAATGTGGTATACAAAAGAAACTTCTGCAAAAATTGTATACTCTAAAATGTCACTGCAATTGCTTCGAATTGTTCTCCTAATGGTGTTAAGAGTAAAGTGTAGATTTTCCTGAATTATATTTAGTAATGCCTCTTGCTACAAATGGTTTGAAACTACCACTTTACAGAACAGTTGTGCACCGTTTTGTATATTTAACGATTTTTCTCTCCCATAAAGTCTTTAGTGAAATGTTTTCAAACATTCTTTGTAAGAAAAACGAAAGGTAGAAGAAAAAAAAAGTGATGCCCTGATCTATCGCTTTCCCTGCAGAAGTTCAGTTGAATATGTTCAATTTACTTCAGGCCTTCTGTAAACATCTGAATGTGCAGCAAACGAGCATTTCTATTATGCACTATTTTCAAAACTGGATCCAATAAACTGAATTTTTTAAGGCGCATTTTTGTCCTAAGAATCCTTCTCATCAACCAGTAAATGGTAAATGGCCGTTTGTGCAATTTTCTATTATTTGTTGAGAAAACTGTTACTTAGATCTGAGTTCTTCGAAGTATTAAACTTGAAGGTTTTTAAGCACCATTGAATCTGAATACACTTATTGGTAAACTTGAGTTCTTTTTAAAACACGTCAGCATTTTTTATTTTTTATTTTTTTTATTTTAGATTTACCTCACTTTTTGCGCACGCAATCAGCGAACAAATTTCAAAATACAACTTTTATTCAATGAAGAAAATTATTACTGACAATGATTTTAACGTATAAATACAGTAGTTGCTACTGAATTTTTCTTCATATATATTTTTAAAAGAAAAGTATTGTTGCCAAAAAATGTTACTCATATATCGGACAAGCAAGTTTCCTACTTTTTTCAATACATACATACATACATTTTATAATAGTTGATAGCAGTCACGTAACTTTTTAGAATTGAACATATTGTCTGTTATTCTCTCCCAGTTTTTTGGTTTTGTTTTTCATTTACTTCCCGTGAACTTGATTTTGAACAGTTTGCACTGCTTTTTTTAATGCCCTGTATGTGTGAGTAATTGGAAACAGTATTTTCAATTTTTATTTGCGAAGCATCTGGTATGCAATCGTTCTGAAGTTCTCGTGAAAACTTTGGAAATGTTCGGAAGGACTCACGCAATGAGAACAGTGAAACAAAAGAAACTGCTACATGTTTCACATTATTTCAAAATTTTTGTACTTCGTGATTTTACAAGTATTAAATGTGTCACTGATGATTAAATAGCATTCTATATGGAAAGACACTAAAAAATTTTCATCCTTTTTCCTTCTGTGCAATTCAAAATATTCAAAATGGATTTAATTTTCAATCAAATGAAATTCTGAAATTTTAAGATTTTTAAGAAGCGTCATATGACTTCAAGAAAGGAAAGGTGTAATTTGTTGCTATGAAATTCCTTGAAACAGGTATGAATGAGGAGCATACGATGCAGCCTTTTTGAGTAAACTGTGGTTATTTGCCTCAGTTTAAAAATTCAGTTACGTTCTTAGAAAATCCTCTATTTATTTATTTTTATTATGAGAGCTAAAAATCAAGATCTTTTATTTTGAATATTCTAGTTTAACTTGCAGTTATATTTGACTCAGGACAGATTTCGATCAGAAGCCCATTCTTTAAAAAGTTAAGGATTTTTTTTAAAAAGTAAAAGCATCTTTCTCTAACACAAAGTATAAATACGAATATTTTTCACCTGAATTCAAAACTGAGCGAAGTATTTATACACAACTGAAAAAATAAGTAGCGCAAAACTGTAGCAACTGGAAACTTGACGCCGAGCACTGTCACCCTGTTAGATGATCAAAAATTATGAAAACAACAGATTGAAATCAAATTAGAAATTATAAGTCCTACCATTGGTTTCTGTCCAAGAAGAAAAACCATCAACGTATTCAAACTGATTATTTGCATAATATGCCAGTTTTATTTTCACCTGTGGTCAGTGAAGCTTTGGCACGAGTCACGGTTTTTTTTTTTTTTTTTTTTAAGGCCTCAATGATAATGGAGTGAGTGAAAAGAATTCGTGGCGCTATACTGCACACAAGGTGAAAAAGGTTCAATGGAAGTGAGGGATAACTTGAAGACGCGTGGAAACGTTTGACAAATTGTAAATAGAGTATTGCATAATCTTCTTGCTTCCTTAAGTTTAAACTTCAAAATTAAGAGAATCTCTTAGTCTGATGCGTGTTATGCGTATGTTTTTTCACCTTTTTATTTTTGTTTTTAAAATATTAGCACTGACACATTTTTCTTCATTTTCTTCTTCGGCGTTTGATGATCTCCTCCAAATCATATAAGGCTTAAAGGAGTTTCTCATCCTTAATTTAGAGATACTGGTTCCAGGAAAGGGAGAGAACCAGAACCAGAAGAACATGCACAACATTCATGTCTTGTTCCAGTATTTGAATCCAAACCGAGTAACATAAGAAACCAGAGGCCATGACCCTAGATTATTCGACCACTGGGTAACTACAACATTTCCAAGTACATAATATATCAAGTTTACAGTGAAACCGTACTGTTATAAGCCAAAGTCACTGCCAATGTGGAGGAGTGACTTTGGCTTATAACATTTTGTCTGAGATGGAACGATGCTGGAATTCCGGTTGAGGAATGGATGAAGTGTTTAAAGGGCCTAGCAGCTCTTATTTTGTGGAAACAGGGTTCTCAAATTAGAAATGGACGAATGCTTATAACACGTTGAGGTGTTTCCTGTGGGTGCTTATAACACATTGAGGTGTTTCCTGTGGGTGCTTATAACACATTGCGGTGTTTCCTGTGGGTGCTAAATACCCCCTTGCCCCCAATTGATATAACTGCTTTTTTTTCTTTATTGATGTTTTTGGTAGGATAAACCAATACTCAAATCACTCTATTTTTTATTTTTATTTTTTTCCAAGGCTGAAGGTATCCCATTACGTTGAAAAGATCGTTTTGGGCCAAATTTCACATTGTAAAAATACGTTCATTTTAAAGCCCCATTCTTTGGGATTCCAAAAACTGCCTTTGTTTTTTTGTCTACGATGAATAGATACAGAGTTACAGCAATTGGAATATCTAAACCCAGGTGTCAAACGAACGGGAAGTGGCACTTGAAAGGCTGGCATTTCGTAAAATAATTAGGTTAGTCTTACTATTTGAGCATAAAATTGTAGTAGAAAATATTTTGTACAAGGTTTTACGGATCTGCCAACACTTTGGATACAATTATGGGATGAAATTTATGTTTGCGAGGGTGGCAAACATAAACATACTTTTCATCCCATCAAAATTGTGTCTTTTAAACTTTAATCGCGTTTTTTGCAGGGTAATATTTTCATCCCGAACTCTTTGCAGAAAATCTGATAACTGCAAAAGGTATGTAAATAAATTGATGAAACTTGGTATACATCTTTCTTACAATGTTGTGCATGCAATGAACTAAAAGTTTTGCTGTTTGTCAGTTCAAAGTTAGGCTATAGCTATTTACATTCAACATAGTGAAGAAATTTGTAGAAAATTCACACTAATGCATGTGGGAATGAGTGTTTCTCAGCAGTGTTTAAGAACATCACTTACCATTTAATTCGCTGCATAGATAATAGTCATGCGCATATACTGATGCAAAAAAATCCATCATATATGTAACTTTTTTACTTAGAGCGTTTACCTAAACGACATATTTCCTTAAATTCTTTCACAAATTTCCTAATTTTGTTACAGAGATTTTATACGGGGTTTTAGGATTTCATATCAAATCTCAAAATGCAACCTTTTTTTCATCTCGTGCTTCCATTCCTTTGTCTTCACAAAGCGTGAGAGAAATTTCTCAGAGTCAGTTTTCCATTAGACACCGGATGCACGGTTATTTACTAAGACGACATTTCTGTCTAAGATTAGTATATGCACATTGTTTGTTGAATGGAGATTAACTCTATCGCGCCTCTTTTGATGCTTTTCAGGTTTCAATTTCAATGGTGCCGACTAATGCACTAGCCCCTCACATTTTGCTTTGAGGCTTAAGATTTACCGAAGGCGGTGTGGGTCTTTCTCTCGGGGAACATTAGGATATGCTTAAGGGCATTTTTTTGGAGACAAGAGAGGGAGGCGAGAGGAGAGTTGTCTCTAGGTTTAGGTAGCGAGCGGTCACGAAACAACGTCGAGGTAATTGCCCCAGGCGAGGCCGGGAAGGTCTTAGGTGGACCGGGAGGTCAGGGGATGTCACGACAGCGCGAGAGATGATCGAAAGCGGGAGAGTTAGAAAATAAAGCACAGGTAGACGGACAACCTTTGCAGGCAATTAAATGAAGAAAAGAATAAAAGTTTTTTAGACATATTTACGAATCGCAAGAATTGTTTGCATACTATTTTACTATCATCTTCAACTATATAAAACTTAGCAACTCAACCACGCAATGTTTATGAAGTTAACAACAAGAACAAAGATAAGAACGAACTTGTTAACAATTTCTTGAAAATTTATATTGATATCCTGTTTTTTTTTCAAAGTTTAAGTGTTTCATGCCTTTTTAAAAAAAAACCTACGCATTCTTGCATTTTTTCAAAAAAAAGTGCCCCCAATTTAGTGGTATACCTTAAGCATCACAGCACTTCACATCAAACGAAAACACGTAGTGTCAGGGTTTGAAATGCTTTGTAATTCTGTTCTGGGATTTTCGAGTTATTAGATTTTTTATCGGAAACAGTCTTTTGAAGCTACCCATAAATTTACCGAGTTCATTTCCAGTTTTACTGGGGTTTTTTTTTTCCTTGGTAATATCATACGGATGATGATCAGTGGCCTTAGCTGTAACTATAAGTGGCCTGAACTATAACTATAAGAGGCCTGAACTGTAACTATAAGTGGCTTGTACTCTAATTATAAGTGGCTTGATCTGTAACTATAAGTGGCCTGAACTGTAACAAAACAAAACAAAACAAAAAAACAAAAAAAGAGAGATTTGCAATTTTCGAATTTTTCTTTGCACGTTGACAACTGCGCCATCGGTTAGTAGTATGAAATAAGATGAAGAAGAAGTTAATATTATACATACTTAATACCAACGTTTGCTGTCCCAATGGCGCAGTGGTCTACTTGCTGGTTGCTAACCGAGCGGGGCCGGTTGGAGTCCCGAGCAAGCACTGGTGGTGTATCTGTCTTAGGGCACTGGCTCTTATTCTTCCCTGGAACTAGTGTCCCTATATTAGGGACGGGCGACTGCTTATAGCCCTTAAAGCTATTCAAGGTGGTCGTTTAACTCCTGCTCTTCCTCAGAAAAAGGAATACCAAAGTTTTATTTGGAATAATAGCCACCTAATTAACACCGAGGTCATAAAGTCACTTTTCAATCCCAAAAGATGAAAAAGCATATTTTAACCACACTGACATTGAAATTTAATTATAAAATTCACATATTTTCCATACCTTCCATGCAGACTAAGAAATCATCGAATTAAAAGGTAAATCTACAGTCACTGGCAGAACAGTAAAAACTGAACCTATTTACCTCCTCTGCACACAAGCACACGCACACAACAAAATTAGTGCGAAAAGATGCAGTTCCCCAAAGCAAGGATCCTCAGGGCAGGAAGCAATAAATGCCGACTCTCGGTAATAAAGACATTGGTATAATTATCTTCAGAAACTGACAGCCAAGGAGAAGAGGCTGTGAGGAAACAAAAGAGAGGTGATTCCTATGATTAGGAAAACGCAACAAATCAAAGTGAATGTTTCGAAAGTTGGAGTATGAGAGGAGTGAAAACCCCTAAAAGAATTACTAAATGGAAATGAAATCAATAAAAAAATGCACAAGATGTGCAGAACAAATTCTGGAATACAAATTTATCATTATCTGTCACCTGCAGTCAATGATATTCTTTCTATAAAACTCTCGAACTGGTGGGCTATTCCGACTAAGATTTTCTTACAATGAGAGTATGGAGGTATGTTCGCTTAATTTAAGGCATGAAAAAGGCATATGTATGCGTTCGTGTTAGTATTTGGTTAAACCATTCCACAGCTCAACCAGAAGGATTATCCATATTTTGGTTATATGATGAAATTTATATAGCTGCTTATTTTGCTGGAAACACTATTTAGGGACATAACGTATACGTTATGGTTTCAATAACGCTAATGTATATAATAACATAATTGCCACCCCTGTAACCGAATGGTCTGAGGCGCCGGCTTCGGATTTTTCGCCCGAAAAGTCACCAATGCGTATGTACGATGGCACTGGCCTCCCCATCCCTGAAACAGTGGCCCTAAATTAGAGACAGGCGATAGTCGATAACTTACCGAGCTGCTCATGATGAGCTTATTTTTACTTATCGCTTCATGTGACCGTATTTTGCTTCAGTGGATATATTTATGAATTCATATAATAGTATTTGATAACACATTATTTAACAACATTCATTTGTGCACTATATGTTAAAGTCAATTATCTATTATGCTAATTCATGAAATAATACATAATCTCTCAATTTAGCTATTTCATAATATTAATGTATATAGAGACACAGATTGAATTTTAATTGGTGTATTATATGGAATGTGAGATTACCTTGGGCACTTATTTACCAAGAAAAGTTAAATTTAACTTATTTTCAAATAACTCTTATCATATTTTACAGCAGTCATTAATATGTTCCATAGTTGTTTGCAGAGTTGTATATTGATATAAATCCAGAACCGCACATACTGCAATAGTCATTCATGTCCCGATACTGTATAAAAATTTTACCATCGAGTACACTAAAAGTATACTCGAAAATTTTTTACGAAAAATAAAATAGGAAAATGGATAAAACACATATTTAACAGATTTCACAGTACAAAGTGAGAACCGTGGAAGGTCCGAGACTCAATTTTTCTATAGGATTACGTAAACATTATATCTCTGCTTAGAGCATTTAAGTCGCATTTTTTCAGCACTACTATATACGTATTCAATACCACAATCGCCGAAACGCAGTGTTGTCACGGGTTTGAGTTGTTTTCCCCAGCAGTGTTACAAGTATAACAGATCAAAGATACAAGATTACAAATTTTGAAGATGACAATCCGATTTTTGGCGTAAATATGACAAGGATGGTAAGTCAGATAATATCTGAAAACTTGAAAATTTTCATCGTCCTGGAGCGGGACTCGAACCCGCGTCTCCCAGAAAACGCCTAGGTATGCTAACCACTACACCACCCAGAACGACCAAGTTTCAAGTTTCCGATCAATTTGAATTTTTCTTTCCTGATACAAGATTAATTATTGAAATACTTTCTCCGCTCTGCGATCATTGTTTGAGATCTAATGATGGCCAGTTGGTATGTTTAATAACGAAAGTTAAGGTTTTACCAAAGAGTGCATACTGATTCTAACATCGGTTTTGAAGCAACATGATATTAAAGTAACAAAAGCTTTCAAATCTCGTTTTACAAATAGATTTAAACCGAATTTAATCAATTTTTTCTTTGTTATAGCTTTATACACACACACACGCACACACATCTCCATAAAGTTACAGTTACATATTTGCACCTATCTGTCTATCTACAACTATCTCTCATCTCTCTCTCTCTCTCTCTCTGTGCGTGTGCGTGTGTGTGTGCGTAAGACATTGGACGGGAGTAGGGTGGGTTAGCCATAACTCACAAATCTGGACAAGCGTGTTGGCAAGTTAAGTAAAAGATACCTTAGACAACATATATCATCACATCGAAGAAGAAATTGGTAGGCGCATAAAACTCTGTTGCAGAGCATTTGAAAAAAACTAGTGCTGTTTTCAAGAGAAGTTTGCATCACGCTATAAAAGAAAAATGTTAAATCAATGAATCCTTCCTGCTTTTATTTAGGAATCAGAGACATGGACCTTAACTAGGAAAGACATCAGAGACTGCAGCCGACTTATAGAAGCATGGAAAGATGCAATTTTTGTGTAACCAGAAAAGATAGGAAAAGGAGCACATGGATCAAGAAAATGACAGGAGTTGATGACATCCAGATCAAAGTTGTATAACGAAGTAAATTTCTCAGTCATTTTTAGTCTACGCCGGGATTCGAACCCGGGTCCCCTCATTCCGGAATAAGTTGCTCTACCAATTAAGCTAGGCGGACGTTTTATTCTGATTCCTATCTGCCTTTATGTCGTGTGCGTCCTTCTGGCAGGTACGTCACATCTCCTGGTACGTTACATCATCTCCCCCTTATTATTATTATTATTTTTTTTTTTTTTCGAAGTGCTGGAGAAGGGATTCTCTTATTTTTCCTATCTCGCGGTGTGGAAAGAACATCACACCAATGCGAGATTTTGAACGGTCGGGTCATCCGGATAGTTCGGGCGCCATTATAACGAAGTAAATTTCTCCGTCATTTTTAGTCTACGCCGGGATTCGAACCCGGGTCCCCTCATTCCGCAATAAGTTGCTCTACCAATTGAGCTACGCGGACGTTTTATTCTGATTCCTATCTGCCTTTATGTCGTGTGCGTCCTTCTGGCAGGTACGTCACATCTCCTGGTACGTTACAGTTGGACATATTGCTAGAACAACTGACCACCATTGGGCAGCTGAAATATTAGACTGGATGTCAAGGGGCAGAAAAATTCCCAAAAGAAAAACGCATGGGTCGTGGGTGGAGGAAATTCGAAATCATGACAGGGTGACATTGAAGAGACTGGCTCAAGGCAGAAAGTTGTGGAAGACCCTTCATCCAGCGGGTTTATGGACTTAAACTATATATATTTATTTTTATTTTTTTCTCCAAAATCCAAAATTATAGCACGTTAAGTTTGCCTTCCCATTCAGAGCAAAGAAGTAACTCTAATTCTAAAAGCAAATGTTCATCAGTTTTACATTTTGGACAATGTTTATATTTCATCATTTCCCAGTTCCAGTAAAGTATTAAGTTTTTACTATGTTTAAATTTTGGAAAAAAAAAGTATAATTTTAATATTTATTTTAAATTCTATGACAGTGGCTCATTTTTTTTTGTGATTTTTCCTTTTTTAAAAAATACAATGCACTGAAAAATAATTGACCATATTGAAGTTTTTGATACTGTAAAAATCAGTTAATGCTGAGAATCATTGCATCTTCTTAACGACGTTTTGTTTAGGATAATGTAATCATTTTTCCAAATTAAAAGTTTAAATTCCATTAATAACTCATAACGAATTATTAACTTTCAGCAACAAAGCTAATTCATTTCAGATGGTAATTATCAACTTAATGGCTACAATGTCCAAAAGGTCGCAAGCAACTTGAACAATAGTTGCAGATTTTAACAGAATATAAAAATACCAAAGATTTTACCACAAAACTATTTTATTTAATTTGTCATTACTGACAATATTTGCTATCTATACCCCGAAAATTAAGGTTCTAATATTAGTAATCCCACAGTGTTGATCTGAAGGATGCTCGGTGCAAAGTAAAAAAAAAACCGCTAATACTTATTTTGGTACTACACTGAGAATCAAATTCCAGAAATACTAAATTTTTGATAAGCAAGAAGAAAAGCTCAAACTTTGAAAACGCACTGATTTATCTCGTTTCTTGCGTGAATTAGTTTTCCAGAAGTTCCAACTTTGAAGAGTAAACTTCTCATAAAAAAAAATACCGAAAATGAGATACAGATGACTGTCTATAAAACAAAACGCAAATTAGAAGAAGCAGACATTATTAAAATGAGTCGCCCTTCTCACTGAAAATTATTTATATTTTAAGTTTATATCTTGCACATGCATAAACCGTTTAAAAGTTGCATACATGCATCAAAGGTTGGAGGCATTTTTGCAAATATGCTGCACTTAGTGAACTACAAGTGAGATTTCTTTATCATTTTTATAATACCGAAATAACCTGTATCATAAATCGTTAAAGACCTCACTAATATTTTATTTTATTTTTTGGGCAGGGTGCGATTGCATCTAATAATTTGGGAACTCTAATATTCGGATTACAATTTCAAATCCCATGAAACTTTGAAGATTTAAGGGCATGTCAGTATAATGAAATTTTACCACATGATGGTCGGGTACGGTCATAGAGCGTCATGCACATATAGTTTCTAGTGAAGGAGAAGCGTAAACGTATCATTCACATATTACGGTCAGAACGCCAGGACTCTATTCTCTCAAATCTATTGAGATTCTAGGTGAAAGTGTAAATTAAATGTTCTTCCATTATAGTCTTAGATAACCGGAAAACTGGAAAAGAATCCTATTTCCATCCGTTTGTCTTAGATGTCATATTTTTTGTTTCACAATATTACTTAACCCAGACTCATTGTAAAACTTCTCATACCAAACATCATAATGCTTTACACACCCGTTGTGAAACTTCCCATAGCAAACATATTATTTTACGCACCCATCTTGAAACTTCTCATGGCAAAAGCCACATTATTTTACACGCCCATTGCAAAACTTCTCATAGTAAACACCACAAGTTTAGCTCCGAAAAAATTGAAATGATTGTTATGAATCAAATAAAATAAAAATAGGCTACTCATTACTTCTTTTAGAGGGACGAAAATGTCTGCAAAACAAATAATGAGTAATGGTGCACGCTAAATGTGTACATCATATTTCCGTCAAAAGGAAAACGAAAAACGTCACGAACATGGAACGCAACAATGTAAAACTTTGCTTAAAGAAAAACCATTATGAGTGAATACGAGGAATGGCTGTTTCCTTATTTGATTCCGATTTTATTATATGTTACTTTTTGAATGCTTCATCTCAATTTTCGAGTTTTCAGCCCTGTCCTATAGAAAATCTTGTTATCGGTTTTCTTACAAAAAAAACAAAAAACAAAAACAAAAAAAAACAATACCACCCCCCCCCCCCTTTCTTTTTTTTTCGTCCCAACTAGGATAATATCTATTTTCTGCCACTAAATAAAATTATCTTATGAAATGATTTCCCTTCACAGTTCAAAACCTTCTATCACTGTGGAAAATGAACAGTGATCGCTTTCAAAATTTCAGATCTAGTGAAAGAAAATGTGTGACCGTTGAGGAATACAAAATAAAGTATGTAGTTCAGTAATAAAGACCGGGGTCATTAGTTCAGTAATAAAGACCGAGGTCATTATAAAAGCTTGGATGGCCAAATTTCAAAAGAAAGATAATAACTGATAAATAAATTAAAATGAGACATACGTTCGAACTAAAACTGGAGGTTACGTTTCAAAGATATTTATTCATTATTTCTATGTATTAAGTCTTTTACTTTTATTATTTTTACTTCTTGTTTGAAATACTGAGCACAGCAGATTGCGCCCCACCGTCTGTGTGTGTGTGTGTGGATAGATATATGTATGATGTATGTACAGTTTCATTATCTAATTAAAAATACGACTTTAAAAACTGATTACATGGTTTTAACCAATTCTTTATTTTGTTTGGCTTATGCAAAAGTTCTCTGTGTGTGCGTGTGCGTTTGTGTGTGTGTGTGTGTGTGTGTCAAACTGTTCATTTCATTTCATCTCACTGATAAGCAGGACAGTAAATACCTTCTCTCTTTGCATCCCCAAATAAGCACGCAGAGCTTCGAAGGGCCTAGCTATTTATCACTATGGTGATACACACGACCACAATTAAGAGATACAAAATCTAAAAAAAATTCTACTGTTTTGATTTATGCTTCAATTCTTGAAAATCAGCTGATTTTAAGAAATTTCAATCCAATATAATAAATGTGTTTAAATTGCGCAATTTCAAAAATGCGAACACTTAACTTTCAACTTTCTGCACTAACGGGACGTCAAAATTAAAATCACTGTGTAGCAGTGCATAACTGTTATATTTCTTCGCAGTTGTCGTGACCCATTGTTTTCCGGGGAAAGGCCAAGGAACACGCAATATATGTATTCTTCATTTAAGTTTAGTATGTTTTAGTTATTTAAAAGCTGATTGTTTAAACTAATTCCAATCCAAATATAGAAAACATTTAAGCGGAATGAAAGAAATATATTGCATTATTCAAAAATTAAAAGACAAAACGCTAAATTTTAAAATAATTTCTGTGAGATTGAATATGTCAAAATTAAAAACGTTGTGGTAATTGCGATATCACTATATATGCACAGGACCCGAGAGCCCAGGATCAGGAAAATGGCAAGAACCGATCTTCCAAACAAAATCTGTAACTGGAGTATAGAGCTGGAGCTGGAGATATCATGTGATACACATGAGTACATGTGTGTGTGTATGTGTGTGTGTGTGTGTGTGTGTACAGACAGACACAGAGAGAGAGAGAGAGAGAGAGAGAGAGAGAGAAGTAAAAGACAAATGAATGAAAATTGAAAATAATAATAATAATAATAATTAAAAGAACGATAAGAGATTTGAAATGCCTCAACCTCCAAGATTCCGCAGAGAAACGTGTACCACAATAAATAAGAAAGTTACAGAATATTAGCTTGAAACTTTAAGGCAAAAAAAATATTTTTAGCCTTATGAAGAACACACCGAACTGTTAAACCAAAAAAAAAAAAAAAAAAAAAAAAACAACAAAACATGGCTCCAGAAGTTTTGTTATGAATTCATTTTCAGTGTGTTAACAGCGTTCTGTTGTTCCCCCTAAGGCACAATATATATTTTTGCCTTAAGGTTTCAAGGTAACATTCTTTCTCTTTGCTGTCAGTGTATGCGTTTGGTTTTGTGTGTGTGTGTGGTCACATTTCCTACTATTTGATCAAAGGAGATTTTATTTACTTTTGAATAAAATGAGAGTTTGAAATTTCATCTCAGTAAATTTAATTGTGTAATGCTGAAAGATCACTGAATTTGGTAAGTAATCTATGCATTTGTAATAATGGTTTTTAACTATCTTAGAATTTGTAATAAATTATAAAGAAAAGTTGTTATCTTGAATATACGTGTATACTATATATGCATGTGTGTGTGTGTGTGTGTGTGTGTGTGTGTGGTCACATTTCCTTCTCTTTGCATCAAAGGAGATTGTCTTTACTTTTGCATCAAATGAGACAGCTGTTTCGCGTTTCATCCCAGTAAATTTAATTGTGTAATGCTTGAAAAGTCACTGAATTTGTTAAATCATCTAATAGTTTGTAATAATGGTTTTTAATTATCTTAGAATTTGTAATAAACTATACACTAAAATTGATTATTATCTTGAAGTAAGGAAGGCTTTGAGAAAATTGAAACTGTTCGTTTTATGAAAGCTCTGGGGATTGACCAATCAGAGGGCGCAACAACAAAACCCCATATAAAATATTACTTTCGGAGTAATAGTAATAAAAAAAATAATAATAAGAAAAAGTAGTTCAATAATGATTAAGTAATTTCTAGGAACAATTAAAAACGGGGCCCTGTTAAACAGAGAGGACCCAAGGCCGAACAATCTAAATTGCCCATTTAAATCATTGAAGACTGCTTGAGTGATTAGAATGAAATACACGCTGTTCATTTCTATTATGTAAAAAATATATATATATAAAAGAAACAAATGAATAAAAGAGATGTTTGTATATAAGCAATGGTAACAGACTTGTCTGTAGCGTTTCATAAGTGATTGTTTTTACGGTTGACATAACCTTCTGTAGCAATAATGGGAAACCGTTTATTTCGCATTGTTCGTAACTGAAGCCTCGCACATGTCTGGGCGCAGTGTTTGATGATTTCAGTATCCGACGGTAACTACAACAGGAGAAAGAGGCTTGAGGCAAACTAGTTCTTTATGGTCACTACCTCCTCTTGCCTTCCCCCCCACCAACCCCCCACTCCTCCTCTCGACAAACGCTTCCAAGTAGCGGCAGTAGCTTCCTCACCACAGTGTGACTATGACCTTACACAGGTAGCCAGCCTCCTTTGATGCGTTATTCAGTTACTCCCCAAAAGAATCTTCAGACGGGCGGTACGACCATTATGTGTTATTCTCCACCTAAAGTTTGAGCAAGGCACCAAAAGAGAGGGAAAGAAAAATAAAACTTTTTTTTTTTTTCTTATTCTTGGGTTTTTATTAAAAGAACAGTTGACTTACCTGTGAACGATGCGAGGGAGCCACCAGTCAATCCACATGTGTGTTGTAATGGGAGCTGGTTTGCATCCTGTGTTCGCCTGGCAGGTCTTTCACCTGGAATCCCATTGGGCGGAGTCATGGAGGAGAAGAACATTACTGGCTGCCATGCGGCAGTTATCAACGCCGTGACTTGAATAACGAGCTTGCTCAATGAGAGTAGGTTTGAGGAGCGGAGTGTGGGGAGGGGGAGGGAGGGCGAGTGAAAGTGTTTTAATCACATAGTAAGGCTCTGAGTTCTTTAAAAAGCCGTTTCACTCAAAAAGTTAGTTTACCCAAAACTCTTACATTCTAACTTTTGCGTCCGTTGGATGGATGCTACTTCCTTCATCCTCCACATAAAAAAAAAAAAAAAAAGCGAAGAGAAGTGAAGAAAAATATCGATTCAATATTCCAGCAGTTTGCGCTGTTGTTTTACTGCAATCCTCAATTTGGCATTTAGCCGCCCGACTGGCGCAATGGTCTAAAAGCGATGTCTTTTGATCATTCGTCCGAGATGGGTCCGGGTTCGAATCCCGGGTGAGGCATGTATGTTGTGTTTGTCTTACGGCGCTGGCTCTCTCCCTTCCCTGGAGCCAGTAGCCCTGAATTCGGGACGAGCGACTGCTTATAGCTCAATGAGTTGCTCACGGTGGTCGGTAAACCTCCAATAATAGCCGCCCCGGTGGCGCAGTGGTCTAAGGCGTTGGCCTCTGATCATTCGTCCGTAAGGGGTCCGGGTTCGAATCCCGGTGAGGCATGGATGTTGTGTTTGTCTTACGGCACTGGCTCTCTCCCTTCCCTGGAACCAGTGACCCTAAATTAGGGACGGGCGACTGCTTATAGCCCATTGAGTTGCTCACGGCGGTCGTTAAACCTCCAATCAAAAAAAAAAAAAAAAAAAAAAAAAAACCTCCAATAAAAAAAATGGCATTTAACGTTTTGTTTTCCCATCTACGCTGTTCTGAAATTCATGATTTATCAGCCACCCATCTGATGATTTGTTTTCCCGTATTTTCCGATGTTTCTCAGACACCCCAGTTGAATGTACCTGCAATTAATCCTTTGGTTTTGCCACTTTCCAAGCTGGATATCCATCCGATCCGTGAAAGTGAAATTTAAATTTCCCGCTTTAAACATTCTCTATTCAACGTTTTCCCACATTCATCGTTCAAAACAGCTCTTGTTGTTTTCGGATTTAATGACCAACGTAAGCAACTCAATGTGCTATAAGCAGTTGTCCGTCTCTAATTTAGGGCCCCGTTCCAGGGAAGGGAGAGACCCAGTACCGTATAATAAACTCACCATCCATGCTTCACAAGGGATTCGAACACGGATTTTTTCCCGTATTCTGCGATGTTTCTCGGGCACCTCGATTAACGTACCTGCAATTGAAATTTAGTTTTGTCATTTCTAAGCTAGACATACAATCTGTAAAAGCGAAGTTTAAATTTCCCGCTTTAAACGTTCTCTATTCAACGTTTTCCCACATTCACGGTTTCAAAACAGTTTTTTTTTTTGATTTAACGACCAACGTGAACAACTCAATGGACCATAAGCAGTCGTGCGCTCGTCATTTAGTGCCACCGATTCCAGGGAAGGGAGAGAGCCAGTGCCGTAAGACAAACACACCATCCATGCCTCACCCTGGATTCGAACCCGGATATGTTTTCTCGTATTCTGCAATATTTCTCGGACATCTCGATTGAACGTACCTGCAATTAAGATTTGGCTTTACCACTTTCCAAGCTGGATGTAAAAGTGAAGTTAAAATTTACCGCCTTTAACGTTCTCTTTTTTTACGTTTTCCCACTTTCATCGTTTGGAAACAGCTTCTTTTTTGTCGTGTTGTTTTGGGGTTTAACGACCAACGTGAGCAACTCAATAGCAGTCGGCCTTCCCAAATTTAGGGCCCCTGCTTCCAGGAAAGGGAGAGGGCCAGTGCCGTAAGATAAACACACCATCAATGCCTCACCTGGGATTTGAACCCCGACCCATCTCGGACGAATGATTAGAAGCCAGTGTTCCGTACCCTTCGGTCAGCTATGTAAGAAAGAATTAATACCTCACTGCAATATCGACACGTAATTTAAAAGCTCAGCTTGCAATCATTAAGCTTGAGTGGTCAGAAGCTCTGGTCTCTGGCTAGTATAGTTCGAAGTAATCCCGAATTCGAGTCCTGGAGTGAGTGTCTTCTTGTCATATGCCAGCTCTCCCCTTCCAGGAATCAGTGGCCCTTATTAGGGACGGGAGACTGCTTATAGCTTTTAGAGTTGCTCGCGGCATTCATTAAACCCCAATTCTAAAAAATATTAAAACCGTTAAGGTTCGGAAAGTTCAAATTGGATTTCGTGCTTGCTTTTTTTTTATAGGGGATGGGGAAAGCTTTAACGACTCTCGTGATCATCAAAGCAATATCACTTGTTATGTACAGTGCTCATGGCTTGACAGGGACAGCCAGTAAAATTAGTTATGGAGCACGTGATTTTTCTTTGTAATGTAATTATATGTTTATGCAGTGAGAGGCAGCGATAGGAGAAAGTATTTCTTTAAAACTGCAACGAATGTTAAGAAAAATATTTATAGGGGCCTTTATCCATTGGAAGGGGGGTGCTAACCATTGTGTGCGAACGCGGCTCCAGTTCATATCTGTTGAGTCTCACAATTTTTAATTCAATAGCAATATTGAAAAAGATACACACCCAGGTTTCCAAGAGCATGCGCAGTTCGCGCTAGTACACTTCTCTGCGTAGAACTGAAAAGGCCGTAGTGTTTGTCTGAAAACATTATGCCAAATGCAATGTCACTGGACTCCGTTAGATAAAATTTTACTCCAACAAAAATACTCTCAATCTTACCCTTTCTCTCTCTCTCTCTCTCTCTCTCTCTCTCTCTCTTTTCAAGCAGTTATTTCAGTGAGAGGATAGCAATATGTCATGACGAGTTGAGAAAAATATTCACACGGAGACTCTCTGACGTATACTTCTAGATCTATCTTTATTTTTGGGTTTTCTTCCCATTTGTTATTTCTTGGTTATGTTCTTGACTATCATTTCTGAACGTCACGTCTTGAATCTTCAGTTTCCTAGCTGCTTTTGGCAACACTGACAATTATCCAAGTGAAAGGTCACGATACGGAAGTACTAAAAGCAAGTGTCACAAGGATTCAGTGGATTTTGGTAGATTGCCGGCTGTTGTAAAATAGGAAGAGTTGGTCAAATGGCAAGCTACAATGATTTTTGAGTTATACTACAATTTTTCATTATTGTTCGTGATTGGCACCTGTTCTACTATTGTGGAAGTTATATTCAACTTACCACCTAACTACATTTACACAGTTTAGTCATCAATGCGAATTTATGTGGAGAGTTGTGTGTGTGTGTGTGTGTGTGTATGTATGTTTTTTTGTTTTGTTTTTTATTGGAGGTTCAACCACCACCGTGAGCAACTCAATGAGCTATAAGTAGTCGCCCGTCCCTAATTTAGGGCATTTGGTTTCAGGGAGGGAAAAGCCAGTGCCCTAAGACAAAAACAGCACCCGTGAATCACTGGGATTTGAACCCGGACGCACTTGGACAAACGCTCATAAGCCAGCTCTTGTACCACTGCGCCACCTAGTAGGCAGCCGCGTGTTGCATAGAATAAACGTAAGTGTTACAAATTTTGAAGATGACAATCCATTCCATTCATGAAACGTAAGTGTTGTTTATCAATATTTCATTCATTTGGACTCTACACTTAGGCTTATTTGTATTTCAGACACTAGGCGTTCATTCAACCTAAAGTTCCTCACCACACATTAAACCTCACAACTTCTTGCCAAGGGTTATTTGCCATGAAAGCAAGAGCAAGCTATGAGCTCTTTTGACACTTTATAACAAGGTATTGGATTTCGGTAAGAAGGTACTGGGTTTCGGTGGACGTCGACGTCTGTCTCGTATAGTTACAACCCACGGAGAGTAAGAGAGGGACAAATCACAGCAAACTTAAGAAAAAAAAAGGTGCCAGAAACATCTCCAGTAAGACCATCAGGTGATCGTTAGCCGCAATAAGTTATGGTAGCCACCGACGTACCATAGTCCCATTGCTAAAGACCCATCAACGTACTGTACGCCTCAACTGAGCGAAAGAACAAGACTGGGCCTTGGATTATTAAAGACGGGTCTGCTGGTCTGATGGGTTCCTTTTCCACTTATTTTGGGTAAACGCGAGAGTGCAGATCTGGCAGAAACCCCAAGAAGCGATGGACCCTGCATTTCAACAAGGAACAGGTCAGGATGGTGGATGCTCATGCACGGTCTTTCCCGTGTTGAACTGGCATATGTTGGAACTTTTGGTACGTCTGAATGCAACTCTGAACGGTCCACACTACACGTCCATCACTGCAGACCACGTGCATCCGTACCTGGTCATCATGCCCCACAGGACAATGGACCCTTCCAGAAGGACAGTGAGTCTTCCTACAGACTTGCGGTGACTATAACGTTGTTAGAAGGGTATTATGCATAAGTTCCCACCTTGGAATGACTTCCATATTCACCAGACATTAAACCTGTGGAAAATCTTTGGGATTCAATGAATAGTTCGATTCGAGTTTTGGATCCTTCACCCAGGAATGCGATGCAATTATGGACAGCAATGTTGCAAGCATAGGTCGAGATGCCTGTACAACACTTTCGTGACCCAGTGGATTCAATGCCTCGCCGTGTGACTGCCCTTATTCGGGCGAAAAGTGGGCCTACCCGTCGTTACTACGTAGGTATCCCATTATTTCTGTCCACTTATTCATCACGCCTCAGCTTGCTCATATTTCTTCGAACTAGCAAAATATATCATCTACAGACTTCATCGTGACCTCCCCACTAATTCAAGCACCGTTCTCTTATAGTAAGCAGAGCAACATCTTCTTCACTACGTCAAAGACAGATGTCTTGCTCGTTCACAAGCAGATTATTCTGAAGCAAAACGGACTGGAAACGTTGCAAAATTTAATAGCATCTGGCTTCCACACCACAATTGACTTTCAGACGACAACGGAAGAATTTCCTTCGAAAGATTCTGATCCGGCATAGATCTCTACCTGCTTTCAGCTACCTTGTCTCTGATGTAATATGAACCCTTTTGCCCATAATGATGCACACAAACCCGAGTTGACATTTCACAGAACTTTATGTGCTCTTGTTACAATTCACTCTGCAAATTAACATTTCTTCTGTCGATTGCTGACATGTCAGCAGACATTGTAAATACCATTACTCACTGTATATATCATCTTTAATTCATAATGGGCATATGAGCCCATCCTTTAAATTTGTATATATGCTGTTAATAAAAGCGATTTTGAAAACCAGTACATACAACTGACAACATGCACTATATTAACAAAAGTATTGGGACACTAGCAAATATTTTAAAACGTGTAAAGAACAGTTGCGCAGGAAGGTGCGATGTGAAGCTGAAATGTTCTGTCGTGTTGTCAGTAACTTTGAAGCTGATATGCCGCCCCGTTGACGCGAACTTTCCGAGCTTCGGCGAGGGCTGGTCATAGGATGTCATTTGAGTAAAGTTTCCATACGGAACACTGCAGCTTAACTAAACATATCAAAAATCGACTGTAAGTGATGTCGTGAAGAGATGGAAGCAGGACGGGGTAATTACAGCAAAAAAACAAAAACGTCCAGGAAGGCCACACAAACTGACGAAACGTGACATAAGAGCTATGGTAAGAACCCGCTCTTCTTCTACCGTTTCCGTCGCTGCTGAAGTATAGGAAATTCTTGTAGTTATTCGGTTAGTCTTAGAGAGTTTCACAGTGTGGGTTATTATGGTAGGGCAGCTGCACCCATGCCACCTACCACTACTGTGAATGCGAAGCGTCGTTTGGAGTGTTGTGTCTCCCATCGTTCCTGGACTGGGGGTGACTGGAAAGTTGTTCTTTGGAGTTATAAGTCACGCTTTTCACTCTTACAATCTGATTAGCGTGTTTCGATTATGCGACAGCCCAGCGAACGATTTTCGTCAGACCGTGCTCTTCCAACTGTTAAATCAGGCGGAGGCTCCATCATACTATGAAGTTGTTTTTCCTGGATGGGACCCGGCCCGTCGGTTATTATACCGCCAACTATGAACTCTGAAGTGTACTCGGTTAGTTGCAGAGAGTTACACGGTGGTTATTATACTATCAACTATGAACTCAGCCCGTCGGTTATTATACCGCCAACTATGAACTCTGAAGTGTACTCGGTTAGTTGCAGAGAGTTACACGGTGGTTATTATACTATCAACTATGAACTCAGCCCGTTGGTTATTATACCACCAACTATGAACTCTGAAGTGTACTCGGTTAGTTGCAGAGAGTTACACAGTGGTTATTATACTATCAACTATGAACTCGGCCCGTTGGTTTTATACCACCAACTATAAAGTGTACTCGGTTAGTTGCAGAGAGTTACACAGTGGTTATTATACTATCAACTATGAACTCGGCCCGTTGGTTATTATACCACCAACTATGAACTCTGAAGTGTACTCGGTTAGTCGCAGAGAGTTTCACAGTGATTATTATACTATCAACTATGCACTCGGCCCGTTGGTTATTATACCACCAACTATGAACTCTGAAGTGTACTCGGTTAGTCGCAGAGAGTTGCACAGTGCGCAGGACTAGTTTCTTGGCCCGTTGGTTATTATACCACCAATTATGAACTCTGAAGTGTATTCGGTAAGTCGCAGAGAGTTGCACAGTGTGGATTCTCGGCCCGTTGGTTATTAAACCACCATCTATGAACTCTGAAGTTTACTCGGCTAGTCGCAGAGAGTTGCACAGTGGTCATTATACCACGAACTATGAACTCGGCCCGTTGGTTTTATACCACCAACTATGAACTCTGAAGTGTACTCGGTTAGTCGCAGAGAGTTGCGCAGTGGTTATTATACCACCAACTGTGAACTCAGCCCGTTGGTTTTATACCACCAACTATGAACTCGGCCCGTTGGTTATTATGCCACCAACTATGAACTCGGCCCGTTGGTTATTATACCACCAACAATGAACTCGGCCCGTTGGTTATTATACCACCAACTATGAACTCGGCCCGTTGGTTATTATACCACCAACTATGAACTCTGAAGTGTACTCGGTTAGTCGCAGAGAGTTGCACAGTGGTTATTATACCACCAACTATGAACTCGTCCCGTTGGTTATTATACCACTAACTATGAACTCTGAAGTGTACTCGGTTAGTCGCAGAAACCAGCAACTATGAACTCTGTTAGTCGCAGAGAGTTGCACAGTGGTTATTTTACCACCAACTATGAACTCGGCCCGTTGGTTATTATACCACCAGCTATGAACTCTGAAGTGTATCTCGAAGTTCTAGAAAATTCTGCCCTACCAACAATGTTTCAGTATCATGGAAATGACCGTTGTCTCTTTCAACACGATCGAGCTCCCAAACACACTGCACGGTGTGCGCAGGACTAGTTTCTTGAAAATGAAGTGGAATTGTTAGACTAGCCTGCTTAGAGTTCTGATCTTTATCTCACCGCTGAGATGAACTGGAGCAACGGATATGTTCTAGAAAATTCTGCCCTACCAACAATGTTTCAGTATCATGGAAATGACCGTTGTCTCTTTCAACACGATCGAGCTCCCAACCACACTGCAGCACGGTGTGCGCAGGACTAGTTTCTTGAAAATGAGGTGGAATTATTAGACTAGCCTGCTCAAAGTTCTGATCTTCATCTCATAGAACACCGCTGGGATGAACTGGAGCAACGGGTACGAAATCGACCACAATTACCGCCTTCGCTCTTCACTGGCAGCAGCTTTGCAGGACGAATGGCAAGCCATTTCTGTCGACGTTTGAGACTGTCATACAAGCAAAAGGTGGGCCCGACTAACTACTAATTGCGATAATAAAGCCATTTGTCCCGAAACATTGTGGTGTCCGAATACGTTTGATAATATAGCGTATTCTGAAATAAGAATGGAAACTTGAGAGACACTCACGATAAGCAAACAATCAATGCCATATACAGTTCTTTCTGCTTTTCGTAAGGAATTAAAGCAGTGGATTCTCTATAGTATCCCAGTTCCTAAAAACATTTGCTTGGATGTCCCGAACGTTGTAACAGTAGTAGGGTTATGATGCCATTTAGGCAGTGAAAAGTGAAGGCCTGATTGATTAAGCATTTGCCTATTATTCTGTTATCAATAAATTACCGGCAAATTTCTCTGAAAAAAGGAAAGGCTAAAAGCACGAAAGTAAATATGAAAATATTATGCAGATGGCCCAAATTTTAGTCCCATTTTTATGCGGGAAGGAGGGAGAAAGAGAGATCCAACCAGCAAACAAGAAGAGATTAACAAAGAATTTCATGTACCAGATCGTCGGCCTGGTGGCTGAGTGGTCAGAAACGCCGGTTTCATGCTAGTCTTTCGAGAAGGGCTCGGACTGGAGACCCAGATGGAGCATAGGTTGTGTGCGCCTTCCACGGCTCTGGCTCTCTCCTTTCTTTGAAAACAGTGGCCCAATTGGGGGACTGATGACTGTTTATATCCCATAATGGTGATCGTTAACTCCGCTCTTCCGCCTTAAATATTAATATAATTTTGAATTTCCGTAACGAGTCAGGTTTGGTTGGTTTTAAAGATTCAACCACTCAAGACAACTTTAATCGAATTGTTCTTGTTTCTCTTCTTCTTCCTTTTTTTCTTAGAATGTTGACACCTACTGCAGAGTATAGGCCTCCCTAAGTCTTTTCAAACTTCCTCGATGCTTAGCTTCAGTCCACCATTTAAGTCTCTGAAGGTTATCTTTCCATTAAAGGTCATATTTCCATTATGTTTTCTGGCGCCTTATTTGTCTCTTCCCATTTCTTGGTTGCCATTCTATTATTACTGCCTTATAAATAATTGTTCTGAACTGTTCTGCGTTCATTGGTAAGAAGTTTCGTTAAAATAATATCATAGAAGGAAGCGGCAACACTTTTTTCGGAGGGGAAGACTTTAACAGGATTCTCATTTAAGACCACTGGGTCCAAAGAATGGAGACGAGTAGAGCCGTGCGCCAAACCTATCATCCATGAAGCATACAACACTCGAATCCGCAACCCTAGGGACCTCACTTTTCACCACTCGGCTACTTGGTGGTCCAGAAGATTTCATCAAGTACTTTCGATGCGTAAAAATAGGTGAAACTATACGTACAGTGGATGATTTCAATAACCATGTTTCTCCTTTGTAGTCTTAAAAGTCCACATATCTTTCTGTTATCAGAAATACAGAAATACAAGTTGTATGAAAAGTAACGCTGTAATCCATTTATCGTACTTCACCCGAAAAACGAGGAAATATGAGATGATTGCCAGATTTTAGTTTGCATTTTTACACCATTATGCCGTTAGCTTGTCCCTTTGCATTTGGAGAGACAAATAAATAAAAACAAATCTTGATTTAATCGGTTTCTTCATTATTCGCACTTTCGTAAGAAACGGTCAGTCAAGTTTTCTTCCATTTGGGAGACTTATTCTCGTATCTCTTTGTGAAGTCATCTCGATCCCGCATCACTATTAGAGGAATGACATCGTGAGGCCACCTAGCGGCACTTTCTGTAACTCGACAGTTCTTGAGTCGTAGCGTATCTAACAAATTATGAATCTGGAGGCTCAAAGAATATGTAGTGATCACCTGTGCAAAATCAACGACAGAAGAACACAGATTATAATCTGTGTTCTTCGATGCTTAAGATGATCAGGCATTGTCTCCCGAAATTCAGACTATTGTCTATATTAGGCGGGCACGAAATGAAGCTAACATTCTTCGTCTTCTTAATCTCAACTGCAGATGTTGTGTGATTGTTTAAGAGACATTTGACTTAGACAAGGAGGTTATATTGATTGGTCAACACGAGTCCCAGATCTGACTCCATATGATTTCTCCTTATGGGAATGAGAAAAAGTCACAAAATACTGCCACTGATGTTTCGCGAATTGAAACAAGAAACTAACCAGTTTTCCAACTTCCTCTTCCTGACTTTTCCAGGACAGCAGCAGAAAATGTAAAAATTCGATCAAAGAAATAATATATTGGAAAGGCATTTGGACTCGAAACTGTGTGGATATGTCACACATAGCGATATGAAATATAGTACAATATTCCGAAAAATGAATTTCGTTTCCATTATATTTTTGGTCCTCATACGGTAAAAAAGGACTTGTAAATCATTTTTCAAACATCCTGTGCTAAAACATTTCGTTCATTATTGAAATTTTAGCCAGTTAATCACTACTGCTGAAAATTAACTTCAGCTGAAGCAACTGTGTGGCAACTTCCCCTAAATGATGGAGAAAGACATTAATCAGTTTTCTCCAATGGAATTTCCTACACGTTCAACTAAATCGTTCCAAATAAAGCTTTGCTGCATGCTTAACATATCGTTGCCTCTAAGCGTTTTGCTACGACTGCTTGGTGATTCATCTTGCGTTGCATTTACTATTGCACGACATTTCCTATTTAAAGTGTGCTTAGAGCTACACATACCAGCAACTGAATTAGAAACTTTTATTCAGTACCGCGGTATGGACCTCCTATAGCCGGAATAACAGCAGATATACAGTTTGGCATAGATTCTTCAAGGTGTTGGAGTGCATCTACGTCTCAGCATACCAAACGTTCCAGTCATTAAGTGGCTCATATCTGACTGAAGAAGACTGTGCTCCTGGATCTAATATATGCCATACTTTCTCTTAATGGGGTCCAGATCTGGGCTTTGTGGTGGCCAAGGAAGATGGTGGAAATCGCTGTCATTCTCGCTAAACCACTGCTGAACGCATCGTGTGCAATGGACATTAGCATTGTCGTCCATGAAAGATCCGTCTCATGCTGGATAAATAGTCAACATTGCAGGATAAACTTGATTAGCAACAATCTTCAAATCAGCAACAGTGTTAAAAAAATCATGTGGTCCGACAAGTCGCAGCACACCTTGATGTTCAGACGGAAGGTCAGGGTCCTCCAGATAACCCTTGGAGAACACACGACCTTCCAGCAATATCACGGAACCCGTTCCGTCCTAACAGAACGTGCCTCTCACCATGACACCATCTCAAGAATCTGGAGGTGTATTTGCAAGGCTAGCTCTATCCCGTGCTTCATGGGGCTCCCGCCAAACTCACTGCCTACCGTAGGTACAGACCAAGGTGTTCCACTACTTGTCGGACCACATGATTTTTTTTTAAAGTCTTCCACTGTCCAGTCATGGAGTTCCTAACTCCACTGTAACTTTACGGTTCTTCACAGGAATAATTCTGTATCGGCATGTGACTGCCAATACCCATCTTTTTTAATTCCCTGTGCTTAGTTCGCTTAGATATGGGTCGCGAACCGCCTTCATTGAATGCTTTCGTCAACTGCTGTACACAGGGCGTCCTGTTATCCGTATAAGCCTTCCCAGATGACGGTGATCTCGTTCCTGACAAACTGCTGTCGCGCTACAGTAACGCTTCTTCGACAAGCAATGTGAGTTATTTTTCTACTGATTCAAATCCCAGGATATCTCACCTTTTGAGAAACCAGTCGGCTCTGCGATTTTCAAAATTGTCGCTCCAGCCACAAGGTCACCCACATTAGGCCCTTTATCGAGTTCCGAAAGCACCTTTGCTTTTCCCATAGTGATCAACAGTATTGACGATTACTGAAGGACAGCAGCCTTAAATAATTAGCTATTATAAATCACTTAGTGACGCACGTGGCCATGTATTTTGCATACACGCTGCGTAAATGACGTTCACGTACCCCTCCAGAAAGGTTTTTAACTCAGTGGCCTGTGTGTGTTTATAATCGTGATATCTACTAAGAAACAATGTTTATGCCACAGAGTGTATCCCGTGCAGTACTGTAAAGCGTTAGCGGCTTTCCAGGAGAGAAGTTATTTGCTTTCATCAACTGTGATATATCCCGATTCTTCGTTCTATTTTTTCTTTGCAAAGCAATTTTTGTGCATCAAAAATATCATGCTAGCTTACTACAATAATTCTTTATCCCTTCATTTCTCTTCTGTGAGGTTCTGATATCTGATCCCAAACCAAAGAAGAAAGGCATGATTTTAAATTCTAATCATTTGATTAAATGTGGTTTTGCAGAAAACGACTTCGATGATCTCAAGCACCTAAAATCAACGTGTGCATGTCAATCAAGGGTGCTGTCCCGGTGGCGCAGGTTTCTCACTTCTCGTCAAAGAAGACTTCGTGTTCGAATCCCGGTGAGGAATGGATGTTGTGTTTGTCTTACGGCCCTGGCTCCCCTCCTTCACTGAAAACAGTGGCCCTAAATTAGTGACGGGCGACTGCTTATACCCCATTGAGTTGCTCACGGTGGTCGTTAAGCCCCAAACAAACGAAGAACTCAGTATGATTCCCAACAGCTCAGTACTCTTATGAATTATAAGTCTTTCACAAACTGAGTCGAAGGCATGGTACTACAACGAATCATTGCAGTATTTCACGGGCCGTTTTAGAGATGCACTATATTATCACAAGTATTCGGACACTACCAAATATTTGCATAAGTACAAAAGATGGTTGCGCAGGAAGGTGCGCAGTGAGTAGGGAGGTAGTTACGTAAAGCTGAGATGTTCTATTGTGTTATCAGTAACTTTGAAGTGGGTATGTCTCGTGGACATGAACTTTCCGAGTTCCAGAGGGAGCTGGTTACAGGATTTCATTTGAGTAACGTTTCCATACGGAGCATTGCAGCTGAACTAAACATACCAAAGTTGAATGTAAGTAACGTAATGAAGACATGGAAGCAGGATGGTGCAACTACAGCAAAGAAAAAAGATTCAGAAAGACCGCACAAATTGAAGGAACGTGACAGAAGAGCCATGGTAATAAATGTTAAGAAATTCCGTTCTTCCTCTGCCGTTTCCATCGCTGTTGAAGTAGAATATGTTTGTAATCACCCGGTGAGTAGTACCATAACTATCCGCAGAGAGTTACACAGTGTAGGTTATAATGGTAGAGCAGCTGTACACCAGCCACACATCACTACTGTGAATGTGAACCACCTATTTGAGTGGTGTGCCTCCCGTCGTTCCTGGACTGTGAGCGACTTGAAAGAAATTCTTTAGAATGTCTTCCAATCTGATGGGCGTGTTTGGATTCGGCGACAGCAAGGCAAACGATTTTGGTCGAACTATGTTCTTCCAATTGTTAAGTTGTACGCAGGCCCCATCATCGTGTTTTCCGTGGATGAAACTCAGCCCGTTGGTTATTATACCACAAACGATGAACTTTGAAGTGCACCTCGACGTTCTAGATAATTCTGCCCTACCAACAATGTGGCAGTGTCACCGAAATTACCGTTTTCTCTTTCAACACTATCGAGCTCCCTATCACACTGTACCTGTTTGTGCAGGTCTGGTTTCTTGAAAATGAAGTGGAATTGTTGGACTAGCCTACTCAGAGTTCTGATCTTCATCTCATAGAACAGCTCTGAGATGAACTGCAGCGACGGATACGAACTAGACCACAACGACCACCTTTGCTCTCCACTGACATTAGCTTTGCATAACAAATGGCAAGCCACTCCGTTCGATATGTTACCGCTGTTATACAAGCAAAAGGTGAACGGACTAACTGCTAATTGCGATGATAAAGCTATTTATCCAAAAGCATTGTGGTGTCCGAATACTTTTGGTAATTTCGTGTAGTAGCCTCGTGAATCATTCCTCAGTTCTTCGCGAGTTTAAACAATCGTCCGAAAACTTCTCACGGTTTAATTTGGCTTCATAATTATACTATAATACTTCATGTTCGGGGATCAGCGTCGCAACAGTAGGAAATATCGTAATGTGTGAGACAATTTTAGGTTAAATAAACGTCACGTCAGCACTGTGTGAAATACGTCCATAATTTATCCTTCCAACAAAAGAACCGGTTTTTATAGGGATACAGGAACAGTTTTCCACAGGTTCTTTGAGCCACTAAGTCAAACACTTGAATATACACGGTCGAGTCACATTATTGTAACCACCTGCTAATATCTAGAGAAACCGCCGTGTGCAGCCCGGACAGCAGCTAGACGGGCTGGGAGTGACTCAATAAGGTGCTGGAAGGTGTTCACAGGTATGTGAAGCCATGCTGACTACAGTGCATCTGACAGCTGCTGGAGGGGGCGTGGTGGAGAATCCATAGGGCGAACAACACGATCGAGGTGGTCTCACAGATGCTCAATTGGGTTTCAGTCTGGAGGATTAGGGCCCAGGGAAGTACTTTGTAATCTTCATCGTGCTCTTCCAAACACTCTCGGACATTTCTAGCTGCGTAACACGTCGCATTGTGGTACTGGAAGATCCCATCCGCCCCAGGGAAGACAATCAGCATGTATGGGTGTACGTGGTCTGAAGGATGGGTTCATAATGAATTCGCTCCATATTGCCTTCCACAGGTATGAGTGGACCCAGAGAATGCCAGGAAAACATTCCCCAAACCATAACGCTGCCTCCACCAGCTTGTGTTCTTCCAGCAATAGTTCAAGAGTGTTTGTTCTCCGATGTTTCCAACGTCCATCCGTTCGATGAAGCAGAAAACGTGATTCATCGGAGAAGGCAATCCTTTGCCAATCCGCGGTGGTCCAATTTCGATACTACCCTGCAAATCTAAGACTTTTCTGCAGATGTACTTTCGTTAACATAGGTGCAGTGGCCACCCATTTGCGTCGGAGCATCATACGCAGCAGGGTTCGCTGACCTGTCGTTTTAGACATGCTTCCGGTAGCCCCCTGGTTCATTCGGCCAATGAGTTGCTCCACTGTAGCGTGTAGATCGGCCCTCACGCACCTTAGAAGCGGATGTTCACCTTTCACATCAATGGCACGTCGTGCTCCACAGTTTCCACGTCACTTATTCGCAATGGTGCCATTTCTCCAATCACAATACACTTTAACCAATGCAGCGCGCGAACAATTCGCAAACTGCGCTGTTTCAGAAATGCCGACACCATTCACCCGAAAGCCGATAATCATCCCTTTTTGCAAATCTGATAAATCGCTCCTTTTATCCATGACAGCAACGAGTGATATGTTTTCAGGTCATGATCATGATCATGTGTAGAAGATTTTAGGAAAGGAGTGTCTGACCCCAGGTCGTAAACAACCCTTAGAAATAGGAAACTAGGAGATTTGGGTTAGAGCGCCCGATAGGAAAGTGACACGGAAGCGAAGTAGAAAGGGGGAGGAAGACTCCCTTATTTATTAACGGGGGGCCAGTACCCGGAGTCCGACGGCTTAACGTGCCTATCCGACGCACGGCGGGTATTTAGTGGATCGAGCATTCGTACCTGCCTGGGATCGAACCTGAGGCCCTTCCCGTTGCAGTCACGAACGTTGCCCACTCGGCCACCGCGGCATGTTTTCAGATTGCCTACAGCGCACCTTATATACCCTCCAAGCCAGTTCACAACACGTGCCTTTTTTAATTGGCTAGGCGCTGTGGACCTTAAAGTAGAAAATGGTCACAATAATGTGACTTGACTGTGTATTATTGAAAAAAACAAAGTACCCAGCTGTTCAGAACTTTGATAAATACTATCTAGTCAAGGTATCTTTAAAACATTTGCATCTAGTGACGCATGTGTCTTTCACTGAGTTTCTATGGTCTTATAAATTTGGTTTCTTCTCATTAAACGTTTTTATTGACTGATTTATACATAACTTCCCCGAATTTTTTTTTTTTTCATTTTGGCATTATTGACAGTGAGTCAGAACAAGTTAAACGGTAAGCACTGAATGCAAAGAGAGTCAAGTTGCAAAGGAATGTTAAGACAGAGAGACTTGTTACAAGCATGCATATTTGTTGAACGAATGCCACGCAGAGTTATAGCGAAATATACACCAAAGAGCCAACACATTATGGCCACGTGCCTAATATGATGTTGGTCCTCCACGTTCAATCAAAACATCTCTTCCCCGGCAAGGCATAGACGCTACAAGATTCCTAACGGTGTTTTGTGGTGTTTTGTACAAACATGATACCAGCAGATTCTTTTAACTCTTGTAAGTTGCGTTGTCGACCCGGAACACATCGGATTTTCTGTTCCAACACAAACCACAGACGCTCGGTTGTACTGATGTGTGGGTAATTTGGAGGCAAGGGGTACACCTGGAAGTCTGGTTCTTGTAACTGTTCTCTAACAATCCGGGCACTGTGCGTATTATCCTGCTGAAGGAAGGCGCTAGGATACCTTTACTATGAAGGGATATACTCGTATCTGGTCTGCAATGATGTTTAGATAGGTGGTAAGCGTGATAGTTTCCTGCACTTGAATGACTGGGTTTCCCAGAAGAACATTGCCCTAAGCTTTACTCTTCCACCACCGGCTTCTTTTCGTCCCACGCTGCATCCTGGTGCCAACACTTCCCCATGTAAGGGATGCACATATACCCGGTCGTCCACAAGGTGCAAAAGGAAATGAGATTCACCGAACCAGATGCTCTTCTTCCAGTCATTCAAGGTCTGGTTTTAATGCTCGCTTACCCACTGTTGGCACTTTCAGTGGTGAACCAAGGTCAGCGTGGACATCCAGAGGGTCCTGATGCTACGCAGCCCTATTATATTACATGTGTTTCAATTTCAAATATAACGGTGAAATGAATTTTTAAAGTTGTTAGTACATACATTGTATTCAGGTGAGGGATTGCTTCAATTTTTTTTTTTTTGCTTAATCACCACCGTGAGCAACTCAGTGGGCTATGAACAGTCACCCGCCCCTAATTTAGTTCCACTGATCCCAGGGGGCCGCCTCGGTGGCGTAGTGGTCAAAGCGGTAGCTTGTGATCATTCGTCCACGAGGGGTCTGGGTTCAAATTCCGGGAAGGCATGGATGTTGTGTTTGTTTTAAAGCACTGAATCTCTCCCTTCCCCTGTAACCAGCGGCCCTACAGTAGGGACGGGCGACTGCTTATAGCTCATTGAGTTGCTCACGGTGGTCGTTAAATCTTCAGTTTCAAAAACAAATCCCAGGGAAGGGAGGCCAGTGGCCAGGGCCGTAAGACAAACACAACATCCATTCCTGACTGGAATTCGAACCCTGACCCACTTGGACGAACGGTCATATGCCAGCGCTTCGTCACTGCGGAGTTAGCTGCGTGTGGCAAAAAATAAAAGTAAGTGTTGTTCATCAGTATTTCATTCATTTGGATTCTACAGTTAGGCTTATTTGTAATTTAGACACTAGGTGTCCGTTCAACCTAAGGTTAAGACAACAAACCTTCTTCACCACAGGTTAAACCTTAAAACTTCTTCTTGCCAAGGGCTACTTGACATGATAGCAAGGATAAGCTAAATCCTTTTTGGCGCTTAATAAAAAGTACTGAATTTTGGTAAATTGTATTCGATACAATTCAGGACGGCCTCTTTCCTTCTCTACACTGGTTTCAGTGAATTAAACAGCAAACCGAAAAATCGCGATGATTAAGCGAAATATAGTTCAAATAGCACGAAATTTGCATATGTTACGGGCGAAGCCATACAGCATCGATGTACTGAAGGCAAACGAGTGCTGCTGGAAGCGCTTTATGCAAACGCGCAGGAACTTAAAACCAGCTTTTTTGGAGGGATTCGCCAATTCATGTGCGGTGGTGAATGACAAGACTTCGAGATGGCGCTTTCGCTCACATGGCTTCGAGACGTCGTTTACCAGTTGAGTTACGCTACAGAGCGATAGGCGGGCTCGAAGCAGGGCAACGGCAGGTGGACGTTGCAAGATAGATCAATGTCGACCGTCCTGTGGTCAGCAAGAAGTGGCAGCACTTCCAAGCCACGGGTTTTTCGGCTTCCCGAAGGTACAGCAAAGGTAGGCCAAGGGGCGACGACCTCCGCGGATGACCGGTATTTGCGGCTTTCGGCACGGCGGAAGAGGACGACTGTACCGACTCATCTCAGATCTGTGCTTGCGGCAGGCACCGGACGGATGGTATTAGCCTCCACGGTACGCAGAAAGACGGTATCTCAATACAGGAGCACTATATGCTCGGCGAACGATGGACTATATGCTCGGCGAACGATGGACTATATGCTCGGCGAACGATGGACTATATGCTCGGCGAACGATGGACTATATGCTCGGCGAACGATGGACTATATGCTCGGCGAACGATGGACTATATGCTCGGGAAACGATGGACTGTATGCTCGGCGAACGATGGAATATATGCTAGGCGAGCGATGGAATATATACTCAGCGGACGGTGGACTATATGCTCGACGAACGATGGACTATATGCTTGGCAAACGATGGACTATATGCTCGGCGAACGATGGGCTATATGCTCAGCGAACGATGGATTATATGATCGGTGAACGATGGACGATATGCTCGGCGAACGATGGACTATATGCTCGGCGAACGATGGACTATATGCTCGGCAAACGATGGACTATATGCTCGGCGATCTCGACAGTATGAAGAAATACATGAGGTCTGTATGCTCGGCGAACGGTATTATGCGTGCCTTTCAGCCCCCGTCACGGGTGGGAACGTTTCAGTTGGGCACGAATGTATGTGAACTGGACTGAAAATCCGTGGATGTCCGTTCAGTTCACTGATGAGTTGCGATACTGTTTACAAAGGGATTCTCGCCGAGTTTACATCTGGAGAGAGTCCGGTGCTCGCTATCTTCATTCTAATACCCAGGAAAGGCAACCTATCGTGGTGATAGTGCTCTGGTGAGGCGAACCATATCGTTAGGTTGCCGAACCGACCTCTGTGTATTGCCACATGTAAACCTCAATGCTCAGAGATATAGAGACTACATCCTGGGCCCTATTGTTCGTCCGTAAACGGCCGCAATTGGCGATATCTTTCTACTGCAGGCTGATAACGCCCGGCTTCACACAGCTCGCCTCGTGCACCAGTATCCGGAACAGGAGTCTATAGTCTCTATGGAGTGGCCAGCACGCTTTCCCGATCTGAATCCCATTGAGCATGTCTGGGATGATCTCGGTAAGCGTGTTGCTGGCCTTCAACCCCCTCCCCGAAACCTGCAGGGGTTCCGCACTGCTTTGCTCGAGCAATGGAAGCAGCTACTCACGGAACTTCTCGACACCATAATTAACAGCATGGAACATCGCTGTCGGGCCTGTATTGCTGTTCGGGGTAACCACACTCCGTATTGAAGTACCTTTTCCTATTTCCTCTTGATACCTATATTTCTGACCACCGAATTTCACCCGAATCGGTTGCATACTTTTTGAGTTATCACGATTTTTCCATTTGTTGCTTAACCCTTTAACCGGCTGGAAGGAATTAATTCGGGGTTAACAAAATAGCCTGAAATCAGCTCGATTGAACATATTCGCTGTCTAAGAAGTGTGCCGAACGCGACAGAAACGAGTGAAACATCAGAAAGCGTTGTTTTTATCTGGGGTTTGTCATTCTAAGAGGTCATTTGGGTTATGATTGTCATTAATCCTCCCTGTCAGATTGTCTTTTCAGCAAAAAACGCTCCAGCAGGGTTTACGAACCTAAGAAAGAAGAGGAAAGAGGTTTGAGTAAGTTTTTCTTACCCAGTGGCATGATTTCCATGTCCGGGGGACTATTCCTTCCGAATCATTTCTTGGGTGATGGAACAAAGAATGAAGACTATAAGAGTACATACTGTAAGACTAAGGACAGAAAGGAAGCACTTATTACAATCAGCGACAGATTTATAATCGATACTTCTGAGATGAAAGACAGAAAAGGATTGTTTTGCCGTAGCGTTTCTATAAGCCGGTCGCTATGAGAACACTTCTGTTTGAGGGGCGCAGGAAAATGTGGGTAATTTTTTGTTCGGGTACATCGGCCATTTAAAGGGTTAATTTATGGAAACCAGTGTATTTTGATATTTAATGATTTTTCAAGCAACATAAAGCACTGATTCCGACATAGAGATTAGAGCTGCAGAAGAGGATTCCCCGCAGGCGCAGTGGTTTAAGAGCTGGCTTGAGACCATGTGTCCCGGTTCGAATCCCGGTGAGGCATGGTGTTGTGTTTGTCTTACGACACTGGCTCTCTCCCTTTCGTGGAATCAGTTACACTAAATTAGGAACGGGCGACTGCTTACGGCACATTGAGTTACTCACGGTGGTCGTTAAACCTCAAAAGATGAAGAATGGCCAGCCGCATTATTGCTTACTTCCCAATAAGCTGGTTCTTCTTCTAATTCTATCCGAAAACATCTTGGTTTGAAGCTTTCAAAACGACTTACTGGAGCTTGATTTTTTCCAAGTATCTGCGTCTCATATCTTATGGTGTCGTTTTTGGAAAGGATTTTAAGAGTGGAATCCATCTTCTACCCCGGATTGTGAAGTCCGAAAGAGTTGAACCTCTCTTTCACCCCTATCGTGTCCTACAAATTCGTAAAATCCGAAATATATTTCCATTCAAACGTCCGAATGTTGGTTTTTTTGTTATGCTTTGTACTTAAAAAATAATCAATCTGTGAGAATTTTTAAGTCTGTGCGGATATTACATTTAGCTCAAACAAGTGATATATGCCACCATCGACATAACTCCAAAATGTAAATTTAGTCAAAATTTTGACGACTAATCTCATCGTCTGCGATAACTTTTAAGGTGTTGTATGCGCTAATCGAAGCAATTCGATACTTCCTCGTAGTGTTGACTCGCAGAGGAAGCATCGTATGATGTACTACTGTATGTACTGCATACCTCAATGAGATCCTCTTTCCATTGATGTCTATGAACAGCAACACTGATAATATGAGACCTATATCCGTACATAGAGATGAAAATGGTCATCGACGATACAATTACTTCGAGCAACAGAAATCTGAAGGTTGTTCAAACTTCTAAGCTGACCTGCTAAGCTTCAATTTCTTAAAACTTTGATGTTCTGCATGGTGTCACAGTAGCATGGTAGAACGCAATTCGGGAGATGCGGGTTCCATTCCAGAGCCATGTGATTTTTTAGCTTTCTGAAGAGTGACTACATACTAGTAAATACCGCACCTTTTTGCCGATAATGATATTTGTATATGACTTTCATGTAACTGTTAAGGAATTATTCCTTCAAGAGATGAGGTTCCCGTTGATATCATTGTTAAAGGGGATTATTAGAATTAAATCAATTAATGATTGGGTTCTTATAAGGAATTTGATTCGGCTTTGTATATGCACGCATGGGCCAGATCATTATGACCCGCACTGTCTACATGTGTGAACGCGTTCTTATGAACCGTGCAGTGACTCCACCTTTCGGCGCTGGGTACATATACACTGTGCAGACAAAAGTATTCGACACCTAAGTCGAACGGAAATGATAGCATTTATTAGCTGAAAGCAGTACATATTCGGCTCGCTTCTGGCCGTTATGACTGCCGTCACCCTTCCAAGCATGCTTTCCACGAGATACTGGAAGTCTCTACGGGAACTTTGCTCCATCCTTCCCGAAAAGCTTCTGCTAGAACTGCCGTAGAGGAAATTCTTTCAGGCCAAGATAGAATTCTGCGTTCCAGCTTGTCCCACAGATTTTCTATTAGATTTAAATCGATACTTTGTGCCATCTTATTTAACATTTGGACGTCTTGTTCTTCAAACCAGGTCTTACGAATCTTACGGTGTAGCAAGGCGCTTCATTTTGCTGTCCCGAAGTAGTGCCACAGCGTAAGCAGTGCAGAATTGCTCGCAATGTTTTCGTATATGGCAAAAGTTAGGCTGGAGGGTAACACAATCAAAGTACCGAGTCTTCATGGGAAAATGGTCTCCTAAATCTGGTCAGAATGTAAAACTTAGTTATTACATACCTAAGTTTTACATTCTGACCAGATTTAGAAAGGGCTTCTTTTGCAAACTCCAGCCACATAGTCACCGCTGGCTTTGTTATCCAAGGTTATACAATCTAATCCCTACGTTACACCGCGGTGCTTTTTCATATTTGCAAATGCCTGGCATGAAAATACCTTTTGTTTCGTTTTCAGAACTTTGCACCTGGCATGGCGGCCGTGTTCCTTCCTTGCCGCGCGAACGGGAAGCGAGATTGAGAAAAAGAAAACAGCCAAATTTTTATGTGACCTGGGGCTGGATAATAACCCCCTGCAAACTCAATCAGGAATTACTCTAACTGAAATAATTAATTACTTAATTCCCGAATTTGTATATTTATTATCCAGAAGCTGTGCCCAAAATAAGAAGAATTTCCGCGGCAACACCCTTTTCAAAGTCCGTCAGTTCAGCGCCACATGGAAGAGTCTCTCCCAATGCGATCTAACAGGTATGCCAATGCTCTCCTTTATATACAGCACCCAACGCATCACGCCGCCGCGTGCCTCTATTTCCGCAAATGTACGTTTTATTGCCTGTGTTGACATACTCGAATACGTTTGACTACATAGTGTGTATATATATAGACAACATAGGCAGGGCGTCTCACGTCGCCAATGGGTTACCCGTGCAGTGGCGAAAGAGAAGGACTTACTGGAGCTTGAGTGTACAGTAATTAAAAGCAGGAGGGAAGGCAACTCTACAACGGCAGGTATTGTTGGATATTAGAAGACAGCCGTAGTGAAAGTGTAGAGGAAATAGTCCGAAGAGAGATACGCATCTACTCAACGTGACCGTAACGGGAGGTCACCATTAGTTGACAGCTGACGTGAATGCGTTTCCCGTTGTGTCCCGGAGAACAGACACCTCACGATTCCTCAATAAATTGAAGAATACAACCAGGGTATACAGAGAGACATCTACGAGCACATAGTTCAACGAGCGCTGAAATCAGAGGAGCGCCCACGAAACGTATGACTGGTGTATCCGATGGATGACTGCGGCGAATGGAACATCTGCTTCTATTCCCTTTAGGACCGATTTGTGTCCCATTTAGCCTCTTTCTCAGTTTGAAACCATTTTACAGAAGGAAGATCGCGATGTTGAGGGCCAAAGCACTGTTTGTCTGTCACTGCTTTTCATTGCGATGAACGTCTGAGTTTTTTCAAGCATGAGTAGCTAAGCTGGAGGCCGGAATAGCGTTCACTAAATTTAGTGATGAGACCCGGGATAATGATAGACAAATGGGGATCAGTCGTATTCATGAAGGAGGAACACATGATCAACTTCTGAGTACTGGTTCAAGGATCTTTCAGCTATGACAAGAAAAGAACACTCTTTATGTATTGCAGCTCATTTCAGCGTTGAAAATGTAACAATGAAGTCGTATGTTATATTACACTGGCGTGCAAAAATTAAGGACGAGACGGTTTTCCGAATGTAACGTCGTGCAGAAGTGCTCCACATTGACTCAAATCATACCATAAGATCCCCAAGATGTAAGAATATGAGACAAGTGAGCAAAACCGTCCAAACAAGGAATACAAAGGATACAAAGGCACTTTATTGAAAAGGTAGCTTCGAGCACAACTGAACAGAAGACAGAAACGTCCATGTGACAGGCGGCTGCCAAGAAAAATCCAGTCTTTAGTAGGGGATATGATCACCCCTGACTGTGTTGCAGGAAGATTTTACAACATCTGTCCATGCTGAGGACGATGTTGTCAAGGAGCTGTGTAGGCATCGCGGCCCATTCCTCTTGTAGCGCCAATCTCAGCTGCGAAATTGTTGCTGGCGGCTGGTGACGTGCTGCCAAGCGTCTCCTGAGAAGATCCCACACGTGTTCGATTGGATTTAGGTCCGGGGACCTTGCGGGCCAATCCATGCGTTGAATATCTTCACCCTCCAACAGCTCTGCGACAGCCACTGTAGGATGAGGTGTAGCGATGTCGTCCATGAAAAGGAACTCAGGACCCACAGCACTTCTAAACAGACGCACGTGAGGCAGGAGAACCTCGGTACAATGGCGGACACCAGTAACTGAACCTCCTTGGAAGATGTGGAGGTCAGTACGGCTACCAAGCATGATACCGCCCCAAACGAGATCTCCGCCACCTCCAAACCGGTCCCTTTCGATTATGTTGAAGGTGTGATTGCGTGTTCCCTGCTCTCTCCAGATGGGTATATATCCAGAATCGCTCGTCAGACTAAATGGGCTCTCATCCGTAAAGAGAACTCGACCCCATTGCTGATGTGTCCAGTTCTTGTGTTCATGGCACCACAGAAACCGCCGTCTCCGATGAGCAGGCGTTAATGGCACACACCGTACTGGTCGTCGTGCAAATAGACCACCTTTGTGCAGCCTCCTGGCCACGGTAAAACGCGATAACAGACGTCCAGTTGTCTGTTGCATGTGCCTTGCGATTTCTCCCGCTGTCTTCCGTCTGTCTCTTCTCACCTGTAGGAAAATATACCGGTCGTCCGCCGCCGCAGTTGCTCGTGGACGATCGCTGCTAAACTCTCGGACAGCTGTTCCTGTGTTTTGAAATGCTCTCCAAGCTCGTGAAACGATGCTGTGAGCGATCCCGAACTCCTCGGCCACACTAGTCACACTTCGACCTTCTTCCAACTTCCCAATGACGCGACCTCGGGTAAAGTCATCCAGATGTCGTTTACTGGATTGCCTGTTGGCCATATCACAGGCAGCAACTCGACGTTGTTCAAACCGATGTACACCGTGCAATAGCTTTCACCGAATTGCTGAGCGTACATCGCCCGTGTGCTTTATACCCTTTCGACACTAGCTCCCCCCCCCGTCGTACTGCATATATGCGCATGCCCTACCGTACTGGACCCTAGTCTATCTCCTGAGTGGTCTTTCGGTCCGTTCTGCCTGCTTGTTCCGCTGTTATGCTAATTTCTCCTTTTCGTCATTATTTTTTGCGCACCAGTGTATAATGAAGTCGTATGCTATAATGTGTAAATGGTGTAGAGGTTTTGGCAATTGTAAGAAACCAAATTCCATTTCTGGTGAATACGGAAAACGATGCTACACTAGGGCAATGCTAGCTTTATTGTCTCCAACGTTGTTTGATCTGTTATGAAGATGTGTATGTCCTCACATAGAATGCGAGATCACCAAATCTACTCTGCATTCAGTATCTAAATGTAAACGCTCTTTATTGACATAGGATCACTCCTTATCTGGCTTACGTTTCCTTTAACGTATTTCTATTGAAGTTTGTTGAGGCTCCTTAAGCATTGCGCTGATGTGAGAAAAGGTTTTACCTGAGGTCTTCATATCTAGATCTACGTGTAATAGCACCTGTTGTGGAAGCATCGGGAACCCCCATAAACTTTTCTCCAACATCAGGAGCCTAAGTTCATGAGCGCCAAAAATGTGATTATAAACATAATACAGTATTTTATATCTGTATTACTGCCAAGATCTCGCCAACTGATACAGATGTGTAACAACACGAATGCCTTTACTCAATTGTGCTAAACTCCTTCCGGTGGAAACTGAAGTGTGCGATATGTCATGTGAGCTGGTTGAATTTCAGAAGATCCGCACTTTTAGTTCTTTATCGTGTACACTACACTCTCAGCCTCCTCGTTTGCTTGTTGGTAAAGCAAAATAGCAGCGACATGACATAATATATACAAGGTTGCATAAACCTTGAACGCAAAGAATGGATATTGTGGACCACTTTCGCTGGCAGAACCATCTGAAATGCTATGCTTCACAAGCATCCTATCGTTCAAGACCAGGTGGTGGATTTTCAATATTCATTTGGCCAAATAGGTGTTAGATTTCCAATATTTAACTGGCCTAGTAGGTGGCAGATTTTCAGTATTCATTTGGCCTAATAGGTGGTGGTAGATTTTCAGCATACTTTTGGCCTAGTAGGTGGTAGAATTTCAATATTAATTTGGCTTAATAAGTTATGGATTTTCAACATTCATTTGGCTTATTAGGTGGTAGAGTTTCAATATTCATTTGACGTAATAGTCCAGCTAAAATTTTGTGATCAACCAGCTCCTTTTCAGACACATCTTTAATTGTGGATGACAAAGAACAAAAATTATTTGGGACAGCTTATGAGAAGCCCTTACATTTCCTCGTAATTCAATAAATTTCCTATCGGTATTACAAACTGCGATTTTTTTAAATTATGAAAGGTCTACTTACGTTGGAGTGGTAAAACTGGCATTTTAAATTAATAAGCGTTGAATATCTTATGCCAAAGCATGTTGTTGTTGTCTGAGGGACATAAGAATTCGTGCCAAATGGTATGATGAAGAATACGAATTTGTCGTATGCACGATTGATAGTTAAAAACTTGCATTTAAAAAATGATATTTATTTACAAGTTAAAATCAGCTACACTGGCAAGCACTTTCGAGGCTACTTTACCTCATCATCGGGCCCAATTGCGCGAAAGGATGGTTACAAGGATTTATATACAATCATGGAATAACAAATGTGTTGCCAAACTGGAAATGGCATATTACAAATAATTATATGTAAATTAAACTCACGTATCTGGAGATCCAACAGGTGAAGCATTTAGCTGGTTCAACAGTAGAATCCAAGGGCGAGGTATAATTACAGGCAAATCGTCATTGCAATACCTGGAGGCAAACCGTGTAATACACAAACTTTCAGCAAGTATTACCCAGATTGGAGTCGTACCCCACTGACTGCCTCTGCACCTGATAAACATTCTTTATTGCTTGCTGAAAGTATGTGTATTACACGGTTTGCCTCCAGGTATTGCAATGACGATTTGCCTGCCATTATACCTCGCCCTTGGATTCTGCTGTTGAACCAGCTAAATGCCTCACCTGTTGGATCTCCAGATGTGAGTTAAATTTACATATAATTATTTGTAATATGCCAAAACCATCAAAACGATGATTACGTGTAGAAAATATACGTCAATAAAACCAAACCGTCGATACACGATTAAACTCATAGTTACAGTAAAAACTCCCTACAAGTACATGACAAACTTTTCTAAAAGCTAAAAGAAGTATATACAAGTTAAAAATGTTGTAAGATCTTTCGGGAACGCACTATGGTCCCATCTTCAGACTAAACTTGTGTAATACGTTGTGCTAACCCCCTTATATACCCAATGCGCAGAATGGGAATGACGTAAGTAGACATTAAAGAATTTGTTTTAGTGCCTGCGCAACCCAACGGGAGGCAGGTCTACAGGAGGAAAAATAACGATTGCAATAATAGTGAATACAGTTCCTCTTGAGAAGTGTCACTCTGGCTGTTGTGGTAAATCACTTGGACATAAATATTTCCAAGCTTGCGGAATATCACAAATTAAAGAGTCATCACAGCAGAGATGTATTTGAGAGTAAATGCATAAGCTCTCCGCCAAGAGTAGAGATGACTTGCTTGTTGGGGTTGTTAATATACGAGCTTCATCCCATACGGGAAAATGAGTCCCACTGTGGGTTAAACGGGCTAGGGCTGTGTACATGGCCCCCATCCGCACACTGTAAACGTGCTCCGACAGGCGAGTCTGCAAGGAGCGGCAAGTGGAACCGATATACTGTTTAGATGGAACATTGTTGTTCACGGCTCGCATGGGAATACAGTAAATTCCATGTCGTTCACTAAGGTTAATGGAGTCTCTGTATCGACGGTTTGGTTTTATTGACGTATATTTTCTACACGTAATCATCGTTTTGATGTGCTACCGCTTTTAAAGGTATGTGGTGATTTGATGAAACCCCTTATTTTTCCCAGGATGTATAATGTGTCACGAACTTTCACTAAACTACGCCATAAACTTAGCACCGAGGTACATCACTTGGCATTTCTAAAGAATTGCCGTGAACTGAAAGTTATTCCTAAATACCTTAATGCTGTCCACGTTCAAGGCAAGATTTACGCATTTTACAAATGGCGGAATTCAAAAGACTTTCTGCAGAAATCAGGAAAAAACATGGCTTGATTTCATTCCTCCATCGAAAATCCTACAGTGAGTTTATGCTGCTGACGAAGAAACTACACCCGATTTTGATTGATCGTTTGCTTATTATCACACATGCTATAATCCAGCGTGAGTCCCAAAAAATCCAGAACACGCATATCAATAAACTCCGGACACTGGTGTCAGACACTCTTCATGAGATATCTCACAGTAGAACCTTTAATTCTCATCGGGACTTGCAATCTTATCCAGCTCCTTATGTGAACCTTAGCCAGGTCCCCATTAACCCTATTCAAAAGGATGCCTTGAACCGAGGTCATAAGTTTGCATACCCGAACCATCATCTAAATAAATTTAAATTTATACCTCAAGCAGAGACCATTATCAGTTCCCTGCCCCTTTTCGAACAAGAGCCTGCTCAATATGCCTTGCTTAAGACTATCAAAAAACCCTGTTCTGCTCCCGGGTCAAGCCCTAATTTCCAGGAAGAGGAAGAACAACTTAAAAACCTTCGAGAAAAATCTGAATTAGCTATTGTGGCGTCTGACAAAACAAGTCAAATTATTATTCTTGATCAATCTGCTTTTCGTGACAAAATGCTTCAGGCTATTGCTAAAATCCCACATTGTGTTTTACCCAGAGACCCGACCAAGGCCACCGTTAGTGCACTTGGTCGCCTACGGAATCGTACCTCATTACCTGAGATCCTGAATGATCGTTTCAATCCGCCAAGTGGCTGTAGAGTCCCTGATCTTTTCGGGAAAATTAAGACACATAAAGATGGTTTACCAGTACGTCCACTCGTATCAGGCTACGCTTCATCTACACGCAACTTGGAAAAAGCTCTTGTAAGGTACCTTAAGCCTCTCACAGCTACCTCAGGGTTCTCAGTCTCTAGTTCAAATCAATCATTGCAGAGGATTCGAACCTTTACATCACAACATGCTTCGTTTAAGTTTGTTTCACTGGACGTTGTCTCACTTTTTCCGAGTGTACCGCTTGATATTGTACATTCGATTATTGAGACAAAAACTACTAAACCAAGGAGCCACATCATCTGATACTCAGACCATACTGAGTGCACTAAAATTCATCCAAAGTTGAACCTACTTTAGGTATAATGGCATTATTTACAGACAGACGGGTGGGGCACCCATGGGTTCCCACTCTCCCCAGTGCTAGCGGAAATCCTTTTACAAGAACTGGAGGAAACGGTACTTAATACTTATGTCAACAGACCCTTATTTTATATAAGATATGTGGACGATATCCTGATGTTCTGGACGCACTCTATGGAACAATTATCTGCATTTGCTGAATTCCTGTCCAACCAGTATGCCTCCATTAACTTTATTTTTGAAGTTGAAGTGGACAACCGTCTCGCCTTTTTGGACTTTCTCTTGATCAGAGACCCAGTTACCCAGTTTATTCAATACTCAGTTTATAGGAAGCCTACAGCGAATTCTTCTATTATCCCCAGCAACTCAGCTCATCCAATGAGTTATAAACTCTCGGCTATTAGGTTTTTGGTAAAAAGAGCTATTACACATTCATCTAGCCTGAGACTTCGCAGGGCGGAACTTACAAAAATAAAAGAGATCACCAGATTACATGGCTATGATGACATTATTGTTGACCGTCTTTTGAGAAACCTACTTAACTCTTCTGCATCTACCCTGCAACGGGAGCATCGTATACCCACCTTTATTGGGTCCATCTGTTACTATCCTGCACTAATGACTATCTTGTCTAATATATGCAAGCGTTATGAACTGGCATTCGGTATTAAAACTTCGAACATCCTATCAATCACTAAAAACGATAGAGATTCCACTAACCCTAGTGAACGACATAGAATTTACTGTATTCCCATGCGAGCCGTGGACAACAATGTTTCATCTAAACAGTATATAGGCTCCACTTGCCGCTCCTTGCAGACTCGCCTGTCGGAGCACGTTTACAGTGTGCGGATGGGGGCCATGAACACAGCCCTAGCCCGTTTAACCCACAGTGGGACTCATTTTCCCGTATGGGATGAAGCTCGTATATTAACAACCCCAACAAGCAAGTCATCTCTACTCCTGGCGGAGAGCTTATGCATTTACTCTCAAATACATCTCTGCTGTAATGACTCTTTACCTTGTGATATTCCGCAAGCTTGGAAATATTTATTTCCAAGTGATTTAACACAACAGCCAGAGTGACACTTCTCAAGAGGAACTGTATTCACTATTTTTGCAATCGTTATTTTTCCTCCTGTAGACCTGCCTCCCGTTGGGTTGCGCAGGCACTAAAACAAATTCTTTAATGTCTACTTACGTCATTCCCATTCTGCGCATTGGGTATATAAGGGGTTAGCACAACGTATTATACAAGTTCAGTCTGAGGATGGGACCATAGTGCATTCCCGAAAGATCTTACAACATTTTTAACTTGTATATACTTCTTTTAGCTTTTAGTAAAGTTTGTCATGTACTTGTAGGGAGTTTTTTACTATAACTATGAGTTAATCGTGTATCGACGGTTTGGTTTTATTGACGTGTAATATGCCATTTCCAGTTTGGCAACACCATTTGTTATTTCATGATTGTATATAAATCCCTGTAACCATCCTTTCGCGCAATTGGGCCCGATGATGAGGTAAAGTAGCCTTGAAAATGCTTGCCAGTGTGGCGGATTTTAACTTGTAAATAAATATCATTTTTTAAATGCAAGTTTTTAACTATCAATCGTGCATACGACAGCTTCGTATTCTTCATCATTGTTGTTGTCTATTGAGACACTGGTACAACAACACAAAGTCAGACTTGTTAAGCATTTGTTGCCGATGTCAAATCGTACGCTTAGTGGACTCTATTCTTTAATACTTATTTATCTCTACAGGCTACGGACCATTGCCCAAGAGAAGATATGTTGCGGTTTAATGAATTTGAATTTGCAGTCCTGTGGCGAGACACATACTTCAAACTTAAGAACACCATGTGTGCTTGCTTGTTTCTGATGTAACAAGTTTCACAGTGATTATTCCGATGCAAGAGAAGTCGCGAAAACATTTCAAAATCAAATGAAGCGACTGAGAGGTCTTTGTTATGACTTCTACTACTGTGTTTCGCATGGACAAAATAAGAAAGGCATTACTTTCAACTTCCGTTCACAGAAAGTGTGACTAAGCTTTCCTCACGCATGAGGTTCCTGATCGAAAGTCAATGGAACGACTTGTCTCACTACTAAATATCAAATACCAACAAAGTTACCATTGTTTTTGTTATTATATGGCTTTTGAATAATATGATGACCGTCATAGAATCAGAGGTTAGGAATACATTTCCATATATCAGCTGCAGTTATTAGACCTAAAGAAAGGATATGCCTTTCCTTACCAATAATATCCGGACACCCTTCTATTGACAATGAATTAGGTCTTACCCGAGCACTAGACCCAACTATAAATATGCTCAATATAATATAATATATAATTAACACTGTCTTCATCGGCAGTGTTAACTGATATCCAGTGTGGATTGATAACAGGGTGGCATCGCTCCATACGTGGTATTGCCGCCCAGGTGGCACAGAGGTCTGAGGCGGCTTCTGATCATTCGATCTGATATCCAGTGTGGATTGATAACAGGGTGGCATCGCTCCATACGTGGTATTGCCGCCCAGGTGGCACAGAGGTCTGAGGCGGCTTCTGATCATTCGACCGAGATGAGTCTGGGTTTAAATTCCGGGTGAGGCATGGATGATGTGTTTGCCTTAAGGCACTGCTTCTCTCCCTTCCCTGGAGCCAGTGGCCTTAAATTAGGTTTGAGCTATTGCTTATAGCCATTCGACTTGCTCACGATGGTCGTCAAACCTCGAAAAAAGAAAAAATGATACCTGATATTTCAGCGGCATTGAAGATCCCTAGGTCGGCAGCAAATGGAAGATCCCTAGGTCGACAGCTAAGAAGATCCCTAGGTCGACAGCTAAGAAGATCCCTAGGTCGACAGCTAGAAAGATCCCTACGTCGATATTGAAGATCCTCAGGTCGACAGCTAAAAAGATCCCTACGTCGATATTGAAGATCCTCAGATCGACAGCTATGAAGATCCCTAGGTCGATATTTAAGATCACTCGGTCGACAGCTAATGCGAAATGCAAATGGGAACGAACTGGGACTGAATCTGCCAAGAACCAAACCGGTAAATCTACGAACCTGACAGAATGTGAAAGGAGAACTCTCCAAAGGAGCCCGCTCGGAACGCAACGTTTCCAGAAATTACGCAAACCCTATGCGAGACCATTGGGATTGATGTTAGTACCAGTACAGTGGGAGAAACGCTTCACTGCATGAGTTACCGCTTTCAAAGAGGCATTTACAAGCTGCTTATCACTTCGATAAAGGCGAAACGCCGATTACCGTGGTGAAAAAAATATCGATCTTGGACTGTTGACCTATGGAATACTGTGCTTTGAGTTGACGAGTCATGGTACACAGTCTGTTGACCTATGGAAAAATGTGCTTTCAGTTGACGAGTCACGGTACACAATTTGGTGACCTATGGAAAACTGTGCTTTCAGTTGACGAGTCACGGCACACAATCCGTTGGCCTATGGAAAACTGTGCTTTCAGTTGACGAGTCATGGCACAGAATCTGTTGACCTATGGGAAACTGTGCTTTGAGTTGACGAGTCACGATACACAATCTGTTGACCTATGGAAAACTGTGCTTTGAGTTGACGAGTCACGGTACGCAATCTACTTGTCTGATGGTCGTTTCTGGGTGTGGTGGATGCCGGGAGCAAGTTAAATTCAGAACTGTATCGTTCCGTCGGGAGGGGCAGTGTGATGTTATAGAGCTGTTTTCATGCTTCAGTTAGAGCCCATTAGTCGCAAATTCATGAATTCTGAGCGCTATCTAAACGCCCAGAATAATTATGTAGTACCAATGTTGTGGCAGCACCTCTATCATCAGGGTAATGCATCATGCCGTACTGCTCGCGATTTTACAGATTGGCTGGAGAACATTGGCGTCGAAAAGTTAGACTTGCCCGTCCATAGTCCTAGCCTAAACCCTATGGAGAATCTTTGGGACGAATTAGATCGTCGGGTGGGTGGAAGAAGAAATCGCCCAAACATAAGCAAACAAAGCTGAACTGAATACTGCTTTGAAGCCCATGGAACACATCAGGGGATATTTACAAGAACCTGATGGAGAGAGGCATGAAGACTAGAGGCCACCATAAGCGCAAAAATTTTCAGCACAAAATATGAAATTTTCTTTCAATAAAAAGGATTTGTAGACTTGCAACTATCGGAATATTAGTGGTACGGCCGTATATACGCTTCCAAAACCTAAGGAGGAACACTATTCTAAAAGTTGCAACCACAAAATCAGACTCAACGGCTTGTGTCAATTTGCATAAGTGAGAGCGTTTAGCAGAAAGCCGGTGCACATGCAAAATGTTGAATCGTGCGCACAGACGTCACGTGATATCATTTAAACGGATAAAAGGGAGCGGTAGGCGACATGTGTTTGGAAGAAAATCTGGACGGGAAAGCATAAAGGTACGATCGTGTAATATACGTTATGTCTCAAAGACATCACCTAGATGATTTCGCGTGGCGAAGAATTAATAGGAAGCTGGATGAAGGCCGTCGAGTGAGTGATGTAGCCAGGGAGTTTAGAATCACGCATAGTGTGGTATCCAGGCTCTGAGCAGCGTTTTAAACCAATGAAATGGGCTCCAGACGCATGCTAGGAGGTCGTTCTCGCTTTACTACGACGCATGAAAACAGATTTTTAGTTATAACAGCAAAACGTAATCGCCGCACTGCGGCTTGTCAGCTTGCGAGTCACCTCCATTCCAGCACAGGAACGCGGATATCCCGACAAACTGTGGCGAGACTTCTGCGACATGTACAGTATATGCCAGAAAGCCTGCAGTCTGAGTCGGTCTATCCAGAGCTCAACGTAGCGCACTTTTTCAGTAGTGTCGTATCCACAGAAATTGGACACGTCATCAATGTGCGCTTCACAGATGAGAGTCGTTTCAGTCTGTCCTCAGATTCTACACGTCAGTTGATCTGGCGTGAAAGTGGTGCTGCGTACGAACGCCAGAATGTATGCAGGAAAGAGATTGATACGGTGGTGCTGCGGTCATGGTGTGTATGTAAAGGGGAGGTGGCAGCACGACTAATGGACGCACAAAGATACAGGGGCTGGAAAATGGGAGTATGACAGGCGAACAATATTGCAACGAAGTTCTTCTACGCAGTGTTCTGTTATTCCATGGTGTTGTCGGCGAAGACTTTGTATTCATGGATTCTTCTATTCACGTGACATTTCATTGTACAACAGCTCTGCAGACACTTCTGGAGACCGAGGATATTCATCGAATAGACTGCCCAGCACGCTCCCCAGACCTCAACCACATCGAATTCTTCTGGGACACAATGGGGAGACGCATTGTTGCTTTAAAACCCCCTCCAGAAAACTAGGAGGGCTTCATCCGGCCTCTGAGGGAGGAGCTGGCTAATTTGCCTCAGGAAACTCTTCAATGCTTCACTGCAAAATGTCTTTCAATCATTGAACTAGGAAGACGAAAAGATAAAATTAATGAAAATTGTCTAATCCACCTTTGTTTTGGTGAAGACATCTTCACTTTTGTAAGTACCCACTCAAAGCAACAGCATACCATCCAGGAACTTGCTAAAAAACCAAAGACATGGGCTGAAAAAGGAATTTACGGAAAATAAAATTGATGTACACTACAGTTTTTAACAGAACTTTACCGTTATCTTAAAAGCAAAGTGTTGAATCATTGTATTTTTCCAGTTCGTACTTATCGATCTATTATTCCATGACATGAACCTCAACTAAGAATGACATCCAGAGACTGCAAATTACCGAAAGAAGCCTGGAGAGTTGCATGCTTGGCATAACTAGGAAGGATAGGAAGTGCAACTCGTGGATCAGGATAATAACGGGAATTGATGATATCATGATCAAGGCAAAATCCCTGAAATGCCAATGGGCTGGATATATTGCTATAAGAACTGGGCAACTGAGATATTAGAATGGATTCCAAGAGACAGGAAAAGATCCAGAAGAAAACTATGTAGGTGATGTGTAGATGAAATTCGGAAGCATGTCGGACGAAGTAGAAACGGGCTTAAGACAGAAAGTTGTCATAGAAATTTGGGGAGACCTTCATCAAGCCGTGAACTAAAGAAACACTTTGGACATTGGGCACGAACTCTTTGCACACGGTTTCGTTGCTATAGCAGAAAATGGTGAGCGCTGTTTTGATATTTGATCTTTCTTGAAGAACCTGGAATACACAATGACGTCACGTAAAAACAACATCCATAGGGGAAGTAGTGTCATGGTTTCTGGAGTCATATTTTTGGGCGGTGGAACAGATCCGTACGTCTTTCTGATATACTCTGCAGTGAGATGAAATCCAGAATACCTTCATGTGACTATGTGGGTTCTAGTAGCTGATATCTTTCTCCTACAAGACTTCGCTCACCTCACATCCACCGTTGTAGCTTTGCTGTTCCCTCTTTAAAGACTAGCCCTACGAGCCTTACGGAATGGCCCGCTTGCTGTTCCAACCACCATACGATAGAACATTTGTGGAGTGCTCTCGTGAGGTGAATTATTTCCATGAATCTCGCTCCGGTCTTTCTTCCAGAGATTCAATGAAGATTAATACAAAATAGCACAGCTAGATAAAAATATCAACAGCATGAGGAATTACCGTAGCGAAGCCTGCAACATATTTGCTTCTTTCGGCTACCTCAGTTGCTCTTCACCTTTTCTCCATATGTTCGCATTCCCATATAATTTCGGTAATTAAAAGTATAATTCCGTTTTTCAGCAACTCACAGAAAGTAAGTAAAATAATGAAATATTTGGTACTCTACATTCGTATGTGATAATGAAGTTTGAATTAAATTTCTGATGTTTTTGAGTTTGCCAATTTTTTTTTTTTTTTTTGATTGGAGGTTTAACGACCACCGTGAGCAACTCAATGGGCTATAAGCAGTCACCCGTCTCTAATTTAAGGTCACTGGTTCCAGGGAAGGGAGAGAGACAGTGCCGTAAGACAAACAACATCCATGCCTCACCGGGATTCGAACCCGGACTCCATTCGGACGAATGATCAGAGGCCATCGCTTAGACCACTGCGCCACCGGGGCGGCCTTGCCAATTTTCTATCATCTTCTTCATTAACAAATAAATATTTTGTACTCTACACCACGTGAAATTATGTTTAAAATAGTTCACGATTAAACGATTTAAAAATTAAGCATGAATTGAGCTAGGAGATTCGCGCTTTTTCTTTAATGTCTCTTCCTTTAAAAATAATTCCCTTTTTTAGGATATAGTGACACTACGCTAGTAATCCGATTTATTGGTGTAGAAAAATATACGGGGTTGTCCAAAATAATTTAAACACCTCGCTGCAAACAATGACTTTGGTATGTGCTTAGTATAACGAACATGTAGCTACATTATTATTATTATTATTTTTTTTTTTTTGTAAAAAAGTGTTGCTTACAGTCTCAAGGGTCCGTGTGATTTCATTGTAAATCGGTGTTTGCATAATTTTGTTCCAGATGAAGGCACAATGAGTGACCTGTCGGAGTTCCAAAGACGGCAGATTATAGGAACCCGTCTGGTTGGTGCTTCGGTAACCACAGTGGCACAGGTATTGGAGGTATCGAGAGGTACCGTGTCGAAGGTCATGACAGCATACAATGTTCACGGCACAACATCATCCGCGAGGCACAACTGTGTGAAGGAAGACAAAACTCACTGCGAGAGACAGGAGGACATTAAAGAGGATTGGGACCGCAAGGAGGAAGACTGCGGAGACGAAAGTGACTGCTGAGTTTAATGCACGTCTCCGAAACCCAGTGTCGACCCATACCGTGCGACGGGAATTGCATAAGCACAATATTTATGGCAGAGCTGCGATTGCAAAATCCCTGGTGTCACAGGTGAATATGAAACGGAGACTACAGTGGTGCCAGGAACATAAAACGTGGACAGCGGATCACTGGAAACGCGTCTTGTTTTCCGATGAATCAAGTTTCTCACTATTCCCCAATACAGGACGGGTTAACGCGTGGAGAACCCCCGCAGAAGCCTACAACCCATAACTGTCTCCTCACTACAGTGAAGCATGGGGGCGGTTCCTCACGTTTCATTATCACCTTTTACGGACGGATCACTAGCGGTGACTATGTCACTCTTTTGACCGACCATGTGCATTCAATAGCGCAGACATTGCTTCCGTCAGGGGATTGCACCTTTCAAGGGAATAATGCCCGATTCACAGAAATCGAACAACTCAATCATTGTTTGAGGAACATGAGGATGAAGTTGCACATCTTCCCTGGCCTGCACAATCACCGGACTTAAGCATCATGGAGCCCCTGTGGTCTGTGTTGGAAAACAGAGTGCGATCCCGTTATCCTCCTCCGGCGTCCCTCAAGGAATTGGAGCAGTTTCTGCAGGAAGAAAGGTACAACATACCACTTACCACCATCCAGGACTTGTATGCGTCCATTCGAGGATTCAAGCAGTTTGAAATGCCAAGGGTGCTCCTGCACCATATTAGGTGCATAACGCCTATTGTTTCAAGGCGTTCCCATTATTTTGGACAACCCTTGCACATAAGGGTTTATAATTATAATATAATATGTATTATATTATAATAATATTATAATTTTATTTATATTTTTTTTTATAATTTTATAAGGAAACGCTTATGTATATTTTCCTACGTCAATAAATCGGATCACTAGTAGAGTGTTACTGCATTCTACATAATTGGTGTACTGTTCCTCGTTATCAATTCCCATTTCTGTTGTACAGTTACTTAAATGGTGCTGAGCCGCCCCGGGTGGCGCAGTGGTCTAAGCGATGGCCTCTGATCATTCGTCCGAAAGGGGTCCGGGTTCGAATCCCGGTTAGGCATGGATGTTGTGTTTGTCTTACGGCACTGGCTCTCTCTCTCTTCCCTGGAACCAGTGACCCTAAATTAGGGATGGGCGACTGCTTATAGCCCACTGTATAATGAATATGGCTTTTATTACTAAGCTAATGCTTCTTCTAATGCTTGTTCAAATGGTTGTTGTTTTGTTAATTATATCATGAATAAACTTTCCTGCTAGTAGTGTAGTAATAATAATGAACAAACAACTGGTAGTAATGTTGTAGTAGTAGTTAAAATGACTAAAGTCTTATGCTGGTTGTTACTAATAACACTAAATGAAATAAACCTAACAGCCAGACAGAGGTCTGACAGTACTATGAACTGGGAAAGACGTACTTACTTAAAACTCTTTATTATGAACTTCTACTGGTATCAACACACACACTTCACACACAGCTACTCAAATAACACGTAGCTCCTTGCACATGAACGAAGCTCTACTCCATAAACAACAGCTCTCCACATAAACAAACGCTCTCTCTATACAACAACAAACGCTCTCCTTAGGTATCGTTGAACGCGCCTATTTATACTGGCTACCACCACGTCATGACTTACACTCATTGCCAGATCTCATTCAGCGGGAGAAATAACATCTCGTTCAGTAAGAAGATAATTTACATAGTAAAATAAAATAACCAGAGATAGTAAAAATCAAAAGGAAAGTGAATCTAGAGTATACGTTACAACTGAGTTGCTCACGGTGGTCGTTAAATCTCCAACAAAAAAAAAAAAAATTGGTGCTGAGATAATATTCAGAAAAACATCCTAGGGTATAAAATAATTTTCTTTTTCCTTTTTTCGAGGTTTAACGACCACCATGAAAGATATTAGGAGTCGTGCGTCTCTAAAGAAGGGTCACTACCTCCAGGGAAATAAGAGAGCCAGCTTCTTAAAGCACGATGACCGATCACTTTGTCCGTGTTTATTTCCTCCACTGTTCACTTTGTCCGTCTTTCACTTTGTCCACATTCATTTCTTTCTCATGGAAATTTGTGTTTTGGTGGAATTTTTATTACTAGACAGAAAAAAAAAAAAAAAAAGGTCAGCGGACAATGCTTACATGCAATTTTTTTCTAGTTTAAGTTTTTCGATTAAAATATAACTCCTTCGTGTTGAACGATGTCAATCACCATGATATAAATCAAAGTTTTACAAAAATCTTTTAATATTTTGAAATACGTTTTATATATTGTTTTCATATATAAGGTGTACAAATAAGTTTTAAAGCGTTTTAAGACAACGCAGCATGCAATTTAAGAGGAAACAGCAATACCTTTACGAATCAAAATATGCGCCGTCATTATCTATCACCTTCGGCCATCGGTCGGGCAGCTGACGGATTCCAGCCATGAAGAATACTTCGTCGTGTGACGCGATGAAGTCGTCAACCCGTTTTTGCACTTCGTCACATCTCCTGAACCGTACAGCAGATAAACCATGTTGCATCGATCGGAACAAATGATAGGGCTACGTCGGGACTATACGACGGGTGCTCCAAAACTTCCCAACCAAGAGTCAATAACGTTTCCTTGACCGAATTCGCAACATGCGACCTAGCATTGTCATGCAGTAATTTTGCCTGTGAATGGACGTTTCCGATAGATTTCCTGGTTCAATCGCAGCAATTGTTGCTTTTAGCGATCAGCAGTAACAGTTTGACCCTCTTCCAATAGTTCATAATAGAGCACACCCTTCATATCCCACCAGATGCACAGCAGAACTTTCTTGGAGTGAATATTGCGTTTCAGTGACGAAGTCGATGCTTTACCAGGGTCTACCCAGTGTTATTTGCGTTTGGGATTGTCGTACCATATCCACTTTTCATCACGAGTAACGATTTTCTACAGGAAAGACTCTCCGTGTTGTTTATTCAACAGATTCAAACACTTCATGACACGCTTATCCTTGTTCCTCTGGCTCAGGTCAGGTGGCCCCCATTTTCCTTCCTTCTGAATCTTTCCCATTGCCTGCAAACGATTGGAAATGGTTTTTTGAGTTACCCGCAGTTGTTCAGCTAGTTCTTTTTGCGTTTGAGATGAATCTTCATCCAGCAATGCTTGCAGTTCCTCATGTGCAGCTTTCTGTGGAGCGTCGCTACGTTTTCGATCGCTAACATCAAAATCTCTTGCTTTAAACCGTCTAAACCAAAACTCACACGTGCTTTTCGATACAGTATTCTCCTCCAGAATAGAACAGATCGATGCACATGCTTTTGCAGCACTTTTTCCTTGATGAAATTCGTAACGAATGCAGTGTCGAATAAATGCAGTATCACTCTTCATCTTTCACCTACCGACGTGCAAGTTCGTTTCACTGTTGGGCAAACTTCTGTGTCACATTTTATACTCTGGACCAGTAACGGTCAGATGACAACAACGCGGAGGAATGTCGGATATGTAAATTAGCGGTATACGTCACACAAAAAAACGCTTTAAAACTTATTTGTACACCTAATGGCTCTTAGCTTTCAATATTTTATTTTATTTCATTTTGATTATTAATTGTTTATAGTTTTCGCATTACTAATTTTTATACGAATGAACTCTAATGCTCTCTATATGTGTCATAGCTATTTAAAGTGAGAAAAAATCCATAAATGTATAATGGTGAAAAAGTTTAGATTGATATTTACTGTGAATTTGCTCTGTGAAAGAAGGAAAATAGACTTTTCACATAAAAGAGAAAGAAGGTGTAAAATTTTCGTCTTCAATCCAACACATTTATGAACATTGGAATAAACTATGATTAATGTCATAGTGATAGACATCGTATCATACAAAAGAGTTAGAAAGATCTTCAAAGTTCGGTTCCTCGTTTTGCTATAAATAACATTTAAAATAATTTCATTTTAATCGAAAAACTTTTCCAGGAAAAAAATAACACGTGAGCAATGTTTGCTAACCTTTTTTCTCTGCCTAGTAAGAAAAAGCCATCAAAGCAGAAAATTTCCACGGTATTCCATCTATTCTGAGGACAAAATGAATCTAGACAAACGAACGGCAGACAAAATAAACGCTGGACGAAATGAACTGTACCATATGAACGTGAACAAAATGAACACGGACAAAGTGATAGGGAACCGAAAAGCGCACCATCCATTCCTCATCTCGGGCTCCAACCCGGGATAAACTCGGAAGATTGTCCAGAAAAACTACGTCTCTGACCACTCGGACACCGGGGCAGCTGATATAGCATACCAACAGACTGATTATTGCACAGTCAAAACCGTGAACGGAATTTTTCTTTTGTATAAGAAATCTGATTATGCGATTGATAAGTTTATTTACCTACGAAATCGTATTAAATTACAAGGAAATTCCCATTTTTTACGCTTTACAACCGTAGGTTGAAGAAGCGTATATGCTCCAGCTTTGTCCGTCTGTCCGTCGGCGCGATAACTTGCGTAAAAATTGTTCGATTTCGACGAAATTTTAGTATGTGGTAGGGGACTACCTGGGGACGAATCCTATTGAAAATGAACGAAATGGGGTCAAAGGTCACAACATAGGAGTGGGATCCATTCCTTTGCCGTTATGCGTCATAACTTGCGTAAATATGGTTCGATTTCAATGACATTTTAGTATGTGGTAAGGGACCACCTGGGGACAAATCCTATTGAAAATGGTTGAAGTGGAGTTAAAAGTCAGGACATAGTATCGGGATGCATTCCATTGCCCTTATGTGTCATAACTTACGTAAAAATGGTTCGATTTCGATGACATTTTAGTATGTGGTAGGGGACTACCTGGGGACGGAACCCTATTAAAAATAGGCGAAATGGGGTCAAAGGTAAGACATAGGAGAGAGATTTATTTTACAGCCATTATCCTCATAACTTGAGTAATAATTGGAGTAATGATTTCTGGTATGTTGGGAAGCATATCATTATCAATGCATTGCAAAATTTTACTAACTTGTTAATCCTAGCAAATGCATTATCACTATTACACATGAATGAGTTTTTCTCACCAGTTTTCTGTAGATATGTTCTTTTCACAGAAGTTGTCTGGGACACAGCGCTGTTTAACCATTTACTGGATGGAATGAATTAACTAATGGTTAAAAAATTTGGCTGAAATCCGCTTGAACGAATATATTCGCTGTCTAAGAAGTGGACTGAACGCGACCGGAACTAGTGAACGTGCATATCAGAAAGCGATTCTTCCCCCTTAGCTTTGCTTTTCAAAGTGGCCATTTAGGGGGATGATTCACACTAATCCTTTTTCACTGGTTGCCTATTAAAAGGGCTATAACAATGTCGACGAACCTAAGAGAGAAAAGAGAAAATGGTTGAATCACTTGCTTCTGGGCAGTGGTATGGTGTCCGTGTCCAGAGATGGAAACGGGTCACGGGTCAACGGGTCAACAATTTCTTGCGGGTCAAGGTGTTTCTGACCCGATTTTGACCCGGTTTTATTCCCGTTTTATTTTTGAAAAGAGAAAAATATATTCCAAAGAAAAATGAGCGTGGTGGAATTCTGTAGTCGATACTGGTGCTCACGGAGTGAATAATTATTTGCTATGCAAAAATATTGTCGTCTCTTTTGAAGAAGATAGTTTGAATTTTTTTAAATAAATTAAAATTATTTAAATTAGTCAGGGTACTAGGTAAATAATTCCAGTATTGAGGGCCTCTGTAATTTAAAGTAAGTTCAATTGATTCCGTACTTGGAAAAAAAGGTTGTAATTGTAGTTTATTCCATGTTTCTTTTTTTTTTTTTTTTTTGATTGGAGGTTTAACGACCACCGTGAGCAACTCAATGGGCTATAAGCAGTCGCCCGTCCCTAATTTAGGGTCACTGGTTCCAGGGAAGGGAGAGAGCCAGTGCCGTAAGACAAACACAACATCCATGCCTGACCGGGATTCGAACCCGGACCCCTTACGGACGAATGATCATAGGCCTGCGCCACCGGGCTATTCCATGTTTCATACGAATGTGTATGTGTATTAATAAATATGAGATCTGAATATAAATTATACTTAATTTGTTTGAACATAATTTTACCAAGATTAAAATGGTATAGTTGAGTAATAATAAGTATATTGTATTTCTTAGGATATACTTTTGTTCTAAAAGTTATTGAAGGTTGAGTATTTGGTACATATATTTGTATTATACATATATTACGTTTATATTCATATATATATATAAATTGAGTTTCGAATTTATAGTTCAAAACAGATTTGTCTGAGTCAGTTACGGGTCCGGGTCCGAAATTTTTGACCCGTTTCCAACTCTGTCCGTGTCAGGGGGGCTAATCCTTCCGCATCATTCCTTGGATCCTGGAATAGAGAAATGACTGGAAGCGAGCGCTTATCACAACTCACAGGTTTGTAGTCGGTACTGTTGAGATCGATGGCGGGGGGGACGAATTATTTCGGCGTAGCTTCCGTAAAACCTAGTATCAACGTTTTTACTTGGGGAGCGCGCAGGAAATAGTTACTATTATAATAGTACGAATAGTACCAGAAAATAGGTACTATTATAAATTAGATACTATTTGGTTCAGGTACATTGGCCGTTTAAAGGGTTAAAGCATAATGTTGATCAGTTTGCCTTAGGTTTACATACGGACAGACGAAATTTTGAAACCCTACGAAGTAAAGTGCGGTAAATGCTCGTTTTATTTTCTTGTTTGCAGATAATTTCATTTATCATTTAACGTGCCATGTATAACACAAGGAACTGCGATCGGAAGTGCGAAAACATTATGGCTGATCGAACCTTTGAATTATTGAACACTGACTTTGTGTAGCCAATCGGTGATAACAGCTGTACAATGGAAGTGCCAGGTGGGGTCTCAGTATGCATAATCAATATGTATATATAGTTTTGGGACTGATCTTTGTTCAGATGAATCTGTGTGTTCCAGTGTAAAATTTTTGCGGGCGTCCGGCAGAGAGAGAGAAAGAAACTGGCTTGAGGTTCGCCGAGGATGGATGATGCTAGGGTCTTCATTATGAATTCGTGTGGAATGGCGCTCCCGCAAAGATGGCAATGATGATTAAAGAATGTGTGCATCGTATCCCAAGGGTGGGGCAGCAGAACCTGCAAACCGGATGGCAAAAAAAGAAGGAGGAGAATAAATCGTCGATCACGTGAATTACTGATCTCGAGGATCTCTGCTTGCTAGAAATATTTGTCAGTTGAATTCACGTGTTTTTCTCTTTTCAAGAGAGCTTGCTAGCCGCTTGATCCTTTAGACAAAAGGTAAGTTAGTTTTCAAATTTCCCTGAAGTAAATTTATTTTTTTCTGTTGAATTAAATCGATCATTCGGGTGCAAAGGCTTAATTACTTGAAAGACGCAATGCCCGCTTTGAAGGCTTTGGGACCACATAATAGTAAAAAAATATTTTTGTTTTACACAAATCAAACGATATATGACAAATATCATGATAATGAATTAGCATTTAACTGTCTAAATATCGTTCGTCCTTTTTTTTTTTTTTAGAATACTTTTCAATACTGCTCTAAGATGGAAACGTCATTAAAAAAGTAAGAAACATTATAGATGACAATAAGCATTTAGTTCTAATGAGACGAAAATTATAATTGTAGTGTAGTTCATCGGGGCTTAAACTTGTTAAGGATCTTTTATCAAATTCAGAAAAATGCATTTAGCTTTAATTTTAACCATTCATACAGTGTGTCTACCGTTCGCTTTTTTCTGATGCATTACCCATAACTCAACAAGAGAGGATGATCATGATCATATGTAGAGGATTTTAGGAAGGGAGTGTCTGACCCCAGGTCTTAAACAACCCTTAGAAATAGGAAGCTAGGAGATTTCGGCTAGACTGCCCGATAGTAAAGGGACACGGAAGCGAAGTAGAAAAGTAGAAAGGGGGAGGAAGACGCCCTTATTTATTAAGGGGGGGGTCAGTACCCGGGGTCCGACGGCTTAACGTGCCCATCCGACGCACGGCGGGTATTTAGTGGATCGAGCGTTCGCACCTGCCTGGGATCGAACCTGAGGTCCTTTCCGTGCAGTCACGAACATTGCCCACTAGGCTATCCGCGGCCCCAACAAGAAAGGAGAAACTGATTACATGTTTGAAAAATGACAACCCGTTTTTTTTTTTTTTTTTTTTTTTTTTTTGTAAATGTAACAAGGATGGTAAATCAGATAATATCCGAAAACTTGAAAATTTCGTCGTCCTGGAGCGGGAATCGAATCCGCGTCTCCTGGATAGCGCACGAGTATGCTAACCACTACACCACCCAGAACGACCGAGTCTCAAGTTTCCGATTAATTTGAATATAACCCACAGGATTTGCTAGTCGACTAGCTTTGACTTGCTAATCGACTTGCATACCGGGCGTGCTAGTCGGTTACCATACCTGGGCGCTATCGGGGAGACGCGGGTTCGATTCCCGCTCCAGGACGACGAAATTTTCAAGTTTTCGGATATTATCTGACTTAGCATCCTTGTCATATTTACACCAAAAAACGGATTGTCATCTTCAAAATTTGTACCATATAGTGTAATCCCGTATTTCATTCATGATTACATGTTGTTTATTTGTTTTGAAGTTGAACGACAATCATGAGCAACTCGATGGGCATTAAGCAGTCGCCCCTCTCTAATTTGGTGTCAAGGGTTCCAGGAAAGGGAGACGCCGAAAGACAAACATAACATGAATGCCTCACCGGGATTCAAACCCGGACCCATTATAACGAAGTGAATTTCTCCGTCATTTTTATCCGCGCCGGGGTTCGAACCCGGGTCCACTCATTCCGGAATAAGTTGCTCTACCAATTAAGCTACGCGGACATGTATTCTAATTGCTATCTGCCTTTATGTCGTGTGCGTCCTTCTGGCAGGTACGTCACATCTCCTGGTACGTTACACCATGGTCAGAGGCCAGCTTTTAGACAACTGTGCGACAGGGGCAGCTGGTTATTATTTTAAATACAGTATTGTGCAAAGAACAATCTCTTAGCAAAATCTGACATAACATCTTATGCACCTGAAAAGATTCGTTTAGTGCCATATAATTATTTAAACTGTAGTTTTGTGAAAAATGTGTTTGTTTGTTTGTTTGGGTGTTTAACGACCACCGTGAACAACTCAATGAAATAATTATATACGTAGTCCCCCGCCCTACTTTGGGGCAGCTGGTTCCAGGGAGAGGAGAGAGTTAGTGACGTGGAACAGGCGTGCCACCATCCATGCTTCTCATGTGATTTGAGCCCTGACGCATTTCAGATCTTCATACCATTTGGTCACAAGGGCTGCATGGAAAATGGAGACCGTGTTACAAAAACTCAACGAAAAGCACTAAAATTTCATTTTATTCCAATCTGGAAGACTGTAGCGAGTTGCATATGGAAGTTTTCGTTACTAACTCCAAATATGAAGATTCAACACCATGAAAAAATGTGAAGCCCATGTTCAACCCGAAACTCGAACCCAGACTTCCGAAACTAAAAGTCATTAGCGTTCCAAGCCCTTAGTCACAGAAACATCATTAATTAGTCACAGAAAGGTCATTAGTTAGATTAATTTCGCAGACACTTAGTCATAGCTAGGTCATTAGTGAGAGATTAATTTTGCAGACACCTGGTTACAGAAAGGTCATTAGTTAGATTAGTTTCGCAGGCGTTTAATAATAGAAAGGTTGTTAGTTAGATTTCGCAGACACTTAGTCACAGAAAGGTAAATAATTAAAGATTTATTTCCTAGGCACTAAATCACAGAAATGTGATAATTTTGATTAATTTTGCAGACACTTCATATAAAGATTATTAGTTAGGGTTTGAGAGATTAGTTTTGCAGACACTTATTCACATAAAGATTATTAGTTAGGGTTTGAGAGATTAATTTTGCAGACACCTAGTTACAGAAAGGTCATTAGTTAGATTAGTTTCGCAAGCGTTTAATAATAGAAAAGTGGTTAGATAAATTACACACACACTCAGTCACAGAAAAGTCAATAATTAAAGATTCATTTCCTAGGCACTAAATCACAGAAATGTGATAATTTTGATTAATTATGCAGACACTTCACATAAAAGATTTATTTTGCAGACACTTTACATAAAGATTATTAGTTAGGGTTTGAGAGATTAATTTTGCAGACACTTATTCACATAAAGATTATTAGTTAGGGATTGAGAGATTAATTTTGCAGACACCTAGTTACAGAAAGGGAAAGGTTGTTAGTTAGATTGATTTCTGCAGACACTTAGTCACAGAAAGGTAAATAATTAGAGATTAATTTCGCAGGCACTTAGTCACAGAAAGGTAAATAATTAAAGATTAATTTTGCAAGCACTTATTCACAGAAAGGTCGTTAGTTAGATTAATTTCGCAGACACTTAGTCATAGAAAGGTCATTAGTGAGAGATTCATTTTGCAGACACTTAATCACATAGAGATTATTAGTTAGGGATTGAGAGATTAATTTTGCAGACACCTAGTTACAGAAAGGGAAAGGTTGTTAGTTAGATTGATTTCGCAGACACTTAGTCACAGAAAGGTAAATAATTAAAGATTCATTTCCTAGGCGCTAAATCACAGAAATGTGATAATTTGATTAATTTTGCAGACACTTCACATAAAGATTATTAGTTAGGATTTGAGAGGTTAATTTTGCAGACACTTATTCAGATAAAGATTATTAGTTAGGGATGGAGAGATTAATTTTGCAGACACCTAGTTACAGAAAGTTAAAGGTTGTTAGTTAGATTAATTTCGCAGGCATTGATTCACAGAAAGGTAAATAATTAAAGATTCATTTCCTAAGCACTAAATCACAGAAATGTGATAATTTTGATTAATTTTGCAGACACTTCACATAAAGATTATTAGTTAGGGTTTGAGAGGTTAGTTTTGCAGAAACCTAGTTACAGAAAGGTCGTTAGTTAGATTAGTTTCGCAAGCGTTTAATAATAGAAAGGTGGTTAAATGAATTACACACACACTCAGTCACAGAAAAGTCAATAATTAAAGATTCATTTCCTAGGTACTAAATCACAGAAATGTGATAATTTTGATTAATTTTGCAGACACTTCACATAAAAGATTTAATTTTGCAGACACTTCACATAAAAGATTTAATTTTGCAGACACTTCACATAAAAGATTTAATTTTGCAGACACTTTACATAAAGATTATTAGTTAGGGTTTAAGAGATTAATTTTGCAGACACTTTGCATAAAGATTATTAGTTAGGGTTTGAGAGATTAATTTTGCAGACACTTATTCACATAAAGATTATTAGTTAGGGATTGAGAGATTAATTTTGCAGATACCTAGTTACAGAAAGGAAAAATTTGTTAGTTAGATTAATTTCGCAGACACTTAGTCACAGAAAGGTAAATAATTAGAGATTAATTTCGCAGACACTTAGTCACAGGAAGGTAAATAATTAAAGATTAATTTCGCAAGCACTTAGTCACAGAAAGGTCGTTAGTTAGATTAGTTTCTGCAAGCGTTTAATAATAGAAAGGTGGTTAAATGAATTACACACACACTCAGTCACAGAAAAGTCAATAATTAAAGATTCATTTCCTAGGTACTAAATCACAGAAATGTGATAATTTTGATTAATTTTGCAGACACTTCACATAAAAGATTTAATTTTGCAGACACTTCACATAAAAGATTTAATTTTGCAGACACTTCACATAAAAGATTTAATTTTGCAGACACTTTACATAAAGATTATTAGTTAGGGTTTAAGAGATTAATTTTGCAGACACTTTGCATAAAGATTATTAGTTAGGGTTTGAGAGATTAATTTTGCAGACACTTATTCACATAAAGATTATTAGTTAGGGATTGAGAGATTAATTTTGCAGATACCTAGTTACAGAAAGGAAAAATTTGTTAGTTAGATTAATTTCTGCAGACACTTAGTCACAGAAAGGTAAATAATTAGAGATTAATTTCGCAGACACTTAGTCACAGGAAGGTAAATAATTAAAGATTAATTTCGCAAGCACTTAGTCACAGAAAGGTCGTTAGTTAGATTAATTTCACAGACACTTAGTCATAGGAAGGTCATTAGTGAGAGATTCATTTTGCAGACACTTAATCACATAGAGATTATTAGTTAGGGATTGAGAGATTAATTTTGCAAACACCTAGTTACAGAAAGGGAAAGGTTGTTAGTTAGATTAATTTCGCAGCCACTTAGTCGCAGAAAGGTAAATAATTAGAGATTAATTTCGCAGGCACTTAGTCACAGAAAGGTAAATAATTAAAGATTAATTTTGCAAGCACTTATTCACAGAAAGGTCGTTAGTTAGATTAATTTCGCAGACACTTAGTCATAGAAAGGTCATTAGTGAGAGATTCATTTTGCAGACACTTAATCACATGGAGATTATTAGTTAGGGATTGAGAGATTAATTTTGCAGACACCTAGTTACAGAAAGGGAAAGGTTGTTAGTTAGATTGATTTCGCAGACACTTAGTCACAGAAAGGTAAATAATTAAAGATTCATTTCTGTAGGCGCTAAATCACAGAAATGTGATAATTTGATTAATTTTGCAGACACTTCACATAAAGATTATTAGTTAGGATTTGAGAGGTTAATTTTGCAGACACTTATTCACATAAAGATTATTAGTTAGGGATGGAGAGATTAATTTTGCAGAGACCTAGTTACAGAAAGTTAAAGGTTGTTAGTTAGATTAATTTCGCAGGCATTGAGTCACAGAAAGGTAAATAATTAAAGATTCCTTTCCTAAGCACTAAATCACAGAAATGTGATAATTTTGATTAATTTTGCAGACACTTCACATAAAGATTATTAGTTAGGGTTTGAGAGGTTAGTTTTGCAGAAACCTAGTTACAGAAAGGTCGTTAGTTAGATTAGTTTCTGCAAGCGTTTAATAATAGAAAGGTGGTTAAATGAATTACACACACACTCAGTCACAGAAAAGTCAATAATTAAAGATTCATTTCCTAGGTACTAAATCACAGAAATGTGATAATTTTGATTAATTTTGCAGACACTTCACATAAAAGATTTAATTTTGCAGACACTTCACATAAAAGATTTAATTTTGCAGACACTTCACATAAAAGATTTAATTTTGCAGACACTTTACATAAAGATTATTAGTTAGGGTTTGCGAGATTAATTTTGCAGACACTTTGCATAAAGATTATTAGTTAGGGTTTGAGAGATTAATTTTGCAGACACTTATTCACATAAAGATTATTAGTTAGGGATTGAGAGATTAATTTTGCAGATACCTAGTTACAGAAAGGAAAAATTTGTTAGTTAGATTAATTTCGCAGACACTTAGTCACAGAAAGGTAAATAATTAGAGATTAATTTCGCAAGCACTTAGTCACAGAAAGGTCGTTAGTTAGATTAATTTCACAGACACTTAGTCATAGGAAGGTCATTAGTGAGAGATTCATTTTGCAGACACTTAACCACATAGAGATTATTAGTTAGGGATTGAGAGATTCATTTTGCAGACACCTAGTTAGAGAAAGGGAAAGGTTGTTAGTTAGATTAATTTCGCAGCCACTTAGTCGCAGAAAGGTAAATAATTAGAGATTAATTTCGCAGGCACTTAGTCACAGAACGGTAAATAATTAAAGATTAATTTCGCAAGCACTTAGTCACAGAAAGGTCGTTAGTTAGATTAATTTCGCAGACACTTAGTCATAGAAAAGTCATTAGTGAGAGATTCATTTTGCAGACACTTAATCACATAGAGATTATTAGTTAGGGATTGAGAGATTAATTTTGCAGACACTTAATCACATAGAGATTATTAGTTAGGGATTGAGAGATTAATTTTGCAGACACCTAGTTTCAGAAAGTAGATTTGTTGATTTTTATGGCACGTAGGCCATGTTTGGCCAAAGAGGACTGGTGACAGAGAGATCCTTAGCCATAAATTCCGCAGACACTAAAAAGGTCATTAGTTAAAGATTAATTTTGCACACTCTTTCTCTCAGAAAGGTAATTCGTAAAAAATTAATTCTTCAGACACTTAGCCCCAGGAAAATCATCAATTAGAGATTAAATTCTGAGACACTTAGTTAGGATGGGTAAAAATAAATTAGAGGTTAATTTTCCAAACACTTAGGAACAGAAAGCTGAGATTTGGGAATTGATTTCTCAACCACTTTGTCACCGGAAATTCAAAGTCAGAGATTAACTCCTCCTCCCTAGGGGTAAGGTAAGGTAACTTAAGGATTAAAGATGCATTTCACACCCATTTTTTCACGGGAGGGTCAAAGTTTATTAACACTGATTTTTAATAATACGTATCTTCAAAATATAAATTTAGATTTTCACCTATTCCTTCACATGATTATGTTTGGAATACAAGCTCCAAAAAGAGCAATGATTCCATAAATTATTATGTATTCTCAAATGAAATTTTTATTTAATAAATAGTTAAAGCTAAGCTAAGAACAGTGTAATAACCACAGAACTAATGAATTTTCCTAATAAGCATTTATTCTTTTATGTGCGTAGCTGAAACTATATTATGAATTTATAATTGGAAAAATTTAATATGTATTTTCTAGATGTTGGTTAACATGGGTAGGACGATTTCATGAACACTACTTAGAGTTCATTAGGCAATTTCTCCCACGAATGCTTTAATTTTAAACCAGGATTTATTACAAATTGTTTCATACTAGCTAAAGTTTAAAAAATGCATTTAGTTTTACCTTTTAATGTGCTAAGCAATGTCAAGTTTTTTATATTTTTGAAATTGAGCAAAAGAAGTAGTCATTTACATATATATTGTAACACTCATTTTCTCCAGAAAAATGCATTATGTGTGTCCCGTTAAATATGACGTTTGCCATTTTTCAGCATCACTTTTAAAAAGATGGGAGTGCTGATGGCATCACTTTTTTCACTCATTTATGTCCATAGACTCAATATATCTGAATTAATGAGTCGGATTCAAAAGATTTTTTTTTTAGCTTAGTGCTTAAATTTTCGAATTGTTGTGATTTACAGCCCCCTCTTTAATTGCGCAAACGTCTAAACAAAACTTCGTCTGCATTTTTGTCTTGAAGGATGCCCACTGTTACTGTCTGATGAAATAAATTTATCATCATCATGATCAGCCATAATCAATTCACTATTCGATGAAAGTCTCCACAAATCTTTGCCTCAACTTTCTAACTTGAGTACCTCTCTTCCAATTCACTCCAGCATGCTTTCGAATTTCATTTACCCATATACCACGTGGATTTCTTCTGAGTCTTTTCCTGTCTCTTGGTATCTAATCTAGTATTTCAGATGTCCAACGGTGGTCAGTTTATCTAATATATATCCAGCATATTGCCACTTGAGGATCTTCACTTTGAAAACAATGACATCAATTCTTGTCATTTCCAGAGCCGAATTAAGGTTGGGGGGGGGGGGTCATGCCTCCTGGGGAAATAATAGATAGTTAAGGAAAGAGAGCCGCCCCGGTGGCGCAGTGTACTACGATGGCTTCTGAACATTCGTCCGAAAGGGGTCTCGGTTCGAATACCGGTGAGGCATGGATGTTGTGTTTGTCTTACGGCACTGGCTCTCTCCCTTCCCTGGAACCAGTGACACTAAATTATGGACGGGCGACTGCTTATAGCCCATTGAGTTGCTCACGGTGGTCGTTAAACCTCCAATAAAAAAAAAAAAAACAAGAAAAAGGAAAAGGAGAGAGAGAGAGAGAGAGAGAGAGAGGGGTTTATAAAATAATTTTACTTTTGTTTCGTATGCTTTCCACTTGGTCAGAATAGAAACAATGGCTGGAAGACAAACAGAATCTCAAGGCAGTGGTTTCATGTTGCTGTGTCCAGTGGGGTCGACGAGACATTCCAGTCTTTTCACTACCATCCACCAACACCTTCTAGTTTGCATTTGGAACCTTTAATGGTCGAGTTCCCTGTGTCTTCACAATGCGTAACAAAAATGATGCTCTAAGAAACGTGTACAATACTAAATCATTAGAAAATCCAAGACAAAATCTAAGAATCTTAAGCTTTTAACTAACGTTCGTATGAGAACAATGAAAAATAGAGTGACTTATTGTGAAAACTCTGAAGATAATTTATCAGTTGGATGCATTACGCACGATAATTAGTGTGATAATTAGCATGCATATTTTTACAGTTTTGTGTTTTAACGAACTTCATAACGATTCCCCGTCATAATTCTTTGAGAGCCCACTCAGACGTCTTAGCCTTGGGGCCCACTCAAATGCCTTAGCCTAAGGACCTGTCTAAGGCTTCAAACAGACCTTGGTCATTTCTCTAATCCATACATTCCTCTTTCTATCTTTCCTGGTTATATCAAGCATACTTCTCTCCATTCTTCTTTGAGTTGTTTGTAGGCTTTCAATATACGATCATTTCTTTGTTAAAATCCATATATCTGATTTTATATACAGAATGTGTGTGTGTGTGTGTGTGTAATTATTTTATGCATATTTTGGCTGTTTCAGATGCAACATGCTCCAAACTGCATTTTCAGTTCAGTGACATTCGAACTTACACTGAAGAGCAATTAAATTAGAGATACCTTTCTAGTAACGTGTAGCACCACCTTTCTCCCTGATGACGGCGGCGATTCGTCTCGGCATGGACTCGACAAGACACCGGAAGCGTTGGGAAGTCATACGGATCCGCAACCCCTGAACAAGGTTCCACAGTTCACGAAGTTTTGATGGAGGGGGGGGGGTCAGAGCCTCGAACATCTCTCTCGATGGCATCCCAGAAGTGCTCGATGGGATTGAGGTCAGGTGACCTAGGTGGCCAAGGAAGCGAGGTCACGTCGGTGTAGTGTTCATCCAACCATTCGGATACAATTCGGGAGCGATGGCACGCTGCATTGTCTTGTTGCAAGATGATGATCCAGAGGGATGTTGAAGACGCACAAACGGGAGCAAATGGTCTACCAGGATATCCCGGTAACGTTGACCTGTGAGGGACGATGCCACACGTACCAGGGGTCCCATTTCAGTCAGCGTAAACAGTCCCCAGACGAGAACGCCACCCCCACCAGCTTGAAAAGTACCCTGCTGGCAAGAAGGATCATGGCTTCATGTGGTTTGCGCCGTACTCGTATCCTGCCATCCGCGTGTACCAACGGGAATCTCGACTCATCAGTCCAGCCAACATTTTCCTACATGTCTATGGTCCAGTGGCGATGTTCCCCTGCCCATGGTAATCTTTGCTCCCTGTGATGTGCGGTCAGCAGCGGTACCATCGTGGGACGATGGCTTCTGTACCCCATAGCGAGGAGATGGTTCTGGATGGTGTGGCTGCTTGCACATTTTTGTACACCAGCGTTAAATTGCCGAGTGATTTCTTGCACTGTTTCCCGTCTATCCACTGTTGCAATGCGAGCTAGCCGACGATGACCCCGCTCGTCCACAAGCTGTTGTCCACGGCAGTTAGCCCTTGCAGGGATGGTTTTACCGGATTCGATGTACTCAAGGTGCACCCGTGACACAGTGGTACGTGAAAATCCCAGTGCCGGCACGACTTCCGAGATGGAGTGACCCATTCGTCTGGCCCCGACAATTTGCCGACGATCAAATGCGCTTAGATCCTTCGTCTTACCCATACTGCGTCCGACTCTTATTGATTCTCGTCGCATCACTCCTTATATTGTTGGATCGCTGCATACGTCATGTCGTTTCCGTTTACAGGGCCGCCCACAGCGCCACATTTGCATAACGCCAGCTGTCTCTAATTCAATTGCTCTTCAGTGTATATGTAGGAAAAGTTCCTTGAAAATCGATTCACTTAAACTACGGTCAAAATAATCCACATACCTGATTTTCCCATACCACTTCTTTCAACTGAGAAGGTCACGGAATATTTTTAATTAAAATTACAGGATCTCTAAAAGTTCTATTTGAAAAATTTCACACACTCTGTTAGTAATAGATATATGATAAGAGTTTTCAACCGATTTTCCAACTTTTGCAGTGCAAAGTTTTCTCGCCAGATGCAAATTCTTTTGTTCAGTTCTATACCAGCTCAGGTCTTACAGATCATAGTAGGAGAATTGTCTTGACATTCGTTTAAACTTCGATGAACAATATCCGGAAGCCTTTGTGGTTCCCCTCTCCTGGAGCATAACAATATACATACTTGCATTTGCCACTTAATCGGTTCTTCTAAAAGTTTTATTTTAAGATCTTTTTGCACCCGATCTCTGAAACTACACTGCGATTTTTCATGAATTTACAGATTTTTTTGTTACAAAAGTTTTCTACTATATGTAGTTAAGTTTGGTTTTTGCTAGAAATCTATTGATCGTACATTTCAAGAACTATCGCATAATTACTTGGTATAACAGATTTGATCTTTTTTTCACAAACTGTGCTCATAGGGTCGTGCAATTAGTCAGCGTCTTTTTTTTTTAATTGGTGAAGTTTTTTTTTCTTTTTTATATACTGCCTGCTCTTCTTCTTTTCCTAAAAGTATTATTTCAAGGCAAAGAAATGGCTGTTATAGTGGTAACGGAATTAGCCTTACTGATAGTTTTCGAAAATTTTCTTTCAAAATAGGGTAGCATTGAGGTTGTTATACATATTCACAACATAAAGGCAAAATATTTTTAAATAGCTTTCCTCTAGAGCTAAAATTTATAAATACGCACTCGCTTACTTTGGTGGAGTGCAGTAGTAACACCAGTGGTTCAACGTTCGGGGCAATTAATAGGCTGCTAAGTGTCCTATGGAGAGGTGGGCAGTAAACTATTTTAAAGTGCTGGGCAGAAATTTCGTCCAAATTTTGTCTGTTGTTGTGAATATGTAGTTTAACAGTAATTCTTTAAGAACTGTATATTAGAAATTATATGCACTCGTATTATTTATTTTTAGTTTACTGAGACTTCGAGCAGTGTTTAAAACCTCGATATTTCGTAAGAGATTTCAATTTATTCATTACAGTGTAAATCATAAACATTCTCTAAGAATGTTGCAAGTTTTTTAACCGAACAAGAGGACAACTGGATTGATGGCCTAGAAAAAAAAACCAAAAAAAAAAAAACAAAAAAAAACACGGATGCTTGCTTCTTTGAGCTCATGTTCTTTCTCGAGAAACTGAGCAAGGAAAATACCTTTCATTTTCCGGAATTTCCATGCATATTAAAGATATTAAGAATTTCGCAAGAGTTTTGGTTCCATAATTATTTGTTTAACAAAGGTGTTATTGTGAGTTTGAATTTAAAAAAAAAAAACACAATTTCACCGAAAAGATGAAGGATCTTTACCGCACTGCTAGTGTTACCGTTTTTTTAAGGATAAAAAAAAAAGAACAAACAAAAAAACGTTCGCAAAAATTTTCCAAGTCGAGTACACGCATGTAGATTTGTAAAACATTTGGTTCCGTTTATCTTTCAATTTTTTTTTATTTTTCTTGGTAACTGCGTTGCTGCTCTTGACAGTCTTAGTTAAATAAATTTGTGGCCTTTCACATCCCACTTTGTCCCTGACAATAAATAAGGTACAGTGCATCAGCCTACCTTATTAATAAAAATTCTGTTTATGAAGCTCTAGTTTTGTAAAATCGGATACTGAACATTTTCTGGTTTTAATTTTCCTGGCTATGAACCATAAAATTTATAACTTTAAATTTTTTCGTCTGAAACAAAGGACATGGAATATCAATGAATGAAATACGAGAGTACATCAATGTACAATACAAATTTGGAAGACGTTAATCCGTTTATTTGTGCAAATATGACATAGATGTTATGTCAGATAATATCCGATAACTTAAAATTTTTGTCGCGATTCCCGCTCCAAGACAACAAAATTATCAAAACTTAAGTAAAATTATCTGACTTAGCATCTATGTCATACACCAATAAACGAATTAACATCTTCCAAACATGGAATATGACGTCCATATTCACAAAACAATCTCTATTTGAAGTCATTCACGTCTAGTTTTTAAAAATATGATATATATTGGCTGTTTATTATTTTTTTTCATTGTTTTGGCTATAAAATGTGCGAATCACGTATATGCGTATCGTCTTACTATTACATCTTCTGTTCTTTCTTACCCTTTCTCGTTAGTTTTAAGACTTATTCTTGTACTTGTCTACTGTTCTGTCTTACAATTTTTCTTTTAATCTTTTTTCCCTAACATATTTGCTTTGTGCTTTATCGTTTTCCTTCTATCCTCTGTTTTGTTTTCCCGTAATCTGAGGAAAGCCTGCTTTAGTATGTACACCTCTTCTTCTTTTTTTTTTTTTTTTTTTGCTTCGTTTTCATTTCTCTATTTTTTGTCTGCGTGACTTCACATTAAGATATAAATTTTAGCAGTAACTAAGCACGTTGGATTGTTTATTACCGTCTATATGAATGAAAGCGCTTCGGGTTCACTCTCGCTGAGAAAATATAAAGCAAAGTTTAGATTCCATTCTGATTTCTACACGCATTGTTTTCTCACACTGTCGAACTCAAACGTGTCATTTACGACAACGAGGTACATATATATCTAAATATTTCGCAGCCGTGTATTCGGAGAAGTCCATGGAAACAAGATAATGGGGATGGAAAGATAGGTTATTACTCGGCTCATTTTAATATAGAGAGGTATCCTGTAAAAAAAAAAAAGCAGGAAAGATAACGACAAAAGAAAGGCCCCGTTTTTCTTTGTTGTTGTTTTTAAAGTGAAGGCATAGTAAGACTATTTTTTTCGAATGGGAGGTAGGGGTGCAAAGCAAAATACATTCAGTTGGACACCAAGTGTGTAACACATCAACGTTGTGAGGACGTTCACAAATATATACATTTGGACATTGGACTTAGCCCCGCAAGAGCAGGCTAATGTATTGTACTAAAGAAAGAAACCACATCGAAATATTTATAGATAGAGTAAAAGCTCTCAATAGCTGACTACCTGAAACCTCTATACTATATAATGTATTTTGGAATAAGGTGAAAATCCTCGTGGCGTCAGTAAATAAATAAATACATCGCTCTTTCCACGTTCCAGAAACACATAGCAACCGAAAAAATTGTTTTCCAGCAGCCGCCGTGGAATTGAACCACGGAACTCTCGATAACTAGCCGAGCGCGTTAACTTTACATCACGGTGGCCAACAATCCACGGTGCTATGTGTATTTTTAAGTCAGCTTCTGACATCATAAATCCGTAAGATGGGCTCAGCTACTGAGACGTCTCCATCTGGTGGGCATTAACGGCACTGGCTATATATATATTATAGCAGTTAAATCCAAAGGGCGAGATCCAAGGGTATCTCCCTTGGATTTAACCTTGGATCTCGCCCTTTGGATTTAACTGCTATAATATATATATAGCCAGTGCCGTTAATGCCCACCAGATGGAGACGTCTCAGTAGCTGAGCCCATCTTACGGATTTATGATGTCAGAAGCTGACTTAAAAATACACATAGCACCGTGGATTGTTGGCCACCGTGATGTAAAGTTAACGCGCTCGGCTAGTTATCGAGAGTTCCGTGGTTCAATTCCACGGCGGCGGCGGCGGCTGGAAAACAATTTTTCGGTTGCTATGTGTTTCTTGAACGTGGAAAGAGCGATGTATTTATTTATTTATTTATTTATTTTGGAATAAAAATACCGTACAATACTGTACCACGCGTATAGTACAGTATTGCTTCTCACTGAAATATAATAGCAAAAAAAAAAAAAAAATAACAAGTTAGTAAAATCATGCAATGCATTAACTATGATACGCTTTCCAACATACCAGGAATCATTTCTCAAGTTATGACGATAATGGCTCTGGAATAAATCATGCTCCTGTGCCCTGACGTATGACCCCATTTCGATTACATTAAACAGAACAGGTTCAGTATATCTCCGAAACAACATACTAAAGTTTTGTGGCAGTAGAAGCCTTTTTAGTCAAGTTATGAGGATAATGGCTGTGAGAGAAATCCCGCTCTTGTGCCCTGACCTTTGACCCCATTTCGATGATACTGAACAGAACCTGTTCCGTACATCTCCGGAACAACAATTGAACCAGGGGGCTACCGAAAGTGTTTCTAAAACGACAGTTCAGCGAACCCTGCTGCGTATGGGGTTCGGATGCAGACGGATGGTCACTGCACCTATGCTAACGAAAGTGCATCGGCAGAAAAGGCGTACAATTGCACGGCAGTATCGGAATTGGACCTCCGCTGTTTGGCAAAGGATTGCCTTCTCCAATGAGCCACGTTTTCTGCTTTATCAACTAATAGACACTGGTGTATAAGGCGAGAAACATCAAGCAGCAAACACTCTTCAACCGCTGCTGGAAGAACACAAGCTGGTGGGGGCAGCGTTATGGTCTTGGGAATGTTTTCGTAGCATTCTCTGGGTCCACTCATACCTGTGGAAAGCAATATGGACCGAATTTGTTATGAATCCATCCTTGCAGACCACATACACCCATACGTGCTGATTGTCTTCCTTGGGGTGGATGGGATCTTCCAGCACGACAATGCGACGTGTCACACAGCTAGAAATGTCCGAGAGTGGTTGGAAGAGCACGGTAAATACTTCAAAGTACTTCGCTGGCCCCCTAATTCCCCAGACTTAAACCCAATTGAACATCTGTGGGACCACCTCGATCGTGTTTTTCGCTCTGTGGATGCTCCACCACGGACCCTCCAGCAGCTGTCAGATGCACTGCAGTGAACACCTTCCAGTAAAACATTTTTGAAATAATATGAGTTTTTGTCAATAAATTCGCTGATCTTTAATACTGATAAAATGCACCATATGCAGTACATGAAGATGAATATTTTAAATCAGTATATCCGGAATTTTGGGGCTAAGAGACGTACCTGACAGAAATCGTTAATTATGAAATAAATTCGTAGCAACAGCCGCACCGGAATATGCACCGTACTGTTTAATCTCAATTTTGTAAACTCTTATCCATCGATGTAAGAACGTCGATAAATAACAGCGTAATACGTCTGGAATACTATCCAAACTACAGCATATTTTTTTAAATTCATTTTTCCATAATATATTTGAAGTTAGATTTGACAATTTAATGAGCTAATATTAAAACGAAATGAATGAGAGTGTTAAAATCTCGAAAGTTATTTCCTTTATAATCATACTCATTTTATTTGCGGTTAACAGTCGTTTTCATGATACTTATTATTAATTCCAGCTTGTAAATACAGTTTTCACGGCATCAGTTATTAGTGTCATTTTTAGTTGAAAAAAGAAGTCGTACTAACAAAAAATATGTAAACAAAGATGAAGAAAAATATTAAATGGCCATTTCTTATAGAAGAATGCTCATGAGAAAAGTAAAAATAATTAGATAAATGAAGCGGAAACGTGCTGGAAAGGGAAACTAAATTTAATTCTAATTTCAAGAATTTTTACTTCCTATACAAAAACCACGGATGCTGTTTTTTGGAACAGTTTTACCCTGTTTAGTGAAATAACACGAAATTCTCAGAGATGCTGTTCGTTATGACATGACAGAAATCTGGGATAGCTGCTACAAATTCTTGTTATTTATATCTGGCCTTAAAGTTACCGTTCCCCGTGTATAAAAGGGATGTTCTTCAAAACAACGATACTATTCTTTTCACACTAATATTAAATTTAGTGGCATAACATCGCTTAATATCAGTAATTTCACAGTAAAATGTTTTCTGAAATTCTCTAACCAGATTCCGTGATTCCTTTTGTGAAGTCGAAGCATATTCCTGATACAACCTGTTCAAAAAAATGAAGAGAGAAAATTAATTTCACAGGTTTTTCACACGCCAGAAAAAATTCTGAACTTTCAGAAATCTTTCCGTAATTCCTTTCTAATATTGACGGTAAATTGCCGTTTTTTACGCTTTCCAACCGTAAGTTGAAGGAGCGTATATCGTCTGTCGGTCCGTCAGTCTGTCCGCATGATAACTCGCGTAAAAATGGTTTGATTTTGATGAAATTGTACTATGTGGTACAGGACCACCTGGGGACAAACTCTATTGAAAATGGACGAAATGGGGTCATAGGTCAGGACATAGGAGCGGAATAGATTATATTGCCGCTATGCATCATAACTTGCGTACAAATGGTTCGATCTCGATAAAATTTTAGTATGTGGTAGGGAAAACCTCGGCACGAACCCTATTGAAAATGAGAAAAATGGTGTCAAAGGTCGCGACATAGGAGCGGGGTCCATTACATTGCCGTTATGCGTCAAAAATTGCGTAAAAATGGCCCGATTTCGATAAAATTTTACTATGTGGTAGGGGACGAACTCTGTTGAAAATGGGCGAATCGGGTCAAAGATCAGGACATAGGAGCGGAGTAGATTCCATCGCCGTTATGCATCATAACTTGCGTAAAAATGGTTCGATTTCGATGAAATTTTAGTATGTGGTAGGGGACACCTGAGAACAAACCCTATTGAAAATAGACGAAATGGGTCAAAGATCAGGACATAGGAGCGGGATCCATTCCATTGCACTTATGCGTCATAACTCAAGTAAAAGATACTTCGATTGCGACAAAACTTTATCATGTTGTTTCGGAGGTACACTGAACCGGTCCTGTTGAATATCCTCGAAATAGGGGCAAAGGTCAAAGCACAGGAGCGAGATTTATTCCACAGCCATTATCCTCATAACTTGACTAAAAATGCTTCTATTGCGACAAAGCTTTAGTAGTTCTTCCGGAGGTATACTGAGCCGGTTCTGTTGAATATCGTCGAAATAGGGTCAAAGGTCAGGGCACAGGAACGAGATTTATTCTACAGCCATTATCCTCATAACTTGAGTAATAACTTGAGTAATGATTTCTGGTATTTTGAAAAACGTATCATAATCAATGCATTGCATGATTTTACTAACTTGTTAACGGAAAATTCTGAAATTTCAGAAACCTTTCCGCAATTCCTTTAGGGAAAAATTCTATTCTCACTTTTTCTGTTTCCATATGACGGAAAATCTCCCTTTATAGTTGTGATTCGCGGTAATATTTGAGGTTTAATTAACTGTTTAACTTCAATCGCCTGTTGAAGTTCTGTAGCGAGATCGGATATTTTGGATATCATATGGCATGAAACTTTGATTATTGCATGAACCTTTTCCCCCACTTTGTACACTAGCTATTGTACTCTGTGATACCTTAACAAACCGGATACTTAAATTATTGTACGGGTGATTGTATGATGTCTATGTATTAGTCTGCGGACCCCTTAAAACAAAAGCTGTTAAGCTGTTATACCTATCAAGAGTGAATTTTATATTGGAGGGTTTTGTGAAATAATGGTATAAAGCAACACATTGCACTTTTTCCCAAAGTTAATTGAAACTCATTGTCAGTTTAAAAAAAGATAAAGTTGCAAAGCATTCCGTTGCTTCGAAAAATCATGATGAATAAAGTATTTAATTTTTGATAAGTCCTGCTACAAAAAAAATTATTACAACCTATTGAGAAAAATAATTAGATCCAACAAAAATAAATGAGTAAAAACCATCATCACGCAGTTAGAGTTCTATCTTGAACGTGCCTGTGATTTCTGAGTATTTCTGGCTCAATGGTTAAGACGATGGACAGCTATTATTAAGCCAACCTAAAAGACCTCGATTAGTATCCTACCAGTGGAAAAGGGGAAAGATTATTTGGTGCAACGGCTGGAAAATTAAGAGTCTTCGATTTTGCAAAATTTCTGTATAAATTCGGAAAATTTTGAAATGTACTTTTCTGAAATAAACGGAATTACTGACTACGGAAAATCTGTAAAAATATGGAAATTAAAAGAAAAGGGAACTTTTAAAAACGGAACACCGAGAAAAACGTTTTTTTTTTTTTAATTCAGCAAAAAAATTGTTGAATCAACCAAAAACTTTTGTCGATATGCAGTCAACAAAAATGTTTGTTGAATTTAAAAATGTATTTTGCTGAAAATTATTGTTGATTAAACAAAATTTATTTTATCATGACAAAACGTTTTGTTCATTTAACAAAATGCCTTGTCACATTTACGCCAAAAATCGGATTGTCATCTTCAAAATTAGTATGTATTGTTATCGTGATGAAACGTTTAGTTGAATTAACAAAATATAGTCAACGAAATAATTTTGTGTTGCCAACAAAACAATTCTGATGGAGTTTGGCTAAAGCAACAAAATAAATCGACAAAACAGCTCAGCAAAACTATTTTGTTGTTTTAAACAATTTTTTTTCTAAGTTTCATTAAAAGACTGACACCTATAGGCAACTTTGCTGCATGTGATTTTGAGGAATTTTCCGTGAGTTCACACCACTTATTCTTTACACTGTTGATGAGAATTCACTCTGTTTCAATAATTTTGTTCCGTGCAGTTTTGTAAGGAAAGCGGAAAACACAAATCACCGGGGGAAACGTAGGCCATGGATCTTCTCGTTCTCAGTAACTTTGCTGGGATAAACATTTGGTTCAAAAAAAGGCGGGGAAATACATGACAATTTTTTGTGAATGTGACATCACGTGAAAATTTACAACTGCTGGTTATTGAGCAGCTGTTAAAAAAAAAAGGGTGGAGGGGGGAGTGAGCGCCACATTGGCGAAAGAGCCTCAGAGCCGATAAATCTCACTTTTTTTTTTTACCACAGAGCCGCGCTGCATAGTCCAAAAATTATGGTAAAACTTTTAAGCCATCCGGGTTCCCGCGTATTCTGAAGCGCGGGCATCTAATTAAGTTTGCCAAATGACCCGGGATCTAGTCCCGGAGGAGGCATGGGGGCGTGCTTGTCTGATGGCGCAGTCTCTCGCCACCTTCTTAGAACTAGTAACCCCAAATCAAGGACAGGCGGCTATTTTTTGCTTTAGAAGTTTACGGGTATTCGTTGAAAATCCTTTTTAAATAGAACAGCAGTCCCCCCCCTTTATCAGCGGGGGATACGTTCCAAGGCTCCCAGCGGATGCGTGAAACCGAGGATAGTACCGAATCCTACATGTACTATGTTTCTTCCTGTATATACATAACTATGATAAACTATAATTTATAAATTAGGTACAATAAAACGGGTGTTTGAATCCCGGTCCTACCGGCCATCTAATCTCCGGTTTTTCCGGAGTTTTCCGCAGACTCCCCGTGTTCGGGGACCCGAATGCGTAGATGGTTTCTTCTGGAGTCGGCCCCGACGTTCTTTGTCCTTGGATCTCTTTTCCCAGGAAGTCAGGGTTTACCGAATGAGCGTCAATGCGCTGGTAGTAAAACACTGTAAGACTAACGCGTAGATGGTTCCCTCTGAAGTCGGCCCCGGACGCGCTTTGTACCTGGACCTCCTTTCCCAGGAAGCCTGGGTTTGCCAGATGAGTGTCGATGCGCTGGTAGTAAAACACTGTAAGACGAATGCGTAGATGGTTCCCTCTGAAGTCGGCCCCGGACGCGCTTTGTCCCTGGAGCCCCTTTCCCAGCAAGCCTGGATTAACCAGAGGTGTGTCGAAGCGTTGGTAGTAAAACACTGTAAGAATAATGAAATCTGATGCCGCTTTGCTTCAGGCATCCACGGGACTATTACCCATGGTTGTTGATGATTAGGTACAATAAGATATAAACACCCAGGGGTGGAATGGCCCACTGGGACGCCGGGACATTTTACGGTGGACCACCAGACAAATGGCCCACGTTCTTTTATTTTGTGTCTGGATTTTTTGGTACTTACGAATACTGCCCGTTAACTTCGTTTGGTCTTCATTTCTGTCTGAAAAGTTACTTCCGTAGAACACCGTTTGCTTTTATCTATATGTTGGACTTTTGCTTTAAAATGACGCATCAAACTTCTCTGCAATTATGTAAGAAATGGGCCACCGGATTAAGGACACTATTATAAATTAATTAAACTAAATCAAGATGTAGGTCGTTGCACTTGGAGCGAATGGTCATTGGTACGCCTTACCCTTCCTCCTCTTGTAATCTTGAAGTACACACTAGTACCTATTGCGACAGCCTATCATCCCGCCCACTTATCCACAGGCTAGCACAGAGCCCAAAACGATTCCTCCCAAGAGAGGGTTTCTGGAATCCGTAAAGAAACAATGATTTGCCAGTACTGGTTAATGGGCCGAAACGTTGCTTCATTGGCTAAAAATGATGGCTAGACTTAAAAACAAGTTAGTAAAATCATGCAATGCATTGATTATGATACGTTTTCCAACATACCATAAATCGAGCTGAGACAAACCCTCCTCCCTACCCTGACTATTGATTCGTTCAGTATACCTCCGGAACAACATACTAAAATTTTGTCGCAATAGACACATTTTTAGTCAAGTTATGAGGATAATGGCTGTGGAATAAATCTCGTTCCTGTGCACTGACCTTTGACCCCATTTCGATTATATTAAACAGAACCGGTTCAGTACATCTCTGGAACAATATGATGAAGTTTTGTCGCAATCGAAGCATTTTTATGTACGTTATGACGCATAAGGGCGATGGAATGGATCCCGCTCTTATTTCCTGGCCTTTTACCCCATTTCATCTATTTTCAATAGGGTTCGTTCCCTACCACATACTAAAATGTCATCTAAATCGAATCATTTTTACGCGAGTTATCATGCGGACAGACAGACAGACGGACAAAGATGGAGCATATACGCTTCTTCAACCTACGGTTGGAAAGCGTAAAAGAGAAGTCTACTCAAGGAAGAGATTCCAATATCATTACACAGTAGGTTATCAGTGACCAAATAAATATGAAAATTAGCTTGTGCCGTTAAGCCCCACCAGATGGAGACGTCTCAGTTGCTGAGCCTATTCTTACGGATTTGTGAAATCAGATGCTGACGGATAAACACACGTAGCGCCATGGATTGTTGGCCACCGTAGCGTAAGACGAACGCACTCGGCTATATAGTTATTGGGAAATCTGGAGTTCGGTCCCAGCGGTGTCCAGATAACAATTTTTCGGTTGCTATGTGTTAATCAAACTTAAACGTGGAACTATCGATGACTTTGTTTATTTACATTGTCTCTACGTATTTGGAAGGCATATACGTAGAGATATACGCATTTTGAAGGCATATACCATATGAAAATTAATTGCGCAGGAAAGTTGCTATGTAGCACGTGGAGTTTCTAGAACGATTTTCTTGGTGATTTAGTTGAAAATCGGGTCTGCAAAAGACTAGTGGTTTATTTTTTATTTATTTATTTTTGTGTCACAACCAAAGTTTTCAGAGGAATATAATAATCTATTTCTATACTACATTCAACCATGGGCGAGTTTTTAAAGTTCTTTCATCGTTCAATTGTTAAAAATTTTCACGGCTGAGTTGGTTTTAGAATGCATATTTCAACACTTCCCTTTCATCCAGGAGCCAACAAAAAGTTTTCCATGACGGAATTTAATTTATAAGGAGTTTTTATGTAGGTGCGTGTGTTTTCAGAGTGGATCGCAGGACTAAATTTCCCGGCCTGGTTTAGTTGACCCAATCTGCCACTGTAAACAACAATAACTAATAATAAACTAGAACAATTATAACAATATACTGTAATAAAAGTTGTGCGAATGCGAAATTAGACCTCATTTTTTTCCTTCTGCACAATTTCGCGGATAGAGGATTCGTTCTTACGGTAGATCTTAGCAACCTCAGCATGCGATTTTTCTTTTTTTTTTCCTTATTAAGTTGAGAACTTTCACCTTTTCACTTAAAGGAAGTACTTTAGGGCTTTTCTTTGGCATATCCGAATTGCCAGCATCATTACTCATGAGCTTCGGGGCCAATTACTAAACGTAAAATAAGGGTTGCTGAACATAAGCACTGCGATACCGCGAAAGTCGATCTGATAAACAAGACGGCAATTAAGTGACTAACGGACGGTTAGCATATACAGCGTCGATACACGGGAAAAGGGATTATTCACGTCCAAGGAGGGACAGAGCGAGACGGCGAGAAATTTCATCACACTACTACTCAGAACGGCGTACAATTTAAACTTATGAATTGTTAATTTCTGAAATTTTCCATTTAATATTTTCGGACAGCGGTTGACCGCGAGTAAATGAAACCGCGGATAAGGGGGTACTAATGTATCATTTTCTGCGGAATTGGTGAAAATATAAGAGTTAGTTGAATATGACATTTTGCACCAAAAAATAAATAATTTGCCTTCAAAATAGCCGTAATGTTTGAGCACATAAATGATCACATGTTCAAAAGCACATGGTTTCTTCTTATGTGCCTTTCCCCAACCATATATTTTGAATTCAGTATATTGTACCTTCACACCGTTTCATTCACTTTTTCTTGTGGCGGAATGATGTCCTTTTCCTTACTTGAAAAGAAAAACTACCGCAAACAAAATTAGTCGCTGGACGTCGCTAGACTTCAAATCAGGATGGGCGACAGGTGGGCGAACATTGTTGGGGGAGGGGGTGGGGGGAAGCTTGATAGCAACTCGTTTTTACGAAAGAGTGAAAGAACGAATTTTTAATGCTTTTTGTTTCGTTGAAGGTTTAGCGACCACAGTGAGTGAACAACTCAATGGGCGATACAGTAGTCCGTCCCTAATTTAAGGTCACTGGTTCCAGGGAAGGGAGAGAGCCCGTGCCGTAAGACAAACACAGCATCCACGCCTCCACAGGATTCTAACCCGGACCCTTCTCGGAAAAATGGTCATAAACCAGCGCTAACACCGCTGCGCTATCCACCTGGACACACAATCTTACACGGATATGACTCGTTACGCCACTGGTGTAAGATAGAAGTGTTGGTTAGAATGTCGCCTTCAACATTGTGCTTGTCCTGAATGCATTGTCTTAAATTGCTTTTCAAAATTGTGCATTTTTGCTTACGAAAATGGTACTGTACTTGAACAATTTATTTAAAATATAATGTCGTTTCTGTTTATCTAAATCAAATTTTAATGTCGTGCCACGCAGATACACTACCTTTCCCCTCCTTAACTTCCTTCCTTCCAGCCAGCAACTTTGTCTTGCAGTCCTCTCCTACAAAGCAGTCGTCAGCCACTTTCTGCACTTTCACTGTCCCGGAGCAGTCTGATGAGCCTAGTGTAGCTTTAGACCCCACTTTCCGTTTTGAAATCCCCTATTTTGTACAAACAAACATAACAATTAGGTGACCACCTCAGTGAATTCCTATCTACTCTCCTCATTAGCGCCCTGGTAGTACGAATAAGAAAAAGAAACTTAAACTAAGGAATTGGAAGAGTGGAGAACAACTGAATTTTCATGGCCCTCCTCATGCTATTTTGATAACGTGTTTTGGGTGACGCAATTCCTAGGGGAAAATACGTAGGGTTACGTAAAATAAAACATAAGGCTTATTACTTGGCAAAGTGCAGATTATATTTTAAAGTTAAATATACTGACAAAATGGCATATTTTGAATTATGTGGGCAAGACGAATTTCTGGGTGGGCTTGCACCCCCTTGGCGACGTCCCTGTCTTGTAGGCATAGAAATATTAACATTATCAGTCAAGTGATTTTAATCCGTGATGTTGTGTTTTAATAGTCATTTAAATCATCAGAGTTTTTCCCTTCAGGGATATTAACCTAAAAACATTCTAAAGAGAAGATGAAGCAGATAAAATAATGCATGCATGTCTCTCTCATACCTCGATGAATTGCTATTTCTACATTTATCTTATCTTGAGCTGTTGCAACTGTGGTACGATCGAAATCTACCACTGTTAAAACTTTTGCAGTATAGGTTGCACCAAAAAAGTGGTGCTACACCAGCTGCACCTCTTTTGGGACAAAGGTAAACCATTTTGTGTAATGCATGAGCACACGCAATTACATGATGCAATTCACCGTATTATGGAATTCAGCTTGAATGCGGCAAAGTTGCATCCATTGCAGCATGTTTTTGTATGTCTCATGCATCATACAATGTTTTACCTTTGTCCCAAAAGGGGTGTAGCACCCCATTTTGGTGCAATATATACAAAATTTTGAACAGTGTAATATTTTGGTATCTTTAAAATATCCTGTCATGCCTTTGTGATTCACTGTCACCCGAACTTTCATTGTCTTAAAAACGAATACACATCTCTTTTTTTTCAAACGCATTAGCCACAGTTTAATAAATTTTTAAAATTTTCTCCACCTTGATTCAATTTTTCTACCATAAATTCCTTTTCAATGGTGTTCATTTAGTTCTTTTTTTTTTTAACATTATGACAACCTTTTTACACACTTAATTGTTAGAAACAATTTATGTGTCCCTTTTCTGTACATTTTTTAACTGCTTTCAGTGTTTGGAACAAGTTATCAACCAAGACATAGTGGACGCCATTCACCTTCAGATCAATAAGTTTGTCACTGAACAAATATCGATTTCACTACACGTGAAGTAATGAAACATTATGCGTTGGGAATTCCCATTTGTGGTACATCTGTAGCTTTAGATGCGCATTTTAAGTGATTTTCAGTGCAATAAGATACAATGAAATCTTCGAAAGGTTTAGAGTCATTCTGTTTGCAACTCGCTGAGTCTCTTGTAAGGGCTGAAAAAAATTGAAAAATAGATGCGTGTTACAGGGTGCTCTGTTAGGAGAGATCCGAAGTAAAAGTTCGGAAAAATTAGAGTTTTAAAAGTAAATGATTTTCAGTGCACTTTAGCGATAGTTAATTATTAAAACAAGAAAGCTTGGCCAAGGGCATCTCACTTTTTAAATGTTGCCTTCTTTCACATTTTGTTTTGTCTGGCATAGAAAGAAAAGAGAGTTGTTCCTTCATTCCAGAGAACGAAGAATGACAAGAAAAATGCTGCTTAAGAAACCAGAAAAATAGAGCGCCTTCAGTACATTGTAAAAAATAACTGATGGGAATTAACTGAAAATTTCTGAAAATAACGTGCAGCAAAGTTGCCGGTAACTGTCCGTCTTTTAAAGAAATTTTCGTTTTTAAAAGCCCCCCCCGCCCTTTTTTTTTTTTAACTTTCGTATTTTCAAGGGTTTCCCATAGTCAGTAGCTCCGTTTATTTCAGAAATGTCCGTTTCAAGTTTTTTCGTATTTAAGTTGAAATTTTGCAAAACGCAACACGCTGAATATTTCAACCCTAACGGGAGACAATCTTTTTGCTCCGGTAGTGAGGATCAAGCCCGAGTCTTTCAGATCAGATGATATAGAAGATTTTAGGAAGGGACTGTCTAACCCCAGGTCTTAAACAACCCTTAGAAGTAGGAAGCTAGGAAATTTGGGCTAGAGTGTCCGACAAGAAAGTCACACGGAAGCGAGGTAGAAAGGTGGTGGAAGACGCCCTTATTTATAACCGGGAGTCCAGTACCCGGGGTCCGACTTGCCGCGGGTGGCCTACTGGGCAACGTTTGTGACAGCCACGGAGAAGACCTCAGGTTCGATTCCAGGCAGGTACGAACGGTCGATCCACTAAACACCCGCCGTGCGTCGGATGGGCACGTTAAGCCGTCGGATACCGGGTACTGCCCCCACCCCCGTAATAAATAAGGGAGTCTTCCTCCCCTTTTTACTTCGCTTTTGCGCCACTTTCCTATTGGGCACTCTAGCCCAAATCTCCTAGCTTCCTATTTCTAAGGGTTGTTTAAGACCTGGGGTCAGACACTCCCTTCCTAAAATCCTCTACATATGATCTGATCTGACCCGGTGTCCGACGGCTTAACATGTCCATCCGACGCACGGTGGATATTAAGCACTTCGAGCGCTTGTGCCTACCTGGAATCGTACCTGAGACTTCTCCGTAGCAGTCACGAATGTTGACCACTAGGCCTCGGGTCTTTCAGGTTGAAGCCGCTCGTCTTAACTACTGAGCCAGAATGTCACTGGAACCAGGCTCACGGTTAAAGTAAAACTTAACTGCGCGATGGTGATTTTTTTTTCAGTATTGCAATTGATTTAGTCATTTTATTTTTTATTAAAGCTTGTTATTTTTTTTAATACGTTTCTAATAATTTAATTTTTTCTGTGCAAGGTCTTATCATAAGTTACGTATTTTTTTCATCGTGATTTTTCGAAGCAACAGAAGGCTTTGGAGTTGGAGATTTCTTTTCCAACTGTCAATAACTTTCAATTATCTTTAAGAGAAGGTGCAATGTTTTGTCTTATAATGTTATTTCATAAAACTTCCAAACATAACATTTACTCTGGATAGCTATATAGCTTTTGTCTTAAGGACTCCACAGACGGATACATAGACATCGCACAATCACCTGCGCAATAAATTAAGTACCCAGTTTCTTACGGTAACACAATATAAAATAACTGTTGCCCAAAGTGGGAGAAAGGAAAAGAAATATCCTATGACACCGTAACAAAAATTCATGCCATGTACAATCCACAATATCCGATCTCGCTTCAGAACTTTAAAATCAAATACTTCGACAGACAATGTAAATTTAACAGTTAATCAAACCTCCAAGTATTCCAGTGAATCTCTCCTATTACCGGAAATTTTTCGTTATATTGATACGGAAAAAGTGAGAACGTAGTTTTTCCGTTAATATAAGAAAGAAACTGCGGAAAGGTTTCTGAAAATTCAGAATTTTCCGTTAACATCTCTTGAAAACCGTAATTTGCCATCAATATAACAAAGAAATTGCGGAGAGGTTTCTCAAAATTCAGAATTTTCCGTTAACATCTCTTGAAAACCGTAATTTACCATCAATATAACAATGAAATTGCGGAGAGGTTTCTGAAAATTCAGAATTTTCTGTTAACATCTCTTGAAAACCGTAATTTACCATCAATATAACAAAGAAATTGTGGAGAGGTTTCTGAAAATTCAGAATTTTCCGTTAACATCCTTGAAAACCGTAATTTACCATCAATATAACAAAGAAATTGCGGAGAGGTTTCTGAAAATTCAGAATTTTCCGTTAACATCCTTGAAAACCGTAATTTACCATCAATATAACAAAGAAATTGCGGAGAGGTTTCTCAAAATTCAGAATTTTCCGTTAACATCTCTTGAAAACCGTAATTTACCATCAATATAACAAAGAAATTGCGGAGAGGTTTCTCAAAATTCAGAATTTTTCTGCCGTGCGAAAAATCCATGAAACTCATAGTTTTTTCCGTCATTTCACGGAAAAAGTTGAATAAAAAATATGCTTCGTTAATTCACAAAAGAAATGACGGAAAGTGGCTCGTGAATTTCTGAAATTTTTTTACAGTGCACATATTCCAACTTTAAAACAACTACGGATATTATTTCGTTTTGATCGCCACTGTTTCTATCTACATAAAACTGACAACACTAATTGGGCACTTAAGTCCTTTTATAGAAATACACAATTATGTTAAGCAAGATTATTCGTGAGATATAGAGAAAATCTAATTTTCATAACTATCGCTAGTACTGCCTTCAACAAGCAGTAGCAGCGATTAGTCCATTTATCTCATTAGGCTCTAGAAGCGTGCTCTAGATTTTATCAATCTCCTGAATATTGGATGAGGTAGAACGAAAGATTTACTCAGAATTAGTTATTCCTGTCAATACAAATAGGCCTGCGAGGTCTCAGTAAGTTATCCTCTCTCTCTCTCTCTCTCTGTCTCTCTGTCTCTCTCTCTCTCTCTCTGTCTCTCTCTCTCTCTCTCTCTCTCTGTGTGATTAGCCTGGTGATTTTTACAGCCATCAAGTAATTAAAGTTCAGAAAAATATATTTGATATATTTAATGAAAGGAATTGTAGAGTCAGTAAATGCAGTGACGGTATTAAAGCTGCACTAAGCGATGTTGACTACAAACGATAAATATACTGGATATATCCTGCAATTAACATAACAAGCTATATGGTGCAATAAGCATGAAAAATAGCTCTAATACAAACTGCTGTGAACGTGATAAACAGCGCTGATGTATGCTGTACAACGCAACAGCAGCAGAAATATATGATGAAATGAGCATGATAAACTTCATTAATGTAAGCTGCTGTTATCATAATGGCTAAACTGAACATGAGCTCCAAAAAATGTAATGAATTGAACTGAACATAGACATAAAATATAATAAGCTGTACTAAACATGAGCTGCAATAAATGTAATAAACTGCATGAACAGGTTCATGCAGTTTATTACACAATAAGCTTCACAAATATTGTTGTGTTGAATAAAGCCTCTAGTGAACGGAATGAGCTTCAAAACTATCAATAAATATTTGAAGTTGCGTTAATATATTTTTTACTGAATATGAGCTGCAATAAATTAACGAAATGAACAAAAGTAGCAATACGTCCTATTATAAGATATAGTGATTATAAACTTCTTTAATATGGTGAACTACAGTGAATAAAAACATCAACAAATCGTAAGCTGAACATAAGCTTCAAAGAACAGAATAAGCTATGTAAAGATTAGCTGAAATAATTAACTTTCAACAAAAAATAATTGTACTTAAAATAGTAAAACTATACTGGTAATCCGAATTCACTGGAGCAAAATAGAACTAAAAGTTTCTAAGCTTTTGCACATCAACCAGATGGCTTTTTCAAGGAAGAATGGAAAAACCATCTTGTGCAAAACTTGGAAACTTTGAGTTCTGTTTTACGCCAATAAATTCGGATTACTAGACCAGTTCTTACCAATACCGTTCCTCGTTATTGGTAAGAAATAAGCCGTCGAACTCTGATAAGCCTATGTAATGATGAACACATCAAATTAGATAACTTCATACTCCAGTTTTCATTCATCATAAGCATTAGCTTTCAAATTCACCCAAAAACTAAACAGTGGTTGTACATAACTTCTTTAAAATTAAATAAAATTTTCAAGGCAATACATACTGTTAAACATTTTGTAGTAGGTTGCACCAAAAAGTGGTTCTACAGCAGCTGTACCACTTTCCAAGAAAAAGTACACCGTTGTGTACTGCAAACAAAACCCAACAACATGGTTCATCATTCATCGATGTTATAGTACAAGGTTGCACCATGTTGTTGGGTTATGTGCATCTTTTCTCGAAAAATGGTAGCACCACTTTTGGATGCGACCTACCACAAAATTTTTAACAGTGATAGCCGCACTACTGTTTCTCCTTTCTTTCCTCCCCCCCCCCTCTTTTTCTCATGGTTCTGATAAATAATCAGAGAAAGATATTACCATATATACTGTGCTTTTCAACTTCGATATTGTTACGATTTGTAAAAGAAACGATGTTAAATTAAGGTCATTTCGTTCAAGGGCGGCAATTGAGAAGTGCTAGCCCATTCCCTATCGATTTCTGAACTGTTTCCGCATTCACCACACGGAGGTAATTTCACAATGAATGGTAATTGCACTAATCCCTACTTTTGCTTCGGCAAATTACATTATGAATTCCTTTTCACGCAAGACATCACGAAGCACAAGAACAGCAAAACATCAGGTAATCAAATCGCCTTTACTGTTGTATAAAAAAATACTTTGCAATTAATATCAGGAATTACTTAAAAGACATACGCTATTTTCAGTTTTTACAATTGCTGCACTGCAGGTGCACAGACACTGATTGCGACTTGCTAGCCGCAGTTATTTGTTTGAGGAGAGGGGTTCTGATGACCCCCATGAACAACTCTGAGAGTTGTAAGTAGTCGCCTGTTCCTAATTAAGGCTACTGGTCCCAGAGAAAGAAGTGAGCCAACTCCGCGAGATGAACATGTTAAACATGCCTCATAAGGGACACGAATCCTGACCCACTTCTGACGACTGGACAGAAACATGCGCTTCTGACCACTCAGCCACGGAGACGGCTTAGCCAGTGCTCAAAATTGAAAACTTCTTTGCAGCGAGAAATTGATAACAAAATTGATAACTTCTTTAAGGGAGAAATATTTTAAAATTGATAACTTCTTTAAGCGAGAAATATTTTTAAATTGATAACTTCTTTAAGCGAGAAATATTTTAAAATTGATAACTTCTTTAAGCGAGAAATATTTTAAATAAAATTTTGATAACTTCTTTTTTTAAATAAAAATATTTTAAATAAAATTTTGGTAACTATTTTATAAAAATTGATAACTATTATAAAATTGATAACTTCTTTAAGCGAGAAATATTTTTAAATTGATAACTTCTTTAAGCGAGAAATATTTTAAAATTGATAATTTCTTTAAGCGAGAAATGTTTTAAATAAAATTTTGATAACTTCTTTTTTTAAATAAAAATATTTTAAATAAAATTTTGGTAACTATTTTATAAAAATTGATAACTATTTTAAAATTGATAACTTCTTTAAGCGAGAAATATTTTTAAATTGATAACTTCTTTAAGCGAGAAATATTTTAAAATTGATAACTTCTTTAAGCGAGAAATATTTAAAATAAAATTTTGATAACTTCTTTTTTTAAATAAAAATAGTTTAAATAAAATTTTGGTAACTATTTTATAAAAATTGATAACTATTATAAAATTGATAACTTCTTTAAGCGAGAAATATTTTTAAATTGATAACTTCTTTAAGCGAGAAATATTTTAAATAAAATTTTGATAACTTCTTTTTTTAAATAAAAATATTTTAAATAAAATTTTGATAACTAATTTTGATAACTTCTTTAAACGAGAAATATTTTAAATATCTCAAAATTGATAACTTCTTTAAGCGAAAAATATTTTAAATATCTCAAAATTGATAACTTCTTTAAACGAGAAATATTTTAAAGAATACTTCCATTTACCAGAAGTGAAGACAGTCTGCCAAAGTTAGATTATTAACGCAAGAAAATGCATTTGAAAACTTCTTTTGCAGTTTACCAAAGTACAAAAAAAGAACTCTTAAAAAAAAAAGGAACTTTTAAACATTTCTGGTAGTATGCATGTATGTCAATGTTTGAATTCTTTAGTTGTCCGCTGGTCCAAGACCACTAAAACTGGAGTCAGATCACCAGAACTGAAATGGCGGTGGGTTAATAGACCAGTCATATTTTTCACGGTTTTTATTGGGGGGAGGCGAGGAGGAGGGTTAACAACCGCCACGAGCACATTGAGTTGCTCACGATCACTTTGAGCAACTCAATGGTCTACAAGCTGCCGCTCGTCCCTAATTTAGGATCACTAGTTCCTGGGAAGGGAGAGAACCAATGCCGTAAGACAAATACAACATCCAAGCCCTTTCGGGACTCGAACCCAGACCCTTTACGCACGAATGGTCACAAGCCAGGGCTTAGAACCACTGCGTCGCCGGGGAGGCTCAGGTGTCGTCATTTATTTCAGAAAAAGTATATGGACTTTTTTCTTTTTTTTTTTTTCTGTAAAGTGAAGTTACAAAATACAGTCGAACAAGTGTATAACGAAGTTGAAGAGAGACAGCCGGACTGATAAAAAAGGGGGAGGGGGCTATTTTGGACATATTGTGTTATGTTGAGCTAATCAGTTATAAACATTTTATCAATTTAATCAAAGGTAAGTAATACTTGTTAACTGAAAACTATAGCTTGCAAAATGATATGAGCGAGATCTGTCAAAAGCAAAACATTTAACGAACGTAAAATTTAAGGTGACTACCAAAACTTTGAAATTTCACCTGCTACATGTTACGTTGGATATGTATAAGCCAATTCTTACTTGTTTTGTAATTATCGGATCGCTGTTGTAAACGTTTTTCAACTTCCTCTGGCACGGTGGTTAAGATGTTTCTAGACGCAAAATAAACTCACTAAACAGAGCTATTGAAAGTTGGGCAAGGGGAGTGTATAAAAGACATCATTTGTCCAGGAGATGTATGTTTGACAATCGTGGAGTGGGGAGCGGAGGTAGTAAGAACATAAGCGAGACATTCTCGTCTTCGAAACCACGGGATGTTGTCAATAAGCAGGTAATTCCTTGTTTTCCAGTGAAAGAAGAGAGTTTAGAAAACTGGGTGATAATGCCACTTATTTTGTTTGCTGATAACTGTGCTGAACTTCGACATATGCGGTTTTTGTAAAAAAAACGTACTGTTCGTAATATGCGGTTAAAATAAAAGGGCGAATGCTACGAACTTCCGGGGATCCATAAAAATTTCGGTTTGTGCTGAATTTCGTATCACGCGAGCTCGTTATATGTGGGCTCGATTGTATTTTTCGTTCATGATGAATAGCGAATTGCTCAATTAGTTATTATTATCCTCTTTAAAGTTTAGTGGATGAAAATCAAAAATTCAAACAGCTAGTAAAGAAATGAATTGAATTTCCTTGAAAAAGCCGTTGTATTTTAGTAGTGCAAAGCCTTGTATATTGTCATGGGAAGAGATAAATTCTCAGTACCATATTATGCGTGGAAATATGTTGGCTGTGATTGATGTTTTGCGTTCTATTCCTTCCACATCAGCAGAATGTGAACGGAGGGTTCGGAAAAAAATCAAAACACACTGCGGAAAGAAACTCAAATCTGTAACTGTTTTAGACTTAATGAGGGTATTACTGAATACCCTACGTATTGTACAATTTGATCTATTTCGCGCAGTGGATCCAATCAGATAAATAGACTTAAAAATGTTACTATCTTTTACCTATCCAAGTACTAAAGTTAAATGTAGCTTGCTTGCTCGTTCGTTGACATACAAAAATGTGTGAAAATGTTTTGTAATATTTGTGCTATATTATTTAGTTAATTTGAAATTAAGGTTTATGCTTCACTTTAACTCGCCTTGTAGAAGGATACACTGTGCACATTGTCCACCAATGTGTCACAAGCTTCTGAATATTCGTCCAATATGGGCCTAAGTTCACATTCCGAGTGGGGCATACATAGTCTGTCTAGTAGCGGATCCAGAAGCTCATCTTAGGAGGAGGTTCCCCCAGTCTAAGGAAAAAGGGAGGGACTTTGTGTAGGCCCCCTCCCACACACGCACTATAAACTTTCAGTGCTTTCCCTAGTTGTCATTAGGGCCGCGGGTGGCCTAGTGGGCAACGTTCGTGACTGCCACGGAAAAGACCTCAGGTTAGATCCACTAAATATCCGTCGTGCGTCGGATGGGCACGTTAAGTCGTCGGACCCCGGGTACTGGCTCCCCGGTAATTAATAAGGGCGTCTTCCTCCCCCTTTCTACTTCGCTTCCATGTCCCTTTCCTATCGGGCGCTCTAGCCCAAATCTCCTAGCTTCCTATTTCTAAGGTTTGTTTAAGACCTGGGGTCAGACATTCCATTCCTAAAATCTTCTACATATGATCTAATCTGATCCTTGGCATCGCAATGCTTTTTAAAAATTTTTCATTAAAAAATCATTCTAAATTTTTAAAACAGAAACTGTGGACGAGCACTGAAAAATTCTGCTCTATTTTCATGGCGTTCAAACACCCGTTTTTCGAGGAAACCAACTTGATGCTTTTTAAATCTCACGTCTATATAAAATCTTCAAAAATAAAGTGTTTTTCTTTTTTTTTTTCGTTTTTCTTTTTTTTTTTGGGGGGGGGGTTAACGACCACCGTGAGCAAATCAATGGGCTATAAGCAATCGTCCATCCTAATTTAAGGCCACTGGTTCTAGGTAAGGGAGAGAGCCAGTGCCATGAGAGAAATACAGCAATCATGCCTGACCAGGCCTGATTCGAACCCGGACCCATCTCGGACAAATGGCCAGAAGCCATCGCTTAGACCACTGCGCAACTGTGGGCGGCCCAAAATAAAACTTGATCTCTTCGATTCAGATGGGTTAATTTAATAGAAAAATTTCCCCCTTAGAAATATTTTACTAGTTTCTATCCCAGTCGAGGTATATACTTCGCTGTCACCCACATTGTGTTACACTGTGAAAACAGGAACTTGTCTGTGACGAAGATCGAAACCACGTCTCTTCGCTCCGAAGTGAATTGCTCTAATTGACCAAGCTGCACCGACAGAATTTATCACTGCTAATTTGTCGTCTTGACACGTGTTTCACTTCTGTAATACGTCACATCTCTCCCCTTATTACTTTTTATTATTTTTGAAGCGAAGAAGAAACCTTACATTAATGTCGGACAATGTGTGGGACAAACACCACGCCCTTTTTTGAAGAACCGAACGGCCAGTAGATCCCTTTTTACATTCGGGCGCCAATGTGAAAACAGGAATTTTTCGGTCACGGCGATCGAAATCGCGTCTCCTTGCTTCGAAGTAAGTAGCACTAACCGACTAAACTACACCGGCGGAATCTATCGCTGCATGTAGATTTGTCGTCTTGACGCGTACTTCACCTCTGTAGTAGGTCACAACACACACTTTGAAGTCTACCCCACACTTTGAGTTTCCCTGCTACCAATTACAGATGAGGACTGACAATACTAAAAAAAATCCGAACAACAAAACTCGCCTATTGCTTTTCATAATAAATCTCTTTTCAATTATTCTCTCATCTTTCTCCGCTTTCAAAAACCTCTAGTTCTTTTTCTTTTTTTTTTTTTGGTCTTTTTTTTCTTTGTTTTTTTTCGTTTGTTTTCTGCTGAAGCTAAAACAGAACATTTTACCAAGGTGAAAATCCTTGAAAAATACGTGGCGTCAGTAAATAAATAAATACATCGCTCTTTCCACGTTCCAGAAACACATAGCAATCGAAAAATTGCTTTCAGCCGCCACCGTGGAATCGAACCACGTATATCTCGATATCTAGCCGAGCGCATTACATTTACACCACGGTGGCCAACAATCCACGGTGCTATGTGTATTTTTAAGTCAGCTTCTGATATCATAAATCCGTAAGATGGGCTCAGCTACTGAGACGTCTCCATCTGGTGGGCATTAACAGTGCCGTTAATGCTCACCAGATGGAAACGACTCAGTGTCGTTGTTAATGCCCACCAGATGGTGACGTCTCAGTAGCTGAGTCCATCTTACGGATTTATGATGTCAGAAGCTGACTTAAAAGACACATAGTACCGTGGATTGTTGGCCACCGTGGTGTAAATGTAACGCGCTCGGCTAGATATCGAGAGATCCGTGGTTCGATTCCACGGCGGCGGCTGAAAACAATTTTTCGGTTGCTAGGTGTTTCTGGAACGTGGAAAGACCGATGTATTTATTTATTTAGAACATTTTACATTCAAATTTATAGCAAATTTTAGTTGTTATGAAAAATTTTACGAAAACCTGTGAATTTAGAACTATAATTTTACAAAAATACATGCATCAATTATTTAGATAATGGCCATTTAAAAAGAAAAAAATCCTTCCTTTGGAGGAGGTGCGATCGCCCCAGTCGCCCTCCTCTGGATCCGCTATTGGGTGTGTCTGCCTTACGACACTGCCTCTCACCCTTCCCTGAAGCCAGTGACCTTAAATTAGAGACAGGTGACTGCTTATAGCCCATTGTGGACCGCGGATGGCCTAGTGGTCAACGTTCGTGACTGCCACGGAGAAGACCTCGGGTTCGATCCCAGGCAGGTACGAACGCTCGAACTGCTAAATATCCGCCGTGCGTCGGATGGGCACGTTAAGCCGTCGGACGTCGGGTACTGGCTCCCCGGTAATAAATAAGAGCGTCTTCCTCCCCCTTTCTACCATCGCTTCCGTGTCACTTTCCTATCTGGTACTCTAGCCCAAATCTTCTAGCTTTCTATTTCTAAGGGTTGTTTAAGACCTGTGGTCAGACACTCCCTTCCTAAAACCCTCTATATAAGATCTGATAATCTCCTTATAGCCCATTCAGTTGCTCACGGTGGTAGTTAAACCCTCAATAATAAAAGGGGTCCATATTAAATGCATTAAATTTATAAAAAAAAATAAGGACAGGGTAAAGACTCAGGATGGTGATATTGAATATTTGAAAGATACGATGATTAATCTTGAACAGTACCACAAGAAACAAGAATTTCGAAATACATGGTATTCCGATGAACCAGAATGCAGGTGAAGGGGACGTGATGAAATCCTTCAATGCCGCCCCGGTGGCGCAGTGGTCTAAGGCGTTGGACTCTGATCATTCGTCCGTAAGGGGTCCGGGTTCGAATCCCGGTCAGGCATGGATGTTGTGTTTGTCTTACGGCACTGGCTCTCTCCCTTCCCTGGAACCAGTGACCCTAAATTAGGGACGGGCGACTGCTTATAGCCCATTGAGTTGCTCATGGTGGTCGTTAAACCTCCAATCAAAAAAAAAAAAAAAAAAAAAAAAAAAGAAATCCTTCAACGTGCTGCGGGTAAGTTAAGTATTAAACATTTTTCTATTGGTGAGGTTGATGCTGATACCAGATCTGGGAAATAATATTCCAATTTAAAAGCAGAACGACCGGTGAAAAATTATTTCGGGTGGAGGGGGAAGGGGGAAGGGAGAGAGATCAAGACTGGATGTCTGCCATGAGGTTAAGAGCTCTGATACTGATAAAAAAGTGTTCATTAATGAAAATATTACTGCACATAATTGAGAACTTCTTTTCGTTGGCTCGTACATTTTCAAGAACGAACAATATGAAATATTGCTGGGCCGTATTTTTTGCCGAAAAAAGAAAGGGGAAAATACGATGCAAATTAGGAAAAAAACGAATTTGGATTTAAAGCGTTTTTTATATTATTTTCGGTTTGTGTTTTTAGTATGTAAATAATTTTATTCTTATATCATGAATTGCACTTCAGATGTGTCAGTTGAAGATTTAAATAGACTCATTATTAATGCTGATTTTCAGTACAGATTTTTACATTTAAATGCTCGCAGTCTGTATGGTAAACCTTTTTAGCAATTTAAACAATAAGATCATTTTTATTTGTGTTTCAGAAACATAGTTTGATGCAGGTAGTGATCATGCGTGTAATATTCCTGGCTATCATGTTGTTACGATCTCTCGTTCTGAAGATCGTGGGTGGTGGTGTAGTGAAAACAACTTTATATTAAGCAACTTTATGCTTTTCACTTAGAAAAAGATATACGAAATTAAAGGAAGATTATGAGATGATTTCAATAGAACTAAATAATTCAATAAGTGTACGTAACTTATCGTCCAGGAAACTGAGTTCTTTCCTTGATTTCTATTAAGATATTTTGGATTTCGTAAATTTTCATGGAAGAGTTCTTCATTCTTTTGGGGACTTTAATATTGAAATGGTTCTGTTAAATGATTCTTGTTTATTCAGTGATATAGTTCTTGATTCTGGGATGACTAATGTTGTTACTCTTCCAACGCGTATAATAGTTAATTCCTCGTCTTGGATTTGTGCATCAGTAATATTCATAACTCATATTCGAGAGTACTAACTTACGATTTCAGTGATCACTTACCGATCTTTATCTGACAATTGCCCATGAACGTAGAGCAGGATCTGTTTTTGGGTCTCTGTTAATAAGAAATTTTAGTCATAATGATCAGGATTGCTTTGCATTCTATTGATTAGACATCTGTTTTTGTACGAAGTAACGTTGTTGAATCCTATGATGTCTTTTGGTGGGTGTTTTTCTGGTCTTTATGAATCACATCTTCCTGTGCGAACTGTTTCTCGTAGTAGACGTTGTAGAAAACCTTGATTGACTATTAACCTTTTAAGGTACATAAATAAGTAAAATAAGCTCTTTAAATCATTTAGTCGTGCTATAGATCCAATTGTCCTTGTCAACTTTCGTTTCTATAGTAATTGGTTAAATTAGGTGTTGAGGCATAATAAAATAAATTTTTATTATAATCACTTTGCTTCAACTACTGACACCAAGAGGATATGACATTCCATCAATCAGCTTTTGACAAATTTCAGAAGTGATAATACACCCGTTTTAATTGAGAGTAATGGGATTTGTTTGGATGCCACGGATTTTGGTTTTGCTTAACGATTATTTTATTGAACTACCAGGAAACTTGATTTCTGATATATCTACCTTTTTTAAAAGTTATGTTGATTACTTGCCATCTTCCCCTCGGTCTTCATTTATTGCCGGTGATGAATGAACTCACAAGATTCGAGTCGTCATCGGTCATCTTCATTTCTACCTTACGCGTGATTATGTGTTAAGTGTCTTTCCGTGTCAGTCGGTACCGCGCTTCGCTGTCGTTGAAGACGTCCTCGGTTCGAACCATATGCGCCAAATATAGGGGGATGGACAATTTTACTGGGAAGACAGTGCCCACTAATTAAATAGGTTTTTGTTTTTGTCTGTCATTTTTGAAATGCGTGAGTTGAAATATTTTTATAGAAAAATATATATTTTCCCATGCTATTCAGGCTATCATGTGGTGTGCTAATTGCAAAAATGCATTTCTTTTCTATATAGAAATTTATTATTCTTTATAAGATGGATTAAGCTCCACCTTATGAGTTCAAAGTTTCTAGAAAAATAAAAAATAACGAAATAAGTAAAAACTTTTTTTCCCATATTCATCATAGCCCATTTGAAATGAAACTTGATTGCCAGCCCCGTATTGTGTTTGACATGTTCCCATGATATATGGTAAATGTTTATAACACTTATGAAAAATAAAATAAGTAAATAAAAGCACAGAAACGTATAATCTCTAGCGCCTTTATTTATATATTATTTTTTGCGCGGCTATGTTTGAGTAACCGCGCTAATTTCTCATATTTTTTTATAAATGTTTGGAAACAAAATCTCTCTGAATATTTTCATAAAATCCCAGGCTGAATTTTCTTTTTAGGAATATTAATATTCAGCAAAAGAATATTTGTTTCCTTGTTCATTTGCTGATGAGCAATTGCAATTGCGTTTTAAAATATACGTCGAATATCGTTGTATTCTTTTTTCATTTTCCTTCTGACATTGGGGAAGATGTGCTCCTTCCACGTCTGATCTTTTCACGCCTCCCCCATTCCCTAATAATTCAGTGCAGTCGGAGCCCCTGATTCGAACCCCGTCAAGGGAAAGGATTCGTTCACTTTGAACCCCAGGAAAGAATCCCTGGTAAAAGGGCTGAGATTAAGTTTAAAGCGAAATTTCTGCATAAAAACGGAAAACCCCGAATTTTGGTTTTCTTAAACAAACGGAATTAGTTACACCGAAAACTCTGTCGAAATACCAAAGTTTGAAATTGAAACTTTTCAAACCGAAAATTCTCTTAAGAAACCGAAACCTGCTCTCAACTTTACTGCTCATCGTTTTCGGGAATCTTCCTTATATATTACAGTGTACTTTCCATCACTCCAAAAGTATATTTCTTAGTCTGCTTACATGTATAACATGGCGTGAAAACTGTGGTGCAACCATTTCAGATAATCTGTAGAAGTTATTGTTTATGGTGTTGCCACAAAACTTCCAATGAAAATTGCATTATGTAAACACCTTGCTGTTTACCTACAGCTTTCAAAAGTTTCACATCATGCCTTAAGCAGATGTTACCTTTCTCGGTAAAAAACATGTAAAAACATTTTATTCCTACCAACGCTCATCACAAATTAAAAACTTGTTTTGCTTTTTACCTCTATTTTTTGTGAAGTTTGAAAGAACTGTCAGATGCCCGGAGAAACCTCCTGCAGAAACACCGCAGAAACAACCTATACAGTGTCCTTTCATATTACGTGAGCACGTCTCAAACACGGACTTTTTCACGTGACGGAACAACTGTTCGTTCCAAAATGTCAAACATTTTTCAATTGCTTCAAATTTCAAAAATTATACTGTTCTAAGCTGTGAAAATCTAGCCTAGAAGAAGCCTCCCAGCGGAGCGCGGAACTTGGCAATTATTGAATGTTTGCACCTATTAAAGGAGATTTTAGACTCATAGGAGTTGTGTGCTATGTTATAAAGATGAGGTAGTGTATTCGGTAATTAAAAGACATTTTGAGGAATACTAAAATGACTCCCGTTTTCACGCTTTCCAACCGTAGGTTGAAGAAGCGTATATGCCCCAGTTTTGTCCGTCCGTCCGCACGATAACTCGCGTAAAAATGGTTCGATTTCGCTGAAATTTTAGTATGTGGTAGGAGGCAACCTGGGAAGGAACTCTACTGAAAATGGGCGAAATGGGGTCAAATGTCAGAACATAGGAGCGGGATCCATTTCATCGTCCTTATGACTCATAACTTATGTAAAAATGTTTCGATTGCGACAAAACTTTATCATGTTGTTCCGGAGGTATACTGAACTGGCTTTATTGAATATCATCGAAATGGGGGTCAAAGTTCAGGGCACAGGAGCGAGATTTAGTCCACAGCCGTTATCCTCATAACTTGAATAATAACTTGAGTAATGATTTCTGTTCTGTTGGAAAGCGTATCATAATCAATGCATTGCATGATTTTACTAACTTGTTTTGTCTTGACTTGATAAGACGTAACGACTTTTTACTTACGCAAAGAACTGAATCCAGTATTGAAAACTAACCCTGATTTTCGATTCAATGGACCGAGAAGAGGTCAAGCACACGTTATTTCATCATCCACGTTAAGAAGAACCTAATAAAGAGTAAAAAAGCCAGTAGACACTAGAGTGCGAAGTTGGTCATACAATAAAAAAGAAAGCGTGATGTATGAAAATTATATGAAATATAAATCATTTTATACCTTTCACCGGAATACTGCTTTTCACAGATTAAACAAAAAGTAATTTTTAGTTACTGCATTTAAGCGAGGCTTACTTCCATGAACCACTCTATACGTATGTATTGTCTCAAGACCGCTTTTTATAGAAGACTTCCTGGTATCCTCAGGGACCGAGTAGTCTGAGGCGCTGGCTTCTGGCCATCCTTTCAAGATGGGTCCTGCATTACGGTGGGAGCTCCCCCCCCCCTCCGTAAAACTAGCGGCCTCAAATTAAGGACGGACGACTACTTATGTTCCTTAGAATTGCTAATGGTATAGTCGTTAAACCCACAAATAAATAAAACAAAAACACTACTTTGCCAAGAAAGAAATGTTTTTGGCGTTTTAACGCAGCCCCGGTGTGGCAGTGGTCTAAGCGCTGGCTCCTGACCATTTGTCCGAGTTGGATCCGGTTACGAATCCCGACGAGGCATGAATGTTGTGTTTGTCTTTCGGTACTGGCTCTCTTCCTCCCCTGGAGCCTGTTACCCTAAATTAGGGATGGGTGGCTGCTTATAGCCCATCGAGTTGCTCGCGGTGGTCGTTAAACTCCCAAAGTAAAAAAAAAGTTTTAAGTTTTTATGTTTTTAAACATGAGAGTGCAGCGTTTTCGACATAGTTTGGTGTTGATATTTTTTCTTGAATGGATGTTGTTAATATGTACTTCGTGCTAAAATATCAATGAAATAAACCAAATGTTGTCTTCAGCAACTTACTCCAGAGTGAGGGGGCGGTTCTTGAAAAATGTGTGATGTTTGATCCACGCATCGTCTATAATTAATGAAAATTCATTGTTCGCTTTAGAAAATAAGAAAAAAAAATTAAGGGGAGATAATATGACGCACTACACAGGTAAAGCACGTGCCAAGACGACAAATCTGCAGCGATATAATCCGTCTGTGGAGCTTTGTTGGGAGAACAACTTACTCCGGAGTGAGGGGGCTGGATTCGATCCGCGTCACGGACAAATTTGTGTTTTCACATCATATACTATCCAAAATATCCGATTATCCTGTAGAACTTTAAAATCAGATCCTTCGGCTGACGATTGAAATTTAACAGTTAATCAAACCTCAAGTATTCCCGCGAATTGCGCCTATTACCGAAAATGTTTCGTCACATGAATGCGATAAAAGTGAGAACATAGTTTTTCCATTAATATACGAAATGAATCACGGAAATGTTTGTGAAAATTCAGAATTTTCTTGGCATACGAAAAATCCGTGAAATTCAGGTTTCTTTCCGTCATTTCATGGGAAAGGTTGTATCAGAAATATGCTCCGTTAATTCAGGAAAGGAATCCAGGAAAGTGGCTCGTTAATTTGGGAAAATTCTTTTACACTGTAAAAAGTTTTCTGAAATTCACGGACAAGTTTCCGTCATTTCTTTCGTGAATTAACGAAGCGTGTTTCTGATACAACCTTTTCCGTGAAGTGACAAGAAAAAAACTTTAATTTAACGGACTTTTCGTGCCACGGGAAAATTCTGAATTTTCAGAAACCTTTCCGCAATTCCTTTCGTATATTAACGGAAAATTATGAATTTTCGGAAACCTTTACGCAATTCCTTTCGTATATTAACGGAAAATTCGGAATTTTCAGAAACCTTTCCGCAATTCCTTTCGTGTATTAACGGAAAATTCGGAATTTTCAGAAACCTTTCCGCAAATCCTTTCGCATATGAACGGAAAATTCTGAATTTTCAGAAACCTTTCCGCAATTGCTTTCGCATATTAACGGAAAATCTCCGTTCTCGCTTTTTCCATATCCGTATGACGAACAATTCCGCTAATATCAGTGATTCGTGGAAATAGGCCTACTTGAGGTTTGATTAACTTTCAAATTTCAATCGTCTGTCGAATTTTGAAGTTCCGTAGCGAGATCGGATATTGTGGATAGCATATCGTATAGATTTTTTTTGCTTTTTGTGGCACATGATATTCCTTCTTTTTTCCCCTATTTGGTGTACCAGCTATTTAGTATATAATGTATTTCTGCAAGAAACCGGGTAGTTATTGTACCGATAATTATACGATGTCTGTGTATCAGTCTTTGGACAACTTAAGACCAAAGCTATTATAGCTATCAAGAGTAAATTTTATATTTAGTTTTATTTTTTTTGTGTGTGTGTGTGTGTGTGTGTGTGAAATGAAACTATAAAAAGTACATTTCATCTTTTTTAAAGGTAAATGAAAGTCATTGTCAGTTTAAAAAAAATCATGTTGCAAAGCATTCTGTTGCTCCGAAAAACCACGATGAAAAATGTGAAAAATCCTCCTATAGGAAAAAAATTAAAATTACAAACCTATTCAGAAAAAATAATAAGCTCCAACAGAAAATAAAATGACTAAATCACTAACATTGGCATAAAATAAAGTTTCTTTGTCGTGGAATTCGTTTTACGATGTACGTGAATCAGATTGCCGAGCGTTTGTGGCTCAGTTGTTTAATGCGAAAGTTACTTGTTCGCCGAGCTATAACGTCGAGTGTTCGATCCTAACCTCACCGGAAGGATTATCTGGGGGTTGAGTGCTGTACAGGGTTATTGATTTTGAGGAATTTTAGTTTAAATACGGGAAAACTAGAAATGGACTTTTCTGAAATAAACGGAATGTCTGTCTACGGAAATATCTGTGAAAATACGGAAGTTAAAATGAACGGGTTCTTTTAAAAACGGAAATTTCTGAAAGTAACGGATACCTAACGGCAACTTTGCTGCACGTTATTTTCAGAAAATTTCCGTGAATTCACACCACTTATTTTTTTACAGTGTACGAAATATAGTGTAAATTCTTTTACGATATATAATGTCGTTTTCTCGTATAGTGTAGGCTCTAAAAAGCATACCTTCCCAAATTTAGTTCCAAGTAAAGGACAGTAGAAGCGCCGTTGGAGACTTTTTTGTTTTGTTTCGGTTTTAACTATCATCATCAGCTACTGAGAAACCCTGAGGGTTATAAGAAGTTCGAGGGAAGGAACAGGGCTAGCACTAATGTACAAACACAGCACTCATGCCTCATGCGGAACTCGAACCTTGGTCCATCTTGAACGAATGATCAAAACCCAGAGCCTCAGATCCCTTGTCCAGCCGCCCAAGAACTAACAGACCGCCCATGCTTCATCCGGAACTTGAATCCGGCTGGACGAATAGCCAGGAGAGCGAGTCTCTGAGTAGTCAGCCACCAAAGCGGCGACTAAATGATCAATTGATTGCCATATTAATCTGCGATATTTATCAAATATTTCGTGCCCGAACGCACTATTTTTTTTTAAGATGGCCAATTTATTTAAACGGAATTGTAACGGAGAGAAACACAAACAAATATTTTAATGCATTATTTGTAATTAATACGATAAACAGCAATGTTGTCACATTGCAAAAATATATACTTTATCTGTATAACAATTTCGTGCCCACAGTTCAAGTTCAGGTAGGACTTGATTCACACGGGGGCTAGGTTCCCGAGATTGTTGGCGAAAAATGAAGCGGCAAATCGAAGCAAAAACCTAATGGGAAAATTTGTAAATGCATTACGTTTCGTTCCAAGATTTTCGGGAATCAACACAAAATACTTGAAAAACGTTTTATTTCATAAAATTTACGAATATTTTCATTTCATTTTATTTCTTTTCTTTATTTATTTTTGTTACATGATTATAAGAAAAAAAGAGTGAAAGAAATTTTTTTGACAATTCATAAATGTTGATCATCTACAGAAACAACAGGGAAGACAAGGGAAAAAAGGCCAAACATGGCCTGACATAGCCCTCTACTCTCCGAAAAACAAAAGCAAATGAAACAACACATAGACACATGAAGTCAAATATTTAGAATGAATTTTAGCCATTTTTTTCTCTCTTTTTTTTTCTTTTTTGAGTTATTGAAGAAAAAATTTGAATTTTTTAAAAATAAATTACAATTATTCAAATTAGTCAGGTCACTGGGTAAAGAATTCCAGTATTGAGGACCTATGCAATTTGAGGTAAGTTTCAATGATTCCGGTTTTGGAAAAATAGGTTTTAATTGCAATTTATTCCATGATTCATGGGAATGTTCATGTTTATTAAGTAATATAAGATGTGAATATAAATTATATTTAATTCGTTTGAACATAATTTTACCAAGATTGAAATAATATAGCTCAGCAACAGTTAGTATATTATATTTATTAGAACATACTTTTGTTCTAAAATTTATTAAAGGTCGAGTATTAGGCTGTAATTTGAGATCAATTAGTCTGCTACATTTATTTTGAAAAATTTGTAATTTATTAATATTGTATTATGTCGTTTGTTCCCAAGGTAGTATGCAATAATCAATATGAGTTTGAAATAATGTGTAATACAGTGTGATTAATGTTTCAGTTGTAAGTTCAGTCAGAATATTTCTTACTATACCAATGTTTCTGGATGATGTAGTTAAAAGAAAATCAATATGATTGTTCCATCTGAGGTCGAAATTTATTATAGTTCCCGTGTAATTAAATGAAGGTACTATATCAATTTTGTTATTATTAAGTGATATTTGTACATTTGATGTTAAAGGAGATAACGAAATTGAGAAAAACATTGCTTTAGCGCTATTAACATTGACTATTAATTCATTTGAATTTAACCAGTCGGAAATATTTTGAAACAAATTATTACATTGTGTTAAAATTTCATCAAAGTTTTTTTTTTTCCTTTTAAAAGAATATTTGTATCATCAGCATACAGGAAAAGATCCTTATGAATTGACAATGAAAACAAATCATTAATATATATATTAAACAATAAAGGCCGATAATAATGTTTAACGAAAAGAAAGAAAATATGCTGCATTAAAAATGATAGAATAGATGTCTGCTTGGGTTTTTTTCTTTTCTGATGTCCCCCAAGTCCCCTAAATAGTATGTCGGCTAAATAGTATGGCGGTAGAACTGGTTCAATTTCTTCCTTAACGGTTGAGCTCCGTTCCCAGTTGCTGTCTTTGCTACAGGAGATCTCACATACCTTATTTTTAATAATAACAGCAATAGCCTCTTGCACTGATTTCACTTTTACTGACCTGACCAGAATTGCAAATTCTGTTTCACTTTCCTCTGTGTCTTCTTTGGAAAGTTTTTCAGCAGATGGTCACTTCCATCCTTTCGGCGTCCTATTTTCTATATACCAATGCATGTTTGTCAGTTAACTTGCAGTTCTTAATCCATGGTTAATTCAATTTGCTTTTCCTCGTCGCATTTCATATTCCGTTTTTCCTTTAATGATTTAAATTTTAAGACATAGTTTAATCATTTAATACTGTAGTTTTATTACAATGCCTGAACAATCTGGGTCTAGGAAGACGGGCAGATTGGAGAGGGGTGACTCATTACCTTCTTCAATCGTGATGTGTAAGAGGCGCAAAAGTGAAGCAGGCGCAAATTAAAGCGGTGTAAACCTGTAATAGTGGAAATTGAGAATAACCTTTAATAATAACTGCAATGGAAGAGACTAGTAGAGAATAAAGTTAGTTTTATGAATTTTAATGTCGTGTAAGTACTTAGAAACTTTTTTTTAATTGAAGGTTTAACGACCACCGTGAGGAACTCAATGGGCTACAAGCAGCCGCCCGCCCCTAATTTAGAGCCACTGGTTCCAGGGAAGGGAACGAGCCAGTGCCGTAAAACAAACACAACACCCATGCCTCATCGGGATTTGAACCCGGACACTTGATCGGACGAATGGTCATAAGTCAGCGCTTATATCACTGCTCTGCACCACCGGGACGACTTAGAAACTTTCAGTGGTTAATGCTTAATTGTTTTTAAATAATTAAGAATTTTTCATTTTAAGAATGTTTTAAATGTTAAAATCATGAGAAACTTTCGAAGAATATATTTTTCAGCTCTACTTGGGGAACCACAAAGTCCCCTAAATAGTATGTCGGCTGATTTCTTTGGAATGCTTTTGCACCGGACGCCGCATGCCTGTTTTACAATAGAAAGTTCCTTTTTAGGGCCATTCATTAGTAATATTTGCCCTTCATTAGTATTTCCGTTCTTTAGCAAAAGGATCCCTCGGGATGGTGCTATTAGGCCGTATACATTTTTGGAGAATAAGAAAAGAGTTTTCCGACGATGTTCGGGTGGCTGTCAAAGGTCAACGCTGGAAGCGATAGTTTGGAAATTGGTAATGGGAGGCAATGGCAGAGAGGGAGTTTTTGAGAAGGAGGAAGATGACGTTTTGTAGCGGGGATGGCTGACTGAGACAGCGAGAAGGAGGTGGATGAGATTTGTGGAAGGAGTAGGTCGACGGAACTTCGGTTACAGTGCTTTGTCTCGACGCACTGGCGGGCAACAATTAAGGTAGCTGGCAATTAACGGACTGTGGGGCTTGAGACCAGCCTAGAACTCACTTCAATAAGCGCTGTTGACTCGTGATCAGTTTAAATAGATTGCCCAAATAAAGAATTTCATATCAGCTACAAAATCGCTTTTATTCCATTATGACTTTTTATGATGACTACGGTGCTCTTCGAAACCTGCAGTATTCCTATTTAATTAAATAACTGCACAAGAAATATCAAAACAGCGCTGTGACGAACTGAGTCCTAACTGTATTTAAAATATTGTTGAATAATTCAGTCACAAAGTTAATGAGAACTGAACAAACAAAGCACCATCGGGGTTTCATCTAATTTATAGTTGCTGAATGTCAGAAGAAATAGCTACTGATATAATTTCATTTCCATAAAAATAAAAAAAATTAGATCATGCAAACACATCTAAAACTGCGCGTTGAAATGAAGTAAAGCTCATTCAAACAAACAGAAAAGAAAATATATATTGTAAGCCACATGCTCTTTCTTGAAGCAAAAGGTTCTTATATAACAATTAAAAAGTTTAAATGGATGTTCATGCTTTGTCTTTTTTCTTTTAATCACTCTTCGGGAAACTACAACTTATAAGAGTTTTATTTTTGCTTTGTTTTTGTGGGTGCACTTCAAGAAGAGGAAGCTACATTTAAGGCACAAAATTCAGAAACGCTAAATAAAATAGAAAAAAAAAATATTCGAAAGGTAATGAAATTTTTGATTTGAACGCAGTGCATCAGTATTCTATTTACAAATAACGAGCTTGTCTTTCTCATAGGCAAAACGCAAGCATTACATGCCAACATTTTGTAAGAGCATGGAGGTCAACATTTTTTTATTAAGAACGAATTTCGGTGTTGAAAATTTAACACTGAAATGTTACTCAGCATGAAAACAAGACTGCATCCTGTAAAAAAAAATAATAATAAAAACACATATTTAGGCCAATCTCTAGAGTAAACGCTCTTGGAAAAACTTTTTCTAAAGTGTTTTGTAAGCAAACAGCAGTCTTTCCATATCACTAAAAAAAAAAAAAAAAATCACAATTTATTATCAGAACATCTCAGTGTAGCTCTAGAACAATTGAAGAAAAAAAGTAGAGCATATTGTAACAACAATCTTTCAAAAATGAGAGTGAGAAAATGTTTTGTAACGTTTAGGAAGAAAGTGTAGCGCTTGTAACACTAAGGTTTCCGAAAGAAGCAGTCCTTTCTTTCATTTTAAAAACTTCTTAAATTTGCGCATTGATGGTCAGTTTCTCTTAAATGGAAGGGAATCAGTGATAGAGGTGAAAGTTCTAACAGTAATAATGACACACTTTTCCTGTAAAACGCGAGCAAAATGAAAATATTATTACGTGAATTAAATAAAATAAAGACAACGAAAACTGAAAAAGGGAAGAAACTTATGAACTTAAATTCAGTTTAATCATAAGAAGAGCTGATAGTTTTTATTTTTATCTGATTCAGCGTATTTTCCGAACTTCATTTTATTATTCCTCTTCTACTTGTTTGCGATTTAGCTGTTTTTAATCTTTTCTTTAGCGGGTTTTTTTTTATTATTTATCTTAAATTTATTTCTTCTTAATTTTAGGATTACACTATTATTTCTGGATGATTCTCACGATCTATTTTAAGGTTTCTTCCACTTACAACAGTCTATTCAATTGTTCTCTTTGAAAGTTTAGGTATATAGTTCTGCAAGAATTAATTTTTTCTAAGTTTATTTTCTGCGGTTTTTCCCTATATTTTTATACATTCAGTCTTTATAACATTTCTTTTAGCATATTATTCTTTTTCATTGGGGATTCAGTTGTTCCCAAATTTGTTTTCTTTTCCGCCCTCTTAGCTCCTTATTGTTTATTTCATTTAGGTTTTTAAAACTATTTGAGCAACAGAAAGCTTTCTTAGTTAACTCTCACTTCCCCTCAAGATAAAAATCGCACCCTTCTTACAACAGTCAAATAAATTTGGAAATTTGTTTTGCAAAACACTTGCTGAGTAATTCTTTCCAAAAGAGTAATGTATATGCCGGAACAGAGATTCAAAAGATGTCTATTACTTCTGATGAAACAGCATCATTTTCAGTCTTCATGGTTTCAGTTCTTTGAGTATATTTTTTTATTAAAAACTGCAAATTATTCTCTGTTAATTCCTGTATAAAATCATCTTGCTTCCGTAAAAAATAAGATGTTCTTTAATAATGAAAACAAGTAACGTTTGTAAAATAATAGTTAAATACAGTGATGTGGCTCTAAATAACAAGATACCTTAGCGGTGATCAAATCGGGTCAGATCCACCCTGTAAGAAGACGTCTTTCAAAAGCTTATTAAACGCTGACTTATTTTATCACTTAGCATTTTAATAAAGCTTCATTATTAATTATTTTTGTCAATTTTAGTTAAAATTGTTTAATTTAGCCAAATAAAAGCAAAGTAAAGAATGTCACGTGGGAGTCACATGCTAAGAATATTAATTTGTTTTTACTTCTTTAAGAAAAGAAGTGACTTCTCGATTAAAGTCATTATAAATGACTTTAAATATTTAGTGCGAATAAAACTAATCAGGTGCAATGTATACGTGCGAATTACAGGACGCTTTTCCTATGATTTTGGAGCGGAAGTAATGGATATCTTTTTTTTTTTTTTTTACTTTTTATGTTTCGGGGGTTAACCAGCCCCGTGAGCATCTAAGGCTATAGGCAGTCGTCTGTCCCTGATTTGGGGCTGCAGATTTTGGAGAGGGGAGAGACCCAACGCCGTGGGTAGGTCCTGGGTAGGTCCTAGGACTTTGATGCGCACGGTACTGATTAAACCCCGAAACATATAAAAAAAACTCGATGGAGCTGATCGAGAACAGTATGTTTCGAGTCTGAGATCAGCTCCATCGATTAGCTAGAATCCAGTGCCTCTGACCACTCGCCAGTCGTGGCTTCCCTTAATGTTACCCGTAAGGAAGCAAGTGGTGGGCTCAGAGAATTACTTTTATTGAAGCCAGTGACTACTTTAGCCGAAATGTCTTTTGTAATCATAAAACACTTGTCAGTCAGTCTATATGCTTGCTTAATTTTACTGTGTTGATTTTCCTCCTAATAATGAAGTTGTAACATACGAAGAAGCCACTTCCTCTATCGTCATTTTTAAAATTGTGGTCTTGATTAAGCTTTCTCTTCACGCTAGAAATCTTGTGATTCATGAAACTTCCTACCGCGTGAGCCGACTGTTTGGCCTCATCCTGTAATGCGAATATTCATTTTATATATAAATATGCTCGCATATGAAGCACAGAATTCCCTATTTTTGCTTACAAGGTCATTCAGAAAAACTCATTTGCCCCGCTTCACTTACGATGTATACATAAAAACTGAATTAACTACTCTAATCCGAGAGGGACGTCTTGACGTCGATATAAGCTGCGCTAAAGCCCTTGTGCATTACTGGTTGAATATTGTTCATTAATTTGCCTGTAACAATTTATTATCTTAACGGCTTTACCTAGTGTTTCAGGGTAGCCTTGAATTATCACTTTAGTTTAAGGGTTGCTTTCCTGGATGATTCCCAGTCTTTTGTACGCGCTGAAAACTTCGAAATACAAAATCACTTCAAAGAAATACAACTACGAATAAGAGGAGAACCAAGTGACTTACGTTTCCAAAGGATTTCAGCACGTCATCACTTCAAATATCCACCATCAATGAGTTGTAGTAATTCACGCAACGGATATTATCTGATTTGTGACGTACCATTTAGGTGACGCAAGAGTTAAAACAACAAGTTCCAGCGATAAGCCAAGATCAGCATAGTTCAGTAGGGAGAATAACTGACTCCTGAGGGAGGAGACGTGGATTTGAATCCCACCAAAGGCAAAATTGGCTTGTTTTCACAGCTTATACAACAGTTTTTCGTATCACATAGATATAGTTTCCTTTTCCACAACAGTGCGATAACGAAAATAATACCTACACTTTGCTCAATACATACACAGTCAAATCACATTATTGTGACCACCAGCTAGTATCCAGAGTAACCACCGTGTGCATCGCGGACAGCAACTAGACGGGCTGGGAGTGACTCAGAAAGGGGCGGGAAGGTGTACACAATTATGAGGAGAGTGTATCTGACATCTGTTGGAGGATGCGTGGTGGAGGACCCACTGGGGAAACAACACGATCGAAGTGGTCCCACAGATTCTCAATTGGATTTAAGTCTGAGGAATTAGGGGGTGGGGGGAAGGGAAGTACTTTGAAATCTTCATTGTGCTCTTCCAATCACTCTAGGTTATTTCTACTTGTGTGACACGTTGAGTTGTCTTCCTGGAAAATTCCATCCGCTCCAGGGAAGACAATCATCATGTATGGGTATACGTGATCTGCAAGGATGGATTCATAACGAATTCGGTCCGTAGTGCCTTCCACAGGTATAAGTATACCCAGAGAATGTCACGAAAACATTTCAGCCCCCAGCAGCTTGTGTTCTTCCAGAAATGGTTGAAGTGTGTTCTCCGATGTTTCTCGCCTTATACGCCAACATCCATCTGTTCGATAAAGCAGAAAACGTGACTCGTCGGAGAAAGCAATCCTTTTACAATCTGCGGAGGTCCAATTCCGATACTGCCGTGCAAATGTAAGCCTTTTCTGCCCATGCACCTTCGTTAGCATAGGCACCCCGTATGCAGCAGGATTCGCTAAACTGTTATTTTAGACACACTTCCGATAGCCCCTTGGTTCATTCGGCCAGTGAGTTGCTCCTCTGTAGCGTGTCGATCGGCCCTCGCGCACCTTCGAAGCCGACGTTGACCTCTCGCATCAATGGCACGTGGTGATCCGCAGTTTCCATGTCGGTTATTCGCAATGGTGCCGTTTCTCCAATCACGATACACTTTAATCAGAGCAGCACGCGAACAGTTCACAAACTGCGCTGTTTCAGAAATACTGCCACTTTTGGCCCGAAAAACCGATAATCATCCCTTTTTGCAAATATGATAATCGCTCCTTTTATCCATGACAGGAACGAGTGATATGTTTTCAGATTGCATACAGCACACCTTATATACCCTCGAAACCAGCTCACGACACGTGGCTTCTTTCATTGGCTACGAGCTGTGGGCGTCAAAAGCAGAAGGTGGTCACAATAATGGGACTCGACTGTGTAGAACTTCATACAGTAAGTATTCGTGTAAGACTGCGAATAGCTCATAGCATAAGTCATTTTTAGTCATCGCCTAAACAACATAGCACATTGAACATTTCACACACAAACTCTTATCTTTCGAGTCTTTACTACGTAGTTGTCTTTTACCTGCTTTTATGTTGTTGCCAATGTCAAATTCATCGAAATGAAATTTGTGGCGTTAAGTCAGAAAAATATTTAGCGAGGAGAATCCAAATTTGCATAAGAATCTAGGAACTCAAAATGAAGTTAAATTTGAGGTATACGACACACGTTCCTTTAGGTTTAAAAAAGTTTGGCGAGAAATAAAGATCATCTGCCTCCTTATTACATTAAGGGAACTTTGCACTGCTTGTGTTTGACATGCATGCGTCTTGTTAAGTAGAAACATTCTTTCTTTGTTAGTTTTTGCTCCTGCCATTCATGAATTATTCTCTTTGAACGCACAAAAACATTCTTTCAGCGTTTAAAGAATAGGAGCATCCATTAATGAATGGAAATGTTATTTCAGAACTAGTGAATGGAAACACAATTTCAGTGCTAACAAAGAGAAATATTCCTTCTGTTCTCACAAACGGAAGCATTCAGTCAACTCAAACAAACAATAGTATTACAGTGAAAGTGTTAATCTGCATTATTTTTTATGAATTTTTATTCATTCCTTCAAAAATGCGGAAGTGTTCCTTTTGGTTGTAACATCTGAGAAAAAACAGGTTTCGAATGAACAAAACGAGGCGGACGAAGTTTTTGTTTACTCCGCATATTTTTTTTTCTTTTCTAAGAGAGTCGTCCTTAAAATCAGGATTTTTTTGCAAATAACTTCCTTGTCATTTGAGATATTTTAATGAAATTGGGTAAAACAATACATTGATATCTTCTAAATACTATGATGTTACTAAAAATTGCATCCAGCTAAAACCAAACATTTACGCCATCATGCAACCTAACACGTGTAACCAGTCTGGAGAAATCCCATGGCACTGTTGTTTGGTCCTGGATCTTACGATCTGTTTAACTTCATTTGTATCCCCAAAACAATGACCACAGAGACTTAGCTTTATGAGACCAAGTAGGTGAAAGGTGCCAAAGCAGGGCTGTACGGTGGATTGTCAAGCCCATTTTAGGAATGGCCTAAGATGTTTCAAGTGATGTGTGAGATTCCACGTTGTCGTACTGTAGGAGGATAGAACGAAGAGACATATCTAGTCTCTTCTTGCAGATAGCTTCTCTGAACTTCTTTAGTGCCTCAATATAGCAAGAACTGAAACTGTAGACAGTGCCACCTTGTTTCAGAAAATCAACAAGAATGATGTCTCTGACATCCCAGAAAATTGTCGTAATCATTTTTTTTAGTTGAACGTTATGTTTTGAACACCTCAGGCTGCACCGGATGGATGAGTTTTACGAGGCCCGATCTTCTAACTATTCTGGGTTCGAATCCCGGTAGAGGAGTGGATGTGTGCTTACCTTGAGGTCAGGCCGTGACTAAGACATCCGTTGGTCCAAGATCAGGAAAATGAAGAGGTTCCCTTCGAAACAAAATCTTTCACCAACGTACAGCGCTGGTGATGTGTCACGTGATACTCACGACACTACACATACACACACACATATATTGAAGAGTTTGGGAGATGTGGTGTGACCTTGTCTCAAAGGGAGGTGACAAGGTGACACCATATCTCCCAAACTCTTCAGTGCCACATTGCAAAGTGTCTTTCAGTCATTGAACTAGGAAAACAAAAGGATAAAGATTCATTGAGATTGTTTAACTCACCTTCGCTTTGCTGATGACGTAATAATTTTTGCAACTTACCCTTAAGAGCTTAAAATGAAGTTTCAGAAAGCAATAGTGATGTACAATGTTTTTTCAAGAAATGAAGATTTTGCGATTGATGGGGGAAATCTTGAGGTAACCAATACCTACTTTTACCTTGGAGAACAGATATCAAGCAAGGGTCACATTGATGAGGATATTGATCATCGTATAAAACTTGACTGGAGAGCTTTTGGAAGAAACAGTACAATTTTCAAGAGCAATGATAAAAAGATCACTTTGCCTCTGATATGTTCCTTCAGCTAAAGTGAAACTTTTTGAGCACATTTTTTTAATTTTCGTAACAGACTTTTTAATCTCTAGTGGCGAAAGCAACTGTTTCTGTTTCTAGATATTTTGTCGATTGTAGAAATGCGGTTCATCTCTTTCCATTTTTTGTAACGTGTTGTTCCATTGACTATGAGTCACTTTTACGTATTTTATTCGCATCAGAAAGGGTTCAAAAGACGTGCTCGTTACTACCCAAAATTCGATGTCATCTTTCTTGTTCTGCAAGTCGCTTCGTCCTGTGAAACACTGTCAAAAAAAATATACTTTATATTTCTTCCCTTCATAAAGATTTGAGGCTCCTACCTCAAAGAATTTAAGCATTTGGATTCCCTATCCATAAAGTGTCCTCACAGAGCCTCTAATAAGTTAATTACGTGTCTTTATGTCGCAACCGTCAGGTGCTACTACGACAATCTAAAGGTACTTCCGACGAACGTGGAAGTAATTAACTTTAATGAATGAACAACTTTAAGTGTATCATTGCAAGTGGGCTAAGTACGGTCGTTGACATTTAACTCCGCGATATTTTAGTACATAGCAATTTTGAGCACCTGAGGTTCAGGTGCATAAATCCGAATATGATTCAATTCTCATGTACAAGCTATTAAAAATTTCGTTTTTATTGGCTTTAATAGCTTGTATCAATTCTTTTAATTACTTGTATCAATTTATCGTACAATTGTGCTCCTATATCTGAATTCTTCAGTTTTAAATTCATCACTCAGGTCATCTATCAAACTGTATCCTTGTGATAAATTTGTTAAAAACAAGTTTTATTAAGATTTCATAGCTCCATTGTCTATTCCTAACCTGTGCGATTTAAAGTCTTACGCTAATCAAGGCAAAAGATTTGTCACACCGAAACCTTGAAATGTAATATGCTCTGCGCAGCTGAGAAACCTATTTTACAGTCTGAAGAAGTAATTAACACCCCATTGTCACATATAAGTTTTTCACTCTTAACGTGTATTTGCTACAAGACGGTGAGATATGTGAAAAACAGCATACACCGCAAAAGTAAAAAAATAATGTTGCTGTATATCACACTTACTATGCTACTACCTATTTTGCAAATCCTCCGATGCACTAGCTTAGCTTCCCTATTTTTTTCCCCCACTGAATCATCATTTTTATTTATGTAAATCATATCAATCTGAAAACTATTCTGCAACTGAATTGCTCTCTGCGTTTAATAACTTAAATTACCCTTTGAACCGAAAACTTACGCACCTCGCACTGTTTAAAATTGAGAGAAAAAAGAACACAAAAATGTTCTTACATCAGTTAGAACATAAAATATTTAAGGCATCGTCAGGAAATAAATTATCTTAAAACATTATGGAAATATAATACAAATGTATTTAACGTGTCATTAGTGAAACAGGTTATGTTTATGTTTAAGCATTATCAAAAGTAAAACATCATGATATTTTTACATCAGTTAGTGAAATAAAGTGTTTTCAAATATTGTGAAAAATAAAATATAAGCTGCCCGTGTAACTCAACGAAATGGTACCCAAAATTTTCTGAACTCCCCGAACAGAAATATTTGCATATTCGTCGGGTTTTACGAAAACTACGGCAAAATAATTTCTTTGTACCCTCTCTCATCTTATCAGTACCGACTGTAAACCTATCACAGGTAATAAGCTCTCCCTTGTAGTCCTTTATTCTCTGTTCCATGACCTACGGCATGATGAGGAAAAGCTACTCCAGCTGAATGGATATCATGCCACTGGGTAGAGAAACAAGTAACTTAAACATCTTCCCTCTTCTTTCTGAGGTGCGACGGGACACGGATGGACACGTGTTCGACGTTCGTGCCTGCTAGGGTAAATATCCGCCGTGCGTCGGAGGGGCACGTTAAACCATCGGACCCGGTATACTTGCCCCCCCCCCTCGGTTATAAACAAAAGCGTCTTTCCCCCCTTTCTTGGCTTCCGTGTGACTTTCCTGTAGGACACTGCAGCCCAAGTCTCCTAGCTTTCTGCTTCTAAGGGTTGTTTAAGACCTGGTGTCTACATTCCTTTCCTAAAATGCTGCACATAAATCTCTCTTAGGTGCGACATAATTGTGATAGCTCTTTTAACAGGTAGCCAGAGGATTAGTATCAGTCACCCCCTAAACCACATTAAATAACAAAGTAAAGGGGAAAGCAATTTCTGGTGAGCGGGTTCACTCGTATATGTACCTATTTCTCAGACAGCGAATGTATTCGTTCGAACTGATTTCATCCAATTTTACGAACCCCGAGTTAATTAGTTACAGCCGGTTAAAGGGTTAAGATATATCATTCGGCAAATAAATTATTTTAAAACAATAACAGAAGAGAAATGGTTTTAAAACAGAAAATTTATACACTTATCGTCAAACAAATAGTTGCACCCAAAAGGAAGCAACAGACAGGAATGAAACTTGGTGGGTAGATTTGACATCGTGAGGCATGTAAATGGTTCAAGTATCACGTTCGACAGCGCATGTAACGCCAGCAAGGAGGGGTCCTAGCGCTGTGCCAGACTAGTTATATAAGGTCGTTCCGTTATGCGTGCTTGCCATTCTGACTCGTGCTGCTGTGTTCGTTGCATCCTTTGCAAGTTAGGTATGCCTCGGAGAAAAGTTCGGAAGAGTTCGAGAGGGGCCGCATCGACAGGCTCCGAGAAGCGGGATGATCTTATCGCCGTATTGCGCGCCATACCGGTCCTGCAGATATCACCATAGCACGCTGTTAGCGGCAGTGGATAGAACAAGGCACGCAGCAGCGACAGGAAGGGTCTGGGAGACAGACGAACCACGGAAAAAGAGGACCGACAGGTTGACAGACATGCGCGGAGTGACACAACAGCAACGACTGCGGATACTCAACGAGCTGTGGTGACCTCCGTGCATCGTCCGATTTGTGCCAGCGCCATTGGTAGACGGCTGCACGACGTAGGACTACACGCATGCAGACCATTACGACGACTGTCCTTAATAGCATTGCATCGTCGCCAAATACTGCAATGGTGTCGTACCAGACTGTCATGGAACCACTCAGAATGGCAGCGGGTTATTTTCATTAAAGAGTCCGGCTGTTTTCTTGGAGGAAAAGACCACCAAATCCGTGTGTGTAGGCACCGTGGTCAGCGCCAAGATGAACTGTTTGTTGCGAGCATCACACTTCCAGAAGGCCAGGTGGGATGGTGTGGGGTGCCAGATCACCTTTGGTGTTCATTACAGGCACTTTGACAGCCTAACGTTACGTTAATGAGGTCCTGCAACCAGTGGCCCTACCTTTTTCTGAACGCTCACTCTGGTGCGATTTTCCAACAGGACAACGCTCGTCCGCATACTGCTGCTGTCTCGAGAGCTTGCCTTCAAGGCACTGACACTTTGCCATGCCAGCCGCATCGCCAGACCTATCGCCAATTGAAAATGTGTGAGATGCTATTTGACGCGCTATGCACACTCAACCCTGACTGCACAATCTGCTGGAACTGCGTGAGAAGATTCAAGCTGCATGGGATGGCTTATCGCAGGGCATCATTAGGAGCCTGTACAACTCCATGCCGAGACGTCTGGAATGCTGTGTGAGCAAACATAGCGGCCCGACGCCATACTGAGAGACACTAATTGGCGTGTAGCTCAATAAATATTGCCCATATCAGTCTCAATGTTTAATCATTTATTGTTCCTGGTAACCTTTACCTTCCTCCCGAAGAGCATTGCAATCCAACACGTCCTTCTGGGTGTAACTATTTTTTTGACGATGAGTATATATACGTATATAACACGATATTAGTACGAGGTTAATTTCAAAAGTTTTGCTCCCTGCAAGTTATATCTTAAAAAAAACTAATTTATTACACAACGTACCTTTACAGGCCTTCGAAGTAATCTACATGTTTCTCTTTTTGACAGAGGCCTAACGTTTTGGCAAGTCTTGTATTCCAGTCACTACACCACCATTGTTGAAGCGTCGGTTTACTCGGGTCACCTCATTAGAACGGTCTGGTTCACTTCGTCGACGACTCGTTTTGTCGACAGGTACAATTCGTCGACACTATACAGTATATGCAAACAATCGATTCCTAAAAAACCGAAAAAAAGTTCAGAAACACCAAATTTGGTATACTATCTCATGGTACTGTAACTTAAATCGTAGACGGTTTTTGGAAGAGGTCGGGCCCGGTGTTGAGTACAGTATAAAAAATTTGGTGGTGCTAAATTGAAAACTGTAGATTTTACGAAAATGTTGTACGGGGGCCCCTTGACCCCGGGCCCCGACCTCTTTCGTCTATGGTCTAAGTTGGTGTAAGAGTACAATGAGATAGTATACCAAATTTGGTGATTCTAAATTGAAAACTGTAGATTTCACGAAAATGTTGTATGGGGCCCCCTTGCCCCAGGCCGCGACCCCTTCCAAAAACCGTGTACGGTGTAAGTTAGAGTACCATGAGATAGTATACCAAATTCGGTGGTCCTAAATTGGAAACTGTAGATTTTACGAAAATGTTGTATGGGGCCCCCCTTGGCACCGGGTCCTGACCCCTTCCCAAAACCGTGTACGGTCTAAGTTAGAGTACCATGAGATAGTATACCAAATTCGGTGGTCCTAAATTGGAAACTGTAGATTTTACGAAAATGTTGTATGGGGCCCCCTTGGCACCGGGTCCTGACCCCTTCCCAAAACCGTGTACGGTCTAAGTTAGAGTACCATGAGATAGTATACCAAATTTGGTGGTTCTAAATCGAAAACTGTAGATTTTACGAAATTTTTAAAGGGGTCCCCTTGACCCCGGGCCCCGACTCTTTCCGTCTATGGTCTAAGTTGGTGTAAGAGTACAATGAGAGAGTATACCAAATTTGGTGGTTCTATATTGAAAACTGTAGATTTTAGGAAAATTTTGAGGAATCAACTGTTTGCATATATAGTGTCGACGAAATGTAGCTGTCGACGAAATGTACCTGTCGACGAAGTGAACGAGACCCCATTAGAAACATCCTGAATCGTACTGAATCGTTTCCCGCTTCAGTTTTGGGAACAAATCATATTCTGGTGGGCTCAGTGTGGCACGTGGGGAAGCAATTCCCATTCATATTTTTTCAGAATGTCTCTTACTGTGCGGGGAACATGCGGCCTCGCGTTGTCGTGCAGAATGATGACACCAGCTTCGCACATGTCGGGCGTTGTTTGGCGAATTTTTGGACACAAAAAACATTTTGCAGAAAACTTCTGTGGTATTCCGCTGTTACAGTGGTCCCCTCGGGCACTCTGTCTGTTGCTATCACTCGAACTTTGTCATAGGCCATAATCATCATCAGCTTAACCTTCTTCAGTTCTTGTTCAAAATCTCGTATCCAGGCTTCATCTATAGCAACAATTCTGTCCAAAAACTGCTTGCCTTCTGTCTCGTACCGATGAAGCAAATCTCCTGCGATCTCTTTGCGAACTGCCTGCTGCTCTTCACTTAGGTTATGTGGAACCCATTTGGCAGCCACTTTTCTCTTCTGTAATTTTTCAGTTAGGATTCTGAAAACCGAAGCGGTAGACATGTTTGCTTCATATGCAATCTCGTCACATGTTTTCTGTCGGTCTTCTTCCAAAACGCTGTTCACGATATCCACAGAAGTGTCGACCGTTGCATCTCATGGCCGGCCGCTTCTTGTGTCGTCTTCGATGCTTTCCCGACTTTGCCGCAAACGAGGAGCCCACCGTGACACTGTACTATACGATTCAATACACTAACCCCCACACAAAGCTTTACGAATTTCGGTAGGGGATTTTCCTCTCAAAGTTTTAATTTTAATGTAGAATCGCCGATCGCAACGCGAGATCTAACCTGAATTTTCTTCCTCCACTTCTAGGCAAAAAATTTTGAAACAGAAACAAAGTAGCCAGCCAACGTAGACACAACTTTGTATACTGAAGTCTGGCTCACAATTGGAGCGATTGTATCATCCTACGGGTAGCGCCTGCGCAGTGTGCAAAACTTTTAAAATGACCTACGTATTTTGGCACACCGATGTTTCGTGCTTATTTCGAAAAAGAACGAGGGAATAGAGCCCACTTGTATGCTTAACAGGGTTTATTCTTTGTTTTGATTAAGTTCTTTTCCACTGTTTTCCCTCGTTTCTCGTTTTCTAAATTGCGTTCTCTTAAGGAACAAAAGCTAAATTGCAATTGAGTTTAAACTGCAGTGGCTTCATTGTTATTTTCAGAATGTGTGTGCCAGGGAGTCATGCAAACGTTTTGTTACAATAAAAAAAAAAAAAAAAAAAAAAAAGACTTTTGGAGAATCTGAATGACATTTTCTTTAACCATTTTTTTACCGATTAATTTAAAATGCAATGAAGTCACCTTACAGTCTTATAACAAGCTTACAAGTGTAGCTGTATGCAATTACTTGTAGAAAGAGTTTTTGCTCGAGATACACAAGAAAATATTTAACATTAAGATGGAGATGAAATTCAAAAAAAAAAAAAATTCTTCCAGTAATTAGAACTTTGCTTACAAACATCTGCCGGCTTTCGAATTATCCACTGCCGCGTGTAATTGTTGACCAAATGATTCAACAATCATGAGCAGATGCATTAGCATTCTCTGCTGCCAGTATAAATTTTATGCCCTTGGTTTTTCTAAAAATGATAATATAAAAGAAATTATTTCTGACAAAGGATTTAAAAATTCGGAATTGAATGTTTTTTCTGTTTTTTTCCTGTTGGGATTATTTACGTGTGTCAAAGCATTTACTGACTTGTAGTGTTTAGCAGTTTTGTTTTGTTTCATTTCGTGGTTTAGGTACCACCTTTGAGGTTTCTATGCAGTTGCCCGCCCTAAATTTGGAACCACTGGTTCAAAGAAGAGGTCAAAGCGATGTATTCCTCATTCGGGACTCCAACCCTGGCCCCTGTCTTCGATGAAAGATTAGAGCCCTCAGACCACTCGGCCACAATAACGGCTTGGAAGTCTTGATCAGAAACTGACCTAATAGTTTAATGCTCCTTAAAACGCTGATGTCAGTTTGGCCCTGAAACGATTTAGTCATGTGAACAAAAGGGTCTCAGCTTCCCTACTCTGAACTGCACATGAAGTCTTGAACGACATTAGTCCGTTAGTGTGTTGTTGTGAAGTTGTTCATATTTTATTATTTTTATTCATTATTGTGATATTTTTTCCAAAGTAAAGCCAATTAACACTCGTAATAACATAAATACACTGGCGGAAAGTGAAAAAAGAACACCAAGAAGGAGACGTCTGATACCAACGAAATTTATACAGCATAATAACGGAATACAGAGGATAACGTGATCAAAACATTATGGCAAAATACAGCTGTATTTGCTGGTAAACTGAAAAATAACATTTCCGTGTAACATGGTTAGTACGAGGTTGAACCGCCATGAACTGCGTCACACTGTGCAATTCTGGCATGGAGTCTGTCGTACAGATGTTGGATGTAAGTTTGGGGTATTGAGTTCCAAGCATCCTCAACCTGGACGCGTAAATCGGGGATGGTCGTGGAGACCGGATAAGTCGTTGTCCCATAAAATCCTACACGTGCTCAATGGGGGACAAATCCGGTGAACGCGCAGGCCATGGAAGTTGTCTCACACCCCGAAGTGCATGTTGCGTTGCACGTGCCGTGTGTGGGCGTGCGTTATCTTGCTGGAAAACACCACGATGGACCGACCGTATAAATGGCACAACAACGGGCTGAATGATGTTGTTGATGTAGGAGGTGCTGTTTAACGTACCCGGTACAAACATTAGTTGTGTACGGGAGTGATAGCTGATTGCTCCCCACACCAGGAGACCAGGTGTAGGCCCTGTGTGTCGCTGGCGGATGCAAGAAGGGTGGAGACTCTCCCCTGTGCGTCTGCGAACACGCATACGGCCATCGGAGGCTCCCAAGCAGAATCTGCTTTCATCGCTGAACACGTCAGATCGCCATTGCGTTCTCCAGTGCAGACGTTGTCGACACCACTGCAGCCGTTCCTGACGGTGGGCTGGAGTCAGAGGTACACATGCCAGAGGCACACGTGCACGTAGTCCTGCATCCAGTAGACGGTTGCGGATTGTTCGCACAGTCACCTCAGGTGCAACGACAGCTCGGATTTGCGTCGCAGTGGATATTCTGCTTGACAACGCCGCTCTTCTTATGCGTCGATTGGTCCGCTCATCAGTCCGCCTGTGACTCCCGGTTCCACGTCTTCTCGTTTCTTTTTGGTGTTCTTTTTTCACTTTACGCCAGTGTATAATGTTCATTTACCACTGCACCAGATGGAAATGCTAGAGCGTTTCTGAAAAAAAAAAAAAAAAGAAAGAAAAAGAAAAACGGAAACGGATTATTTACTTACTGGTTTCTGCTGTTAACGTGCAAAGTTTAGTTATTTATATATGCATGTACATTGAAAAAAGAATTTGTTATGCATATATTTTGTTGGTAACACTATCTTAGTTGTTTAACGGTTTAGCATTTCCGTAAGATGTGTACATGTTACAGAAATGTTTTTGCCTAGCCGTTGTTTTCCTTAGTGGTAGATTTACTAAGTGCTTAAATTCAAACGACAAAAGTTCGCCCTTCCAAAAAATAACGGCAGTAAGAAAACCTCAGAAAATATGTTCAAGTCAAGCAAAAGAAATGCAAAAAGTACTTAAAAGTCTTCTTTCTTGAGTAATCCGTGAATAAGGAACACGCTGATAACGCACACCGGTAATGTTAGCATTACTAGTATAGGCCAGAACCAAAAATACCGACGCCGGAACCTATGGAATGGCGAAGTCCTTCAATAAAAATAGAAGGAAATTGAAAAAAGTTCAGCAAACATCCAACAGGGAATTCACTAGGAGCGAAACAAAAATTCTAAACAAGCCGCCATCTTGGATAGATGCTGACATCCAATATGCCATTAGAAACATTAAAATATTCGCATTTCGTGCCAGAACTTTTTAAGTAATTTACCACGCCGGAATTAAAGTTCATTAATAAAAATAGAAGTAAATTGGAAAATGTTCAGCAAAAATCCAACAGGGAGTTCACTAGGAGAGAAACAAAAATTTTAAACAAGCCGCCATCATGGATTCGATGCTGACATCCAATATGCCATTAAACACATTAAAATATTCGCATTTCGTGCCAAAATATTTTAAGTAATTTATCAACAAAGCAACAGCACAATTCATTTATTTTGTGCGGCAAATTTAAAAGTTCCTATCAGCTGGAATTCTAAGCAAAAATTTCGCAAATACTTTGTATTTGCGAAATTTTAGCATTTCTTTCATTTTGTGTAAAACTTTCAAAGAAATTTGTGAAGTAAATATTAGCACATTTTATTGATATTTCGACACAACCTTCGAAGTTTCCATCAGCGCACGTTTTATGAGATTCTGCTGCTACTCCGACTGAACCCATCAGATTACTGATAGCTGAGACGATGCACACACGGTAGCTGGTACTCAGTCGGTCACATGACCTCAGTGACATCCGTTCGTTTCAGGGCCTCTTCTTTCCAGTGGGCTACGGGTCTCCATGAAGTTAATTATAGAAATTAATTGCGGGTCTCCATGAAGTTAATTATAGAAATTAATTGCGGGTCTCCATGAAGTTAATTATAGAAATTAACCAGCAGTTCAAAACCTAGTCTTGATCAAAAACTGACGTAACAATTTAAAGCTCCTGATGAATATTACAGCGCTGATATAAATTTGTTTCTCTTGAAAGTAGCTATAGAAATGACCCAGCAGTTCAAAGTTTAACGTCGTTTAAAATTATTCAGACAGGAATTAAAGCATTGGCTACTTGAATTGGAACTTGTGGACTACTCATGGTTCATTTCTTAGAAAACAGCCCCGAAGGAGATAACACGGACACCTTATTCCTTACGATTTAATGTGGTTTCTTCGGTACTTGAGCGGAAAGGATGAGACAAGGACAAAAAATATTGCTAAAGAAACTGCGCCTTGGGCAGGTACAATTTTGTGCTTAAGTGAAAAGAAAGGAGTAGAAGTTTAGTTCTACGTGAGGTGAGCGCCAGCTTCCGTGAATGTTTTAGTCTCCCCCAGAGGGTTGCGGAGATGGTTTCTGGTTCCTGAAATGTTCCCCATTGGAAGTGGTATCTTTTGGTTTGGTTCCTGTATGTTCTGTCTCTGATTTCTGTCGCAGCTAACTCTGAAGCTACACTTTACGGTCTAACACATTTTTTGCCTAGCTTGCTATATACGTATATACCTAAAAGCTGTTTAAAACCAGTCGACAGACACAACTTTCCTGAAATCTTTTACAGCATGATTTATTTATTTTATTATTACATCGAGTTTTATTCAGCATCTGATCTGAAGGAAACATTGCAACCGTTTTCTTTGTACTTAAGCTTCATGCACTTATTCTGCTTTTGTACAAATGCACTGAACTAGCAATGTTAACTTTCACTCGCGGCAAGGCTAACCTGATTATGGAATGAAAGACACTGAGTGTGTACTTCGGCTGTGTAATATAGTTGCAGTCTAAAAGCTCGCATTCGATCTTGAACTGGGGTTTGAAAAGTATGTAGCTGTTTTGAATGTGTGTGCGTACGTTTAAAAACTGAAGATCTCCGTTTTGGTCGTATGTCCAAAAAATACAGATATTCCAGTTTTGGAAACCCCATTGTCAGTTTCGTTTGTCGGCCATGTGTGTTAGAAAGCTGCACCCTAAGGATATTTACAGCAGGCAGGAGAATAAACGGACAGTTAAGTAGTTTGGGGAGTACCAAGCTTTTGTCTTTTCTTCATGAGGGAGAAATCGATGATAGGAAGATCAAAGTTTCTTTTCCTTCAGCCTTCCGTCGCTGTGACACACCCTTAGGGTTTGTGGGATACTCCCCGACATACATTATGTCTCATTACAGCGGAGAAATGCTAAAAAAACGTGAGATATTTTTGGGGAAAAGGCACGTGCATTCCATAGTCAAGTTACGTTTGCCACGAGTATAGGCGTAACCACAGAACAATGACCACCGCCCAACAGCGATTACTTTTTCGGGTCAGAGGAGTGACCGTTATTCGGAGTTTTCACTACGAGTATATTATTCATTAGGCAGTAATTTACATATATCCCATCGAATGTTTGTCCATGAAACAGTAAAATGTAGGTACCTGCAGAATCATGATCCAGTATGTTTCTACGTATTCCCGACGGGCGACAAGACTAAAGGGAAAACCATGGCAGGATATCTACTGAAATCTGTAAAAAAACGCCCTGTTTACTGGCTGTGGGATTAGTACCTACGCCATCTCGCTCCGGAACTTGTTGTTCTTCCAACTAAACTACATCGATGAAGCTTATCGCAAAAACTTTGCCGTCTTGATATGTTCGTCACCTATGAGGTAGGTACGTCACAAGGCCACCACCATGATACTTGTCGTATGTGGATAAGTATTACCATGCTGCAATAGTGTAGGTTCCATGGCAGTATGATATTCATGCAGTTGGTGCCAAGAGAATGAGCATGCCATTGTCTTTTAAACTTAACATATAGAGAAAAAAAGGGGTGAGTATATCAATTATATCGACTAACTAGACAAATATGTGTGAGAATACACGAGTCCTGATGAGCAACATCACTTAACTACATTAAGGCTTGAAATTCGTCTGCGTAAAACTGCTTTGACATGAAACATTTCATCGCGTCTCCGATGATTGATGAAGTAATCAATGAATTTCGATGACGTGGATTTTTCCTGTTAGGAAAACATTTTAGCGTTGAATGACGGCAATAAAGTAATACTTGAAATACGTATATACATGTCCGGAACTCAACGATGATGAGAGCTAAGCGTCAATAAAAGGTTTCCATCGAAGCGATGTGCTGGAGAGCATGTTACTGACACTAATAGCCTTACCCTAATCATAGTTCAAGGCATTACAAAAAGTGTCCTAACTCAATGAAATTACAGCGTGTTATGTTTTAAAAAAAAAAGGTGAAAGAAAGTGTGGAAGAATTTGTGATTATTCTCTCGAGACCTGGGTGTGGAAAATAATAGTCTGGTGAACTGGTTTCCGTCGAGATGGATTACCGCCGATGCAAGCTTTTATCAGAAAATCTGAATCCCGGGAGAGCTTTTTCCATGGTAGGAGGGGCTATTTTCTCACATCGAAGTTTGGCATATGAAAAATAAAGTTCAATTTTTTTATATTCATATCGTGTTGAAAAATGATAGCCGGATATGTGCGTGTGTAGTGAGGCTACCGTGTTTGGAAGGAAGCGCAGGTTTCTCCATCAAATTAGGAGACCTCCTCACCTTAAATATTAGGCAAGCTGCAACACCTTATGAATCACTTACCCTGATACGCGGTATACATACTGTTTCTTCAGTTCCTCTTTCCTTCACAGTCCTTGTGCTGAGAAAGAAATCTGGGCTTTCGGCATTTGATGTTGCTTCTGTAATCTTGAAAAAAAGACATGGAAAATAACAAAGTTAAGAAATTATATTATATTATATTACATTATATTATATTATACTATATTATATTATATTATATTATATTATATTATATTATATTATATTATATTCATCATCATCATCATTGTCAACCATTATCAATCCACTGCTGGACGAAGGTCTCCCCAAGTTTCTTCTACAACGATCTGTCTTGTGCCAGTCTCCTCCAGGTTACTCCCGCATACTTTCGAATTTCATCCACCCATCTCCCATGTGGTCTTCTTCTAGGTCTTTTCCTGTCCCTTGTAATCCAATCTAAAATTTCAACTGTCCATCGATGGTCTGTCCTTCTGGCAGTATGTCCAGCCCATTGCCATTTTAGGGATTTAACTCTGATCATGATGTCTTCTACTCTTGTCATTTTTCGGATCCACGAGTTCCTCTTCTCATCTCTCCTGGTTACACCAAGCATGCACCTCTCCATGCTGCTTTGAGTTGTCTGCAGCCTTTGTATGTATCTTTTAGTTAAGGTCCACGTCTCTGCACCATACGTAAGCACTGGAAGGATGCATTGATCAAACACTTTTCTTTTAAGACATAATGGCATATTGCTCTTGAAAATTATGCTGTTTCTTCCAAAAGCTCTCCAGGCAAGTTTTGTACGCCGATTAATTTCTTCATCAATGTGACCCTCACTTGATATCTGCTGTCCAAGATAAACGTACGTGTCTGTTATCTCCAGCTTTTCTCCATCAATCGATAAATCTTCATTTCTTGTAAAAGCATTGAACATCACTTTTGTCTTCTGAAAGTTCATTTTTAATCCCACTTCTTTACTCTTGTCAGCAAGTTCCTGGATCATACTCTGCAGCTCTGATAGGGTAGTTGCAAAAATGACTACGTCATCAGCAAAACTAAGGTGGGTTAGATAATCTTCATTAATCTTTATCAATTTGTTTTCCCAGTTCAGTGATTGAAATACATGTTCCAATGTGGCATTAAAGAGCTTTGGAGATATGGTGTCACCTTGTCTCACTCCCTTTCCAATGTTTATGTGTGTTGTAGTTTCAAACAGCCAAATCTTTGCACTTGCATTTTCATAGATGTTAATAATAATATTAATGTACGCATCTTCAATACCGCAGGATTTCAGGGCCATTGTAACTGCTGATGGTTTCACCGAATCAAAGGCATTTTCATAATCGATAAAAGCCATGCACAATGGAAGTTCATATTCCCTCGCTCTTTCAATTAGTTCTCTCAGTACGTGGATAGGATCTATTGTGCTGTAGCCACTCCTGAATCCAGCTTGTTCTCTCGGTTGAGCCATGTCCATTGTTACCTTCAAACGGTGTGAAAGAACTTTAGTGAAGATTTTATAAACCGCTGATTGGTATGTAGTTCCTCAGATCCTCAATGTCACCTTTTTTATGTAGCAAGATCATTGTAGCGTTGTTCCAATATTCAGGAATCTTCCCTTCATTAAGGCATCGAGTGAAAATTTGGGTGAATACTGTTTCGATTTCTCCACTTGCTTCTTGTATGATGTCTACAGTAATTCCATATTCTCCTGGAGCTTTTCCCCGCTTCATGTTCTTGATTGCATGTGCATCTTCTGCTGGAAGGACTGGAAGAACACTGGTACTGGTACCTTTCATGATGTCTGGAGTACATGTATCATCCCTTTCAAAAAATGTGGAGTAGAAATCTTTCACTCTTGTCAAAATTTCGCCTCTATTTCTTGTTACAGAACCATCTTTTTTCTCAGTGCAATAATCTGAATTCTTCCCTCGCTGAGATGTCCCTTTGCTATCTTTAGGCTTTGGTTGTTTTCAATTGCTTTCCTCACTAGTTCACAGTTGAATTTCCTTACGTCTTCAGTGATACTTTTTCGTACTGTTTTGCATAGCTCTATATATTCCACTTTGGAAGTCACATCTTCTTTAGTTGTCCTCATCACTCTTCTTTTTTGCATCAACAGTTTGGTTTTTCCTGATAATTTGTTAACATGCAACTTGTTCTTAGACCCAGCTAATTTTGTTGCTGTTTCCATGAGAGCATTGGTTACTTTTCTGTTAACTTCAGAAATATCCACTTCTTCCGATGTTAGGCCTTCTAAAGCAGAGAATCTGTTCTTCAGTTCCAACTTGAAGGTATTATGGTGTTTTTTAAGGTTGGTTATGTCAATACATTTTGTTTGTCTTATGAGCTTGCTACGTTCGAGTTTAGTGTTGAGATGCATCTTAAATCTCACCAATATATGGTCACTACCTGTGTTGAACGTGTTTAGCACACTGCAGTCTTCTGTGACGAATTTTTTGTTACACATAATAAAATCAATTTCACTTGTCGTCCCATTTGGATGTCTCCATGTTCATTTCCTGTGTGGCTTTTTCTTGAAAAAGGAGTTCAAGATGAAAAATCCTTCTGCCTCTGCAAACGCAACGAGATTATTTCCACTCTGGTTTCTGTTGCCGTGACCGAATTTACCTACTGAAGTTTCATTCTGTTGCCGTTGCCCTATTTTTGCATTGAAATCTCCCATAATTATCTTCAAGTGCTGCTTACCTTTATTATTTAGATGACGAATTTCCTCATAAAATTCTTCAATTTCTTCTTCAGGATGACTTGTGGTGGGTGCATAAGTTTGAATAATCTGAGCCTGGTATCTTCTCGAAAGTTGGATAACGAGTCGTGCAGCTCTGTCAGAGGAACTTTCAACTTCTACAACTTTATCCTTCAGTTTCTTGTTTATTATAAATCCAACACCACTTGTTCTGCCAGTATCTGTCCCACGATAGTAGAAGAGATGTCCACTTTTCAGTTCGATGAGATCTTATCCTTTTCTCCTTACCTGACTTAGCCTGACGATGTCCCACTTGATCTTTTGCAGTACCTCTTCCAATTCAAGAAGCCTTGAATCAGAAGATAGGAAGCGTCCATTATACGTAGCCAAGTTCAGCATCAGATGGCAGTCTAGTCCGGTCCTCCGGGGATTCTTAGCACCCTCTGCCTTCATGTCGCACTGGCCGCTGCCCTGGCCAGGTACATTCCAGCTGCCGGAGACTGAGGGACAAGATTTAAGTTGTGGAGTCATTTTGGAGGGGTTGGCCATAACTCACCACGCTGGCCAAGCGGGTTGGTGATATTATATTATATTGTATTATAGTATAGTATATTATATTATATTATATTATATTACATTGTATTATATTATATAAACTGAAGAATAAAGATGAATCCGATAATCAGTAGAAAACAGATATTACGTATAAAACAATATATGAGAGAAAAAAAGAGCAGAAGAACCCATCAAACATGGTACACAATAAGTAATATAAACCACGCAAAGTCAAAAATTGTGATAAACACCAACAGAACCCAAAAGGTTTGAAAGTTCGAAATGCCAACTTTGAGTATTAAGTTGTAAGACGCAAGTTCAAACACCGGACACCAGAGAACTCTCTACTGTTCTCTACTGATTATTGGTCTCATCTTTATTTTTCAGTTTTTATATTATGCATGCGGCTATTGCATGCATAATAATGTCACTTGTAGTTTTATTTCTTGCTTTCGTTGTTGGTTTGCGTTGTTAATGTTCTGGCAGTATACGGCTTTCTGACGCTTTGTATTTTTGACTTTGGGTTTTTACACCTACACGTTTGGGGTCGGCATTCTGAGCCTTCTGACGTTTGGGTTTCCGTTGGCGCTTATTGTAATTTTTGATTTATATATATATATATATAAGCAGAAAAAAGAAAAAAACAAAAAAACAAAAATACTTAAGAAAAATGAATAAAATAAATAAAAAATAAAAAATAATATAAAAAATGCAACTCAAAGCTAGCAGGCAATGAGAAAAAATAAAACCGAGATGCAGAAAGTGTCGAAAATGCTGAGCCTTGGCTTTCTCAAGGACCAGCAAAACTCTGCATTTACTAACTTCCACAAAGACCTAGTTGAAAATGGGTTTCTGCTGAGTCATAGATGTAAAATTCTGTCCCCTAAAAATTCCAAATTAACATACCCGCCTACAAGGGTGCGGAAACATTATAATTAAGCATATAAATTAAAAAAATTGTTTGCTTACATCTCAACTGGCCCGACCCATACTCATCATCTCCACAAAAACCAGAAATACTTTTGCACAGAGTTCACAAATATTGTGAAAAAGGCTTAGACATTCCCATGAAACGTGGAACAACACTACAAAAAAATTTTTTGAGTTAATGGATGTAAGCAAAAAACTTAAAAAAAAAATTTATATGCTTAATTATAATGTTTCCGCAGCCTTGTAGGCGGGAAAATTAATTTTGAATTTTTAGGAGTCTTAATTTTACATCTATGTCTCAGCAGAAACCTATTTTTCACTAGGACTTTGTGGAAGTTAGTAAATGCAGAGTTTTGCTGGTCCTTAAGAAAGCCAAGGCTCGGCATTTTCGTCACTTTCTGCATCTCGGTTTTATTATTTCTTTTATCCCTGCCTGTTGGCTTTGAGTTGTATCTTTTATATTATTTTTTATTTTTTATTCATTTTTCTTTAAGTATTTTCTTTTTCTTTTTTCTGCTTTGTTGGTTAATATTTCTGTGTGTTCTTAACCGCTACTTTTCGCGTTTTGGTCTTCAGGATATAAGTATGTAAACACTTTTATTTTTTATTTTAAAATTTGGGTTTTTGCTCTAGTTTTGTTTTAAGTTATATATATATATATATAAGCGTCTTTTTTTAGTTATTGCCGTTTGATCTTGAGCTAGTATTGTTCATGTCACACCAGCAAGCGTTCGAATGTCATCAACCAATCTTCCACATGGTCTTTCTCTGGGTCTTTTCCTATCCCTTGGAATTCTGTCAAGTTTTTCATTTGTCAGTTATAGCGTGCACTGTAATTTAACTTTCATTTTTAGCTTGTTTCTTCTCTATGCAAATTTTTAGTTTGTTGTCTTTAAGCTTTTCAATCTCAAAGTTATATTTTTTATCGCTCATGGAATGATGTTGGCAACCTTCTTGAGATCAGAGTGTGTGACATGTGCGTGTTGACAGAAAAGAACGTGAGACATAATGTTCGAGAAAGTAGCGAAAAGTGTGGTGGTGTGGTGAGATATTGTGACAAGCTATTGAGAAAGTACTGTAGTAAATTGTTTTAATTATATCATATACTGAATCGAAGTTGATATCGGATCACTATACTGAATGGCGCTGCTGAGATCATTTGTACACACGTTACGTTCCTGAAGTTCAGTGCAAGGTTGATGATAAAGGCCATTTATGTGAGTAACTGAGTAATAAAGGCCATTTATGTGAGTAACTGAAGTCTTCTCTCTTCTGACCGTTGGGTCGCTTAATTTAGCTCAGCGTGTAATTAAAGATTTTTGTATGCTAGCTCTCCGGTGCTTAACACTTCGAAGTTACAGTGCTACGAGTTTAACTGGCAGATAGGACGATAACAATGCTTTAAGTAGCAACATTTTAAACGAAAAATCATTGCACAGTTGGTGATCAGTTCGTCTAGCAATATGTTCAGTCATTGCCATTACAGGGATTTTACCTTGGTCGTAATGTCACCAGATCTTGTCATTTTCTTGAGGTTCCTCTTCCTATTCATACATAGCATACACCTGTCCATACATCTTTCTGTGGTTTGCAGCCTCTGAATGCATCTTTTTAGCTAAAGGTCCATGTTTCTGATCCAGGAGTAAGAACTGAGAGGGTGCGTTGATTAAACACTGCTGTTTTAAAACACAATGGTAAATTGTTCTTAAAATTGCACTCTTTCTTCCAAATGCTCTCCAACCAAGTTTCATACGCCCATTAATTTCTTCCTCGATGTTTCCCTCGCTCGATATAATTTGCCCAAGGCAAATGTAAGTATCGGTTATTTCTAGATTTGCTCCAACATCCGCTAAATCTTCAATTCTTGTAAAAGCATTGCACATCAATTTTGTTTACTGAAAGTTTATTTTTAATCCCTGTAACCATAACAGCCAAATTGTTTGGTGTTTCAAGCGGTCCCGGCTATTCGTCCAATGCCTATTAGTTAAATGAAAATTCGTCCAAATTGACAATTGGTGCAATGCCGTTTGTTCCAATCGACTAGTCGTCCAACGGTACGATTAGTCCATGCCGATTCGTCCAACGGTACGATTGGTCAAATCTCAATTCGACCAATGGCCCGATTGGTCCAATGCTGATTTGTACAATCGTCAATTTTTTTTTTTTTTAAGAAAGGAAAAATTATTTAAATTATTCTCCTCTTTATATCCTTTCTAAAAATGATTTCCATATATTTGATATTTGTAAGCATTTTATAAAACCTGGAAAAGGCACTCAACGGATCATTTCTCGTCGCTTTGCAAGGCACCTAGGCAGCGGGCCTTTTCAGAAGATTTTAAGTTACAACCTAGATATTTGGTATTTGTAAACATGCTATAATACCTAATAAAAAGCACTCAATGGATCATTACTCAGCTCTTTACAAGGCCCCTAGACCTAGGGCCTATGAATTAACATTTAGTGCCTACGTAAAAGCGCAATATTATTAGCTTGATATGTAAACGCTATAAATATAACATCGGTAGAATAAAAACTGTTAAAAAAGCCTAGGTCCGAACCCCGTCCAGTTCACCAGTGACCACTTGGCCGAACCCAACTGCATGTTATAAACAGAAACGGGAAACTAGTCTTTTTTATTATTTAAAAAATGCAAAAGAGAAACATCGAAGTTGATTGAATGAATCGGTAACTTCATACGGCTGCGAGGACAGTATAACAAGAAAAAGGTGATTCAGAAAAAAGATCTGTAACCACAATATTACGCATGAAATGTAACATTATTTTACATCCTTTGGACTAGCGGTACTTTCATACCACATCGAAGACACAATCATGGCGGATACACTTTATTTCGCACGGGAATTGAACTAATCGTACCATTGGGCCAATCGGCATTGGATCAGTCGTACCATTGGTCGAATCAGCATTGGGCCAATTGTATCGACGAATCGGCATTGGGTCAATCGTACCTTTGGACCAATTGTTCATTGAACGAATTGTCCCTTTGGAAGAATCGTCGTTGGACTAATCAGCATTGGACTAATCATCATTGGGCCAGTCGTTGTGTAACGTACCAGGAGATGTGACGTACCAGCCAGAAGGACGCACACGACATAAAGGCAGATAGGAATCAGAATAAAACGTCCGCGTAGCTCAATTGGTAGAGCGACTTATTCCGGAATGAGGGGACCCGGGTTCGAATCCTGGCGTGGACAGAAATGACGGAGAAATTCACTTCGTTATAGTTGGACGAATCGTACCAGACCAGTTTCAAGAACAACAGTCTCAATGGTTATGAATGCGTACACAAAGCATGGTAAGACTTCATCGGTGAAGTGAAGAATAGTAGGCGAAAACCGAAATTGAGCGAGAGGAACCGTCTATCAAGGATTGTTGGCAAACAACACAAAACTGCTGCAGCAAAAGTGACAGTAGAATTCAGTATCCACCTAAAACACCCTATTTCCACAAAAACAGTCAGTAGAGAGCTTCGCAAGGCCAACATCCATGAGAAGAGCTGCATCTGTTATACTTTTAATCACAGAAACCGAAGCTTAAATGCGAAAAAGATGGTATGATGAGCATAAAACCTGTACAGCTGATGACTGAAAACATGTGATATGATCCGATGAATCCTCATTTACATTATTCCAAACAGTATAGATTAGACTTATGTATGGAGATCTCCCAAGGAAGCGTACAATTTGGAATGCCTGGTTCCAACTCTGAAACACGGGGTGGATCTGTGATAATTTTGGGGACCATACCTTCGTATCGGCTGGTCCCATCATTACTCTCCATGGTCGAGTTACTTCCAACAACAAGCACTTGGACATTACAAATGGTCAGGTGCATCCTATGGTCCAAATGTTGTTTCCCAGTAATGACGCCGTTTTCGAAGGTGATAATGCGTCCATACCCGCGCACAGCTAGAACAGTTCAGTCTTGGCTTGAGGAAGATGAACTTCAACATCTACCCTGGCCAGCTTAATCACCTGAGTTTAATTTCGTCGAAATACAGTTTCGGAGAGCAGATCGAGAAACAGATTCCCCTCCTCCTACATCTCTGAAGCTGATGTTATGATCAACGAATGGTAAACATTCCACTAGAAGCTTTTCGGAAGCCTTCAAGTAGGTAGGAAGCTGTATTAAAGGCTAATGGTGGTTTAACACCTTATTAATAAAAACATATCAATTATTTCCAACATTTTCCTATTATTTTGTCCAACTCTTGTACCTTATGGTAGATTGGGAATCAGCATGTCTTTGTTTTATTTCTTTGTTGTTTCTGGTTCCAACTATTTGGAACATAAATCTTAGAATAATTATGCAACAAAACAGGGCTGCATTTAATAGCGAGTTGCTGATAGGTTCTGCAAAATAGACTAATATTAAGTAAAGAACGATAATATCCGTTTATTGGGATAAAACAGCAAACAACTGGTTGCAAGCTTTCAGCACCTACGGGTGCCTTCTTCAGGCTCAGACGTGGTTTTAGAACAACGTTAGTAATCTAAATGAATGAACAGAAAATTTAAATATGCATATTTAAATGTTCTGTTCATTCATTTAGATTACTAACGTTTTTCTAAAACCACGTCTAAGCCTGAAGAAGGCACCCGTAGGTGCTGAAAGCTTGCAACCAGTTGTTTGCTGTTTTATCCCAATAAACGGATATTATCGTTCTTTAATTAGCTGTTTGGCGTATTACTACCCGTTTTTATCTAGTTTTTATCTAGTTTAGACTAATATTACTTTCTTGAGCTTCCGGAATTGCAGATGCAGTACCTGAACTGCGTTAGGACCGTATCTTAGTTATCTGAAAATCAGGCTGCAAATGTAAAGGCGTGAAGTATATTCTAAGCTTAGCGTACCTGTGCCTTGTATTTCGACAGAATATGCACCAATACTCTTCGACTTAATCCCCGATAACATAATGCATTTAACGCATCTTATTGAAGCGGTGTTAATTTTTTTTCCAACAATAAAGAAACTTTTTATTAATTTCGGAATCCAACGACCACCAGGGTCCCTTAAAGTGCAAGAAGTCGCCCGTTTCTTATTCAGGGCAACCGGTTCTACACTGTTAAAAATTGTGTGTGTAGGTTGCACCCAAAAGTGGTGCTACACCAGCTGCATCTTTTTCTGAGAACAGATATACCACTGTGTGGTGCAAACAAAACCTAACGACATGGTGCAAAGTTGCACCATGCTGTTGGGTTTTGTTTGCACCACAATGATGTATCTTTTCTGAGAAAGTGGTGCAGCTGGTGTAGCACCACTTTTTTGTGCGACTTACCACAAAATTTTTAACAGTGTACCGACGGGACTGAACTAAGGCAGTAAGACAGGCTCACCACTCATGACTTATGTGGAGTCGGACGTGGGTCCGATTTCGGCGATGAGACAGAAGCACACTCCTCTGACTACTCAGCCATTGAATCAGTTCTTCGGTAATTCTGTCATATTTTACAAACTACTCAATTTTGGAGTCTTAGGGAGTTTTTTCGCCACGGAAACTTCTTCCAACAATAAAGAAGCTTCTTCTAACTCCAAAGGAGAAAATCTTATTTAACGGTAAAATCTTGAGAACATTCAGAGTGAGGAAGGGCAAGTGAATCCCACTTTTCTGGACAACAGACAGAAACATTAGTTGTTTGCACTGAAGAACTGTCATGGAGAGTAGTGGTTTTCCGTAATTCCATGTAACAAATTAGTCAAAAGTGAGGAAAAACTTCCTTGTACACTGGTTGGTTGAAAGTTACGGTGGAAGTATTTATATTGAGTGTACCTGCGATTCGAATAGGGGTTTTAAAGTGGCAAGAGTTGTGCGCAATATTTCGCACGCCCACAAGCGAGACAGATGATTATGACGCAGCTGTCGCGCGTGAGAAAGAGTGACCTTTTCCGACTTTCTGGACATTTCTGCTCTACGCGAGTGACGTCAGAAGGGCGCGCCAGAATATTTTCCATCCGTGCACAGGGGGATAGATAAATGGCGACAAGTATCTCAACATTATCTCCCGAATGTTAATGCTTCTCAAACCTAGTTAATATTCACACAGGTTCACTACACATCTTGCAGGTGCACCTCTCACTGTGTCCTACTTCCAACAGGTGTACAGGCACTTACCGCTCACCATGTATAGCATTCTGCAGTTACCGAAGTATTTTATGAGTATTAGCTAACTAACGCAACACCTTTGTGGAAAATCGCTTCCATAACTTTTCCGGCGGAGTCTTCAATAATGCAGGAGAGCATCGATTCTCCCATTGCATACTTCCTTCTAAGTTTCGAAACTCCATCGATGGAGATATCTCATCGACTGCCATTGCAAACATTTTTAATACAGGATATAAGATAATGACTGAAACTCGCTCATGTACTTTCTTTTTTTTTTCCTTAACATTCTTCACAAATACCTTTTGCACATTCTTTATACAACTTGACGATTTCGTATAAAATCATCCCTATATTTGCAGCACTCAATCTTTTCACTTAAGCAATCTGTACAACAATTGCCAGATGACTTTCCGGATTTTTCTGCATATTCCCTTTGTGGTCACTTCAACTGGCAGGTACAAGAATACATTTTGTGATTTTCTGCATCCTTTAAATTTCGTCGACGGTATCTTAACCCACCCTGCTAGCTGAGTAGTCTAAGGCACTAGCTTCGGACCATTCGTCCTAGATGTACCCAAGTTCGAGTCCAGCATGTCTTATAGCCACCTACTGCGTAGGTGCTCCAGGGACCAGCAACCATTGAAAATTAGCAGCACACCCATTAAGACACCTCGATGCCAATAAAATCTCCTCCCCTTTTTAATAGAACAGCACCTATAATTTCCTTTTCTCCAGTATTTCTATATATGAGGCGATTTATTACTACACGAGTACATGTTGTGAACAAAGCGTATAACAGTCCAGTCAGAAAATGATGACCACCCGGATGTAAGAAGGAACAGTAACCAGCAGCCATATGGCGTCCCAAAGGCATTTAAAAAGACACGAACTCGCCAACGGTATGCATTTTCGCGTGAAAATGGGAAAAGGCCGTGACCTGATAGTTTGAAAAAGGAATGATTATTGGCTACCGACTGAAGGATGGTAGCATAACAGAAACGGCCGATATTGTGGGCAGTTCACCTGGTGCAATGCTTAGAATGTCTCAGGACTGGAAGGAAACCGGCAAGACCTGCAGCATTTAGGTAATTGGGGCGTCCACGGAGCATTGACGACCTTGGGAAGTAACGGCTATCCAGACAATTACGATCCAACAGACGAGCTACAGTGGAACAACAGGCCAAGGCATTTAATGCAAGAACATCGAGGAGCGTATCGCAGACCACAGTCCAACGAACTTTGCTCTCTATGGGTCTCCGGAGCTGCCGTCCACTCAAGATACCCACGGTGACGTTCAAACATCGACGATTTCGGCGTGAATTTGCATTTGAGAGGAAGCATTGTACAGTGGAAGACAGTCGCCTTTTCAGACGAATCACATTTTCTGCTTTATCGTGTATATGGTCGATAGAGAGTACGACTAAGCCCTACTGACAGAAATCATCCAACAGAAAGGAAGGGGCTTGTGTCGGTTATGTTTTCCTGGGGAATCATTAGAAGCTTTCATCCCCGTCGATCCCACGATGAACACTTTAGGCTGCCTATCCATTGTGGCGGATCAGGTGCTCCTATTCATGATGACTGTTTAACCCCGATGGCATGGGTTGCTTCCAGCATGATAATTCCCCTTACCATGTCACTACACTTGTGAGAAAATAGTTTGAGAAGCATTCAAGTGACTTTAGCTTAATATCCTGGCCACCGTACTAGCCGGACATCAATCCCATTGAACATCTGTGGGACTATTTTGACCAGCAAATTCGACGTATGGATTCACCACCGATTACTTTTGATGACTTGTGGGAAGCCATGGTGGGTGTCTGCATGGTATAGTATCTCTACAGAAACCTTCAGAGGCGTCAATGAATCATTGCCACGCTGTATATCTGCGGTATTGTCGGCACGAGGAAGTCATATCTCATGAATGCACACAAAGGCACAAGAAAATAGGATAAAGTGCCGATTTTGCATCTTTCAAGGAACCAAAATTAAAACACGTATAACTGTGAAAAGTGCATGGGAAAAATTAAGAGCGTTCTTATATTATATAGCCGCTTCAGTTTTTAAAAAATGGAGAGAGTGCCCTGGTACTCTTTAGACAATTTTTTTTTTGATTCGAGGTTTAACGACCACCCCGTCCCTAATTTAGGGTCACTGGTTCCAGGGAAGGGAGAGAGCCAGTGCCGTAAGACAAACACAACATCCATGCCTCACCGGGATTCGAACCCGGACCCCTTTCGGACGAATGATAAGGAGGCCATCGCCTTAGACCACTGCGTCACCGGGGCGGCCTTTAGACAATTTATACAACGTATCTTTCATGTGACAAGATCTCTGTAGGTGTGAAATAAAACGAGAGATTCGAAAGTACTGTGATGTTCCTGCCGAGCAGAACGCACACGATATAAAGGCAGATAGCAGTCAGAACGAACGTCAGCGTAGCTCAATTGGTAGAGCGACTTATTGCGGAATGAGGGGACCCGGGTTCGAGCCCCGGCGTGGACAAAAATGACGGAGAAATTTACTTCGTTATAATGGCGCCCGAACTTTCCGGATGACCCGGCCGTTCAGAATCTCGCAATGGTATGATGTTCTTTCCACACCACGAGAGAGGAAAAATAAGAGAATCCCCTCTCCAGCGCTTCGAATAATAAAAATGTGTGACGTTGCATTCCACACACCAGATTGACTGAGGGTTCTCATGTGCACGTCCTACAGCGGATGGCTGCTTGCGATGATTCATGGTTACGGCTGACCCGTGGGCCATACCCCCGGCCCTCTTTCGGGGGTGGGGGTGATGTGACGTGCCTGCCCAGCAGGACGCACACGATATAAAGGCAGATAGCAATCAGAATGAACGTCCGGTAGCTCAATTGGTAGAGCGACTTATTCCGGAATGAGGGGACCCGGGTTCGAGCCCCGACGTGGACAAAAATAACGGAGAAATTTACTTCATTACAGTACACATTTATTTAAGTACAGCGCATTGCATTTATTTGGGTCACTCACGACCGCACCGAGCCGCAGACCTTCATGCTAAGGGAAATTAAATCATAACAGCAAACAATAAGGTTTACTAATTTCTGACATTGAGCGGTGCTTCAGTAAATGCATTAATGAATGTTATTGTCGTAAAACCAATGAAAGATATGCGGGTCATAAAAGTAAACATATTTACTAAACTATGGTGGAGGCAATAGTAAGTATTTCGGTTATTTAGTTTTTCAAAAACAGTATTTGTTATTATCATATATTATTCAGATTTAGACAAACGAAATAAAAGAAACTTAACACCAATGAAATGTCATGTAGCTACGAAAATCCATCTGCACACGCGCAAGCTAAAATATAACCTCAAGATATATAAAAAAAGAAGAAAAAGACGAATCGTAAGTGTGCTAGTGAGAGGACTGGTAATTTTTGGTCAGATTACTCCCCATCGTGTTATATGCATAACTTTATAGCTCTTGTCACGAGCAGGTAACTTTAAGGGAAGAGGATGAAGAGGAATGTACAGAAGAGGTCAAATTTCGCTACCACGCATTCTTTGCTATACTGTCAATAAGTTAAAAATTGTTATTCCGTTCCTTTCACAAATCTGGTAATAATATTGCTCAATAAATGAAAACTTTATTTTGAGAAAATCTCAATGAATGCAAATAACCTTTCAGCTTGTACTCACATCATACGGAATTTTTCTTACTTGATATTTAATATTTATTGGTTTTTCAAAGTTTTCATATTTTGATTCATACATGATTTTTACATTTTTTTAGAAAACAATATTGCTATATGTATCTGATTTTTTTTATATTTCCTTTTTTTTTAATTAGAAAATAAAGACTTATATTTCTAATTCTTATCAGATCACCTGATCTAGCAAGGTTATGCAAAGTTCACCTCAATGAGATTTTTCTAAAGTCTTAATTTTGACAGAGATGCCAATTTCTACTGCTTGACTGTTTCACGTCACTCAAACTTCGCAGTCATTCCTTTATGCAAAACTTTTCCTGAAACTGTGAAGCAGCAGCAGCAGAAAAACTTAGACTTCACATATCGCAGAACGATGTTTTTAGTACTTCTTCATTTGTGTTTCTTCTTGGATTAAAAAGAATGCGTGTGGCCCATTAATCGGAGAGCCCTCACAAAAGTCTCTACAAAAGCGGTTTCGGACTTTTATTGCTACGGAAAATTTACGTTGCAGTTGGATGAAAGGTTAATGTTGCCACTCCTTAAAAATACATTAGATGTTCATAATAAAAACCGTTTTTTTATTTTTCATAATAAAAAATCTAGGAAAAGTAGAAGAAACCGAAAACTGAAGGGCAGAGGCCATCAGACTGTTCATTTCTGTTTCCTCTTCAATACTTAACAAATCAAAAGGGTGTATTTGTGAACAAAGGAACATTAACAGTCTAGTATCATTAATCGTTTTGTCAGTAACCTGGAAAAGTTTGCATCTAAATATATATTATTAATCGCGAACTGTGTTTTCGGGAAAAACAGATTCCGGAATGGCCTCTTAGAGGGTTATATAACAAAAAAATCAATGCCATTTCTGAACAATGCATTTTCTTGATTATTTCACCGTATTTTCAGAAGATATTTATAGTATTCTTAAATACCTTAAAATAGTAATATTAGATTAGCAAAACATTTAAACCCCATACGTAGGTCTCCCTGGTGGCGCAGTGGTCCACTCGCCTAAGATAGCCTCCCCGGTAGCGCAGTGGTCCAATCACCTAAGATAGCCTCCTCGGTGGCGCAGTGGTCTACTCGCCTAAGTTAGCCTCCCCGGTGGCGCAGTGGTCCACTCGCCTAAGATAGATTCCCGGGTAGCGCAGTGGTCCACTCGCCTATGATAGCCTCCTCGGTGGCGCAGTGGTCCACTCGCCTAAGGTAGCCTCCCCGGTGGCGCAGTGGTCCATTCGCCTAAAGTAGCCTCCTCGGTGGCGCAGTGGTCCACTCGCCTAAAGCCGCTCCGGTGGAGCAGTGGTCCACTCGCTTTAGATAGCCGCCCAGGTGACGCAGCGGTCTAAGCGATGGCTTCTGATCATTCGCCCGAAAGGGGTCCGGGTTCAAATCCCGTTGAGAAATTGATCTTGTGTTTGTCTTACGGCACTCGCTCTCTCCCTTCCTTAGAACCAGTGGCACTAAATTAGGGATGGGCGACTGCTTATAGCCTACTGAAATGCTCACGGTGGTGTCGTTAGATCCCTGATCAAGACAAGTAAACAATCGCTTCAGATAGTTCGGGTTCGAATCCCGGCGGCCGCCCCGGTGGCGCAGTGGTCTAAGCGATGGCCTCTGATCATTCGTCCGAACGCGGTCCGGGTTCGAATCCCGGTGAGGCATGGATGTTGTGTTTGTCTTACGGCACTGGCTCTCTCCCTTCCCTGGAACCAGTGACCCTAAATTAGGGACGGGCGACTGCTTATAGCCCATTGAGTTGCTCACGGTGGTCGTTTAACCTCCAATCCAAAAAAAAAAAAAAAAAAAATCCCGGCGAGGCATGGTTGTTATGTTTGTCTTACAGAATTGGCCGTCTCCCTTCCCTCGAGCCAATGACATTAAATTATGGACGGGAGACTGCTTATAGCCCCTCGAGTTGCTCGTAGTGGTCGTTAAACCCCAAACAAGCAAAATCATACATGGACACGCTTTGCTTGTAAAGTTCCAATTCCATAATCAATATAGTGCAAATGTACCGATCAACAGCAATGCTGCTTAACTATCACCACTCTTTCTTTTTTCCTTCTTTGCTTGGGGGTTTAACGTCCACTTTAAACAATTCGATTGGCTACAAGCTGTTGCACGTCTTTAATTTAGGGCCACTGGTTCCGGGGAAGGGAGAAAGCCAGTGCCGTAAGACGAACAGAACATCCATGCCTCACCGGGATTTGAATCCTGACCCATCATCGGAAGCCAGCGCTTAGACAGTTGAGCAACGAGACGGCACTCCCACTCTTTGCGTGGCATTGAGATCCAGCGATAAACGCTCCAGCATAGCCTTCTCGGTAGTGTAATAGGCAAAGTGCTGGCTTCTGTCCGTTCGTCCGAGTGGATCCCTGGCTCGAACCCGGATGAGGCATGGGTTGTTTGCTTGTCTTATGGAATCCCCTCCATAGAAACAGTGACTCTAAATTAGGGACGTGCGATTGCTTATAGCTCGTTGAGTTATTCATGGAAAAAAAAAAAGAAAAAAGTAATATACACTTTTTCTACCGTGCAATGGGATCATCCCGAAGTTTAAAATCAGAACAAATTTATGAAATCTCCAGCTTGAGAAAATCTCCCTCTATCAGCAGCAGAGCTCTCTTCACACAAAACGCTTAACTTCTACGGAACGAGATTAAACGAACACAGTGTAAAAAAGACTGAAATATTATATGCAATCTGTCCTTACAGTCAGCATCGTAGGAAGCTTTTGTTATCTGGGAGGGTAAGACTTGAAATTACGATCCTTCGAGTTCCACTCAAATAATAAGTGATATTTACTTTCTCACACACCAACGTTATAGGAAAGTATTATGATCATTCAATAATTACACTTCAGGTTTTTGACGTAATTTTATTAAAAATGTATTAGGTGCACAAATGCGTTTTAAAGCGTTTTTTGTGTGGCGCATACCGCTAATTTACATATCCGACATTCACCCGCGTTGTTGTCATGTGACCGTAACTGGTCCAGAGTATAAAATGTGACACAGAAGTTTGCCCAACAGTCAAACGCACTTTCACATCGGTAGGTGAAAGATGGCAAGCGATACTGCATTTATTTGACACTGCATTCGTTACGAATTTAATCAAAGAAAAAGTTCTGCAAAAGTATATGCATCGATCTGTTCTGTTCAGGGGGAAAATATTGTATCGGAAAGCACGTGTTAGTTTTGGTTTAGACGGTTTAAAGCAGGAAATTTTGATGTTAGCGATCGAGAAGGTAGTGGCGCCCCGCAGATGGTTGCACGTAAGTAACTGCAAGCATTGCTGGATGAAGATTCGTCTAAAACTGAAAAAGAACTAACTGAACAACTGAGGGTAACTCAACAAACCATTTCCAATCGTTTATACGCAATGGGAAAGATTCAGAAGGAAGAAAAATGGGTGCCACATGACCTGAGCCAGAGAAACAAGAGTGAGCGTGTCATGAAATGTTTGAATCTGTTGAATAAACAATACTGACATTCTTTCCTATCAAAATTTTTTACGGGTGATGAAAAATGGATATGGTACGACAATCCCACACGCAAAAAACACAGGGTGAACCCGGTGAAGCAACGACTTCGACACCGAAACGCAATATTCGCTCCAAGAAAGTTATGCTGTACATCTCGTGGGATATGAAGAGTGCGCTCTATTATGAACTATTGTAACAGGTTCAAACTGATACTGCTGATCGCTACAAGCAACAATTGCTGTGATTGAACCAGGAAATTTGGCGGAAACGTCCATTCACAGGCAAAGGATTGCATCTTGTGAAATTACGGTATGACAACGCTAGGCCACATGTTGAGAAATCGGTCAAGGAAACGTTATTGACGCTTGGCTGGGAAGTTTTGAAGCACCCGGCGTATTTTCCAGACATAACCCCTTCAGACTATCATTTGTTTCAATCCATGCAACATGGTTTGTCAGCTGTTCAGTTCCAGACATGTGACGAAGTGCAAAATTGGGTTGACGACTTCATGACGTAACGCGACGAAGTATTTTCTTCATGGCTGGAATTTGTCATCTGCTCGACCGATGGCAGAAGGTGATAGATACCGACAGCGCTTATTTTAATTCATAAAGGTGTTGTTGTTTTCTCTCAAATTACATGATGCGTTGTCTTAAAATGCTTTAAAATTTATTTGTATACCTAATAAGAACTAGGAAACTACTTACGAACCACGGGTTGTAAGTACCAAGTAAAACATAAACGTTAAGTGAACGCTGGCAACAGAACACTTCGCAGAAATGCAGAACGAATGAGTAGCGGATAGTGAACGTAACAATAGTAAAAGCTTTAGGGGTAGGGTTTGGAAAAATTCCTTTCAAAGTTATACGCTCAGAGAACTTTCTGCGACAGAGCACAAATGAATAATTAGCTCTTCATCCCAACGACATGTTCGGAAAGGTTATAGAGGTTAGGCATATCAGCATATTGTTTTCTAGGCCTCCATTCACTGTTTTGGAAAATTCTCATGGATGAGCGATGCTTCCACCTCATAGTGTATGTTGCTCAATACTCTTGCTAACTCCATGGAATACTGTATGAGACTAACTAAAGTTTTAAAAAACGCACTGAAGGGTGTTATTTTTAGTTACAATTTCTATTTTTTACATCCCAAGAGTATGAATTTACGCCCCGGATTGACCATTCTGGGAGAGCAACCACCGTCTCTGCCGTCCCGGTAGCTACGGCCCTACTTACAGTTAAGAAGTTCCAAGAGAATTCCCGAGAATATGCCATTAGCCGTAAGTCGTAAATGTCCAATGCAAAAATTTGAGTACACAGTAGGTATAAAAATTTGAAAGGGGGTGAGACAGGTGACAGCGTATCTCTCAAGCTCTTTAATGCCACATTGCATAATGTTGATCAATCACTAAACTGGGAAAAAAAGAAGGATAATGATTAATGAAGATTCTTCAACACATCTTCGTTTTGCTGACAACATTGTAATTTTTGCAAGTTTTTCGTCAGCGCTGCAGAGTATGACCAACGAACTAACTATCCGACTTCTACGGAACGAGATGAAATGAACATAGATATGAAATTAAAGATGAACTTCCAGAAAACAAAACTGATACACGATGTTTTTACAAGAATCGAAGATTTGGCCGTTGATGGGATGCATTTTGATGAAACAGTGCAATTTTCCGGCGCAAATATAAGATCTTATAACACAAACAGAGTAAAAGAAGCTATTAAAAATAACAAATCTCTAAAATTCACAAGAAAGAAGTTAAATAGAAGACAGAACTGGATACCCTCTTTGAAGAATAGAGAAGACAAACTGGTATATAATCGAAAATAAATAATGAGCATCTGTGAGGAGTTCTATTCCACCTTTTATAGAGGTATACAAACTGATGATTCAGAAGAACATCTGGGAAGAAATTTAGTAGATATTCCAAAAATAACAGCAGGTGAAATAGAAAAGGCTATTTCAGAACTAAAGAAAAATAAAATAAAAATAGAAGTCCAGATGCAATAACAGCAGAACACTTAAAAGAAGGAGGAGAAATTTTATGGAAATCCTTGACAGCTTTATTTAACGAAGTGTTAGAAAAGGAAGAAATCCCTGAACAATAGAATAATGCAGTTATGACTCTTATTTACATGAAAAGAAACAAAGATAATATTAACAACTATAGACCTATAAGCATTTTGTCACAAGTGTATAAACTTTTAACAAAAATAACATTAAAAAGATTAACTCCAAAATTAGAAGACGAACAATCGGTAGAACAAGCAGGTGTGGTTACTCTATAATAGACCATCTACATACAATTAACCAATTTGTAGAAAAAACAAATGAATATCAGAAAGAAGTTCACTTAGTTTTTGTAAACTATACCAAAGCTTTTGATCCTATATATCAAAAGGAAATGAATTCTTCAATAAAAAGACAAACATTGGAAAGAAAATATGTCAGTTTAGTAAATAAAATATTTATGTAGCAAGGCTATATAGCAACAATAAAGTTGGAGAGCGTGGGCTCGGTTTATAGGGTGGGGATAAGAGTTAGACAAGGAGACCCAGTATCTCTAAAATTATTTAACTCTGTATTGGAAGATAGTTTTAGGAATTTAAACTTGGATGAAAAAGGATTAAGCATAAGTGGAAGGTACTTAAATAATTTAAGATTTGCTGATGACATTGTCATCATTATAGCTAGCAATAGTAAAATGCAAAATATGATAGAGGATTTATGTTGGAGAGTCTTGAAGAAGGTCTGACCATAAACACAACTAAAACTAAGTATATGAACAATACAGTAAAAGATACAGAACATATTTTGATAGAAGGAAAATAAATCGAAAAAGTAAAGAATACATTTATTTAGGACAAGTAATCAGTTTTAAAGAAAGACAAGAAAAATAAATCAGTAGAAGAATTATCCAAGAGAACCGAGACTTTTGGGGACTAAAAGACTATTTAATCGGCGATCTTCAATTGTGTTAAAAAAATCTTCAATGCGTGTATTAACCCTATCGACAATATGAAAAAAATAAGAGTATCGGTAAGAAAGTTAGAGAGAAAAAATGTTGTGTAGAACAAGAAAAGACAGAGTTTTAGAAATGAATTCATAAGAGAAAGAACAGGAACTATAGATATTATAAAAATAATAAAATAATCAAAGTGGAGATGATCTGGACATGTTGGAAGACTGAAAGATGGAAGATGGACACGATTAATAACAAAATGGCAACAGAGAGATGGAAAGAGACGAAGGGGGTGCCAGAGAAAAAGATGGAAAGATGACGGTTAAAAATTTAAAGATGCTAAATGGTGGACTGAGGCTAAGGATCGAAGAAGTTGGAAAAGACTCGGGGAGGCTTACACCCTGCAGTGGTGCCAACAGGCTGAGAAGAAGAAGGAAGAACATACGAGTCGCTGCTACAAATCTCAGGCTGTAAGCATTGAGAAATTACATAGCAATAAATGATAGAATCAACATTTATAATCACAATAAATCTTATTGTGAAAATTATCTTCTGATCTGACGATAGGAAAGTATGATCAAAATTTCTCTAAAACAGAATTTCCGTGCACTCACATTATGCTATGTTTTCAAGGACGTCGCTAAGTGCGCCAGCCCAGCCTGAAATTTTTCTAGCTAACACTACCACCTACCCAGTTCAAGATGTTCCCTTTTTTCAGATTTTTTTAACTTTAAAATATTATCTGGACTTTTCCAGGAAATAATGAGTCTCGTGTTTTTTTCGTCATGTAACCCTACGTATTCTTCGTTCCCTATAGGAAGTACGTTGCTTACTTCTCCGCAGAAAGGTTATCAAAATGGCATCCTCAGGGCCATAAAAATTTAGTTGTTCTCCACTTTTTCAAATTCTTAATTTAGGCCTCTTTTTTTCGTGTTAGTATAGCCAGGGATGAATGAGGAGGGTGGATATGGTTAGGATTCACTGAGGGAGGCTATGCCTGATTTTTCTGCGGTTGGTTTTTGCTACTAAGTAGAGGATTCCAACACGGAAAGTAGAATTTCATAATTTTATTATTTATTTATGCTGTTGCATAGCATAAGAATATTACAGTAAGTTATGAATACAAGCTATTAAACAGCAAAGAGGGAACAAGAGAAAAGGCCTCTTAGGAGTTCTGCCATAGCCCATAGTTCCGTCAAAAGTATGAGACAAGTGAGTTTGGCCTTATCATGAATTATTTTAGTAAATAATATTTTTAGTAAATATATTTTTAGAATTATTATTTGGATTTAATTAAAGAAGATATCCTGTAGTTTTTAACTCAGTAGGTATTTTTTATTAGTGTTTTTAAAGAAATTTTTGTTATTAATATTTGTTAAATCCAAAAGCAATGAATTCCAATTATCTGGGCCAGCAGAGTTTACACTTTGTTTTAATAGCAGAGTTTACACTTTGTTTTAATAGCAGAGTTTCAGGCTCTATTGGGCGAAGCAGTAATCTATTTCCTGTTTAATAGTTGCGTCTGCTGCAATTGATTTCAACTAAATCTATATGCAAATAGTTTTTAAGTTTCTCAAACATGATTTTGCCAAGGTTAAAATAGAAAAGTTGATTCATTGTTAGTATTCGGAAATCATTCGGATGAACTAGAGGAAGAAGATCTGGATGTGTGTGAGTAGCCATAGTAGTACTTCGTTTTGAATGTAGGTCTATTAATCTAATATATATATATATTTTGAAATACCTGTAATTTATTTAAATAAAGCTATACCAGCGCTCTTAAACCTTCCCGGGTAAGTGAAATTTTTCCGTAGCTGACGTTTGCTTGGAAGCAGAGGCGCGCAGAGCATAGTCGCTGGCTTGAAAGAAGGGAGCTAAGAATGGTGTGATACCGTGTCTGCGTGTCACGAAGTTAAAATTTGATTCAGGTAAACAAAACGAACATTTTTCTTTAAAGAATTGTTCAAGTCACCATCATCATCATTGTCAACCATTATCAATCCACTGCTGGACGAAGGTCTCCCCAAGTTTCCTCCACAACGGTCTGTCTTGCGCCAGTCTCCTCCATGTCATTCCCGCATACTTTAGAATTCCATCCACCCATCTCCCATGTGGTCTTTTTCTGGGTCTTTTCCTGTCCCTTGGAATCCAATCTAAAATTTCGGCTGTCCATCGATGATCTGTCCTTCTGGCAGTATGTCCAGCCCATTGCCATTTCAGGGATTTAACTCTGATCATGATGTCTTCCACTCTTGTCATTTTTCGGATCCACGAGTTCCTCTTCTTATCTCTCCTGGTTACCCCAAGCATGCACCTCTCCATGCTGCTTTGAGTTGTCTGCAGCCTTTGTATGTCTCTTTTAGTTAAGGTCCACGTCTCTGCACCATACGTAAACACTGGAAGGATGCATTGATCAAACACTTTTCTTTTAAGACATAATGGCATATTGCTCTTGAAAATTATGCTGTTTCTTCCAAAAGCTCTCCAGGCAAGTTTTGTACGCCGATTAATTTCTTGATCAATGTGACTCTCACTTGATATCTGCTGTCCAAGATAAACGTACGTGTCTGTTATCTCCAGCTTTTCTGCATCAATCGATAAATCTTCATTTCTTGTAAAAGCATTGAACATCACTTTTGTCTTCTGAAAGTTCATTCTTAATTCCACTTCTTTACTCTTGTCAGCAAGTTCCTGGATCATACTCTGCAGCTCTGATGGGGGTAGTTGCAAAAAGGACTACGTCATCAGCGAAACGAAGGTGGGTTAGATAATCTCCATTAATCTTTATCCCTTTGTTTTCCCAGTTCAGTAATTGAAAGACATTTTCCAATGTAGCATTGAGGAGCTTCGGAGATATGGTGTCACCTTGTCTAACTCATTTTCCAATTTTTATGTGTGTTGTATTTTCAAACAGCCGAATCCTTGCACTTGCATTTTCATTGATGTTATTAATAATATTAATGTATGCATCTTCAATACAGCAGGATTTCAGAGCCATTGTAACTGCTGGTTCAAGCACAGTACTATTTTTATAAGAAAAAATGCAAAATTTTAAAAAGCGATTAAGACAGTGCATTCACAGCAATAAAGATGTTGAAAGCTATATTCTACCAGCACTTACATTTTACATCTCTAACCCACTAGTCATTGTCATGTTATCATGTTGGTTTACCAGTGGCGTAATTAGTCAGATCCAGGTGTGTGTGTGGGGGGGGGGGAGTCCCTTCGCAAGAAATCCTTGACAGCCGGTAATGAAAAGCAATAAAAATTCTTTCTTACAGTGTTTCGTAAATAAAGTTGCTATCAAAGTTTCTCCTGGAAAAATTATACTTCCCCATCTTGATTTCGAAGCCTAGCAACGTCCCTGTACCTTTTGTGGCTAAAAGTTTCCGGTAAAGTTATGATCACCACGAAATTTAGGCATTTTCTGTTACGGTGACATTAAATTTTCTTGCTCTTCTTATTTTTGCTGGCAACAGTGTTTGCAGCTTGAGTAGCGAGTCATGCTGAGACAGATCAATAGTTATCTGACGAGCAAAAACACATGGGCTGATCGCACTATTATTTTTTTTAATTTGACTACTCTCATGTGTATTTTTAGACTATGTGACGTATATTCTAAATTAACTTTCCTTTTTAGTTTCTTTCCCCATGTAAATCTTGAGTTTATTCTCAGTTATACTTCACACTTAACGTAATAATTTTTTCTCTCAAACGAATACTGTTGGCAACATAATTGAGGTTGAATGAATGGGACGTATGCCAGGTTTGATAAGAACGAGAGATATAAACTACGAGTAAACTGTTGCTTGTGAGAGCGTTGTGTGAGAGAGCGTTGTGTTGAGGAGCTGTGTGGTGTGTGGAGCGTTTAAGGCGAAGTCATATGTTATGTTACGATGTGTTGGAGAAAACCTTGAATAAAGCATCTTTTCCGTAAGTTTGACTTCTGTTGTTTACATGTTTCGTCTGACCGTTAAGGTTTAATTTAGAAACTATTTCATCTTATGGTTATGCTTTTTAAAATAACGTAGAAGTACGAAAAGACTTCTACGTTATAACTAGCATGAGCTCTTTCACAATCTAAAGACTCTGACTTCAAGGACTGGAAGAAGCTAATCCCAGCAAGGGAGAAAACAGAATCATTGTCTTGCTCGGTATTTACTCTGATACAGATCAGTAGTTATCTGACGAGCATTGGGACATGGCCTGATCACACCTTTTTTTTTAATTTGACTTCTCTCATTTATATTTTAAACTAACAGTAGCTCTTCCACAATAGGGCCTCTGACTCCAAGGACTGGAAGAAGCAAATGCCAGCAAGGGTGAAAACATTATCTTTGTCTTGTTTGGTATTTAGTTCTTAGCCCAGAAGTATGATACACATGTCTGCAATCTAGTGCAATATATAAGGACTCTGATTGCGAAGAAAGTTCAATACCGTAAGAAAGCAAACCCAACATTCCAGTCTTACTAAGGGTTTGATTCTAAGCTAAAACAGAAAGCAATAAAAAAAAAGACGTACGTCTTCAGTTTAGAGTCACTGTCTCGGAGAAATGGAAAGAAAGTGATTGGAAAGATCAAAACCCCGCAAGGACAAACACATCATCTCAGTCTGTTTCGATTCTATACTCAGAAGAACAAATCATCTATCCTTAATCAAGAGAAAGTGGCTGTGGAGACTTGAAGGAGCCAATCACCGCAAGAGCGTTGTCCTGTTCGGTCTTGTCTTAGGCAGGATTCTATCTTCATCCCAGAAGAATGAGGAATCAAAATATCCTTAATCAAGAGAAAGTGGCTGTGGAGACTTGAAGGAGCCAATCACCGCAAGAGCGTTGTCCTGTTCGGTCTTGTCTTAGGCAGGATTCTGTCTTCATCCCAGAAGAATGAGGAATCAAAATATCCTTAATCAAGAGAAAGTGGCTGCGGAGACTTGAAGGAGCCAATCACCGCAAGAGCGTTGTCCTGTTCGGTCTTGTCTTAGGCAGGATTCTATCTTCATCCCAGAAGAATGAGGAATCAAAATATCCTTAATCAAGAGAAAGTGGCTGTGGAGACTTGAAGGAGCCAATCACCGCAAGAGCGTTGTCCTGTTCGGTCTTGTCTTAGGCAGGATTCTATCTTCATCCCAGAAGAATGAGGAATCAAAATATCCTTAATCAAGAGAAAGTGGCTGTGGAGACTTGAAGGAGCCAATCACCGCAAGAGCGTTGTCCTGTTCGGTCTTGTCTTAGGCAGGATTCTGTCTTCATCCCAGAAGAATGAGGAATCAAAATATCCTTAATCAAGAGAAAGTGGCTGTGGAGACTTGAAGGAGCCAATCACCGCAAGAGCGTTGTCCTGTTCGGTCTTGTCTTAGGCAGGATTCTATCTTCATCCCAGAAGAATGAGGAATCAAAATATCCTTAATCAAGAGAAAGTGGCTGTGGAGACTTGAAGGAGCCAATCATCGCAAGAGCATTGTCCTGTTCGGTCTTGTCTTAGGCAGGATTCTATCTTCATCCCAGAAGAATGAGGAATCAAAAACCCGTGCTCTAGATCTCACGATCCACGAACAGATGACTTAGTGGCTCGTTCTGTAAGTTCTATAAGTGGAGAGTCTAAAAGGAGGCATTTTAAAATGCAATGGCCCATTGGAAATGCACTCATAGAGACCGAGAAGAAGTCATGTTGTACATTGTGCTTCTGACTGTTGCTATCATTCTCTGGAACTGGAATTCAACAGGAGTAGAGGTACTTAATGAGGAGTAACAGATGGCAAAGTGTCACCTTCAGAAAGGAATCCCATTTGCATTTAAGTTTCCATGTGGGTGCAGATGATTTAACGCATCCGTGTACGATACATCACGGACACATATCTGACGAATTTGTCCTTCACACGTGACGCGCGTCAATTGTTATTGCCATCAATTATGGATTCCATGATGTCAGATTTATGTTCTGAAAGGTTCGACAGAACATTGGGAAAATATGCTAAGATCGTTTGCATTATCATTATCTTTATGCACAAGTGCGCCGGACGCCATCAATGAACAGCATCCAGCCTGCATATTGCTGTCATTTCCTACCTTAATATGAACAGTTTGCCGTGACGGGTTATTTCACGGCGTTTCTCCGCAATTAGGTTTGAAAATGCCGCATAAGATATCACCTACTGGCTTACTGTAAAGGGTGCAAATATATAGCCTTACTAAAAAGAGCCCTCTTAGGATTCTTGAGGCGAACTCAGGACGACTCTTCACTGCAGTGAATGGTACATTTGTTTCACTATTGAAGTTTAATCACACGACGAGTTGCGTATTCTGACTAAATTGCACTTTAGTTCTGCTAATTGTGTCAATACATGTCCACGCGCCTTATCAATACTATTTTGGAAATAATTCTTTCTCTTTTGGAGGAACAAAATGAATGTCCATTGAAATCAGCCCGACAGCTGCAAATTTGCCACAGCTAAAAGATAAGAATATTCTATGACTTTTAAGCAATTTATTACGGATTTGGGAGTTTGACACTCCTTCTAGAAAATATGTTCGAACTAATTTTTAATAACTGACCTGGTTGTGAGGTAGCAGTGATTTGTCATTGCTTATGGAATTGTTCGTCTTCCGGTAGCGCACAGACAGAACTCATATCGACGAATCCTGGTCAGGGTTGAGTCAATAACAGGTTTCTCTATCGCCAAACAAAACCGATGGTTTAGGTATGGTATTCCGTCAAAAATATTTATCACATATCTTATTTATTTATTAGTCTCTTGAAAGACTGCCCTCAAAATATAGATGTGCATCACAAGCGCTCTTTGGAGCGAAACTTGAGAATTAGAAGAAAAGAAATTATGAAACAATAATTGACGTCGATTCAGATGTTTTACTAGACGCCAAGAGATCAAGGTAAATTAAACAGAAAAAGAAAAGCAATATGTTCAACCTCTGTTAAAAACTAAATTCTTTAAAAAGGCATCAATCAGCGCTATCAATACCATTAGCAGAGCTCAGCAGGATGCGTAATGTTAAAACACAGAATTTTGCCGCTTATTTGGTCTGGAAAGGGTGGATAAATCAACTTCAAATTTTGTATATGAGGTGTCCTACTAAGCCTTAGTACGTATGCAAAAATTCATTCTGTACTTTGTAGGATTTGATATAGATACCCCGTTTCGTCTCTTTCTTGTGGCAGTTTTCGGGACAGTATGAGCCACTCCATTTATAATAATTTTTATTACAACTGTGTATGTCAACGCTCTTTCCATAGCAACGAAGCAGTTTGTTTATCTGTAAGCTAACATGACCTCACGGCAGTGCTGGGTCACACGTCCAAAGCAATCTCATCCTTGCAGGTAGAAGAGAAATGAAAGCGTAACGTCGCGACTATCCGGTTTCTCCGTTTTATCATAATAGAGAACCTTTTGGAAACAAATGAATTTTAGTAATAATTAAACGAGGTATTTCCTTTTATTTCTTGAGTAGCTGTACACAGGGGTAGGTGAAGTGAATAAATACGCAAAATTATATTACACACTTCTGTTTCTAACAAAGTTATTTTTAAAGTAACGCCTGACTGACTGACTGACTGACTAACCCCATAAAAAGTATCGTAACAATGATTTGAAACACCGCCAATCAATAGCTTTTTGTTTACTTGTGTATTAATACATTGCTGAACAGCCGAAGTTCCAGAGCAGAAAAAAGTTTGTTAAAGATTAGTGGATCATACTAAAGACTGATAAGCTGAGCTTTCTGTGACATTGTGCTAAGCCGGTTTTGTGCAACGTTCTACAGTAAGCATGGACAATTTCTGAAAAGTGGTAAGAAATGGTGCACATGCACCTGAAATCAAAGAGACTGATTTACAAGAATTATCAAAGACCGCACCGAGTGCTTCATAAACTTTGTAACCGGGGTTTATTTTCTCAACGGTTGATCGTAGACATACACTGACGAGGCAAAACATTATGACCAACTGCCTAATATAATGTTGATCTACCATGTGCCGCCAAAACAGCTCTTACACGGTAAGGCGTCGGCCCTACAAGATTTCTAAAGGTGTCTTGTGGTTTCTGGCATCAACCTTTTACCAGTGAATTCTTTAAATCCTACAGGTTACGTGGTTGACCCGCCGCAGATCGGGTTTACTGTTCCAACACAAACCACAGATGTTCGATTGGATTGATGTCTGGGGATTTTGGAGGCCAGGGCAATACCTGGAAGTCTTCCTCAAGTTCTGCGAGCCATTGTCGAACAATCCGAACAGCGTAGCATGGCACATTATCCTGCTGAAAGAAGGCACGACTAGAGGAGAACAGTGTTGAAATGAAAGTATTACCTGGCTTGCAATGATGTTTAGGTAGGTGGTAGACGTCATAGTTTCCTTCACATTAATGACTGGACCCAGGGTATCCCACCAGAACATTGCCCAAAGCAATAGACTTTCCTCTTCGGCTTGTTTTCGTGCCACGGTGCTTCCTAATGCCGATACTTCCCCAGGTAAGGGGCGCACACGTATCCGGCCGTCCACGCGGTGCAAACAGGAAACGAGATTCATCGGACCAGACGACCATTTCCCAATCATTCAAGGTCCAGTTTTGATGCTGGCATACCCATTGTATGCACTTTCGACCTTGAACAGAGGTTAGCATGGGCACCGGGAACGTCCTATGGCCATGCAGCCCTATCTTCAGCAGGGTTCGATGTACAGTGTGTTGTGAGACATTACTCCGGTCACCAACATTAAAATTGCCTGCCAGTTGCGCCACAATATCCCTTCTATTGGCTCGTAAATAGAAGGGATATTCCTTCCATTGGCTCGCCTCTTCTATTAGCTATATCCCTTCTATTGGCTCACCTCTTCTGTTGGCTATATCCCTTCTATTGGCTCACCTCTTCTATTGGTTATATTCCTTCTATTGGCTCACCTCTTCTATTGGCTATATACCTTCTATTGGCTCACCTCTTCTATTGGCTATATCCCTTCTATTGGCTTACCTCTTCTATTGGCTATATCACTTCTATTGACTCACCTCTTTTATTGGCTCACCTCTTATATTGGCTATATCCCTTCTATTGGCTCACCTCTACTTCACGAGTAGAGGTGAGCAAAGATGAGTCGTGGTAGGCCCTCAACTTGCCGCGGTTGGTGGCTTTTTCCTCCTCGGACCACTTTTTGTAGGTACTAACCACGGCTGACAGAGAACAATCGTCTGGCCGTTACAACTTTACCTTTGTCAAACTCGCTAAGTTTACTCCCTTCCTTTTCCCATCTGAAGAACAAGAATAACTCTTGATTAACAGTGCACAGTATCAGGTGTTATTTATACCGTTTCTACCTGCAGTTGCTTTGATTTGCATAAAGACACGCTGGTCATAATGTTTTGGCTCTTCGGAGAATATTGTGCGAGGGCTTTTGTCGTTCTGTTATAGCCCCCTCTGGATTCGATGTTTAAGCATAATTTTAGTTCGTTGCAGAAAATGTATGCCAAAGGAATGATCGAGAAAGTTGCAGTTTCAGTTAATTCATGATTTGCTTAAACTTATTGTGCAGGTTGTCCTGAAATTATCTTACTAATTTCTTATTTGAATCTCTCAGTTTTCTCGCTACTTATTCTGTTTCTTAATTATTCACGCTTTTGTACTTACATCTAGCTCTACGTAACTTTTCATTCTCTTGCGCTGTCCTTATCCTGAGACCAGAGAAAGTGTTCCTTCTCAGACCATCATTCTCCTGACATCTCCTCAAACTTTTGCCTTTCTTAGCGTGACGTCTATGTCTGTCCGAGCCACTTTTGACCACTAGCTCGAAGGGGAGAACGTTTCTCCGACGCCTCCTGAGTAATAAACTAATATGGACCTCTCGTTGCGCTTTTCGGATCACAATGCACCAAAAGCTGTGTATGCCAATAAAATTATAAAAAGCACCTAACGTTTTCTGAACAGGCCCTTCAATACAAAGCGTAACTGCTTGGGAACACTTTTTTATAACTCCTTCTAATTACCCTTGCCGCCTTAGATACCTCCTTCGAACATTCTCATGCTGGCTGAAAAAGACTTACAGCTAAATATTCCTTCCTTGGAAAAGAATCAATTCAAAAATCTTGTAAAATCTTCCAAACCCTCGTAACAATACTTCCAATTGAAAAAAAGTATTAAAATGAAGAGCAAAACTCTCTCGCGGCAGTTTGATTATCGTGGGGGTGTATTCGCATAAAAATGAAAAATCTAAATTTTTATACAGCTCCTGCAGCCAACAATATCCATTTACAAAGAGTTATGCAGAGTGCTAATTAGGCTAAAGAAACCAACCCCAACTTTCTAGTTGCAAACTTAGCTCAAATTGTAGGGATAAAAATTATGAAGATATGTCGTGTGAAGCCCTATATTTAGTGGAGTTACGGAACGTTTTTCCGCCATGTGTACGATGTTTGACATTCGCAGCAGCGTTACGATTGCACTTGCGCCGATATTAATTTCGGTGGGCTATGAGGACCTCTTTAAATGTGCGCTTTTGGGCGTCAACGCAAATTCTGATTATCCATTCATATCGTCTCATGCAAATTTGTAAAACGTCATACTACTTTGCTGAAACTTGAACTCGCTTCCTTCCCGTAGCTAACATCAGCTGCAGGAGATAATGACCGGATACAGTAACTGGAGTACTTCGGATGGTGGTTATTTACGGTGAATGCAACCGCAACGTTGCAGCGACATCATACACTTAGCAGATAGACATGCTATCACTCCGCTAAGTACAGAGCTTCACAGGCCGCCCCGGTGGCGCAGTGGTCTAAGGCGTTGGCCTCTGATCATTCGTCCGTAAGGGGTCCGGGTTCGAATCCCGGTGAGGCATGGATGTTGTGTTTGTCTTACGGCACTGGCTCTCTCCCTTCCCTGGAACCAGTGACCCTAAATTAGGGACGGGCGACTGCTTATAGCCCATTGAGTTGCTCACGGTGGTCGTTAAACCTCCAATCAAAAAAAAAAAAAAAAAAGAGCTTCACAGGACAGATGCTTGTAATTCATGTCGCTAATACGTATATCAGCGACTTTTTCAGTTAGAAAGACGGGGGTAGTTTCATTAGACTAATTAGCACTCTATTCAACTTTTTCTAAATAGATATTGTTCGCTGTAGGGACCATATAAAAATTTAGATTTCCTATTTTCATGCAAATACTCCTCCACGATAGTAAAACTGTCAAGACCGAATTCTAAGCTTCATTCTGTTACTTTTTACAATTGAAAGTATATACAGTATAAGCTGTGTATTATTTGCGGTGTAAAGTCATGCCCCTGGACCCTTGGTAATGGTGGGGCACCTAGGCTACAGCCCGTTAGATACCCTTAATCCGGTCCTACGTTTCGCCATATCCCAATCGTGACAAATTGATATATAGACTATATAGGCTTTCACGTCATCTTTGCTCGCTTGAAATCAGCAAAAATAGTAAATGAGAAAAAGTCTTTCCTTCTCCCAAAAAAGATAAAAGATACATATACCTTTCATATCTTTTCAAAAGATTTCCCGATACTTCGTGGAAATCTTTTTGAAAAGATGTGAGCATATTGGTGAGAAGCCATGTTGGAAAGACCATAATGACAAGTACGATGTACCCACTTGAAGGGCATAAGTATTAATTATATATTAAATATCCCTTTTTATTTGCCGTCATTAAACAGAAGAATATTGGCAAAAACTTTCGTTATAACCACGTATTATTTCTTCCATTTTCCTTCAAACAAACTATCTCACCAGCATAGCAAAATGCAATCTCTAAGCGCGAACCAGCAAATTTGTTTTTAACTGTTAATGTTTTTGCTTGCTCTTGTTTTTGTGATTGTTTTAGAAGCCACAGAGTATGTTCGTACTTTTTTTCTTTAACTAGGGGCTGCGTCTCTAGGCTCGCTACGCTCGTTTCCAGAGTAGCGCTCGGGCCCTGGAAACCGATCTTCAAATATAATACACCGAAATGAAAATGTTCTCCCAATTGTTCAATACTTTGCGCTGTATCGATTCCAAGATGGCGGCTTGGTTACAGTTTCTGTTTCGCTCCTGGTGAACTCCCTGTTGGATATTTTCTAAACGTTTTCAATTCCCTTCTATTTTTATTGAAGCACTTTGCTCCGCCGCCATTCCACAGTTTGCGAGTTTGTTTACTGTCTTTATTTTTTGGAAGGGCGGACTTTGGTCGTTTAAGGAAAACAAAAGCGTTCCAAAGAGCTTTTCCGTAAACCATTATGCTAAACCGTTAAACAACTGAGATAGCTTTACCAACAAAACATATGCATAACAAATGGTTAATATATATCAAATACGTGGAGATAATGTAAATGGACGATGTCATCGCTCTTTCCACGTTATTTTTTAAACAACGCATAGCGACTGAAAAATTGTATTCCGGCACCGCTGGGATCGAACCTCAGAACTCTCGATAACTAGTCGAGTGCGTTCGAATTTACGCTACGGCGCCAACAATTCTCAGCGCCATGCGTGGTTTATCAGTCAGCATCTGACTACACGAATACGTATTGATAATCTCAGCAACTGAGATGGCGTCATCTGGTGGCATTTAACGCAACAGCTATTTAATTGTAGCTGATAAATTCAAAGGGCGATAGAAATGGTTAATATATATCAAATACGTGGAGATAATTTATATGCATAACAAATTTTCTGCGTCATCATGACAGCAGGTCACGGGACCAGAATGTTCCTCTGTGGCAATCATGAAGACAGACAAGCCATTCGTTTCCTTCCTTTGCGTCTTTAAAAAAATGCTTAAAAAATCAGAAAATGACTTTTTTCTTAATTTTTTTTGTAAAAAAAGGATGATAGTTGTAAGTTTATGCTGTAAAAATTGCAATGCGTTATGATTTATAGTTTGCCGTATATCCGTTTTTTTAAATGAATCCCATCGCGAAATAGAGAATTTTCTGAAATTAAAAAAATTAATATCTCGTAATCTAAATCTGAATTCAAAAAAAGAGCGACGAGGTGCAAAAATTCGGTCATGGCACTACATGCCTACAAAGTTTCGTGGTTCTGTTCTGTTAGTGTGTCCTGAACGCGAGCTGACAGCACTTTTTTGCTTACCTTATCGACAGAATCGAGAAACGATTTATTTCAGCGTGCTCTCCAAACAATTCTCTACAACCGATGTAAATTTCATATTTTTATGCTCAATACGTTTTGCTCTGCGAGCTAGGAAAGCAAGAGTGTCGCGAAATTTCTAAAACAGAGGCGGCAGTTACTTTTTTTTAGAATAGAGATTATACTGGACAATTTTACATATTTCAGAACGCATTTCGTTGTTCAATTAATTGCATGTCAATAGCACAAACTACTTTTAAAGTGAATGCATGTCTGGGCCCCTGAGATGTTCGTGTTTAAGAGGTCCGTCTGTATTCACATTCCTACATGACCCACCTGGACTTTTTGTACGAGTGGAACACAAATAAATTCAGAAGTACGGGTTCCACAGTCTATGAATAGGTAATCCTATTGTATCAAATCACGACTCATTATCGGTGTGATAAAACTCTACTTCGAGGTAGTATAAATAATGTTTTAACATAGAGATACTTTGACTTCGATGCTGAGATATGCTGCTTTTTGCAGCTACATTGCTGAGAAAGTAAAAAAGTGGGATTAAAGATGAACGTACAAAACCAAAACTGATGAACAATGATCTTACAAGAAATTAAAATTTAGCGATTGATGGGGAAAATGCCTAGAATATTTACCTTGGGCGAGAGATATCAAGCGAGAACCACATTGATGAAGAAATTAATAGGCGTAAAAAACTTGGTGTGGGAGCATTTGGAAGATGCAAAACATTTTTTTAAAGAAATCTACCGTTATGTCTAAAAGAAAAGTATTTCATCATGTGCCCTTTCTGTTCATACTTATGAATCAGAAATGTAGCGCTTAACTAAAAACAGCGTACTGCGGACAACTCAAAGAAGCTTCGAGAGATGCATGCTTGATGTAATGAAGAATATAGGGAGAGGAACTGGTGGATCTGGAAAATGACAAGAGTGGAAGATATCATGACCAAAGTAAAGAGTTTGAAGTGGTAATGGGCTGGACATACAGGGGTTGGACAGAATAATGTGAACACCTAAGAAAAGAATGTTTTACATACCTAATACGCTGTGGGACCACCTTTGTTATTCAAAACTGCCTGAATCCTCCTTGGAATGGACGCATACAAATCCTGGATGGTGGTTAGTGGGATGTTACAGGATTCTTCATGCAGAAACTGCTCCATGTCCTCGAGAGATGCAGGAGGAGGATAACGGGATCTTACTCTGTTTTCCAACACAGGTGGCTCGATGATGTTTAAGTCTTGTGATTGGGAGGCCAAGGAAGTTGTGAAAATTTGTCTTCATGCCCCTCAAACCGTGATCGGGCATCCCGAGCTCTGTGAATTGGGGCGTTATCATCTTGATGGCATCCCCTGCAGGAAACAATGCCTGAGCCATTAGATGGACTTGGTCGGCCAAATTGGTTTTCAAACGCCCTGCGAGTCATCCGTCCTTTCAAAGTGATCAGAGGACTTTGCTGAAAACCACGATATGACTGTCCAGAGCATGAAAGAACCACCTCCATGCTGCACTGTTGGGAGCAGACAGTCTGGGATGTAGTCTTCTGACGGTATTTTCCACACGCAAACACGTCCTGCGGTGGAGAATAGTGTGAATGTGGATTCATCCAACCACATTACACGCGTCCATGCATCCGCAGTCCAATTTGTATGCTCCTGGCACCATTGCCGTCCCCTTTGTGCCTTCACCCGGGTCATCAGAGGTTTTGCAATAGCAGCTCTGTCATGAATATCTTGTTTATGCAATTCCCTGCCCACTGTTTTCGTAGATACTGGGATCTGGAGATGAAGATGGACGTCCGCACTAATTTTCGGCGCTGTGGTCTTCTTATTACAATCTTCTTTAATGCTCTCCTCTCTATATATAAGAAAGGGTCGTTTTACGGCCGCTCTTGTGTTTCGCAGACCAGGTTTTACCACGAACATGGTATGCTGTCATGACACTAGACACAGTAGCTCTCTATATTCCCAGTACCCGGCGACTGTTGTCACGGATGCACCAACTAGCCAGCCTCCAACAATTAGCCCTCTTTCGAAGTCCATTAGGTCGCTCATTTCGTCGTCCACGTGAAAGAAATTTTGCAACAAGACACTTTAAATGCATTTAAACGAGATCTTGAGGTTCTAAACAAAGCTATAACCACCAAAAAGTGGCCTTTGCGTTTTGCGACGTACGCAATTGCATTAAAAGTCACGTCTCTGAACAATGTGTTCGCATTGATCTGTCCAACCCTTGAGTCTCTAGAAGAACTCAGCACAATTAAAATATTAGATTGTATACCAACTGAAAGAAAAAGACCCAATAGAAAACTATGTGGGGGGGGGGGGGTGAGGGGAGTGAAAGCATGCAGAAATGGCAAGATAACGAATTGTTTAAGACATGGGGAGACCTACCTTCATCTAGCATTGGAATGAAAATGGTTGTTCATAATGATGGCATCCATGTAAACGCTGGCCAAGTGGTCAGAGGCACGGGCTTTGACCTAATCATCTTAGTTGGGTTCGAGTTCCAGATAAGGCGTGGGTGGTGTTTGTTCGATGCAGCTGGCTCTTTCTCTCTTCCGTGGAACCAGAAAACCTGAATTAGGAACGGGTGACATCTTATAGCCTTAAATGCTCACTGTAATCATTAAACCCCTGAAAAAGGAAAACTACGTATAAATGCATATACTTTAATAAATACCTGCATGCGCATATCAGAGTTTTTTGAACAAAATTATTAAATACTACTTGAAGGAAAGGTATTATGATCGTGGAGGGATAAATCGGTCATTATAGCCACTTGAATCACTATAAATTGAGCCTTCAAGGGAAAACTCTTGTGGTCTTCACCACCGCTGAAATGAAATTGTAGCAATTATCAGAATGTCGTACCAGCGGTTACATTTTCTCGATGCCTACTGTCTGATTCTTCACAAAATTGAACACTTTTACCAAAACATCTGCAGAGTAACTCCCAAGAGAAGTATATAGTTGTTATCCGACATCGTCTGTAAGACCCCAAGGTACACCCCGGGGAATATCTTTGCATTCGTGTTTCCAAGAACGAAGCAGTTCGAATTCTTGGAAAAACTCTTAGCAATCCATTTCTCATGTAGAAGGTGGAGAGAATTTGTCGTAATGGCAAACTCGCCAGCTTTTTTTCGATGACCAAGCTTCTAATCCGAACATGCATAAAGCACAAATTATTTTGTGAGTAATGTGAGCATTTATATCCCTACAAAGGTACAAAGTGAGCGGTTTTACGAGGAAATATAAAATAATAGTTGTGAATATCTTTTCTATCTGGGATATGCTGTTCACATGAACGTTTCAGGACCTAGAACATAAAAAAAAAAAAAAAAGTCTTAATTGTGTTTTTTTATCCTTTCCCGGAAGATGGTAACACTATTTTTTAAATTTTGTTTGGAAGTTTAACGCAAACAGTGAGTACCTCAGTAGGCTATAACCAGTCACCCCTTCCCTAATTTAGGCTCACTGGTTCCAGGGAAGGGTGAGAACCAGTGCCGAAAGATAAGCACACCAATCCTGCCTCGCCAGGAACTCGAAGCTGGGTCCACTTGGCCGAAGGATCACAATCCAATGCTTATTTTTTATTTTATTTTTTTTTATTGGAGATTTAACGACCACCGTGAGCAACTCAAAGGGCTATAAGCAGTCGCCCGTCCCTAATTTAGGGTCACTTGTTCCAGGGAAGGGTGAGAACCAGTGCCGAAAGATAAGCACACCATTCCTGCCTCGCCAGGAACTCGAAGCTGGGTCCACTTGGCCGAAGGATCACAATCCAATGCTTATTTTTTTTTTTTTTTTTTTAACGACACCGTGAGCAACTCAATGGAGGTTTAACGACCACCGAAAGATAAGCACACCATTCCTGCCTCGCCAGGAACTCAATGGGCTATAAGCTTTTTTTTGATTGGAGGTTTAACGACCTAAACTCAATGGGCTATAAGCAGTCACTCCCTAATTTAGAGTCACTGGTTCCAGGGAAGGGAGAGAGCCAGTGCCGTAAGACAAACACACCATTCCTGCCTCGCCAGGAACTCGAAGCTGGGTCCACTTGGCCGAAGGATCACAATCCAATGCCTATTTTTTTTTTTTTGATTGGAGGTTTAACGACCACTGTGAGCAACTCAATGGGCTATAAGCAGTCGCCCGTCCCTAATTTAAGTCACTGGTTCCAGGGAAGGGAGAGAGTCAGTACCGTAAGACAAACACACCATTCCTGCCTCGCCAGGAACTCGAAGCTGGGTCCACTTGGCCGAAGGATCACAATCCAATGCTTTTTTTTTTTTTTTTTTTTTTTTTTTTGATTGGAGGTTTAACGACCACCGTGAGCAACTCAATGGGCTATAAGCAGTCGCCCGTCCCTAATTTAGAGTCACTGGTTCCAGGGAAGGGAGAGAGCCAGTGCCGTAAGACAAACACACCATTCCTGCCTCGCCAGGAACTCGAAGCTGGGTCCACTTGGCCGAAGGATCACAATCCAATGCCTATTTTTTTTTTTTTATTGGAGGTTTAACGACCACCGTGAGCAACTCAATGGGCTATAAGCAGTCGCCCGTCCCTAATTTAGAGTCACTGGTTCCAGGGAAGGGAGAGAGCCAGTGCCGTAAGACAAACACACCATTCCTGCCTCGCCAGGAACTCGAAGCTGGGTCCACTTGGCCGAAGAATCACAATCCAATGCTTATTTTTTTTTTTTTTTTTTTTTTTTTTTTTTTTTGATTGGAGGTTTAACGACCACCGTGAGCAACTCAATGGGCTATAAGCAGTCGCCCGTCCCTAATTTAGAGTCACTGGTTCCAGGGAAGGGATAGAGCCAGTGCCGTAAGACAAACACAACATCCATGCCTCATCGGGATTCGAACCCAGACCCCTTACGGACGAATGATCAGAGGCCAGCGCCTTAGACCACTGCGCCACCGGGCGGCCCAATGCTTAGAACAATCCGCCACCGGGGTTTCGAAGACGTCAGTACTGCATTTCCTGTTGTCACTTTAAACATGGCCAGTTTCTTGTTTATGTTCAATCCTGACACAAAAAAATATCAGGCAGTTTTTACCTTCTCAATTCCAGTTGGTGCCATATTACTTTGAAGCCACAGAAATTGCTTTTCTGGCAACATTTTGGAGCTAAAAGTATTCACAATGCTTTTTTGTTCATCTGGAGTGCACACAGGCAAGGAAAATGGCTTGTTTGAAATGCCGTTATGGAAGGTGCTGTGTTGCCACCTGCATGTAAAATTTATAATATTTTTCACCCTTATCTTGCGTATTCTAAAATGCTGAGAGCAATGTTAATGTTAAAAAAAAACATGAGGGCAAGCAATACTTTCTGCTTTATCCATTTATATCTTTTTGCTGCTAGTATTCCAAATTTCGAAGCAAACTTATATCAGTCTGTCACTAAAACCATACAAGTTGAAAATAGCGTTATGTGAGTAAATCTCTGCCACTAATATAATCATGATAATAATAAAACTTCTCCTTAACTATCTGTGTATAAGCAGCCCCTTCAAAAAAATTGATGTTTTGGACTTTGACGTGGCAATCTCCAGCTTGAGAAAAGTTAGGTTTTAATTACTTTTTAAAATCAGTTCAGGGAGTTAACTGATTCAGCAAATAACGGAATCTCCCTCCTCACTCCGGAGTAAGTTGCTCTCGGAGTATGTACCGCTGCAGATACGTCGTCTTGGCACACGATTCACCTCTGTAGTATGACACATGTCACAGTTTTCTGCACATGAATGACTGGGCCCAGGGTTTTCCAGCAGAACATTGCCCAGAGCATTGCACTTCCTCCTGCTGCTTGTTTTTGTCCCAGGGTGCACCCTGGTTCCAACACCTTTCCCAGATAAACGGCGCACTCGTGCACGACCGTCTATATGACGCAACAAGGGAACGAGATTCATGGGACCAAATGACTGTCTTCCAATCATTCAAGGTCCAGTTTTCATGTTCGCGTGCCTATCGTAGGCACTTTCGACAGTGGACTGAGGATAGCATGGACACTCGGAGTGTCCTGCGGTTAGAGTAATATTGATTAACAGATAGATCTCAGTATCAAATACAATTTATGCCATTGCATGACCTTCACACACGTCGTCGTTTACCTGCAATTGCTTCGATATGCACAATCTTCGATGCATGAATATTTTAAATGTGATATAAGGTTTTTGATACCGAGCTAGAAGATTCTAGGCTTTGAGGAAATTGAAAAAATATGACCATACTTACAACTATCGTATCTGAAATTATTATATCTGTTTTCCATTTTGTCTTACACACACACGCACGCGCGCGAATTTGTTGGCTAACAGAAAACTGGGACGTCATAGATAAATATGCAGCATTTGATTTCCCCCTTTTTTACGCTTTCCAACCGTAGGTTGAAGAAGCTTATATGCTCCAGCTTTGTCCGTCTGTCCGCCCGAAAACTCGCGTAAAAATGGTTTGATTTCAATAAAATTTTAGTATGTGGTAGGGGACCACCTGGGGACGAACCCTGTTGAAAATGGGACAAATGAGGTCAAAGGTCACGACATAGGAGCGGGATCCATTCCATTGCCCTTATGCGTCATAACTTGCGTAAATATGGTTCTATTTCAATGAACTTTTAGTATGTGGTAGGGCACCACCTGGGGACGAACCCTATTGAAAATGGACGAAATGGGGTCAAAGGTCAGGAAACAGGATCGGTATCAATTCCATCGCCTTTATGCGTTATATAACTTACGTAAAAATGCTTCGATTGAGACAAAAACTTATCATGTTGTTCCGGAAGTATACTTTACCGGTTCTGTTGAATATCATCGAAATGGGGTCAAAGGTCAGGTCATAGAAACGAGATTTATTCTACAGCCATTATCCTCATAACTTGAGTAATGATTTCTGGTATGTTGGAAAGCGTATCATAATCAACGCATTGCATGATTTTACTAACTTGTTTTTCCTAATTTTGGTTCAGAAGCAGACATCGTAATAACAATATTGCTTACTTTTCAGAAACACTTTGGCGAAAATTTCGTATGAAATAAATTTATTATTTATTCTCACGAAAGTTTAAAAGCTTATAGTTCTACATATAAATTTATGTAGAACTAAAAGTATTTTTCCAAAAATAATCGAAACAGCATATTCAGCATTGTTTGATACAGCTTTTTTGCACGCGTTGTTTCAAGATATTTTGATTTGACAAGAAGTTTTTTTATCATTGATTTGCTCAACGTTAATATGAAAATTTCAACAAAATATTGATGACTTTTGGTAATAATTGCGTCTTTCGTGTTATATAACGGCTTTCATTGCTTTATCCTTCTTTATTCCAGAACACAGGAGTAAGAGAAAAACGTAATGTGTAGTGGTAATAATAGTAATGGCATTAGGTAAATTTGCGATTCATAGCAGTGTGCTAACAGGTAGCATTGTTAAGCACTTCTATGTTTCATTTCTATTAAAATAATCACATGTACGTACGCTTATGATACTTAAACTGAAAATGTCTGTTTTAAATTGTGTAGAGATTAAGTTCATAATTCAAGTACTCCTTAAATGTTTGCATACTTAAGGGCTTAGCTATACGTCTCTACCGTTGTTCGTAATGAACTTCGTGAACATATATCCCATTATGTCAAAATTTGAATCAAACTGCCAAGGAATCAACATAACAGATTACGATCTTTATCAATGCACTGCAGGATGAAGGTCTCCCCAAGTTTCCTCCAGAATTGTCTGAGCCAGTTTCCATCATGCCGCTCCAACATGCTTTCGAATTTCATCCTGACATCTTCCACATCCTGACATCTTCCACGTAGTCTTTTTCTGGGTCTTTCCCTGTCTTTTGGTATCCAGTGTAATATTTCATTTGTCCATCGGTGGCCGGTTCTTCTAGTAGCATGTTCATTTCATTGTCATTTCAAGGATTTCACTTTGATCGTGATATTTTCCACTCTTGTCATTTTTTTAAACAACGAGTTCCTTTTCTTATATTTCCTGCTTACACGAAACATGCATTTCTCTCTTCCTAAATTTGTCTGCAGCTTTTGTATGTCTTTTTTAATTAAGGTCCATGTCTCTGCTCCATATGTAAGAACTAGAAGGATGCATTGATTAAACACTTTTCTTTTAAGACATAACGACGGTATATTGCTCTTCAATATTGTACTGTTTCTTCCAAAAGCTCTCCAACCAAATTTTATACCCGATTAATTTCTTCATCAGTGTGACCCTCCATTCTTAAATACCCGAATCTGTTGCCAAAGCTAAATTTAGGTATCGGTTGCCTCTGAATTTCCCCCATCAACCACTAAATCTTCATTTCCTTTAAAAGCATTTTTCATCAATTTTGTTTTCTGAAAGTTCATTTTTTAATCCCACTTTTTTACGCTTGTCAGCAGGTTCCTGGATCAAACCCCGCAGCTCTGAAGGGGTAGTTGAAAAAATGATTACGTCATCCACAAAACGAAGGTGAGTTAAATATCTCCTTTAAACTAGATCCCCTTGTTTTCCCAGTTCAATAATAATTAAAAACAGTTTGCGATGTTTCTTTGACGACTTTGGGAGATATGATATCACCTTTTCTCACACCCTTTCCAATTGTTTTGGTGCTGCAGTCTTAAATACCGAACCTTTGCACTTGCATTTTCATAGATGTTATTAATAATGTTTATATGTATATATAATTAAAATGGAAGTGCTAATGGCAGTGCAAGAAAAAAAAAGTCGCATCTCTGAAAAGAACCAACCATCATCCACTCTGTTGCATAAAAGAAGAGAGGAATTGCTATATTTCCTTGTAATTCAAACCTGTTACCAAAGTAGCAGCAAAGATATAGAGGACGTTCACACATTTTTAGAACGTTTTTGATAAGAAATTAAAGAAAATAAAATATGTTCAAATAATCGAAATTGGTAACAGCGTGTTAGAGGAACACACGAAAGAAGCATCTGTTGCAGTTAAATATCTTATGCTAAAAAATGGGGCACGTGGTCAACGTTCGGGACTGCCACGGAGAAGACCTCGGGTTCGATCCCAGGTACAGGTACGAACGCTCGAGCCACTAAATATCCGCCGTGTGTCGGATGGGCACGTTAAGTCGTCGGGTCCCGGGTACTGACCCTCCCGGTAATAAATAAGGGCGTCTTTCTACCTCGCTTCCGTGTCACTTTCCTATCGGGCACTCTAGCCCAAATTTCCTAGCTTCCTATTTCTAAGGGTTGTTTAAGACCTGGGGTCAGACACTCCCTTCCTAAACTCCTCTACATGTGATCTGATCTGATCTGAATGGGCCACGTAAGCAAGCTGTGGATTGAAGGCTATGTTTTTGCCCTTTACAAAGAGGAATATTTGTATTATGTAATTAAAAGACTTTGTGAAAATCCTGGAGTTAGCATTCCTAAATGTAAAATAAGCACTTTTATAATTAATAGAGGGAAATATCGTCAGGCATTGCTTTTAACAGGAAAAAGAACACCAAGCTAATGTTCAAAGAAGGTTCGTACTTTTACGACTGTTTCAAAAGTAAGGTCTCTGGTCTTAAAAGAAAATCAACCGATCTAAAGAGCAATTGCTAAGTCGTTAAAAATCTCAGTATCAACTGTAAACAAGGAAATAAACAAAGATTTTATCTGAAAACAATAACAACAACATAATATTCACCGCCTTTTGCCTAGGCACGTGCAGAACACGGGTAAACGTCTTTATGAAAATCACTAAGCCGAAGGCAGAAGGAAATGTTTTGTGACTATTGATGAAGCATGGATCTACCTAAACGACTGTAACAAAAACAGGTCAATTTACTATCGCAAAAGAGCAGAAAAAGACTTACAAACTTGGTTCCAAGAATCCGAAGAAAGTTTCAATAAAAGATTCACGATTATTCCTGGTTTCTCGTACAACGGAAAATTAAAGTTAAGACAAGTTGAAAATAATGTTAAAATCAGGAGAGCCGACTTTACTAAATTATGCGGGAGGGGTGTGTGTGTGTGTGTGTGTGTGCGAGGAGATCAGACGTGGGAGAGGCATGTCTATTACATTGTTAGGAGGAAAATTTTAGAAAGAGGGCAAAAAAAAAATAAACTACAATATTCGATGTATATTTTAAAATACATTTGTAATTACTCATAAGTAAATGAACAAGGAAACAGAAATATTCTTTCAATGAATATTCATCAAAGAAATATTATTTGGATGAATATTCATCAAAGAAATATTATTTCGATAAATGTTCATCAAAGAAATATTCTTTCGATTAATATTTTCAAAAATAAAATTTAGCGTGTGATTTTATAAAAAATATCCGCAGAGATTTTATTTTCAAACGTATATAAAAAATATGAGACAGCGGGATTATTCAAGCAAACAACAAGAAGCGCAAAAAGTAAATAGATAAATAAAGGCTCTAGAGGTTATAGGTTCCTGTATTTTTATTTATTTTATTTTTGATAATTGTCTTAAACATTTACCACATATCACGAGAACATGTCAAACAAATTACGGGGTTGACAATCCGGTTTCTTACAGAATGAGCAATGCTGAACACGGGAAAAGAAAGTTATTTACTTTGCTATTTATTAATTTTTGGGAAATAAGTCGCTCTGGCCTCATAATGTTAAGCATAGTCCACCTTATGAGGCCAGAGCGATTATTTAATTAAACAGGATGAAAAATATTGGGTGAGCACCCCCCCCCCCCCCAGTAATATTATTGGAGGGGCAATATTCACCTTGCCTCCACCCCTAAAACCAATTATACACTATATTGACAAAAGTCACCGGACACCCCTTCAAAAGCAAATGAACGAATCCGCTGCGTTGTTAAAATGCGCGGTACAGCTGCAAACGGTACAAAAATATGCCTGCGCCGCGATCGTATCGCACTGTGAGGTTGAGTGAAAATGTCGCGGAGGGAGAGAACTGACTTTGAGAAAGGAAAGATTGTTGGGTGTTGTATTAGTGGGTTGTCCATAAGAGAAATTGACAGGCCTTTAAACATACCCAAGTCAACTGTTTTGGATGTACTGAATAAGTGGAAGACACATGGCGTGCCTGAAGCAGCAAAACGTACCGGCAGAGCAAAGAAAATCAGTGATAGAGGGCGTCGAAGCCTCAGGAGAGTCGTTACAGCTAATCGAAGGAGTATTGCACATGACCTCAGTGTACAGGTGAGTAAAAATGTTGGAACCTCGGTATGTACACGTACCATTCGCAAAGAACTTCATTCCATGGGTTACCGTGGTCGTACGGCTACTTATAAGCATTTCATCTCCACTCGGAGTGCTACTCGTCGTTTAGCATGGTGTAAAGAGCATTTATCGTAGATCAATGGAAACGGGTCCTATGGACGGATGAATCTAGATACACAATCCATCAGCCTGATGGCCGTGTGTGGGTATGGCGGCAGCCGAGGGAACGCTATTGACAACAGTGTACTGTTCCTACGATTACGTTTGGAGCTGGTAGTGTACTAGTGTGGCTATATATTTCGTGGTATGGTCCCGGCCCATTGGTTATCGTGGACAAACCTGTTAGCCAGCACGTCTACATCGATATTCTGGACAATTATGCACTACCAACTCCGTGGAAATACTATGGAACCGAGCGTTGTTGGTACCAGCAGGATAATGCACCAAGCCGTAAAGCAAGGATTGTTACGGCGTGGTTTGACGAAAATTCCGTATCGTGTGTTGACTGGCCAGCACAGAGCCTTGATCTTAATCCCATAGAGTGCCTATGGGATGAATTAGAGGTCCGCATAAGAAGTTTGGAGCCAAGGCTTACTACTAAACAACAGTTAGCGGTAGCATTATGTAGCCTACTGAACGGAAGCGCATACCTATCGCTATGTTCCAAAACCTTGTCGAAAGCATGTCTCGAAGGGTCAGTGCATGCATTAAGGCCAAAGGTGGATCGACACCGTACTAATGTATGTCAAAAAATGCTATGTTGTGTTTCTCTTCTAGGTGTCCGGTGACTTTTGTCAATATAGTGTATATATTATTATAATAATGCTTCAGCTCCTATAGTTAAAGAGGAAATACCATATCTTAATAAACAGTGCCTTCAAAGTGTAGAACTCCATAAGGATAAGGCTACCAGTCACACATCCAAATTTACCACTCTATTTCCTGAAAAAATGAAAGAGATGAATATCCTTTTTCTCATACTCCTTCAAAGTCCTCTGATGTGTAATCAATGGACTATTTATTGTGCCTTCGAACTGCTAACGAGAGCGGTTTCTAAACGCAGACCTAAAGCAATGATTGGACTATGGAAAGCAGTGGAAGAGGAGTAGAATAAAACACCACTAGCAATTTAAAGAAAGGCCCTGTTATTTTGAAAATCTAGATGTAGGTTTATAAGTCCAGAGAAACGGCTATCAGACAGAACATTTAAGAAAGAAATAATTTTATTTTAATCATTTATTATATTGTTGAAAAATCGTTCTACAAATGTGTTAACGTCCTCTATAGCTTTGGAAGCTGTGCAGACGAATGCTTAGTACGGTGGTGCCATACTAGGATTAGGGGAAAACTTGCAATGCTGGCAGGTAAAAAGCGGCGAAGAAGGAGAAAAGTTCGTTATTGTAAAAGCTAAATGAAATCACGCGAATTTTAATTTTTGTTACTGTAATAAAAGAAGTAGAAAATTTTTATTTGTTACTAACATTTTTATATATTTTCAAATCTCCCACTTTGCAATTCCCTTAAGCGGAAAGAAACGGAAACAAGTTGAAAATCAATTCATTTATTAAATCAGTAAATGATCCTTCACCGCGTCGAGGGCCGAGCGGTCATAGGCGCGGGTTCGGACTCTTCGTCCGAGACAGTCCAAGACTCGTGTACGGGATGAGTCACGTGTCGTATGCTTGTCCCTGTTCCCTCCCTCATGGGTGTACTGATAGCCCCTGCAACCCCCGCAATGTGTGTGTGGGGGGGGGTCACTGTTAAGTGAGCCTCTAGCCTCAGCAGAAGGACTTTCAAAATTTTTGCGGGAACTTCATATGAAACTGGTTAAAGAAATAGCCAGGAATTTTTGACGATTGCTTTGAATGAAATATTAAAAAGAAAAATATTTTTTTTTACAGTAAATAAGTAAAATCTTCGAGAAATCGTTTTCACTTAAGTTTATGAAAATTGGGTGACGAGAAAGCCCCTATTCCAGAGGACTTGAGGCCCCTTTTCACTGCCATAGCAATAGTTTCTATCGGCGTGCGTGTGAATGTGATTGAATACCAGTTGAATAAATGAATTTTTTTATGTCAGTGAGGATAAAGCGCTCTATATATTACAGTTGTTTGCACATAAGTACTCATCCTTCAGAATATAATGAACTAAAAGGTGTTCTTCGCGGGAATGAAAAAACAGAGACCTCTGTCACTTTTTTTCATAACAAAGTCAAAAGAAAAGACTTATGTTCTATGTGCAAAATATTGTAACGTTATGTTAAGTGTTTTTTTTTTTTATATTCAAAAGCAAATAATTTCAGTAATTTTACTCTTTTTGCGACACAATTCTTAATTGTTACTTTTTAATTTCCTTATTTATGTTCCGTGTTTTCGTATAAATCGGAAAAGGTCATTAGACATTATTACACGGTGATTACGTGTTTTATGTGTGTGATGGTAGGGCATTTCAAAGAGACTGGTCCTAATTCTCTAAAATAATAAAATTTGCGTGATACGAATAACTTTAGCATAAGTATTTTTTAATATTTTGTAGTGGTATAAAACTAGGGTAATCATTTTAATTACAACGTGTGCATTCGTGTTACACGCAATAAAGTGTAATAATTTTGTTTTCACGAGAAGTACCTATAGGTTCCAAAGAATGTGAATTACAGAACGTCTGCAAAACGTAGTGTAATATGGAATTTAAAAATTTCAGTAATTGAAAGCACATACATTTTTGCAAAAAGCCTCGAAGATGTTTGTTGTGGGAGGGGGCAAGTTTTTCAGGCACGCCACTGCTCTCCCTCATACCCGTGGCAATAAATTAGGGAAGAGCAACTGTTTAGGGATGCACATGGCGACCGTTAAATCCTTAAAGGAAGAAACAGTGATTCTACTAAGCAAGTTCATATTGCGCATGTACGTGTACACAGCATACATAAAAATGAATGGCTTGTGAACACGTTTGTCTCGGGAGTAAAAGAAAATCAATGACATTTTGAGGAGGTGGAGCCTAAAAAGCAGTTTTTGCAGTGGGTCCTATACAAATAGAATGTTGGGTCCGTTGCTAACTGCCTAGTAATCGTTGAGTTGGCTGATAGACGTTCTTTGAACAAGGTATTTTTTCAGCTTTCTATTTTCAATTCATATTTGCAGAAAGATTCGTCTGTTACGAAAGTGAAATTTCCAGGCTGTAAGATTTAGTGCCCATGGTGTAGATAATGCTATTTACGAATCCTTATAAAGCTTGTACTAAATACTGCGTTAAAGGCAGGAAAATCTTTGCAGAACAGTTGAACAAATAAAAACGCCCTAAAGTAGTTCCCCAAAATAATCTACTACATGCAATATGTATGAAACTCTGATCGTTCGCTCCTCCTTACGCGTTGTTATGGTTAGAATGAATTTCTTCAGCCATGTAGTTAGTTCCTCCGCGTGGGATGTTGATTCACGTAGAAAACGAATTTTTAGATATCCTCTCGTTTCATTTGCAAACGTCAGAGACTGCTTATTTTTCTTTAATATATGTCATGAATGAATGAACTTTTTGAATATCCACTATGACGGATATGAATTGTTGTTCATATTTCGCTTCGATTACGACTGTCGTCATATTGCACTCTCATTCTGGATCTGTTTATCTCTCTCTACTTCCTAATCTCTCCTACTGTGACGAACTACAGAGGGGAATCACGTGTCAAGACGGCAAATCTGCAACTGTACATTCCGCCCGAGAAGCTTAGTTGGGAGAGCAATTTACTCTGGAGTGAGGGGGTGCGGTTTCGATAGCCGTCACGAAAAAATTTGTTTTTTCACACTACCTATGTCAACTTCTCAATCTACCAGCCCATTCAAATAATATTATTGTCGTGCTGAAGTATATGCATATTAACATCAAACCGTCTTGGCGCGATTCAAACTTGCGTTAGATATCCTAAAGTTAAGAAATAACAACAACAAATTAGAAGTATATAAATAAACTTTTAGATCTTTCGGATTACACAGTGAATCCATCTTCAGAAAACATTAATTGCATAAAAAGAAGAAACGTTACAATTTTAAAATAAACATAAACATCGTACTGACAATGACATACAACGGGCAATGCACGTGTTCACGTTCGCGCACGCAAACTACAGCTTCTTCTGGGTTGAGGGAAAAGTTTTGATATTATACAGATAAATTATTCTTAAGTAATACCTTCCAAGGTTGAGGAATGCTTACTGGGCTGTCTTCATTACAGCATCTATGTGCCAAAAAAAAAAAAAAATGCTTTCTGATAATAACATTCTTGATTTTAAAGAAGGAGTGGCAAGAATTGTTGCTTCGTCTCGTTTTGGTAAAAGGGTACCTCCATGAACTAGACGAGATAGAGCTGTAGTCATGGCACCATTTTTAACACTAATCCCTTAAAAGAAGTACACCCTGATCATGCAAATTTATGTTATATTGGATGAACGACTCGGACATTGAAAACTAGATTAACTGAACATAAATATAAAATCATCAGAAATTTACAAGATACAGGCAGTTATTTTTGATAGGCTAACGTAAAAAAATAAAAAGGAACGAAAATTATAACGTTTTCTTTAAAACACATTTTGACAGTTTAAAAAAGGAAAATGCTGTCACAAATTCCAAAGGAAAGGTAAATAAAAAGAGAAAACACAAGTTAAATGTTCGAAAAAATTTCGTGATGTGAGCAAACTATACTTTATGCATTTATTCCTATCTGCCGGAAATGGTTCATGAAATTCGGGTGAGATTCTGAATAGGAAACCCGACAAAGATTGCTGCTACACGGAAACATCGAACTGAAGTGTATTTTTTTTATGGTTTTTCCTGTTTATGCGCAGAACTGAAACTAATTCATTTGTCCGTTTCTGTTTTGTCCAAAAAATCGAGTGCTAATGAGAATAAAAGATAAATGTAGTTATAAAAATTAAACTCTTTGCCCTTATAGTTACTATATCCTTTTTATGGATACCACTGTTACCGCTGCAGAAAATCATTTCCAGTATCTTTTCATGACAGTTGCCATTATATTTCTAAAATAGTTTCTTCCCTGGTGTCCAAAAGCCGTTGCGTGACCAAAACAATTTAGGGGGAGGGGAGTATGACACAGATAAGTGTAAATGTTACCTTTGGGGGATGCAAAAAAAAAAAAAAAAATGTTAATAGATGTTTTCCTTTGAGGGGGAGGGCGCAATTCTTGGAAACAGTTTCTCCGCAAATGTCACAAAATTTAGACCTTTTAAGTTCATAACAAACTTTGTTGTTATGCATTACTTTACAATCACTACTAATAATAAACGATGACGAACAGTACAGCGCATTTTTGAAAAGGTGCTAAGTTTTCTGTAAATAAAGTCTTCCCTTTTATTTCAAATATCACAAAATTTTTGCTGATATATAAATAATGTTACGTGACAAGTTCTTAACATTGATAGCTTTTTCCCATGGTTTTACTAGGGTTCGGACTTTGGGGCACCGGACTTTTGGGCACCGGACATTTGGGTATCCAGACATTTTCGCACATTTTCTTTTAAAGCAATGAAATTGCTCTGCGTTAAAAATTATAGTGTTCCTATATTTCTCCCTACTTGAGCAAGTGGTGTGCACAATTTTTTTTTTCACTTATATCTCATAATCATTAAGAAATTGAGACATATTTACGATTTTCTATCTGAAAGACGGGGTGGACATTTGGGCACCGGACATTTTGGCATCCGGACTTTTGGGCACAAATGTTTAAGGGGCCGTATAACAATTGCCGTTTCTTGGCCTAATAGCAAGAGTTTGACCGAGAAAATGTTCGCCGTAAGTTACTTAAGCACTAAATATTTACGGGCACGTGCCTACTCAGCAAACTTGTCGGGGTGGGGGATCGGGGTGGGCGGGAGGGGTATATCAAAAGTGTAAAATATGAAGAATTTCTCGTCCGATCGGGAGATTTTCAGCATTTACAAGCTACAACTGAAGACACTATCTCAGGGCATGAACCTACTGAGCAAACCTGTCGGGGGGGGGGGGGGGGGTTAATACTAAAAGTTTAAAATATGAAAAATTTCTCGTCCGATCGGGAGATTTTCAGCAATTACAACTACAACTCGACACATCATCTGAGCGCTCGTGCCTACTTTGAAAGCGTGGCGCGGGGGGGGGTAAGAAAAATCCTTACCTCCTTCAAGGCTGTCAAACATTTACAAAAGGTTTCGTCTATTTTAGTTTTTTAAATTTATCAAAAATTTGGCTATATTAACGGCGGCGGGGGTCGGGGCTCCCCGAGAATGGGCGACCTTGGTGCTATGTAATCATGAATATGATGTAATCCATATTCATGATTATGAGCTATGTAATCCCGATCCAGGACGACGAAATCGTCAAGTTTTCGGATATTATGCTTGTTTTATTTACACCCAAAAAAACGTATTGTCATCTTCACAATTTGTGCATTGTAATATTTTTTAAATTCAATTATAATTGTCGTTTGTCTTACTGGAAACGATTTCTCCATTCAATTCCCCTCACAGCGCCAAGAAACGGTACTTTTTGTACGGCCCCTAAAGATTTGTGCCAAAATGTCCGGGTGCCCAAAAGTCCGGTGCCCAGATGTCCTAAACTCGGTTTTACTCCCTCACATCAACGAATCACAACCAAATCTAAAAGGTGAGTATAACAGTACGTGTGTGTTCATAAAGCTCTCGGTTTATCCTCTTTGAACTTCGTAGCGACTTTTGGGGTCTTTTCTGTTTGTTTGTTTGTTTGTTTGAGGTTTAACTATCACAGTAAACAATTCGATAGACTATAAGCAGTCGCCCGTCCCTTATTTAGGGCAACTGACTTCAGGGAAGGGAGTGAGCCAGTGCCGTAAGAGGAATACAAGATCCATGCTTTACCCGGATTCGAAACCGGACCCATCTCGCACGCATAGTCAGAAGCCTGCGCAACCGGGGTGGCATGTAACGACTTCAGTAAGCCTCCCACTCATATCTGTCACCCCATCGTAAGCTTGCCTTCGCTGTTAAATTTTCTAAACTTGGAGTCACGTGCTCTTACCCCCTCCTGACGATACTCCTATGCTTGAGTGTATCACAAAAACTTATTGGAGAACCATTCGAAATTCTCTATGTTGTTGTTGAAAGAAAAGGGATGGGAGGGGTAGTTGAGAAGGTTATACGGTGTAGTTGATAGAAAAAAAAAAAGAAAAAACAGCCGAATGTTGTGGGAATAAATCTCTGCATTCAAAATTATCTACCTAAAGCATCCATTAATTTGTCGCATCAACTGGTAGAGTATTTATGTTTTTTTTTTACGGATGACTAAGCTTTATAAAAGAAAAAAATTTTAAGGGAAAAATGTTCCTATTTTTTTTTTTTTTTTCATCTTGTGATGTAGTCTCAGTAGCGAAGAGACATTTTGAGCCTAGAGCGGAAAAGCGTCTCTTGTAATGATCACCTCAATACCCTCTTGCGTGATAGAATGCTCTTTTAAGAACGAATGTGCTTAATCGCTTCTTCTCCGTCGGCCATCCCTCGATCATCGAATGACATCTTGCGAGATGATGCTGGGCCCCGTATGGGCCCTAGGGTAGGGCGACCTCTGACATCCGTGAAGTACCGGCTAGAGGCTGTAGGGTGGGGCCTGCGATTCAGGCGAGCAGAGACCTGTAATTTCTGCTCAGTAGGCGGCGTTGGCTCGGGGCAGGAGACGAAGAAGAAGGTGCGGTTGCTACTGAGCCACGGGCAGCAGAAGCGAGCGAGCCTGGCTCGAAATCAGATAATGACGGTGGGACACGATGCGAGCAGCACTCCCTCCCTTAAGTAAGGGTTTCGCATGGTGGACAACACCCAGCCCACATCGAGCGCCTAAGCAAGGACGACACCAAAAAACCTCCTCGCTTCGACCTAATGGCCTTGCTGCCTAATTGGCGGCCACGGTTAAGACAATACAACATCACGCAACAAACTGCTAAACCCTTCAAGACGCCCTCGAGGGAGAAACCAGACCTCGTTTTCCACATCACTACCTACAAACACACACACACACACACTGATATCATCGCGTCTCCAATTCCAGCATGCCTTTTCGTAAAAGGATAACCTAACATCACTTTCTTATACAGTATCAGAAAACCGATCAGTCCCGCGTCCTTTCAGGCTCATGATTTCTGAGGTTTACCAACTTCCTCTGCTATTTCACATTTTTCATTGGCGACATTAATTAAAAGCATCGTGCAAAGACACCGTGGTTGTTTTATTATGCGCCCTGTTAATCCACATTTTGACCAACAGATTTTATCCAGCATTTGTGCTCAAGCAAAGAAAAGACGTGATTTTAAAAGGAAGATATTGTTAATCTGGTAATCAAAAGGGGGGGGGGTATTACTACAGTAGGCCTACTGTCCTTCATCCTTTACTCCATTCTTTCTTTCTTTTTTTCCCCCTTTTTCTGTATTTTAACGACATCCTTTAACATTTAATGCTATAAGGAGTCGCCTGCCCTTTATTTGGACCCAGATTGTTTCAGAGAAAGGACAGAGTGACTGGAATAGATTCACAGCTCGTGTTTCACCCCGGACTCCGTCAGGGCCCAGTGCGAGTTCGGGATGAAACATTATACAGGCCACTGGGGGGCCCCTTTTCCGCTTTCTCTTTATACAGATGACTGGGGCGCTCTTTTCCGCTTTCATTTTTATACAGGCCACTGGGGCGCCCTTTTCCTCTTTATCTTTATACAGGTAACTTGGGCGCCCCTTTCCCGCTTTCTTTTTATACATGTAGCTGGGGCGCTCTTTTCTGCTTTCATTTTTATACCAGCCACTGGGGCGCCCTTCTCAGCTGTATGTAATACAGGCCACTGGGACGCTTTTCCCCGCTTTCTCTTTATGCAGGCCACTGGGACGCCCTTTTCCTCTTTTTATGCAGGCAGATTGGGCGCCTCTTTTCCGCTTTCTCTTTATACAGGGAGCGGGGCGCCCTTTTCTACTTTCATTTTTATACAGCCCACGGGGGCGCCCTTTTCAGCTTTATGTTATACAGGCCACTGGGACGCCCTTTCCAGCTTTCTCTTTATGCAGGCCACTGGGACACCCTTTTCCTCTTTCTCTTTATGCAGGCCACTGGGACACCCTTTTCCTCTTTCTCTTTATGCAGGTAGCTGGGGCACCCCTTTTCCACTTTCTCTTTATACAGGTAGCTGGCGCTCTTTTCGGCTTTCTCTTTATAAAGGCCACTGGGGCGCCGCTTTCAGCTTCCTGTTATACAAGTCACTGGGCGCCTTTTTCCACTCTCTCTTTATACAGGTCACTGGGGTGCCTTTTCCCGCTCTCTCTCTTTATACAGGTAACTGGAGCGTCCTTTTCAGCTTTGTGTTATACAGCTACTGGGACGTCCTTTCCAGCTTTCTCTTTGTGCAGGCCACTGGGACGCCGTTTTCCTCTTTCTCTTTATGCAGGTGGCTGGGGCGCCCCTTTTCCACTTTCTCTTTATACAGGAAGCTTATGCACTTTCCGGCTTTCTCTTTATACAGGCCACTGGGGCGCCGTTTTCAGCTTCCTGTTATACAGGTCACTGGGGCGCCTTTTTCCGCGTTCTCTTTATACAGGCGACTGGGGCGCCCTTTTCCGCTTTCTCTTCTTCTGATCGTTCCATAGTTTGTTTTTATACCACCTCTTGTCTTCCTATAAAGAGGAGTCGAACATATTGTTGGATTCTGAAGAAAGCGTTTCCCATTCATGCCTTCAAAATTGTCTGTATTTTCAGAAGCACGTGGTCAAATAAATTCGGCGTGATAAACTCGGGATGTGAGTGAGACCAGTGGAGGAGATCCGCTGCTCACCTCTGGGGGATTGCACGGCAATGACCATACATACCGCTGCAAATTTCATTTTTTTCTCCGCAAAAAAAGCAACAGTAGAAAATTAAAACAATGTGAATTGCCAAATAAAGCACTTCTCGTAGTGCTATGATGCAATTCAACTTTATCACACTGCTCCAAGAGTTAATATGTTTTATATTTTTCTTAAGTTTGCTATTGGAATGTGGCAATTTTTTTGTTTTTTCCATCTGTATCATTTTCATTGATATACATCTAAATACTACAACACCGCAGCTTTTTAGAGTCTTAGTTTTATATCTAGGTAGCACAGCCTTGCAATTTAACGTAGGCCCAACACTGAATCATCGCCTTCTATTCCTAAAAGACAGTAGCTTAGTATTGGGCCTAGGATAAATTGTAAGTCTGTGCGACCTGGGAAGTAACTTAAGAAGTTGGCCCGATGCATTTATATTTGCATAGATATTATACTGAGGATGTGAACAACTCATAGAAGTATGGAGAAAATCACGCTTTCTTGGTGTAACCAAGAAAGGTACTCGTGGAAGGAAGAGGACCTCACGGAGCAGGAAAATGACAGAAGTGGATGACACCACTGTCAAAATAAAGTTATTCAAGTGGCAATGGGCCGGACATTTTTCAGACTACCATTGGACAATTGATATACTGAACTGGACACGAAGGTACAGGAAAAGACCCAGAAGACGACCACGTGTGGAGTGGGTAGACCAAAATCGAAGGAATGACGGAGGTACATGGAAGAGTGTTGCTCAAGAGAGAGAGAGAGAGTTGAGGAACACACTAAGGGAGACTTTCGTCCAGCAGTGAACTGAAAATGGTTGACGATGCTGGTGCTCAGTGGCAGAAATGGGAAATATTCGCTGCTGGAACCCAATGAATGCCATAAAGAATTTAATGTGCACAAACCCATTCGCAGTAGATACAAAACCATATACGAAAATTTCGTTATTAATCTTTCAAATCAAATACTCACATTTAGCTCAAGTCAGTGCTGTTTTCTTTATATAGAGATGAACAATTCATACCAGATAGCGTCATTAACTGAAATGTGTAATGCAGAAAAAAAAGGAAAAAAACAACTTCTGGAGGCACTGGACCGTCACATGTTTCGGGGACCCTGATCCTATATATATATATACATGTCACAGCTGCCGAGTATGATCCAGCAACTTGCTGACGAGAGTAAAGAAGTGGGATTAAAAATTAACTTTCAAAAGACAAAAGTGATGTACAATGCTTTTACAAAGAGTGAAGAATTATCGATTGATGGGGAAAAGCTGGAGATAACCAATACCTACATTTATCTTGGACAGCAGATATCAAGTGAGGGTCACATTGATGAAGAAATTAATCGGCGTATAAAATTTGCCTGGAGAGCTTTTGGAATAAACAGTATAGTTTTCAAGAGCAATATGCCATTATGTCTTAAAAGAAAAGTGTTTAATCAATGCATCCTTCCAGCGCTTACGTATGGTGCAGAGACGTGGGCCTTAACTAAAAAAGACATACAAAGACTGCAAGCAACTAAAGGAAGCATGGAAAGGTGCATGCTTGGTGTAACCAGGAGAGATAAGAAGAGAAACTCGTGGATCAGAAAAATGACAAGAGTGGAAGACATCATGATCAAAATAAAATCCCTGAAATGGCAATGGGCTGGACATATTGCCAGAAGGATAGACCGTCGATGGACAGCCGAAATTTTAGACTGGATTCCAAGGGGCAGGAAAAGAACCAGAAGAAGACCACATGTGAGATTGGTGGATGAAATTCGAAAGTATGCGTGAGTAACATGGAGGAGACTGACACAAGACAGATCGTTGTGGAAGAAACTTGGGGGGACCGTCATTCAGCAGGAGATTAATAATGGTTGACAATGATGATAATGATATACAACATATGGTATTATTACAATGTGTGGTGATTTTCTTTATTCACACATGGTATTATGTATATACAGCATATAAGAATTATTATATTTACCACCAGTAACTTTTTAAACATCACTTGAATGAAAAATGGTGCATGACAAAATCGTAGAACTCCATTAAGTGTGCCAAATGCACTTACATTTAGTTGCTTAGTGAATTACTAGAAAATTGGTGCTGAAAGATATAATGTTTCTTCCCCATTCTACAAATTATTCGACGAAAATTAAATTAAAAAAGCAGAAGAAATAAACGAACCAGTGCCCTTTTCCAGACAATATGACTCACCCGGCAAAAATGCTGACATGCGGCCCCCGTCATTGTTATTTATTTAAACAGTGAAGATTGAATATATATATATATATATATGGGATGTAAGGTCAGGTGATGCGTAACATCACAGCCTCTCCTTGACAAATGTCAAATCCGCCTTCTCGTGGTGCATCCTGTTCCCACTAAAGGGGCTCTGACGACCGCCAATAGCGGTATAACTATACCATCGGGATTAGAGGAAATTCTATCCCACACTCACCAACCCGCTTGGCCAGCGTGGTGAGTTATGGCCAAACCCCTCCAAAATGATTCCACAACTTAAATCTTGGCCCTCAGTCTCCGGCAGCTGGAATGTACCTGGCCAAGGCAGCGACCAGTGCGACATGAAGGCAGAGGGTGCTAAGAATCCCCGGAGGACCGGACCAGGCTGCCATCTGATGCTGACCTTGGCTACGTATAATGGACGCTCCCTATCTTCTGATTCAAGGCTTCTTGAATTGGAAGAGGAACTACAAAGGATCAAGTGGGACATCGTGGGACTAAGTGAGGTAAGGAGAAAAGGAGAAGATCACATCGAACTGAAAAGTGGACATCTCTTCTACTATCGTGGGACAGATACTGGCAGAACTAGTGGTGTTGGATTTATAATAAACAAGAAACTGAAGAATAAAGTTGTAGAAGTTGAAAGTTCCTCTGACAGAGCTGCACGACTTGTTATCCAACTCTCGGAAAGATACCAGGCTCAGATTATTCAAACTTATGCACCCACCACAAGTCATCCTGAAGAAGAAATTGAAGAATTTTATGAGGAAATTTGCCATCTAAATAATAAAGGTAAGCAGTACTTGAAGATAATTATGGGAGATTTCAATGAAAAAATAGGGCAACGGCAACAGAATAAAACTTCAGTAGGTAAATTCGGTCACGGGAACAGAAACCAGCATGGAAAATCTCTCGTTGAGTTTGCAGAGGCAGAAGGGTTTTTCATCTTGAACTCCTTCTTCAAGAAAAAGCCACACAGGAAATGGACATGGAGACATCCAAATGGGACGACAAGTGAAATTGATTTTATTATGTGTAACAAAAAATTCGTCATAGAAGACTGCAGTGTGCTAAACAAGTTCAACACAGGTAGTGACCATAGATTGGTGAGATGTAAGATGCACCTCAACACTAAACTTGAACGTGGCAAGCTCATAAGACAAACAAAATCTATTGACATAACCAACCTTAAAAAACACCATAATACCTTCAAGTTGGAACTGAAGAACAGGTTCTCTGCTTTAGAAGGCCTAACATCGGAAGAAGTGGACATCTCTGAAGTTAACAGAAAAGTAACCAAAGCTCTTATGGAAACAGCAACAAAATTAGCTGGGTCTAAGAACAAGTTGCATGTAAACAAATTATCAGGAAAAACGAAAATGTTGATGCAAAAAAGAAGAGAGATGAGGACAACTAAAGAAGATGTGACTTCCAAAGTGGAATATATAGAGCTATGCAAGACAGTAAGAACAAGTATCACTGAAGACGTAAGAAAATTCAACTGTGAACTAGTGAGGAAAGCAATTGAAAACAACCAAAGCCTGAAGATACCAAAGGGACATCTCAGTAAGGGAAGAAAACAGATTATGGCACTGAGAAAAGAAGATGGTTCTGTAACTAGAAATAGAGGCGAAATTTTTACAAGAGTGAAAGATTTTTACTCCAAATTATATGAAAGGGATGATACATGCACTCCAGACATCATGAAAGATATCAGTACCAGAGTTCCTCCAGTCCTTCCAGCAGAAGTTGCACATGCAATCAAGAACATGAAGCGGGGAAAAGCTCCAGGAGAATATGGAATTACTGTAGACATCATACAAGAAGCAAGTGGAGAAATCGAAACAGTACTCGCCCAAATTTTCACTCGATGCCTTAATGAAGGAAAGATTCCTGAGGAGTGGAACACCGCTACAATGATCCTGCTACATAAAAAAGGTGACATTGAGGATCTCGGAAACTACAGACCTATCAGCCTCCTATCAGTAGTTTATAAAATCTTCACTAAAGTTCTTTCACACCGCTTGAAGGTAACACTGGACATGGCTCAACCGAGAGAACAAGATGGATTCAGGAGTGGCTACAGCACAATAGATCATATCCACGTACTGAGAGAACTAATTGAAAGAGCGAGGGAATATGAACTTCCATTGTACATGGCTTTTATCGATTATGAAAAAGCCTTTGATTCGGTGAAACCATCAGCAGTTACAATGGCTCTGAAAACCTGCGGTATTGAAGATGCGTACATTAATATTATTAATAACATCTATGAAAATGCAAGTGCAAAGATTCGGCTGTTTGAAAATACAACACACGTAAAAATTGGAAAGGGAGTGAGACAAGGTGACACCATATCTCCGAAGCTCTTTAATGCCACATTGGAGGGTGTTTTTAAGTCGCTGAGCTGGGAAAACAAGGGGATAAAGATTAATGGAGATTATCTAACCCACCTTCGTTTTGCTGATGACGTAGTCATTTTTGCAACTACCCCATCAGAGCTGCAGAGTATGATCCAGGAACTTGCTGACAAGAGTAAAGAAGTGGGATTAAAAATGAACTTTCAGAAGACAAAAATGATGTTCAATGCTTTTACAGGAAATGAAGATTTATCGATTGATGGAGAAAAGCTGGAGATAACAGACACGTACGTTTATCTTGGACAGCAGATATCAAGTGAGGGTCACATTGATGAAGAAATTAATCGGCGTACAAAACTTGCCTGGAGAGCTTTTGGAAGAAACAGCATAATTTTCAAGAGCAATATGCCATTATGTCTCAAAAGAAAAGTGTTTGATCAATTCATCATTCCAGTTCTTATGTATGGTGCAGAGACGTGGACCTTAACTAAAAGAGACATACAAAGGCTGCAGACAACTCAAAGCAGCATGGAGAGGTGCATGCTTGGTGTAACCAGGAGAGATAAGAAGAGGAACTCGTGGATCAGAAAAATGACAAGAGTGGAAGACATCATGATCAGAGTTAAATCCCTGAAATGGCAATGGGCTGGATATACTGCCAGAAGGACAGACCATCGATGGACAGCCGAAATTTTAGATTGGATTCCAAGGGACAGGAAAAGACTCAGAAGAAGACCACATGGGAGATGGGTGGATGAAATTCGATAGTATGCGGGGGTGACATGGAGGAGACTGGCACAAGACAGACCGTTGTGGAGGAAACTTGGGGAGACCTTCGTCCAGCAGTGGATTGATAATGGTTGACAATGATGATGATGATATATATATATATATATATATATATATATATATATATGGTTGACAATGATGATGATGATATATATATATATATATCATCATCGTCAACCATTATCAATCCACTGCTGGACGAAGGTCTCCCCAAGTTTCTTCCACAACGATCTGTCTTGTGCCAGTCTCCTCCATGATACTCCCACATACTTTCAAATTTTATCCACCCATCTCCCATGTGGTCTTCTTCTGGGTCTTTTCCTGCCCCTTGGAATCCAATCTAAAATTTCGGCTCTCCATCGATAGCCTGTCCTTCTGGCAGTATGTCCAGCCCATTGCTCGTTCGTGACAGACGTAGTGTTGGTTGCTCCAATATTTTATGCATTTTAGTGTGGAATACCTCGTCCCTCACTCACCTGTTGCGTGGCCCGGCTGTCTAAAGGTACTGTGTACGTTTTGAGCTACTTTTCTAGCATTCTCATCCTCATATTAGTTCATATTCATCCGTTTTCTTATCGTTTGCTCGTTTGTTTACGTTTGGAAGCTGCCAACATGGCGGCTTCCGGTATTTCCTTATCATCTTTGGGCGTGGCGGATGCACGTCACGTCACGCTTCCCACGTCCATGGAAGTTAGCATACTCTCGTCCTCAGATGTGTCTGCTCAGATGCCTTTCCAGCTTTCTAGTACTCCTGCACCGGTGCCTTCACTGGATTTGGCTGCGCTTTCTTCTTCAGCTCCTGCATCTGCCTCGGTGCCCTCCCTGGGTACTACTGATTCTACTGCCTTGCCTTCGGCCTGCGCTTCTCTTCCTTCACAGCCTTCTGTGCCTGCCGGATCCGAACAGACTTCTCTTCCGAGGATGTCATTTGCCTCTAAAGTGCAACGAGGCGCTACTTCTACGTCCGATTCCTCTCAACCAGATGGGCTTTTGCAAGCAACACCTATTATTCAGGTATCCAACCACAAGGTGAAGGTAACGATAGATGACAATTCGCAGATTGGCCGTGAGTTCCATAACCTCCTGGATAGAGGTGTGCTCTTTCATGCTTTACCAAATACTCCATTGCCACGCTACATGGAAGCCCTCTCTGGACATGTGTCGTCTACGGGAAATTCCTGCAATTTCCCGTACTCCTCGGGGTATTTCGGTACAGTTCAATCACAAGGAGGATGCTGACTTTTTTCTTGCAAACGGACTTTCGATTGGGTCAAACCATCTCATCCCGTCGCCTCTTTCCAAGCGACCGGTGAACATCACGTTCTATCCTGTTCCACAGGAAGTGCCTGATACTGCACTTCCTCTCCTTGTCAGTCATGTTTGTAAAATTGTTGGCAAGGTCCGTCGCCTCTCTGACCCTCCCCGCGGAACTCGATTTGCACATGCTACCGGACCTCGCCGTCAGTTATTGGTCGTCTTTCCCACCGAGAAAGCCTTGGCGGATTGTCCTACAGAAGCTACTGTTGAAATTGGCGCACGAACGTACAGTTTCAAGACTTTCACTGCTCGCTATTGTAAACACTGTTTAACACAGAATCACACCACTGCCTCCTGTGACCGCGTTCGACGTAGACGTTCATCAAGTTCGCATCCCACTGCTGACCACATTGGTCTTTCTACTATCCCCACTACCGGTAGTTTGCCTGACGCGAATTCTTTGTTTCTCCGTCAGACGAACATTTCCGTCACGGACAATGCTGCCTTTCCTCCTCTCCCGACCCGTACGATTGGGCATCCACCTTCAAGATTGACAGAGTTGTCTTTGACCACAGATGTGTCTACAGCGGAGTGTTCCGATCCGGGTGTGTTGAGTGGTGGTTTGGCAGATCGGCCGTCTGGCTCTTCTAATAGCCTCTCGGATATCGGATCTCCATTTACAACCTTGTTTACCATACCCTTGTTGCAACATCTTCCTGAAGCCTCGGCTGTTGTACCAGTCTCCAATAAGGCAGCTCAGCTTCGTACTGCTCCTTCGGCGACGGTCGTTTCCTTGTCTCCTGACTTGGGAGGTGAGCCTGCTCCACTAATGGATACATCCGCCTCAGCTTCTTCTTCGAAGCGGATTGGAACTTCCAAAGGCGCTGTAAAACAGAAAAAGTTAAAACACCTTTCTGTGCCACATTCTGAGAATTCATCTAGTGTTCCCGAGGTTTCCGGTTCCGGTGTTTCTCCACCTGATGATTCTTCAAACAGTATGCTTCTCCGCTCAGGTCCTGTCAATCCTCTCTCTGATGCTGAGGTTCTACAGGCAGTTGATACGTTTCCTCCAGTTCCTGGCCCACTGTCCAGACAGCAACTTTTACGTCTTTTTCAACCTGCACGTACGATTGTTGGTTCTGAAGAATTCCTTCACTCACCTGATCTGGACCTGTATGCAGCGGTAACGCAATTCGAAGCTTATGTGTCACTTTTTAAATCTCTGTGTGCCACCGATCCTCGGTATCAGCCTTTTTTGAGACGTTACACGCGCCGTCTCGCCTCCTTGAAGGAGCTCGTTGAGAAGCATATATGTGATACCTTCTATTCTTTTACTGATAACATTTAGCTCTCTTCCTCACACCGATTACTTTTTGTTCTCTCAATGCTAGGGGATTTGTGAACCCGTTCGCAGATGCCCTGGTTTTGCAGACTTAGTGCATGTTGATTCTGATGTCTTCATTGTGTGTTTTTACTGTGATTCACAAGTAATGTATTGTAAATTTGCTTTATTTGCTTTATTTAATGTATTGTAAATTTGCTTTATTTGCTTTATTTAATGTATTGTAAATTTGCTTTATTTGCTTTATTTAATGTATTGTAAATTTGCTTTATTTGCTTTATTTAATGTATTGTAAATTTGCTTTATTTTAAAGTTGCGATAATTGCGTGTTTTTGCTGTGTTTTCACAATTAATCGGTTTCGTTACTTGTGTGATCTCCTCATTATCTCAGTATCATTATCTTATCTGTTGTTTCCTGAATTTTTCCCTGTTTTTTAAATTACCTATAATTGTGAGTGTTTGCTGTGTTAGTGCTTTCCTCTATCGCGGATTATTATAGTGGTACGTTTGTTGCCTTTGTTATTTTTATAAAGTTGCTGAGGTACTCAATGTTGTTTTGCGCTCTAACCACATTTCAGTTCCGTTCGGTTGATTTATCATAGCATAGTACATTTCATGCATTTGTGCACATGTGTTATAGTGTTTGACATGCCGTTAGGCCATTCATTGTTCGTGTGCATATTCATTTCCTTTCTGTGTACCGTTGTGCTGCATCGTGGATATACTGACTTTCCGCACTGTTGCTTTCTGTACTGCAGCTTTTAATGAATCTCCTATATCTGTATTTCGTTATAGCAATAAACTGGGTACCACTATGGTACCCACAGTTACCAATACCAATACCATTGTCATTTCAGGGATTTAACTCTGATCATGATGTCTTCCACTCTTGTCATTTTTCGGATCCACGAGTTCCTCTTCTTATCTCTCCTGATTACAACAAGCATGCATCTCTCCATGCTGTTTTGAGTTGTCTGCAGTCTTTGTATGTCTCTTTTAGTTAAGGTCCACGTCTCTGCACCATACGTAAGCACTGGAAGGATGCATTGATCAAACACTTTTCTTTTAAGACATAATGGCATATTGCTCTTGAAAATTATGCTGTTTCTTCCAAAAGCTCTCCAGGCAAGTTTTGTACGCCGATTAATTTCTTCATCCATATATATATATGGCATTCCTCAGTGATATATATACGTGCACTTCGTATAAATAGACAACACAAGTGACTGTTCAAAAAGAAAACGTTATTCGGAAAAATGTGTGATTTGTGCTTGGTCTTCATGACCCTCAAACTTTACTCACACTCGGGATCCGGAGAGAGGTCGACATTTTTTTGTTGTTACTTTTCACAAAAGATCCACCTTAACACCCTCTTGCCTCCTCGAAAACTCGAAGCTACGAGAAAGTTTAAAAAAAAAAAAAAAAGAAAGAAAGAAAAAAAGGAAGGCGGAAGGACTTTCTGCATTGGTGTTTCTTTTCTTTAAATAAAAAAAACAGCAACGTTCTGGTCAGTAGTGAAAGAGTTTAATTCTTTGTAAACCCATAGGACTCTTGGGTCGTTGGGAGCTCCAGTTCAGGTGGGGGCCCTACGCACCCGTATCGTTCGCCTACCTTTTAAGGGGGATTCTCTTTTTTTTTTTTTTTTTTTTTTTTTTTTTGCGAAAAAAATCGACTTTTTTAAGTTATTTTATTATTTCAGATCTTAGGATATGTATACCAAATTTCAAATCGAAATTCACAAAATTGGCCAAGTTATAATCTATTATTGTCCAGTGTGGTCACTCAAAACAACGACGAAAGTTTCAATTCTACTGTCTGGCTGTTCGCGCCCAAACATCTTCACTGTGGCTCAAAAACCATCGAAATGGCAGCTTATGTAGAAGCAGGCATTTTTAATGAAGGTTTTTCTGCCGTCTTGAAAATGATGACAACAATAGGAATCGTTATTGGGGAGGGTTTGCAGAGATCGTCGAGACGCAGCCTCGAGGCTACAAAAGAGGCTCGTACAAGGCGTAGAAGCGAGCAAATGTCTCTAAACGAGTTCTACGAAGTAGAGCAAGGAACACTGTATGGCCCTGGTATAGCATATTAGCAGAAAAGTACTGCAAGTACTCGATATACCTCCGTAAACTGTACTTGAAACTTTAAACGCGTTTTCCTTGAAACAGCTTTTTCGCGAATGTTTGGCATGATATTTCAATACCTATTGGACCGATTGACTTCAAATGTAAAACTGCATGTTCAGCAAACATTCTTTTATCGTTTGATGAACCAGAAACGCGATACATTAGGTATATTTTTTAATAGCAAAAAACATTGTCAATTTTTTGAGCTAAATTGATAATTTGAGTTTGACAAATCACCATTTCCTCAAATACAAGTATATACTGTATATATATTTTTTTCTGGTTCATCAAACGATAACTACGTGTGCATAGAGTAAAACGCCGTTCGACCGCAGATCTTCGCGCAGTGTCATCTTCGAGGGGGATTTGCGGGCGTGATTCTTCATGAAACTTGTTACAAATTGTTTTGTTGATAACTGAAAAGATAATAAATAGATGAACCTACTTTGGAATCAATTGACTGCATAGTTTCGTCAATAATCACTCCAAAAAAAAAAAAAAAAAGGCGGCAATTTAAGCGTGAAAAATGAGAATCCCCCCTTAAGACGGTCATGGTGTAATGCATTGCGAATGCTCCCTTTCTTTTGGTTTCTCATCGCTCCCGGAACGTGGGGTTTCGCTGCGTTCCGGCGCATTCCCACCACTACTAATGCTTATGATAGAGATAGAAAGATATCAATGGTAAATTTTACTCACTCACTTTCAGTACATCTTTGACGTATATATAAATGTGTATTATAGTACGCGAGAGTGTGTGCATGTGTGTAACAGCGTGAAACTGAGTGTGCGTATACTTTAGGGAAACAATAAACAGACAATGCGATAGTTACCTACAAAAGTACGTAAGCCAGGAAAAAAATATCTTATTTTCTTATGTTGTCGCTTTATCTATTCCTTCGACCACACCCTAGAAATATTGTCTTATCAGTAGCATTGCCAAAATTTTTCATGAATCAGAAAAAACGGTAGTTTGACAATGACTTCCGATCTACACTATACTAACAAAAGTCACCGTACATCCCTTCAAAAGCAAATGAACGGATCATCTGCGTTGTAAAGATGCGCGGTACAGCTGCAAAAGGTATAAAAACAAGCCTGCAGCTGACCGCGGTCATATCGCACTGTAAAGTTGAGTAAAAATGTCACGGGGGAGAGAACTGACTGTGAGAAAGGAAAGACTGTTGGGTGTTATATTAGTGGGTTGTCCATAAGAGAAACCGAGAAACATACCCAAGTCAACTGTTTTGGATGTAGTGAATAAGTGAAAGACACATGACGCGTCTGAAGCAGCAAAACGTACCGGCAGACCAAAAAAAATCAGTGATAGAGCACGTCGAAGCCTCAGGAGAGTCATTACAGCTAACTGACGGAGAAGACCTCAGTAAACAGGTGAGTAAAAATGCTGGAACCTCGGTATGTACACGTACCATTCGCAGAGAATTTCATTCCATGGGTTACCGTGGTTGTGCAGCTGCTCATAAGCCTTTCATCTCCACTCGGAATGCTACTCGTCGTTTAGCATGGTGTAAAGAACATTTATTGTGGACCGTAGATCAATAGAAACGGGTCCTATGGACTTCTGAATCCAGATACACGATCCATAAGTCTGATGGCCGTGTGTGGGTATGGCGGCAGCCGGAGGAACGATATTTACCACAGTGAATACGACGGTCAAATTTGGAGCTGGCAGTGTACTCGTCCGGGTTTTTTTTTTTTTTTTTATGTGGCCCATTGGCTATCATGGACAAACCTGTTAACCAGCACGTCTACTTTGATATTCTGGACAATTATGCCCTACTAACTCTGTGGCAATATTACGGAACCGAGCCTTGTTGGTACCAGCAGAACAATACACCGAGCCATGAAGCAAGGACTGCCGCCCCGGTGGCGCAGTGGTCTAAGCGATGGCCTCTGATCATTCGTCCGAACGGGGTCCGGGTTCGAATCCCGGTGAGGCATGGATGTTGTGTTTGTCTTACGGCACTGGCTCTCTCCCTTCCCTGGAACCAGTGACCCTAAATTAGGGACGGGCGACTGCTTATAGCCCATTGAGTTGCTCACGGTGGTCGTTAAACGTCCAATAAAAAAAAAAAAAAAAAAAAAAAAGAAGCAAGGACTGTTACGGCGTGGTTTGACGGTAATTCCGTATCGTGTGAGGACTGGCCAGCACAGAGTCCTGATCTTAATCCCATAGATCACGTAAAGGGTGAATTAGAGCTCCGCATAAGAAATTTGGAAGCATGGTCTACTACTTAGCAACAGTTAGAGGCAGCATTATGTACTTCATGGAACCGCATACCTATCGCTGTGTTCCAAAATCTTGTCGAAAGCATGTCTCGCAGGGTCAGTGCATGCATTAAGGCCAAAGTTGGACCGACACTGTGCTAATGTATATCAATAAATATATATATATAGCATTATGTATATCATTGCGTTTCTCTTCCAGTTGTCCGGTGACTTTTGTCAATATAGTGTATTTTTGCTGTATAGCACAGAGGAAAATATTTACCGCAAATAATTGGGTTCTAGAAAAATTCCATTGTAGCAATAAGTACGACGGAGATTTTACAGCTCCACTTGGTGCAGGATTTTCCAAACGCGTCTCATGTATGAAAAAAATATATGACGTTATCTCTTTGTAGATATGGTGTTCTACACACTAAATCTGAAACTTCAGATAGCTCCGCTTTCTTTGTGCTGTTTGGGTTTCCAGTGAATAATCGTTGAAAATTTTTACCGGCGAACTGATGAATTTGCTTATTTTTTTTTTTATATTTTTAACTAAGTTATCGTTTTCTCTTTCAATTTTTGAGATCACAGTATTTCAGATCATAAGGTCATGTGTAGAGGATTTTAGGAAGAGAGTGTCTAACCCCTGGTCTTAAACAACCCTAATAAATAGGAAGGTAAGTGATTTCGGCTACAGTGCCTGATAGGAAAGTGACACGGAAGGGAGGTAGAAAGGGGGAGGAAGACGCTCTTATTTATTACCGGGTGGCCAGTACCCGGTGCCGACGGCGTAACGTGCCCAATACAGTATTTCAACACAACATGTCGGCCATTTATTCGATCAGAGGCGCCTCGGCTTACTGTATAATAACCAGATCTGCCATTTTGATAGTATTGCATTTTTTACATAACGTCCTAAATTTTCCTGATCACACATACACACATTCCTGTTTGAATATAAAAATTATCATACCAGTTAATCTACACATACCAGCCACTGAATTAGAAACTTTTATTCAATTTTAGCCCAAAATGCAGCACATATACAGTTTAGCATAGTCTCCACAAGGTAGAGGTCTGCACGGGCCTTTTGTTTTGGTGAGCCCGGCCAAAGCCCGTGCGTTTAAGACCCAGCCCAGCACTGCCCGGCCCGTTTCAAATATTAGGCACTCGGCACGGGCCCGTCAATTGCAGCTCTTATTTAGGCCACGCCCGGTCCGTGAGGTGCCGTTTGGTATTATATTTTTTTCTATTGTATTTTATTAAATTGTGCAAATTAAATAATGAAATGAGATGTTAATGAAAATATTCAGTTGAATGTAAGTCTAAAAATATTAACTAAAGTTTAACAATTATCAAAGAATATAACCTTTAGAGAGAGAGAGAGAGAGAGAGAAAGAGATAGAGAGAGAGAGAGAGAGAGAGAGAGAGAGAGAGAGAGAGAGATAGAGAGAGAGAGAGAGAGAGAGAGAGAGAGAGAGAAAGAGATAGAGAGAGAGAGAGAGAAAGAGATAGAGAAAGAGAGAGAGAGAGAGAAGAAAGAAGACTAAGCGCGTTCAAAATCTCCCTTTCTCTGAACTAGCACACCGCAACACTACAAAAGTCAATCCCTATACAGATTAGGGATAGGAGAAACAATCGATGTCGTCCCGCTCTCTCATACTAGCACACACAAGGACACCCCACATCCCTACAGACCCTCCCCCCTCCCGTTCCCCACTTCACACACACTCTCTGTCTGTCTGTCTCTCTCTCTCTTTCTCTCGCTTCTCTCTCTCTCTCGCTGTCTCTCTCTCTCTCTCTCTCTCTCTCTCTCTCTCGCTCTCTCTCTCTCTCGCTCTCGCTCTCTCTCTCTCTCGCTCTCTCTCTCTCTCGGGATCGAATATCATTTTGCTGTCAAAAAGCCCCAAAGTAGTTTTACCATCTTAATACCTACATATGGTAAAAACACTCTGAGTGCCTCTCCTTGTTTTTGCGATTACGCCCTGGGTTGTCTCATGGAATTAAGTAAAGCCAGCAAAACAATTAAACAGACCAGGAAATCGGGAAACATCACTTTTTTTTTCTTTATCTTTGCAATTAAAAAAAAGGGTTGACTTGCCCCGTCCACGTTCCGGCCCGGTCTTAAATATGTGGGGAAAAGCCCGGCCTGGCCCGACCCGTTGCTTTGTTTTCTGAACTAAAAGAAGCCCGACCCGGCCCCTGCAGACCTACTCTACCACAAGGTGTTGGAGTGCATCTGCATCTACAGCATATCAGATCTTCACCAGGCAGTCCTTGGCTAAGATTTCACGGAAGAGACCGGAACTACCAGATCTGTTTTTCTAACATGTATCATATATTCTCAATGGGGTTCAGATCTGGGATTTCAGGGTTTTACGACCACCATGAGCAACTCAGTGTGCTAGAAGCTGCTTTGTGGTGACCAAGGAAGATGGTGGAAGTTGCTATCGTACTAGCTAAACAACTACTGAACACAGTAGAATTGTCCTCCATGAAACAGCTGTCACAAGCTGGATAAAAAGTCAGCATTGCAAGATGTACTTGATCGAAAACAATGCTCAGATAATCCTTGGAGGTCACCCGACCTTCCAGAAAAATCAGGGGACCCGTTCCTACCAAAGTGCTCTACTCGATTACACCGCCTCCAGAATCTTGATATGTGTTTACAACGCAAGCTGTGTCCATTGCTTCATAAAGCTCCAGCCAAACTCTCTGCGTACCATCGCAAGAACTGGAAAAAAGATGACGCGCACGGCGAATCGTCGGACCTCTTTTTTCCAGTTTTCCAGTGTCCGGTCATGGTGTTAATGACACCACTTTAGACGAACTTTCCGGTTCTTCGCAGAAATCAGTGGTTTCCGGATAGGCATGCGACTACCAGTACCTATCTTCTTCAATTCTCTGCGCATAGTTCGCTGAGATATGGATCAGGAACAGCCTTATCTGAATGCTTCGGTAAATTGCTACACACGGGACGTCCTGTTTCTTTATACAAACCTTCTCAGACGACGACGATCTCGTTCCTGACAGATTGTCGTCGGGCGACAGTTACGTCTCTTTGGCAAGAAATTTGGATTATTATTCCACTGTTTAAAGACATGGGATATCTCACTTTTTGAGAACCTAGTCAGTTTTCAAAATCGTGTCCAGCCAGATGGGCACCCCAAATAAGCCCTTTATTGAACACTAAAAGATCCTTTGTTTTTCTCGTTGTGAACAACACTACTGACTATTACCGACGAGCAGCTGTCTTAAATGGTTGTCTAGATCACGTTGTGGCGCAGCACATGATCACGTATGTTTCGCACATCTGCACAAAGGTTTCTAATTGAGTGACTGGTTGTGTGTATGTGGACGCGGCCGAGCCACATTATTGTGATCACCAGCTAATATCCAAAGTAACCGCAGTGTGAAGCGCGGACAGCAGCTAGACGGGTTGGAAGTGATTCAATATGATGCTGGAAGGTGTTCACACGTATGTGGAGCCATGCTGACTGCAGTGCATCTCCAGCTGCTGGAGGGTGCGAGGTGGAGGATCCTTAGAGCGAACAACCCGATCGAGGTGGTCCCACAGAGGCCCAATTAGGTTTAAGTCTAGGGAATTAGGGCGCCAGGGAAGTATTTTGAAGTCTTCATCGTGCTCTTCTAACCCCTCTCGGACATTTCCAGCTGTGTGACACATCGCATTTTCGTGCTGGAAGATTACCACAGTGAATACGTGAATATCAGCATGTATGGGTGCACGTGGTCTGCAAGGATGGATTCATAACGAATTCGGTCTAAAGTGCTTTCCAGCGTTATGAGTGGACCCAGAGAATGCCATGGAAACATTCCCTAGACTTATAACGCTACCCCCACCAGCTTGTGTTCTTACAGCGATGTTTAAAGAGTGTTTATTCTCCGATGTTTCTCGCCTTTCGATGAAGCAGAAAACGTGACTCATCGGAGAAGACAATCCTTTGCCGTTCAGTGGTGGTCCAATTCCGATAATGCCGTGAAAATTTCTGCCGATGCACCTTCGTTAGCATAGGTGCAGTGATCATCCGTCTGCATCGGAGCCCCATATGCAGTAGGATTAACTGAACTGTTGTTCTAGACACACTTCCAGTGGTCCCCTGGTTCATTCGGCCAGTGAGTTGCTCCACTGGCGCGTCGATCGTCCCTCACGCACCTTCGAGGCTTTCGTTCACCTCTCACATCAATCATCACGTACCATTGATGTGAGAGGTGAACCCAGTTTAAACGTCGTTTATTTGCAACGGTGCCATTTCTTCAATCACGATACACTTTAACCGCAGCAGCACGCGAACAGTTCATAAACGGCGCTGACTGCTACCCTTGGCCCGAAAGCCGATAATCAATCCTTTTAGCAAATCTGATAAATCGCTCTTTTTATCCATGACAGCAACGAGTGATATGTTTTCAGGATGCCTGCAGCACACCTTATATACTCTCCAAGCCAGCTCACGACACGTGCCTTCTTTCATTGGCTACGCGCTGTTGATGTCAAAAGTAGGAGGTGGTCATAATAATGTGACTCGACTGTGTATATTCTTCTTGAAATGCAGTAAAATAACTGACACGACATTTTTGGTCATCCATTCCAATACAGACTTACGATTTTTAATCCGATTATGAAGTATGGTAACGAATCTTTCGAGAGAAATATGGCTGCCTTCGGAAAATTAAATTTTAAAGAGATTCGGTTGAGAAATTTGGAATAAATAGTCATTTCTTAAAACTTTAGAAGTTATACCAAATTGCCAGGCTTGTTGGCTCATTGTTCATGAAACTCGATAATCTCTATTTAATTTAAGCTTTGTGTGTGTGACTACACATGCTATGCATGCAGAATGGGTGCGAGCAATACTGTCATACACACCCACTTGAAAGATAATAGACGAGATAGGCGCAAAAAAGGGAATTTGAAGAATTAAGTATAGTGAGGGGGTGAAATAATGACTGCTCTTTTACACCGCGAATGCTTTGAAATGTTCTTCCCTCTCGTTGGGCTGTGAATTTTAAAAGGAAGACCACTAATTTTATTAGATGGTCTCCTGGTGAAATGATTCATATTCCTGATGTACGTCATTACGTAAAGAAAACATTTCGGTGCACCCAATAACATATTTCAACAAATTCCTCGCAACTGCTCAAAAGATGAATAGATAAAGACCAAATCAAATAATCTTTATTGACTTTTTTGTTTTTTATTTCAACCATTGTTGTGATCATCTCAGAATATACACTGACGGGAAAAAAATCCCAACACCAAGAAGGGGTTGTGTTAGGTAAACGGCAGTTGGTAGGCGGTGAGAGTACATCTGTAAGATGACGTCTATGCAAATTTCGCGCTCGGCGCATACGGGTGGCGCTAGTAGCGCCCCTCGGAACATGCAAAGCAGGTTTGCTGTAAATACGCGCTGTAACGTTCGTGAGCTTAGTTATCGTTTAGATTCGACGTAGTGTGTTGATGTTAGTCAAGAATGCCTTTAATAAGACGAAGAAGCCATTATCAACAGCTCACGGAGTTTGAACGAGGTCGTGTAATAGGGCTACGAGAAGGTGGATTTTCGTTCCGCAATATTGCAGAACGACTTGGCAGGAATGTAGCCACTGTGCATGATTGTTGGCAGCGGTGGTCAAGGGAAGGTACTGCTTCAAGAAGACCGGGTTCCGGCCGGCCACGTGGCACTACTAAGAGGGAAGACCGCCGTGTACGGCGTATGGCCGTGGCGCATCGTACCGCGTCTGCGGCAGCAATTCGAGCTGCAGTTGCCACCACAGTGACACAACGAACTGTTACAAATCGGTTACCAGACACCCTGTAGCGTGCATTCCACTTACTCCAAACCACTGCTGTTTGCGACGTCAGTGGTGTCAAGCTAGAGCTCATTAGAGGATGGAGTGGAGATCTGTTGTGTTTTCTCATGAAAACCGGTTCTGTCTGGGTGCCAGTGATGGCCGTGTGTTGGTTAGAAGGAGGCCAGGTGAGCGCCTGCAACCAACCTGTCTGCGGCCGAGACACACTGGACCTACACCTGGAGTTATAGTCTGGGGAGCAATTTCCTATGACAGAAGGAGCACTCTCGTGGTTATCCCACGCACCCTGACGGCACAGTTGTACATCGGTCTGGTGATTCAACCTGTATTAAAAGAAATCCGTCTTGTTGCACGATTATATTTATTCAGCTAAAAAATGAAATCTATATACAGTTTAAAAACACATGAGCACTTTCGGTGTCACATTGACACCTTCATCAGATGTAATTTCACCATGTGGCTACATGCTGGTCTTAAGTACGTGGAGTAGATGCATCATGGGAAAGGTAATGTCAATGTCACATGATATACCAGATAACAAGACAATCAAAAAAAGGCATAGTTAGCCAATGATCACTTAACAGAAGCAATTGCTATTGTGCTGTCCTTCCCAACAAGATTGCTCCAAGGTTCAGGTAAAACATAAGGATAATAGTCATTACAGCAACTTGTATTATAAGCCGAAATATAGAGGCTTTCTGCAAATAACAAGGAATGAACAGAGTTAGGTGTGTTTATGATTTTAGCGTTGTCCCAGTCTGGGATGGAATTTCCAGCACTTATGGTTCTTGCAAAAGAGGTGCTTTGGTGATTCATTTTTAGATCATATCTGTGTTCATTTAATCTCAAATCCAAATTTCTTTTGGTAGAACCCACATAATGATTGTTTAGTTCACCAGAGATAGTGTCAAGCATAGGAATAACATACACACCCCATTTTTTCCCTTTGTCAATTTTGTCACGATCATTGCGGATAATGGTATATAGATTGCATGATCGTATTCCAAATTGTATTTTATGACGAGAACATATGTTGGTAAGGAGGTTTACAATATGTGGATTAAAATCAACAGATCCAACATACTTTTTAGGCACTTGCTCACTAATTAAAGCAGTTGACATAGAAAACCGTACTTTATTGTGCACTCCCCTAACAACGTTGTCCGGGTAACCATGGTTTTTAGCGAGGGATGATATCCATTGTAGTTCTTGAGCTCTGGCGAAATGGCTAGAAGAATGTGAATATGCTCTTCTAAATAGGAAGTGCAGAGCAGAAATTTTATGCTGAAAAATGTGAGCAGAATTGTACGGAATTAGAGTGGGTGTGGAAGTAGGTTTTCGATAAACGGCAAAAGACAGGGAATTGTCAGAAGGGGTACGAGTAATTTGAAAGTCAAGATAAAGTAAGACGAAATTATTTTCAAGTTCTATCGTGAGTTTGATGGAGGGGTATTGAGCAGACATAGCGTTGACAAACTGCTGTAACTGATTTATGGTATATGGCCAAATTACCAAGATGTCATCAACGTAACGGATATAGAGACTAGGTTTTTGTGGGAATTCTTGTATGACTTTATTTTCAATATGCTGTAGAAGAATTTCTGCTAAGACTGCGGATAAAGGTGAACCCATGGCTGTCCCGTCGGTTTGTTGGTAAAATATGTTCTGAAATTTGAAAAATGAACGCTTTTTAATGAGATGAAGAGCATTCATTATGAAAGCAATATCATTGGCAGGAATGTCAGAATCAATCAGCAAGGCCTGAATCAACTGAAATGTAGCTTCCATAGGTACATTCGTGTATAACGAAACTACATCTAGGGACGCCAAAAAATAGGAATTTGGTAGTGGCTGAATTAACTTTAACCTATCAATAGCTTGTGTGGTGCTCTTTATTGAGTAGGAAGAATTCACTGTAAATTTGGTGAGATAACTTGCCAAAGCTTTTTCCAAAGGTCGGGTGGGGGCAATGTAACCTGATACAAGAGGGCGAATAGGGTACCCTTCCTTGTGTAGCTTTAATCTACCAATTTTCTATGTCAACTGCTTTAATTAGTGAGCAAGTGCCTAAAAAGTATGTTGGATCTGTTGATTTTAATCCACATATTGTAAACCTCCTTACCAACATATGTTCTCGTCATAAAATACAATTTGGAATACGATCATGCAATCTATATACCATTATCCGCAATGATCGTGACAAAATTGACAAAGGGAAAAAATGGGGTGTGTATGTTATTCCTATGCTTGACACTATCTCTGGTGAACTAAACAATCATTATGTGGGTTCTACCAAAAGAAATTTGGATTTGAGATTAAATGAACACAGATATGATCTAAAAATGAATCACCAAAGCACCTCTTTTGCAAGAACCATAAGTGCTGGAAATTCCATCCCAGACTGGGACAACGCTAAAATCATAAACACACCTAACTCTGTTCATTCCTTGTTATTTGCAGAAAGCCTCTATATTTTGGCTTATAATACAAGTTGCTGTAATGACTATTATCCTTATGTTTTACCTGAACCTTGGAGCAATCTTGTTGGGAAGGACAGCACAATAGCAATTGCTTCTGTTAAGTGATCATTGGCTAACTATGCCTTTTTTTGATTGTCTTGTTATCTGGTATATCATGTGACATTGACATTACCTTTCCCATGATGCATCTACTCCACGTACTTAAGACCAGCATGTAGCCACATGGTGAAATTACATCTGATGAAGGTGTCAATGTGACACCGAAAGTGCTCATGTGTTTTTAAACTGTATATAGATTTCATTTTTTAGCTGAATAAATATAATCGTGCAACAAGACGGATTTCTTTTAATACTGGTATTTATGCACGAATTATAGTGTCAACCGATTCAACCTGTTGTGCTGCCATTCATGAACAGCATTACAGGGGGTGTTTTCCAACAGGATAACGCTCGCCCGCATACCGCTGTTGTAACCCAACATGCTCTACAGAGTGTCGACATGTTTCCGTGGCCTGCTAGATCACCAGATCTTTCACCAATCGAGAACGTATGGGACATCATTGGACGACAACTCCAGCGTCACCCCCAACCAGCATAAACCGTCCCTGTATTGATCGACCAAGTGCAACAGGCATTTAACTCCATCCCACAAACTGACATCCAGCACCTGTACGACACAATGCATGAACGTTTGCGTGCTTGCATTCAACATTCTGGCCGTTACACCGGTTATTAATGTACCAGCATTTCACATATAAAACGGTTCTTCTCGCGCTTACATTAAGCTGTGATCTTGAAACCTTAATCGATTAAATATGTTACCTATACAAATGTATTGCCACCATTTCATTCCTCTACAACTATTTTTTCGTGGTGTTGGAATTTTTTCCCGTCAGTGTATAATAGAAAGATGAATCACCTGTGTGGTTTTCATGAATTTTTTTTCTGGCATGCAGTTATAATTCTCTTTCTGTTACTTTATTCCAAACGTAATTCTCAATTTTTGCTGTTTACTGAGTAACGAAATGCAAGAGAGCAACAGGAATTTCAACCGCTTATTTCTCGAAGTGTTTTTTAATGGAACGATTTTTCAGTGATTTCTTTTTGTTTCAGTTTAACGACTCTCATGAGAAACTCTTAGAGATATAAAAATGCACCCGTACCAAATTTGAACCTACTAACTCCAGAGAAACGACAGAGCCAGCGCCATCAGACGAATAACCTACTCATGCCTCATTCCGGAGTAGAACCCGGGCCTATCTATGTTGAATAGTCAGAAGCCAGCGCTTCGGAGTAGAGATCTGCACGGCCTCGGCCCGGGCTATTTTTTTTTTCATCAGTTAAGTAAAAAATTCCGGGCTCAGGCTGGGCCTGTGCTAGAAGGTTTAACATTTTGCTTCTGATTTTAAAAAATCTTTTCGTCTCACAAAAAGAAATCTGACTTGCTAAACAATCAGATGGCGAGGTTTACTGAGAAAACGAATCTACCACCGGATGAATTGACAAGATGAGGGTCTTACAGCTTAAACCAACAAGATGAGGGTCTGAAACGGGACGGTTTATTTCTTTTTAAGATTGAAATCAGAGATGGCAATGGGTCACGAGACAATGGGTCGACAATTTCTTGCGGGTCCAACGGTGGTTTTGACCCGGTTTCATTACCGCTTTATTTTTGAAAAAAAATATATATATTCCAAAGAAAAATGCGCGTTATGGAATTCTGTAGTCGATACTAGTGACCACGGGGTGAATAATGATTTGCCATGCAAAAATATCGTCGTCTCTTTCTTAAAGCAGCGAAGATTTCTACCGACCGACGTCAGATACACATCATATCGTAAAAAGATAATTTGCGTTCTTTTACAGTGCGATTGCCCAGGGCAAGGTACAGGAAAACGCCATTCGCCTGCTTCTCAGCTGATTCACTCTCTCCGTGCGAAGTTCACTGTATGACTAAGAGTTACTTTTCACATCGCATCTTTTACATTGAGCATTTAGAAGTGTTCGATTGATGTGCTAACATCCCGTTCCCATCACATAACTCCTCATTTGTTAATATGAATGTATTTAATATTAAGGAGGTTGAGAAAGGCGTCGAGGCCAACAAATACGTGCTTGTTGAAAACCACAAGGGGAAGAGTGAATGCTGGAAATTGTTTCGTCTCATTAAGGTACGGGCGAATAATTCTGTGTTGTTTGGTCTTGCTTGTTGTTCAAAATATGGAAAATGTGTAACTACAAAGAAATATGTCGACGGTGTAATAAAAGATTATGGAACCAAAAGTCTAACCGACCATATGAAAGTATGCGCACCTCCGTCGAAGTGTGGAAAGAGTGAACAATCTAAATACATTTTTAAAAAATGTATTTGTGTAATCGTAAATGATGATTCCCATTTGTAATATACTCCATGGTCACGTTCATAGTCAGCCATTACTTCTGGATTACGCAAAATAGTGGCACTAAATATGGCACTAAAATTTAGCAAGTAACCAAATTTTATTATTAAAAAAGGATTTCAGTTATTAAATATCAACAGTTATTGGGATGAATATATATATATTGAATTTCGAATTTCTATTTCAAAGCGGGTCCGGATCGGGTCGGGTTGGGTTCAGGTCGGTTTCGGGTCGGGCCCAGTTATGGGACGTCCGTGTCCGGGTCCGAAATTTTTGACCCTTTTCCAGCTCTGGTTGAAATCCAATTCCGTTTTCAAGTTGTTGGTTTTAGTGACTAAAATACGGGGCTTCCTTTTTTCCTTCTGAGAAATGCTTACATGAACAGAGCTATCACCTTCTCGAAACCAAAACCAAAACGAACTTTTGGCGCCATTCTTTGCTACAAAGGAGAAGAGGAAGTTCGAAATATTTGTTTACATATTTGGGTATTGAGGACTACCTTGTTTGTTCTTAAGTGTAGAAGGAAAATAGCATTTACATTTGTATCTGAAGTATGTAGTTAGGCCGAAACCTCAACCACGTGATAAATTCCAATCAGAAATTGCACATTTCTTTGTGGGATATTCCCTCTACGATTGTTCTGCAGAGCATACTTGTTTCTCTATACCTTGGGGGTTTTCAAACTTTTCTGAATCGCGGACAACATAGCAAAATGGAATGGTACTCGAGGGTCACATGGGGGAAAAATAATAATGCATGTGTTTATTATGAATATCGATTGTTCCAGACATTATTTCCAGACTTCCGTGTATTTGGGTGTGTATTCATTTCTTCGTTTCGAAAATATATTTTCTTTCGTTTTAGAATTTCTTTTGTGGACATCGTGTAGTGCGCCACTAAGAAGTGCTCCACCGACCACGGATTAAAAACCAGGGCTCTAACGAAAGAATTGCGTTATTTCCGATAGATGGCGAAGCACGTTAGGTGAAAGTATCAAACAGATCGAGCCAGGATTCTCAGTTAAGGCCCGTGCAGATCTTTACTTCGGACTACTGTTCTACTTCCCTGGTTTTTCTTTCTCTTCTCTCTCTCATTTCCTGACTATTCTCTGAATCCCTTTCACGGGCGTTCTCCTGTTTCTCGTTTCTCTCTCCTTCACACGCAGCAACATACAGTTCACTCCTTTTCATTCATACTTCCTCTCATTCCTCCTCTCTTTTGAAGAAGATCTCTGGAAAAAAATTGGAGGAAATCTGTACATTTTTTTTGGAGAAGAATGGGATCACATTTTTGTCACATCGCAAGAGATATTATTTCTGAATATATATTATGACAAGTGATTAGCATTGCCTAAGTTTGAATTTGAAGGAAGCTTTGCATGCTTGAGTGAGTTCTTATATACAATGTCTTGTCAAATATCGGGTCGGGTCCTACGCAAGCACCACTTGTCAGTCCCTACTATAGTTACACTTGCAGAGCTTTGATAAGACTTAACTAATTTCCATCGAGGATTGATAGTAGGGCGCCACATTGTGACATTTTATCTGCATTTCATCTCCCTATAGGTGGACGGTTGGGGATGTGATACTCAAATGGGAGCGGACTGGGACTTAAACACCTAAGGAATGATCACGTGAACCTTAGAAGCTAACATAACGTGGCAGGAGAGCTCAGTAAAAACTATCCGCACAGAACTCAAATCGACATTTTCTCAAATCACGCGTGAGACTATTTATTGGGTTTGATGCAAGCACAAATACAGTTGAGGAAGCGGCATGATATTATGAGAAGTCACGATCATAGTCCTCTAGTGTGATGGTCGTTCGTGTGTGTGGCAAATGCACGAACAAAGGTACCTTCCGGACTGTATCGTCCGGACAATGGAGTATTTTGGAGGCAGAGGAATGTCACGGAGCTGTTTTTTATGGTTCGGTGCGCTATGCAGCAGTTCGTTTGGTGAAGGCTCATATCTCTATCCAAACGACTGTGCACCATGTCTTACCGTTTGCGTTGTTATAGATTGTTTGCTGACATGAGCGTCGAAAAGCTGGACTACCCAGGCCAGAGTCTGGACTTGAACTCTACAGAGAATCTCTTTGATGATTGGATTGTCGGGAGCTTGGAAGAAGAGATCGCCCAACAAAGAATCTGAAATATGAAGTATGGTGGAGGCAGAGTGATGTTACGGAGTTGGGTTTTTTTGCAGCTTGGTTTTGGGCCCGTTAGTCGTTTGGGGTCCGTTAGTCGTTTTGGACAAAAGCAGGAATGCCGAGTTCTACCTATACGTCTTGGGCAATTATGCGCTTCAACGTTGGAGCAGTGTTTTGGGAAAAGGCTCATATCTCCATCGGAAGGACTGTGCACCATTTCTTACTGCTCGCGCTGTCACCGATTGGTTAGCGGGTACCAGAGTTGAATAGTTAGACTACCCAGCTAAGAGTCACGACTTGAACTCTATAGAGAATCTCTTTGAAGAATTGGATTGTCGCGTGCTTAGACGAAGAAGAGATCGCTTAAAACTGTTTTGAAGCCTGGATGATAGAACATATGGGCGGACACTTACAAAAAAAAAACTAGTGGAGATTATTCCACATAGACTAGAAGCTGTCATAAGGCACACAATATCAAATTTCCTGTAAATTAAAGTTATTTTAGACATGCATTATGGATGTTAATGTATGGTAGTGTATATAACCAATACCACGTCCCAGCAAAAACACAAGTGCTGGGAAACTGCTAGCTGAAATCTGCCACTCATAGCCCGGTAGCGGTCCGTTGGTGGCAGCGCCATCAGTTGGCGAGCCATTGATGGCCCTGCAGCATAACAATGAATTGTGGGCCTCCAAGCAAGTGCCACTAGTGGCCCGTTGCTGGCAACCGATGCAACCCCAACACCAGGTGGAAGCAACGGGACTGCGCATGCGCAAAAAGCAACACTTGCTGTGTCTCTCATAGTACCAGTTAGTAGAAAACAACGCTATCGCCCTCGTTTTGTTTTAGTGGATGTTAAGAAAAAAATAGCCATATGTAGAGAGGCGAATCAATTTCTTAATGAAATTCCACGTCGACGAAGATATCAGATTAAGCCATGAAATATTAGATTACAGCCATGAAATACACCCACTCCATTCTCATGAATAACAATTCATGAAATGAAGTGGGTGAATAACAAGAAATAATTTGAAACCGCTTGAAACAAATGTCCTGGAAAAACATTAGAAAAACGCTTGTTGGGAAAAAAAATCATATACGCGTACAAAATTTATTAATTACTTGAAAAAAAAAAAAGCAACGCTATGTCGATAAATGTACTCATCCGTGGGTTGAATACACAAAACTGGGAGGAACTCGCTTCTAAAAATAACGAGAAGTAAAATAAGATATATTTCCTCTTTAAAACAAATGTAGCTTCGTACAACGGAAAGGACAGATACACCGTTAAAAATGTAACAGAATGTGACATGAACCCGAGTAAATATATATTAATTGAACAATCGCCTTTCAAGACGACAAGGACAGCACAATACTTTGGAAAGCGACTTTAAGTTGGTACACTCCTTAAAAATGAGTGAAGTTCCCTTAAGGTAAAAAAACTATCGTCACCTTGAAAACATAAATTTATGAATTATATGAAACTGACTTTTATGAAAAATACCTCGCAATATTAAAAAATTAATGAGAGAACCGTTCGATTACACATTCCGCAGGTAAGAGACAACTTCAAGCACACGCTCATGCGTGGCAAATCAGTCCCGTCCGTAGAGAGACGACGGCCCTGGTTCGTTTCCAATTAGTCCCATCGTCCTCCCACGCCGACGGCCCTGGTTCGTTTCCAACCAGATCCAAATGGGTGTTTTTCCGGTCTGTTGAGAAAATTTCTACAGCGCAGTGCTATAATTCAGAAGTTTCGCAAGGGGAAAAAGTTGTAGCTTTGGGAAACTGCGGTTATCCTTGAATATTTTTTTTTATAGTTACTACTGGGAAATTGGCGGACAAGATTCGGCAAGCCATCAGTTACGTCACGCGGTTGCCGACTGCCACTACCGGCAAACAAGCGGAGCACATTAGGCTAGCCAGCATTTCTGACACGTGCTTGCAGGGCCACTTGTGGCAGCTACTGCCTGTGATAGATAACTGCTGGCCCTGTTGTGGCATATGACAACTGATGGGGGTGTTAACTGTTGGCCAGCTGTTGGCCTGAACTGCTGGCCCTTTTGTTTGCCACCCGAACATTTTATTGATGGTTCGACAGGGGCAACATAGTGCTGAGTCATTGCTGACTGCCAGCAATGGCTCAGCGCTGGCCCAGCAAGACTGTTTTTGCTTGGGTATTACACCTCGTGAACTCAACTCATCCGCTAAGGGATAAGAAGCAGTTTACATCACAAATCTGCAGCGAGGTATTCTGTCCGTATAGCTCAGCTGGGAGAGCGACTTACTCCGGAGTAAGGAGCACGCCTTCGATATCCGTCGCGGACAAACTTATGTTTTCACATTGGCGCCCACTTATGGAAAATGGATCCAGTAGCCGTTGGGTTCTTCGAAAAAGGTGTGATGTTTGTTCCACACATTGTTTGGAATTAATGAAAAATTTTTACTTCGTTTCAAAAACAAAAACAAAAAAAATTAAGAGGGAAATGATGTGGCGTAAGGGAAATGATGTGGCGTACTACAGAGGTGAAAACATGTGTCGAAACGACAAATCTGCAGCGAGATATTCTATCCGCGTAGCTCAGTTGGGAGAGCAACTTACTCGGGAGTAAGGGAACACGGTTTGATGCCCGTCGCGGACAAACTTCTGTTTCACAATTTCACGCGCAATTAAATCATGCCGTTAAGTGATGTCCATCTTAGCTTTTGAGGCACATACAATATGCACATAAAGTACTGTAAAAATTCTTCGTTCAATTTGTGGTTTGTGGCTTCAGAGTGAAGTACGGATAAAGTGACAACTCTTTGACCTTTATTACGAAAGAATTCTTATCCAAAACTTACCCTTTCTTCAAAATTATTTAATTTTTGCGATGATTTTTGTGAAGAAGAAAAAAGAGCTTGTTACTTTTATTAACAATGCTTAACAAAGAAAGAAAAAATTAACACTTTAGGGTCAAGTACATGAGACGTATAAATGGATGGAACAGAATATTATAATTTTTTTATGAGTGCTCAGATTCTGCCATAGTGAATTAGGCTGTTTCCTCTCCAAAACCCACTATTAGTACCATTCCATCCTTGCTCCACCACTCTATAAGGTTTTTTTTTGTTGTTGTTTTGCAGAGTTATTCCATGCAGACAATTTCCATGTATTTTTAGGAAGAAACTGAATTGCAGTATAAGTAGCGCTTTTTATTTCTCTGCAAGGTATGTGTATTCTGTTCCATAAAACCCATCGTTCTCGAGAAGAACAGTCTACATTCATGACCGTCTAGTTTCCGGTTTGATATACTTTACATGACGGGAACTGTTTTAGGATAAAAAAAGTGTTTTCTGTTGCAATTCTAGTGCTGCTAAAATTATATTCTTGACAGTTCTTGCAACTCAAAAACGTTGAGTGTCCACACTTTAATGAAAGACAGAAACTTATCCGTCTGGGTAATTTCTTACTCTGGTTTGACATCTAAATTTACGTTATTTAGTTTATTACTTAATTTGCGAATTAATATTTCAAAATAATTTTTCAGGTAGCGTATGGCGCAGAACAACGTAAAACAGCATTACGTCTTGGTATCCTCTTTTTTTTTTTGGTCTTATCTCTCATTATCTGTATCAATCCTTCTCACTCAGTGGCAACGCCAGTAGCTCAGAACTAGGGCGTTGGGATGTTAGGGGGTAAGCATCATGCGGGGGGAGGGGGCACACATTTTGAAATGCTTAGCAGAAATTTTGGAGGGAAAATCTCTCTCTCTCTCTCTCTCTCTCTCTCTCTCTCTCTCTCTCTCTCTCTCTCTCTCAATCTTTTAAAATCATAACTACGAAAATGGTGTATTTCTGCTATCTATATTCGTTCAGAGAACTCACTCCATTTCATAAAAGTACAAATACGAAATTTAACCAAAAATTTTTTTTGGTCTTATCTCTCATTATCTGTATCAATCCTTCTCACTCAGTGGCAACGCCAGTAGCTCAGAACTAGGGCGTTGGGATGTTAGGGGGTAAGCATCATGCGGGGGGAGGGGGCACACATTTTGAAATGCTTAGCAGAAATTTTGGGGGAAAATCTCTCTCTCTCTCTCTCTCTCTCTCTCTCTCTCTCTCTCTCTCTCTCTCTCTTTTCTCTCTCTCTCTCTCTCTCTCTCTCTCTCTCTCTCTCTCTCTCTCTCTCTCTCTCTCTCTCTCTCTCTCTCCAATCTTTTAAAATCATAACTACGAAAATGGTGTATTTCTGCTATCTATATTCGTTCAGAGAACTCACTCCATTTCATAAAAGTACAAATACGAAATTTAACCAAAAATTCATTTTATGAAACAAAATTTATGTGAATTCGAAAAATTCACGTAAATTTATCCAAGATCGCTAAAATCTAAGATGGTTGCATTCGTCATGTGTTTTCACTGCTAAAATATATTTGAGGAAGAGGCGGCTAAAGGGTGAACTCAAAGAAAAGTTGGGTGCGCTGAAGCTCCCCCTAGCCCACCTGTAGCGTCGAGCCTGCTCCCAAACTGTTCTTTCCTTTCCTCTGTCTAACTTTCAACTCCCTGTTTCTGTCTTTTCACCCTCTCTCTCCCTTCTTCGTCTGCCACTCTGTGCTCACTGTATGTTTTTGCGCTCTGTGTTTCTCACTTTTTCTAATTCAAAGAAATTAATCAAGAATAGATCGTCGCGTATACGACAATCATAGAAGCATGTTATTTTTTAGAGCAGAAGTACCATGTTTTGCTGTTTACATCTTCTCAGAAACTTGCAGAATTACATCCCCGTGGAGCAGTGACCAACCGCATCTCACGATTTATGTTTCATCTCCCACGACTACGTTCTCCCGAGCAACTGAAGCGTAGAGATAGAAATAAATTTATAAGCGATGCCCTGAGCGCAGATTTTTGAAGCCGATCAGATGCGATAACTTTCGGCACTCTTGACTACCTTCAGAGCGTTGACTACTCTCTAGGGCGTGTCTTCTATTTCAAATGAAAGTTTGCGATTTTTAGGAGCTGGTATTTCTTATTAAACAAGATGGCTGGAGTAAAATAAAAAAAATCGTGTTTCTAAACGTATTCATTCTTCGCCTGATATATATATTTGTACTTTTTTGCAAGTTTTGTTTTACATTTGCTGGGTTAAATTTCATAAGCTGTTGGGGAATTCCCAACCGCTGCCGAGCATTTCTGGCTTTCTTTCCAACTTTCACCACGTAAAAAGTCCGACAGATCCGGCTTCTTGTCGTTAGCATGGGAAAAATATGAGATACCGGGACCACTACATTCCTATCTCGGTGAACTGAAGCACAGGTATCTCAACAAATATGAGATCTGCCCTTGTTCGATGGTTCTTAACCTTTCAACCTATTTTACCCAGGGTACTTTTTGGGGGGTCTGCCAGGCATTCAAGTAGTGGTCTGCATGGGCCAAGATTTGAAAAACCCAGTTTATAATACGGCCCAAATCAGAATTTCTAGTTTTTAGCCCCGCCCGGCTCAGAATTTCCAGTTTATATCCCGGTCCAGCTCAGAATTTCCCATTTATAGGTCAGTCCGGTTCAGAAGTTCCAGCTTGTAGTCTGTTCAGGGTCAGAATTTCCAGCTTACAGCTCAGTCCGGTTCAGAAGTTCCAGCTTGTAGTCTGTTCCGGCTCAAAATTTCCTGTTTATATCCCGATCCAGCTCAGAATTTCCAGTTTATATCCCGGTGGTGCTCAGAATTTCCAGTTTATATCCCGGTGGTGCTCAGAATTTCCAGTTTACAGCCCGGTCCGGCTCAGAATTTCTAGTTTATAGCTCGGTCCCGCTCAGAATTTCCAGTTTATAGCTCGGTCTGGCTCAGAATATCCAGATTGTAGCCCGACCCGGCTCAAAACTTCCAGTTTACAGCCCGGTCCGGCTCAGAATTTCCAGTTTATAGCTCGGTCCCGCTCAGAATTTCGAGTTCATAGCTCGGTCAGGCTCAAAATTTCTAGTTTATATCCCGGACCGACCCGTTTTATACTTTGACCAATCGTGCTCCGTCATTTTTTGAAAATTACGCAGGTCTCCCTTTAGAGCAGGGGTTTTCAACCTGTGGATTGGGAGCACCTTTTATGGCCCGCGAAATGTTGTCCACGAAGGAAATTCTATGGAGAAATGAATATACACACAGAACATTTTAAAGTGTAATGAAAAGTGTAGGCTTTATCAGGTACCTATTTCGGAATTATATGTAATATGAATATTTAGGATTCAAAACCCCTCTGAAATAATTGGTATTCATAATAAAAACTCGCATTTTACTTTTCTTTTCCATGTGGCCTTCAAGCCCTATTCCATTTTCCCATGCTGTCCCCGATTCGTAAAAGTTTGAAAAGTTTCAGACATAAAGAACAAATGTGCTGTATTGAACAAAACTCTCTTAGTTGTAGAGGGAATGTCACACAAAGAGACGTGCCATTTCTCATAGAATTCCTCACAATGCGAAGTTGTCGGCCAAACTACTTACTTCAGATACAAATATATGTAAATGCTTTTACTCTTCTACTCTTAAATGCGAACAACGTAGTCCTCATCCCCAAACATGTAACCAAATACTTCGAACTTCCACATCTCCGCTGTAGCAACGAATGGTTCCAGAAATTCGTTTTAGTTTTAGTTTCGGAAGACTGATAACTCTGTTCATGTAAACATTTTCGGAAAAGTAAAACAAACCACGTGTTTTTGTCGCTAAAGCCAAAGACGTGGAAACAGAATTTGATTTCAATTTTAAAAGAAATAAACCGTCTTGTTTCAGACCCATCTTGATGGCTAAAGCTGCAATTATTCAGTGCATCCTGAGGCAGATTCTTGCCATTTAGTGAATTTCGCTATCTGATTATTCATAAAGTCAGTCTTCGTTTTGTGAGACGAAGAGATTTTTTTAATGTAGGAGAAAAATTGTAAACCTTTAAGTACAGACCCGGCCCGCGTAGACCTCTAACTCACAGATACTCAATAAGATTGTCACAGGTAAGACCGCTAAGAAACGAGAGTTTTTCGTTTTTCGCATGTAGTACTATAGAAATATCGTGAATATGCATGCGTAATATAAAGTCTAAATGATTTCGCAACAAAGCACACGAAAATCAGCCATTTTGTATGTAACCCGTGTAGCATCCCCCAGGGTGCTCGTACCCTCGGTTCAGAACTACTGTTCTAGTAGTAGCATCCATTTCTTACTGGCAGCGATCACCATCCTAACTCGGTAGCATAGTCGAAGGGAAATTGAGATATATGTGTTCTCCAGAATGATGAAATTTACAAGTTTTCGGTGAACATATCTCCATGATAATAGTCAAATGCCCCATTTGTTCAAAGGAAAATAATATATTTTCTCATTCTCTTACGGTTTATTCTATTTTCTATTTTTTTGTTCCCCCTCTCTTTCTATTTCTTGCCTTCTTTTCCTTTTTTCTTTATTTTTCTATATCTTCGCCTTCTTCTACTTCTTTCGCTTTGTGTTACTCTTCGTTTATATAAGTCTATCCCTGTTCGCCTCGCTATTTTCCCCTGTGACGTATACTCTAATTTAACTTTCCTTTTAAGTTTCTTTCTCTATGTAAATTTGAGTTCGTTCTCCTTAGCATCTCTCATACTTAACGTGATATCTTCTCTCTAGATAAATTGGCAACACCCTGAGGTCAGAATGAATCACGTGTTGATGTCTGAGATGAGAACTAACGTTATATAATGTTTGAGCAGCAGTAGGGTGTGGAGATGGTGGAAGTTATAATACTAATTGTGAGTACGATATTGTTAAATTGAAGTAATTTGAAGGCTGCGTGCTCTACTTTAATGTCAGTTTTGTTTTTCTTAGTCAAGTGTTATTGTTGATATTAACCCACGTTCGTCTGATCTCACCTCGCTGAAGTGCCAAAGGATTAAGTGGCAGAATAAAGACGAATAGTAAGCAACCTTTTCTGAAGTTATTTGAGTAACTCTTGATTCGCTTAAAAGTGAAGTTATTAAAAACTGATTTGTGTAGAGTTCCGACAGCGCTATACTGCTACGAACATTACATCCCTTCTCACTCTTTATGTTTCTTTCCTATTTTTTTAATCACCTGGGCATTTTCTGGTTCTCTTTCTTTCTTTCTGTACCCTTTCTTCTTCATTTTCTCACCTTATTCTTTCTCTCTTTCTTTTTTTTCGCTGCCTGCTTCTCTTCCTTTGCTTCGTTCTCCGTATGCTTCTCCTTCTACTTCTTTCTTCCTTGATCTTTCTCTAAGGCATAAACAGTCATTTAAAGCTAACCGTAATTATTGAGGTTCCGCAGCAGTACACGGTATTAAACTGTGACGTTAATTCCACCTTTAGTTTTTGAGTTCCACTATGCTTATGTAAATTTGGTTTCTTCTCCTTAAATATGTTTCTGACTTAATGTCAC